>CM070693.1:21621601-23102426 GCA_036346265.1 Melocanna baccifera
GGAGGTTTCCGTCAGGTTTTGTAGACTGGTTTGGACGGTTAGAAAACGGGCGAATCAGGGGATCTTCATATTATGAAAGTTGTAGATAATTGTCTTAGCTTTCCAGAAAGGTCAAGAAATTATTTTTCGGTCACTCGGGCTGGAAGTTATGGCCTTTTTAGTGCGCTGTCTAGAGAACCCGACGCGAGCCTTGATGTTTTAGAAAACTGGGTGTTGCGGGTAGAAGATGGCCGAATCAGGGAGGCTCCCGAAATAGGTTTAGTTAGATAATTTAATTATCTTTCCAAAAAGTCAAAGATCATCCCATTCGGATTCCTGTGCCAATAGTTACGAATTTTTGAAGTTGACTGTCCGCGGAGGTCATCTCATGGTTATAATATAGATGATTTGGTGCGGTTTATGGATGCTTGCAAATTACCTTGTTCATGAGGATGTTGGATGTATAAATTATGTGAATGCAAGATTTACTTGTTGAGACATTTACGCATATGCATCATGTTGATTTATTGAAGTCTTGGTCATAAAGTGACTAAGCGCCGAGGTCCCCGTCATGTTTAGGACATGACGGGCTAAAGGTTCCCATACTCGCGGAGTATGGGCAATTGGTCCCTGTACCATGTGGTATAGGCATGGGTGTGCATCGACGGATGCACACTTTGCATTACCGGTAAAATGCAAAAGAGAAGGGATAAAGAGATTTTGACCATCTTGCATAACATAAACTGTTCATATGGTTGATGGTTGATTTTTGAAGTGTTGCTATAATCGTGTTATCGATTATACTTCTTGAGTCTATGGACTCATTCTTGCCGTTGTGGTGTTTTCTTTTAGGTACCATCTTGAAAACAACATGCATGGGGAAGGAACCGAATAGGTTGTTGCACTACACGGACTACCCACCATAGGAGAGTAAAGAAACTAAAAGTTAATTGCCCAAGTTACTTAAGTTTTAAAGAACCCTTACTTAAGTTTTAAAGGACCCTTAGTGTTCAGCCTCAATTGTAATAAAAGTTTTGAACTCTCCTATGATGTTTCCTTCTTTACTTAATGGTTATACTTATGGATGACTTGGAAGACTTTTACCCTATGGTTGTTTTAATACTCGTGATGTCATTCATTTCTACTATTCTTGCTTATTGCACTCTCTATTTTGAACTCCAGTGTAGGGGAGGTTCTGTCGAAATTTTGGGTGCCTAGCATAGATAAATTTCTTTTGCTTTATCGCGAGTCAAGTGGCATTCCGGGTCATTGCTTGACTGGGGTTCTAAAGTTGGTATCAGAGCGGGCTGTATATCCGTGGTTAGTGAAATATTAAACTTGACACACTAAGCACTGTAGGTGGGGAATGGGATATGCATTGTATTTATGTTTTTGTCGATTATTATAGTTGATTGTGTGCACAGTGTGTGAATCTGTATTTGTTTGTGTTATAGAGATGGCAAGGGGTAGAGGTCGTGGCCGTGGTCGTGGTCGCAAGGTGCCGACGAGGCCCGCCGCGCCACCGCTCAAGTCCAAAACTCAGAGTCGGGAGGCCACTCAGGATCAGAGGAAGAGGTTGCTTCGCGGTTCAGGGGAACCGCACTCCACCACCGCACCTATTGCTGCCCCCGTGGCGCACCGCGCAGCACGGCGATGGGTGTTATGGGATCGCACTGGAATGCCCCGAGGTTGACACCTTCGATGGTCTGGGCACGCCAGCTGATGCCGCTAATCGGCCGCACACAGAGAGGCATTTGGGAGTGTTGGGCTTGACTTCAGAGTAGAGGGTTCAGTATGTGGCCTTTCAGCTAAAGGGGCAAGCGGACCTTTGGTGGGAGGGAGTCCTGTCAGCTAGAACCGCCACTCATGGGCCAGCTACTTGGGAAGAATTTGTGGAGCAATTCAGAGGAGGTTTTATCCCGCCTCATTTGTGGAGAGGATGGAAGTTTCATTGAACAGCTACAGTGTGGCAAGATGTCGTGTCGTAATACGGTGGGTTTCAACAACTTAATCCGCTTTGTTCCATTTGTGGCTACCAATGAGGAGGAGAAAGCCAAGAGATTTCGCAGAGGGCCTCAGCAGAGTTTCGCAGTGTTGGGGGCCTTGGAGCTCCGTGATTATGGTTTCTTGGTGGAGCAAGCTAGGGGCATGGAGCTAGAGATGCAGCTTGGGGAAGAATTGCAGGGTACAGGAGGTACTGTGGCTTCTGAGAGCGCGGAGGGCAGTCAAAAGAAGAGTTTTGGAGGAGGTAGTGGGTCATCGCTGAAGCTGGTTCCCAAGAGGTTCAAAGGCCCACAAAAATCATTCAAGCCCAAGTTCACCAAGCCCCAGGCATCCTCTACCTTTCGATCCTCAGCAAATACTCCTATGATGCGTCCGGCCCCAGGTCAGGGAATGAAATGTTTCAAGTGTGGGGAAGGACATCGTGCTTCGGAGTGCTCTTGGGCGGGAGCTTGTCGCTACTGTGGTCAGGAGGGCCACAAGGCATTGGTTTGTAAGCGGAACCCGCCAAAGATCATTAAGTGGGAACCACCAAGCATCATCGCAGCCACACGCTTCCTCTCGGGTTGGTCCAAATGCTTGCGCCGCTCCTACTCACCTTGGGTGCCACCTCCGCCTCACTACCCTTTTCCTGGAGGGATGCCACCAGGGTACTCTTGGCCGCCTCCCCCCGCGGCATTGTTTCCAGCTGTGGCACCATCGGCACCTCCTGCAGCGGCAGCACCGCCATACCTAGGTGTTGGGGCACCAACCACCCCAGCCCCGCCCCTACGCCATGCCGATCGCGAGCTGTGGATCGACCCGATGTGGTGACAAGTACGCTTTTGGGATTCAACGGAGGCTTTTGTTTTGTTTGACTGGGCTACCTTTTCCTTTGCATATTTAGAATTTGCTAGCTGTGCAAATTTGGGTATGCAAAGAAATAGCTCACTGTTCTAGTTACTTCACTGGGGAGTTCTTTCCAGCCCACAATGTCCGGTTGTGTGCTCTCTATAGATGGGGAGAGTTTTATTGCTAACCCGATGGTTTTGAGGATGGAGCCATTTGATGTTATTTTGGGAATGGATTGGTTGCATAGTTACCGTGTGGTCATATCATGCTTTTGAAAACAAGAACTCGCAAGCACCGCCGGGCCAAGAAATAGTTTTCCAGTAGTGCCCTCCTTTTCACCTTGTGTGTCTGGCTAGTTTGTACCTCGGTAGTAGGGCAGCAAAGAGTGGTTTTCTCCTGTCTCTAGTAGAAAAGTCGAATTCCTCCTTGGTTGCAGAGAGTATTCCAGTGGTTTGGGAATTCTTGGATGTATTCCCAGCAGAGTTGTTAGGGATGCCTCCACCGCGCCCAATGGAGTTCAAGATTGACCTAGTGCCAGTGCACGACTCACTTTCTATGACCCTGCACTGCTTGGGCCCGTCTGCTTTGTGAAGAACTAAAGAAGCGCTTGGATGATCCGAGAGCGAAGGACCTTATTCGACCCAAGTGTCCCCGTGGGAGCTCCTGTTATTTACTAAGAAGAAGGATGGAAGTTGGCGCATGTGCATTGACTACCGTGCCCTCAACCAGTTGACCATCAAGAATAAGTATCCTTTACCTCGCATTGAAGATCTGCTTGATCGCTTGAGAGGGGCTAAGGTATTCTCAAAGATTGATCTTCAGTCCGGATACAATCAGATTCCTGTTCGAGAGGAGGATATTGAAAAGACGGCATTCTCCACAAGGTATGGGCATTTTGAATTTAAAGTTATGTCTTTTGGACTAACGAATGCCCCCGCCGCCTTCATGGAGACAATGAACAGGATATTGCATGAGTATCCGGATGACTTCAGAGTCGCCTTTATTGACGATATTCGATTTACTCAAAGACTGAAGCAGATCATGGATGACATTTGAGGCTGATATTGGAAACATTAAGGGAGCATAAGTTCTTTGCTAAGCTAAAAAAATGTGAGTTCTGAGTGTCTCAAGTGGGATTCTTGGGGCATATCATCAGTGATAAGGGGGTATTAGTTGATCCAAGTAAGGTTTCCACGGTGGTAGAATGGGAAAGGCCGACCAATGTCAAAGAGGTGAGAAGCTTCCTTGGGATAGCAGGTTATTATCGGCGATTTGTACAAGATTTCTCCATCATTACCAAGCCTTTATCAAGGCTCACACAGAAGGATGTGAGGTTTCAGTGGGATGATGATTGTGAGTGTAGCTTTCAGATTTTGAAAGAAAGGTTGGTGATCGCCTCTGCTCTCACCGTTCGAACCAGGAAGTGTTTTACAGTTTTCTCCGATGCTTCACGAGTTGGACTGGGATGTGTTCTCATGCAGGATGGTAAGGTTATAGCTTATGCATCAAGGCAACTGAAGAAGCATGAGCAGAATTATCCAACCCATGATGTAGAGTTGGCCGCTGTGGTGTTTGCATTGAAACTTTGGAGGTACTATCTATATGGTGAGTCTTGTGATGTGTTCACCGATCACAAGAGTCTTAAGTATATTTTTACCCAGAAGGATCTGAATTTGAGGCAACGCAGATGGCTGGAATTGATTAAGGATTATGATCTCACCATTCAGTACCATCCCGGCAAGGCTAATGTAGTGGCCGATGCTCTTAGTCGCAAGGCGACGCCTGCTGCTCTGGATTGTCTTATCGCTGATTTCGATCGTACGGGAATATCTTATTGCTATGCGGGCGTGGTATGTGCGGAGACTCAGTTGATCTTAGAGTCAGCCATTCCAGAGCGTGCAGCGGAAGCACAACAAAGATGATCGCCATCGCAGAGGGTCCAGGCGAATAGAGATGGGCAAAGAAGGGATTTCAGCTTGATGAGTCCGTGCAAGTGTTTCAAAGGACGCCCTGTACCACAAAAAGCGGAAGTTAAAGTTGATATACCGAGAGAAGCACATCGCACTCCCATATACTGCTCATCCAGGAGACAAAGATGTATCGTGATTTGAAGCAAAACTTCTGGTGGAAAAGGATGAAAGTGGATATAGCTAATTATGTGTTCTCTTGTGGTGTCTCACAACAAGTAAAGGCAGAACATAAAAGACCAGAGGGGTTGTTGCAACCATTAGAGATCCCTCGATGGCCTTGGGATGATATTTCTATGGATTTCGTTGTTGTGTTGCCTCGGCCGCCGTGAGGCAAAGATGCGGTTTGGGTGATAGTGGATCGATTCAAAGCAAATCAACAGACTTCATTCCCATCGCACGACTAGCTCGGCAAGCGATTTGGCTCCTATTTATGTGCGAGAGATAGTGCGACTTCATGGTGTGCCAAGGACCATAATTTCTGACTGACATGCCAAGTTTGTCTCCAAGTTTTGGGAGAGTTTGCAGAGTGCGATGGGCACCCAGCTCCGCTGAGTACGGCATTTCATCCACGCACAGATGGATGTCGGAGCGCACCATCTGCACTCGGAGGATATGTTGCGGTCCCGTGTGTTGTCCTGGAAGGGTAGTTGGGAAGACCACCGCCTTTAGCAGAGTTCGCTATAATAACAGCTATCATTCAAGTATCAAAGCTGCACCATTTGAAGTGTTGTATGGTCAGAATGAATGTGTCGCCTCACTGGAAGCAAGGCGAGAAGGCTGTCTTAGGTCCGGATTGGGTTCGTAAAACAGCTGAGCGAGTGGCCTTGGTGAGGCAGAATTTGTTAGCCGCCTGCAGCAGCAGTAAAAGCTATGCCGATGTGAGAAGAAGAGATCGGAATTTGCAAGTGGGAGATCAAGTGTGTTGAGAGTATCTCCCACCAAAGGTGTGGTGAGGTTCGCACCAAAGGGATGCTTAGTCCGAGGTACGCCGGCCTTTCACGATCCTAGCTCGGATTGGGAGGTTGGCGACGCTTGACCTTCCAGTCTATGCGCGGGTGCATAACGTGTTTCATGTGTCAATATTGAGGAAGTACCTACGAGATCCGAGCTTCATATTACATCGAACCATTAATACTTGAGCAAGATCTGTCCTTCGAGTCCAAGCCGTTCGACTGGAAAGATCGAGAAGGCATTGAGGTATACAACTCTAAAGTTCGCCAAGGTGCTCTAGGAATTGGAGTCTCGATGTGTGAGCATTACCCGAGCTTTTCACAACAAAGGCGTGTTTTAAGGTTAAGTTTAGTTGTGGTTAAACTTCGCATATACTAAAAGAATTCGGGTCGAATTGCTTAACGGGGTGGAATGTAATATTCCCAAATTTAATTTTCTTTCGAGGGGTTTTTCCTAAAATCTTGGCAACCTGGGCCTGGGCTGAGGCCCATGAGGGGGCCGGCCAAGAGGGGGGAGGCACTCCTCGCCTCGCCCTAGCCACCCTCCCCGTCCCCCGTAGCGCCCGCCTCGTGCTCCTCCCTCGCGCCTCTCCTCCTCGCGCCCTCCTCCCCGTGCAGCCGCGCCCCTGCTGCCCCGCGCCGTGTCCCTGCTGCCATCCAGAGAAAGGAAGGGAAGAGGAGGAGAGAAAGGAAGGGAAGAGGAAAGGAGAGAAAGGAAGAGGGAGAGGGAAGGAACTCGCGGGGGATTCGTGGTGTTAATCGGCAACTTGTCAAGGGTAATCCCTGTTCTTCTCCAAGTAGATGCATATTTTTAGTTGGGGTAGATTCGTCGGTAATCTGAACTGCTAGGACAGGTTCCTTTGAACCGCTGTTTCGGGTTAGTTCCGTGAAGATTCAGGTCTGGGCCTCTCCTAGAGAGTTGTAGTGGTCGTCTTTATCTTTCCATGCAGTGCTAGAACGTGTCGATTGGACCCCCGTAGCAGAAGTTATGATTTTTCTAGCGGGACTGTTCTGCAGATTGGGAGGTTTCCGTTAGGTTTTGGTAGACTGGTTTGGACGGTTAGAAAACAGGCGAATCAGGGGATCTTCATATTATGAAAGTTGTAGACAATTATCTTAGCTTTCCATAAAGGTCAAGAAATTATTTTTCGGTCACTCGGGCTGGATATTATGGCCTTTTTAGTGCGCTGTCCAGAGAACCCGACGTGAGCCTTGATGTTTTAGAAAACTGGGTGTTGCGGGTAGACGATGGCCGAATCAGGGAGGCTCCCGAAATAGGTTTAGTTAGATAATTTAATTATCTTTCCAAAAAGTCAAAGATCATCCCATTTGGATTCCTGTGCCAATAGTTACGAATTTTTGAAGTTGACTGTCCGCGGAGGTTGGCCGGGTGACCGGTAGGATTTAGGATTTGGGACTGAGATAGACGAATTTACTAGTTGTGTTGTTTTCATTTGGGCGAAGGTTCGCCATTGTTATCTTAGCGAAAATTATAATGATGATTCAGGTGGAGGACGGATCCCCGAGGCAGCACCTTTTACACGTGCTCCGTTTTCTCGTGGTTAAGGCAAGTATAAAGACATAACGTGAATACATGCATGCTCATTGTTATAATATAGATGATTTGGTGCGGTTTATGGATGCTTGCAAATTACCTTGTTCATGAGGATGTTGGATGTATAAATTATGTGAATGCAAGATTTACTTGTTGAGACATTTACGCATATGCATCATGTTGATTTATTGAAGTCTTGGTCATAAAGTGACTAAGCGCCGAGGTCCCCGTCATGTTTAAGACATGACGGGCTAAAGGTCCCCATACTCGCAGAGTATGGGCACTGGTCCCCGTACCATGTGGTACAGCATGGGTGTGCATCGACGGATGCACACTTTGCATTACCGTAAAATGCAAAAGAGAAGGGATAAAGAGATTTTGACCATCTTGCATAGCATAAACTGTTCATATGGTTGATGGTTGGATTTTTGAAGTGTTGCTATAACTGTGTTATCGATTATACTTACTGAGTCTATGGACTCATTCTTGCTGTTGTGGTGTTTTCTTTTAGGTACCATCTTGAAAACAACATGCATGGGGGAAGGAACCGAATAGGTTGTTGCACCTTACATGGACTACCCACCATAGGAGAGTAAAGAAACTAAAAGTTAATTGCCCAAGTTACTTAAGTTTTAAAGGACCCTTAGTTGTCAGTTCTGAATTGTAATAAAAGTTTTGAACTCTCCTATGATGTTTCCCTTCTTTACTTAATGGTTATACTTGTGGATGACTTGGAAGACTTTTACCCTATGGTTGTTTTAATACTCGTGATGTTATTCATTTCTACTATTCTTTCTTATTGCACTCTCTATTTTGAACTCCAGTGTAGGGGAGGTTCTGTCGAAATTTTGGGTGCCTAGTATAGATAAATTTCTTTTGCTTTATTGCGAGTCAAGTGGCATTCTCGGTCATTGCTTCATGGGTGTATAAAGAATAACACTAGATAACGAATTATTATTTGTTTATTTGGTAGAACATCACTCCAACAAATAATAAGCTTATCAAAGTGTTGTGGAAAAATAATAATTAGAGATGGTATAACATCATTACAATACCATTGCCACGCTGGGCTACTATCTGAAATAGGACTTAATCAGTTCTACTCGAATATTACAATACATGGAAAAGCAATGGTTCTAACTAATAATTATACACAGATGGAGATGAGTATGTAGCTATACACTAGTATGCTTGGGTTCAAGGAAATGGCTCTTGGTCACCGCCTACTCATTCCGACCTCCATATGAGGCATCCATCTCGTACTCCTCATACTTCTGTACTGTGACTCTATTCCTGTGGTAGTTGTCCTCCATATAGAATTCACTCGAGCAGGGTAAATCTCTAGAGTGACCTACTTCTAAATACATTAAATAATAGTAAGGGTGAGTACAAAAGTACTTAGCAAGCATTAATAGCAACATGCAATTCTATGCCAACATTTCCTCGTATCAACAATTCTATCTCATTGATCATCATTTCAAAAATAAGTTTTTGTGTGGTAAAAGGTCCAATTATAATTTATAAATATACTAATCACCCATATTCAAAGAAAAGGCCATTGATAGGCTCCCGTAGCCTTTAGTCTAGAAGACAAAGTGAACATGATTTAAACGCTACGCAGGTATGGTATTAGATTTGGCTGTCTGATGATGGTTTTGGGGTTGGTTTATTTTCGGTTAGCCAGATGATGATCCCTATATCGGTGAGAGGTGCAGATCGGTCTCGGCAGTCCTGTTATCTCAGTGAGCTAAAAGAATAGATGCTATAAGAAAGGTTTGGTTGGACGACACTTATACTAACACTTAACTCCTACTTTTTTTTTGTTGTCTCTTTTGTAGTGGTTCAAAGTGTGCCATGTTTCTTATATTTTACTACTGATGTATTTTTATCAAGGATGTACCTCTATATGTACAAGGATTTGTAATATGAGAGTTTTCTTTTGTAAAGCAATTATATTTGTGTTAGTGATCATTTAATCCTACCATTGTTAGAAAATGATTTCATCCTCAAAATTGAAAATTGGTGTTAGTGGTCTCTACCTAAAATGTAGGATGACACGATTCTATCACCCTTAAAAGGCCTTGATATTAGGTTGGGAACCGATGTAAGATTTGGATGATCTCTCGATTTAGATGGGATTTCTATCTTGGACTAGGGTGTTTCGCCTTATCACCCTTGGAAGAGATTAGTCTAGTGTAGAGGGATTGGATAGATTTCTGGCTAGTACAGGACACCACAAGTTGAGGTGATCTTGAAAGCATTGTAGTCACCAATTCGCTTGTCTTTACTTTTCACCTCTCATGTAACATAGTCTCTAGGGTAAAGGTTTTGGTGGGCTTGGGTCATTGGTCCAACATTAGTTGGCATTTTGGCACTAAAAGGTTCATGCAATCTGAATAAGAACTAGAGAGTTTAGCATGCATTGATAATTATGAGGGGAATTAGGATGAACTGGAATCATATGGAGGTCAAGTGCTAAGTTTATGTTCATTGGGAATTGATGGGGTAGGTCTCATATTTTGGAAGGAATAGGTTTCACTTATCCATGCATGGTTGCCTATCCTTATCCTGTCTAGGAGGGCTTGAAGGTGTCCATTATTAGGCGTCCTTAGGTAATTCAATAGTAAAGAACTTGCACAGGATTCCAAGGTTAGGTAGAACAATTTATCTTTAGGGCAGTATGGTATGTGTGATGGAATGATTATTGAGGCAGGTATATTATTTTTGTGTGTCTGTTGGGCATGTAATCAAGTGCCTGACATTCTAGTCCTTGCAATCTTGGCATCACAATTTACGTCTGGGATTGATACTAATCGATTCAAGCATGGTATAGGTATTGAAGATTTAACAAGTACTGCTTGGATGGTAAGCGTGGGGAGTAATTGGCTACATTCAAGAGTATGGTTTTGCTATACGGTTTTGAGTTCAATGGACGTTAAGTCATTGATATTCGAGAAATGGACATTTCCCTCTACTCATAATATATGTCATCATGGAATGCATGGGGTTAAACTTTTCAAAAATTAACACTAATATGCATGAAATATTTATATAGAATGATGCCAATAGTTTTGTGAAAATACTATTTTCTAATATTATGTTAAACCACTCTCTTTTTTTCAACCATTTGTTTTATAAATTAATGATGAAAGTCATGCCACAAAAATTATGCCAAAGATCCTTGAAATCATATATTCATGAATTTGTTAATGGTTTAGCTATCTACTTGCTCCTGTATGATGATAATATGGTAATCATGGCAAAACACAAGACTGAAATATCAAAATTAAAGGCACAATTAAGCAGTGAATTTGAGATGAAGGATCTCGGTGCAGCAAAGAAGATTCTTGGTATGAAAATCATTAAAGATCATCAATTTAGAAAGTTATACCGAGTCGATAGGTATATTGAAAAGTACTTCATCGTTTCAACATGAATGAGACCAAATCGACCAAAGACTGTTAGTCGACACTTCAAACTCTCTTCAACATCAAGTTTACAAATAGTTAAAGAAGTTGAATACATGTAAAGTGTTCAGTATACAAGTGTAGTCAGATCACTTATGTACGCCATGGTCTTTCCTCGCCCTGACTTATCTCATGCTTTGAGTGTTGTCAGCAGATATATGACCAATCCAGGGAAAGACCATTGGAGAGCAGTTCAGTGGATCTTTATATATTTGAGGGGCACTTATAATGCTTGTTTGCAGTTTAGAAAGACCAGTGATAGACTAGTTGGATATGTGAATACTGATTTTGCTAGAGATTTAGATAAGAAAAGATCTCTTACTGGTTATATATTCGTTGTTGAAGGCTGGGTTGTAAGCTAGAAAGCTTGTCTGCAAACTACTTTTGCTCTTTTGACTAGTGAAACCGAGTAGACAACTATTTCAAAAGCCTATAAAGAAGCTGTTAGCTAAGAGGTCTATACACTGAGTTTTGTAGAAGTACATCTTGCACCAATATTCGCTATGATAGTTAAAGTGCTATTTGTCTTATAAAAGACCAAATGTTCTATGAGAGAAGTTGAAAATAACAATGGTTCTTAGCATATCATGCTATTTCAAAAGCCATCTCTGTTTGTAGGTGATAAGTCATTGAAAATAACAACTTTGTCCCAAACTTGGCCTTACAAAGTCTTTCAAAAGTAGCTCATGAATTTGATGTTATGATCTAAAATAATGGTTCTTAGCATATCATGCAATCTCACAATCTCCTTGAAAATAGGTCAACCGCATGCGATGCATCGTCGCTTTTATGACAGTAATAAAACATGCCATATTAGAAAACATATCTACAACAATAAAAATAAAATCCCTCCCCCTCTTAGTTCTAGGTAATCCTAACACAAAATCCGTACTAATATCTTCCCAAGAAGCTCTAGGAACTGGAAGTGGAGTATATAAACTATGTGGATTGAGTTTCGACTTTGCCTTATGATATGTAATGCATCTTTGAACAAACCCCTCGATGTCTCACCTTATCTTTGGCCAATAGAAGTGATCGCCAATATTATGTACGTCTTCTCTCTTCCAAAATGTCTCATCACCCCCGCATGAGACTCCTCAGAGTTGTAGCAAATGCATGAAACAATCTGAAACCCATAGCTTGTTCATGCAAAAGAGAAAACTACTATGAATATAAAACTTATCCCACCCTTTTCTATCTTTATAATTAGAATATGGTACTAAAAATTCATAATCAGAAGCATATAAATCTCTCAAACTTTCTAGCCCTAGTACCTTTACTTCCAATTGAGTTAAAAGTACATGTTTTCTAGACAATGTATTAACTACTATATTCTCTTTGCCTTTTTTTTATATTTGACAATGTATGTAAAGATATCAATGAATTATACCTGCTTAGCATACATACGATTCAATTTCGTTTGGCCCTTTAAATATTTCAGAGCTTCATGAGCAGAATGTATGATAAATTCCTTAGATCAAAGATAATGTTGTCAAGTTTCTAATACACGCACAACAACATACAATTCTTTATCATAAATAGGGTAATTCAATTGTGTATCATGAAGTTTCTCACCAAATATGCAACGGGTTTTCTTTCTTACATCAAAACACCACCAATACCTATTCCACTAGTATTACATTGAATCTCAAAAGTTTTAATCAAATCAAATAAAACAAGCGATGGTTCGTCACCAAACATTTCTTTAATTTAGTAAAAACTTTGTCTTATTTTTCTTCCTATTTAAAAGTGGCTCTCTTTTTAGTTAATTCATTTAATGGGGTAACAATAGTGCTAAAATCTTTCACAAATCGATAACAATGCAAGCCAATGAAAGTTACTTAATTTGACTAACATTTACAGGGTAGGCCAATTTTGAATAGCTTCAATTTTAGATTTATCTACTTCAATTCCATGAGCTGAAACAACATAGCCTAGGACTACAATCTTACTAGTGCAAAAGTATACTTCTCAAGATTAGCATACAATCGTTTCGTCTAAATACTTCTAACACTTGTTTGATGTGTTCACATGATTATCCAAAGAGTGGTTATATATTAAGATATCATTAAAGTAAACTAGCATAAATTTTTCAATAAAGTGTCTCAAAATATAGTTCATAAAACGCATGAAAGTACTAGGAGCATTGGACAAACCAAAAAGTATCACTAACCATTCATACAAGCCAAATTTCATTTTAAAAGCAGTTTTCCATTCATCATTATATTTCATTCTTATTTGATGGTAGCCACTACACAAGTCAATCTTAGAAAAGATAGTAGAACCAGTTAACTCATCAAGCATATTATCTAGTCTAGGAATAGGATGACGATAGCGAACAAGTATGTTGTTGATAGCTCTACAGTTTACGCATATTCTCCGAATACCATTTTCCTTAGCAACAAGAATAATAGGAATCGTAAAAGGACTAAGACTCTCATGTATGTATGCTTTATCAAAAAGTGCTTGCACTTTCTACTGAATTTTCTTTGTCTCCATCGGGTTGGTCCGGTACGGCGGCTGGTTTGGAAGAAGGGCTCCTAGAACCAAGTCAATATAGTGCTCAATACCTCGAATGTGTGGTAGATCAGTGGGTATCTCCTCCAAAAATATATTGTCGTAAGCCTGCAAAACTTGGGAGACAACACTAGAAAGTGAGGTTAAGTTATTGGTAGTCATCAAAACATCTTTGTACAACAGTACAAAGTGAACATGTAACACCCCAAGACCCACATTACCCTAGGATGCCACTAAACTACTCCAACAAGCTAGCTAATTTACAAGATAATATAAACTGGCAACAATTTCTAAATCAAGATAAGCTAAGCGAAAGCATAATAAAACCATGACTAAGACTCCACAATTATTACAACACTAATCATAAGATGGTGTGTAGTTGTGTTGTGCCGCTCTACCCTTCCCATGCATGCTCAAGGATCACCTGGAAGGGGGGAAAAAGTAAGAGTGAGATAAAAATCTCAGCAAGTAAACTGTTTAACAAGCTAATTAAACTACAATAGTTTAAGCTTCAATATTTTTATCATTTTTATACAGTAGTTAGATTACTGAATTCCTACATTTTTCTCAATTGTAACCAAAAACATAAAAATCATCTACTAGTCCTAAACCACACCGAATAGCAATTTATCTCAGATTCCACCTTTAATGCACAACAGTCTTCCCGACCTTGCTGCGCCCAACCCCATGGCCAAAAATCTGAAAAATATCAGAAATAGACCTCGACGCCCTCTACAATTTTCCTTTGGCCAGACCTGCAAGAAAAATCGCTTCGTAGGTCTAATCTACACAAACAAACACACTGTACAAATCAAACTACATGCGCATAGAGGAATTCCTAATTGGAGAATCAATTTGCTAATTCCCATCAATTCTCATGCTAAGAACGCTAATTACAGCAAAACCAAAAAGGTTTGAGATGGGGGGAAATTACCTTGGGGATCCCTTGGGATCTCCCTTCTTCTCTTCTCCTCTTCCTCTTCCTCTTCCTCTTCCTCCCTTCCTTCTCTTCCTGTTCTTGTTCTTCTTCGTCTTCTTCTTCTTCTTCTCTTTGCCTTCACCTTGCACCAATGGACAGCAGTCTTTGGGGGGGGGGGAGAGAGAGAGAGGCGCAAGGAGGGAGAGGGTGGCGGCCAGGGGTGGGAAAAGGGGAGGGGATCGGCCAAAGTGTTTTATGGGGGAAACTAGGGTTAGGGGTGAGAGCCCACAAAGTGGATTTTAATTAATTTAATTTATTTTTCCTCATTTTTACTTATTCCATAATTTTATTCTCTCTTCTCGCGATTTACCGAAAATCCAGCGACTCCACGATTACTTTAAAACCGATGCGAAACAACGCTTAGGTATTACATTCTCCCACCTAAAAGGATTCGTCCTCGAATCTAACTCCTTGACCCACGAGACAAAAGAACAATCAAGGAAAGGGTAACCCAAGGATAGAACATCCCAAGGGAACAACAACTATGGGTTCTCACCCACTCAAGATCTCAGTTCGTCTTCTACATTTGAACTTCAAGCTCCCACGCGCCTCTTGCTCTGGATGGTTCATCAAGTGGGCCTCCACATACTTGGTGGCCCTCCTCCTCATGGCCACCCAACGAGTCCACGATACACGATGGTCGACGCAACTATTAAACCACTATCCACAACCATCCTCATTCTTAAAATATTTTTCTCTATTTATTATAATCGGGATAATATATTATACCCTTTAAAAGAATTTGATCACAGATTCCACTCATGCCGTTTCTACTCAAGAACAACCAAAACAAAAAACTTTTACAAACAGAACCCAACAAAAGAAGAAATAAGGATTCTCAAGCAACACACTAGTAACAAGCTTTCCTTCAAAGGACCACGATCCAAATCAAAGAATTTCACCACAAAACCTTTCCACTCTCCAAATAGACAATTGGAGAAATCACACCACATAAGCCAAGAGTGAAAATCACTCAAAGACCAGAACAATCACTTTTCTTTTCCCAACTGGAAAAGACTATGCCTCTACATAATACAACTTAATTTGCAGATGACCTCTGCTAAACACAGCCTAAACAAGAATTAAGAGAGCATTTCACTACTCGAGATAACAATAATTTCTCAATCCATTACTTTTCAAAATTTAACTTCCTTGAACCAAAGATTTCCAAATCATGACATCAACTCATTTATCTTAAGTTGGCATTCTCAACAATGAGTTCAAACTGAGTATATCATCTACACTCTTTATAGAGAGACTCTACTGTCCCCACAAAAACACACTCTAGCGAAGACCTCGACCAATGGAATTACTTGACAGATAATTCCTAATACACCTCAATTCCTTAAGGAAAACAACTCAAAATTCATTTCACACTTGCACATACTTATCTACTACTCCCAAGGGTGTTATCTACGATCACGCTAATTGAAAACCGCTCTGATCTACTATTTCTACACATAACTCTGGGCCTCCAAGGTTCTAGCACAACAAAAGTGAAGCCCATACTCAACCTTCAAGACTTCAACAACAAACTTCTCATATGAAGATGGGGAAATCCTCAAATGAAATCCCTAAAATCTCCATAATTCAAATACACTCAATTCTTAACATCAACGAATCATCTGGCTCCAAGACAAACATTTTATTTAAATCAAACCCTTCCCAAGGATTATTCCATGAAAACCAATATATCATCCAATGAATCTCAAACATCGTGATATTTAAGACTTCCACAAAGACATCTACTAGATCACCACTATCCAGTTACCATCACGCAACAAAAGGCTTCGCAACACAAATCGGTTATCCTTTCTTAGAAGAAGAGGTAAGAAGAAATAAATTCTAGCACACAGAAAACTGCCACCATTCACAATAGCCAAAAGACCAAGAGAAAATAAATAGCAATGAGGTTGAAAAACACAAGATGAGATCATCTGTACCTCAAATATTTTTAGTACACTCTTTCTTTTAACAAGAAATAATTAATTTTTTTTATTACCGCATCCCACCAGTTCCAACAAAGAGGCTTGAAGACCACAACACAAGGTTTAGCTAAAAACCAATAAAAGCGTTCAACACGTTGCTTTACTCAAAGCAATCTCGGCTATCATATAAATCATAGGGTCCAAAAAGATCCCAACAACAAATCTCAAATCCTTTAATTTAAATAGTATCATGAAACTAACAAATTCCTTTATTTAGAACATTCAATACCATAATCACAACTACGTACTGTTAATTGTATTAACAACAAGATAAAACATTCTTTGCAAGAATGATCATATCCTCTTATCCCTTCATATTTTTTCCAAAAGGAACATCATCAATCACTTCATTATGTTCTTATTATCTAAATAAGATTTCAACTACTTAACCTAGGAAAAACCTAGAGCACAAGCCACAATATTGAAAACAAACTCTTTAACAAGATGATATTAGAACATAACAACCTCCCAAACATGCTAGTATAAATATCTTATTAGATTTCATACATTTAACACTTATCGATGCTCAACTCTAATTTAGCAAAAATTAATTGCACTCTAGCCATTATCATCAATAATTGATTATTATTTTTCATCATCGTAGCATTAATGATCCTATCTCTGCTTTGCTATCACAAAAATAATTATGAGCACAGATTCAATATTCCACCTTATGTTAAAAAATTAGAACAAAATAACTTTAAACATCAATAATACCAGTTTTATAAGACAAGATTCCACAAATCAATACATCAACCTTCATCTATTTCTTTATACATGTTTCAACAATTTAGCATGGCAAAAGTACATGAATTTAACAGTTGTACATGTTCATCAAGTATGTAAAGAGAATACATATTAAAGGTTAATATTACTAAGGTAATATTCCAACACCTCCTTACCTAATTATCCCGAATGGTCAGATTAATTACTTGAGACCAATCAATCCAATCTATCCAACATGTCGGAAAATTTAAACAATCACAATAATCAAACCAATTTTTTTCATATTCCTTAATAATCGCATGAGTTCTAAACACGAATCGACAAATTCTTAACCACAATTCTTCAAGACACTACAATAGACAACATCATATTAATCAACTTCACTTCCAAGGATGTTAGTAGAAATTAATTATGTACCATGCTAATATTTCAATTTGATAATTCACAACTTATCAATAATTTATATGTTGCCACCTCCTACTTGAACACCACAGAGGGTTTTAACACTTCCTTTCAGAAAAGAGGAAAAATAAACTCCAACAATTGAAATAACCCAAAAGAAACGCATAGAGCCACGGCTTTACAAGTTAATGAACTTGCAACATAAAGCTTTGATTTTTTTTAATATGTCAAACGAATAAATGAGTCATGTTTTCCAGTAAGTAAGATGGGAAAACATGAAAATATCCTTCTCGCCAAAAACACTACTCACGAGCAGCAAAAGCAACTCAACAATAAAAAGAAACATTATTTGTCTCAAGAACAATTAGAGGCCTATTGGTATCCAACTACCTGCAATGAACCGCTAACTCAAATAAATTCATTAATCACGATAGGCCAAGAATTAGCTAAAATCAACTTAAGGAAGATAACAACTATTCTAAAGAAACTCACTCACAATATCTGCAACTAAGTTACCCGAGGCAACTACATCGCTATTCCCATACCGCGAACAATGGTATAAATTGGCAATGCTAAGACAACAACTACAACCTCTATATCTTATCATTGACTATGCTCACTCATAACAGTCATAGAAGAAAATCATAATCATACAAGATCATCTCACAACATAAATCATGAATATAACATGTCTAAAGTATGAATGCATTGCTTGACCCATCCCATCCTACTGCACCAAAGGTGTCAATTTAATATTTTAATTACCACAGACCTAAAGCCCGCTCGATACCAATCAGAACACCCTAGGACCCACATTACCTTGGGATACCACTAAACCACTCCACAAGCTAGCCAATTTACAAGATAACATAAACTCGCAACAATTTCTAAATCAAGATAAGCTAAGCGGAAGCATAATAAAACTATGACTAAGACTCCACAATTATTACAACACTAATCATAAGATGGTGTGTAGTTGTGTTGTGCCGCTCTACCCTTCCCATGCATGCTCAAGGATCACCAGAAGAGGGGAAAAGCAAGAGTGAGATAAAAATCTTAGCAAGTAAACTGCTTAACAAGCTAATTAAACTACAATAGTATAAGCTTCAGCATTTATTTTCCACATTGACTACAATTATAGCCTTAACCACCATTACTACCAACAACTACAAAACAATAGCAATTAGCTCTCGATTGCCTACTTCATAACTGCCGCCACCACTACTACCAACATCAATAAAGCCAATTCCTCATACTACAAAGGACCCTCATGAGCCAATTTCACATAAAGTTAAGAAGTTGTATTTGTTTATAAATCATTCATCTACAACATATTGCATAGGTATGCAAATGATACATCCACAATAAAAATGCATATGAATGCATATGATCCACTGCACCCTTACCCCAACAAGGTAAGAGTGTGCATCGTACTCATGGCAATGTACGATGATGTACTGCACGGTCGCGCTATAAGCGCGACATCCACAATGCAAATATTATGACATGTTATGAATGATATGATAATCATAAATCACAAGAATTTAACCACGAAGATCAACAACATAATCATCATGAATACTTCCTCATAATCCACATGTGTCTCATTAAGCACAATGCTAATGTTTCATAAGATCATTACCACATAACCCACATTCGGTTCACCAAGTTTATAATCAATTGATCTATAGAGAATTCTACCACATAGACCATATTATATTCATCAAGAATGCTACCATCACAACCACAAATATTTATTAAGAATACTGCCACCTAGACCACAATATGTTCATAAAGAACTCTACCCCACAACTGTATTTGTTTCATCAAGAACAATTCTGTATACCCACAATTAAACCATCAGGACCATAAACAATTGAATTTCTAAAATACTACCACATGGACCACATTAAGGTAGCATGTAATAATGATATAGCACCTCAAATTAAAGAATTAATTAATGTAAATGTAGAATGATTAACGAGTTAAACCGTAGCACAACCGCTACGTTTACTTGTCTCTACCGTTGAAGCGAAGAGATCATGCACGGTCAGGAGCGACACTACCTATCCAAAATTTCCTCTCAGCACAATACAACAAGAATAAAAATGCGTCTTAAGAAGTAAAGATGACGCTAAACCCCAAAACCCCACAACATCCCTCTCGCTTAACGGTTCTACACTCGCTCATGCAGCAGCGCTGCATAATTTTTTTTGTATCTTTAACACTACTAAACAATTTACAGAAAAGAATATATTTCTAGAATATACACTTAAATACCTTCACCTTTCAAGTAGATCACTTATTTTTATTTTGTTACTATCAAGGTGTAACTTAACGCGCAAAACGGAGGACGTTCTCTCTTCTGGCAATCTGGGCAGCCAGTTTCTAACGCATCCCAACCACATTAAAAAGCTCTAAAAATTATGATTTTTATACAGTAATTAGATTATTGAATTACCTACATTTTTCACAATTGTGACAAAAAATATAAAAATAATCTACTAGTCCTAAACCACACCCGAACAACAATCTGTCTCTGATTCCACCTCTGACAGAGAGCAATCTTCCCGACCCTACTGCGCCCGAACCCCGCAGCCAAACAATCTGAAAAAATACAAGAGATAGAACTCGACATCCTCTACAATTTTCTTTTTGGCCAGACCTACAGAAAAAATCGTTTTGTATATCTAATCTGCGCAAACAGCCACGCTGCACAAATCGAACTACACGCAGACAGCAAGAATTCCCTAATCGGAGAATCAATTTGCTAATCCCCAACAATTCTCATGCTAAGAACACTAATTACAACAAAACCAGAAGGGTTTGGGATGGGAAAAAATTACCTAGGGGATCCCTTGTTATCCCCCTTCTTGTCTTCTCCTCTTCCTCTTCCTTCTCTTCCTCTTCTTCTTCTTCTCCTTTCCTTCACCTTGCACCAATGGATAGCAGTCTTTTGGGGGGAGGGGGGAGGGAGGCGCAAGGGAGGAGAGGGTGGCGCTGGGGTGGGAAAGGGGTGGGGGTCACCAAAGGGTTTTATGGGGGAAACTAGGGTTAGGGGTGGGGACGGCTCCACTTCAGCTGGTTGGCCCAAGGTGGCAAGCCCACCGCTCCAGACAGCCCACAAAGTGGATTTTAATTAATTTAATTTATTTTTCCTCATTTTTACCTATTCCATAATTTTATTCTCCCTTCTCGCGATTTACTAAAAATCCGACGACTCTGCTATTACTTTAAAACCGACGTTGAAACGACGTTCAGGGTATTACAGAACAATAGTGAGATCATCTCTCATCTTGCTCAACTCAGATTTTGTGGCTATCATTACTAATTTTTTCACTCCCTTACTCTTGGTTTTCCTACTCAATTTTAATTTTTCTCTCTCGCTCACCTTTTGTGGAATTACATTCTTTTGTTCTCTCCCTCTTTTACTCTCTATTTGCACTTTTCTTTTGCATATTTTCAATCACTTATCTAGAAAACATATGCTTTTCACTCAATTGGAAGTAAAAGTTCTAGGATTTGAGAGCTTAAAAGAATTATATGCTTCTGATCATGACTTTTCAACACCATATTTTAATTGCAAAGATGGCAAATGGTAGGCTAAGTTTCATGTTCATCGTGGTTTTCTTTTTCGCATGAATAAGCTATGCGTTCTAGAATCTTCTATGTGTTTGCTACTATTGTAGGAGTCTCATACATAAGCACTGATGTTACATTTGGGAAGAGAGAAGATGTACATGATGTTAAGCGATCACTTCTATTGGCTTAAAATGAGGCAAGATGTCGAGAGGTTTGTTCAATGATGCATCATATGTCATAAGTCGAAGTCGAAACTCAATCCGCATGGTTTGTATACTTCACTTCCAGTTCCTAGTGCTCCTTGGGAAGACATTAGTATGGATTTTGTGTTGGGGTTGTCTAGGACTAAGAGAGAGGGATTCTGTTTTCGTTGTTATGGATAAGTTTTCTAAGATGGCATATTTTATTTCTTGTCATAAAAGCGATGATGTGTCACATATAGCTGACCTATTTTTAGGGAGATTGTGAGGTTACATGATATGCTCAGGACCATTGTTTTAGATCACGACGTCAAATTCATGAGCTATTTTTGGAAGACTTTGCAGGCCAAGCTTGGGACAAAGTTATTATTTTCAATGACCTGTCACCCACAAATAGATGGACAAACGGAGGTGGTGAATCGTACACTCTCAATGCTACTGCGGACGATGATAAAAAAGATTTTGAAAGAATAGGAAGATTGTCTATCGCATGTTGAATTTACATATAATAGGGCGGTGCATTCTACAACTCAATTATGTTTATTTGAGGTGGTGTATAGCTTCAAACTAATCACGCCACTTGACTTAATGCCACTTCACTTACAAGAATGTGCTAATATGGAGGCTTTGAAATGTATTGATTTTGTTAAAAACCTTCATGAAAAGACTAAAGAGGTAATTGAAAAGAAGGTACATGCTTATATTTCCAAGGCTAACAAATCTTGCAAGAAAATGCTTTTCGAACCTGGTGACTTAGTGTGGGTACACCTTCGCAAAGACTGCTTTCCAGAGAAGCGAAAATCCAAATTAATACCACGTGATGATGGTCCTTTTAAAGTATTTGCTAAGATCAGTAATAATACATACAAGATAGAGCTTTCGAGAGACAACTATGGTGTGAGCACTATTTTTAATATTGCGGATTTGTCACCATTCTTTAGGCAAGAAGACACAGAGTCGAGGACGATTCCTTTTCTGGAGGGGGGAGGATGATGAGGACATTTCCATTACATATACATTTTCCATTCCAAGTATACATGAGAATGTGCAAGAATCTGAAGGCCCAATGTGAGGGCAAGAGCCAAGTTTTTAAACAAACATGCGATTTTATTTCTTAAGGAGTTTCCTTTAGTTGATGATGAGCTTGGGATGCTACCTTATACTAGCATTTTATGTATTCTTAGGTATGACTCATGTGAAAACTTGGGAAGCAAAGCTTGGGCAGGAAACCTAACGGAAGGAGTTCATGAGATTGCTATGTGGCCAGGGGAGTCCGAAACCAAGCAGTCACGTGATCACACATTCCATGGCGTGAGAAAGATGTGGTCTGTGCGCCAAAACGTGTCTGAACCCATCTAAAGTTTCAGTCTTGTATTCAGATAGGGGCTTAACTCAAAATTAAAAGAGTCCGAGTAGCTAAATTTAAAGAGTTAGATTAGGAAACCTTGATCGAATAAGAGATTGATTCGGCCAAGGCTTTCCTTATGTGTGTTAGGGAAGGCATTATAAAATCCTTGTACTCTCCCATTGTTAGGAGACCACTTTTGAGAAAAATCAATCTACTAAAGTTTGTTTGAGTTCCTTATGATTGCCGAAGTTCTAAGAAGAATTAGACGTGTTCTTCAATCAAGATTGTTCAATATTTTTGTTGAAAATTGGGTGCACAATAGATCTTCGCTTGGTGGTCAGTGAAATCAACGTGAGTGTGTTTTGGCGAATTAAGAGTGTTCGTCTCTTTAAAATGGAAGGAATAACATTATTTGCACTTAGGGTAGCACGTGCACCAGGAGTAAAATTTTCACTAGATTGATTAATCTTAAATAAATTGAAATGAAATATAGATTCACCTTCTGTAGGTGTTGTACGAGGAGTGTACAAAGTTGTTTTTGATGACCTCATGTCTTGTTGTACTTACATCTCAGCCTTGGTGGCTTGATGCACTAACTCCACCATATTGTTGTAGGGTTGAAGCTCAGCAATTCATTTGATGGGAGGATGCAAACCAGCAAAGAAATGAGCAATGGTTTGCTCTTTTTGTTCATATACATTTGTCCTAATCATGGCCATTTCTATCTCCTTGTAGTATTCCTCAACCGTGAAACTCTCTTGCTTCAAATTCTATAATTTATCAAAGAGGTCACATTTATAATATTTAGGAATAAACCTTGTCCTCATGTGGTACTTCATCTACTCCCATGTAGTAATAGCTGGCTCATTATTCTTTCTCCTTTGGTCTTGTACTTGTTCCCACCAAACCAATACATAGTCATTGAATTCAAGACCCGCTATGTAAATTTTCTTCTCTTCAGAATAATTATGCAAGCGGAACACCTTGTCCACCTTGAGCTTCCAACTGAGGTATTCTTTAGGCTCATGTATACTTGAAAATGACATCATTGTAAATTTAGGTTAACTAAATTTCTCCTCATTTGGTCGCTCATCGCCGTAACGATTTCAACAAAGTGGTAGCCATTGTCGTAATGTAGAAAGTCATCGCCGTTGAAGTGAGGTGCTCCCCACCACGGCCTCCATGTCCATGGCCCCACCCCGACCATGAAAGCTGTCCCTTCACCTCTCCTGTGTGGGGTGGACGAATGACATTTGCCACTACGTGGTCTCGCCTTTGTTGAGCTTCTGGACTGCCTTGGCCAACGACCGCTCCCTTGTCTCGTGAAGAAATGGCACCCCCACAATGAACACTTCCTTCCTCTTATTGTGGTCGAAGTGCGCGCACATAATGTCATTCACAATGTCTGTACATAGTACATTCATTTGTTGGTTCAGCTCAATGCGCATATCTCACACGGAGTTGTTAATCTCTGCCTTAAGTTGCTCTTCTAAGGTGGAAGTAGTGGCGACGAACTCATTGTATAAAGTTTCCCTCAAAGCTTAGAATTAAAAATGAGTCGCCAGAGTGTTCAGATCATATTCCTCTCCCATATTATCATCTTCACCTGACATGGTTAGTGGCACAAAGAAAACACAAATATCGCAAATATATATGATATATAGAGTTCACTCAATCTCACTCTTTCCACTCCTAAGTAAAGTTCTTACCTTTCCGAAGTGAATTGAGACTAAAAGAAACTTGCACTTGGTGGTGGCTACAAAAGCAAATTATGATCAACTGAATTTAAAAGTAATTCATAATTGCACGGCAATAGATATTTAGTGAAGCTTGGTATGGAAGTGTGTATACCCAAGATAAAAAAATCTTGTTTATGTGCTGATCCAATGGGTTTAAATGAAGTGTATGAACGCACACGCAAAAATAAAACTCAATGCAAAGAAAGGAATGAGCTAAATAGGAGTAATATGAAATTAAGGATAAAGTAGCTCGTTTTGCACCAAGGTTTAGGAGTGACGCTAGCCAATTACAAGAATATAAATATAAGGCACAAGATTGCTCAATAATTTAAATACTCAAACTGAATTTACGGACTAGAGCCACTCACCCAATTCAACCTTTTTTCTTTTTCTTTTGCTAAGTTGCACTGACTCAAATCTCTTCAAATCCTCTTCCAAACTAGGAGGTATATGGGCCACAAATTTTTTGTAGAAGGTAGGGGTATAAAGGTAATTAAAAGATTCTTTCTCTCTAAACTTTGAATTTTTAATACTACTTAACCACGGCTCTTTCTTTTGGTGTGGTAGCCTTTATTTTTCTTTATTCAGCCAAATGAGTGATGCACGAGCCAACAATGTTTAGTTGAGAGTTACTAATCAAGAGCAACCCACAAAGCAATATTAATGACTAGTCTCAAGTGTTCAAGGATTTAAGTGAAACACTAAATCTAGCCTTGTTTTTGGCTGGCCCACAAGTGAGTAAATCAAGTACTACTAAGGCCCAACTCACATCCTACTAGTTTTGGCTAGAACCTAAAGGGATTTCGGCTAGGCTTAAATTGATAAAGGTTCTCACTTTCAAGCCCAACCCGCATCCCACCAATTGGTTTTAGTTTTCGCCCTAGGGTTTTTGCTTGCGCACAAGTTAAGCGGCGGCTAGGGTTTCTCTTGGTTGAATCAACAAAGGGAATTGACATCAAATTTAAGCCAATTGATGCTCCAATGTGCGCAATAATTTGATGTGGCAACAAGAACAAGAATTCAAAAAGTAAATTGAATCTATTCTTTTAGGAGCTAACTAAAAGATCAACTAATAGATTTTCAAGGGTATAATATGACAAATATTAGGCAACACAAAAGGACACTAAGATCAGCACCAAACAAATTTTCTAATGGACTAAAACCTAATCAAACTCACAAGAAATAACAGATTAATCTAAAGGTTCAGATTTTTATATTTTTGTGAAGCAATTTTTTTGGCTATAATGGACTATAGGACAGCAAATAATAATTTAGAAATTAAAGGGATAAAATCCTACCGAGTAAAGTACGCTCTGATACCAAGATGATACGGGGTCGTTCGATCTTCTCGACATACAATGGATACTTACGGGTGTCTTGATGAATCGTAGTAATCCTCTAATGCTAGTACAAGAGATGAGTACTCTTTAATTTACCCAAACACATTCGTGTTGATTTTACCGATCACCAAATGAAGATCTATCGTGCACTCAATTCTCAGCTGAAAGGCTGAACGATCTTGATTGAAGAACACTCCCTAATTCCCCATGGAAATTCAGCAGCAAAGGAAGAACTCAAGCACAAACAATAGTAGATTAATTCTCAAAGGTAGTCTGACCCTCCAAGAGGGGGTGGCAGCTACTTATAGGGTGCGCACTTCTGCATGCACACCACTTGGGTCCCACGTCTCACACATGGGCTTAGGGTTCCCATATGCACACACGCGGCATAAGGGCTTATTTGACTTAATGGCTCAATTGTTTACAAGTTGGGTTGAGTTCACAAAATAGAAAATATGAATTCACAAAAATATAAATATTTGTATTTCTCTTATTTTAGACTATGGGCTGGTCACATAAGACTTGAGTTTGCTTCATTCTTGGATGTACTCCACTTGTGTTGATTTGTGCTAGCCGAATGGACCTTCTTCTCCTAGACTTTGGCCATATGGATCTTTCCCTCCTTTTGACACTTGGCCACATAGGCCTCCTCCCTTGTGGCCACATGGGACACCTCCTTGGTGGTCGCATAGATCTATTTCTTCTTAGGCTTGGCTGGTTGTTCCTTCTCCACTTGATCTTCTGTTACATTAAATTCGAGAACATACAATGTATGTGCATAAGGTAGTATACTATTCTTATCCAAAGCAATAGAAAACTCTTTAAGAAACAAAAGCATATATTGTTGGAGTAGTTTGGTTCTTTCTCTTGTTATAGGGCCTTTTGGATCATCATTACTAGCTTTGTCATGCACGCTTGAAGTGAAAAATGGAATATGTAGTAGAGATACCCTTATCACAGCTCGGTCTACATTGTGCTCGCAACTTTGCCACACACATGGCCGAACTTTGCTATGACTCACGTTGCCCTTCTGTCGCCTCATGCTCAGCTCTGTCATCACACCATATATCTGACGTCTCAAACACATGTGAAACTGGAGTCACTTGTATACTCATAAGCGTCTAGCGGACGCTGAAGTAACAGAGATAATTTTCCACACATCTAAGCACAGGTCGGCAGAGATATATATTTACAGAGAGCACTTACAGGCTACAACCTCTGGTAATCATTTTTTTTTGAAAGTTCACTTCTGGTCCTCATTGATCTCTAGCTTCTTTTGGCACCCGGTGTTCGTGATGGTGATGTTGAGCTGGGGAAGCCAGCGCAAAAACAGATCAACAGAAAACAAACACACACAAGAACACCAAATTAGATCAAATCGCATGAAGTACCTGGTGCTGAAATCCATAGAAGGCATTACATGGAAGTTCCGAATTACATAGAAGGCACATGAAAGAAATAAATTGTGTGTGGAGAAGGCCCACTTGTTAGCGTGTGGGAGAGGACACGGGAGAGGAGGTGAGGTAGATCCTATCAATTTCTTCTTTTAAGTAGTAAAGAATAAGGTAGTGCTCAGAAGCACATTTGCTTCTATGTTTGCTTTTTTTTACTGTTTGTTTTTTTTAATTTATTTTTTTTTGTTTTTCTTTTTTTTGCAGTATTCTTTTGTATTGTTTATGATGGGCTAACATATTTTTTCTATTTTTAAAATTTTTAAATTTAATTATACTAAATAAGTCAACTTAGTTATAGTAAAAAAACCAATTACAGTAAAAAAAAATCATAAATCATCGTCATTGTGAAAACCCTAAGCCAGTGGCGGAGAGAGGGGGGCCTGGCACCCCCCCAACCTTGTACAGTTCTACTAATCCCCCAAATGTAATTATGTAAAGTATGTTTAAACTTTAAAGCCCAGTCATTAGTCATATGCACTTAGTTATGCAGCCCAATTACTATTAGGCCTAGTAGTTGTCTAGTTGATTTGAGGACTGACGGCTGATGCAGTGATGCTTCATATTCGCGTCGCGACGATTGTGGGAATGGCCGGACGGGCCGACGGGGCCACGGGGGGTGACGGCAAGAACTCCACGTCTCCACCGGCGCGGGCGGCAACTCCATCTTGCCGCCGGGATCTTGACAATGTCCGTGACTCGCGTCGTGTACCTTTGTAGATCGTAGTGTCCGGCCGGTGCTCCGGCTGCCGCTGCAGGCACAGCAGCGCGAGCTGCACGCAGAGTCGTAGAGCGTGGCCTGGTCCTTGTCGTAGCCTCCCTCCAGCCTCTGTCCACGAGCTCGAGCACGTTCCCAGCGCCGCGGCGCGAGCGAGCTGCCGGCACCAGCTCACTAGGACCAGGTTGGCCTTCTCAATCTCACGCTTTATCGGCGTACATGTGGTGCGCGCTTGTTGTTCATGTTGCCCCCCTATATTTAATTTCTGGCTCCGCCCCTGTCTAAGGCTGTACACACACAGGTGGCCACCTCAATATTAATGGCCTACCATGCCGGTTTGTAGGTAGGCAATACAAAATAGATCGAAGAAAATGCTACCTTAGTTAGTCCTTTTTTTGTCACGTAGATGCGGTAAAACTGCGATTGAGCTGATGAATTGTTCAAGCTAGTACTGGAAAATTCCAACACTGCTTTGCGTGGAAATGGTTTTGTTACTTGGTGTGTACGCGCAGCCCTATTTTCACGCGGAGATATTTGGATTGACATCTTATGCATGCAGGTCGTCCGTCGGATTAAGGAACCCATGCCAGGGTTTAATGGTAGTTAATTTGGAACTATAATGTCTTTTTGAAGTAGTAATTAAGATATTTGGATTGACATCTTATGCAGGTCGTCCGTCGGATTAAGGAGCCCACGCCAGGGTTTATTTGTTTAAAAATGGTAGTTAATTTGGAACTATAATGTCTTTTTGAACTAGTAATTAAGCTGTCTGTGTGCTGTAACAGAGTTCTAAAAAAGAATGACACATATTATCAAACGTGATCCTGAACCGTACAATGAATATCAAGATTCTTACATATATATCAAATAAAACATATATATATATATAGGAAACCTCTTTTCTACACCCAGGTGTAATTACACCCTATGTTGTATCTCACAATATAGGGAGTATCTTACGTAACGGAGGGTATGTACGTGCAGTATACGAGTATTTAAGATCATCTATGTGGTATAAACAATTTTTCAGAGGTAGTATGTAGATTTTTTACATACTCCTTTTTATATGCGTATATGAAGGTATTTACAAAATATACTAAAAATTATGGACTCTTTTGTAATTTTTTTATGTGATTCACATTGAAGTATCTTATAATTAGTATATAAGTATATCCAAAGTGATAAAGGAGTATTTCAAGTTCGTTTAGGTGGTATATTAGAGGTGGGTGTAATTACACCCGGGTGTAGAAAGTATTTTTCTATACACACACACACTTAATTAGTTCACTACTACAGAAATCATCACCACGCATGTTTTAAACGTCATCACGCACGATTTTTTGAACCGCCGAATTTATAGGTCGATGATAATCGAAAGTTATCACGCACGGTTTGTGAGTCGCTCGTGATAAATACAATACTGACGGTTTGTAATTAGAACCGCTCAGAAAAACTCTATCATAGATGGTTCTATATATAGAACCGTCGTGATATCTCGACATCACAAACGGTTCTCGATTTAGAACCGTGCTCGTGATACTCACATATCACTGCATTTGTTCAATCGAGAACCGCTCGTGATATGTCATCACAGACGGTTTATACTACAAAACCGTCAATGATAGTTCATTCTATATCTATTTTTTTTCTATTTTTCAGTTAGCCTTAGGAAATATTAGCTATGCTTTTTGAAAACAAGCGAAAACAAGCAAATACCATATCAAACATAGCAGAGAATATTTTATTTCCATTACAATCCACCCTTACAACATCATAAGATTATAATCCACCATTACAACATCATAAAATTACAATCCACCATTACAACATCACAAGATTACAGTCCACCATTACAATAGCAGAGAACATAGCAGAAAACAATGGAAGTAACAATGGAGGCTATGATGAAGAGAACAATGAAAGCAACATAGCAGAGAACAATCCACCATCACAAGCTCAGGTAGGCCTTCTTAGCAGCTGCCTCACTGTTAGCTCCCAGGCAACAATGGAGGCTACGATGGAGACCTAAACCCCACAGAATCAAATAGAGAGAGGAAGCGGGAAACAATAGAGACCTAAACCCCATAGACGCATTTGAAGGGAGAGGGTGGATGGGTTCGGGTGAGTATTTATAGAGGAGTTCTACTTGAACTCAGGCGAAAAATTATGAAATTTTAGAGATACGCGAAGCGGGAAACATATCACAGACGGTTCTTAATTAAGAACCATCTGTGATATTGGCTATACATATATCGATACAATATAAACAACTAGTCTCAAAGTATGAAATAACAAAGTTCTGTATGGCTTATATGTACTCATTTGAAAGGTTTCGATGAGATCTACAACTTTGCAGTTGAGACAAACCCCAAATTTCGAAGTGAAGATCAAAACTTTGGCAAAAACAGAATTCAAAAACTTCTAATTCGCATTTAAGGCTACAAATGACCAATTTTGGGGGTCTTTGAGGTCGACTAGCGCAAGCAGGTTATTTCCTAAACGAGTGCGAAATTTCACCTAGAGCCCCATTTTTCACCCAGGAATTTAACGAGGTCCCCCCCTTTTTTTACTTTTATGGATTTTCATTTGGTCTATCTACTTGCATGATGTTACGACTTACGTCAGAGCTAGTTTTTTATTGTTGTGCGCAGTCTCCTTATTAACGGTGCGTGTCAGTACCCCAAATTTGTATTCTAAATCCACGGGTGTTTGTGGTGCTAGTCCTATGACCAATAGCTACCACATATATGCAACAAAATCCATGTTGTATCCATTTACAAATAAAGTAAGCAAAGTTGTACATATAGCTAACATTCAAACATACGTCCACTGGACGAGTTTTAAACACGGGCCGATCGAGTAAATAGTTTGCATGATATAAGGTTTGCAACGAAAATAAAGATAACAAGGCAACAAAATCTAGTTAGTATGCCTTAGCCAAACCACAAGTAATTGACTGGAATTAAACATTAAAGATTGACATCATCATCGCTAAAATCCATAGCATAAAAGTAATCAGCCGAGAGATTACATTATTCTTGCTCTAATAATATTCAACAAACAATTGTGAGTACAAAATTATACTCTACAAGATTTCACAGATTATATAGTATACAAGGCTATGTCAAGAGAGACGGCTATCATAACAACTTTTTCATTTATGCACAAAGAAGCTTTTATTTGTAATAATAAATAATAGATTGTAATAGAAAATTATAAAATGTAGGATCGAAAAGGCAACAGAAGGGGGGGTGAATGTTGTTTTTAAAATTCGCCCAAAAATTCACTTCTAATTTCTCCTCCGATAGCAATGAATGCTATGAAGTAAGAAACTACAAGTTTCTGTAAAAACAGTTCCAAGAATTTTCTCACAAAACTAACACACAAATCTACCTCTCCAAAAGCTATAATAACTATGAAGTAAGGGATAGAGCTTACTGAAAAAAGTAACACGAGAAGCAGTTCACTTTGCAAAAAGAAGAGCTACCAACCATAGAAGAAATTCTAGACAAGAAAAAAATAACAAAATAAAAAGGTAAGGATAGCTCTAAACCCCTTTTTGAAAATAAAGCGAAGGAAACCAACAAAAACTAGATTGAGAGAAAATAGCAGAGACCAAAAATGGAGCTAAACATTAACATGTGCTGTCGATACTTTAGCCCAAGATTACTTTTGCTGCTTGGCTGTAAAGTTGATTAGCTGGTAAATGCTGCAGAGTAAACAGCCTGGAGAGAAAAACTGACAAAGCAAACTGCAGTGATTAGGTGCAGCCGAACAGAGACAAATCACTGCTGCCGAATAGCATCAAACAGGAAAAACAGATGCACCCGAGAAGCAACAGGAAGATACACTAAAACTGCAGCACTTTTACACAGAAAAACAAAACAAACTGCAGTCTCTTTAACCAAACTGAGCAACACAGTACTTAGTCCTGCCGAACAGAGCTTCTACCAACCAAACACTGTGGGGTTGATGTAGCCGAACAGCAAACAAATTAAAAGGATGCTGTTGCTGCAGTTTACACTATAGAACCGAAAGAACATGAGCTTTGAAGTAAAGAAAAACAGCAAAAGCAACAGGCTGCAAATAGTGCTGGCCGAACTGCAATCTGGACAGCACCTGGCCGAAAGAACACATGCAGCCGAAACTGAAAAATACCACCTTCTATTTGCTGATGCTAGTACCGAAAACAACAGGAAGCAAATGAAGAACTGCAGCCAAGTACAACCATCAATCTGTTGTTGACACAGCTGCTACCAAGAACCGAAACTAGAGAACATAAAAAGCATTTCATAACAGCAGAAGTTTTCGGCAGGAATTGAGGCAAAAAGGAGAAGCCGAGCACATGCACTGGTTCCTGTAGACTGCTGCTAGAACAAATAAAGAAAGACAACTGAGGCAGAGCTAGACAAACAGCAAAGAGAGAGAGGGCTAATAGACAAAAAGGAATATCAACTCCTTGCTGCAAGACAACCTGTTCAACGAATCAACCAGAACAATGAAGCCTATAATAACTTAAGAAATGCTTTGGGATGAACTAGCCAAAGCGCTATGAAATATATCCTGCTCAAAGCATAGAAGAAAATAAACACACATAAATATATATATAGCACTAGAACAAGAACATTAATTAAAAGGAGAGCAAGTAAATAACACATGATATAACACAAGCATGTTCATATTGAGACGAAGAGCGATGAATGTTTATATCAACTCTTCCATGTCTCATCCAAGAACACCCTCAAGGAGAGAATAAAACAATGAAACTTGCATACAAATTTTCTCTCCCAAGAGCACAAGCATTAGGAAATCCTAATACTCATACCCATTTCTATCTCTCTCTCTCAAGGTGCACTTCTCCACCTAGAGAGCACCTCTATTTATAGCCTCCACTAATGGGTCTAGTAGACTACTTTACCCATTAGGTCACACCTCTCTCCACTAATGGGTTTATATTCAATTATACCCATTAGGTTACAACTCCTCTCCACTAATGGGTTTACACTTAATTATACCCATTAGATTACAACCCTTCTCCACTAATGGATCATTCCATATAATATCCGCTTCCAATTTTGCAGCTTTGCGTATTTTCCAAAACGCCCCTCCTGCACCTTCCTGGAAGCTTCCTCGTCTCTTGCCGCGCACGCCTCGCAGCCACTTCGAGTCCTTGCCGTCTTCGACACATCCCGACCGTTCTGACCTCAGCACCGCCTGTGCCTAGTCCGGTCACCCGTGTCTCGCCACGACTCCACTCGACGTCCTGCAGTCACATAGACAAGAAAATATATTTCATAGCACCGCACCAGATGATTTAATTAAATATCCGCATCGTTAATAAGCATAAAAATACCCGGAACAAACTCAAACTTTCTAGGACACATGTCAATTACTCATCACACAGCTGGGGTTATCTGCTCATGGTCTCTCAATCTCCCCCTTGATGAGTATATTGACAAACACCGAAAAAGCATATAAAGTTGAGTTTGAGAGTCAAATATGGTCTAAAAGAAAAAACAAAGTAACTAAGACCATATCGACAAAAGAGAAAGCTGGAGCAGAAAATGATAGAGCAAATTTTTCTGCAAAACTCCAGAAGGCTTTTTCTCCAAACTTCTCCCCCTTTTGGCAATAAAATCATCAAAATGCACGAGAGAATAGAATGACATGTGTGTTCTTTATTTTAAGCATTTGGAGCCATGAATATTATCCATAATGATTTTGCGAGTATTACACCAAGCCATAATTCATAAGAATGCTATCATGATCATGACGATTTATGTATAGAAAAGCTAAACCAAATAAGTCATCATCTGAAAATGGATCCAATATTTTAGCATGTCAAGTCAAACATGATTTTAGTCTAGATAAAGGTATCCAAGGATGATGCAAGCCATGTCAAATAAACTAAGTGAAATCAAGAAGCTAATATTGAGTTGGTTTAGAGTGCTATAAGTTCAAGAATGACTCAATTGATCAAGTACTTGGTCTTTTTATAAATAAGCAAATTTAGCACAATTGCCCTTTTTTTTTAAATCACATTTGGTTTTATCTTAGTAAAGCAAGTCCTGGACTAGGAGCCATCCACAACTGCCTCCTAAGTTTCAACCATTTTCATATTTCTTAGCCTTGTGCTAGATCTCAAGCCTTATGCGATCACTCCAAGCGAGAAGCTTAAGGAAATGATCTTGGTCAACCAAAACTCCCCCTGAGTTCATGCCTAGTGCAATGGCAAGCCGTCTCATGAGAGTGAATTGGTGAGATCAGTTTTTTCGCACAAAAAGAGATCATTTTGCTTTTGTTGCAATTAGTCTTTAGACCAAAAAGAGACCAATGACATAGCTCAAGCTAAAACTCAACAAAGATTCAAGACTCAACTCAACCTATTTGACATGGCCGGAATCATAAAAAGATAACTAAAAATAGACTAGTCTCAAGAACTACCATGACATGAAGTAAAGCATTTTTAATTAACCTATCATGGCAAAGACTAGACTACACATATAAAGGCATGATAAATGTAGCAATTAAGCACAGATCATGGCAAGATGTAATGCATTATAAATAGATCATAATTGGATAATAATCAAGGCTCCATGTAGTTATATTATAGTTCAAACTGAAATGCAATAAAATCCAGCTCCCCCTCAACATGAGATGCACTTTTAGTTCAAGTTGAGTTATGTCACAATTAATATCTAGAAGCTCCCAAATGAACTCCCCCTGAACTAAAGCAATAAAAACGAGAAGCTGGCAAAGTAAATCCAAATGGGTAGTCCTTAAAGCATAGATAAGATGTAGAGGATACTATAGCTTAGACAGACTCTTGTCTACCCCATATGACTCCAAGACTATCAGCTGACTGTCTAGCACACACACTAGAGAGCAAACACGTACCCTGTCTACCCGAGGATGGCCCAACCCTCGCTAGAACCTACAAGCCGTGAGTGAGCTCAATCTAGTGAGATAAGAGATAGCTAATAAGCAGCATCCTAGAATCACAAGATAAGAGCAGAAGTCTAAGCAACTAGACAAGAATAACACTCTAACCTATGCTAGAAGGACTAATCCCAATGCACCCCGAATGCTATGCAACAGAAAGGAGTAAGAGCATAATCAATATAATAAAAGCAGTAAAGCATAAAGCTCCCCCTCACAACAGTCCATAAGGACAAACCACCCCAAGCTCTCCCCGTAGAGCTGAAAACCTAGAGCTATCCAAAGGCTTGGTAAAGATATCAGCCAATTGGTGGTCACTCTCCACAAACTGGAGCACTATATCACCCTTCTCAACATGGTCTCTAAGAAAATGAAATCTGATATCGATGTGCTTGGTCCGGGAGTGCTGCACTGGGTTCTTGGCAATGTTAATCGCAGAAGTGTTATCACAAAAGAGTGGAACATCGCCGATAACTAACCCAAAGTCCCGCAGGTCGGCCATCCAAAGCACTCGCCGCAAAGAATCGGCGGCAGCTACGTACTCGGCCTCTGCGGTGGACTGTGCAACACCCGACTGCTTCCTCGAAGACCAGGAAACAAGAGAAGTGCCAATAAATTGGCAAGTGCCAGAAGTGCTCTTCCTATCTATCCTACAGCCAGCGAAGTCTGCATCCGAGAAGGCTCTCAAGGAAAGACAGGATGAGGAAGAGTACCAGATACCATAGTCAATGGTAGCTCGAAGGTACCGGAAAATGCGTTTCACCGCTTGACGGTGAGAAACGCGAGGAGAAGCCTGAAATCGAGCACACAGACACACAGAGAAGTGTATGTCCGGTCTCGAGGCAGTGAGGTACAAGAGGGAACCAATCATGCTTCTGAACTCCTTCTGATCAACGGGCTCGCCATCTTCATCCGGATCAAGTGAAGTCGTTGTCGCCATCGGAGTAGATACTGGCTTGCCATCACTCATGTCAAAGCGCTTCAGGAGGTCTCGAGTGTACTTGCCCTGATGCAAGAAGGTACCCTCCCGAGTCTGCTTGATCTGGAAGCCAAGAAAGAAGCTCAACTCTCCCATCATGCTCATCTCAAACTCCGAGCTCATGACATCGGAAAACTGAGAAACGAGAGCATGTGAGGAGCCGCCAAAGATGATGTCATCCACATAAATTTGGACGAGCAGAAGATCAGTGCCATGCCGGCGAATGAACAAGGTCTTGTCTACTTTACCCATCTCAAAACCATGACTCAACAGATAGGACTTAAGCCTCTCATACCAAGCTCTAGGGGCCTGCTTAAGTCCATACAAAGCTTTGGAAAGCTTGAAGACATGGTTTGGGTATTTGGGGTTTTCAAACCAGAGGTCAGTCGGACGTAGACCTCTTCCTCAATAAAGCCATTGAGAAAGGCACTCTTGACGTCCATCTGGTAAAGCTTGAAACCCTTAGAAGCTGCAAAGGCAAGCAGGATTCTAATGGCTTCAAGTCCGCTCTGAGGGCAAAGGTCTCCTCGAAATCTAGACCTCAACACGGGAGTACCCCGAGCTACAGCCTAGCCTTGTTCGAATAACCACTCCATCCTCACTCTGCTTGTTCTTGAACACCCACTTAGTCCCAATAATATTGTGACCGCGCGGGGGCTCGACAAGCGACCAGACCTTGTTTCTCTCGAAATTTTCTAACTCCTCATGCATGGCATTGACCCAAGACTCATCAGAAAGAGCATGACAAACATCCTTGGGCTCAAAAGAGGCAACAAAAGCAGAGTGGAGACAGAAGTGAGACGTGCCAGACTTTGAGCGTGTAACGCGCTCAAAGAGATCTCCAATTATCTGCTCTGAAGGATGAGCTTTCTGGACAAGACGGGGAGGTCCTGGATGAGAAGTAGTGGCCTCTACCTCATGAACTGATGAGGTAGGAACAGAGCCACTAGCTCCTGAGGATGCGGAAGGAATGGGCTGATCTCCTTGAGGTATGGTGGTGGAAGTAGGCACCTCAAGGGGAGGAGAAACTGGATCGGGTAGACAACCCTCATCTTCATCCTCCTCATCATCCACAAAGATGGGCTTGGACTGCTCTACTGAACCTGAGATGTCAGGCCTAGTCCCCGGACTGGCCTCATCGAAGGTCACCTCGCAGGTCTCTACCATTTTACTAGACTCGCAGTTCCAGACCCTATAAGCCCGCGAAGAAGTCGAGTAACCCAGAAAAATTCCATCACAGGAACGTGACTCGAACTTATCTAGGTTCTCGGACTTCAGAATAAAACACTTGCAACCAAAAACACGAAAATGAGATACGCTGGGCTTTCGCCCGTATCTCAACTCAAAAGAAGTGCGATGCAAGTGTGCCCTCAGAAAAACTCTGTTTGAAACATGGCAAGCGGTGGCTATTGCCTCAGCCCAAAACTTCCTAGGTGTAGAATACTCATTAAGCATCGTCCTGGCCATCTCGACCAAGGTACGGTTCTTCCTTTCCACAACGCCATTTTGTTGGGGGACGTATGGAGAAGAGAACTGGTGCTCTACACCTGACTCATCGCAAAACCTCTCAAAGTAGGAATTCTTGAACTCCGTGCCATTGTCACTACGGATCGCTCGTAAGGCACCCGGAAGCTCAATAGAAAGCCTACTGAACAGACCTCGAAAATGTGTAAACGTCTCATCCTTCGAGGCTAAGAAAAACACCCAAGAGTACCTCGAGAAGTCATCGACTACGACAAGAACATACCACTTCCCTCCTGCTGACTGCACTCTAGCTGGTCCAACTGTATCCATGTGGAGCAGCTGTCCCGGTGCATCGGTCATCGTGACTGTGACCGGAGGATGGGAAGCGGCAACCATCTTGCCGTGCCGGCAAGGAGCACAAACAAGATCTTTGACCATCTTGAGTTTCGGCAGACCACGAATGAGATCGTGGCCACTAACTCGGGTCAAATGATCAAATCCAATATGACCAAGTCTCCTATGCCAGAAAGAGAGGTCGCGGGAATCAGAAGCAACTAAACACCTGAGAGGATCACCAGAAGACTCAGAAAAATCAGCACGAAAGATCCTCCCAAAACGAGAAATCCCGCAAACCAGACTACCCGAAGAATCAAGAATTTTGCAATTGTTTTTCTTAAAGCTCACCTCAAAGTCGTCATCGGTAAGCTGAGAAACTGAAAGCAAATTATACTGCAGCTTACTAACCAAGGCAACATCTTTTAAAACAAAAGACTCATTAATGCGCACTGTACCTTTGGCGATGACACGCCCAGATGAAGCATCTCCGAAGGTGATCGTCTCATCACCTGGAGCACGGGCAAGGGAAGAAAACCAACGGGAATCTCCGGTCATGTGTCGTGAACACCCGGAGTCTACGAGCCAAACCTTTCCTTCCTCGCCGGCGAACTGAGTCAAACAGTGAAGTCTCGATGATTGGGGTAAATCAACAGTGATTTCGGCACCCAATACTGAATAACACGTCGAGCAGATGAAGTAGTCAAGCACGACTGACCTCTATCTACCCTACGCTCCCTGTTACTCAAAGCAGAAGGTCTAAGAGCGGACCGAAGTCGTTCCGAGTCCGATCGCACGGAGAGCGAGTCGGAGTACCAACAACACTCTGATCTCGCCGCGGGTAGCTATCTCGATGGAAACGAGATCTACCCTCAGGACGGCGGATATCATGACCCGGGGCAAATCGAGGACGAAAATCAGGAGAACCAGAAAAACCAAGTCCTCGATGCTAAAAGCATCAACAATAGCAACCTTAGACCTCGTGCTGGTCTTAGGTGCACTCAGGGTCTGGGGCTGACCCTGAATACGCCTAAGAGCTGCAACACGGTCTCTCTGCGCAATCCTAGCACGCCTGAAGCATCGGTCGATCATATGTCCATCCTTCGGCGGAAGGTGCAATGAAACTTCACCCTGTGAGAGGCCGAAGTTGCAGGTGGAATCACCTTGCTGTCAGAAATCCCTTGGACGAAGCCCGCAGATTTAAATTTGACTTTCTCAGTCCTGGGCTCAGTCTCGATCACACCTGGTGCTATGGGTCTGAGCACGGCAGGTGGATGCTTCCTCATGTCCTCATAGAAATCATATCCTAGACCCTGATTAAATCTGCAAATCTTAGATTGGTCTAGAATAAGATTGAGCTTCTTCTTGCCTCCTACAAATCTCTCGAGAGTGTTCATAAGATACTGACACTCCCGAAAGAGAGAGGTGCAAGAAGAGCAGGGAGAAGGGGGAACAGCAGAGGGTAAGGAAGCAGAAGAAGAACCAATAGTAGAGGAAAGAATGGCTTGTGCACGCACAGCCGACTCTGATGGGACAGTCCTACTACTAGCAGGTTGGCTCACGTCGCTAGACGTCTCTACCTTACCCTTGGGCTTCTCCCCAACACCAGCACACACATTACAACATGATTGTGACTTCTCTAGTAGATCCTTAGTTAGCTTCACGCATTTTTCTTCCAAAATAATCAAGTCAGATTTTAGTTTATCACAATTTTTGCAAGGTGAGCTAACAGGGTCCTTAGAAGCATATTTAGCTATTTTCTTGTTGTAATCAATCATTTCTTGGAATTGTTTAGAAACAGATTCAAGTTCAGCAGTTAATTTAGGACAATTTAAACATGAAGCAGTTGGCTCAATCAAAGAAGCATGCAATTCAGCAATTTTATGATCTGCTCTTTTTAAGTTCATTTTTAAGTTATTGCAATTTTCACAAGTTTCAGGCAGATCAATAAGCATAGTATAAAGACCTCTAAAAGCATTATCCTTATCCTCACATGAGGTGCAAGAAGTAGTCTGAATATTAGAGGAAATAGAAGCAACCCTACTCATTTCTAGTTCAGCAAGCAGACTATCATTCTTCACCTTAAGCAAATCAAGCTCAGAAGTCAAACTATCATGAGAGGTCCTTAGCTTTTCCATATCTCCAAGCAAAGAAGAACATACATCACATTCGTCACGGAGGGAGCAGATATAAGAGAAGTAAACTCCGTGACGATCTCTCTACTTCCTTCTCAAGATCCACAACCCTAGCTCTAGATTTAGCATAGAACTTTCCTAACTTCGTAAATGCAAGTATAGAGCTGGTCGTAGGAGGACCTACCTCATCGGTCATTTGTAGAGCTCATTGTCACGACGTCGTTGTCGTTGGCCATGAAGCACATGCCGATGAAGTCGTCGCCGTCCTTGGGATCTTGATCATCCTTGTCGTCGTCGTCGCTCCACCCTCCACGTCGTTGAAGTCGATGTCGCCGAAAGCGTGAGGACACGGTGGAAGAGCTTCTTGGCTTTGCCAAAGTTGCGGAACTTCTTCTTGCCTTGAGCGTGAGCGGGGCTTCTTGTTGCGGTTCTTGTCGATGTAGTCGTTCTTGCTTACACCGCCGTAGTCGTTCTTGCCTTTCACCAGCTTGGGGCAATTTGCCCGAATGTGGTTGGGGCCGCCACACTCGAAACAAATGACAGGTCCTCCCCTCTTTCTGTCCCTCCTCCTCTTGTAAGCATGGGAAAACTTCTGAGCTAGGAGGGCCAGTTGCTCATCCTCGAGCTGCTCTAACTGATCATCAGTTATATCACAGAGAGCAGCAAGGGAGAATCCACACGGCAGATCAGAAGAAAGACCAGAAGCTGAATCGGGATCGGTGACTAGGGCCATCGACTGTGACTTCGACTTGCGAGAGACAATGTCAATCTCGTGAGTCTTGAGACGCGAGTACAGCGCATCAAGAGTCAAAGTCGAGAGGTCCGTGGTGTCCTTGATGGTAGTCACTTTCATCTCCCAAACACGCAGATCGAGTGCAGTGAGCATTTGTCGAGCGTTATCCGAGTCGGAGTATGTGAGACCGACCGCTCGGAGGTTGCTCAGAATTTTGTGAAAACGCGCAAAACACTCATCAAGAGACTCGCCAGCGAGCATTTCAAACTTGTTGTAATCTCGCTTGAACTGGTCCTGTCGAACCGTCTTAATCTGGGTGGTGCCCTCATGATATGCGTCGAGGGTCGCCCAGATGTCGAAGGCCGACGTGAGATGAGAGATGCGATCAAATTCGCTCCTGCTCAGACCCTGGATTATAATGTTCCTTGCCTTAGCATTTGCCTCAACATCAGCCATATTATTAGCATTGATGTCCTCATCGGTAGGAACAACAAAACGGGTCTTGACCTTGCGCCAGATGGCATACCCCTGGGCCTGGATATATGTCTCCATTCGGCTCTTCCAGAAGGGGTAATCGATGCCATCGAAAACAGGCGGCTTGGTCGAGTACTTGTCTGTCGCCATGGCTCTTGAGACCGGTTAAGATCTATAGACAAGAGTTAACCGGCTCTGATACCAATTGTAGGATCGAAAAGGCAACAGAGGGGGGGGTGAATGTTGTTTTTAAAATTCGCCCAAAAATTCACTTCTAATTTCTCCTCCGATAGCAATGAATGCTATGAAGTAAGAAACTACAAGTTTTACAGAAAAACAGGTTCCAAGAATTTTCTCACAAAACTAACACACAAATCTACCTCTCCAAAAGCTATAATAACTATGAAGTAAGGGATAGAGCTTACTGAAAAAAGTAACACGAGAAGCAGTTCACTTTGCAAAAAGAAGAGCTACCAACCATAGAAGAAATTCTAGACAAGAAAAAAATAACAAAATAAAAAGGTAAGGATAGCTCTAAACCCCTTTTTGAAAATAAAGCGAAGGAAACCAACAAAAACTAGATTGAGAGAAAATAGCAGAGACCAAAAATGGAGCTAAACATTAACATGTGCTGTCGATACTTTAGCCCAAGATTACTTTTCTTTGCTTGGTGTAAAGTTGATTAGGTGGTAAATCTTTGCAGAGTAAAGCGACTGGAGAGAAAAGCGACAAAGCAAACTGCGGTGATTAGGTGCAGCCGAGCAGAGACAAATCACTGCTGCGAATAGCATCAAACAGAAAACAGATGCACCGAGAAGCAACAGGAAGATACACTAAAAGCGCAGCACTTTTACGGAAAAACAAAACAAACTGCGGTCTCTTTAACCAAACTGAGCAACACAAGATTTAGTCTCGCGACAGAGCTTCTACCAACCAAACATGTGGGGTTGATGTAGCGAACAGCAAACAAATTAAAAGGATCTTTGTTGCTGCAGTTTACACTATAGAACCGAAAGAACATGAGCTTTGAAGTAAAGAAAAACAGCAAAAGCAACAGGCTGCAAATAGTGCTGGCCGAACTGCAATCTGGACAGCACCTGGCCGAAAGAACACATGCAGCCGAAACTGAAAAATACCACCTTCTATTTGCTGATGCTAGTACCGAAAACAACAGGAAGCAAATGAAGAACTGCAGCCAAGTACAACCATCAATCTGTTGTTGACACAGCTGCTACCAAGAACCGAAACTAGAGAACATAAAAAGCATTTCATAACAGCAGAAGTTTTCGGCAGGAATTGAGGCAAAAAGGAGAAGCCGAGCACATGCACTGGTTCCTGTAGACTGCTGCTAGAACAAATAAAGAAAGACAACTGAGGCAGAGCTAGACAAACAGCAAAGAGAGAGAGGGCTAATAGACAAAAAGGAATATCAACTCCTTGCTGCAAGACAACCTGTTCAACGAATCAACCAGAACAATGAAGCCTATAATAACTTAAGAAATGCTTTCGGGATGAACTAGCCAAAGCGCTATGAAATATATCCCCGTTCAAAGCATAGAAGAAAATAAACACACATAAATATATATATAGCACTAGAACAAGAACATTAATTAAAAGGAGAGCAAGTAAATAACACATGATATAACACAAGCATGTTCATATTGAGACGAAGAGCGATGAATGTTTATATCAACTCTTCCATGTCTCATCCAAGAACACCCTCAAGGAGAGAATAAAACAATGAAACTTGCATACAAATTTTCTCTCCCAAGAGCACAAGCATTAGGAAATCCTAATACTCATACCCATTTCTATCTCTCTCTCTCAAGGTGCACTTCTCCACCTAGAGAGCACCTCTATTTATAGCCTCCACTAATGGGTCTAGTAGACTACTTTACCCATTAGGTCACACCTCTCTCCACTAATGGGTTTATATTCAATTATACCCATTAGGTTACAACTCCTCTCCACTAATGGGTTTACACTTAATTATACCCATTAGATTACAACCCTTCTCCACTAATGGATCATTCCATATAATATCCGCTTCCAATTTTGCAGCTTTGCGTATTTTCCAAAACGCCCCTCCTGCACCTTCCTGGAAGCTTCCTCGTCTCTTGCCGCGCACGCCTCGCAGCCACTTCGAGTCCTTGCCGTCTTCGACACATCCCGACCGTTCTGACCTCAGCACCGCCTGTGCCTAGTCCGGTCACCCGTGTCTCGCCACGACTCCACTCGACGTCCTGCAGTCACATAGACAAGAAAATATATTTCATAGCACCGCACCAGATGATTTAATTAAATATCCGCATCGGTAATAAGCATAAAAATACCCGGAACAAACTCAAACTTTCTAGGACACATGTCAATTACTCATCACACAGCTGGGGTTATCTGCTCATGGTCTCTCATAAAAACATTTAAATTTGATAAGTAAATAATACTAGAGCATAGCATTTTTACCGTCATATATCTTGGAAGTGTATTTGCATGTCATTTTTCACTAACCCTAGTTCCAAAGCACACATAACTTCTTTTCTAGTGATATAGGCTTTAATAAGGGATAGGAGACCAAGTGTGCAATATTGTAGTAGGGTACCAGAGAAGTGGTCAGACCCCTTGGTTTTGGAGCTTCTGAGTCTTCCTCTTTTTCATTCCGGTATGCAGTGATGGCTATAAATCTTGAGATGCAACTTGGCTTAGCTTCGACTATATCACACTACCAAGCAGTGTGACGTAGGTTCTTGCTTAAGCTTTGTCAATTCTCTACTTTCGTATTTAGTATTGCATAGCATTTGGGAGTGTTAGGCTTTTTTAGTCACTTCAGGGTGTTGAGAGTCACGCATTCTGTCATATGCTTTTCTTAGACACTTCTCTTTTTCACTAGGATCTCTTACCTTATCTAAGTTGAGCTTGCTTATTTTTTTTCACTAGCTTCTTATAGCGGGGTGACTAGTGCGGTAGATTCGCTCCTTAGCAGTATGTGTTCCTTGGGCTAGAGACCATGTGGTGGAGAGGTTTTCCTTCTTGCAAGAGATTTACTTTTTTTTTTGCTTTTAGCTCTTATTTTTATTTGCTTTTAGCTCTTATTTTTATTTGCAAGTAGTTCTTGTAGATAGGGGAGTTTTAAATTTTTCTTCCTTTTTGCATCATGCATACATGACATTGTATTGTAAACTATGCATTTAGATATGAGATTTGACTATTACTCATTTGTGATGTAATCTTTACTTACTATTGCTCATTGCTATGTTATGCCTACTTAGTTAGTTTTGTCATGCTTATATATGTATGATTAAAGCTTTACCATGTTGGCTTAACTTGTCAACCTAAACTTAATTTCACAAGTAGTATCAATTTTTGCAATCGATATCTTTTAAGTTTGCACGTATAGATCTTTTGACTAGTTGCTCTTTAGTGATCCTTTTATGATATACACCATGTCAAAAATGCTTTATTGAATCTTGAATCCCTTATTGAGCTTTATCGAGTGCTTTGTTAGTTCTTGGGAAAAGCATGTATTGCTCATTTAACTAGTGCCTAACTTGATAAAAATGATATCTTTTGTACGAAAAAACTGATCTTACCTATTCTTTTTCATGAGACGGCCTACCATTGCCTAGGCATGAACTCAAAGAGAGTTTTGGATAACCAAGACGACTCTTTTAAGCTTCTTACTTGGGATGATCGTAGTAATGCTTGAGATCTAGTACATATCTAATAAAATAAAAATGTGAAAAATTATTGAAGCTTAGCAGACAGTTGTAGATGACTCCTAGTTCAGGATTTACTTTGCTAAGATAAGGCCTAATTGATTTCTAAAATTTCAAGAATAGTTTTTATCTAGTACTTGAGCATAACTGGCTAAAATTGAACTTCTAGCACTTTAAATGATTCAATTTGAGCTTTTTGGTTTCATTTAGCCTTCTTGACATGGCTTAACTCATACTCATATATCTTTAGTTGAACTTATCAATTTTGAAGCCTTGCTTAACTTAAAATCAAATTGAATGCTTTAAATTGTGCTATCATGCCTAGATTGGTTATATATGCCCTATCATGATCTAAATAGCTTTGTATGTATTTATGGCTTCAAGTGGCATCTTTTATCCTTAACCTTACTTTGGATATTTTTCAAAACTCTTTTAGGTTATGCATTTTTATTTATGCATACATGCTTTCTTTCTCCCCATATTATTTACAAGTATTTTCATGCATCATTTGAGTGGGAGTGGTAGTGAGTTTGCATAGCCCCTTGCGCTTGATGACTATTTTGCCAAAAAGGGGGAGAATGATGAAGGAAATATTTGGTATCAGCCTAAATAGGATGAATTTAATGAGAATGAACTTAAAAAGGGGAGATTGTTTAAAAAGGTGAAGAATGGGGAGAATGAGCTTTGTGAGGTTGTATTAGAGCAAATTGAGTTTTTATGTGAGAAAAATGCATTTTGGTCATATTGATCTTTTGTTGTCAAGTGGTATTGCATTTGTTCTTACCTGCTCTTTTTGTATTTTATCTTGCTACGACAATTGTCACGATGAATAATTATTCTTTTATTTGGACTATGAGCAAGATTATGCTGTTTGAGGCATTTTAGGTGTGGATGGAGGTTTTGTTGAAAACTTTCTCTTTCTGGTCTTAGCACCATTTCACATCTCACCATATGGTCATGTTTTTGCTTGCTCTTAAATCTGGACCATTAGTGGCTCTTGCATCTTGTGTACTTTAAATTTTTAAAAATTCAAACTCAAATTCTTTCCTTTGGGGTGTTTGTCAATTTACTTATGAAGGGTGAGATTGGAGGACCATGTGGTGGTAACCCCATGTCAGTGATGAGTATTTGACATTGATCGTGTATTGATTCCATTATTGAGTTTGATTTTTGTGAAGTTAAATTTTAGCATGTGCATTTCTGGAATTCCTAACCAGATCGATCTAGCGAGGTAGTCTAACCACTCGGATGTTAGACCGATCTAGGGAGGTAGTCTGACTAGTTGCCTTGTGGGCGGTCTAACCGGCATGTGAGCCATGGTCAGACCAGCCCTGCTAAGTTGGCCTATTGGTTCTATGAATTTGTGTGTTAGTCACAACGTGTGTTGTGCAAGTGTTAATCATGGGAGAGTCCATGCATGTGTGATTCATAGCAAGTGTCTATGTATATGGTTTACTAATGGAGACTCAAGTGCATGGTAGTGGTTCAACCACTCGGGGTCAACAGTCTAACTGTTGAGACCAAGCGGTCAGATCGTCTTGATAGGGATCTTTGGCCAGGTTTTAAGCTTTGGGTTTTTTGAGTAGTGAGGTAAATTTGGTTTGACCTGTGTCATTGTTTGTGTGCACATAGATTTATTGTTTGATTCTAGGTGTAGGATCGGTGTTTAGGTTATATACATTTTGTATGGTGCATTGTATAGATTAATTGTGTCAATTGATGACTTTATGTATTGTGCTATGCTATGTGATGGTCTGCTTGTTATTGTTTGCTTTAGGACTCCGGAGTTACATCGTGGTAAGGTAAACAGGACTGGGACTAAGTTAGAAGAGTTTAGATCCAAAGCGGTCAGGGGATCGGGACTACGCTCAGGAGGAGCCGAGGTCTAGACAATTAAAGAGCTACCAAAGATGACCAAGGTTTGAGGGGTGGTTACACGTCGGGATGACGAAGAATTGGAGCAAGAGCTACTAGTGGTGGACATGACGGGCAAAGGCAAGGTGGTCCAGGACCTGGCTTAAGGAGGAGTCGAGGTCCTATACAGTCAAGGAAACCGGGTGCCATCATGTACAAGGAGAAACATGTGGTGCGCCATGTTACTTAGGTCGTTTGCAAGCAAGAATAATTCGGTAGGATCTGGACATGTGAGAGGTTTGGCGGCAAGTCATTGGGGCCATATGACAGATGGTGAACTATGGGCGATGCTTCGTGTCAAAGGAAGTGGAAAACTTCGTGGAAGGCGATAGAGGGTTATTTTGGTAAATTGTTCAATACTTGAAAAGTGGTGGTGCACAAAACCACGATGTGGCCTGAGTGGTTTAGATCTTGGTTGGGCTAAAAATATGAAGTAGATCAAGTGTTGATTCAATAATGGGTTAATAGTTGTGTGCGCTTTGAAAAGTGTTCTTGTGTAAGTGTAAAATTCAAAATTATGTTAGATTAACGGGTTAACTCATATAAGTGGATGAAACTCAACTAGAGGGGCTAATTAGGGTTTCTCATATGCCTCTACTATAAAAGGGTAGAGAGGGTGGTTTAGGGTTAAGCCATCCATGCCAAGTGGAGAGAGGAGTTAGGGTTCTTAGAGAGAACTTTGTAGGAGATATGAGAGGCTCTTGTAGCTGAGCTTTTTATCTTCTTTAAGATTTGTGTGTGGCTAGGAAGTAGATGTAAATATTCATATCTAAATATCAATAGAGATCAAAATTCATCCAAGTATTTCCCTCTTGTACTCAAGTGATGAAATTTTGATTTGGCTTGGTTTTTGGTGTTTCTTGTTCTCTCCTTGATCTCGCTATATTCCAAGAATATGTAAGTGATGTAGATGTGTCTTAGAGACCAGATATCATCCATTTAGGCACTTGTATTTGCAGGTTCTTGTGTTTGCCCAGTTTTGGCTCAAAAGGGGTGATTTTGGAGTTTTGGTGTTGTGGGCATTTTTGTTTGAGTTCGTGCTGTGATCTAACTTTCTATGACATGTGATAACACATCTAAGGTCATCTAGATCATCAAGAATTCATGAGCGAGAGCAGACTGAAATTTCCTTCTTTTGATTAGTTTTGGTACACTCTTCCTTCGAATTGAAAAAGGTCAAAACTTTGGTAATGATTTTCTTAATCATTGATTGGAGTAGGTTTCTGACATCCTAGAGAAGGTGCATGCAATGTTTCAAGTCATTTGGATAAACCGATCAAAAGTTACATGAATTTTCGGATTTGAAATAGTGCTAAAAATATTGTTCATTCCTAAAATTATTATAGCAATGGTTTGACTAACACTGTAGCTTTGCCTGGTTTTACTGTTCATAGCGGTCTTCCACCCATTGAAATAGAGGTCTCTTTGTACTGTCTCTCGCGAACAACTAGAATTCAAAAACCAAAAGCTAAAAGCCAAAAGCCACAGCTGAAGAGAACCCACCCCTTGTCTCTTGCTCTCGTTTATGAAGGTTTGGGTATGTTTTGCACATAACTCTCGAGATTTCGCTTTTTGAGCCCTCTAGTACGTTTAAGGATCGCATGCTAGGTTGCTCCTGATGCCGCTGATGAGATGCATTGTGCCCATGCCTGCTTCTCCCACGTAGTTTGCACCCTTGAGTGAGTGGGGGGATTGGGGCAACAAGCCCAGCCATGCGTCCTCCAGCCATGCTTCTCCCACGTAGTTCGCATTCTTGTGAAAGCATTTAGGCTCCTAAAAATTAGTTTTGATAATTAATGACAACATTGTGTTATGGGACTAACATATGTGCTAAGATTGTTTTGAAGACTTAGTCCTAGATTACAGATGACAAAACAATAATGGCATGTAAAGACTATAAAGGATTGACACGAAATATAGCTTTAGAATCATTTATAGTTTCGTCGGTCTTGGTGTTTGTAGAAAAGACCAAATTTATAGGCTATACACCGTAGTATAAAGGGTGGTCATGATCAGTAGCTTGATGATTTAATTTATACCATCTTAATCAACAAAAAGTTATCCATCCATATTGAACTTTTTTTTTTTGAAAAACCATTATCAGAAAAATTGGTAGCACCGCAGGCTTCAGGCTGTACAATCGGTCGACGGTATGACCACATGTAAATAGTGGTACTACCGCATATTATCTAGCGGTACTTTTTTTAGAGGGCATCTTTTTTGATATTTTTCAAACCCTGAAAATTGGTAGTACCATCGTGCAGTAGTATCAGCCCTTGTGAGGGCGGTAGTACCGCACTTAAAGCTTAACGGCTAGTTGAGACACATTAATTGTACACAAGAGATCCGTGAATAGTAGGTGTGGTAGTACCGATGGATACATGACAGTAGTACCGCACCTACTAAATATTGTGGAGTTTGGCATCACATAGCCAAGTTTCTAGTTAGGGGTTATAAATAATCCTTCACCAGCACTATGGCACCACGTCTTGAGCTCATTGAATACATTAAAGTCATTGGTGCGCTCTGACTACTCATTTGCTTGCATTTTACATTTTTGAGGTAGTTGGGAGCATTGAAGTGCATTTGCATCATTTGTTGATACTCTTGGCACTTATTACTTCCTCAAGCAAGGGCTATGGTTTGTTACTCTTGATGTTTACCGGCACCTAGACAACTTAGGTGAAGTTTGTGCGATAATTTCTTCAAGAAGGTTGTAAAAAGACCTACCGACGTTTGTGAGTGGTGTGGTGCCAACCATCTCAAAAGTGGAGGAAGAGCAACCCTAGTTGACTTAAGCTTAAGATCATTAGGCTTAATTTATGAAGTCGGTCCAATCTATTTAGGCTTACCTCTATGTAGACTAAGTATATGGAGTATTGTAAAGGAGGGTTGCATCATTCCTCTTGATCCACTACACCCCACGTACCTTGAGGAGTGCAATGCTCATTTAGATGCTCACGCGATGAATGCTTTCTTTAGAGCTTTGAATGTAGATGAGTTCACTCAAGTGAGCAATTTAGAAACTGCTCATGAGATATGGACTACCCTCTCAGAAATTTAAGAGGGAATATCCATGGTCAAAGAGACCAAATTGCATACTCTCGGATCAAATATGAAATATTTGCAATATTGTCTCATGAAGACATTAATGAAATGCATTCACGTCTCAACAACATTGTAAATGAGCTTAAAGGCCTAGGCACTTTACTAACTGATATTGATATTGTGCACAAGATTATTAGGGCTCTATCGGACAAATATAAGATGTTGATGACTCTATTTGTCAACTCATCTAAGTTACCAAGGATGACACGGACTCAACTCTTGGGTAACCTTATAACTAATGAGTTGCATAAGAATGATAAGAAGGAGTTTTTCGAGTAATCCTCCCCCAATAACAAGAAGGTTACCACTTTCAAGGCTAAAATGATATCAAGCGATGAGTTGGATGGCGAAGAAGATGAATCTGAGGACTAATTAGCTCTTCTCATGAGAAAAATAAAGAAATTCATGAGAAAGCGCTCAAACCAAAGCGCTAGCCATAACAAGAATAATAAGGGGTGATCTTATAGTGATGACAAGCACTATAGCAACATCCGTCGCTACGAGTGTGATGAGAAAGGACATATTGCATCTCATTGCCCAATGAAGAAAGATGACAAGGACAAGTCATTGAAAAAAAAGAACTTCAATAGCAAGAAGAAGCTTCACAAGGATAGAAAGAACAAATTCCATATTGTAGAGTGGAATTCCGATGAGGAGTATTCCGACTCTGACTCTAACGGTGATGAGTCCTCTAAGAAAAAGGGACTTGTTAGCATCGCCATCAAGGAGGCTTCATCACTCTTCTTGTCTCCTACATACCTCATAGTAAAAGGAGATAAGGTAAAATCACTTGATGACGATGAGCCCTCTTATGATGAATGGATATGCTTGAAGAAGTGAATTAATACCTAAAAATGGAAAAGTCAAAATTTAAGGTCTTAAAAAGAGAATATCTCTCTCTAAAAGACTCTTATGAAGAGCTAAATGAAGCTGATGACTTGCTCCTTCTAAATAATTCAAACAAATCTCACACTACTGTTGAATCACTTGTGACATTATTAATGCAATGCTTAGTATAGAAGTTGTCTCTAATAACATGTCTAAGTCTAGTACTTCTTAAAATGATTTGTTAAATATGCCATACAATTCCAAAATTGAGACTAATCCTCATATGGTTAAGTCATGTAATGGAAAGCTCATCGTTGAAAATAATGAGATGAAAGAGCAAGTTACCAAGCCAAGCAAAAGCTTAGAAAGATGCCTCAAGGGAAAAGCTACCATTGACAAGCTATTGAGTGAGCAAAGGTGCTTATTCAACAAAGAGAGACTTGGGTTTGTACCCAAGAAAGGAAAGAAGGCTATTTACAAACCCACGAGATTTGTAAAAGAAAATGGCAAGTATTGTCACAAGTACCAAGGTGTGGGATATTTGCAACAATCATGTCCCATTGCCAAGACCCCATCTGTTCGTATCTATGATTCATGCTACATGCTTAGTAAAATTAGTGATGGTAAAGTTTTTGCTAAATTTATTGACACTTCAATTTTAGGCCCTAAAAAGAATGCTATTTGGGTGCCTAAAACCTTGGTCACTAACCTCCAAGGACCTAAATAAATTTAGCTATCTAAAAGAGCTTAATTTTCTTTTATAGTTGAACTACAAAACTGATGGAAGGCATTGGGAGTTTGATAGTGGATGCCTCAACATATGACCAGAGACCAAAAGATGTTCACCACTTTTGAGAATGGTAGTGACGAGAAAATCATATTTAGAGACAATAGCAAAGGAAACATAACAGAATTGGGTAAAATCGCTATTTCTAATGACATTTCCATATCTAATGTATCACTAGTAGAAATATTAAATTTTAATTTGCTATCTATTGCTCAATTGTGTGATCTCAATTTTACTTGCACATTCTCTAGAGATGGTGCTATCATTTCCCAAGAAAAAGAAGATGAGTTCATTTTCAAAAGTTTTAGATTTGGAAATCTTTATTTGGTCAATTTATATTCAAGTGATTCATGTTTAAAAACTTATTTAATTGCAAAAACCTTTTTAGGTAGGCTTTGGCATAGAAGACTACGTTATGTCGGGATAATTCAACTCAAAAAGCTTTTTAAACATGACTTAGTGGTTAACTTGAAGGATGTGAATTTTGAAAAAAATAAATTGTGTAGCGCTTACCATGCTAGAAAGCAAGTCATAAATTTTCATTGTTTCAAAAGTATCATGTCAACCTCTAGGCCATTGGAGCTCTTCAGGGGCAATAGCTATTTTTTATCATTATAGATGAATACTCAAGATATATGTGGGTTTTTTTACATAACAAAACCAAAGTCTATGACATTTTCAAAAGATTTATAAAAGATCCCAATATAAATTTGATTTCAAAATGAAGAAAATCTATAGTGATAATGGTTATGAGTTCAAAAATACTAAAATTGAACACTTGGAATAAAACATGAACTTTCTACAACCTACACTCTAGAACAAAATAGAGTGGTAGGAAGAAAAAAATTGAACATTAATTGAAATGGATTGGAAAATGCTTGATGAATATAATACTTCTGATCATTTTTGGGTAGAAGTGATCAATATCGTTTGTTATGCTATAAATCGTCTTTATTTGCATCGTCTTTTTAAAAAAAACTTCAGATGACCTTCTCATTGGAAGAAATCGAACATCCCCTATTTTTATGTTTTTGATTGCAAGTGTTACATTTTGAGTGTTCATTTTTAAAATGTTAAAGTTGTTGTGATGTTGGATTTTTGCTTGGCTGCTCATCAAATAGCAAAGCTTAGCGTGTGATATGCAATTTGATGAAACTAACGGCTCTCAAGAAAAACTAAAAAATTTGGATAATATAAGTGATGAAGGATTGAAGCAACCTATGAAGAACATGCAAATAGATAACATCAAGCCAAAAGAACATTCAATTGACTCAACATTCAAACGGGCAATGTAAAAGAAAAGAAAGAAGAGGAACCACCAACTCTACCCCCAAAGATCCACAATACAATTGCAAAAGATTATAAAATAGATCAAATATTAGATGATTGATTTATTTCTGTCATATAGTCTATAAACCAAAAACAAAAAAAAAATCCAAACCCCAGTTTTTGCATATGTTATTTTTGTGAGTTTTGCTAGGTTTTGATCCATTAGAATTTTTGTTTAGGTGCTGATCATTCGTGTTCCTTCGCATAGCTTGATCTTGTGTCGATATAAAAGTTGGAAAATAAAATCTACTGATTGAAATCCTCAATTAGCATTAAAAAAATGATCTGCTGGTTGCTACAGTGTTTTGCTACAGTTTCGCGCCGTAAAAAAATCTTTTCATCGAATGAGACTAGCTGTTGAATATTGCATCTAGGACTGTTCTAGAATTATTTTACACATTGCTGAATATTTGTGACCTGTGCAAATAAAAAAAACCTTGTTCGACCTTTAAACAAAAGGAAAGAAGCCACGGCTCGAAAAAAAAGAAGAAGAAAAAAAGCCACGATGTGAGCAAAAACAATTGGCCGAATTTGGGAGAATTCTTAGCATAAATTCAGATTGTGTAATTTAATTTCCTGAGCAATCTTGTGCCCTTACTTTCATTTCATTGCAATTGACTAGTGTCTCTCCTAGTACTTGATGCAAAGCGAGCAAATTAATCATTAATTTCGGATCGCATTTAATTAGCTTATTCCTTTGTTTGCATTTAGTCACATTGATCTTTGCGTATGCGTTCATACACTTCACTTAAACTTTTTGGATTAGCACTTAGACAAAGTATTCTAGTTTGGACTATTACTTAACTTTACAACATTAAGAAATTCAGATTGCTAGGATATATACTTCCTAACCAAGCTCCACAAAATATCATTTGTCATGCAATTGTGAGTCACTTTTAAATCCGCTTAATCATCACTTGTTATTGTAGCTACCACCAAGTGTAAGTTTCTTTTTGGCCTCAATTCACTTCAGAAAGGTAAGAACTTTACTTGGGAGAAAAAAGTGAGATTGAGTGAATTCCACATATCATATATATCTTGGCGTTGTTTTGTGTTTCTTTGCACAATCTAACCATGTCAGGTGAAGATGATAATATAGACGAGAAGCATGATCTGAACGTTCCGGTGACTCGACTCCACTTCCAAGCTTTGAGAGGAACTTTGCGCAATGAGTTCGCCGCTACTACTAACACCTTGGAAGAGCAATTCAAGGAGGAGATCAACAATTCTGTGCAAGATATGCGCATTGAGATGAACCAGCAAATGAATGTACTACGCACAAACATTGTGAATGATGTTGTGTGCGCGCTTCGTCCACAACAACAGGTGGGGAGCGTTCATCGTGGGGGTATTCCTCCATGAGATGAGGGGGCAGCCGCTCCTCGGGGCGGCCAAGAGGCTTAACAAAGGCGAGATCGCGTGATGGCAAATGCCATTCACCCACCCTTGCCTAGGAGAGGTGAAGGGGGCGGCTTCCATGGTCCGGGAAGGGGCCATGGACATGGAGGCCGTGGTGGGAGAGCACCACACTTCGACAACGACGATTTTCTGCACTACGACGATAGCTACTGCCGTCGTACCTGTTACGGCCATGATCGACCACATGAGGAGAAGTTTGGTAAGCTCAAATTTACTATACAAATATTTTCAGGTACACATGATCCTGAGAATTACCCCACTTGGGAGCTCAAGGTGGACAAAGTATTTAGGTTGCACAATTACTCTGAAGAGAAGAAAATTCATATGACGGGACTTGAATTACTGATTATGCACTCATATGGTGGGAACAAGTTCAAAATTAAAGGAGAGAATATGACGAGCCTCCCATCACTACATGGGAAGAGATGAAGTACCACATGAGAGAAAGATTTGTTCCCAAACATTATAAATGTGATTTATTTGTCAAATTGCAGCAAATGAAGCAAGACACCTTCACGGTGGAGAAATATTATAAAGAGATGGAAATGGCCATGATTCGAGCTAATGTTTATGAGTAAGAAGAGCAAACAATGACGCGATTCCTTGTTGGTTTACACCCTCCCATCAAACGCATCGCTGAATTTCAGTCTTACAATAATATAGTGGAATTGGTACATCAAGCAACTACGACTAAAAGACAAGTGCAACAAGACATGCGGGCAACAAAAACATCATCCTTCATGCCCCGAACAACACCTACTGGAGGTAAATGCACATCTCGTTTCAATTCATTTAAAACTAATCTCTCTAGTGGAAATTTTGCTCCTAGTACACGTGCTGCCCCAAGTACAAAGAATGCCACTCCTTCCTTTTCAAAGAAAGGATCAACCCCTTCTTCATCATCTTCTGTTGGTTCTACGGCCAAGAATAGCTCCATCCAATGCTTCAAGTGTCTTGGTCGTGGACATATGCAAAAGGATTGTCCAAATAATAAGGTAATGCTGATAACTGAGAATGGAGAGTATGATTCTGCTAGCGCTGTACCTAGCTGATTTCGAGGCAAATGAGCATGGCCATGGGGAAGAAAGAGGCGAGGAAACACATAGGGATGGGTATTGTGACCTCGAATCAGGTCCTATCCTTGTGTGCACTCCTTCGGTATTGAGCGTTCAAGCCAAATCTAATCATGAACAGCGCTGCAACCTCTTTCAAATAAGAGCTCAAGTAAGTAAATATGGTAAATGTTGCAAGGTCATTATTGATGGTGGAAGTTGCCATAATTTAGCTAGTAAAGATATTTGTTTTAAACTTGGTTTGAAATATAAGAAACACCCGCATCCATATCAAATTTAATGGTTAAACAATAATGGTTCAATGAATGTTGGGTACACAGTTGATGTTAGCTTTCAGATTGGTTCTTATCGTGATACTATAGAATGTGATGTTGTGTCCATGGAAATATGTCATTTGTTATTAGGTAGACCATGGTAATATGATCGTTCTGTGATTCATGATGGAAGAACTAATCAATACAAGTTCATGTGGAATAATAAAGAAATATTGCTACGACCGCTAACTCCTTCTCAAATTATACATGATAACATGCAAAAGATTATGGTGAAAGTGGAGAATGAGAAAGGGAAGGAGCAAAAGAGTGTGATTCCACAAAAGGTGGGTGAGAGCCACAAGCTAAAATTGAGCGGGAAAAGAAAAGATGAGGGAGAGAAAAAAATTCGTCATGATAGCCACTAAATCTGATATGAGAGAGATGAGAGATGATCCCAATTTAGAGCATGTGGTATTAATGTATAAAGATGTTTTATTTTCTACTAATAACTTAACCTCTCTTCCTAGCGTGGTTTCTCATGTGTTACAGGCTTATGAAAACGTATTTCCGGAGGAGGTACCCGCTAGTCTACCACCCATACGAGGAATCGAACATCAAATTGATTTGGTACCGGGAGCTCCACTTCCCAACCGGCCGCCGTACCGCACCAATTCGGAAGAGACAAAAGAAATTCAGCGGCAAGTGCAAGCACTCATGGAAAAAGGGTACGTACGCAAAAGTCTTAGTCCTTGTGCCGTTCCTGTCATTCTTGTTCCTAAGAATGATGGTACATAGAGAATGTGCGTAGACTGTAGAGCTATCAACAATACTACCATTCGTTATCGTCATCCTATTCCTAGGTTAGATGATATGCTTGATGAATTGAGTGGCTCTATCATCTTTTCTAAAATTGATTTGCGTAGCGGATATCATCAAATTAGAATGAGACATGGTGATGAGTGAAAGACAGCTTTTAAAATAAAATTTGGATTGTATGAATGGTTAGTGATACTTTTTAGTTTATCTAATGCTTCTAGTACATTTATGCGATTAATGAACCATATTTTGAAACACTTTATTAAAAAATTTGTGGTAGTCTATTTTGATGATATTTTGATATATAGCCGCTTATTGGAAGAACATGTTGAACACATTAGACAAGTGCTAGAAGTGCTATGAACCGAACAATTGTATCCTAATCTTGAGAAGTGTACATTTTGCACAAACAAAGTGGTGTTCTTAGGCTATATTGTTTCAGCTCATGGCATTGAAGTAGATGAATCTAAAACTGAATCTATTCGAAATTGGCCTACACCTGTGAATGTTAGTCAAATTCGAGCTTCTATGGGCTTGCTAGTTTTTATCGATGATTTGTGAAATATTTTAGCACCATTGCTGTTCCATTAAATGAATTAACTAAATAGGGGGTCACTTTTTAGTGGGAAGAAAAACAAGATAAAGTCTTTGCTGAGTTGAATAAATGTTTGACTGAAGCACCATTGCTTGTTTTACCTGATTTCACTAAATCTTTTGAAATTGAATGTGATGTTAGTGGAATAGGTATTGGTGGTGTTTTGATGCAAGAAAAAAAAACCTGTTGCATATTTCCATGAGAAACTTCATGGTGCACAATTGAATTACCTAGTTTATGATAAAGAATTATATACTCTTGTGTGTATGCTAGAAACTTGGCAACATTACCTTAGGCCTAAAGAATTTATTATATATTCTGATCATGAAGTTTTGAAATATTTGAAGGGCCAAGCAAAATTGAATTGTAGACATGCTAAGTGGGTAGAATTCATTGAAACTTTTTCGTACATTGTCAAATACAAGAAAGGCAAAGAAAATATGGTAGCTGATGTATTGTCTAGAAAACATGTGCTTTTCACTTAATTGGAAGTAAAAATTCCAGGATTAGAAAGTTTAAAAGAGTTATATGCTTCCGATCATGACTTTTCAACACCATATTCTAATTGCGAAGATAGCAAAGGGTGGGATAAGTTTAATGTTCATGATGGTTTTCGCTTTCGCACGAACAAGTTATGCGTTCCAGAATCTTCCGTGCGTTTGCTACTATTGCAGGAGTCTCATGTAGGAGGACTTATGGGACATTTTAGAAGAGAGAAGACGTACACGATGTTGAGCGATCACTTCTATTGGCCTAAGATGAGTCGAGATGTCAAGAGGTTTGTTCAACGATACATCACGTGCCATAAGGCGAAGTCCAAACTCAATCCACATGGGTTGTATACTCCACTTCTAGTTCCTAGTGCTCCTTGGAAAGATATTAGCATGGATTTTGTGTTTGGATTGCCTAGGACTAAGAGGGGAAAGGATTCTGTTTTTGTTGTTGTGGATATGTTTTCTAAAATGGCACATTTTATTCCTCATCATAAGAGCGACGATGCGTCGTATGTAGCTAACCTTTTTCAGGAGATTGTGAGATTGCATGGTATGCCCGGGCCATTGTTTGGATCGCGACATCAAGTTTATGAGCTACCTTTGGAAGAATTTATGGGCCAAGCTGGGGACAAAGTTGTTGTTTTCAACGAAATGTCACCCACAAACAGAGATGGTGAACCGTACACTCTTAATGCTACTGCGGACGATGATCAAAAAGAATTTGAAAGAGTGGAAAGATTGTCTACCGCATGTTGAATTTGCATATAATAGGGCGGTGCATTCTACAACTCAATTATATCCATTTGAGGTGGTGTATGGCTTCAAACCAATCACGCCACTTGACTTAATACCACTCCCCTTACAAGAACGTACTCATATGGAGGCTTCGAAGCGTGCTGATTTCGTGAAAAAGCTTCATGCAAAGACTAAAGAGGTAATTGAAAAGAAGGTACGTGCTTATGCTTCCAAGGCTAACAAATTTCGCAAGAAAATGCTTTTTGAACCAGGTGACTTAGTGTGGATCCACCTTCGCAAAGACCGCTTTCCGAAAAAGCGAAAATCCAAATTAATACCTTGTGGTGACAGTCCTTTTAAAGTACTTACCAAGATCAATGATAATGCATATAGGATAGAACTTCCGGGAGATAACTATGGGGTGAGCACTACTTTTAATGTTGTTGATTTATCACCGTTCTTTGGGAAAGAAGACACAGAGTCGAGGACGACTCCTTTTCAAGAGGGGGAGGATGATGAGGACATGATTAAGAAACACACTACATCATCTACTTCAAGTGTTGAAACTATTGGACCAATCACAAGAGCTAGAGCAAAACAAATGCGACAAGAGGTGAATCTTTTCCTTAATGATTATTCTTGTACTCATGAGAATTTGTTGCTACCTAATGCTTCTATTTTATGTGTTCTTGGATTTGAGGAAAAGATAACAGAAGAAAAAGAAGCTTTACTGATATGGAAGCATAGCTACAAAAGATCGCGTAGCCACAGAAGATCAACATGAAGAGATGTAAGCACATATGTCATCATTGCTACAAAAGATCGTGTAGCCACAAAAAATCATCCTGAATGTGATGTAAGCGCATATATCATCATAGCCACAAAAGATTGTATAGCCACAGAAGATCGTACAACATGATGTCAGCGCTTACCTCATTTCTTTCTTGACCCTCAAGTCATCTCACCCTATAATAGGAGGGCACCCCCATGTTTGGAAGGGGACTTTTGGAGAATTAAACTACTATTGTTGTGCTTGAATTATTCTTTTGCTGCCATGGTTCCGTGAGAAATTAGGGAGTTTCTTCAATCAAGATCGTTCAGTCTTTCCGCAGGGAATTGGGTGCACGATAGATCTTCATTTGGTGGTCAGCGAAATCGGCGTGAGTGTGTTTTGGCGGATTAAAGTGTGTTCGTCTCTTGCACGAGCATTAGAGGATCACTACGATTCATCAAGACTCCTGCGAGTATCCATTCTACGTCGAGAAGATCGGGCGACCCCGTATCATAAATGATCTAGATTATGTGAATGTTATGCATCAGAATTAAACAATTTCATCCAAAACAATATTTGGATATTGGTAGAAAGATTTAAGGAACACAACATCATTGGTACAAAAAAGGGTCTTCTAGAACAAACAAGACGAGGGTGGAGTTGTAGTAAAAAAAGCCAAGGTTGGTCATTCAAGGATTCACTTAAGTTGAAGATTTGGATTATAATAAAATATTTGCTCCCGTAGCTAGACTTAAGTCCATTTATATATTACTTACCTTTGCATCATATTTTGATATAAAATTATTTTAAATAGATGTTAAAAGTGTTTTCTTAAATGGTAAAATAACTGAACTTGTATATGTTGAACAACTACCCAATTTTGAGGATCCTAAGAGTCCAAATCATGTGTATAAACTCTGCAAGGAACTATTTGGTCTTAAACAGGCTCCAAAGTATGGTATGAGCACCTTTAAGATTTTCTATTCTAAAAATATTCAAAATTGGGAAGGTTGACACAATATTATTTACAAAAATTATAGATGATGAATTCTTTGTTTAACAAATTTATGTTGATGACATCATATTTGGGTCTATTAATCAAGATTTTTGCAAAGAATTTAGTGATATGATATCTAGGGAATTTGAGATGCCCATGGTCAGAGCGCTTAGCTACTTTCTTAGACTTTAAATTAAGCAACTCAAGGATGGAATGTTTATGAGCCAAATGAAGTATGTAAAGGACTTATTCAAGAAATTTGGCATGAAAGATGTCAAGCCCATCAAGACTCCCATGGCAACAAACAGTCATCTCGACCTTAATGAGGGAGGTAATCCGGTAGATTTAAAACTTTATAGATCTATGATTAGTAGTTTGGTTTATCTTACCATATCTAGGCCCGATATCATGTTTAGTATTTGCATATGTACACAATTTCAAACATTACCAATGTCATTTAGTGAACGTAAAAAGAATTCTTAGATATTTAAAATATTCCTCTTGCGATAGCTTATTGTAACATCCTGATTTTTAGAGTTTCTTTGAAGCCTTTAAAAGAAAATTTACTATTTTGATTTTTCTGGATTTAATATATGCTTAAATTGAATTTTTAACAATTAAAAGGATTCAATATAACTAATATAAATATTAACATTTACTAAAAATATTTTATTTGAGCAATTTATTTACTATTTTCTAGAGCTCTTTTGATTTTATTTAAATCCTGAAAATAGAAAACCCTAAAACTAATTAGGCTAAGTCCATCACTATTCAGCTAGCCTAGCCAGCATTCCTTTCCGCCTTGCCACGTGTCGGCCATTGCCACCCCTTGGCACTGTTCATCTGTGCCATCCGCCGCCGACCGTCCGTTCTTCTCCTGAGCCACGCAATGTCCATCCATGCGTTTGGCTACTGTTCCTCATGATTTCATCGTTGTTTTGCTCTAGTCTCGATTTTTGTGTTCGAGCCACCATCATCCCATTTCACCTGTGGACTCCTCGGCATCCGTGCGTATATAGCTGCACCACCCCTCGTGTTCTACACCCGCCACTGTTCACCCTCGCTCATACGCCGTCATCCTCACCGGAGTTCATCGTTGTGACCATTCACCGAGCTTGGTCGTCACCATCGCCATCGTTGTCGAGCTCCGCCATTTGCTCTGCCTTCTCCGACACCGTCGCTCGCTCACCGCCGCCGTTGTTTGCTTCGTTCACCTCCACCATCCATCATCGTCGGTTTCATCTTCACCGAAGGTGAGCAGCGCCGCAATGTCTCCCACCCCATTCGGCCTCTCCGCCATCCAGTCCAGTCGCCGTCGCTTCACCTTTAACATCCAATCATAGCATGCCACGTGTCGTCGCCGTTCAGATTATCCGAATGTCCTCAATCCTTTAAACTGTTCGATCGTATTCGAACCGTTTGATCATCATCACCCCTTCGGCAGGTCTGAACACCTTCGACCGGTCCGATCATCCCCAGTCGTTTGATCGTCATCATTGTTTGGATAGTCTGAACATTGTCACTCCTTAGCCGTCTGATTGTTGTTCCGTTCAGACCATCCGAACATCCTTATCCCCCTAGAACATTCAATCATTTTTGGACCATCCAATCATCATCACCCTGGCCGAGTTAGCCACTTAGTCACAGCCACCTAAGCCCTAATCCTATGTGGTTGCCATGTGTCATGCACGTCGATGTCACATCAGCCAACCGAGTCATCCCGGTGCCATGTCACTGCCATGTCAGCCCTAGTTGTTCGGTTAGTTGCCATGTCATCTGAGTCATGCACTGTGCACTATTTCATGCACTGAGTTTAGCATAGACCCACTATTTCATGCACTGAGTCCATAGCACAGTAGAATTTCTGATTTTTCAGTATTTTTCTTTTAGATTTAATTTTTCAAGAGCTCGTTCTCCTTCGTCATAGCTTCGTTTGACCCTGTTCTTTTTTTCTAAATTCATCTAAATTGAACTCTATCTTTTGGTTTAGGTTTTGAAGTTTGTGGAGTTCATTTGAATTTATTTTTGTTCTTTATTGTGTTTTCTCTCTTGTTAGATTACGTCTTTGACATAGCTGAAGCAAGATTTGAAAATCAAGAGTAATTAACTTAGCAAGGCCAGGGCAAGTCATATTTTTTCATCATATTGAACCTTGTTTTTAAATTTATTATTTATTTATTTTATTTTAAATTATCATGCATTGCTATTTTATTACAAACCTTTTGTATATGGTAGTTAGTGTCCAAATTGAGAGCCTATTCTTTTTGGCTACGGCTGGTGGCTTTTGGCTGTGGCTGATGGCTTTTTGGCTGTTTGCGACAGAGATTGCGAAAAGAGAAATTATCGCTTACGATTTTTGATGGTACAGATATTAGTCTTTTAACGTGTACTATAATTAACTTGTAGACCCCGTCTTAAAAAATACTCCGATTAACTTGCAGAAGCCAAAAACGGCTTTTAAAAGCCAAAAGTAAACAGGCCCTGATTAATCCCTCACTTGATAACTTGAATGCCTTGATTCCATTGTCACTATAGGATGAGAAATTATTTATTGATGCAATACTATATAGCATATTGGTTATACGTTTATTATACTTAGTCATACTTATAGTCTCGTTGGGTTCATCATCACATGTGATCAATTAATTAATTTGACTTAATGAGATATTAAATCATGGATGTAGCCACAATTATAAAATTTATGTGCCATGGTAATGGTGTGTTATTGGTGTTGGTTATACAAAATTGGTTTTCACTTGAGTGACTGATCGTGCATAAAGGGGAAGTGTGGAATCACTTTGAGGGATGTGTAAGTCTCGTCTAGGTAATTTTAAGGACTTAACTTTGTGCGCCATTGATCTAAGCCTTACCACACAAACCACATGTCTAGTGTGGGATTGACCTGACTGATTAATTTATGATATTTTAATTTTAATTTCTCCATTAAGTTGAACATAACTGCTGATTTCCATGAGACGCATGAGGAGACAATTATCGACTATATGGTTAACCTATTTGACGGTGAAACCTTCGCAGACAAAATTGAGTTGAGATTGAGCATTGTAAAAGTCCTATTGTGATTTCCTTTAGTATGGGGATGATCTCATCGTGTGGGTACAGTTGTGCAATCTCTACAGAGTGTAAAACTATTCGAATAGCCATCTTCTCAATTATGAATAATGCTCGATGATTTCAGACAAATGGTAGTTATTTCACAAAACTTGATGAGGATTAACATTGGAAAGTAAACGGTTAATTCACTGGTGATTAATTTCATAAATGGATAGTTCACGAGTGATTTATTCAATTATTTTGATTATTTATTTATTGATTTCTTCACAAAAAGTTCACTTTCAATCTATTTATTATATTTACTTTAAATTATTGTTTTCTATAAAATAATATTTCAGCCATCTATTGGTAAGCCTTATATATTATGTTTCATTTTTGTTACAAACGACTTGCTAAGTACCAATATACTCATGACTTTATGCCAACTGTTGTTTAGTTGAAGAAGAAAAATCATATCAGCAGGAGGTACCTGAAAAAGGATACTTCGACGAATTCGTGGATAGGACATCACTTTCTAGTCGATTACATGTGGGTATGTCGAATGGCTACCATGCTTAATTTTATTTTCTGCTGCTAATTTCTTAAACCCTTTAGGCTAGTAAGTTGTAAACTTGGCTAAAAGGTCGTTGTCTGATAATTAATAATATTTGAGTTTTTTCCTTTATTAATCATGTATATAGTCGATATTTCATCTATGTTTACACTGTGTGCACTAGTGTGATCCTAGACTAGTGCGGTATACATAGAGAGTTCGGATTTGCAAATTCGGATCTCGACACTTATGGTATCCCAAAGATACTAAATTTGATTTAATTGAATATTCATATTCCAATTATGCGAGTTATAAAGTGGATAGAAAAAGCACATCGAGTAGTTGTCAACTCTCAGGAAGATCACTAGTTTCATGGTTATCCATGAAACAAAATTCCATAGCACTATCCAACACTGAAGCTAAATATATTTCTGCTTAATTGCTATAGATGATACAAATATTGATGGATTATGGGATCAATTTTAACAAAAATATCTCTTTTCTGTGATAATGATAATATTGTGAAGATTGCAAATAATCCAGTCCAACACTCAAGAGCCAAGCATATAGATATTCAGCACCATTTCTTGAGAAATCATGTGTGCAAAAGAGACATTGTCATTAGCCACATACGGACCAAAGACCAATTAGCCAACATCTTCACATAACCTTTAGATGAAAGCCATTTTTGTACATTGAGGAATGAGTTAAATATAATAGATTATTCTAATATGGCTTGAAATCATGCATCATGTCACTTGCTCTTATTTGGATTTCTTGAAATTTATAAAAAATGTAATTAAAAATTTTCTAAAAAATCTCCATGGTTGATAAAAACTATGTTATCTGGTTGTTATTTACAAGTCCAATGCATAATGATCCTGAAAAAGGATTATTTGAGTATTAATTAAGAATCATCTGCATTTTCATAAGTTATCCATGCTCCTTCAAGGAAATCGGTAATATCACACCTTCCTTACGGCACTACCTCTTTGCGGTAATACTGGTCGTTAAGTGTGGTACTACTGCATCCTGATCGTGGTCCTAATCTTGGTATCAACTGACTCCTTATCTTCCTCTCTCAGTTCCCATCTATTCCATTAGGCCAAAACCAGTTCCAAGTCTTCACGACTCAAGAACTCTCTCTCACATTCCCCTCAAAGCCTCTCCTCAAATCTTCTAAGTTTGCAAAGATTTCATGGAAACCTTGTTGAACATCAGTACCTGAGATTGTTTCTCCTCCTTCCCTCAAGGTAATCTCCTCTAAAATAATCTCTTATCTCTTTATGGGCACCAAGTTCAATTTCTAGGGTTTGGGTATAATGTGGATAAAATAGTTAAAATCGTTTAGGCAAAATGATAGAAATTAGTGTTTGGTAACTTGTTATGTCTATTTCATGGATTGATCCATGCCAAACACTTATAAAAATCATGATTTAAAAAATACCTTAAAATTCAAGTAGGTGCGGTACTACCACCCTACCCCTACAGTACTACCGTAGACCGGTAATACCGATGGGTTATTGCGGTACTACCTTTTTTGTTGAAAAGATGTCAACTAATTTGTGCATATTAGTTCAAACTCGTTCCTTCTATCCTAATTATCTTCTCCACTCATATTCAAGATGCCAAGGATCAAAACTTCTATTTGCAAGAATTCGTTGTCCGAAGGCGAACCAGCTGACTACTACAACCCTTCTCCATCTCAAGCCAGTCCTTCCTGATGCAAAGTGGCTTCCCAAAAGGCGGCCTCAGTTCGAGCACCTTCAAGGGAGGACAGTGACTCTGAGATCGACTCCTTCCTCCAGGCCATGAGGGCTAAATACAAGGCTTAAGCCTCTAGGCAAGATGAGGAGGAAAGTGAAACAGAATCCGAGGAAGAAGAAGAATATGAACAGAGTGGTGGAAAGGAGGATGAGGATGAGGAGATGGAAGAAGCAGAAGAACAGAATATCAATTTGATGCTGATTACAAGGGACGAGTATGTTATACTATGTCATGCAAATCAGTTCACCAAGCCAAGAACGTCTTCGGATCCTTGCTTTCATACCAAATTTCAATAAGACATCTTCATTCAGCTGTGTGACCATCACCGACAGTTCACCAACCACAAGTATGTGGACTGGGCATATCTCAATGCCATTGACCGCTTCTTAGGTGCCTATCAACTTTTCTTTGCGGTGGGACTGCATGACATAATCGCGCTTCGGTATGACTAACATGAAGACATGATGAGGCAGTTTTATGCTACTATGCATGTATATCTAGAATTTGATTATATGACATGGATGACAGGATACGAAAGGGTGGAGGCCACCACAAGTAAATTTGAAGATGGCACTGGGGACTCACTTGAGACGCCATGAGAATATCTACTCTCGACCAGCTCTCTGGACCTTAGCTTGGAGTTAGTTTTATGATGGTAGTGTCAGGTTCCTCCGAGAAAAGATTGTCGGACTTCTTCCCTTGCCAAGTCTTGTGAACCGTATCATCAACCACACTTTCTTCCTAAAGAGCAGGAATTTTATTGATTGCATCATGGATGGACGAAGGTTTGATGTGGTTGATCTCATAATCAAGGTGATCACCTCCTCCAAATATGAAAGGGTCAAACGTATATACTTTGCTCCCTACTTTATGGCCCTTATAACGAGGAAGACTCACTATCGAGGAGCACGACTAGCACCGCATAATCCCTACAAGCCAAGGGAAGGCGCTCCAATCCCCTCTACTGCCCTTCCTCGCACTCAAGAGGAAGAAGATCATGATCAAGGGCACAAGGATGCTCCTCAAGCAGCTGACCCAGTCTCTCTGTCTCAACTCCTTTCCATGGCCATGTAGATTCATGACGCCCAACATGAGGCAAATTATCAATTGGCTTCTCTCTCTCAACGTGTAGGTGCCTTAGAGCATGCTTCATCCTCGGCGGTGCCTCCCACTCCGCTTCATTATCATCGTCATCGTCGTCGTGATCCCTCATCTGAAGAGTAACTCTTTTTGGTATTTGATGCCAAAGGGGGAGAAAATGATGAGTCAAGGAGGAGATGAAGAAGAAGAAGAGACAAAGTCAAAGCCTTAGTTATGTATCTATTATCTATTAGCTATATCAAAGAACTTGTTGTTTGAACTTATCTATGGTTGATTGTTTGCTGATGAACTTGTAATAACTAGAATTATTTATGCTTGTTCAAATTTGTTGTTTTAATGCTATGGTTATCTTTGGCTATGCTAATTATCATGTTCATCATATCCATGTATTACTTCTCATGCTTATCATGTTTGAAATGATTCTTCAAATTTCAATAAATAAAAGAAACTCTGCCAAAATCGCCAAAAACCACACATGTGCATGAAAATCACTTCAAAATCTCATATGCACATATTTAGAGGGAGCTTTCTCTATTTGTTGATTGACTTTTGAAGGTAACTAATTCTTCATTTTTTGAGTCTATCTCAAGAATTATTTGCAATTCAAAGGTCAAAACAAGAAAATACTATTTAGGTTGTCATCAATTACCAAAAAGGGAGAGATTGAAAGCACCTATGCCCATAAAAAAATTTTATTTTGGTAGTTAATGACAACATTGTGTTATGAAACTAACATGTGTGCTAAGATTGTTTTCAAGGCTTAGTCCCATATTACGGATGACAACATAACAATGGCAAGCAAAGACTATGAAGGATTGACATGGCTCAAGAACAAGGAGAAATATAGCTTTAAGATCCTCTTATAGTTTTGTTGGTCTTGTTGTTTAGAGACAAGATCAAATTTGTAGGCTAAATCTTTGTACTATAAAGGGGTTCATGGCTAGTAGCTTGATGATTTAATTTATGCCATCTTGATCAACAAAAAGTCATGCATGCATCTTGAAGTATTTTTGAAAAACCATTGTCGGAAAATCGGTAGCACCATTGAGCTTGAGCGGTACTTCCGATGACAATATGGCTGCACATAAACAACAATACGTTTTTCCAAAGGGCATGTTTTGGATATTTTGAAACCACGAAAATCGGTAGTCTTGATTATGCCACGTGGTGCTACCGCCGTGTGGTAGTACCCTCCCTATGAGGATGGTAGTACTATACTTAAAGTTTAATGACTAGTTGAAACACATTAATTGCATACAAGAGAGCCGTTGAGCAGTAGGTCGATGAGTCTTGGCCAATATATGGCGGTAATCTTGTATCTACTAAATTTTGTGGAATTTGGCTCCAAGCGGTTGAATTTCTGATTGGGGCTACAAATACCGCCTCACCAGCACCATGGCACCAACTCTTGACCTCATTGAATACATTAGAGCCATTGATGCACTCTATACAACTCATTTGCTCACATTTCACATTTTGAGGTAGTTGTGAGCATTGAAGTGCATTTGCATCATTTGTTAATCCTCTTGGTATTTATTACTTCCTCAAGCAAGGGTTGTGATTTATTACTCTTGATATTTATCGGCACCTAGATGGCTTGGGAGAAGTTTGTGCGGTGATCTATTTAAGAAGGTTGTGAAGAGATCTGAACCGGTTATGAGTGGTGTGGTGCTCGCTATCTCCGGAGTGGAGGAAGAGCAATCCTAGTGGACTTGAGGTCATTAGGCTTAATTTGTGGAGCCGGTCCAATCCATTTGAACTTACCTCAATGTGGATTAATGAAGACCAACAAGTCTTCGATTCCATGGAAAAAATATCGTGTGTTTCCATTATGGTTATCTCTTGTCTCTACTCTTTCACATTTGCATTTCTAGCTATTAAATTTAATATCTTGTGTGTTTAGAGTTGTATTTAGTAGAGACATTGCCTGTGGTGCCCTACAAGAACTTAGTCGTTTAGTGCTTGACTTGTGCTAGACTTTTAGAATTGCTCATTTGGGTTAAAATTGTTAATTTAGACCAATAATTTTTAGAACCTCCTATTTACCTCCTCTAATCGGTTATCCTTGATCCTACAGCTCGGTCGCTTGCTATTGGACAAGAGTGGCAAGCGCGTCGGCCGTGTGCTAGAGAGGGGAGTTAGAGCAGCGGTAAGAGGCCTACAAGCTGCATGCCCTTGACTAACCGATGTGACAAGAAGCCGAGGCCCAAGGCCCGAGATGGAGGCGAACTTAGCAGTGCAACTATTTACCAGCTCAACCCAACTAAAGGGGCTGGTTAGGGTTTCTCATTTGCCTCCACTATAAAAGGGTTGGAATGGGTGGCTTAGAATTAAGCCATCCATGCCAAGTAGAGAGGAATTAGGGGTTCTTGGAGAGAACCTTGTGGGAGATGTGAGATACTCTTGTGGTTAAGCTTTTTGTCATCATTAGACCATATAGTGACTAGGGAGTGGCTATAAGGGCCTGTTTGGTACAGCTCCTGCTCCCAGCTTCTCAATAGATTCTTATGGAGCTATGCCAAACACCCAGATTCTCAAAATGACTAGATTCTGCTTCTCGCGAGAAGCAGACTCCAAAATGAACTAGACAGGAGAAGCAGCCTTTTGGTGGATTCTCGTGGGGAGCTATCCACCTTATATCAAATCTACCCATTAAAGTTAAAACAAATTACCCGCAACTGTTTCTTGGAAGTGTCAGCAACTGTTGTATGCACCATGCCAAGTGTCCATTTCTTGTTGTGAAGAAACAAGGTTGAGGTTTCCTATACAAAAAAACTACAAATAAGATTTGTACAGATAAGCTCTCCATATCTTCAGACGTATGTTTGGCAATTATCCAAAAAAAGGAAGAACAATAGCATCATTGAATGTATCTGTTATCCATAGCTTAGATAATTTTGTAAATAAATCAGCTTATATATGGAGATTGGTATCTTTGTAACAGAACTTTACATGAGATGAAAATATGAACTGGTGCATTCGTGATATACTAATATAGTTTGGCATCAGTTTTTTCATAAGGTCTGCCTCTTTGTGCATTGATCAGATGAGCATTGAGTGCAGCTTCATGTCGACATACTAGAAGTCGTGAGGATTTGAGTGTAGTTTTTTGAGTTCTTGTTGTAAAGAAACAAGGTTGAGTGCACCATTGGCTCATTGGCATGCAAAGATGTCATTGCAATTTTTACTCCTAATCTGATAAGAAAGCTGATCCGTAGTTTTAATTTTTCTTTTGAGAGAATATCCTTAATTTCTCTTCTCATTTCGTGATGAGCTATCTATTTTGAGTTATACAAATTTTTGTCACAGTTCAGTTCTTGAATTTCCAGCAAAATCTTCACATTATGAAGTGAATTTCTCAGCATGACTCAGAGCATGGCAATAATGGATCACATTCTGTAGGAAATAACATGTTACCATGTAAAAATGAAAAAAAATGTTATGACAGTTATCAATACTTGGAAAGAAATGGACCTGAGATGATAGACAATAACTAGGGGTAACATGGTCTATTTCTCTCAAATCTCCTCTTTTATGAATCTGGAGCCAACCCACTAGCTAAACGCTTTTCAAAGGTAGCTCTAGATTCTCAGAGAAGTGGATTCTTACAGAATCTGGAGGATTCTTACAGAATCTAAAGAGAAGCTGAGAAATGAGAATTTGGAGCTCTACCAAACAGGCCCTAAATATCTATCTCCAAGTATCAATAGAGATAAAAAAATCATCCAAGGCTTTCTCTCTTTGCTCTAGTGATGAAATCTTAATTTGGCTTAGTTTTGGGTGCTTCTCCTTCCTTTCTTAATCTTACTTTGTACCAAGAACGTGTAAGTGGTGAATATGTCTCTTGGAGACCATATCTCATTCATTTAGGCACTTATTATTTGTAAGTTCTTGTGTTTGCTTGGTTTTAGCTCAAGAAAGAGTGATTTTGGGGGTTTTGATCTTGTGGATATTTTGACTTGAGTTCATGTCGTGATCTAGCTTTCTATGATATGTGAGAACCCATCCAAAGTTATCAAGATTGTCAAGAACTCACGAGAAAGAGTAGATCAATATTTTGCCTAGTTTTAGTGCAACATTTCTTCAAAGGAAAAAAGGTCAGAACTTTGATAACAATTTTCTTGATTATTGATTGGAATAGATTTTTGACATTCTATAGAAGGTGCATACAAAATTTCAAGTAATCCAGAGCCTTAGTTTGAGAGTTAGCTCAATTTGTGCTTTCAGCTCAGTTTTGGTGCAGCAGAACTTCAAGAACTAAAAGAAGTCAATTTTCTTAAGTTCTTTCAAGATCTTTAGTTGGGATAGGTTTTTAAGGTTATGATCTATCATTGATTCAAGTTTCAAGTTATTTGGAGTTGTCGATCAAAAGTTTCGTTAATTTTTTATTTGAAATGGTGCTAAAAATATGCTCTATTCTTGGCTAGAGATCAGACTGACAACTAGCTAGAGGTTAGACCGCCAAAGGGCCATATCACCATCTAGCTAGAGGTTAGACCGCCATCTAGCTAGCGATCAGACTGCCCCCTGCTCAAAAGTAAGACCGCTGAGTCTTGTTAAGGCACGTTTTGATGTGGCCAAAACTGTGAATGCTACATTGAATTGTGCTTCATCCATGCATTCTGAAGTTACAAGACTTAATGCTGAATTGAGCAAGGAGAAGGAAGCAACCAGTTATGGGAGAGGTAAGAAAATCTTAGTTCATGCGGATGCTTATGTGATTCCTCCTTTGTGTAATGCAAACAAGATAGCAACACATGGAATTGGAGGTGTGGGTGGTGAAGAAAGAAAACTAGTTTAGCTCAAGCGGAAGACACAAGAACTATCAAATCTTCGTGCTTGCAGTTCTGTGGACAAGATTCATGAAGCTTTCAATGCCAATATGGAATATCTCACCTACACAACTCTACTTGAGCCACAAGGGCCATTTTAAGTAGGTTAGGTGTTACACCTTAATCTATCACCACCTCATAAACGTCCCAGCCGGATTGATCGATGATGGGTGATGTGATCTATGATGCAAAGAAGATATACCTAGAGATCACATATTGGATATTGTCATGATTAAGAGAGATGAAATCATGTCACCCATGAGCTGACCAAACTTAGAAAACTGGGATCAATGTGTTGTGAGTTAGGTTCATCCTCCCAATTATTGTGTTGTTGCTTTGTTACCTTTGAAAAGACTTGTGCCTCTGTGGGTAATTAATAAATCTCTCTTTAGCATAGAAAAAAGAGATCTACTTGTGAACTTTGGAATCAAAAGTTAGATCATGCTATAGGGATTGCATGTTTTGGAAGGTTGGGAACTACTGTCTCCATTCTTTTTACTTGTCGGGTTGGATATTGATACTGTTCCTAATACAACTCTTGACCATTACTTTTTATAATTATATGTTGGAATAAGTATAATTTACCCCTGAACTATTGAGGTTTGTGGTGTGGCACCAAGTAGCACTACTACTTTGGTTAGTGCTGTTTTGAACCAAAAGATGAAGCCAAGGGGGAGGAAAGTAAGGACGACGAAAGAAGAAAGAATGTAATCACTACGGCGCGTGAAGAAGACAAGGAGAAGAACCATACCAGCTGCAGGGAGAAAAGTCTAGTTTGGAACCTTGAGTTGAATGGAGTTATGCATATATTGTGTGGGCCTAATCATGGTGAAGAGAGAAAGAGAAAGCTCGTTTGGCTCAAGAGGAAGACACAACATCAAGCAAGTTTTAGTACTTGCAGTTCTATGTATAATGTTCAAGAAACTTTCAATGCCAATTCTGAGGTTTTAGTGCGCACAAAACATATATTTGGAAAGATAATGAAGTCTGATTTCCAACAGATCAAACAGTGCTTAATTTGGACCTTTCTGCACAAAATTATGATAAAATCATTAGATATTGCATGGGCTGTTTGGGGGGACACGGAAGAGTTACCAAATATAAAGAGTCCGAGTATTACAATGCGTGTGTGTGTAATATCCGACCACACCATAGCTTTTCAAAGTTTAAGAAGAATTCCTTTTTAGGTTCCAAATGGATTTGGAAGCCCCTTAAATAAGGAAAGCAAAGATATGAAGATTTGAAGTCGGATCGGACTCTGTTCAGGACAGCCAACAAGACCAACTTTAAAACGCACCTAACTTTCACAAACGGAGTCTGATTTGTGTGTTCTTGGACTCCTTGGAAAGCTAATTTAAAGCCCCATACAATTTATGAGGTGCCAACCTCAAAAACTTCTTGGTCACAACACAAATAGACAGACAGTTAATGGTTCTATTTTAGGTATTTTCTTTTTAATTCGTATTGGTGTAGGCTTTTTGTATTCATGTTATATTAAGTTGGCCACACCTTTGGTGCTAATATAAGGCCAAGGCCTTAGCCCCATTGTAACTCAAGCTATCTATGATGTAATTTGAGGAATATAGACATCAGAAAATCGCCATTGTTTGGCGGCCATTGTTGACGTGTTTTAGAGATTTTCATTGAAAAATTGCTCTTGGTGTGTTGAATTCAATTGTGGTGTTGGATTTGGCTCGCTGAAACTTCATTTTCTCTACCTTTGTTCATGTATTGTGGTGTGCGTGGGAGAATATTTATCTCAGAGGTATATGCTGTTCTTAGGTGCATAAGAACCCTAGAACAAGGAGGGCGACCAGCAAGGTGTATCGTGAAAGATCATGGCCCAAACAACATGGTTCAGCTAGTTTGCTAGTTGGATCCACATCAGTTGGTATCAGAGCATGGTTGATCACGGTACAAGGTTGCTGAATTTTTTTTGATTGCGGGTTCTATGAAGACTAAAGATAGCGAGGTGCTTCATTCTCATGCCAAACCAATTGGGGAGGTGCCCCAATATGCGGTGTTTTACTACCCGAGTGCGAATTGGGCTTGAAGCGACATGTGACTACCTTTTGAGTTATCATCGGAAGTTTGAAGGCAAGGTTGATGATTTGGGGGCGTGAATTGATACGTTGATGGAGACTATATGCAATCGGACATCACAATTTCAACATGCCGAACAAGGTCCTCAATATCCCGAATGGCGTGTACCATATGAAGATGATAAACAAGACGAGAGCTTTAATGGTGCAGCAGGCTTTGCTCCACAACCATGCCATGCTCAAGACAACCGTGGTAGAAGCGTACGTGACGGAGGTGTTGCCCATGGTGGAGGCATGCATGATGGTGTTGTCTTTGCTCAGCGTGTTGCCATGGATGATGGCATCGGGCGAGTAAAAATTTCTATTTCATCATTCAATGGTAAAGCTGAGCTAGAAGAGTACATGGAGTGGGAGATGCGCGTTAAATAAATTTTTAATTGCCATCACTACACCGAGAACAAGAAGATTCGTTTGGCAACAATGAAGTTCACCGGATACGCTCTAGTTTGGTGGAACCAATTGTATCGTGTGGGTGCTCATTTAGATACTTAGGTATAATTGAAGAATATCTTGAGACGATGTTTTGTTCCAACACACTACACTAGGACCTTGTACAATCGGCTACAACAATTATGCTAAGATAATTGTAGTGTTGATAAATATTATAAAGAGATAGAGATGTTGATGATCCGTATAGGGACGGAGGAGCATGATGAGGCTACTATGACACATTTCTTTAATGGGTTGAATGAGGATGTGCAAGATAGGGTGGAGATGGCTCATTACTACAACATTCAAGACTTGGTGCATTAAGCAGAACGTGCCGAACAACAATTGAAGCGTAAATAAGCCAAGGGTGGGTGTGCCAACACTCAAACAAGCTCATAGAGACGTTCATCATAGCAAAGTGATGATGTTGGCCCACATTCCAAAGTGGCAACATCAAATCATTCAAGCGGGGCATTTTTATAGGTGACAAGTAATGGAGGTAAAGAAACAACAAAAACTGATTCTAGTTTGCCGTCAATGCTCGTGCTATAGAAATTGAGTGCTTCAAGTGTAAGAGCCGGGGGCACATGATGAGGGACTATCCAAATATAAGGAAGGTGCTTCTCACTAATGAAGGACATTACATGTCAAAAAGCGAAAAAGGTGCAAAATCAGAAACGGAGTATGAAGAAGAATCTAATGATTCTCCACGAAAAGATGTCTATTGTGATCCTATGAATGGTCCAAGTTTAATGGCTCATAAGGTGAATTGTGACAACAGCCCAATATTAGAGAAAGAAAGGCGGTTGAGTGTTTTTCAAATGGAGTGCAAGATCAAAGATAAAGTATGCAAGTTGATCATAGATAGAGGGAGTTTCACCAATATGATTAGCAAAGACTTGGTGTACACTTTAGGGGCTGTCCAAGTGGATGCATCCTCAACCACACCACGTAGAGTGGCTACACAACTCTGGAAGGCTAAAGATAACTCATAAGGTGCGTGTTCCTTTTGTTGTTGGTGACTATGTTGACAAGGTGAATTGCAATGTCGTTCCAATGGATACATGTGGGTTACTGTTGGGGAGGCCATGGCAATGTGATTGTGATGTCACGTATATTGGGAGAGTCAACACATATACATTCAACCATGGAGGCCAATGGCGGACAATGCAATTATATCTGAAATTCAGCTCATCGTAGGAAAGAAGAAAGCTTTGAAGATATCCCGAAACCGAGAACGGTTTTGCTTGAAAGGGGAGAGGATAATGTGGCATCAAGTAGAACTACTACTTTGGTTAGTGCTGTTTTAAGCCAACAAGATGAAGCCAAGGTGGGGAAGTGAGGATAGCGAAAGAAGAAAAATGCAATCACTACCGCACGTGAAGACGACAAGGAGAAGAACCATGCCAGCCGCAAGGGGAAAAGCCTAGTTTGGAATCTTGGGTTGGATGGAGTTATGTGTATATTGTGTGGGCCTAATCATGGTGAAGAAAGAAAGAGAAAGCTTGTTTGGTTCAAGAGGAAGAAACAACATCAATCAAGTTTTAGTGCTTGTAGTTATAAGCACAATGTTTTAGAAGCTTTCAATGCCAATTCTGCGGTTTTTAGTGTGCACAAAATATATATTTATAAAGATAATGAAGTTTACTTTCCAACGGATCAAACAGTGCTTGATTTGGAGCTTCGACACAAAGTTATAGTAAGATCATTGAATCTGCATGAGTTGTTTGGGAGACATACGAGAGTTACCAAATATAAAGATTCTGAGTATTACATTGCATATGTGCATAATATCTGACCACATCATGGCTTTCCAAAGGTTAAGTAGAATTTCTTTTTAGGTTCCAAATGGATTTAGAATCCCCTTAAATAAGAAAAGCAAAGATATAAAAATTTGAAGTCGGTTTGGACTCTATTCGAGACAGCCAGCAAGACCAACCTTAAAATGCCCATAACTTTCACAAGCGAAGTTTGATTTAAATGTTCTTGGACTTGTTGGAAAGATAATTTAAAGCCCCATACAATTTATGAGGTGCTACCCTCAGAAACCTCCTAGTCACAACACAAATTGACACACAATCCAATGGTTCTATTTTAGATATTTTATTTTTGGTTCGTATTGGCGTAGACTTTTTGCATTCAAGTTAGTCTCACCTTTGGTGTCAATATAAGGCTAGGACCTTAGCCCCATTGTAATTCAGGCTATCTATGATGTGATTTGAGGAATATAGACACCAGAAAATCACCATTATTTGGTGGCCATTGTTGGCGTGTTTTTAAGATTTCCATCGAGGAATTGCTCTTGGTGTGTTGAATCCAATTATGGTGTTGGATTTGGCTCACTGAAACTTCGGTTTCTCTACCTTTGTTCACGTATTGTGGTGTGCGTGAGAGAAGGTTTATCTCGGAGGTGTATGCTGTTCTTGGGTGCACAAGAACTCTAGAATAAGGAGGACGACTAGCAAGGCATATCTTGAAAGATCAGGGCCCAAGCAACATGGTTCAGCTAGTTTGCTAATTGGATCCACATCAGTTTGTCTACTTAACACCCTAATCTACAAAATCGTCAAAATAGTTCCCTCAGTTTTGTTAACCCGTTTACTTAACCCCTAGAGTGGTTTGGCAGGGCGGTTTTGAACATGTGGCGCTGTGTTGTTTTGCCACCAAGCTGTCACATCGTGTCCCTCCTCTCGAATCCCATCCAAACCCCCTCTCCCCCAAGGTGCCACATGTGAAAACAACCCTGCCAAACCACTCTTGTGGGTTAAGTAAATGGGTTTGTAAAACTAAGGGCATTGTTTAGACGGTTTTATATATCAAGGGTTAAATAGACAAACTTCAATAGTTCAAGGATAAATTAGACTAATTCCTTATATAATATAAAAAGCTATTAAAAGTATAATAACATAGAAGTATTTTTTTAGAGTAACATAGGAGTACTTTTAATGACAAAATGTACTATTATGATTATTATGTGATATCCATGTACTTTCATGTGTATTCGTGACTAAAGTTTTAAAAGGTTGATTGCACACGTTCTAAACAATAAGGAAAAAAGAATAAAGGGAGTAGCAATCTCTAATGCAAAAGAATTTCGCCTACAATATCAAGAACACTCAATTTGACTGTCTAATGTATGATCATAAAATAATCAAATAATTATGGGGCAAAGTATTTTTTACAAGGTACAAGGGATAAAAGTATTTTTTACAAGGTGCAATGGATTGCCTTTTTCTTATAGATTTACATAACAAGGTACCAAACCGTTGCAATGGAAATTATAAAGGGTAGTACTATTTGTTAAGGATTTTTGAGAAGCACAAGGCATGTTCATATTATTTTTTGCTAGCCAGAAGTCAACACGAATACTCGGCTTCTTGAAGTGATTTTCCTACTCCTCTCACTTCCGTCTTGCTCCGGAAATAAGGTAGAGGTGATAGGTGCATCACTTATCCTACTTTTCTTGTTCGTATCTCGCACATGTATCTTTTCCTCATTTTTTTCCACTATTCATTTCATCTTTCTAAAAATCACTTATTTTCACTACTACTATTTATTTTTAATAAAAATTATCAACTACTGCTAAAAATTATCGGCTATAGCTAACATAAACAGACCTATTGTTGTTTCCTTCCGTATCAGTATATCATCGGTAGCATTGGAAACAGCAAATCTAGGTGTAGCAAGGACCAAGGTGCTAGATATTAAGTTTGGATATCTATCTGCTTCCTTTACCCTCTGTCAATGCGTTTCTTTGTTCCTCTCACGCAAACACTTTTTGACTTTTTAGGCGAATCTTGTGCACTTGAGTTGTCAATTCTGATCGCTAACCATCATCATGTATATGAATTATTATATCTGATATAAATTGTAAATAATAACCATGTCATAGTGGAAGAAGAACTTTGTCTTGAATAAGCGTGCATGTCGGATTGCGTAAAGCGTTAATGTAAGAGACGCCACATACAAACTTAATTGCATCGGTCTTCAAAGAGTAGCAACAAGAGATTGAGGAATATCATCGATCATTTGCCACAAGAGGAATATCAACATACCTCCACTAAAAATGCACAAACTACAGGAGATTGAGCAATGTTTTGTGTAACATTTGAGATATGAATAAGCAAATGGGTTTATATGAAACGATGCATAAGTTCAACGACATGTTGGGAAGATTTTGAAGTTTATGATCTAAGTAACGCAACGCTGCAAGCATAGAACCATTATGCAATTTGTCCCTACGTATACATAGCTAATATAAGAGTGGGAATGTTTGCTGTAATTACAAGCGTTTTACTGAATCATACGAACAAGCACAATTCTAGTGATTTCAAATTCCAACATTGGAGTTCCACAACATACAACCGACCTTGGCGGCTTTGTTTCCTTTTTTCCCCTACAGAACATCCTTTTAATCCACAGGTGGACTCTACAATCACAATCACATGTTATTCTTATGCCATTCCATCCTTCAGATGACCAAAATTCCACCACTAGTACATTACAAATAACAACTCCCACCTATAAAGGATAAGCAAACATCATAGTTTGAAATATACAAATATAGAAGATATTTTGGACTAGCCTGTGTACTTTTCCTTTAAATTACGATAATATCAATAATTTTCTCCCATTGTGCCTCTTTGTATGTCCTCAAAGCAACATCACATGTTGATCTCCATTGTCCTTCAATCAGTTAGAAGATTAGAGCCTACTCTTCAGAAAACTTGTATAATAAAAAAAGATGAATTATTTTCAGAATACATTTGGGGCTTTGGTAACAGAGTCCGAAAGATCCATAATAGTCCCACCAGCCACCACCCACCAGGTCCCCATCCTCAAGCCAACAGAGTTTCGAAACAATGCAAGTCAATGTTACACGAAGCACACTTTTGACTAACATGGTTATTCTGAGTTCTGACAACCTGACAGTTGTAAAATTACAATTCATTATAAACCAATAGATAACTAAGTAACAGAGCTAAGAGGTAATAGCACGTCGTTATCGGCGCATTACTATCCAAAACTATGAATATCAGCAGCAAGGATGTCTTTTTGGACCTGAAATAGCATGTGCTTCTCAAGACAGACTGTTCAGCTATAACATGCTGCATTGCATAACACCTTCTCACTAACCTGAGCTTCCTATGCTCATGGTGCGGTTTAACCTTGCCAACTTACAGATCTCATTTTCCAAGCATGAGTCTTCCATAGTTCTATCGGCCGGTTGATCTAACATCTAATGCTTTGCAGGCAGTTTCACTCATCAGTCATCTACTCATATCTTTAAACTTCAAAAGTCTATTTCTTCACCAAGAAAAGGCCATAGATAAGCATAGCAAACAGGATCCAAGTTAGTACTCTTTGATTTCAGGTACAATGCATGTCTTGATTTCAGAATGAAAAGAAAGCATCCATGGAAATCAAACAAATGAGGCCAAGGGGAAGGCAGTGCCTTTGTTGCAGGGTAAAGCACAGCAGAATCCCCCAGCTACTTGACTACTTCACAGTCCCAACACTGGCTGTCCCAGCTCTATAAGCTTCGAATATTTGAGGAATCGCTTCCTGGTAACCAGTGACATACTTCTCCATGAACTTCTTCTCCCCCCGCATCAGATGGCTTACCCGGATCCGCTTGATGATGCCCCTCGACGCCAATATGTCCAGCACCGTGCACCTCGGCAAGAGCCGCTTCTCGTAGCTGAGCGAGAGAACCATCGGACTCCCCGCTACGTACTCCGGGCTCCAGCCAAGCCTGTCGGCGAACAAGTGCCAGATACGCCTCACTTTGTCCACCGACACAGACATGCAGTATGGGTGCCTGACGAAGGCCTGCTTCACCAGCTCCTCGGTCCACCCCAAGCTCAGGTAATTGTCCATCCTGCGCTTCCATCTAGACGGATACATTCTGGCAAACACCCCGAAGGCGTAAGGGAAGATACCGGAGGACGGGCTGACCCCGAGCTCCTTCATGGCGGCCAAGCTCTCGTCGAAGGGGGCGGCCCTGTGCATGAGCGCCTTGGGATGCGTCGTGACCAGCTTGACGATGACAGCGTCCGGGGCGCCGTGGTCGCGGAGGATCTTGACTTTGGGGAGCAGCACGGCGCGGAGGTCACCGTGGATGAGCTCCGTGGACTGCTTGACGGCGGCGAGCACGTCCTTCTCGGTGCCGAGGAGGTCCTTGAGGAGGATGTAGTTGGGGCGGAGGCGGCGCGTGAGGCTGTAGCAGAGGACGCGGTATGGATTGGCGAGGATGATGCGGCGGATCTCGGTGTCGGTGAGACCGATGTCGCGGCGGAAGAAGTCGAGCTTGGGTACGAGGGTGATTTCGGCGCGGTAGGTGAGCACGGAAGGGACGGCGGAAACGACGCGGGCGAGGTCGGCGCCTGCGAGGCCGATGCCGCGGAAGAGGGCGAGGACGTCGTGCGCCTTCTTTGTGGAGCGCAGGCGGACGCGCGCGGCCGCCGCGGCCGCGGCGTGCTCCGGGAGGCAACAGGAGTTGCGGAGGAAGTGGAGCGTGAGGGGCAGGGTCTCCGCGCCGCCGCCGCCGGCGACGCGGGAGAGGGCGGCTGGGCTGCCGAGGAGGTGTTTGACGAAATGCGGGAGAGGGGGAGATCCGCACGAGCCCAGGGGTTTGGGGGAGCTGCTGCCGCTGCCGGGGAGGAGGAGGAGGAGGGCGCGGACCCTGGGGTGTTGGTGCCGACGGCGAAGCATTTGGAAGGTGGAGGAGGGGGAAAGGGGCGGCGGCAGGGGTTGGTTATAGCGAGCTCAGCTCGCTGCTCGCTCCGCCGGCTTGAGTTTTCGGTGGCAAGCAGGCGGCCGGTTCAGAATTTCAGATGCGTAATGGATGTGGGTGGCAATCAAGACCCAGGTGTATGTATGGGGTCGGCCTGGTAAGGAAAGTAGTTTTTTGGGTCGAAAGCCCAAACCATCTGGAAAGGAAAGTTAAACCTGAGCCCATTCAGCGTGTAACCCGTGCTTTGTACGCGTATAACCCGCGTAAACATTCGCCGACATACCAGATACCGCCTGTACGGCACCGTCCATATATACGTATCATTCCTAGGCGTAATCTCGTAAGCCGTATTCGCAAGCCCTAAAGCTTTCTTGTGTCCGGCTCTCGTTTGCGAAGATTTCAGGTACGTTTTCCGCATTGCTTTCGCGATTTCTCTTTCGAGCCCTCGAGTACGTTTTAGGTTTCCGTTAGCGCCTTCGACTCGCCACCGCTTCCGTTCGCGCGCGCCAGCGACCATGGCTTGCACGGCCACCGCGGCTCTTCCGCATGCTGCTGACCCGCCAGAAGGACCGCATCTTTGGGATTGCTCCCGACACCGCCGACGAGCTGCATCGTCCCCACGCCTGCTTCTCCCGCGCAGTCCGCATCCTCGAAAGAACGGCGGCATTGGGGCAAGAAGCCCGGCCGCGCGTCCTCCAGCGAGAGCTGGATCAAGGACAAGACCCTCCGCGGCGCATCGCCGAGCGAGGCGGGGCGGGAGAAGGTTCTCGGCGCGCGTCATTGGCGAGGCGGGTGAGGACAAGATGCTTGGCGCTTCTTTGTCGGACGAGCGCGGCGCGCGCGCCGCGCGAGAAGCGTTAGGCGGCGGCAAGAGGGCGCAAGCGCGCGCCCTCGGCCAAGCGGTGTGACAAGCCGAGGCCCGAGGCGGAGGGTCGGCGGCGCAACTGTTCGCCGGCCCGACCTTCATCGTGTCCCCTGACCCCGACGCGCTTCCCATTCCGAGCTTCGTGAAGGCGCACTAGCCTCCAGCCTTCTGCACAGAGCTTGATCGGGTCCAACCCCTAATGTTCAACGTTCCGCCGAGCTGATGAAGATCAAAGGAAGGCACAATTTACTTCATTCGTTGTATTGTTTCTTTCTTTTACTGGATTCAATTGTGTGATGACAAATAATTTGTCATCCATATGTGCCATGTCATTGTAATTGAGATTTTCAAATGAACAATATATATATTACTTTTGTTACAAGCAAATTTGTGTGCGCATCGTTGTTTGTTTCCATCACTTAACAGCGCACGCACTCCGGCCGGCCATTTGAAAAGCTCCCGTTTAGCTCTGCGCGCCACCATTTCCACAGTGTGTCGGCTTAAGAACAATGTGACCACGATGCCTGACGACAAACAGCATAGGCAAAGGCACCGGAGCGACCCTCCCCCCTCTCTGGCATTTCCTCAAACACCTTCTGAGCAACGGCACGCCGGCGCAGGCGACCCCTCCTCCCTCATTCTCCACTTCCTCCGCCACTGCTTCGGCCTCCCAAGCCCGCCATGGCAGCTACACCAAGAAGGCGCACGCCGTCCTCTCCTATACGCGCCGACCGCACCCTCGCGCGCAACCTTGATTTCGACCGCCGCGACCTGGACCTCACCTACACCGAGCTCCGCCGCGTCGTCCTCGCCAGCACCCCACCGTGTCCTCGACTCCGTCCTCGAGCGCCGCCTTCGCCCGAACCGTCAAGGATCTCCTCGGCACTGAAATGCACGTGCTCGCCGCCGTCAAGCAGTCCACAGAGCTCACTACAGGACAGCGTCGTCCGCGCTGTGGCTCTCCAAAAGATTAAGCTTTTGTGCGACCACGGCGCCCCGGACGCCATCCTCGTCTAGCTTATCACCACGCACCCCAGGGCGCTCATGCACGGGGCCTCCCTCTTCGACGACAGCTTGGCCGCCATGGCGGAGCTCGGGGTCAGCCCGTCCTTTGGTATCTTCTCCTACGCCTTCAGGGTGTTTGCCAAACTGCATCAGTGCAAATGGAAGCGCAGGATGAAGCAAGTGTCGTCGTGCCCGGCAATTCTTGCCGAGGTGCACGGTGCTGCTGGACACATTGTAGCAGGGCGTCCAGATGAACCATATCCAGCCGAGGAGAAGAATGTCACCAGTTACCAGGAAGCAATTCCTCAAGTACGGGAGAGTGGAGATTTGTGAAGGCTATCCTAGCCAGTGCTGCGGGTAGCTGGAGTAGTCTGCCGCGCTTTACCTTGCAACGCAGGCACTGTCTTCTCCTTGCCCTTAATTGTTTGATTTCCTTTGCTGCTTTCATTTCTTTAAGATCAAATAAGGATGCTAGAGAATCCATCAGCCTATGACTGTAGACAAACAGAATGCAGTGGTCATGATCAGAGGAAATAAAATGTGTAAACTGGCATGGCTGCGTGGCTAAATAAGATGATATTATTCTTGTAAGCTGGTGTCCCCATGGTGAACCTTTTTTTTCCTTTTCACGTTATATGAAAGCAGGGCCGTTTGGCCTCTGGTCTAAAAAAAATTAAGACATTATGCAACGCAGCATGTTATTGTTAAGGAGATAAAGTTGTATTAGGATATAGAGTTTGTATTCTATTCCATATATACCTTATCTCTATATGGTATATCCCTTTGTACTCTTCTATATATATGTCCCTTTGGACCTCATATCAATACACACAATATTCATAACATGGTATCAGAGCGAAGGTTCAAACCTCTTAAACCCTAGCCTCCACTCATCTTTCGCTGCCGCTGCCCCCGGGAGGATCGATCCCCCGGGGGCGACCACCTCTCCGACCGTTCTCAGATCTACACCGCACTGACCGGGCCCTAGCACATCGGCGGGGACGCACTGGTCATTTCCGCAGAACCCGCGTGGCACGAGCGGCTCCTTTTCCGCGTGAGCAAGGACGCGCTCGCCGATGACTCCTGCAGTTCGAGCAGCCTACGCACAACACCCACCTACTCCAGACTTGCATCATCGTCGACCGTTTCAACGTGCTCCAGGCCGATGCCCAGGACCTCGTCCGCGACGCTGCGCTCAACGACCACGTCGACCTCCGCATCACCAGTGGCGTATCGGCGGTGGTGTGCCCGGCCACCTCCTCCGGCAGGGTGACGCTGCACCAGATCCACTTGTCGATGCCTCCCCCGACGTGGCCACCACTGGCCTCCCCGCGCCTTCTCGGACTCCCCGTGCCTTCTTGGACTCCGACAAGTCCATGCTGAGCGACGGCGCCAACCAATGCTGCTGTTCCTGGAGGCGCGCGCGGGTCTCTTGGATTCGCTCGCAGGTCGCCCCGACGGCGGCTGCCACCAGCTTGAGCCGGCGCTACTTGACGTAGATCTCCTCCAGGCGCCACTATAGCTCCGCGGTGCATGCCCGCGCCTGTGCCCGCTATAGCTCCGCGAGGCCTCTGCCAGCCGCGCCCACACCGCCGCCAGTTGTGCGTCCGCCACGGCCTCCCTCGCACATCCTTGTGCTTACCGCCGCCGCCAGCATCCTCCTTCGAGCCCCTGCGTCGATCTGCATCCCTGAGCGCCACCTTAGTTGGGAGCATCCAAGGAAAACTGGTTTGTGGAACTTAGGCTGGACACTTCTTGGGCTCATTGATTTGCGTTTCCCCCTTCAGGATGTGTACAAGATTGGTGGTATTGGTACCGTACCTGTGGATCGTGTTGAGACTGGTGTCCTCAAGCCTAGTATGGTTGTTACCTTGGTCCAAGTCCGCTGCCTTCCCTAAGACCTTTTTCTTTTGAGTCTTTAGTCTTCCGTTGCGTCATCCAAGTTCACCTTTGTGTCTTCCGTTACGTCCATAAAAGTCCGTAGTCTCTACTTTTTAGTTTGTCTAAGCCATGCGAGTCTACAAATTTATTGTCAGTCATAGAAGAAGTAGGAAATTTGTTTTGCATGACAGCAGCCGCCGCTCTTCTCTCTGAGCGCGTGCAGATTGTAGAAGTGGTTATGATGCCGCCGCTACTTTAGCCGTCGCCTCGAGTTTTTAAAGCCGCCGCACTTCTTCTGCACCTTGTGCACTGTGCCGCCGTCGTCTTGGGTTTCGATCTGCGCCGCCATGCTTCTATCTATTCCTCTTCGGCTTGATTTGACAATATTTTTCAATAGCTGCACGCTACGACGACATTATCAAGACTCGGACTTCGGATTTTGTTTACTATTTTAGTAACAACTCTTTTCAAATGCAATGCTATTGCATATGCTTTGTATTTGAGGGGGGTTAAGGAGATAGAGTCGTATTAGGATATAGAGTTTGTATTCTATTTTATATATGCCTTATCTCTATATAGCATATCCTCTTATACTCTCCTATATATATGACCCCTTAGTCCTCATATCAATACACACAATATTCATAACAGTTATAACTGAGCAGTCTGTCTTGACAATCATCCGTTAGAGACTTAGAGTATTATTCCAAGTTCTAGTCCACACATCCTTACTGCCGATATTCACTGTTGTTGAATAGTAATGCCAATAATAGTGTGCTACTAGGACCACTTCTTCGCGCTGCTGCAGATCTGGAGAAGAAAATCGAAATTTTTTTACACTGGAAACACTTCAATACCATGATAGTGTTTTTCTAATTTGACATTGCAAATGTACAGTTGAAAAAATCCACTTTGAACAAACATGGATGTTCAATTTGTGTCATGTTAAAGGTATATGAATCAGCTTTAAAAAAACAATAGCAGGAGCTTGCTAAATTTGCTGGTTGGCCATGGTCACAACCAAACACAAAAGTAAATTCAACGGATTGTACGGTTACGGGCTTATCTCAGATAAGCAATTCGCCATTCCTGTAGACTTATTAGTCCTTATATTGAAGATTTTCCTTTTAACCAAAGTTGCCAAAAGATTGTATTGTAGCCATCACTACATCTCAGGCATTTCTAGCTCTGGCATTGATATTTTCCCTGATGGATCCCACCGTATTTCTATTAACTAGAGTTCAAGAAAAATAATTTCGGTTTGCATACAGCACTGTTACTAAATTTCTGCTGAGAAACAAAAATACTAGTCTTTTGACAGGGCTAAAAGTATATGATATTGGTATGGGTTCATATGTTCAGAGCTGTTCTATAAATTAAATTACGTTAACATCTCTTGGATGTAGAGTATGTCAACTTCTACAAATTTGATCCAGACACGCCAGTTGAATTCCTGTTGAAAACAAGTACCTCAAAAAGAGCAAGATATTAGTGATCATGTGTAAAGTCTAAACTTACAGGGTTAGAGTTACCTGAATGCCTTTTGTTCTATATATGGATGAGGGCATCTATAATCACCCTGGAAGCACCAATATTTCCCTTAATTATGACATGCACTTTCACTTTTCATTTTATATGGAAAAAATTCAGACAGAACATATGTAGTTATGGACAAATAGAAGGGCTCAATTACACCTTTCGATACATTAAGGCTATAAAAAATCCAAAACATTGTATTAAAAGTCTGAAAAAGTGTTGAGAGGACTTCAGTACGGGCAATTTCTCTTGCTCATTGACACTTTTATTTTCAGAGGAGTGCACATGTTTTTTTTCTAGAAATAAATATCTAATTATGAGTTAAGCGAAACAAGAATGGGAAATTGAAAAGCATTGATGCAAATGGAAGTAGCTCCTCTTGTTAAAGTCATTCCATCTATAATTAGGTAATAAGTCAAAAGGGGCCAAACAATGATGTCCTCACCAAAAAAAAAACTGAAATCAATGGATCTCACAAATTGTACATGACATTCTGATTTAGATGGCTTCAACTTATCAATAACCGAAGATCAAGGGGTAAAATGCAACTTGCGAAGGACTCGAGCATCAAGGTACATGTCCTGCACCTTTTTTTTATCGATCATGTGAACAAATTTCACCTGAAAGAAAAGACATGCGATCAAGTCATAAATAGTAAAAAAAATTGACGTTCTAAACTTTCCAGACAAAGAACTGTAATATTCGAAGCGTTTTAAGGGGAAAAAGCTTTATTCCAGTCACAATCAGGTTGTGTTGTGGCCTTCAGTGATTGTGCCCAATGTTGCTGTAAGAATCCAATTGAATAATGTGGGAAATCCAATAAATTAACGGATTGCTTAAGCGCAAGAAACAGGAAAGGTGCTAGTTTGAGAAATGCTAGGCGCAACACAATAATGAGAACAGATATATTTCCCTGCTGTGTAGTTAATAAATAGAAGTATTAGGTTATATTAAAACTAGCAACGGTGTCCAAAAAAAAAGTGAGGTTGTGGATTTATCTCAGATCTCATACTATGTAAATATTTTTCTCAATAGGGTGTTTTGCTAAACTTATGACAATTTACTTTGTGCTAAGTGATTTAATCAAAAGAATTGAAATTAAGGCTTCTTTTGAATTTTCTAATTTTTGCAAGAATATTTGAATTACTTCTTGTGGCACTCCTATATTTGAAGTAAACCTTAAAAATTTTCACTGAAAAAACAGTTGATATGCCTGGTCTACATTATCTGTAATGGGTTACATCTAATTCCCATGCGAGAGCGAATGGGAGTGGTGAATGGTTAAACTCTCCTTTTATATTAGTAGAGAATATGCAATATTCACACTTCATATATATTTGCATTAGTTTTTCCAAAATTTTGTAGTTATAGAAGATCACAAAATCTACTTTACAAAGCTGTGAAGCTTGGGAGATTGTTGGCGCTCTCGATGTTGGTCGTCGGGCCGTCTCGCCGGCCGAGCAGCACCCTCCAGTAGGGCCCTCCTGCCTGCATATGCTCTTCGTGTTAGATAAACTAATTAAGCGAACTCGACGTTACGATCGGGAATATAGGAAAATCACTGGGGGGCTTCGTTAAGCTCTACCCTCCGTTGGCGCCGTAACCCCCTCAGTCCTGCCCCCCCTTCTCCGCTTGCGGCATCCAATCCGCCATGGCCTGGAGCTGAAAGCTGCCCGAACGGAATAGGTGAACAGAGGAAGGGAAGAAGAAGAATAGAAGCATTCCTTGGCAGTCAACACCAAAGCCACAAAGACAACCCACAAGGCCCAAGTTGCAAATCCCCAATCCGGCACCATGATCCCAAATCCCTAAGCAGCCTCACATCCAATCCACCCAAAATCCCCAATCCAGTACCGATGATGCAACCGAGAGAAGGACCAGAGAGGAGCGCACCTAAGATCTGAGAAGGGCGTGGAGCCCGGAGGAGGAGCCGATGGTCAGCAGCAAGTCAGATGGCCGAGTGGGGACGTTCGGGATTCTCCGACTTAAGTCAGGTCGTGACTTAGCCAATCTGGACTGTCCATCTCTATATAGACGGTCCAGATTATTTCTAGTTTTTAATGTATGACGGTCCAGATTATTTTTAGTTTTTTAAAAACTAAAAATAATCTGGACCTCTATAGAGATGGACGGTCCAGATCGGCTAAGTCACGGGTGACTTACCGAAGGTAAGTCAAAGAATCCCGATCGGAGTGGGGACTAGGGAGAGCCGAGGACAAGCTACAGTCTACGTGCGCCTCTGGTAATTAATTTGTACTCTAGTCAATATTTTGTCTCAATTCTTCGATTCTTTGCTGAATCACTTGATAAATCATCGATAAAGTAATAAAATTTATATTTGTTCGTAGATTTATAAATTGTAATAATTGCTATATTTATATCAATTTAGTTTAATCCAATCTACTATCTATTTTTATTCTAACTTCGTTACTTACTAAAGCTAACATTGATATGCATGATAGGGAACAACCTGCCTCCTTAAACTCACGCCATGATCCACTAGTTACTCGGTCTACTATAACCAACAACTCAGCTAGTTAGTTCGTGCAGCAAACAACAACCTTGACCCCTCCATGCGTCACAGCTCAAACTATATGCAAAGCACGTCCTCTTCTACATGCACTGCATACATGCAACACGTCCACTATTTGACATGACAAGGCCGCAATGCCATGCACACACACTAAACATGCTTAACGTGATGACATTAATTCCAACATGTTGCTAATATTATTCGCTTGGGAGATGGGCGAGAATCGCGAGATAAACAAAGGTCCTCGTTGAAGGCTGCGTGCTGTGGAAAAAAAAGGTAAGCCGAAAGCTATCTACAGGTGGTGGGAAACTTCTATTCCGAGTGCCCTAGGCCTATAGGCCCTACCCTAGATTAGAACGTGTGGCAGTACCATCAATCCTAGAGTAATTAGTAAACGCCATGCCCGCGTTACTGCAGGGCAAGATTGCGAAGAAACGAGAACATTTCCTGCCAGAAACTTGCTTGCGAAACTGTGCTACCATGGCGATGGCGATAGGGAGTGAAGTCGCTCTCGCTCCGCTTCTCTCCGTCGCTTGCCACTCCGGTAGCAGCGGCCATCAAACCATCCATACGAAAGTTTCTTATTATGATTAGAATTATAAAAGGTCAGCAATATATATTTATCCTCTGATTATATGTTTGTCTTAGACACCTAGTCTATACCGTTAGAAGCTAAACCCCCACAACCTCCAGTCCACTATCTCATAACTTGATATAAACTGTGCTTCCTTCCCATGTAGGGCTGTGTCCCAAAAGCTATGCTCCTCTTTTCTGGACATAGCCCCTTCTTTTGTATATATGAGTCATACATAATAAATCTTCACCTTGATGATCACACCACTTTGAAGAATAAACAAAATACATTGATATTCCTCACACACCTGTGAACTGAGGATTTACGTTCTTGTTCAGCAGCTTGTGACTCCAATAAGTTAAGGCAATGCTCAAACTTGTTTGCAGTGATGGGCTAGCTGGTCAACATATCTGCAATATTATCATCAGTGTGCACCTTCATCAAATCTCCCCAGAGTTAATCAACTCTCTCATCCTATGATACCTTGCATGAATGTGTTTCATCTTGGCATGATATACTTGATTCTTTGCCAAACAAATTGTACGACTATCATAATTCCCTCGTACTCCACCTTGCTCAATGCCCAGTTCCTTCACTAGTCCTGTAAGTCATAACACTTTCTTTGCAGCTTCAGCCACAGTGATGTACTCTACCTCAGTTGTAGACAATAGACTGAATTGATGAATTCCAACAAATAGGTCCCCCACCTACAGTAAAAACATACCTTGTAGTAGACCTCCTATTATCCAAATCACCGACATAGTCCAAATCAACATATCCAACAACAAAAGGATTACCATGCTATCCGCCAAAAATAATACTGTGACTTCTTGTCCCTCTCAAGTATCTGAATATCAACTTGACTGCTGTGACGACCCATGTTATTACCAATGGGTAATAACACTAGATAACGAATTATTATTTGTTTATTCGGTAGAACATCACTCCAACAAATAATAAGCTCATCAAAGTGTTGTGGAAAAATAATAATTAGAGATGGTATAACATCATTACAATACCATTGCCACATTTGGGCTACTATCTGAAATAGGACTTAATCAGTTCTACTCGAATATTACAATACATGGAAAAGCAATGGTTCTAACTAATAATTATACACAGATGGAGATGAGTATGTAGCTATACACTAGTATGCTTGGGTTCAAGGAAATGGCTCTCGGTCACCGCCTACTCATTCCGACCTCCATAGGAGGCATCCATCTCGTACTCCTCATACTCCGGGTACTCTGTACTCTATTCCGTGTGATAGTTGTCCTCCATATAGAATTCACTCGAGCAGGGTAAATCTCTAGAGTGACCTACTTCTAAATACATTAAATAATAGTAAGAGTGAGTACAAAAGTACTTAGCAAGCATTAATAGCAACATGCAATTCTATGCCAACATTTCCTCGTATCAACAATTCTATCTCATTGATCATCATTTCAAAAATAAGTTTTTGTGTGGTAAAAGGTCCAATTATAATTTATAAATATACTAATCACCCATATTCAAAGAAAAGGCCATTGATAGGCTCCCGTAGCCTTTAGTCTAGAAGACAGGCGTGAACATGATTTAAACGCTACGCAGTTATGGTATTAGATTTGGCTGTCTGATGATGGTTTTGGGGTTGGTTTATTTTCGGTTAGCCAGATGATGATCCCTATATCAGTGAGAGGTGCAGACTGGTCTCGGGCAGTCCTGTTATCTCAGTGAGCTAAAAGAACAGATGCTATAAGAAAGGTTTGGTTTGACGACACTTATACTAACACTTAACTCCTACTTTTTTTTGTTGTCTCTTTTGTAGTGGTTCAAAGTGTGCCATGTTTCTTATATTTTACTACTGATGTATTTTTATCAAGGATGTACCTCTATATGTACTAGGATTTGTGATATGAGAGTTTTCTCTTTTGTAAAGCAATTATATTTGTGTTAGTGATCATTTAATCCTACCATTGTTAGAAAATGATTTCATCCTTGAAATTGAAAATTGGTGTTAGTGGTCTCTACCTAAAATGTAGGATCACACGATTCTATCACCCTTAAAAGGCCTTGATATTAGGCTGGGAAACTGATGTAAGATTTGGATGATCTCTGCGATTTAGATGGGATTTCTATCTTCGACTAGGGTGTTTCGTCTTATCACCCTTGGAAGAGATTAGTCTAGTGTAGAGGGATTGGATAGATCTCTGGCTAGTACAGGGACACCACAAGTTGAGGTGATCTTGAAAGCATTGTAGTCACCAATTCGTTTGTCTTTACTTTTCACCTCTCATGTAACATAGTCTCTAGGGTAAAGGTTTTGGTGGTTTTGGGTCATTGGTCTGAACATTAGTTGGCATTTTGGCACTAAAAGGTTCATGCAATCTGAATAAGAACTAGAGAGTTTAGCATGCATTGATGATTATGAGGGGAATTAGGATGAACTGGAATCATATGGAGGTCAAGTGCTAAGTTTATGTTCATTGGGAATTGATGGGGTAGGTCTCATATTTTGGAAGGAATAGGTTTGTAACATCCCAATTTTTGCTTTTATTTTGAAGAAATAATTTTAAATTAATTATTTCCAATTATCTGGAATTTTCAGAATTTAAAGTTTCTGTTGAAAAAAAAATTTAATATCAAAACAAGTTGGAAATATTTTTAATATGTTTAAAACATTATCAGTGAATTATGTGAATTTTTCTGGAATTTTTGGAATTTATTTGGTATTTTTCTGAGTATTTTAAAGTCTCCTACTGATTTCTGAAATATATAAAAGATTTAAATATCAAAATCTCCCTCGGTGACACTTGTCAAGCATCAGAGCTCTTCTTCCCGGCCGGACCGATCCCCGCCTTGGTGCCTCATCCCGCCTCCTTTCCTCTCATTGCGCCACTTGTCGCGATCCGATGTGACCGACCACTCGCGGCTAATACTCAAAAGGGTAAACTACCCTTATTGGGTAGGTGAGCCTCCCGCCCGGCCCAGTTACCTGACCCTCTCTCCTCTCCCCGCTCCTCGGCGCGTTCGAGCCCGCTCCGCGCGAGGTTGAGTTCTTTTTGGATTTGCGGCGACAAGCGGCCCCACTGCCGAGGCGGTTTGCGTGGACTCACCGCCGGTGGTCCCACTGCCGAACCGTCGTCCCCGACGTTTCGTCCTCGACCGTTCGTTCGTTCGCGCGCCGCCATTGAAGCCGCTCACCCGCTCGCCTCTCGCCTCCCGACCGCTCCGCCGCGCGTTAATGCGTCGGGAGAGACCGCGTCGCGTTGTGCGCCATTAAACGCCGCCGCCCTCGCGAAGAGCGCCGTTTCGCGCTGGCGTCGGTAACCGCCGCCGTAACGCCGGCGAGGGCGTGCGTCCGTTCCTCCTCCGTCGCGTATAAAGCAAGTCGGACGACCCTCTTTCCCTTCGCACTCTCCTCTCTCTCGGTTCGCGTGCGTTCATAGCCGTAATCGCCGCCGTGATTCAGCGTCGCCGGCGAAGCCGTCGCCGCCGCCGGTAAGCCTCCGCCGCACCGAACGTCTCGCGCCGCCCCTCGGTCGCGTGCGAGTCGCGCCGCGCGCCGCGCTCGCGTCGCGCGCGCGCCGCCGCGCGGCGCTGCTGGACCACGCGTCGCCGATCGCTCGGACTCCGCCTCCGCACCGCGTCATCCCCACCGCCCGTTCACCGGCGGCCCGGATCGCGACGTGTTTCCATCTCGGCCGTCCACCTCGCGTCCGCCTCGGCCCCACGCGCGCGTCGTCGCGCGCGCGGCGTTCGCGTCGCGCGACGCCTCGCGCGGAGAGCCGCGCGACGCGGCGCCCATCCGCCGGTTGCCCGCGTCTCCACCGCCTTATCTCTGCCGTCCATCCGGATCTGAGCCGACGCTTGAGATCGCGCCGCGCGTCAAGCCCATGGCCGTCCGATCCACCTCCACCTCAGCCACCACGTCAAACCTGTCCGACGTGTCTGCCACGTCAGAGCCACGTGTGCGCCATGTTGCTCCGCCGGCCTCCCCGTAGACAAACCTTAAGGGGGTTACCTACCCTTATGGGGTAGGCAGTGCCTCCCCGCTCACTTGGCTAGCGCCGCTCTCTTCCCCTCCCACTCCCTCGGCGCGCGTTCGAGCCCCGCTCCGCGCGCGAGGTTGAGTTTCTCCATTTTTATCCGCGCTGACACCTGGGTCCCACCCGTCAGCGACCACCCCTCTGCGCTAATCACTGACAAGTGGGTCCCGAGTCCAGTGGGTTCCACATGTCAGAGACTGATTGTATTGCGGATTCACTGACCAGTGGACCCCACCTGTCGGTAATTTCCGAATTTCTAGATTTAATCAAATCTGAGAATTTCAAATAGCCATATCTTTTTCATTTTAACTCCAAATTGGTCCATTCAAATTTCTAAATTTATCAAAAATTTCAATCTTGCAATTGGTATGTTTACTTTCAATTTTTGAATTTTTATTTTATTTTATTTATTTGGTTTGCTCGATTTACGTGTAGAGACCGATTTGTCCGAGGCTTTGCAAGAGCAAGTTGTGGAAGATTTCAACCAGACACAGGAAGGCAAGTCTCCTTTGAACATTTTGCTCCCATGTTTTGCAAGTTTTCTTTGATCAACTTGCTCAAATGATTTGGAAAAATGTTTAGGTAGTTATTTTAAATTAATGCATGCTTATGTTATATCAAGTGATAATTTGATTTAGAAAATTTAGTTAAAGACCCAATTTGTTATACCTTCCATTGAAAATTGTTTACCTTGTACCATTGTTAACTTAGGATATCCCTTTGACTCAATAATGAGTTAGCATTACATTGGTTGAATGTTTAAAATACTAGCAAATGCTTAGCGTAGCAAATCAATGTGTTAATACTCAAATGAGTGGCATGTTTATCAAATGTTTTGATGAATGATTTGTTTGAACATTGGTAATGGATGTTACCATTGTTAAATGCTTTGTTTGAAAAGTGGTAATGGGTGTTATCACTGTTAATTTAAAAGTAAAAATGAATTTCAAAGGGAAAAGTTGACAAGGGTGGATGGAAGGTTTGGCTGGTGCAGTTAGCACGAGAATGTTTGGAATTGTGAATGAGCCACCCTGGTCGATTAAGGACCGACGCTTGTGTTTGTCCAAACTAAGCAAAACAGTACAACCACAAGTCTATATGGGTACGACCTAGCTAACTAACCTATAAAAGTTTAGCCTAGATATCACCAGTGGTGTATTGGGTGCCAGGGTATACTGGTTACTCATAGTGAGGAGCAGGGTTTCTTGTACTCACATGGCGCAAGAGGGGGCTCCAACTCGTGGATTCGAGTTGTGGTGAAACCTTAGCGGGTGGTATTTAAACTATACTGGAGTAGGTGAAAAGCTTTGTGATAATTTGTCTGAGTCTTATGCCAAAGGAAGCATGTTGACTGCAAGGATGACTTATCTCTTGTGGGTAAAGTTGTACACCCTCTGCAGAGTAAAACTATTCGAATAGCCGTGCCCACGGTCAAGGGCGAGCAAGGAATGCATTCACATGGTAGAAGTTTTGGTTTTGATTTCAAAACAAAATGAATTGGAGAAAAACTCGGGAGTAGTATAACTCTCGTGATGTTCAGATCAGGGGGTGTAACCTGAGGTTTTGAAAATTTGGCTGTGATGGTCTGAGGTATTAGTGTTGGTAGTTTAACCTTCACTAAAGTACTTATCCAATTTCGATTATTAAAAACAAGTTGTTTACAAAATGGCTTTTAAAGTAATTATGTAGATTTGAAATAAAATGCTGATTTTTGCAAATAAACCATATAGCCTTCCTTTGTGAAACCTTACATCTATGCATTTTTCCAAGACTTATGAGTACATTTTTGTACTCACTGTTGCTCTATAAATATAAAAGCAGAGAATGAGGAAGATCAAAGCTGGAGAGTATGACTTGCGCGAATGTGGATGCGGTGGATTCTTCTCGGATGCCTAGGATTCGTTTCCCAGTCAATTGCACGTGGCGATTGATGGGTATCGCTTATCTTCATTTGCTTCATTGTGTTTATTTTTGCTTGAGGTTACGTGAACCTTAGTGAGGCAATGACCTTTGTAAAACTTGATTATTATTGTAATAAATCGTGGATGACATTGTACCGCTTTTTACGGATATCTGTGTGTACTAGCTTTGATCCGGGACTGATCTTGAAATGCACAGGGGTGCAGGAGTTTCTACCGGGTCCCACGTAGTGGTATCGAGCCATCTTGGTATGTAGGACGAGCCCTAGGTTTTGGTAAGCTTTAAGGATTTATATTTAATAAAAATTTATGTACAAAAATATAAGTTTCTTTTGCCTCTACTCTTTTCTTACTTAGTATCTTGTTCTTGTCCTACTCTCACTATTTAAAAATCTTTCTTGATCTCTCCTTATTTTCAAACTTATAGATGGCGGGTTCTTCGTCGTCTTCACCCCATGGGATCACCATTCTCATGGCGAGTGAGGAGCTTTGCGACTCTTCTACGACGATTAATGCAGCATCGAAATATAATCAACAGCCCATTTTCAGAGGGCGGAACACTAGAGTGATGACTATGGATTCATGGATCATGGAGGTATTCATCTATGCTCGGATGGGCGGCTTGACCCGTCTCGCAGGATTGAGCACCCTCGGACCTTCATGACGGGCGCTATCCGAGATGCGGCCAAGATGGCGATAGCGAGTTGTGCAGAGGCACAAGGAGGAGTTCGACGATCGCCCATACGCTTCTTTCCGACTACGAGCGGGGCAGACCCACCCGAGGCTTTCGGATCGTGGTGGGCGAACCACGCTGTCTCATCAGTGCGTTCACCCAAGCATCGTCGCGACTTACGCGAGCTCGGCGGGAGATAGGACTTCTCGGATGCTTCGGCGTCGAGCTCGACCACTCCGACACTCTCCGAGCACAAGCGCCCGAGTGAGGCCGCCACGCCGACGCTATACTGAGCGAGGACAGTGCCGAGGCGAGGTGGAGCGTCTTGAGTGCCACCACTACACCGACTCCACCGGCTCGGTTGTTGCTCGGTCGACTCTCGGGACCTCGCACTAGGCTCACGGCAAGGAAGAGTGTGCGGCGCCCGATCCGCTACCCGACCTCGACATCGGCGGATCACCGAGGACACGGCGCCCGTTCGGATCACCTACTTTCAGCCAGAGCCGTCACGGTCGCGTTCGCCGAACAAGCTGCGTGGTTGTGGGCGAGTCACTCGTCGGACTCAGAGGAGGATCGAGGAGGAGCCAGAGGAGCGTATCATCGTTGAGGACAATTAGATGTTAGATAGACTACCCCTTCTTGATTATTTATCGATACTAGAACGCTTTTATAATGTTATGATGTAATAAAATGGATTGTACCGAGCCTTGTGCATTTGTGGTACAGCCATTTTCAAAAGTTAATTTGAATTTCAAAGTCGAGTTTTCTCAATCTGTTGTGTTAATCTTGTGTGTTGTTTTGGGATGATAAATTGCCCGTCTCTCATCTATGCTTTTCCCTCTTTTCTGTACTTTTCTTGATGGAGCTTGGATGGTGAACACGAGAAGCAACATCAACAACAACCAGCCCAACAACAATGAAGCCCCAATTCCACCTCCGCCAGCCCAAGCTCCCAACATAGAACAAATGATGGCCATGCAACTTCAACTTCTTCAGGCTTTGGCCCAAAATCAAGTCAATCAAGCTCAACAAGTACCTATTCAACCACCATGATCTAAGCTCGGGAATTCATGAGGACCCGACCTCCGACCTTCGCAGGATCTGCCGATCCGTTGGAGGCGGATGATTGGATCAAGGAAGTGGAAAGGAAGCTGAATCTAGCTCAATGTGCTGAACATGAGAAGGTTATGTACGCTGCTCACCAACTCCAAGGAGTTCTTTGCCAATTGGTGGGACAATTCTTTGCATTGCACACCGGGATGCCCAGAACATTGGTTGGGCAGAATTTTTGGAAGCCTTCCGTAATGCTCATATTCCTATGAGTATTATGGAAATGAAGAGGAAGGAGTTCCATCATCTGCAGCAGGGAAACCTGAGCGTTTCCGCTTACTTAAGCAAATTCATTCAACTATCTAGATATGCCCCAGAAGATGTGGCGACTGATGCCGCAAAGATTTGGAGGTTCATGGGAGGGATAGACCCCAATCTCAAGGTTCAATTAGTCTCCAATGACTACCCTACTTTTCAGCATCTAGTGAATAAAGCTTTATTGCAAGAAGATACTCAACGCCAACTCTTCGACTCCCGGAAGAGGAAGTTCCAAGCTCAGCAGTCTGCGAGCAGTTCACGATCCACGCCACCACAGTACAACCGACCTCCAGTACATAGTCATATAAGGACACCGATTTCTGCACCTCGTCCTTTACCTCAAGCTCCTAGAACTGGAAATGCAGCTCAACTGCAGCAAAACAGAAATGTAGCTGCAGGAGTGCAATGCTACAACTGCAAGAATATGGGACACTATGCCGAGAAGCGCCCACGAAGCGTCAGCGGTAACCCCGGTTCGTTTCAATCTTGACCCTACTCCAGCAAGAGCTCCAACCAATGGTCAAGGACGTGGAAGCCCTCAAACTCCCAAGACTCCACAAAACATTAATCGAGGGCGTGTCAACCATGTTACCGCAGAGGCAGCAGAATATGCACCAGACGTAGTTCTGGGTAAGTTCCTAGTGAACTCAGTACCAGCAATTATATTATTTGATTCTGGAGCTACACATTCTTTCGTAACAAAGGTTTTTGTTGAAAAGAATAATTGGAAAATTTGTTTGCTAAAGGACCTTATGATAGTCCAATCTCCTGGAAAAGAATTGAGGACTAATTTGGTTAGCCCTAGTGCAACCATAATTATAAATGGAGTAAAATTCCTAGCGAACCTTATTATAATAGACTCCGATGGCATAGATATAATACTTGGTATGGATTGGTTGATCAAGTATAAAGGACAGATAGATTGTGCCAATCGTGCCATTATCCTTACCAATTATGATGGAATTCGAGATAAGACATGAGGCGATTATGCACTCAAAGAAGGACGATATGTTAACCGACCTAAAAGGAAAAGTCGGAAGATGTGTCGATAGTTCGCGAGTACCCGATGTTTTCACGAAGATTTGCAGATTACCACGGATCGAGAAGTTGAATTTGTTATAAATCGGTGCCAGTACGGCTCAATATCAAAGAGACCCTATCGGATGTCGGTAGATGATTTAGCGAAGTCAAGAGGCGATCCAAGAATTATATGAGAAAGGATTCATCGGACCAAGTTCTTCGCCTTGGGAGCCCGGTGCTTCTAGTAAAGAAGAAGGATGGTAGTCAACGGATGTGCGTTGATTATCGAGCTTTAAATGAAGTCACTATAAAGAATAAGTATCCCTTACCTCGGATCGATGATTTGTTTGACCAACTCATAGGATCAAGTGTCTTTTCCAAGATTGATCTTGGTCGAGGATATCATCGATTGAAGATTAGACACGAAGATATACCAAAGACACCTTCGCCACAAGATATGGATTATATGAGTATACGGTGATGTCTTTTGGTCTGACAAATGCACCGGCATACTTCATGAACTTAATGAATAAAGTCTTTATGGATTATTTAGATAAGTTTGTTGTGGTTTTCATAGATGACATTCTTATCTATTCGAAGAATAACAAAGAACATGAAGGTCATCTAAGGATAGTGTTGCAAAGACTCCGTGAACACCGATTATATGCCAAATTTAGCAAATGTGCATTTTGGTTAAAGGAAATTGAGTTTTTGGGACATGTGATCTCAGCAGAGGGGGTATCTGTAGATCCTGGAAAAGTTAAGGATGTATTAAATTGGACTCCACCCAAGGCGATGCAGAGATCCAGAAGTTTTCGGGATTAGCAGGTTACTATCGTCGATTTATTGAAGGCTTTTCCAAGATTGCGGACCTTTAACCCATTTGTTAAAGAAGGAGAAGAAATTTGAATGGAGTAAATCCTGTGAGGATAGTTTTCAAGAGTTAAAGAAAAGGTTAACTTCAGCACCGGTTCTGCGGTTACCCGATATTCGAAAAGATTTTGAGGTATTTTGTGATGCTTCAAAACAAGGTCTTGGTTGTGTACTAATGCAAGAAGGAAGGGTGGTAGCTTATGCATCAAGGCAGTTAAGACCGCATGAAGGAAATTATCCCACTCATGATTTAGAACTAGCTCATTGTGCATGCTCTAAAGTTATGGAGGCATTACTTAATCGATGTCGGTGTGAGATATATCTGAGATCATAAAAGTTTAAAGTATATATTCACCCAGCCTGACCTTAATCTGAGACAAAGAAGGTGGCTCGAATTGATAAAGGATTATGATGTGGGAATACACTATCATCCAGGAAAAGCTAATGTAGTAGCCGATGCTTTGAGTCGAAAGAGTCATATGAATAATCTGTCAATTCGGATAAGCAGTTAACCCTCCATGAAGAATTTCAACGATTAAATTTGGAAATAGTTAACGAAGGTATTCTGTCTGCATTGAAGGTTCACCCTACCTTGGAAGATCAGATCAAGGCAGCCCAACGAGAGGATGAATATGTTAAAGAAATTAAAGAGAATATGAAGAAAGGTAAAGCGCCTGGATTTTCAGAAGATGAAGAAGGGACTCTTTGGTTTGGAAAGAGAATCCTAGTACCAGAAAAAGGAAATAAAAGATTTAATCTTAAAAGAAGCTCATGAATCGGGATATTCAATTCATCTGGAAGTACAAAAATGTATCAGATTTAAAGGAAAGTTCTTGGTGGAGCAGTATGAAAAGGAAATTGCAGAATATGTAGCCTTGTGTGACATATGTCAAAGAGTTAAGCGAGCATCAAAGACCTGCTGGTCTTTTGCAACCTCTGCATATACCTGAATGGAAATGGGAGGAAATTGGAATGGATTTCATAACAGGACTACCAAGAACCAAGTTAGGTTATGACTCAATTTGGGTTATAGTTGACCGTTTAACAAAAGTTGCTCATTTCATACCAGTGAAGACTACATATTCGGGAGATAGATTGGCAGAGCTTTACATGTCAAAAATTGTGTGTTTGCATGGAGTTCCAAAGAGGATCGATCGGATAGAGGAACACAATTTACCTCAAGATTTTGGCGAAGCTTCATGAAGTTTTGGGCACCAATTTAAATTTGATCTTGCTTATCATCCTCAAGCAGATGGTCGAATGAGCGGTAAATCAGATATTGGAAGATATCTTTGAGAGCATGTGCTTTAGCCAATAAAGCCAGCTGGGATCAAAGTTTGCCCTATGCGGAATTCTCATATAATAATAGTTATCAATCTAGTCTGAAGATGTCTCCGTTTGAAGCCTTGTATGGCAGAAAATGTAGAACGCCGTTATATTGGTCAGAGACAGGAGAGAGTCAAGTATTCGGACCGGATGTCTTGAAGTTAGCGAAGATCAAGTTCGCTAATCCGAGACCGATTGAAAACAGCATGCACCGGACAAAGAGTTATGCGATAATCGTCGAAGAATGTTGGAATTTGCGCCAAGGAGATCATGTGTATCGAAAGTGTCACCTATGAAAGGGATGCGTCGATTCAAAGTCAGTGGTAAGCTTGCCCCAAGGTATATTGGACCATTTCTAGTTATAGCAAGAAGAGGTGAAGTCGCTTATCAGCTAGAACTTCCTCCTCAGTTGTTAGATGTACATGATGTATTTCATGTATCACAGTTGAAAAAGTGTTTGAGAGTACCAGAGGAGCTGATACCTTTTGAGGATGTTGATTTAAAGAAGACTTGACATATTGAATTTCTGTCAAGATTTTAGAAGAGGCAGAGCGCTGCACAAGAAACAAGACCATCAAATTCGCAAAGTGCAATGGAGCAACCGTCGAATCGAAGCAACACAGGAGCGAGAAGAGGATCTTCGAGCAGAGTTTCTGATCTATTTCTCAATTCTTCCGAATCTCGGGGTCGAGATTCCTTCTAAGGGGGGTAGGTTTGTAACATCCCAATTTTTGCTTTTATTTTGAAGAAATAATTTTAAATTAATTATTTCCAATTATCTGGAATTTTCAGAATTTAAAGTTTCTGTTGAAAAAAATTTAATATCAAAATAAGTTGGAAATATTTTTAATATGTTTAAAACATTATCGATGAATTATGTGAATTTTTCTGGAATTTTTGGAATTTATTTGGTATTTTTCGAGTATTTTAAAGTCTCCTCTGATTTGAAATATATAAAAGATTTAAATATCAAAATCTCCTCGGTGACACTTGTCAAGCATCCGAGCTCTTCTTCCCGGCCGGACCGATCCCCGCCCGGTGCCTCATCCCGCCTCCCTTTCCTCTCGCTGCGCCACTTGTCGCGCATCCGATAGCAGCCAGCCACTCCGCGGCTAATACTCAAAAGGGTAAACTACCCTTATTGGGTAGGCTGAGCCTCCCCGCCCGACTGGTTACCACAGCCACTCTCTCCTCTCCCCCGCTCCCTCGGCGCGCGTTTGAGCCCCGCTCCGCGCGCGAGGTTGAGTTCTTTTTTTTGGATTTGCGCTGACAAGCGGGCCCCACCTGTCAGAGACTGGTTTGCGTGGACTCACCGCCGGTGGTCCCACTGCCGAACCGTCGTCCCCGACGTTTCGTCCTCGACCGTTCTCGTTCGCGCGCGGCCGCCATTGAAGCCGCTCACCCAGCTCGCCTCTCCGCCTCCCCGACCGCTCCGCTTCGCCGTTAATGCGTCGGGAGAGACCGTCGCGTTGTGCGCCATTAAACGCCGCCGTCCCCTCGCGAAGAGACGCCCGTTTCCGCCGCGAAGCGTCGGTAACCGCCGCCATTAACGCCGGCGAGGACGTGCGTCCGTTTCCTCCTCCGTCGCGTATAAAGCAAGTCCCGGACGACCCTCTTTCCCCTTCGCACTCTCCCTCTCTCTCCGGTTCTCGCGTGCGTTCATAGCCGTAGTCGCCGCCGTGATTCAGCGTCGCCGACGAGCTTCGTCGCCGCCGCCGGTAAGCCTCCGCCGCACCGAACGTCTCCGCGCCGCCCCTCGGTCCGCGTGCCCGAGTCTGCGCCCGCGCCCGCGCTCGCATCCGTGCGACGCCTCGCGCGACGCGCTGGACCACGCGTCGCCGATCGCTCGGACTCCCGCCTCCGCACCGCGTCATCCCCACCGCCCGTTCACCGACGGCCCGGATACGCGCACGTGTTTCCATCTCGGCCGTCCACCTCGCGTCCCGCCTCGGCCCCCGCGCGCGTCGCGCGCGCGCGCGGCGTTCGCGTCGCGCGGACGCCTCGCGCGAGAGCCGCGCCACGCGGCGCCCATCCGCCGGTTGCCCGCGTCTCCACCGCCTTATCTCTGCCGTCCGTCCGGATCTGAGCCGACGCTTGAGATCGCGCCGCGCGTCAAGCCCATGGCCGTCCGATCCACCTCCACCTCAGCCGCCACGTCAAACCTGTCCGACGTGTCTGCCACGTCAGAGCCACGTGTGCGCCACGTTGCTCCGCCGGCCTCCCCGTAGACAAACCTTAAGGGGGTTACCTACCCTTATGGGGTAGGCAGTGCCTCCCCGCTCACTTGGCTAGCGCCGCTCTCTTCCCCTCCCACTCCCTCGGCGCGCGTTCGAGCCCCGCTCCGCGCGCGATGTTGAGTTTCTCCGTTTTTATCCGCGCTGACACCTGGGTCCCACCCGTCAGCGACCACCCCTCTGCGCTAATCACTGACAAGTGGGTCCCGAGTCCAGTGGGTTCCACATGTCAGAGACTGATTGTATTGCGGATTCAGCGACGATGGACCCCACCTGTCGGTAATTTCTGAATTTCTAGATTTAATCAAATCTGAGAATTTCAAATAGCCATATCTTTTTCATTTTAACTCCAAATTGGTCCATTCAAATTTCTAAATTTATCAAAAATTTCAATCTTTCAATTGGTATGTTTACTTTCAATTTTTGAATTTTTATTTTATTTTATTTATTTGGTTTGCTCGATTTACGTGTAGAGACCGATTTGTCCGAGGCTTTGCAAGATCAAGTTGTGGAAGATTTCAACCAGACACAGGAAGGCAAGTCTCCTTTGAACATTTTGCTCCCATGTTTTGCAAGTTTTCTTTGATCAACTTGCTCAAATGATTTGGAAAAATGTTTAGGTAGTTATTTTAAATTAATGCATGCTTATGTTATATCAAGTGATAATTTGATTTAGAAAATTTAGTTAAAGACCCAATTTGTTATACCTTCCATTGAAAATTGTTTACCTTGTACCATTGTTAACTTAGGATATCCCTTTGACTCAATAATGAGTTAGCATTACATTGGTTGAATGTTTAAAATACTAGCAAATGCTTAGCGTAGCAAATCAATGTGTTAATACTCAAATGAGTGGCATGTTTATCAAATGTTTTGATGAATGATTTGTTTGAACATTGGTAATGGATGTTACCATTGTTAAATGCTTTGTTTGAAAAGTGGTAATGGGTGTTATCACTGTTAATTTAAAAGTAAAAATGAATTTCAAAGGAAAAGTTGACAAGGGTGGATGGAAGGTTTGGTGAGTGCGATTAGCACGAGAATGTTTGGAATTGTGAATGAGCCACCACAGTCGATTAAGGACCGGCGCTTGTGTTTGTCCAAACTAAGCAAAACAGTACAACCACAAGTCTATATGGGTGCGACCTAGCTAACTAACCTATAAAAGTTTAGCCTAGATATCACCGGTGGTGTATTGGGTGTCGAGGGTATCTTGGTTACTCATAGTGAGGAGCAGGTTTCTTGTACTCACATGGCGCAAGAGGGGCTCCAACTCGTGGATTCGAGTTGTGGTGAAACCTTAGCGGGTGGTATTTAAACTATCTTTGGAGTAGGTGAAAAGCTTTGTGATAATTTATCCGAGTCTTATGCCAAAGGAAGCATGTTGACTGCAAGGATGACTTATCTCTTGTGGGTAAAGTTGTACACCCTCTGCAGAGTAAAACTATTCGAATAGCCGTGCCCACGGTCAAGGGCGAGCAAGGAATGCATTCACATGGTAGAAGTTTTGGTTTTGATTTCAAAACAAAATGAATTGGAGAAAAACTCGGGAGTAGTATAACTCTCGTGATGTTGAGATCGGGTGTAACCTGAGGTTTTGAAAATTTGGCTGTGATGGTCTGAGGTATTAGTGTTGGTAGTTTAACCTTCACTAAAGTACTTATCCAATTTCGATTATTAAAAACAAGTTGTTTACAAAATGGCTTTTAAAGTAATTATGTAGATTTGAAATAAAATGCTGATTTTTGCAAATAAACCATATAGCCTTCCTTTGTGAAACCTTACATCTATGCATTTTTCCCAAGACTTGCGGAGTACATTTTTGTACTCACCTGTTGCTCTATAAATATAAAAGCAGAGAATGAGGAAGATCAAACTGGAGAGTATGACTTCTGCGCCGAATGTGGATGCGGTGGATTCTTCTCGGATGCCTAGGATTCGTTTCCCCAGTCAATTGCCTGTGGCAGATTGATGGGCTGACTGTTTATCTTCATTTGCTTCCGCTGTGTTTATTTTTGCTTGAGGTTCTGTGAACCTTAGTGAGGCAATGACCTTTGTGAAACTTCAGTTATTATTGTAATAAATCGTGGATGACATTGTACCGTTTTTCTGGATATCTGTGTGTACTAGCTTTGATCTGGGACTGGTACTGAAATGCACAGGGGGGTCTGGGAGTTTCTACCCCGGGTCCCACAAGGTTTCACTTATCCATGCATGGTTGCCTATCCTTATCCTGTCTAGGAGGGCTTGAAGGTGTCCATTATTAGGCGTCCTTAGGTAATTCAATAGTAAAGAACTTGCATAGGATTCCAAGGTTAGGTAGAACAATTTATCTTTAGGGCAGTATGGAATGTGTGATGGAATGATTATTGAGGCAGGTATATTATTTTTGTGTGTCTATTGGGCATGTAATCAAGTGCCTGACATTCTAGTCCTTGCAATCTTGGCATCACAATTTACGTCTGGGATTGATACTAATCGATTCAAGCATGGTATAGGTATTGAAGATTTAACAAATCTTGCTTGGATGGTAGCGTGGGAGTAATTGGCTACATTCAAGAGTATGGTTTTGCTATACGGTTTTGAGTTCAATGGACGTTAAGTCATTGATATTCGAGAAATGGACATTTCCCTCTACTCATAATATATGTCATCATGGAATGCATGGGGTTAAACTTTTCAAAAATTTTAAACACTAATATGCATGAAATATTTATATAGAATGATGCCAATAGTTTTGTGAAAATACTATTTTCTAATATTATGTTAAACCACTCTCTTTTTTTCAACCATTTGTTTTATAAATTAATGATGAAAGTCATGCCACAGAAATTATGCCAAAGATCCTTGAAATCATATATTCATGAATTTGTTAATGGTTTAGCTATCTACTTGCTCCTGTATGATGATAATATGGTAATCATGGCAAAACACAAGACTGAAATATCAAAATTAAAGGCACAATTAAGCAGTGAATTTGAGATGAAGGATCTCGGTGCGGCAAAGAAGATTCTTGGTATGAAAATCATTAAAGATTATTAGTTTAGAAAGTTATACCTGAGTCAGATAGGGTATATTGAAAAGTACTTCATCGTTTCAACATGAACGAGACCAAATCGATCAGCACTCTGTTAGCTGCACACTTCAAACTCTCTTCAACATCAAGTTTACAAATAGTTAAAGAAGTTGAATACATGTAAAGTGTTCAGTATACAAGTGTAGTCAGATCACTTATGTACGCCATGGTCTTTCCTCGCCCTGACTTATCTCATGCTTTGAGTGTTGTCAGCAGATATATGACCAATCCAGGGAAAGACCATTGGAGAGCAGTTCAGTGGATCTTTATATATTTGAGGGGCACTTATAATGCTTGTTTGCAGTTTAGAAAGACCAGTGATAGACTAGTTGGATATGTGAATACTGATTTTGCTAGAGATTTAGATAAGAGAAGATCTCTTACTGGTTATATATTCGTTGTTGAAGGCTGGGTTGTAAGCTAGAAAGCTTGTCTGCAAACTACTTTTGCTCTTTTGACTAGTGAAACCGAGTAGACAACTATTTCAAAAGCCTATAAAGAAGCTGTTTAGCTAAGAGGTCTATACACTGAGTTTTGTAGAAGTACATCTTGCACCAATATTCGCTATGATAGTTAAAGTGCTATTTGTCTTATAAAAGACCAAATGTTCTATGAGAGAAGTTGAAAATAACAATGGTTCTTAGCATATCATGCTATTTCAAAAGCCATCTCTGTTTGTAGGTGATAAGTCATTGAAAATAACAACTTTGTCCCAAGCTTGGTCCTACAAAGTCTTTCAAAAGTAGCTCATGAATTTGATGTTATGATCTAAAATAATGGTTCTTAGCATATCATGCAATCTCACAATCTCCTTGAAAAATAGGTCAACTGCATGCGATGCATCGTCGCTTTTATGACAGGTAATAAAACGTGCCATATTAGAAAACATATCTACAACAATAAAAATAAAATCCCTCCCCCTCTTAGTTCTAGGTAATCCTAACACAAAATCCGTATTAATATCTTCTCAAGAAGCTCTAGGAACTGGAAGTGGAGTATATAAACTATGTGGATTGAGTTTCGACTTTACCTTATGATATGTGATGCATTTTTGAACAAATCCCTCGATGTCTCACCTTATCTTTGGCCAATAGAAGTGATCGGCCAATATTATGTACATCTTCTCTCTTCCAAAATGTCTCATCAGTCCCCCTGCAAGAGACTCCTGCAGTTGTAGCAAATGCATGAAACAATCTGAAACCCATAGCTTGTTCATGCAAAAGAGAAAACTACTATGAATATAAAACTTATCCCACCCTTTTCTATCTTTATAATTAGAATATGGTACTAAAAATTAATAATCAGAAGCATATAAATCTCTCAAACTTTCTAGCCCTAGTACCTTTACTTCCAATTGAGTTAAAAGTACATGTTTTCTAGACAATGTATTAACTACCATATTCTCTTTGCCTTTTTTATATTTGACAATGTATGTAAAGATATCAATGAATTATACCTGCTTAGCATACATACGATTCAATTTCGTTTGGCCCTTTAAATATTTCAGAGCTTCATGAGCAGAATGTATGATAAATTCCTTAGATCAAAGATAATGTTGCCAAGTTTCTAATACACGCACAACAACATACAATTCTTTATCATAAATAGGGTAATTCAATTGTATATCATGAAGTTTCTCACTGAAATATGCAACGGGTTTTCTTTCTTACATCAAAACACTACCAATACCTATTCCACTAGCATTACATTGAATCTCAAAAGTTTTAATCAAATCAAATAAAACAAGCAATGGTTCGTCAGTCAAACATTTCTTTAATTCAGTAAAAACTTTGTCTTATTTTTCTTCCTATTTAAAAGTGATTCTCTTTTTAGTTAATTCATTTAATGGGGTAACAATAATGCTAAAATCTTTCACAAATCGCCTATAACAATCAGCAAGCCCATGAAAGTTACGAATTTGACTAACATTTATAGGGGTAGGCCAATTTTGAATAGCTTCAATTTTAGATTTATCTACTTCAATTCCATGAGCTGAAACAACATAGCCTAGGACTACAATCTTACTAGTGCAAAAAGTATACTTCTCAAGATTAGCATACAATCGTTTACGTCTAAATACTTCTGACACTTGTTTGATGTGTTCGACATGATTATCCAAAGAGTGGTTATATATTAAGATATCATTAAAGTAAACTAGCATAAATTTTTCAATAAAGTGTCTCAAAATATAGTTCATAAAACGCATGAAAGTACTAGGAACATTGGACAAACCAAAAAGTATCACTAACCATTCATACAAGCCAAATTTCATTTTAAAAGCAGTTTTTCATTCATCATTATATTTCATTCTTATTTGATGGTAGCCACTACACAAGTCAATCTTAGAAAAGATAGTAGAACCAGTTAACTCATCAAGCATATTATCTAGTCTAGGAATAGGATGACGATAGCGAACAAGTATGTTGTTGATAGCTCTACAGTCTACGCATATTCTCCGAATACCATTTTCCTTAGCAACAAGAATAATAGGAATCTTAAAAGGACTAAGACTCTCATATATGTATGCTTTATCAAAAAGTGCTTGCACTTTCTACTGAATTTTCTTTGTCTCCATCGGGTTGGTCAGAGTGCAGTATTTGGTTTGGAAGAAGGGCTCCTAGAACCAAGTCAATCTAGTGCTCAATACCTCGAATGTGTGGTAGATCAGCGGGTATCTCCTCCAAAAATATATTGTCGTAAGCCTGCAAAACTTGGGAGACAACACTAGAAAGAGAGGTTAAGTCATTGGTAGTCATCAAAACATCTTTGTACAGCAGTACAAAGTGAACATGTAACACCCCAAGACCCACATTACCCTAGGATGCCACTAAACTACTCCACAAGCTAGCTAATTTACAAGATAACATAAACTGACAACATTTTCTAAATCAAGATAAGCTAAGCGAAAGCATAATAAAACCATGACTAAGACTCCACAATTATTACAACACTAATCATAAGATGGTGTGCAGTTGTGTTGTGCCGCTCTACCCTTCCCATGCATGCTCAAGGATCACCTGGAAGGGGGGAAAAAGTAAGAGTGAGATAAAAATCTCAGCAAGCAAACTGTTTAACAAGCTAATTAAACTACAATAGTTTAAGCTTCAATATTTTTATCATTTTTATACAGTAGTTAGATTACTGAATTCCCTACATTTTTCACAATTGTAACCAAAAACATAAAAATCATCTACTAGTCCTAAACCACACCCGAATAGCAATTTATCTCAGATTCCACCTCTGACAGACAACAGTCTTTCCGACCCTGCTGCGCCCAACCCCATGGCCAAAAAATCTGAAAAAATATAAGAAATAGACCTCGACGTCCTCTACAATTTTCCTTTTAGCCAGACCTGCAAGCAAAATCATTTCGTAGGTCTAATCTACACAAACAGCCGCGCTGTACAAATCAAACTACACGTAGACAGTAGGAATTCCCTAATCGGAGAATCAATTTGCTAATTCCCATCAATTCTCATGCTAAGAACGCTAATTACAGCAAAACCAAAAGGGTTTGAGATGGGGGGAAATTACCTAGGGGATCCCTTGGGATCTCCCTTCTTCTCTTCTCCTCTTCCTCCCTTCCTTCTCTTCCTCTTCTTGTTCTTCTTCGTCTTCTTCTTCTTCTTCTCCTTGCCTTCACCTTGCACCAATGGACAGCAGTCTTTGGGGGAGAGAGAGGCGCAAGGAGGGAGAGGGTGGCGGCCAGGGGTGGGAAAAGGGGAGGGGATCGGCCAAAGTGTTTTATGGGGGAAACTAGGGTTAGGGGTGAGAGCCCACAAAGTCGATTTTAATTAATTTAATTTATTTTTCCTCATTTTTACCTATTCCATAATTTTATTCTCCCTTCTCGCGATTTACCGAAAATCCGGCGACTCCACGATTACTTTAAAACCGACGCCGAAACGACGTTTAGGGTATTACATTCTCCCCATCTAAAAAGGATTCGTCCTCGAATCTAACTCCTTGACCCACGAGACAAAAGAACAATCAAGGAAAGGGTAACCCAAGGATAGAACATCCCAAGGGAACAACAACTATGGGTTCTCACCCGCCTCGAAGATCTCAGGTTCGTCTTCTACATTTGAACTTCAAGCTCCCACGTCGCCTCTTGCTCGGACTGGTTCGTCAAGAGGGCCTCCACATACCTGGTGGCCCTCCTCCTCATGGCCAGCTCCAACGAGTCCACGATACACGATGGTCGACGCCGAGCACCCGCAACCCTTCCGTCGGCTCTGAGTGGCCAACAGGTCCTGCCGTTTTCCACAAAATTCCCCGTCACAACTATTAAACCACTATCCATAACCATCCTCATTCTTAAAATATTTTTCTCTATTTATTATAATCGGGATAATATATTATACCCCTTTAAAAGAATTTGATCACAGATTCCACTCATGTTGTTCTACTCGAAGAACAACCAAAACAAAAAAACTTTTACAAACAGAACCCAACAAAAGAAGAAATAAGGATTCTCAAGCAACACACTAGTAACAAGCTTTCCTTCAAAGGACCACGATCCAAATCAAAGAATTTCACCACAAAACCTTTCCACTCTCCAAATAGACAATTGGAGAAATCACACCACATAAGTCAAGAGTGAAAATCACTCGAAAGACCAGAACAATCACTTTTCTTTTCCCAACTGGAAAAGACTATGCCTCTACATAATACAACTTAATTTGCAGATGACCTCTGCTAAACACAGCCTAAACAAGAATTAAGAGAGCATTTCACTACTCGAGATAACAATAATTTCTCAATCCATTCCTTTTCAAAATTTAACTTCCTTGAACCAAAGATTTCCAAATCATGACATCAACTCATTTATCTTAAGTTGGCATTCTCAACAATGAGTTCAAACTGAGTATATCATCTACACTCTTTATAGAGAGACTCTACTGTCCCCACAAAAACACACTCTAGCGAAGACCTTGACCAATGGAATTACTTGACAGATAATTCCTAATACACCTCAATCCCTTAAGGAAAACAACTCAAAATTACCCGCAACTGTTTCTTGGAAGTGTCAGCAACTGTTGTATGCAACATGCCAAGTGTCCATTTCTTGTTGTAAAGAAACAAGGTTGAGGTTTCCTATACAAAAAAACTACAAATAAGATCTGTACAGATAAGCTCTCCATATCTTCAGACGTATGTTTGGCAATTATCCAAAAGAAGGAAGAACAATAGCATCATTGAATGTATCTGTTATCCATAGCTTAGATAATTTTGTAAATAAATCAGCTTATATATGGAGATTGGTATCTTTGTAACAGAACTTTACATGAGATGAAAATATGAACTGGTGCATTTGTGATGTACTAATATAGCTTGGCATCAGTTTTTTCATAAGGTTTGCCTCTTTGTGCATTGATCAGATGAGCATTGAGTGCAGCTTCATGTCGACATACTAGAAGTCGTGAGGATTTAAGTGCAGTTTTTTGAGTTCTTGTTGTAAAGAAACAAGGTTGAGTGCACCATTGGCTCATTGGCATGCAAAGATGTCATTGCAATTTTTACTCCTAATCTGATAAGAAAGTTGATCCGTAGTTTTAATTTTTCTTTTGAGAGAATACCCTTAATTTCTCATTTTGTGATGAGCTATCTATTTTGAGTTATACAAATTTTTGTCACAGTTCAGTTCTTGAATTTCCAGCAAAATCTTCACATTATGAAGTGAGTTTCTCAGCATGACTCAGAGCATGGCAATAATGGATCACATTCTGTAGGAAATAACATGTTAACATGTAAAAAATGAAAAAAAATGTTATGACAGTTATCAATACTTGAAAAGAAATGGACCTGAGATGATAGACAATAACTAGGGGTAACATGGTCTATTTCCCTCAAATCTCCTCTTTTATGAATCTGGAGCCAACCCACTAGCTAAACGCTTTTCAGAGGTAGCTCCAGATTCTCAGAGAAGTGGATTCTTACAGAATCTGGAGGATTCTTACAGAATCTGGAGCAGAAGCTGAAAAATGAGAATCTGGAGCTCTACCAAACAGGCCCTAAATATCTATCTCCAAGTATCAATAGAGATAAAAAAATCATCCAAGGCTTTCTCTCTTTGCTCTAGTGATGAAATCTTAATTTGGCTTGGTTTTGGGTGCTTCTCCTTCCTTTCTTAATCTTACTTTGTACCAAGAACATGTAAGTGGTGAATATGTCTCTTGGAGACCATAACTCATTCATTTAGGCACTTATTATTTGTAAGTTCTTGTGTTTGCTTGGTTTTAGCTCAAGAAAGAGTGATTTTGGGGGTTTTGATCTTGTGGATATTTTGACTTGAGTTCATGTCGTAATCTAGCTTTCTATGATATGTGAGAACCCATCCAAGGTTATCAAGATTGTCAAGAACTCACGAGTAAGAGTAGATCGATATTTTGCCTAGTTTTAGTGCAACATTCCTTCAAAGGAAAAAAGGTCAGAACTTTGATAACAATTTTCTTGATTATTGATTGGAATAGATTTTTGACATTCTATAGAAGGTGCATACAAAATTTCAAGTAATCTAGAGCCTTAGTTTGAGAGTTAGCTCAGTTTGTGCTTTCAGCTCAGTTTTGGTGCAGCAGAACTTCAAGAACTAAAAGATGTCAATTTTCTTAAGTTTTTTCAAGATCTTTAGTTGGGATAGGTTTTTAAGGTTATGTTCTATCATTGATTCAAGTTTCAAGTTATTTGGAGTTGTCGATCAAAAGTTTCGTTAATTTTTGATTTGAAATGGTGCTAAAAATATGCTCTATTCTTGGCTAGAGATCAGACTGCCAACTAGCTAGAGGTTAGACCACCAAAGGGCCATATCACCATCTAGCTAAAGGTTAGACTGCCATCTAGCTAGCGGTCAGACTGCTCCCTGCTCAAAAGTAAGACCGCTGAGTCTTGTTAAGGCACGTTTTGATGTGGCCAAAACTGTGAATGCTACATTGAATTGTGCTTCATCCATGCATTCTGAAGTTACAAGACTTAATGCTGAATTGAGTAAGGAGAAGGAAGCAACCAGTTATGGGAGAGGTAAGAAAATCCTAGTTCATGCGGATGCTTATGTGATTCCTCCTTTACGTAATGCAAACAAGACAGCAACACATGGAATTGGAGGTGTGGGTGGTGAAGAAAGAAAACTAGTTTAGCTCAAGCGGAAGACACAAGAACTATCAAATCTTCGTGCTTGCAGTTCTGTGGACAAGATTCATGAAGCTTTCAATGCCAATATGGAATATATCACCTACACAACTCTACTTGAGCCACAAGGGCCATTTTAAGTAGGTTAGGTGTTACACCTTAATCTATCACCACCTCATAAACGTCCCAGCCGGATTGATCGATGATGGGTGATGTGATCTATGATGCAAAGAAGATATACCTAGAGATCACATATTAGATATTGTCAAGATTAAGAGAGATGAAATCATGTCACCCATGAGCTGACCAAACTTAGAAAACTGGGATCAATGTGTTGTGAGTTAGGTTCATCCTCCCAGTTATTGTATTGTTGCTTTGTTACCTTTGAAAAGACTTGTGCCTCTGTGGGTAATTAGTAAATCTCTCTTTAGCATAGAAAAAAGAGATCTACTTGTCAACTTTGGAATTAAAAGTTAGATCATGCTATAGGGATTGCATGTTTTGGAAGGTTGGGAACTACTGCCTCCATTCTTTTTACTTGTCGGGTTGGATATTGATACTGTTCCTAATACAACTCTTGACCATTACTTTTTATAATTATATGTTGGAATAAGTATAATTTACCCCTGAACTATTGAGGTTTGTGATGTGGCATCAAGTAGCACTACTACTTTGGTTAGTGCTATTTTGAACCAAAAGATGAAGCCAAGGGGGAGGAAAGTAAGGACGACGAAAGAAGAAAGAATGTAATCACTACGGCGCGTGAAGAAGACAAGGAGAAGAACCATACCAGCTGCAGGGAGAAAAGTCTAGTTTGGAACCTTGAGTTGAATGGAGTTATGCATATATTGTGTGGGCCTAATCATGGTGAAGAGAGAAAGAGAAAGCTCGTTTGGCTCAAGAGGAAGACACAACATCAAGCAAGTTTTAGTACTTGCAGTTCTATGTATAATGTTCAAGAAACTTTCAATGCCAATTCTGAGGTTTTAGTGCGCATAAAACATATATTTGGAAAGATAATGAAGTCTAATTTCCAACAGATCAAACAGTGCTTAATTTGGACCTTTCTGCACAAAATTATGATAAAATCATTGGATATTGCATGGGCTGTTTGGGGAGACACGCAAGAGTTACCAAATATAAAGAGTCCGAGTATTACAATGCATGTGTGTGTAATATCCGACCACACCATGGCTTTTCAAAGGTTAAGAAGAATTCCTTTTTAGGTTCCAAATGGATTTTGAAGCTCCTTAAATAAGGAAAGCAAACATATGAAGATTTGAAGTCGGATCGAACTCTGTTCAAGACAGCCAACAAGACCAACCTTAAAACGCACCTAACTTTCACAAACGGAGTCTGATTTGGGTGTTCTTGGACTCCTTGGAAAGCTAATTTAAAGCCCCATACAATTTATGAGGTGCCAACCTCAAAAACTTCCTGGTCATAACACAAATAGATAGACAATTAATGGTTCTATTTTAGGTATTTTCTTTTTAATTCGTATTGGTGTAGGCTTTTTGTATTCATGTTATATTAAGTTGGCCACACCTTTGGTGCTAATATAAGGCCAGGGCTTTAGCCCCATTGTAACTCAAGCTATCTATGATGTAATTTGAGGAATATAGACATCAAAAAATCGCCATTGTTTGGCGGCCATTGTTGACGTGTTTTAGAGATTTTCATTGAAAAATTGCTCTTTGTGTGTTAAATTCAATTGTGGTGTTGGATTTGGCTTGCTGAAACTTCATTTTCTCTACCTTTGTTCATGTATTGTGGTGTGCGTGGGAGAATATTTATCTCGGAGGTATATGCTGTTCTTAGGTGCATAAGAACCCTAGAACAAGGAGGGCGACCAGCAAGGTGTATCGTGAAAGATCATGGCCCAAACAACATGGTTCAGCTAGTTTGCTAGTTGGATCCACATCAGTTGGTATCAGAGCATGGTTGATCACGGTACAAGGTTGCTGAATTTTTTTTGATTGCGGGTTCTATGAAGACTGAAGATAGCGAGGTGCTTCATACTCATGCCGAACCAATTGGGGAGGCGCCCCAATATGCGGTGTCTTTACTGCCCGAGGTGCGAATTGGGCTTGAAGCGACATGTGACTACCTTTTGAGTTATCATCGGAAGTTTGAAGGCAAGGTTGATGATTTGGGGGCGTGAATTGATACGTTGATGGAGACTATATGCAATCGGACATCACAATTTCAACATGCCGAACAAGGTCCTCAATATCCCGAATGGCGTGTACCATATGAAGATGATAAACAAGACGAGAGCTTTAATGGTGCAGCAGGCTTTGCTCCACAACCATGCCATGCTCAAGACAACCGTGGTAGAAGCGTACGTGACGGAGGTGTTGCCCATGGTGGGGGCATGCATGATGGTGTTGGCTTTGCTCAGCGTGTTGCCATGGATGATGGCATCGGGCGAGTAAAATTTTCTATTTCATCATGCAATGGTAAAGCTGAGCTAGAAGAGTACATGGAGTGGGAGATGCGTGTTAAATAAATTTTTAATTGCCATCACTACACCGAGAACAAGAAGATTCATTTGGCAACAATGAAGTTCATCGGATACGCTCTAGTTTGGTGGAACCAATTTTATCGTGTGGGAGCTCATTTAGATACTTAGGTATAATTGAAGAATATCTTGAGACGACGTTTTGTTTCAACACACTACACTAGGACCTTGTACAATCGGCTACAACAATTACGCCAAGATAATTCTAGTGTTGATGAATATTATAAAGAGATAGAGATGTTGATAATCCGTATAGGGACGGAGGAGCATGATGAGGCTACTATGACATATTTCTTTAATTGTGCAAGATAGGGTGGATATGGTTCATTACTACAACATTCAAGACTTGGTGCATTAAGCAGAACGTGCCGAACAACAATTGAAGCGTAAATAAGCCAAGGGTGGGTGTGCCAACACTCAAACAAGCCCATAGAGACGTTCATCACAACAAAATGATGATGTTGGCCCACATTCCAAAGTGGCAACATCAAATCATTCAAGCGGGACATTTTTATAGGTGACAAGTAATGGAGGTAAAGAAACAACAAAAACTGATTCTAGTTTGCCATCAATGCTCGTGCTATAGAAATTGAGTGCTTCAAGTGTAAGAGCCGGGGGCACATGATGAGGGACTATCCAAATATAAGGAAGGTGCTTCTCACTAATGAAGGATAGTACATGTCAAAGAGCGAAAAAGGTGCAAAATCAGAAACGGAGTATGAAGAAGAATCTAATGATTCTCCACGAAAAGATGTCTATTGTGATCCTATGAATGGTCCAAGTTTAATGGCTCATAAGGTGAATTGTGACAACAGCCCAATATTAGAGAAAGAAAGGCGGTTGAGTGTTTTTCAAATAGAGTGCAAGATCAAAGATAAAGTATGCAAGTTGATCATAGATAGAGGGAGTTTCACCAATATGATTAGCAAAGACTTGGTGTACACTTTAGGGGCTGTCCAAGTGGATGCATCCTCAACCACACCACGTAGAGTGGCTACACAAGTCTGGAAGGCTAAAGATAACTCATAAGGTATGTGTTCCTTTTGTTGTTGGTGACTATGTTGACAAGGTGAATTGCAATGTTGTTCCAATGGATACATGTGGGTTACTGTTGGGGAGGCCATGGCAATGTGATTGTGATGTCACGCATACTAGGAGAGTCAACACATATACATTCAAGCATGGAGGCAAACAACATGTACGAAAGCCAATGGCGGACAATGCAATTATATCTGAAATTCAGCTCATCGTAGGAAAGAAGAAAGCTTTGAAGATATCCCGAAACCGAGAATGGTTTTGCTTGAAAGGGGAGAGGATAATGTGGCATCAAGTAGAACTACTACTTTGGTTAGTGCTGTTTTAAGCCAACAAGATGAAGCCAAGGGGGGAAGTGAGGATAGCGAAAGAAGAAAAAATGCAATCATTATGGCACGTGAAGACGACAAGGAGAAGAACCATGCCAGCCGCAAGGGGAAAAGCCTAGTTTGGAATCTTGGGTTGGATGGAGTTATGTGTATATTGTGTGGGCCTAATCATGGTGAAGAAAGAAAGAGAAAACTTGTTTGGTTCAAGAGGAAGAAACAACATCAATCAAGTTTTAGTGCTTGTAGTTATAAGCACAATGTTTTAGAAGCTTTCAATGCCAATTCTGTGGTTTTCAGTGTGCACAAAATATATATATTTATAAACATAATGAAGTCTACTTTCCAACGGATCAAACAGTGCTTGATTTGAAGCTTCCGACACAAAGTTATAGTAAGATCATTGAATGCTGCATGAGCTGTTTGGGGAGACGCACGAGAGTTACGAAATATAAAGATTCTGAGTATTACATTGCATATGTGCATAATATCTGACCACACCATGTCTTTCCAAAGGTTAAGAATAATTTCTTTTTAGGTTCCAAATGGATTTCGAATCCCCTTAAATAAGAAAAGCAAAGATATAAAAATTTGAAGTCGGTTCGGACTCTATTCGAGACAGCCAGCAAGACCAACCTTAAAATGCCCATAACTTTCACAAGTGAAGTTTGATTTAGATGTTCTTGGAATTGTTGGAAAGATAATTTAAAGCCCCATACAATTTATGAGGTGCTAGCCTCAGAAACCTCCTAATCACAACACAAATTGACACACAATCCAATGGTTCTATTTTAGATATTTTCTTTTTAGTTCTTATTGGCGTAGACTTTTTGCATTTGTATTATATTCAAGTTAGCCTCACTTTTGGTGTCAATATAAGGCTAGGACCTTAGCCCCATTGTAACTCAGGCTATCTATAATGTGATTTGAGGAATATAGACACCAGAAAATTGCCATTGTTTGGTGGCCATTGTTGGCGTGTTTTAAGATTTCCTTCGAGGAATTGCTCTTGGTGTGTTGAATCCAATTGTGGTGTTGGATTTGGCTCACTGAAACTTCGGTTTCTCTACCTTTGTTCACGTATTGTGGTGCGCGTGAGAGAAGGTTTATCTCGGAGGTGTATGCTGTTCTTGGGTGCACAAGAACTCTAGAATAAGGAGGACGACTAGCAAGGCGTATCTTGAAAGATCAGGGCCCAAGCAACATGGTTCAGCTAGTTTGCTAATTAGATCCACATCAGTTTGTCTACTTAACCCCCTAATCTACAAAATCGTCAAAATAGTGCCCTCAATTTTGTTAACCCATTTACTTAACCCCTAGAGTGGTTTGGCAGGGCGGTTTTGAACATGTGGCGCTGTGTTGCTTTGCCACCAAGCTATCACATCGTGTCCCTCCTCTCGAATCCCATCCAAACCACCTTTCCCCCTGTCGAGACCCGAATATGCAAATTCGGTCTCTCTGTGTAAACTGTACTAGTCCAGGATCACGCTAGTACACACAGTCAAACATAGATGTAATCACAACCATACACACGGTAATAATAAAGGTAAAACTCAAAATATCGATAAAATCTCAAAAGTACGACCTTATGGCCAAGCTTACAATATCTTTAGCCGGAAGGGCTTAACAAATAGCAGCGGAAATCCAAAATAAAGCGTAGCGGCCAATCGTTAAGCCCACAGGCTATCGAGTGGAGAACGAAGCCTAATCCGCGAAGTCGTCGTAGAACTCTCCTTCTGGAACCTCCTGCTGATAATACTCCTCTCCCTCAACTAAGCAACATTGGCATAAAGCCGTGAGTACATTGGTACTCAGCAAGTCGTTTGTAACAAGTGAACCAGGTCTATCCCATACTAGACATGTGGTTTGCACGATTAAGCTCAGATCAAGGGCGCACAAAGTTAAGTCCTTAACAATTCCCGGGCGAGCCTACCACATCCCCCGTAGTGCATCTGCACTTCCCCCTTTACTGCACGATCACTCGCCCGAGCGTAAAACTAGTTTGTATAACCAAGCCAACGACACACCAATGACGTGGTACAAATTTTAATAAATGCGGCACCAACCACAGTTTCAGATATCATTAAGTCAAATTATTAATTAACATGTGATGATGAGACTAATTGTAAAGTGAAGCAAGGCTAAGCAGTCTAATCGTACCAACCCATGTGACAAATACTCTAGCATCACTAGTATATTTCCCAACTTATGGTGACAATGGTATCATGACATTCCAAAATATCAAGGAGGGATAAACTCAATTGGGTCGATAACTACCAATACAAGGGTTTGAATAAAAGTAACGATGCAATGTAATTTAAAACAAAATAAATAAATAACAGATTACAAACTGGGTCCAACATGATCAAAGGACATGACATGCCTTGGTTATGATCAGCGAGGTACTCCTGGTCTTCGGGCGTCGATCCTACTCCTCCGGAATCCGAATCTAATGAGAGAGAAAACGATGGAAACTAAAGAAACACATAAAATGATAAGCAAATGAACTACAAAAATTATGAAACCAGAACCAAAAGCTACAGCTCAATTTTAGATGAATTTAGAAAAAAGAACGGGGTCAATCGGAGCTAGGACGGAGGAGAACGGGCTCTCCGAAAATAAACCCTAGCATTAAATCGGGAAAATCGAAAATCGTACTGTGCAGTGAACCCGGTCCATAGAATACCGAGTCCACTGTAGACCCGGTCCACGTAATGATGCGCTCGGGCGGCGGGCGACGGCGGGCTCGCTAACGTGGCGCCGCATATGCTGCCATGTGGCACGGGGGTGACGTGGCAGCTGACGTGGCTGCCACGTGGCTCGGGGGCCGAATTTTGGCTGACGTGGCTGCCACATGTCATGCCACCGCCCTGCGCGCGTTGCGTGCCACGTAGGTAGGGCCGGCGTGGAGGGCTCGGGCGCGGCGGCGGCGGGATCGGTGGTGGGGCGTGGCGGCAAGATCGGCCCTCGCCATCCGATCGGCGGCGGGATGCGGAGGCGGATGACGGCCGATTGCCGACGCGTGGCGCGCGCGTCTGCGGCGTCGCGCGCGTGCCGCGGTTTTGGGCATGGGGACCGAGGCGAGGCGCGGCGAGGCGAGCGCGACGGCGAGGCAACGCGGTGGCGGCGGCGAGGGCTCACTGCGGGAGGGCGCGGTGTCAGTCTCCCGCGGCGGCGGACGGCGGCGGCACGCGTGGGCGACTAAAGGAATACGCAGAGGCTACGAGGCGAAAACAAAACTTTTCTACCGCGCACCCAAGAACATCATGCTAAGGAAGGATCATGGATCGTTACCACTTAGACGCGCAGATCGCGTGAAGAAGAATTGAAACCGATCCAATCACGCGCGTCGAGGTAGTAGTGGAAGTAGCCGATCGTCCCGAACAGATCGCTCTCCTCCACGCACGCCGATCAAGACGCAACAAGCGGCGCCTCCACCGGTATCCACACGTCCGTGGTGGAACGCCGATCGCGAGTGTACTAGCACTCGTGAGCGCTAGGGTTTGGCTCGGGAGATGGCGGCTAGGGTTTTGCTAGATGTTGCAGGACGAAACCCTCGGCCCTCGCCTCCATATATATAGACCTCCTCACGTGGGCCTTGCGGACCAAGGCCCATTAGGAGTCTATTCGGATCTTTATCCGATTGAGCCCATATCCGAATCATATTCGAATCGGTGTTCCAACCCGTTAAGCGTGCGACACAGAGGTTCACGTATACTTGGTCGTAACCGAAACGCCTTTCCGGTCACCTGTTAATAGCGGCCTCTAGTAAGACATATTAACCCCAAAGTATATGTAAAGATCATATCGGTGAACTCGTAATGTTCTCTCATGTACGAATCCCTTGCCTCACGATATAGATTGAGCTCAAGGCGAGACTGTGTCATCCTCTTAATAGCTCAATCACTCTCTCGATTCCGTGATGGATTATAAACTCGTGATTGACTCCTCAATCACCTCGGCATGGCCATGCACTTTCATAATCCATTACATCGAGGCCCGAGATATCTCTCCTATAAGGAGGGGCAAATTCTATCTTGATCATTCACATCCCACTACATGTTTCATGGCAAACCGAAGACTACTTTTATGACTACCCTCGGAGTAGTGTTTAGTAGTCCCAAAATAAGCTACTACTCATGTTGGGAACCATGATGACCTCAAGTCTAAGGACTCTACATAAACACTACTTGAGACCAAGCGATTACACATGGAATCTCCGCGGTGTCTCATGGCGGTCTATCTAACATATGTTCACTAACACATGTCCATATTATTGATTTGGTATCACCATACCATGATCCATGAGACATGATCATCAATCAATACATATGCTGATCTTTGTCTTTGAATCATATTTGTTCCTCATATGATATACGATCAGGGATCATTTAGAAATAGCAACATCTTAGTATTTAAGAGTCTCATGAATAAGTCACATACTCATTGATCAATAATGATGATGTCTATTCCAAGGAACAAAGTAATGTATCATAAACATAGTATGTGTCCATGTTGCTCTAGGGCATATCATACACCACGCGACGACGGCGACGGCGCAGCGTGAGCGCGACGCCTCTAGGGCGCGGCGAGGGTTCGGCGAGGGCGGCACACGAACCGAGGGATGAGCGGTGTATTTATCACGCGAACCGAGGCAACCCGATCGGGTACGGCGACGGGCGCGAAACCGATTCGGTTTGGACGGCTTGGATCAGCGGGGAAAAGATCGGACGGCCGCGATCAACTGAGGATTAGGGTTAGGGTTATCGCGCGGGCGGGCATTAGCGGGGAGACGCGTGGCAGCGGGCGCGATCCAACGGCGGGAACGCGAGGGCGGGCGCGGCCGAGCGGGGTGGGGTGCGGACGCGGGCGATGGCGCCACATGGCGAGGAGATGGATCGGGCGGTGGAGGAGCGTGGGCGGGAAAGGGTACGGAGGCGGCGCGGGCGACGCCGGATGGCTGACGCGTGGAGGCGGCGGGATCGGGCGGCGGGGAGCGGGTGAGGGCGGGAAATGCGCGGCGGCGGCGAGGATGCGGGCCGGATGGCCGACGCGTGGCGGGGAGGTGGATCAGGCGGCGGGGAAATTTTTATTTTCTTTTTCTTTTCCAAAAATTCAAATAAACTTCGAAAAGCTCTAGAAAATAGCAAATAAATCCCAAAAATTCACCAAAAATACCAAAAAATTCCTTGAGACCTGAGGAATCCAAATAAAATATTTTCATCTTATGTTAATATTTATTTTAATCATATTAAATCTATTAAAATTCTAAAAATTCATTTGAAGTTTGAATTAAATTCAAAAAATTCCAGAAATTCATTTTTAAAATCCTGGCTTCAAAAATAGTAGAAAAACAGGATGTTACAAACCTTACCCCCTTAAACGAGATCTCGACCCCGAGATCTGGGCCAACTAAGAGAATAGGTTTGGAAACTCTGCTCTGAGGTCCTCCTCGCGCTCCCCGGTGGCTTCCTCCTCGGAATGGTTGTTCCACTGGACTTTGCAAAATCGAACCACTTTATTCCGGGTGACTCGCTCTGACCCTTCCAAAACATTGATTGGGTGCTCCTTGTACGATAGATCCTCCTGCAGGTCAACGGCCTCAACTGGCACGACCTCCTCTGGTACACGCAAACACTTTTTCAGCTGGGACACATGAAAGACGTCATGTACCCCACTGAAGGACGCAGGTAGCTCCAACTGATAAGCAACCTCTCCCCTGCGTTTCAGAATTCTGAACATACCAACATATCTCAGTGCAAGCTTCCCTTTTAACTGAAACCTCTTCACACCTTTGAATGGTGTGATCCTGAGATACATAAAATCATCGGCTCAAGCTCGGCTCGGCGTCGGTATCTCGCATAACTCTTACATGCGGCCCGAGTTTTCAACCTCTCCTGTATCAAACGGACCTTATCCTCAGCTTCTTTCAAACAGTCTGGACCGAAAACCTAGCCTTCCCCTGTCTCTTTCCAATTGAGAGGGGTCCTGCATTTCCTGCCATACAATGCCTCAAATGGTGACATCTGCAAACTGGCCTGATAGCTGTTGTTGTACGAGAACTCTGCAAAAGGCAAACAACTGTCCCACTTGGACCCATAATCAAGCACACATGCTCTCAACATGACCTCCAAAATCTGATTTACTCGCTCTGCCTGTCCATCTGTCTGGGGATGATAAGCTGTGCTGAAGTTCAGGTGAGTTCCCATAGCCTTATGGAAACTACCCCAAAACCGAGAGGTGAACTGCGATCCTCGATCTGACACGATCTTCTTGGGCACACCATGCAAACTGACAATCCTGGACATGTATAACTCTGCTAACCTGTCACCACTGTAGGTTGTCTTAACTGGTATGAAGTGAGCAACCTTGGTCAATCGATCCACGATGACCCAAATCGAATCATAGCCCTCTTTGGTCTTAGGCGGACCGACTATAAAGTCCATACCAATTTCTTCCTATTTCCACTCAGGGACTTTCAATGGCTGTAGCAAGCCTACTGGTCTCTGATGCTCTGCCTTTACTCTCTGACAAACATCACAAAGGGCCACATACTCAGCGATCTCATGCTTCATGCTTGGCCATCAATACTTATCCTTAATGTCCTGGTACATCTTGGTACTGCCTGGATGAATCGAATACAATGACTCATGAGCCTCTTTCAACAACACATCCTTCAGCTCTTGCTTGTTGGGCACAGACAACCGCTGCTTGAACCATAGGGTTCCTTGGTCATCCAATGTAAACCCTGACTCTTAACCTTCACTTAAGTTCTTCCTGATCCGTTGAAAAGCCTCATCATCTGACTGAGCCTGACGGATCTGACCATCCAAAGTAGGCTGCAATTCCATAGCTGCCAAAAAACCTTGCTCAACCAACTCAAGGCTAAGATTCTAAAATTCCTCATGTAACGTTGGCTGACTCTCTCGAACCATCACTGAATTGCAATATACCTTTCTGCTCAAGGCATCTGCAACAACATTGGCCTTTCCAGGAGGGTAATGTATGCCAACATTATAATCCTTTATCAACTCTAACCACCTCCTCTGCCTGAGGTTAAGCTCGGACTGGGTAAAGATGTATTTTAGACTCTTATGATCTGTGTAAACCTCACATCTACTACCCATCAGATAATGACGCCAAATCTTTAAAGTATACACTACGGCTGCTAGCTCCAAATCATGAGTAGGGTAGTTCTCTTCATGTGGTCTCAACTGGCGTGAGGCATAGGTTACCACTCTCTTGTCTTGCATCAAGACACAACCCAAACCTTTGCGAGAGGCATCGCAACAAATCTCAAAATCCTTATTTATATCAGGCAACACAAGCACTGGGGCTGTGGTCAAACTCTCCTTAAGTTTTTGAAAACTTTTCTCACACTCTGGCGTCCAAGTGAATTTCTTTTCCTTCTTGAGAAACTACGTAAGGGGTCTGGCTACACTGGAAAATCCCTCAATGAAATGACGGTAATATCCTGCCATACCCAGAAAACTCCTGACCTAGGTAACTGAAGTGGGCAACTGCCATTCCAACACACCACTTACTTTTCCAGGGTCAACTGCGACTCCTTCTGCTGTCAACACATGCCCTAGGAAGGCGACTTTCTTCATCCAAAACTCACATTTACTGAACTTAGCATACAACTGATTATCCCTCAGTTTCTGCAATGCCAATCTCAAGTGCTCCTCATGCTCTCTCTCATCCTTGGAGTAAATCAAAATGTCATCGATGAATACAACGACAAACTTATCCAAATATTCTATGAACACCTTATTCATCAGATACATGAAGTAAGCTGGAGCATTGGTCAAACCAAACGACATCGCTGTGAACTCGTATAAACCATAACGAGTCGAAAAGTCTGTCTTGGGTATATCCTCCTTTCGAATCCTCATCTGATGATATCCTGACCTCAAATCAATCTTGGAGAAAACTCCTGCTCCCTTAAGCTGATCAAACGGTCATCAATCCTGGGCAGAGGGTACTTATTCTTGATGGTGACCTCATTAAGTGCTCTGTAGTCCACACACATGCGCTGACTACCATCCTTTTTCTTGACGAATAACACTGGCGCTCCCCACGAGGATGAACTCGGTCTGATATAACCCTTATCCAAAAGCTCTTGAATTTGCTTCTTTAACTCCGTCAAATCATTGGCTGGCATCCGATAGGGTCTCTTGGAAATCGGAGCGGTACCTGGTACAAGCTCAATCAGAAACTTCACTTCTCTCTCTGGTGGCATACCTGGAAGATCATCTGGAAACACATTGGGATACTCCCTGACAACTGGTACGTCCTCCAACTGGATCACCTTGCTCTGGTAAACCATGACTGACTCTGGCTGACACTCGCTGGCTGCGAACCGTACCTTAACCCCATCTGAATTGGTCAAGGATACTGCTCTGCTCCCACAGTCCAACACTGCCTGCTGCTTCTGAAGCCAATCCATCCCCAAGATTACATCTAGGGACTGCATATCCAACAAGAACAGGTCGGCCCTAAACTCAACTCCCTGAATGGTTATCCTAACTCCTGGACAACCTAGGTTGGATCTCAACTCGGAACCAGGGGATTGAATTAAAAGAACAGATCCAAGAGCAACAGTTTTCAACTGCTGCTTTAAAGCAAAACTCCGAGAAACAAACAAATGCGAAGCTCCAGAATCAAATAAAACTGTGGCAGGAACGGAATATACTAGAAACGTACCGATCACGACATCTGGTGCTGCCTGGGCATCCTCTGCGGTGACGTGGTTCACCTGACCTCTCACCACCGGCGTCCTGCTGGCCTGTCTTAATGCCGGGGGTGCTCCTCGTCCTGCTCCTGGGGTAGGAGTACGACCGGGTGTGGCTCCCAAGTCGAAGCGAACTGGCGTCGGGGCCTGCCTCTGAGGGCACTTGCTAGCATAGTGTCCCACCTCATGACACTTGAAGCAAGTGACAGACGCTGCTAAGTTATTGCTCTTCGCTGCACGACCATTGGAACCACCGGGACACCGTCTTGGATCGAAATCGACGTGGCGTCGAGTTGGAGTCCAAAGGCGGCGCTGCTGCTGCTTCTTTGTGGCACTCGTGGGTGGCGCAGAACCAAAACGAGGCATCTGGGATCGTGCGATCGTGACCCTGCTGGATCATCCTCCTCTTGCGAGACTCCTCGAGCTCGCGGCGACTCTCCTCAATGAGAATGGCCTTGTCCACCAACTGCTGAAAACTGGCGTAGTCGTTGCCTACGACCTGCACCTTCAAAGCTGGGTTCAAGCCCTTCTTGAACCTCTTCTGGTGAGCTGCATCTGAGGCTACATCCTGCGCGCGCAGAAGCGAGCTATTGAGTGAATTTATTGAGATATTCACTCACTGACAGGTTCCTCTGCTGAAATTCCCAGAACTCATCCTTCTTCATCTCGACACTCCATCCAAGACGTGGGCGTTATGGAAGGCTTTGGCGAACTCCTTCCAAGTGATGTTGTTCTAGTTCTCATGGGCGGCACAGTAGTTCTCCCACCACTCTGCTGCTGGTCCCTCAAGCTGGTGTGCTACATACAACACCTTCTCCCTGTCGGTGCACTGAGCCAAGTTCAGTTTCTTCTCAACTGAACGGATCCAATCATCAACCTCCAAAGGCTCTGACGAACTGGAGAAAACAGGCAGTCTCGTCCTCATGAACTCTGCATATTTGGGATCTTTGTCGAGGTGCGGGTGGCGATGCGGCTCTGGTGTTGTTTGCATCATAGCTCGCATATTCTCGCATCATTCGCATCATCGAGTCAGGCCACCAAAAACTGACTAAGGGCGGGGTCCAAAACCGGTGGGACTGGCTGCGCAGCACTGCTCTCTGGATCCTGGTTCACCTAGCTGCGGCCTGAGGAAGTCCTGGTATCAACCATCGTGCTCTGAAAAAGGAAACAACTGCTGACTGACCAAAGGCAAAAGACGAGGGGGAAAAAGCATAGATAAGGGGTAAATGCGTCTAAGGGGGTTTTGCTAATGGAAACCTAAACTAAAACAGACACTTAGCCAGAAAGGCTAACAACAAAACTGAGCAAAAATAAACTCCATTAAAAGATTGACATGATCGCAATATAATGCTTTTAAGGTAATATTTGCAGCTCACATCACACACAACTGCAAATAAAATCCAACGTGTCTACTCGCACTATCTAATCGGAAGGCTCTCACTCGGGTCCTAACAAATAGGGTACACTGCTATCATCATCTGAATCGCTGTAGACAACCCACAAGTTGCGGACCAGTGGCGACTGCTCTCTGACTGGAACTGGAACTGGGACTGGGTGGAATTGCCGGAGATATGCTCGGCGATCACCGGTGATACGACGTCTCTGCTCTGGACTCGGTGGTGTAGGCGACGGTAGAGGTACTAGCGACTGCGGTCGGGGCTCCTCCCTGACTGGCTCTGGTAGTCTAGGGGTAGCTCCGTACTGCTCCTTAACTTCCGGACGAGTCTGGCCATGTTGATCTTGTATAGCTTGCAAAGGCGATGGATGGCTTTGTGCGCAACTCCTTGTGTTGACATCTCTCCACTGGCACCAGCATTCTTGAAGCTGTGATGTAGAACTTGCTTGCCGACCCGGGTGGTGAAGTATAGCCTGGAGACGCTCCCGATGCGTTGTCCTTTATGCTTCTCGTCCTTGGTGAGGTAGACGGGCAATCTCTTCAATCCAAGGCTCTGCAACAGCACGCGTAGAAGTGCTCTCCATCCTCCTGTCGGGCTGTAAGAAGCTTGGGACATCTAATGCATTTATAAAGCAAAGATCAGTTTATAACTTTATGAAAACAAATTTTGCAAGAATGGGGCGAGAGACAAGAATACTTAATAATGAGATAAGAAGATAGAGATATTGCTAAATATCAATTTAGTTGGTTTGATTTAGAAAATAAATTTTTAGGCTAACGACCATTCTAACTAGGGCTTCGTCCTACAGTCGATATGGCTCTAATACCATCTCTGTCGAGACCCGAATATGCAAATTCGGTCTCTCTGTGTAAACTGTACTAGTCCAGGATCACGCTAGTACACACAGTCAAACATAGATGTAATCACAACCATACACACGGTAATAATAAAGGTAAAACTCAAAATATCGATAAAATCTCAAAAGTACGACCTTATGGTCAAGCTTACAATATCTTTAGTCGGAAGGGCTTAACAAATAGCAACGAAAATCCAAAATAAAGCGTAGCGGCCAATCATCAAGCCCACAGGCTATCGAGTGGAGAACGAAACCTAATCCGTGAAGTCGTCGTAGTACTCTCCTTCTGGAACCTCCTGCTGATAATACTCCTCTCCCTCAACTGAGCAACATAGGCATAAAGCCGTGAGTACATTGGTACTCAGCAAGTCATTTGTAACAAGTGAATGCAATATAATATGCAAGGCTTACTAATGAAGGGTTGAAAGGTTAATTTGCATAAAAGGCATTTCAAGGTTAACATAATAAATAGATTGAAAGCGAATTTTAAGGGAAAACAGTGATAATAAATAATCAAAGTAATAAACATGAACCACTGGTGAACACCAATTCACAAGCTAAACAAAACAGTGAACTACCTGTCCACCTCCAACGTAAACCACCAAGTTATAAACGAAAACACTACCCCTCGTGTGAAATCACCGAGCACTGTCCATGACCGAGGAGGCGGCTATTCGAATAGTTTTACACTCTGCAGAGGTTGCACAACTGTACCCACACGATGTGATTAGCCTCGATCTCAGGAAATCACAACAAGGCCTTTACAATGCTCTACCTCAACCCAATCCTGCCCGCTAGGGTTTCGCATCACACCCCCCTTGCGCCACATGGAAATCAGCAACCATGTCCATCACAATGGCAGAATTGAATTGAAATATTACAAATTAATCAGCCAGATCTATCCCATATTAGACATGTGGTTTGCACGATTAAGCTCAGATCAATGGCGCACAAAGTTAAGTCCTTAACAATTTCCGGGCGAGGCTACCACATCCCCCGTAGTGCATCTGCACATCCCCCTTTACTGCACGATCACTCGCCTGAGTGTAAAACCAGTTTGTATAACCAAGCCAACGACACACCAATGACGTGGCACAAATTTTAATAAACGCGGCACCAACCACAATTTCATATATCATTAAGTCAAATTATTAATTAACATGTGATGATGAGACTAATCATAAAGTGAAGCAAGGCTAAACAGTCTAATCGTACCAACCCATGTTACAAATACTCTAGCATCACTAGTATGTTTCCCAACCTTTGGTGACAATGGTATCATGACATTCCAAAATATCAAGGAGGGATAAACTCAATTGGGTCGATAACTACCAATACAAGGGTTTGAATAAAAGTAACGATGCAATGTAATTTAAAACAAAATAAATAAATAATAGATTGCAAACTGGGTCCAACATGATCAAAGAACACGACTTGCCTTGATTATGCTGAGTGAGGTACTCCTGGTCTTCGGGCGTCGATCCTGCTCCTCCGGAATCCGAATCTAACGAGAGAGAAAACGATTGAAACCAAAGAAACACATAAAATGATAAGTAAATAAACTCCAAAAATTATGAAACTAGAATCAAAAGCTAGAGCTCGATTTTAGATGAATTTAGAAAAAAGAACGGGGTCAATCGGAGCTAGGACGGAGGAGAACGGGCTCTCGGAAAATAAACCCTAGCATTAAATCGGAAAAATCGAAAATCGTACTGTGCTGTGAACCCGGTCCATGGAATACCGAGTCCACCGTAGACCCGATCCACGTAATTGTACGCTCGGGGGCGGCGGCGCTGACGCGGCGGGGCTCAGCTGACGTGGCGCGCGCATATGCTGCCACGTGGCACGGGGGTGACGTGGCAGCTGACGTGGCTACTATGTGGCTCGGGGGGACGAATTTTGGCTGACGTGGCGGCCACGTGTCATGCCACGTGGCCCTAGGGCTGACGTGGCGTGCCACGTGGGTAGGGCTGACGTGGAGGGGCTCGGGCGTGGGCGGCGGCGGCGGGATCGGACGGTGGTGGGGCCGGGATCTGAGCCCTCGGCTTCGATCTCGATCGGCGGCGGGGATCATGCGGCCGGGAGGCGGGATGACGGCCGATTGCCGACGCGTGGCGCGCGCGCGCGTGGCGTCGTCTTGTGTGGCGCGGCGCGGGCACGGCGGCAGTTTTGGCGCGCGGGGACCGAGGCGAGGCGCAGGGCGAGGCGAGCGGCGACGCGGGATGCGACGCGGGTGGCGGGCAACGAGGGCTCACCGGCGGGGAGGGCGACGGTGTCGGGTCTCCCGCGCGGCGGCGAGGGACGGCGACGACGGGCACGCGCGGCGGCGACGCGCGGACTCGACGGCGGCGGCGGCGGCAGCGCAGCGCGAGGCAAGATCGACGGCGGCGGACGAGAGTTTCGCGAGGGCGCACGCGAACCGAGGGATGAGCGGCGTATTTACCACGCGAACCGAGGCAACCCGATCGGGTACGGCGACGGGCGCGAAACCGATTCAGTTTAGACGGCTTGGATCAGCGGGGAAAAGATCGGACGGCCGCGATCAACTGAGGATTAGGGTTAGGGTTATCGCGCGGGTAGGCATTAGCGGGGCGACGCATGGTAGCAGGCGCGATCCAACGGCGGGAACGCGAGGGCTGGCGCGGCCAAGCGGGGCGGGGTGCGGATGCAGGCGATGGCGCCGCGTGGTGAGGAGACGGATCGGGCGGCGGAGGAGCGTGGGCGGGAAAGGGTATGGAGGCGGCGCGGGCGACGCCAGATGGCTGACGCGTGGAGGCGGCGGGATCGGGCGACGGGGAGCGGGTGAGGGCGGGAAATGCGCGGCGGCGGCGGGGAGGTGGATCGGGCGGCGGGGAAATTTTTATTTTCTTTTTCTTTTCCAGAAATTAAAATAAACTTCGAAAAGCTCTAGAAAATAGCAAATAAATCCCAAAAATTCACCAAAAATACCAGAAAATTCCTTGAGACCTAAGGAATCCAAATAAAATATTTTCAACTTATGTTAATGTTTATTTTAATCATATTAAATCTATTAAAATTCTAAAAATTCATTTGAAGCTTGAATTAAATTCAGAAAATTCCAGAAAATTCATTTTTAAAATCTGGCTTCAAAAATAGAAGAAAAACAGGATGTTACACCCCCAAGGTGCCACATGTGAAAACAACCCTGCCAAACCAGTCTTGTGGGTTAAGTAAATGGGTTTGTAAAACTAAGGACATTGTTTAGACGGTTTTATAGATCAGGGGTTAAATAGACAAACTTCAATAGTTCAAGGATAAATTAGACTAATTCCTTATATAATATAAAAAGCTATTAAAAGTATAATAACATAGAAGTATTTTTTTTAGAGTAACATAGGAGTACTTTTAATGACAAAATGTACTATTATGATTATTATGTGATATCCATGTACTTTCATGTGTATTCGTGACCAAAGTTTTAAAAGGTTGATTGCACACGTTCTAAACAATAAGGAAAAAAGAATAAAGGGAGTAGCAATCTCTAATGCAAAAGAATTTCACCTACAATATCAAGAACACTCAATTTGACTGTCTAATGTATGATCATAAAATAATCAAATAATTATGGGGCAAAGTATTTTTTACAAGGTACAAAGGATAAAAGTATGTTTTACAAGGTGCAATGGATTGCCTTTTTCTTATAGATTTACATAACAAGGTACCAAACCATTGCAATGGAAATTATAAAGGGTAGTACTATTTGTTAAGGAACCTAAAGCACACTTTTTTGAGAAGCACAAGGCATGTTCATATTATTTTTTGCTAGCCAGAAGTTAATACGAATACTCGGCTTCTTGAAGTGATTTTTCTACTCCTCTCATTTCCGTCTTGCTCCGGAAATAAGGTAGAGGTGATAGGTGCATCACTTATCCTACTTTTCTTGTTCGTATCTCGCACATGTATCTTTTTCTCATTTTTTCCACTATTCATTTTATCTTTCTAAAAATCACTTATTTTCACTATTACTATTTATTTCTAATAAAAAATTATCAACTACTGCTAAAAATTATCGGCTATAGCTAACATAAACAGACCTATTGTTGTTTCCTTCCGTATCAGTATATCATCGGTTGCATTGGAAACAGCAAATCTAGGTGTACCAAGGACCAAGGTGCTAGATATTAAGTTTGGATATCTATCTGCTTCCTTTACCCTCTGTCAATGCGTTTGCTGTTCCTCTCATGCAAACACTTTTTGACTTTTTTAGGCGAATCTTGTGCACTTGAGTTGTCAATTTCTGATCTGCTAACCATCATCATGTATATGAATTATTATATACAGTATAAATTGTAAATAATAACCATGTCATAGTGGAAGAAGAACTTTGTCTTCGAATAAATGTGCATGTCGGATTGCGTAAAACGTTAATGTAAGAGACGCCACATACAAACTTAATTGCATCGGTCTTCAAAAGAGTAACAACAAGAGATTGAGGAATATCATCTGATCATTTGCCACAACAAGAGTTATATCAACATACCTGCACTAAAAAATGCACAAACTACAGGAGATTGAGCAATGTTTTGTGTAACATTTCGAGATATGAATAAGCAAATGGGTTTATATGAAACAGTGCGCAAGTTCACTGACATGTTGGGAAGATTTTGAAGTTTAAGATCTAAGTAACGCAACGCTGCAAGCTTAGAACCATTGTGCAATTTGCCCCTACGTATACATAGCTAATATAAGAGTGGGAATGTTTGCTGTAATTACAAGCGTTTTACTGAATCATACGAACAAGCACAATTCTAGTGATTTCAAATTCCAACATTGGAGTTCCACAACATACAACCGACCTTGGCGGCTTTGTTTCCTTTTTTCCCCTACAGAACATCCTTTTAATCCACAGGTGGACTCTACAATCACAATCACATGTTATTCTTATGCCATTCCATCCTTCAGATGACCAAAATTCCACCACTAGTACATTACAAATAACAACTCCCACCTATAAAGGATAAGTAAACGTCATAGTCTGAAATATACAAATATAGAAGCTATTTTGGACTAGCCTGTGTACTTTTCCTTTAAATTACGATAATATCAATAATTATCTCCCATGGCGCCTCTTTGTATGTCCTCAAAGCAACATCACATGTTGATCTCCATTGTCCTTCAATCAGTTAGAAGATTAGAGCCCGCTCTTCAGAAAACTTGTATAATAAAAAAAGATGAATTATTTTCAGAATACATTTGGGGCTTTGGTAACAGAGTCCTAAAGATCCATAATAGTTGAGCTTCGGTCACCGTGGCGATGGGCGTTTATTTTATTGTAGTAGGTACTGTAGCTACAGTACCTACTACAGTAAAATTTATTTTTTCGTTTTTTTTAAATTACTTATACTTTTTTTCGTTTTTTATTTTCGGTTTTTTTTATATTTTTTTATATTTAATTATACTCAATAAACCAACTCAGCTACAGTATTTTTTCAGCCAGCTACATTGTTTTTTCAGCAAAAATCAAAAGCCATCGCTATTCCGATCACCCCCTAAGTAACAGAGCTAAGAGGTAATAGCACGTTGTTATCGGCGCATTACTATCCAAAACTATGAATATCAGCAGCAAGGATGTCTTTTTGGACCTGAAACAGCATGTGCTTCTCAAGACAGACTGTTCAGCTATAACATGCTGCATTGCATAACACCTTCTCACTAACCTGAGCTTCCTATGCTCATGGTGCGGTTTAACCATGCCAACTTACAGATCTCATTTTCCAAGCATGAGTCTTCCATAGTTCTATCGGCCGGTTGATCTAACATCTAATGCTTTGCAGGCAGTTTCACTCATCAGTCATCTACTCATATCTTTAAACTTCAAAAGTCTATTTCTTCTCCAAGAAAAGGCCATAGATAAGCATAGCAAACAGGATCCAAGTTAGTACTCTTTGATTTCAGGTACATTGCATGGCTTGATTTCAGAATGAAAAGAAAGCATCCATGGAAATCAAACAAATGAGGCCAAGGGGAAGGCAGTGCCTTTGTTGCAGGGTAAAGCACAGCAGAATCCCCCAGCTACTTGACTACTTCACAGTCCCAACACTGGCTGTCCCAGCTCTATAAGCTTCGAATATTTGAGGAATCGCTTCCTGGTAACCAGTGACATACTTCTCCATGAACTTCTTCTCCCCCCGCATCAGATGGCTTACCCGGATCCGCTTGATGATGCCCCTCGACGCCAATATGTCCAGCACCGTGCACCTCGGCAAGAGCCGCTTCTCGTAGCTGAGCGAGAGAACCATCGGACTCCCCGCTACCTACTCCGGGCTCCAGCCAAGCCTGTCGGCGAACAAGTGCCAGATACGCCTCACTTTGTCCACCGACACAGACATGCAGTATGGGTGCCTGACGAAGGCCTGCTTCACCAGCTCCTCGGTCCACCCCAAGCTCAGGTAATTGTCCATCCTGCGCTTCCATCTAGACGGATACATTCTGGCAAACACCCCGAAGGCGTAAGGGAAGATACCGGAGGACGGGCTGACCCCGAGCTCCTTCATGGCGGCCAAGCTCTCGTCGAAGGGGGCGGCCCTGTGCATGAGCGCCTTGGGATGCGTCGTGACCAGCTTGACGATGACAGCGTCCGGGGCGCCGTGGTCGCGGAGGATCTTGACTTTGGGGAGCAGCACGGCGCGGAGGTCACCGTGGATGAGCTCCGTGGACTGCTTGACGGCGGCGAGCACGTCCTTCTCGGTGCCGAGGAGGTCCTTGAGGAGGATGTAGTTGGGGCGGCGGCGGCGCGTGAGGCTGTAGCAGAGGACGCGGTATGGATTGGCGAGGATGATGCGGCGGATCTCGGTGTCGGTGAGACCGATGTCGCGGCGGAAGAAGTCGAGCTTGGGTACGAGGGTGATTTCGGCGCGGTAGGTGAGCACGGAAGGGACGGCGGAAACGACGCGGGCGAGGTCGGCGCCTGCGAGGCCGATGCCGCGGAAGAGGGCGAGGACGTCGTGCGCCTTCTTTGTGGAGCGCAGGCGGACGCGCGCGGCCGCCGCGGCCGCGGCGGGCTCCGGGAGGCAACAGGAGTTGCGGAGGAAGTGGAGCGTGAGGGAGCAGGGGTCTCCCGCGCCGCCGCCGCCGGCGACGCGGGAGAGGGCGGCTGGGCTGCCCAGGAGGTGTTTGACGAAATGCGGGAGAGGGGGAGATCCGCACGAGCCCAGGGGTTTGGGGGAGCTGCTGCCGCTGCCGGGGAGGAGGGGGAGGAGGGCGCGGACCCTGGGGTGTTGGTGCCGACGGCGAAGCATTTGGAAGGTGGAGGAGGGGGAAAGGGGCGGCGGCAGGGGTTGGTTATAGCGAGCTCGCTGCTCGCTCCGCCGGCTTGAGTTTCCGGTGGCAGGCAGGCGGCCGGTTCAGAATTTCAGATGCGTAATGGATGTGGGTGGCAATCAAGACCCAGGTGTATGTATGGGGTCGGCCTGGAAAGGAAAGTAGTTTTTTGGGTCGAAAGCCCAAACCATCTGGAAAGGAAAGTTAAACCTGAGCCCATTCAGCGTGTAACCCGTGCTTTGTACGCGTATAACCCGCGTAAACATTCGCCGACATACCAGATACCGCCTATACGGCACCGTCCATATATACGTATCATTCCTAGGCGTAATCTCGTAAGCCGTATTCGCAAGCCCTAAAGCTTTCTTGTCTCCGGCTCTCGTTTGCGAAGATTTCGGGTACGTTTTCCGCATTGCTTTCGCGATTTGTCTTTCGAGCCCTCGAGTACGTTTTAGGTTTCCGTTAGCGCCTTCGACTCGCCACCGCTTCCGTTCGCGCGCGGCTTGGCAGCCATGGCTTGCACGGCCACCGCGGCTCTTCCGCCGCTGCTGCCGACCCCGCCGAAGGACCGCATGCTGGGATTGCTCTCGACACCGCCGACGAGCTGCATCGTCCCCACGCCTGCTTCTCCCGCGCAGTCCGCATCCTCGAAAGAACGGCGGCATTGGGGCAAGAAGCCCGGCCGCGCGTCCTCCAGCGAGAGCTGGATCAAGGACAAGACCCTCCGCGGCGCATCGCCGAGCGAGAGCCGGGACAGGGAGAAGGTTCTCGGCCGCGCGTCATTGAGCGAGAGCTGGGTGAGGGACAAGATGCTTGGCCGCTTGCTGTCGGACGAGAGCGGCGAGCGCGCGGCCGCGCCGGAGAGAGGCGTTGGAGGCAGCGGCAAGAGGGCGCAAGCGCGCGCCCTCGGCCAACCGGTGTGACAAGAAGCCGAGGCCCGAGGCGGAGGCAGAGTCGGCGGCGCAACTGTTCGCCGGCCCGACCTTCATCGTGTCCCCTGACCCCGACGCGCTTCCCATTCCGAGCTTCGTGAAGGCGCACTAGCCTCCAGCCTTCTGCACAGAGCTTGATCGGGTCCAACCCCTAATGTTCAACGTTCCGCCGAGCTGATGAAGATCAAAGGAAGGCACAATTTACTTCATTCGTTGTATTGTTTCTTTCTTTTACTGGATTCAATTGTGTGATGACAAATAATTTGTCATCCATATGTGCCATGTCATTGTAATTGAGATTTTCAAATGAACAATATATATATTACTTTTGTTGCAAGCAAATTTGTGTGCGCATCGTTGTTTGTTTCCATCACTTAACAGCGCACGCACTCCGGTCGGCCATTTGAAAAGCTCCCGTTTAGCTCTGCGCGCCACCATTTCCACAGTGTGTCGGCTTAAGAACAATGTGACCACGATGCCTGACGACAAACAGCATAGGCAAAGGCACCGGAGCGACCCTCCCCCCTCTCTGGCATTTCCTCAAACACCTTCTGAGCAACGGCACGCCGGCGCAGGCGACCCCTCCTCCCTCATTCTCCACTTCCTCCGCCACTGCTTCGGCCTCCCAAGCCCGCCATGGCAGCTACACCAAGAAGGCGCACGCCGTCCTCTCCTATACGCGCCGACCGCACCCTCGCGCGCAACCTTGATTTCGACCGCCGCGACCTGGACCTCACCTACACCGAGCTCCGCCGCGTCGTCCTCGCCAGCACCCCACCGTGTCCTCGAATCCGTCCTCGAGCGCCGCCTTCGCCCGAACCGTCAAGGATCTCGTCGGCACTGAAATGCACGTGCTCGCCGCCGTCAAGCTGTCCACAGAGCTCACTACGGGACAACGTCGTCCGCGCTGTGGCTCTCCAAAAGATCAAGCTTTTGTGCGACCACGGCGCCCCGGACGCCATCCTCGTCTAGCTTATCACCACGCACCCCAGGGCGCTCATGCACGGGGCCTCCCTCTTCGACGACATCTTGGCCGCCATGGCGGAGCTCGGGGTCAGCCCGTCCTCTGGTATCTTCTGCTACGCTTTCAGGGTGTTTGCCAAAACTGCATCAGTGCAAATGGAAGCGCAGGATGAAGCATGTGTCGTCGTGCCCGGCAATTTTTGCCGAGGTGCACGGTGCTGCTGGACACATTGTAGCAGGGCATCCAGATGAACCATATCCAGCCGAGGAGAAGAATGTCACCAGTTAGCAGGAAGCAATTCCTCAAGTACTGGAGGGTGGAGATTTGTGAAGGCTATCCTAGACAGTGCTGCGGGTAGCTGGAGTAGTCTGCCGCGCTTTACCTTGCAACACAGGCACTGAAGGCTATCCGTTTGATTTCCTTTGCCGCTTTCATTTCTTTAAGATCAAATAAGGATGCTAGAGAATCCATCAGCCTATGACTGTAGACAAACAGAATGCAGTGGTCATGACTCATGATCAGAGGAAATAAAATGTGTAAACTGGCATGGCTGCGTGGCTAAATAAGATAATATTATTCTTGTAAGCTGGTGTCCCCAGCGTGAACCTTTTTTCGTTTTTGCTTTATATGAAAGCAGGGCCGCTTGGCCTCTGGTCTAAATAGAAGAAGATATTATGCAACGCAGCATGTTATAACTGAATAGTCTGTCTTGACAATCATCTGTTAGAGACTTAGAGTATTATTCCAAGTTCTCTAGTCCACACATCCTTACTGCCGATATTCACTGTTGTTGAATAGTAATGCCAATAATAGTGTGCTACTAGGAGCACTTCTTCGCGCTGCTGCAGATCTAGAGAACAAAATCGGAATTTTTTTACACTGGAAACACTTCAATACCATGATAGTGTTTTTTCTAATTTGACATTGCAAATGTACAGTTGAAAAAATCCACTTTGAACAAACATGGATGTTCAATTTGTGTCATGTTAAAGGTATATGAATCAGCTTAAAAAAACAATATCAGGAGCTTGCTAAATTTGCTGGTTGGCCATGGTCACAACCAAACACAAAAGTAAATTCAACGGATTGTACGGTTACAGGCTTATCTCAGATAAGCAATTCGCCATTCCTGTAGACTTATTAGTCCTTATATTGATGATTTTTCCTTTTAACCAAAGTTGCCAAAAGATTGTATTGTAGCCATCACTACATCTCAGGCATTTCTAGCTCTGCCATTGATAATTTTCCCTGAATGGATCCCACCGTATTTTTCTATTCACTAGAGTTCAAGAAAAATAATTTCGGTTTGCATACAGTACTGTTACCAAATTTCTGCTGAGAAACAAAAATACTACTCTTTTGAGAGGGCTAAAAGTTTATGATATTGGTATGGGTTCATATGTTCAGAGCTGTTCTACAAAATAAATTACGTTAACATCTCTTGGATGTAGAGTATGTCAACTTCTACAAATTTGATCCAGACACGCCAGTTCAATTCCTGTTCAAAACAAGTAGCTCAAAAAGAGCAAGATATTAGTGATCATGTGTAAAGTCTAAACTTACAGGGTTAGAATTACCTGAATGCCTTTTGTTCTATATATGGATGAGGGCATCTATAATCACACTGGAATCACCAATATTTCCCTTAATTATGACATGCACTTTCACTTTTCATTTTATATGGAAAAAATTCAGTGAGAACATATGTAGTTATGGACAAATAGAAGGGCACAATTACACCTTGATACATCAAGGCTATAAAAAATCCAAAACACTGTATTAAAAGTCTGAAAATGTTGAGAGGACTTCAGTACGGGTAATTTCACTTTCTCATTGACACTTTTATTTTCAGAGGAGTACACATTTTTTTTTCTAGAAATAAATATCTAATTATGAGTTAAGCCAAACAAGAATGGGAAATTGAAAAGCATTGATGCAAACGGAAGTAGCTCCTCTTGTTAAAGTCATTCCATCTATACTTAGGTAATAGGTCAAAAGGGGCCAAACAATGATGTCTTCATGGAAAAAAAAACTGAACATCAATGGATCTCACATATTGTACATGACATTCTGATTTAGATGGCTTCAACTTATCAATAACCGAAGATCAAGGGGTACAATGTAACTTGCGAAGGACTCAAGCATCAAGGTACATGTCCTGCACTTTTTTTATCGATCATGTGAACAAATTTCACCTGAAAGAAAAGACATGCGATCAAGTCATAAATAATAATAAAAAAATGACGTTCTAAACTTTCCAGACAAAGAACTGTAATATTCAAAGCGTTTTAAGGGAAAAAAGCTTTATTCCATTCACAATCAGGTTGTGTTATGGCCTTCAGTGATAGTGCCCAATGTTGCTGTAAGAATCCAATTGAATAATGTGGGAAATCCAATAAATTAATGGAGTGTCCATAGATCATCTTAAGCGCAAGAAACAGGAAAGGTGCTAGTTTAAGAAATGCTAGGCGCAACACAATAATGAGAACAGATATATTTCCCTGCTGTCTAGTTAATAAATAGAAATATTAGGTTATATTAAAACTAATAAGGTGTCCGTATGCTACAACAGTGTCTAAAGAAAAGGTGAGGTTGTGAATTTATCTCAGATCTCATGCTATATAAAAGTTTTTCTCAATAGAGTGTTTCGCGAAACTCATGATAATTTACTTTGTGCTAAGTGATTTAACAAAAAAAATTGAAATTAAGGCTTCTTTTGGTTTTTCTAATTTTTGCAAGAATATTTGAATTACTTCTTGTGAACTCCTATATTCGAAGCAGATCTTAAAAATTTTCACTAAAAATATAGTTGATATGCCTGATCTACATTATCCGTAATGGGTTACATGTCATTCTTGTGCGAGGGCAAAGGAGAGGAGTGGTGAACGGTCAAACTCCTCTTTTATATTAGTAGATAATATGCAATATTCACACTTCATATATATTTGCATCAGTTTTTCCAAAATTTTGTTAGCTATAGAAGATCACAAACTCTTTACAAAGCTGTTATAATTTAAATAATATTTAAATTATTGAACACTCTAAAAAACAGTTACACAACAAGATATACAATTGATGTGCATAGAAACTGAAAGAATGATTTATACAATTAAACATCACAATTGTGTAAATATCGAACCCGATAAAATCTTCAAACTGCATCAGCCAACAGTCTTCAGTAGCCTTTGCTGTTGACCCTTCGGCAATTCTTCCTGATCTCTCCATCCCTCCCTATCAGCGGGCTTATATTCCCCATCTTGATCATGGACGCCGCGAAGCACCTGAAAGAAGTCGTTCTGGCTGCTGGCAAACCGCTGGACCGGACGATGGCCGCTGTGGCCGTCGCCGCGCCGGGGACAGAGACCATGACTGGTCGGACGGGAGCTGGGCACGGCCGCGCAAGAGGTTGCCGTAGTACTTGTTATCGAACACGTCGGGGGTGACGGCCCCGTCGGCCTGCCCCGCGTGCAGTTTTCCGGCGTGAACTGGCGTTGCACCACCCGCCCAAAAGTGTGCGCTCCTGTGTTGAGCAGAAATTTATCCGCCAAAAATAATACTGTGACTTCTTGTCCCTCTCAAATATCTGAATATCATCTTAACTGCTGTGATGACCCATGTTATTACGAATGGGTAATTGTAATATTCCTAAATTTAATTTTCTTTCGAGGGGTTTTTCCTAAAATCTTGGCAACCTGGGCCTGGGCTGAGGCCCATGAGGGGGCCGGCCAAGAGGGGGGAGGCACTCCCCCTGCCCCTGCCCTAGCCACCCCTCCCCCTATCCCTTGTGCAGCCGCCGCCCCCGTGCTCCCCTCCCCTGCGCGCCCTCCCTCCCCCTGCGTCCTCCCTCCCCTGTGCAGCCGCGCCTGCTGCCCCTGCGCCGCGTCCCTGCTGCCATCCAGAGAAAGGAAGGGAAGAGGAGGAGAGAAAGGAAGGGAAGAGGAAAGGAGAGAAAGGAAGAGGGAGAGGGAAGGAACTCGCGGGGGATTCGTGAGTGTTCTTTGGCAACTTGTCAAGGGTAATCCATGTTCTTCTCCAAGTAGATGCATATTTTTAGTTGGGGTAGATTCGTCGGTAATCTGAACTGCTAGGATAGGTTCCTTTGAACCGCTGTTTTGGGTTAGTTCCGTGAAGATTCAGGTCTGGGCCTCTCCTAGAGAGTTGTAGTGGTCGTCTTTATCTTTCCATGCAGTGCTAGAACGTGTCGATTGGACCCCCGTAGCAGAAGTTATGATTTTTCTAGCGGGACTGTTCTGCAGATTGGGAGGTTTCCGTCAGGTTTTGGTAGACTGGTTTGGACGGTTAGAAAACGGGCGAATCAGGGGATCTTCATATTATGAAAGTTGTAGATAATTGTCATAGCTTTCCAGAAAGGTCAAGAAATTATTTTTCGGTCACTCGGGCTGGAAGTTATGGCCTTTTTAGTGCGCTGTCCAGAGAACCCGACGTGAGCCTTGATGTTTTAGAAAACTGGGTGTTGCGGGTAGAAGATGGCCGAATCAGGGAGGCTCCCCAAATAGGTTTAGTTAGATAATTTAATTATCTTTCCAAAAAGTCAAAGATCATCCCATTCGGATTCCTGTGCCAATAGTTACGAATTTTTGAAGTTGACTGTCCGCGGAGGTAGGCGGGGTGACCGGTAGGATTTAGGATTTGGGACTGTGATAGACAAATTTGCTAGTTGTGTTGTTTTCATTTGGGCGAAGGTTCGCTATTGTTATCTTAGTGAAAATTATAATGATGATTCAGGTGGAGGACGGATCCCCGAGGCAGCACCTTCTACACGTGCTCCGTTTTCTCGTGGTTAAGGCAAATATAAAGACATAACGTGAATACATGCGTGCTCATGGTTATAATATAGATGATTTGGTGCGGTTTATGGATGCTTGCAAATTACCTTGTTCATGAGGATGTTGGATGTATAAATTATGTGAATGCAAGATTTACTTATTGAGACATTTACGCATATGCATCATGTTGATTTATTGAAGTCTTGGTTATAAAGTGACTAAGCGCCGAGGTCCCCGTCATGTTTAGGACATGACGGGCTAAAGGTCCCCATACTCGCGGAGTATGGGCAATTGGTCCCTGTACCATGTGGTACAGGCATGGGTGTGCATCGACGGATGCACACTTTGCATTACCGGTAAAATGCAAAAGAGAAGGGATAAAGAGATTTTGACCATCTTGCATAGCATAAACTGTTCATATGGTTGATGGTTGGATTTTTGAAGTGTTGCTATAACTGTGTTATCGATTATACTTGCTGAGTCTATGGACTCATTCTTGCTGTTGTGGTGTTTTCTTTTAGGTACCATCTTGAAAACAACATGCATGGGGGAAGGAACCGAATAGGTTGTTGCACCTTACACGGACTACCCACCATAGGAGAGTAAAGAAACTAAAAGTTAATTGCCCAAGTTACTTAAGTTTTAAAGGACCCTTACTTAAGTTTTAAAGGACCCTTAGTGTTCAGTTCTGAATTGTAATAAAAGTTTTGAACTCTCCTATGATGTTTCCCTTCTTTACTTAATGGTTATACTTATGGATGACTTGGAAGACTTTTACCCTATGGTTGTTTTAATACTCGTGATGTCATTCATTTCTACTATTCTTGCTTATTGCACTCTCTATTTTGAACTCCAGTGTAGGGGAGGTTCTGTTGAAATTTTGGGTGCCTAGCATAGATAAATTTCTTTTGCTTTATCGCGAGTCAAGTGGCATTCCGGGTCATTGCTTGACTGGGGTTCTAAAGTTGGTATCAGAGCGGGCTGTATATCCGTGGTTAGTGAAATATTAAACTTGACACACTAAGCACTGTAGGTGGGGAATGGAATATGCATTGTATTTATGTTTTTGTCGATTATTATAGTTGATTGTGTGCACAGTGTGTGAATCTGTATTTGTTTGTGTTATAGAGATGGCAAGGGGTAGAGGTCGTGGCCGTGGTCGTGGTCGGCAAGGTGCCGGACGAGGCCCGGCTGCGCCACCGCCTGAAGTCCAAAACTCTGTAGCCGGGGAGGCCAGCTCTGTGGGATCAGAGGAAGAGGTTGCTTCGGCGGTTCAGGGGAACCAGACTCCACCAGCTGCACCTATTGCTGCGCCTGTGGCGGCACCTGCGGCAGTACCGGCGATGGGTGTTATGGGACTGCACCAGTGGAATGCCCTGAGGTTGGACACCTTCGATGGTCTGGGCACGCCAGTTGATGCTGCTAACTGGCTGCGGCACATAGAGAGGCATTTGGGAGTGTTGGGCTTGACTTCAGAGTAGAGGGTTCAGTATGTGGCCTTTCAGCTAAAGGGGCAAGCGGACCTTTGGTGGGAGGGAGTCCTATCAGCTAGAACCGCCACTCATGGGCCAGCTACTTGGGAAGAATTTGTGGAGCAATTCAGGAGGAGGTTTTATCCTGCCTCATTTGTGGAGAGGATGGAAGTTTCATTGAACAGTTACAAGCAGGGCAAGATGTCAGTGTCAGAATACGAAGTGGGTTTCAACAACTTAATCCGCTTTGTTCCATTTGTGGCTACCAATGAGGAGGAGAAAGCCAAGAGATTTCGCAGAGGGCTCAGGCAGGAGTTTCGCCAGGTGTTGAGGGCCTTGGAGCTCCGTGATTATGGTTTATTGGTGGAGCAAGCTAGGGGCATGGAGCTAGAGATGCAGCTTGGGGAAGAATTGCAGGGTACAGGAGGTACTGTGGCTTCTGAGAGCGCGGAGGGCAGTCAAAAGAAGAGTTTTGGAGGAGGTAGTGGGTCATCGCTGAAGCTGGTTCCCAAGAGTTTCAAAGGCCCACAAACATCATTCAAGCCCAAGTTCACCAAGCCCCAGGCATCCTCTACCTTTCGATCTTCAGCAAATAATCTTATGATGCGTCCGGCCCCAGGTCAGGGAATGAAATGTTTCAAGTGTGGGGAAGGACATCGTGCTTCGGAGTGCTCTTGGGCGGGAGCTTGTCGCTACTGTGGTCAGGAGGGCCACAAGGCATTGGTTTGTAAGCGGAACCCCGCCAGCATCATTAAGTGGGAACCAGTCCAAGCATCATCAGCAGCGCCAGCGGCTTCCTCTCGGGGGTTGGTCCAAATGCTTGCGGCCGCTCCTACTCAGCCTTGGGTGCCACCTCCGCCTCACTACCCTTTTCCTGGAGGGATGCCACCAGGGTACTCTTGGCCGCCTCCCCCCGCGGCATTGTTTCCAGCTGTGGCACCATCGGCACCTCCTGCAGCGGCAGCACCGCCATACCCAGGTGTTGGGGCACTAACCACCCCAGCCCCTGTCCCCTACGCCATGCCGACTGCTGAGTCGGTGGATCGACCCGATGTGGTGACAAGTACGCTTTTGGGATTCAACGGAGGCTTTTGTTTTGTTTGACTCTGGGGCTACCTTTTCCTTTGCATATTTAGAATTTGCTAGCCAGGCAAATTTGGGTATGCAGCAAATAGCTCAGTCTGTTCTAGTTACTTCGCCTGGGGGAGTTCTTTCCAGTTCCACAGTCTGTCGGGTTGTGTGCTCTCTATAGATGGGGAGAGTTTTATTGCTAACCTGATGGTTTTGAGGATGGAGCCATTTGATGTTATTTTGGGAATGGATTGGTTGCATAGTTACCGTGTGGTCATATCATGCTTTTGGAAAACAGTAACTCTGCAAGCACCGTCGGGCCAAGAAATAGTTTTCCAGGGTAGTGCCCCCTCCTTTTCACCTTGTGTGCTGGCTAGTTTGTACCCTGGTAGTAGGGCAGCAAAGAGTGGATTTCTCCTGTCTCTAGTAGAAAAGTCGAATTCCTCCTTGGTTGCAGAGAGTATTCCAGTGGTTTGGGAATTCTTGGATGTATTCCCAGCAGAGTTGCTAGGGATGCCTCCACCGCGTCCAGTGGAGTTCAAGATTGACCTAGTGCCAAGTGCACGACCAGTTTCTATGACCCCGTACCGTTTGGCCCGTCTGTTTCAGGAAGAACTAAAGAAGCAGTTGGATGATCTGAGAGCGAAGGATATTATTCGACCCAGTGTGTCCCCGTGGGGAGCTCCTGTGTTATTTACTAAGAAGAAGGATGGAAGTTGGCGCATGTGCATTGACTACCGTGCCCTCAACCAGCTGACCATCAAGAATAAGTATCCTTTACCCCGCATTGAAGATCTGTTTGATCAGTTGAGAGGGGCTAAGGTATTCTCAAAGATTGATCTTCAGTCGGGATACAATCAGATTCCTGTTCGAGAGGAGGATATTGAAAAGACGGCATTCTCCACAAGGTATGGGCATTTTGAATTTAAAGTTATGTCTTTTGGACTAACGAATGCCCCTGCCGTCTTCATGGAGACAATGAACAGGATATTGCATGAGTATCTGGATGACTTCGTAGTCGTCTTTATTGACGATATTCTGATTTACTCAAAGACTGAAGCAGATCATGGATGACATTTGAGGCTGATATTGGAAACATTAAGGGAGCATAAGTTCTTTGCTAAGCTAAAAAAATGTGAGTTCTGAGTGTCTCAAGTGGGATTCTTGGGGCATATCATCAGTGATAAGGGGGTATTAGTTGATCCAAGTAAGGTTTCCACGGTGGTAGAATGGGAAAGGCCGACCAATGTCAAAGAGGTGAGAAGCTTCCTTGGGATAGCAGGTTATTATCGGCGATTTGTACAAGATTTCTCCATCATTGCCAAGCCTTTATCAAGGCTCACACAGAAGGATGTGAGGTTTCAGTGGGATGATGATTGTGAGTGTAGCTTTTAGATTTTGAAAGAAAGGTTGGTGACTGCTCCTGTTCTCACTGTTCCGGAACCAGGGAAGTGTTTTACAGTTTTCTCCGATGCTTCACGAGTTGGACTGGGATGTGTTCTCATGCAGGATGGTAAGGTTATAGCTTATGCATCAAGGCAACTGAAGAAGCATGAGCAGAATTATCCAACCCATGATCTAGAGTTGGTCGCTGTGGTGTTTGCATTGAAACTTTGGAGGTACTATCTATATGGTGAGTCTTGTGATGTGTTCACCGATCACAAGAGTCTTAAGTATATTTTTACCCAGAAGGATCTGAATTTGAGGCAACGCAGATGGCTGGAATTGATTAAGGATTATGATCTCACCATTCAGTACCATCCCGGCAAGGCTAATTTAGTGGCCGATGCTCTTAGTCGCAAGGCGACGCCTGCTGCTCTGGATTGTCTTATCGCTGATTTCGATCGTATGGGGATATCTTATTGCTATGAGGGCATGGTACGTGCGGAGACTCAGTTGATCTTAGAGTTAGCCATTCCAGAGCGTGTGCGGGAAGCACAACAGCATGATCAGTTACTGCAGAGGGTCCAGAAGCGAATAGAGATGGGCAAAGAAGGGGATTTCAGTTTGGATGAGTCTGGTGCAGTGTGTTTCAAAGGACGCCTCTGTGTACCACAAAAAGCGGAAGTTAAAGTTGATATACCGAGAGAAGCACATCGCACCCCATATACTGTTCATCCAGGGGAGACAAAGATGTATCGTGATTTGAAGCAAAACTTCTGGTGGAAAAGGATGAAAGTGGATATAGCTAATTATGTGTTCTCTTGTGGTGTCTGTCAACAAGTAAAGGCAGAACATAAAAGACCAGCGGGGTTGTTGCAACCATTAGAGATCCCTCGATGACCTTGGGATGATATTTCTATGGATTTCGTTGTTGTGTTGCCTCGGTCGCCGTGAGGCAAAGATGCGGTTTGGGTGATAGTGGATCGATTCAGCAAATCAGCGCACTTCATTCCCATCGCACAACTAGCTCGGCAAGCGATTTGGCTCCTATTTATGTGCGAGAGATAGTGCGACTTCATGGTGTGCCAAGGACCATAATTTCTGACAGACATGCCAAGTTTGTCTCCAAGTTTTGGGAGAGTTTGCAGAGTGCGATGGGCACCCAGCTCCGCCTGAGTACGGCATTTCATCCACAAACAGATGGACAGTCGGAGCGCACCATTCAGACCCTGGAGGATATGTTGCGGTCCTGTGTGTTGTCTTGGAAGGGTAGTTGGGAAGACCAGCTGCCTTTAGCAGAGTTCGCTTATAATAACAGCTATCATTCAAGTATCAAAGCTGCACCATTTGAAGTGTTGTATGGCCGTAAATGCAGGTCGCCCCTCTGCTGGGAAGCAGTGGGCGAGAAGGCTGTCTTAGGTCCGGATTGGGTTCAGAAAACAGTTGAGCGAGTGGCCTTGGTGAGGCAGAATTTGTTAGCCGCCCAGAGCAGGCAGAAAAGCTATGCTGATGTGAGAAGAAGAGATCTGGAATTTGCAGTGGGAGATCAAGTGCTGTTGAGAGTATCTCCCACCAAAGGTGTGGTGAGGTTCGGCACCAAAGGGATGCTTAGTCCGAGGTACGTCGGGCCTTTCACGATCCTAGCTCGGATTGGGAGGTTGGCGTATCGCTTGGACCTTCCAGAGTCTATGCGCGGGGTGCATAACGTGTTTCATGTGTCAATATTGAGGAAGTACCTACGAGATCCGGAGCTTCATATTACACTGGAACCATTAATACTTGAGCAAGATCTGTCCTTCGAGTCCAAGCCGGTTCGAATTCTGGAAAGATCAGAGAAGGCATTGAGGTATACAACTCTAAAGTTCGTCAAGGTGCTCTAGGAATTGGAGTCTCGTATGTGTGAGCATTACCCGGAGCTTTTCACAACAGTGCGTGTTTTAAGGTTAAGTTTAGTTGTGGTTAAACTTTCGCGTTAGCACGAAAAGAATTCGGGGTCGAATTCTGTTTAACGGGGGTGGAATGTAATATTCCCAAATTTAATTTTCTTTCGAGGGGTTTTTCCTAAAATCTTGGCAACCTGGGCCTGGGCTGAGGCCCATGAGGGGGCCGGCCAAGAGGGGGGAGGCACTCCCCCTGCCCCTGCCCTAGCCACCCCTCCCCCTGTCCCCTATGTAGCATCCGCCCCCTGTGCTCCCCTCCCCTGCGTCCTCCCTCCCCTGTGCAACCGCGCCCCTGCTGCCCCTGCGCCGTGTCCCTGCTGCCATCCAGAGAAAGGAAGGGAAGAGGAGGAGAGAAAGGAAGGGAAGAGGAAAGGAGAGAAAGGAAGAGGGAGAGGGAAGGAACTCGCGGGGGATTCGTGGTGTTAATCGGCAACTTGTCAAGGGTAATCCCTGTTCTTCTCCAAGTAGATGCATATTTTTAGTTGGGGTAGATTCGTCGGTAATCTGAACTGCTAGGACAGGTTCCTTTGAACCGCTGTTTTGGGTTAGTTCCGTGAAGATTCAGGTCTGGGCCTCTCCTAGAGAGTTGTAGTGGTCGTCTTTATCTTTCCATGCAGTGCTAGAACGTGTCGATTGGACCCCCGTAGCAGAAGTTATGATTTTTCTAGCGGGACTGTTCTGCAGATTGGGAGGTTTCCGTTAGGTTTTGGTAGACTGGTTTGGACGGTTAGAAAACAGGTGAATCAGGGGATCTTCATATTATGAAAGTTGTAGACAATTGTCTTAGCTTTCCATAAAGGTCAAGAAATTATTTTTCGGTCACTCGGGCTGGATATTATGGCCTTTTTAGTGCGCTGTCCAGAGAACCCAACGTGAGCCTTGATGTTTTAGAAAACTGGGTGTTGCGGGTAGACGATGACCGAATCAGGGAGGCTCCCCAAATAAGTTTAGTTAGATAATTTAATTATCTTTCCAAAAAGTCAAAGATCATCCCATTCGGATTCTTGTGCCAATAGTTACGAATTTTTGAAGTTGACTGTCCGCGGAGGTTGGCCGGGTGACCGGTAGGATTTAGGATTTGGGACTGAGATAGACGAATTTACTAGTTGTGTTGTTTTCATTTGGGCGAAGGTTCGCCATTGTTATCTTAGCAAAAATTATAATGATGATTCAGGTGGAGGACGGATCCCCGAGGCAGCATCTTCTACACGTGCTCCGTTTTCTCGTGGTTAAGGCAAGTATAAAGACATAACGTGAATACATGCATGCTCATGGTTATAATATAGATGATTTGGTGCGGTTTATGGATGCTTGCAAATTACCTTGTTCATGAGGATGTTGGATGTATAAATTATGTGAATGCAAGATTTACTTGTTGAGACATTTACACATATGCATCATGTTGATTTATTGAAGTCTTGGTCATAAAGTGACTAAGCGCCGAGGTCCCTGTCATGTTTAAGACATGACGGGCTAAAGGTCCCCATACTCGCAGAGTATGGGCAATTGGTCCCTGTACCATGTGGTACAGGCATGGGTGTGCATCGACGGATGCACACTTTGCATTACCGGTAAAATGCAAAAGAGAAGGGATAAAGAGATTTTGACCATCTTGCATAGCATAAACTGTTCATATGGTTGATGGTTGGATTTTTGAAGTGTTGCTATAACTGTGTTATCGATTATACTTGCTGAGTCTATGGACTCATTCTTGCTGTTGTGGTGTTTTCTTTTAGGTACCATCTTGAAAACAACATGCATGGGGGAAGGATCCGAATAGGTTGTTGCACCTTACATGGACTACCCACCATAGGAGAGTAAAGAAACTAAAAGTTAATTGCCCAAGTTACTTAAGTTTTAAAGGACCCTTAGTTGTCAGTTCTGAATTGTAATAAAAGTTTTGAACTCTCCTATGATGTTTCCCTTCTTTACTTAATGGTTATACTTGTGGATGACTTGGAAGACTTTTACCCTATGGTTGTTTTAATACTCGTGATGTTATTCATTTCTACTATTCTTTCTTATTGCACTCTCTATTTTGAACTCCAGTGTAGGGGAGGTTCTGTCGAAATTTTGGGTGCCTAGTATAGATAAATTTCTTTTGCTTTATTGCGAGTCAAGTGGCATTCGGGTCATTGCTTCACTGGGGTGCTACAGTAATAACACTAGATAACGAATTATTATTTGTTTATTTGGTAGAACATCACTCCAACAAATAATAAGCTTATCAAAGTGTTGTGGAAAAATAATAATTAGAGATGGTATAACATCATTACAATACCATTGCCACATTTGGGCTACTATCTGAAATAGGACTTAATCAGTTCTACTCGAATATTACAATACATGGAAAAGCAATGGTTCTAACTAATAATTATACACAGATGGAGATGAGTATGTAGCTATACACTAGTATGCTTGGGTTCAAGGAAATGGCTCTTGGTCACCGCCTACTCATTCCGACCTCCATATGAGGCATCCATCTCGTACTCCTCATACTTCGGGTACTCTGTACTCTATTCCTGTGGTAGTTGTCCTCCATATAGAATTCACTCGAGCAGGGTAAATCTCTAGAGTGACCTACTTCTAAATACATTAAATAATAGTAAGGGTGAGTACAAAAGTACTTAGCAAGCATTAATAGCAACATGCAATTCTATGCCAACATTTCCTCGTATCAACAATTCTATCTCATTGATCATCATTTCAAAAATAAGTTTTTGTGTGGTAAAAGGTCCAATTATAATTTATAAATATACTAATCACCCATATTCAAAGAAAAGGCCATTGATAGGCTCCCGTAGCCTTTAGTCTAAAAGACAGGCGTGAACATGATTTAAACGCTACGCAGGTATGGTATTGGATTTGGCTGTCTGATGATGGTTTTGGGGTTGGTTTATTTTCGGTTAGCCAGATGATGATCCCTATATCAGTGAGAGGTGCAGACTGGTCTCGGGCAGTCCTGTTATCTCAGTGAGCTAAAAGAATAGATGCTATAAGAAAGGTTTGGTTGGACGACACTTATACTAACACTTAACTCCTACTTTTTTTTTGTTGTCTCTTTTGTAGTGGTTCAAAGTGTGCCATGTTTCTTATATTTTACTACTGATGTATTTTTATCAAGGATGTACCTCTATATGTACAAGGATTTGTAATATGAGAGTTTTCTCTTTTGTAAAGCAATTATATTTGTGTTAGTGATCATTTAATCCTACCATTGTTAGAAAATGATTTCATCCTCAAAATTGAAAATTGGTGTTAGTGGTCTCTACCTAAAATGTAGGATGACACGATTCTATCACCCTTAAAAGGCCTTGATATTAGGTTGGGAAACTGATGTAAGATTTGGATGATCTCTGCGATTTAGATGGGATTTCTATCTTGGACTAGGGTGTTTCGTCTTATCACCCTTGGAAGAGATTAGTCTAGTGTAGAGGGATTGGATAGATCTCTGGCTAGTACAGGGACACCACAAGTTGAGGTGATCTTGAAAGCATTGTAGTCACCAATTCGTTTGTCTTTACTTTTCACCTCTCATGTAACATAGTCTCTAGGGTAAAGGTTTTGGTGGGCTTGGGTCATTGGTCTGAACATTAGTTGGCATTTTGGCACTAAAAGGTTCATGCAATCTGAATAAGAACTAGAGAGTTTAGCATGCATTGATAATTATGAGGGGAATTAGGATGAACTGGAATCATATGGAGGTCAAGTGCTAAGTTTATGTTCATTGGGAATTGATGGGGTAGGTCTCATATTTTGGAAGGAATATGTTTCACTTATCCATGCATGGTTGCCTATCCTTATCCTGTCTAGGAGGGCTTGAAGGTGTCCATTATTAGGCGTCCTTAGGTAATTCAATAGTAAAGAACTTGCACAGGATTCCAAGGTTAGGTAGAACAATTTATCTTTAGGGCAGTATGGTATGTGTGATGGAATGATTATTGAGGCAGGTATATTATTTTTGTGTGTCTCATGGGCATGTAATCAAGTGCTCGACATTCTAGTCCTTGCAATCTTGGCATCACAATTTACGTCTGGGATTGATACTAATCGATTCAAGCATGGTATAGGTATTGAAGATTTAACAAGTACTGCTTGGATGGTAAGCGTGGGGAGTAATTGGCTACATTCAAGAGTATGGTTTTGCTATACGGTTTTGAGTTCAATGGACGTTAAGTCATTGATATTCGAGAAATGGACATTTCCTCTACTCATAATATATGTCATCATGGAATGCATGGGGTTAAACTTTTCAAAAATTTTAAACACTAATATGCATGAAATATTTATATAGAATGATGCCAATAGTTTTGTGAAAATACTATTTTCTAATATTATGTTAAACCACTCTCTTTTTTTCAACCATTTGTTTTATAAATTAATGATGAAAGTCATGCCACAGAAATTATGCCAAAGATCCTTGAAATCATATATTCATGAATTTGTTAATGGTTTAGCTATCTACTTGCTCCTGTATGATGATAATATGGTAATCATGGCAAAACACAAGACTGAAATATCAAAATTAAAGGCACAATTAAGCAGTGAATTTGAGATGAAGGATCTCGGTGCAACAAAGAAGATTCTTGGTATGAAAATCATTAAAGATCATCAATTTAGAAAGTTATACCTGAGTCAGATAGGGTATATTGAAAAGTACTTCATCGTTTCAACATGAATGAGACCAAATCGACCAGCACTCTGTTAGCTGCACACTTCAAACTCTCTTCAACATCAAGTTTACAAATAGTTAAAGAAGTTGAATACGTGTAAAGTGTTCAGTATACAAGTGTAGTCAGATCACTTATGTACGCCATGGTCTTTCCTCGCCCTGACTTATCTCATGCTTTGAGTGTTGTCAGCAGATATATGACCAATCCAGGGAAAGACCATTGGAGAGCAGTTCAGTGGATCTTTATATATTTGAGGGGCACTTATAATGCTTGTTTGCAGTTTAGAAAGACCAGTGATAGACTAGTTGGATATGTGAATACTGATTTTGCTAGAGATTTAGATAAGAAAAGATCTCTTACTGGTTATATATTCGTTGTTGAAGGCTGGGTTGTAAGCTAGAAAGCTTGTCTGCAAACTACTTTTGCTCTTTTGACTAGTGAAACCGAGTAGACAACTATTTCAAAAGCCTATAAAGAAGCTGTTAGCTAAGAGGTCTATACATTGAGTTTTGTAGAAGTACATCTTGCACCAATATTCGCTATGATAGTTAAAGTGCTATTTGTCTTATAAAAGACCAAATGTTCTATGAGAGAAGTTGAAAATAACAATGGTTCTTAGCATATCATGCTATTTCAAAAGCCATCTCTGTTTGTAGGTGATAAGTCATTGAAAATAACAACTTTGTCCCAAACTTGGCCTTACAAAGTCTTTCAAAAGTAGCTCATGAATTTGATGTTATGATCTAAAATAATGGTTCTTAGCATATCATGCAATCTCACAATCTCCTTGAAAAATAGGTCAACTGCATGCGATGCATCGTCGCTTTTATGACAGGTAATAAAACATGCCATATTAGAAAACATATCTACAACAATAAAAATAAAATCCCTCCCCCTCTTAGTTCTAGGTAATCCTAACACAAAATCCGTACTAATATCTTCCCAAGAAGCTCTAGGAACTGGAAGTGGAGTATATAAACTATGTGGATTGAGTTTCGACTTTGCCTTATGATATGTGATGCATCTTTGAACAAACCCCTCGATGTCTCACCTTATCTTTGGCCAATAGAAGTGATCGGCCAATATTATGTACGTCTTCTCTCTTCCAAAATGTCTCATCAGTCCCCCTGCATGAGACTCCTGTAGTTGTAGCAAATGCATGAAACAATCTGAAACCCATAGCTTGTTCATGCAAAAGAGAAAACTACTATGAATATAAAACTTATCCCACCCTTTTCTATCTTTATAATTAGAATATGGTACTAAAAATTCATAATCAGAAGCATATAAATCTCTCAAACTTTCTAGCCCTAGTACCTTTACTTCCAATTGAGTTAAAAGTACATGTTTTCTAGACAATGTATTAACTACTATATTCTCTTTGCCTTTTTTTTATATTTGACAATGTATGTAAAGATATCAATGAATTATACCTGCTTAGCATACATACGATTCAATTTCGTTTGGCCCTTTAAATATTTCAGAGCTTCATGAGCAGAATGTATGATAAATTCCTTAGATCAAAGATAATGTTGTCAAGTTTCTAATACACGCACAACAACATACAATTCTTTATCATAAATAGGGTAATTCAATTGTGTATCATGAAGTTTCTCACTGAAATATGCAACGGGTTTTCTTTCTTACATCAAAACACCACCAATACCTATTCCACTAGTATTACATTGAATCTCAAAAGTTTTAATCAAATCAAATAAAACAAGCGATGGTTCGTCAGTCAAACATTTCTTTAATTTAGTAAAAACTTTGTCTTATTTTTCTTCCTATTTAAAAGTGGCTCTCTTTTTAGTTAATTCATTTAATGGGGTAACAATAGTGCTAAAATCTTTCACAAATCGACGATAACAATCTGCAAGCCAATGAAAGTTACGAATTTGACTAACATTTACAGGGGTAGGCCAATTTTGAATAGCTTCAATTTTAGATTTATCTACTTCAATTCCATGAGCTGAAACAACATAGCCTAGGACTACAATCTTACTAGTGCAAAAAGTATACTTCTCAAGATTAGCATACAATCGTTTCTGTCTAAATACTTCTAACACTTGTTTGATGTGTTCGACATGATTATCCAAAGAGTGGTTATATATTAAGATATCATTAAAGTAAACTAGCATAAATTTTTCAATAAAGTGTCTCAAAATATAGTTCATAAAACGTATGAAAGTACTAGGAGCATTGGACAAACCAAAAAGTATCACTAACCATTCATACAAGCCAAATTTCATTTTAAAAGCAGTTTTCCATTCATCATTATATTTCATTCTTATTTGATGGTAGCCACTACACAAGTCAATCTTAGAAAAGATAGTAGAACCAGTTAACTCATCAAGCATATTATCTAGTTTAGGAATAGGATGACGATAGCGAACAAGTATGTTGTTGATAGCTCTACAGTTTACGCATATTCTCCGAATGCCATTTTCCTTAGCAACAAGAATAATAGGAATCGTAAAAGGACTAAGATTCTCATGTATGTATGCTTTATCAAAAAGTGCTTGCACTTTCTACTGAATTTTCTTTGTCTCCATCGGGTTGGTCCGGTACGGCGGCTGGTTTGGAAGAAGGGCTCCTAGAACCAAGTCAATCTAGTGCTCAATACCTCGAATGTGTGGTAGATCAGTGGGTATCTCCTCCAAAAATATATTGTCGTAAGCCTGCAAAACTTGGGAGACAACACTAGAAAGTGAGGTTAAGTCATTGGTAGTCATCAAAACATCTTTGTACAACAGTACAAAGTGAACATGTAACACCCCAAGACCCACATTACCCTAGGATGCCACTAAACTACTCCAACAAGCTAGCTAATTTACAAGATAATATAAACTGGCAACAATTTCTAAATCAAGATAAGCTAAGCGAAAGCATAATAAAACCATGACTAAGACTCCACAATTATTACAACACTAATCATAAGATGGTGTGTAGTTGTGTTGTGCCGCTCTACCCTTCCCATGCATGCTCAAGGATCACCTGGAAGGGGGGAAAAAGTAAGAGTGAGATAAAAATCTCAGCAAGTAAACTGTTTAACAAGCTAATTAAACTACAATAGTTTAAGCTTCAATATTTTTATCATTTTTATACAGTAGTTAGATTACTGAATTCCCTACATTTTTCTCAATTGTAACCAAAAACATAAAAATCATCTACTAGTCCTAAACCACACCCGAATAGCAATTTATCTCAGATTCCACCTTTAACAGACAACAGTCTTCCCGACCTTGCTGCGCCCAACCCCATGGCCAAAAAATCTGAAAAAATATCAGAAATAGACCTCGACGTCCTCTACAATTTTCCTTTTGGCCAGACCTGCAAGAAAAATCGTTTCGTAGGTCTAATCTACACAAACAGCCGCGCACTGTACAAATCAAACTACATGCAGACAGTAGGAATTCCCTAATTGGAGAATCAATTTGCTAATTCCCATCAATTCTCATGCTAAGAACGCTAATTACAGCAAAACCAAAAAGGTTTGAGATGGGGGGAAATTACCTTGGGGATCCCTTGGGATCTCCCTTCTTCTCTTCTCCTCTTCCTCTTCCTCCCTTCCTTCTCTTCCTCTTCTTGTTCTTCTTCTTCTTCTTCTTCTTCTCTTTGCCTTCACCTTGCACCAATGGACAGCAGTCTTTGGGGGAGAGAGAGAGAGAGAGCGCAAGGAGGGAGAGGGTGGCGGCCCGGGGTGGGAAAAGGGGAGGGGATCGGCCAAAGTGTTTTATGGGGGAAACTAGGGTTAGGGGTGAGAGCCCACAAAGTGGATTTTAATTAATTTAATTTATTTTTCCTCATTTTTACTTATTCCATAATTTTATTCTCTCTTCTCGCGATTTACCAAAAATCCGCGACTCCACGATTACTTTAAAACCGATGCCGAAACAACGTTTAGGGTATTACATTCTCCCCACCTAAAAAGGATTCGTCCTCGAATCTAACTCCTTGACCCACGAGACAAAAGAACAATCAAGGAAAGGGTAACCCAAGGATAGAACATCCCAAGGGAACAACAACTATGGGTTCTCACCCGACTCGAAGATCTCAGGTTCGTCTTCTACATTTGAACTTCAAGCTCCCACGTCGCCTCTTGCTCGGACTGGTTCATCAAGAGGGCCTCCACATACTTGGTGGCCCTCCTCCTCATGGCCAGCTCCAACGAGTCCACGATACACGATGGTCGACGCAACTATTAAACCACTATCCACAACCATCCTCATTCTTAAAATATTTTTCTCTATTTATTATAATCGGGATAATATATTATACCCCTTTAAAAGAATTTGATCACAAATTCCACTCATGCTGTTCTACTCGAAGAACAACCAAAACAAAAAAACTTTTACAAACAGAACCCAACAAAAGAAGAAATAAGGATTCTCAAGCAACAAACTAGTAACAAGCTTTCCTTCAAAGGACCACGATCCAAATCAAAGAATTTCACCACAAAACCTTTCCACTCTCCAAATAGACAATTGGAGAAATCACACCACATAAGCCAAGAGTGAAAATCACTCGAAAGACCAGAACAATCACTTTTCTTTTCCCAACTGGAAAAGACTATGCCTCTACATAATACAACTTAATTTGCAGATGACCTCTGCTAAACACAGCCTAAACAAGAATTAAGAGAGCATTTCACTACTCGAGATAACAATAATTTCTCAATCCATTACTTTTCAAAATTTAACTTCCTTGAACCAAAGATTTCCAAATCATGACATCAACTCATTTATCTTAAGTTGGCATTCTCAACAATGAGTTCAAACTGAGTATATCATCTACACTCTTTATAGAGAGACTCTACTGTCCCCACAAAAACACACTCTAGCGAAGACCTCGACCAATGGAATTACTTGACAGATAATTCCTAATACACCTCAATTCCTTAAGGAAAACAACTCAAAATTCATTTCACACTTGCACATACTTATCTACTACTCCCCAAGGGTGCTATCTACGATCACGCTAATTGAAAACCGCTCTGATCTACTATTTCTACACATAACTCTGGGCCTCCAAGGTTCTAGCACAACAAAAGTGAAGCCCATACTCAACCTTCAAGACTTCAACAACAAACTTCTCATATGAAGATGGGGAAATCCTCAAATGAAATCCCTAAAATCTCCATAATTCAAATACACTCAATTCTTAACATCAACGAATCATCTGGCTCCAAGACAAACATTTTATTTAAATCAAACCCTTCCCAAGGATTATTCCATGAAAACCAATATATCATCCAATGAATCTCAAACATCGTGATATTTAAGACTTCCACAAAGACATCTACTAGATCACCACTATCCAGTTACCATCACGCAACAAAAGGCTTCGCAACACAAATCGGTTATCCTTTCTTAGAAGAAGAGGTAAGAAGAAATAAATTCTAGCACACAGAAAACTGCCACCATTCACAATAGCCAAAAGACCAAGAGAAAAATAAATAGCAATGAGGTTGAAAAACACAAGATGAGATCATCTGTACCTCAAATATTTTTAGTACACTCTTTCTTTTAACAAGAAATAATTAATTTTTTTTATTACCGCATCCCACCAGTTCCAACAAAGAGGCTTGAAGACCACAACACAAGGTTTAGCTAAAAACCAATAAAAGCGTTCAACACGTTGCTTTACTCAAAGCAATCTCGGCTATCATATAAATCATAGGGTCCAAAAAGATCCCAACAACAAATCTCAAATCCTTTAATTTAAATGGTATCATGAAACTAACAAATTCCTTTATTTAGAACATTCAATACCATAATCACAACTACGTACTGTTAATTGTATTAACAACAAGATAAAACATTCTTTGCAAGAATGATCATATCCTCTTATCCCTTCATATTTTTTCCAAAAGGAACATCATCAATCACTTCATTATGTTCTTATTATCTAAATAAGATTTCAACTACTTAACCTAGGAAAAACCTAGAGCACAAGCCACAATATTGAAAACAAACTCTTTAACAAGATGATATTAGAACATAACAACCTCCCAAACATGCTAGTATAAATATCTTATTAGATTTCATACATTTAACACTTACTGATGCTCAACTCTAATTTAGCAAAAATTAATTGCACTCTAGCCATTACTGTCAATAATTGATTATTATTTTTCATCATCGTAGCATTAATGATCCTATCTCTGTTTTGCTATCACAAAAATAATTATGAGCACAGATTCAATATTCCACCTTATGTTAAAAAATTAGAACAAAATAACTTTAAACATCAATAATACCAGTTTTATAAGACAAGATTCCACAAATCAATACATCAACCTTCATCTATTTCTTTATACATATTTCAACAATTTAGCATGGCAAAAGTACATGAATTTAACAGTTGTACATGTTCATCAAGTATGTAAAGAGAATACATATTAAAGGTTAATATTACTAAGGTAATATTCCAACACCTCCTTACCTAATTATCCCGAATGGTCAGATTAATTACTTGAGACCAATCAATCCAATCTATCCAACATGTCGGAAAATTTAAACAATCACAATAATCAAACCAATTTTTTTTTCATATTCCTTAATAACTGCATGAGTTCTAAACACGAATCGACAAATTCTTAACCACAATTCTTCAAGACACTACAATAGGACAACATCATATTAATCAACTTCACTTCCAAGGATGTTAGTAGAAATTAATTATGTACCATGCTAATATTTCAATTTGATAATTCACAACTTATCAATAATTTATATGATTGCCACCTCCTACTTGAACACCACAGAGGGTTTTAACACTTCCTTTCAGAAAAGAGGGAAAATAAACTCCAACAATTGAAATAACCCAAAAGAAACGCATAGAGCCACGGCTTTACAAGTTAATGAACTTGCAACATAAAGCTTTGATTTTTTTTAATATGTCAAACGAATAAATGAGTCATGTTTTCCAGTAAGTAAGATGGGAAAAACATGAAAAATATCCTTCTCGCCAAAAACACTACTCACGAGCAGCAAAAGCAACTCAACAATAAAAAAGAAACATTATTTGTCTCAAGAACAATTAGAGGCCTATTGGTATCCAACTACTGCAATGAACCGCTAACTCAAATAAATTCATTAATCACGATAGGCCAAGAATTAGCTAAAATCAACTTAAGGAAGATAACAACTATTCTAAAGAAACTCACTCACAATATCTGCAACTAAGTTACCCGAGGCAACTACATCGCTATTCCCATACCGCGAACAATGGTATAAATTGGCAATGCTAAGACAACAACTACAACCTCTATATCTTATCATTGACTATGCTCACTCATAACAGTCATAGAAGAAAATCATAATCATACAAGATCATCTCACAACATAAATCATGAATATAACATGTCTAAAGTATGAATGCATTGCTTGACCCATCCCATCCTACTGTGCACCAGTGTGTCAATTTAATATTTTAATTACCACAGACCTAAAGCCCGCTCTGATACCAACTGTAACACCCTAGGACCCACATTACCTTGGGATACCACTAAACCACTCCACAAGCTAGCCAATTTACAAGATAACATAAACTGGCAACAATTTCTAAATCAAGATAAGCTAAGCGGAAGCATAATAAAACTATGACTAAGACTCCACAATTATTACAACACTAATCATAAGATGGTGTGTAGTTGTGTTGTGCCGCTCTACCCTTCCCATGCATGCTCAAGGATCACCAGGAAGAGGGGAAAAAGCAAGAGTGAGATAAAAAATCTTAGCAAGTAAACTGTTTAACAAGCTAATTAAACTACAATAGTATAAGCTTCAGCATTTATTTTCCACATTGACTACAATTATAGCCTTAACCACCATTACTACCAACAACTACAAAACAATAGCAATTAGCTCTCGATTGCCTACTTCATAACTGCCGCCACCACTACTACCAACATCAATAAAGCCAATTCCTCATACTACAAAGGACCCTCATGAGCCAATTTCACATAAAGTTAAGAAGTTGTATTTGTTTATAAATCATTCATCTACAACATATTGCATAGGTATGCAAATGATACATCCACAATAAAAATGCATATGAATGCATATGATCCACTGCACCCTTACCCCAACAAGGTAAGAGTGTGCATCGTACTATGGCAATGTACGATGATGTACCGGTACGGTCGCGGCTATAAGCGGCGACATCCACAATGCAAATATTATGACATGTTATGAATGATATGATAATCATAAATCACAAGAATTTAACCACGAAGATCAACAACATAATCATCATGAATACTTCCTCATAATCCACATGTGTCTCATTAAGCACAATGCTAATGTTTCATAAGATCATTACCACATAACCCACATTCGGTTCACCAAGTTTATAATCAATTGATCTATAGAGAATTCTACCACATAGACTATATTATATTCATCAAGAATGCTACCACCACAACCACAAATATTCATTAAGAATACTGCCACCTAGACCACAATATGTTCATAAAGAACTCTACCCTACAACTGTATTTGTTTCATCAAGAACAATTCTGTATACCCACAATTAAACCATCAGGACCATAAACAATTGAATTTCTAAAATACTACCACATGGACCACATTAAGGTAGCATGTAATAATGATATAGCACCTCAAATTAAAGAATTAATTAATGTGAATGTAGAATGATTAATGAGTTAAACCGTAGCACAACCGTTACGTTTACTTGTCTCTACCGTTGAAGCGAAGAGATCACGCACGGTCAGGAGCGACACTACCTATCCAAAATTTCCTCTCAGCACAATACAACAAGAATAAAAATGCGTCTTAAGAAGTAAAGATGACGCTAAACCCCAAAACCCCACAACATCCCTCTCTGCTTAACGGTTCTACACTCTGCCCGCTGCAGCAGCGCTGCATAATTTTTTTTGTATCTTTAACACTACTAAATAATTTACAGAAAAGAATATATTTCTAGAATATACACTTAAATACCTTCACCTTTCAAGTAGATCACTTATTTTTATTTTGTTACTATCAAGGTGTAACTTAACGCGCAAAACGGAGGACGTTCTCTCTTCTGGCAATCTGGGCAGCCAGTTTCTAACGCATCCCAACCACAGTAAAAAGCTCTAAAAATTATGATTTTTATACAGTAATTAGATTATTGAATTACCTACATTTTTCACAATTGTGACAAAAAATATAAAAATAATCTACTAGTCCTAAACCACACCCGAACAACAATCTGTCTCTGATTCCACCTCTAACAGAGAGCAATCTTCCCGACCCTACTGCGCCCGAACCCCGCAGCCAAACAATCTGAAAAAAATACAAGAGATAGAACTCGACATCCTCTACAATTTTCTTTTTGGCCAGACCTACTAAAAAAATCGTTTTGTATATCTAATCTGCGCAAACAGCCGCGCTGCACAAATCGAACTACACGCAGACAGCAAGAATTCCCTAATCGGAGAATCAATTTGCTAATCCCCAACAATTCTCATGCTAAGAACACTAATTACAACAAAACCAGAAGGGTTTGGGATGGGAAAAAATTACCTAGGGGATCCCTTGGGATCCCCCTTCTTGTCTTCTCCTCTTCCTCTTCCTTCTCTTCCTCTTCTTCTTCTTCTCCTCTTCTTCTTCTTCTCCTTTCCTTCACCTTGCACCAATGGATAGCAGTCTTTTGGGGGGGGGGGGGAGGGAGGCGCAAGGGAGGAGAGGGTGGCGGCTAGGGGTGGGAAAGGGGTGGGGGGTCAGCCAAAGGGTTTTATGGGGGAAACTAGGGTTAGGGGGTGGGGACGGCTCCACTTCAGCTGGTTGGCCCAAGGTGGCAAGCCCACCACTCCAGACAGCCCACAAAGTGGATTTTAATTAATTTAATTTATTTTTCCTCATTTTTACCTATTCCATAATTTTATTCTCCCTTCTCGCGATTTACTAAAAATCCGACGACTCTGCTATTACTTTAAAACCGACGTTGAAACGACGTTCAGGGCATTACAGAACAATAGTGAGATCATCTCTCATCTTGCTCAACTCAGATTTTGTGGCTATCATTACTAATTTTTTCTCTCCCTTACTCTTGGTTTTCCTACTCAATTTTAATTTTTCTCTCTCGCTCACCTTTTGTGGAATTACATTCTTTTGTTCTCTCCCTCTTTTACTCTCTATTTGCACTTTTCTTTTGCATATTTTCAATCACTTGTCTAGAAAACATATGCTTTTCACTCAATTGGAAGTAAAAGTTCTAGGATTTGAGAGCTTGAAAGAATTATATGCTTCTGATCATGACTTTTCAACACCATATTTTAATTGCAAAGATGGCAAATGGTAGGCTAAGTTTCATGTTCATCGTGGTTTTCTTTTTCGCATGAATAAGCTATGCGTTCTAGAATCTTCTATGTGTTTGCTACTATTGTAGGAGTCTCATACATAAGCACTGATGTTACATTTGGGAAGAGAGAAGATGTACATGATGTTAAGCGATCACTTCTATTGGCTTAAAATGAGGCAAGATGTCGAGAGGTTTGTTCAATGGTGCATCATATGTCATAAGTCGAAGTCGAAACTCAATCCGCATGATTTGTATACTCCACTTCCAGTTCCTAGTGCTCCTTGGGAAGACATTAGTATGGATTTTGTGTTGGGATTGTCTAGGACTAATAGAGAGGGATTCTGTTTTCGTTGTTATGGATAAGTTTTCTAAGATGGCATATTTTATTTCTTGTCATAAAAGCGATGATGTGTCACATATAGCTGACCTATTTTTAGGGAGATTGTGAGGTTACATGATATGCTCAGGACCATTGTTTTAGATCACGACGTCAAATTCATGAGCTACTTTTGGAAGACTTTGCAGGCCAAGCTTGGGACAAAGTTGTTATTTTCAATGACCTGTCACCCACAAATAGATGGACAAACGGAGGTGGTGAATCGACACTCTCAATGCTACTGCGGACGATGATAAAAAAGATTTTGAAAGAATAGGAAGATTGTCTATCGCATGTTGAATTTACATATAATAGGGCGGTGCATTCTACAACTCAATTATGTTTATTTGAGGTGGTGTATAGCTTCAAACTAATCACGCCACTTGACTTAATGCCACTTCACTTACAAGAATGTGCTAATATGGAGGCTTTGAAATGTATTGATTTTGTTAAAAACCTTCATGAAAAGACTAAAGAGGTAATTGAAAAGAAGGTACATGCTTATATTTCCAAGGCTAACAAATCTTGCAAGAAAATGCTTTTCGAACCTGGTGACTTAGTGTGGGTACACCTTCGCAAAGACTGCTTTCCAGAGAAGCGAAAATCCAAATTAATACCCCGTGATGATGGTCCTTTTAAAGTATTTGCTAAGATCAGTAATAATACATACAAGATAGAGCTTTCGAGAGACAACTATGGTGTGAGCACTATTTTTAATATTGCGGATTTGTCACCATTCTTTAGGCAAGAAGACACAGAGTCGAGGACGATTCCTTTTCTGGAGGGGGGAGGATGATGAGGACATTTCCATTACATATACATCTTCCATTCCAAGTATACATGAGAATGTGCAAGAATCTGAAGGCCCAATGTGAGGGCAAGAGCCAAGTTTTTAAACAAACATGCGATTTTATTTCTTAAGGAGTTTCCTTTAGTTGATGATGAGCTTGGGATGCTACCTTATACTAGCATTTTATGTATTCTTAGGTATGATTCATGTGAAAACTTGGGAAGCAAAGCTTAGGCAGGAAACCTAACGGAAGGAGTTCATGAGATTGCTATGTGGCCAGGGGAGTCCGAAACCAAGCAGTCACGTGATCACACATTCCATGGCGTGAGAAAGATGTGGTCTGTGCGCCAAAACGTGTCTGAACCCATCTAAAGTTTCAGTCTTGTATTCAGATAGGGGCTTAACTCAAAATTAAAAGAGTCCGAGTAGCTAAATTTAAAGAGTTAGATTAGGAAACCTTGATCGAATAAGAGATTGATTCGGCCAAGGTTTTCCTTATGTGTGTTAGGGAAGGCATTATAAAATCCTTGTACTCTCCCATTGTTAGGAGACCACTTTTGAGAAAAATCAATCTACTAAAGTTTGTTTGAGTTCCTTATGATTGCCGAAGTTCTAAGAAGAATTAGGCGTGTTCTTTAATCAAGATTGTTCAATATTTTTGTTGAAAATTGGGTGCACAATAGATCTTCGCTTGGTGGTCAGTGAAATCAACGTGAGTGTGTTTTGGCGAATTAAGAGTGTTCGTCTCTTTAAAATGGAAGGAATAACATTATTTGCACTTAGGGCAGCACGTGCACCAGGAGTAAAATTTTCACTAGATTGATTAATCTTAAATAAATTGAAATGAAATATAGATTCACCTTCTGTAGGTGTTGTACGAGGAGTGTACAAAGTTGTTTTTGATGACCTCATGTCATGTTGTACTTACATCTCAGCCTTGGTGGCTTGATGCACTAACTCCACCATATTGTTGTAGGGTTGAAGCTCAGCAATTCATTTGATGGGAGGATGCAAACCAGCAAAGAAATGAGCAATGGTTTGCTCTTTTTGTTCATATACATTTGTCCTAATCATGGCCATTTCTATCTCCTTGTAGTATTCCTCAACCGTGAAACTCTCTTGCTTCAAATTCTATAATTTATCAAAGAGGTCACATTTATAATATTTAGGAATAAACCTTGTCCTCATGTGGTACTTCATCTACTCCCATGTAGTAATAGCTGGCTCATTATTCTTTCTCCTTTGGTCTTGTACTTGTTCCCACCAAACCAATACATAGTCATTGAATTCAAGACCCGCTATGTAAATTTTCTTCTCTTCAGAATAATTATGCAAGCGGAACACCTTGTCCACCTTGAGCTTCCAACTGAGGTATTCTTTAGGCTCATGTATACTTGAAAATGACATCATTGTAAATTTAGGTTAACTAAATTTCTCCTCATTTGGTCGTTCATCGCCGTAACGATTTCAACAGTGGTAGCCATTGTCGTAATGTAGAAAGTCATCGTCGTTGAAGTGAGGTGCTCCCCCACCACGGCCTCCATGTCCATGGCCCCACCCCGGACCATGAAAGCTGTCCCTTCACCTCTCCCAGGTGGGGGTGGACGAATGACATTTGCCACTACGTGGTCTCGCCTTTGTTGAGCTTCTGGACTGCCTTGGCCAACGACCGCTCCCTTGTCTCGTGAAGAAATGGCACCCCCACAATGAACACTTCCTTCCTCTTATTGTGGTCGAAGTGCGCGCACATAATGTCATTCACAATGTCTGTACATAGTACATTCATTTGTTGGTTCAGCTCAATGCGCATATCTCACACGGAGTTGTTAATCTCTGCCTTAAGTTGCTCTTCTAAGGTGGAAGTAGTGGCGACGAACTCATTGTATAAAGTTTCCCTCAAAGCTTAGAATTAAAAATGAGTCGCCAGAGTGTTCAGATCATATTCCTCTCCCATATTATCATCTTCACCTGACATGGTTAGTGGCACAAAGAAAACACAAATATCGCAAATATATATGATATATAGAGTTCACTCAATCTCACTCTTTCCACTCCTAAGTAAAGTTCTTACCTTCCAAGTGAATTGAGACTAAAAGAAACTTGCACTTGGTGGTGGCTACAAAAGCAAATTATGATCAACTGAATTTAAAAGTAATTCATAATTGCACGGCAATAGATATTTAGTGAAGCTTGGTATGGAAGTGTGTATACCCAAGATAAAAAAATCTTGTTTATGTGCTGATCCAATGGGTTTAAATGAAGTGTATGAACGCACACGCAAAAATAAAACTCAATGCAAAGAAAGGAATGAGCTAAATAGGAGTAATATGAAATTAAGGATAAAGTAGCTCGTTTTGCACCAAGGTTTAGGAGTGACGCTAGCCAATTACAAGAATATAAATATAAGGCACAAGATTGCTCAATAATTTAAATACTCAAACTGAATTTACGGACTAGAGCCACTCACCCAATTCAACCTTTTTTCTTTTTCTTTTTGCTAAGTTGCACCTGACTCAAATCTCTTCAAATCCCTCTTCCGAAACTAGAGAGGTATATGGGCCACAAATTTTTTTGTAGAAGGTAGGGGTATAAAGGTAATTAAAAGATTCTTTCTCTCTAAACTTTGAATTTTTTAATACTACTTAACCACGGCTCTTTCTTTTGGTGTGGTAGCCTTTTATTTTTCTTTATTCAGCCAAATGAGTGATGCACGAGCCAACAATGTTTAGTTGAGAGTTACTAATCAAGAGCAACCCACAAAGCAATATTAATGACTAGTCTCAAGTGTTCGAAGGATTTAAGTGAAACACTAAATCTAGCCTTGTTTTTGGCTGGCCCACAAGTGAGTAAATCAAGTACTACTAAGGCCCAACTCACATCCTACTAGTTTTGGCTAGAACCTAAAAAGGGATTTCGGCTAGGCTTAAATTGATAAAAGGTTCTCACTTTCAAGCCCAACCCGCATCCCACCAATTGGTTTTAGTTTTCGCCCCTAGGGTTTTTGCTTGCGCACAAGTTAAGTGGCGGCTAGGGTTTCTCTTGGTTGAATCAACAAAGGGAATTGACATCAAATTTAAGCCAATTGATGCTCCAATGTGCGCAATAATTTGATGTGGCAACAAGAACAAGAATTCAAAAAGTAAATTGAATCTATTCTTTTAGGAGCTAACTAAAAGATCAACTAATAGATTTTCAAGGGTATAATATGACAAATATTAGGCAACACAAAAGGACACTAAGATCAGCACCAAACAAATTTTCTAATGGACTAAAACCTAATCAAACTCACAAGAAATAACAGATTAATCTAAAGGTTCAGATTTTTATATTTTTGTGAAGCAATTTTTTTGGCTATAATGGACTATAGGACAGCAAATAATAATTTGGAAATTAAAGGGATAAAATCCTACCGAGTAAAGCACGCTCTGATACCAAGATGATACGGGGTCGTTCGATCTTTTCGACATACAATGGATACTTACGGGTGTCTTGATGAATCGTAGTAATCCTCTAATGCTAGTACAAGAGATGAATACTCTTTAATTTACCCAAACACATTCGTGTTGATTTTACCGATCACCAAATGAAGATCTATCGTGCACTCAATTCTCAGCTGAAAGGCTGAACGATCTTGATTGTAGAACACTTCCTAATTCCCCATGGAAATTCAGCAGCAAAGGAAGAACTCAAGCACAAACAATAGTAGATTAATTCTCAAAGGTAGTCTGACCCTCCAAGAGGGGGTGGCAGCTACTTATAGGGGGTGCGCACCCCCTTGCGCACACCACTTGGGTCCCACGTCTCACACATGGGCTTAGGGTTCCCATATGCACACACGCGGCTTAAGGGCTTATTTGACTTAATGGCTCAATTGTTTACAAGTTGGGTTGAGTTCACAAAATAGAAAATATGAATTCACAAAAATATAAATATTTGTATTTCTCTTATTTTAGACTATGGGCTGGTCACATAAGACTTGAGTTTGCTTCATTCTTGGATGTACTCCACTTGTGTTGATTTGTGCTAGCCGAATGGACCTTCTCCTCCTAGACTTTGGCCATATGGATCTTCCCCTCCTTTTGACACTTGGCCACATAGGCCTCCTCCCTTGTGGCTGCATGGGACACCTCCTTGGTGGTCGCATAGATCTATTTCTTCTTGGGCTTGGCTGGTTGTTCCTTCTCCACTTGATCTTCTGTTACTTTAAATTCGAGAACATACAATGTATGTGCATAAGGTAGTATACTATTCTTATCCAAAGCAATAGAAAACTCTTTAAGAAACAAAAGCATATATTGTTGGAGTAGTTTGGTTCTTTCTCTTGTTATAGGGCCTTTTGGATCATCATTACTAGCTTTGTCATGCACGCTTGAAGTGAAAAATGGAATATGTAGTAGAGATACCCTTATCACAGCTCGGTCTACATTGTGCTCGCAACTTTGCCACACACGGCCGAACTTTGCTATGACTCACGTTGCCCTTCTGTCGCCTCATGCTCAGCTCTGTCATCACACCATATATCTGACGTCTCAAACACATGTGAAACTGGAGTCACTTGTATACTCATAAGCGTCTAGCGAACGCTGAAGTAACAGAGATAATTTTCCACACATCTAAGCACAGGTCGGCAGAGATATATATTTACAGAGAGCACTTACAGGCTACAACCTCTGGTAATCATTTTTTTTTAAAGTTCACTTCTGGTCCTCATTGATCTCTAGCTTCTTTTGGCACCCGGTGTTCGTGATGGTGATGTTGAGCTGGGGAAGCCAGCGCAAAAACAGATCAACAGAAAGCAAACACACACAAGAACACCAAATTAGATCAAATCGCATGAAGTACCTGGTGCTGAAATCCATAGAAGGCATTACATGGAAGTTCCGAATTACATAGAAGGCACATGAAAGAAATAAATTGTGTGTGGAGAAGGCCCACTTGTTAGCGTGTGGGAGAGGACACGGGAGAGGAGGTGAGGTAGATCCTATCAATTTCTTCTTTTAAGTAGTAAAGAATAAGGTAGTGCTCAGAAGCACATTTGCTTCTATGTTTGCTTTTTTTTACTGTTTGCTTTTTTTAATTTAATTTTTTTGTTTTTCTTTTTTTTTTGCCGTATTCTTTTGTATTATTTATGATGGGTTAACATATTTTTTCTATTTTTAAAATTTTTAAATTTAATTATACTAAATAAGTCAACTTAGTTATAGTAAAAAAACCAATTACAGTAAAAAAAATCATAAATCATCGTCATTGTGAAAACCCTAAGCCAGTGGCGGAGAGAGGGGGGCCTGGCACCCCCCAACCTTGTACAGTTCTACTAATCCCCCAAATGTAATTATGTAAAGTATGTTTAAACTTTAAAGCCCAGTCATTAGTCATATGCACTTAGTTATGCAGCCCAATTACTATTAGGCCTAGTAGTTGTCTAGTTGATTTGAGGACTGATCGCTGATGCAGTGACGCTTCATATTCGCGTCGCGACGATTGTGGGAATGGCCGGACGGGCCGACGGGGCCACGGGGGGTGACGGCAAGAACTCCACGTCTCCACCGGCGCGGGCGGCAACTCCATCTTGCCGGCCAGGATCTTGACAATGTCCGTGACTCCGTGCTGTAGCCTGTAGACTGTAGTGTCCGGCCGGTGCTCCGGCTGCCGCTGCAGGCACAGCAGCGCGAGCTGCACGCAGAGTCGTAGAGCGTGGCCTGGTCCTTGTCGTAGCCTCCCTCCAGCCTCTGTCCACGAGCTCGAGCACGTTCCCGGCGCCGCGGCGCGAGCGAGCTGCCGGCACCAGCTCACTAGGACCAGGTTGGCCTTCTCAATCTCACGCTTTATCGGCGTACATGTGGTGCGCGCTTGTTGTTCATGTTGCCCTCCTATATTCAATTTCTGGCTCCGCCCCTGTCTAAGGCTATACACACACAGGTGGCCACCTCAATATTAATGGCCTACCATGCCGGTTTGTAGGTAGGCAATACAAAATAGATCGAAGAAAATGCTACCTTAGTTAGTCCTTTTTTGTCACGTAGATGCGGTAAAACTGCGATTGAGCTGATGAATTGTTCAAGCTAGTACTGGAAAATTCCAACACTGCTTTGCGTGGAAATGGTTTTGTTACTTGGTGTGTACGCGCAGCCCTATTTTCACGCGGAGATATTTGGATTGACATCTTATGCATGCAGGTCGTCTGTCGGATTAAGGAACCCATGCCAGGGTTTAATGGTAGTTAATTTGGAACTATAATGTCTTTTTGAAGTAGTAATTAAGATATTTGGATTGACATCTTATGCAGGTCGTCCGTCGGATTAAGGAGCCCATGCCAGGGTTTATTTGTTTAAAAATGGTAGTTAATTTGGAACTATAATGTCTTTTTGAACTAGTAATTAAGCTGTCTGTGTGCTGTAACAGAGTTCTAAAAAAGAATGACACATATTATCAAACGTGATCCTAAACCGTACAATGAATATCAAGATTCTTACATATATATCAAACAAAACATATATATATATATATATATATATATATATATATATATATATATATATATATATATATATATATATATATATATATATATATATATATATATATATATATAGGAAACCTCTTTTCTACACCCAGGTGTAATTACACCCTATGTTGTATCTCACAATATAGGGAGTATCTTACGTAACGGAGGGTATGTACGTGCAGTATACGAGTATTTAAGATCATCTATGTGGTATAAATAATTTTTCAGAGATAGTATGTAGATTTTTTTACATACTCCTTTTTATATGCGTATATGAAGGTATTTACAAAATATGCTAAAAATTATGGACTCTTTTGTAATTTTTTTATGTGATTCACATTGAAGTATCTTATAATTAGTATATGAGTATATCCAAAGTGATAAAGGAGTATTTCAAGTTCGTTTATGTGGTATATTAGAGGTGGGTGTAATTACACCTGGGTGTAGAAAGTATTTTTCCTATACACACACACTTAATTAGTTCACTACTACAGAAATCATCACCACAGACAGTTTTAAAACGTCATCACAGACGATTTTTTGAACCGTCTGAATTTATAGGTCAGTGATAATCGAAAGTTATCACAGACGGTTTGTGAGTCGTCTGTGATAAATACAATACAGACGGTTTGTAATTAGAACCGTCTGTGAAAAACTCTATCATAGATGGTTCTATATATAGAACCGCATGTGATACTCGCACATCACAAACTGTTCTCAGTTTAGAACCGTCTGTGATACTCACATATCACAGACGGTTCTGAACTGAGAACCGTCTGTGATATGTCATCACAGACGGTTTATACTACAAAAACGTCTATGATAGTTCATTCTATATCTAAATTTTTTTTTCTATTTTTCAGTTAGCCTTAGGAAATATTAACTATGCTTTTTGAAAACAAGTGAAAACAAGCAAATACCATATCAAACATAGCAGAGAATATTTTATTTCCATTACAATCCACCCTTACAACATCATAAGATTATAATCCACCATTACAACATCATAAAATTACAATCCACAATTACAACATTACAAGATTACAGTCCACCATTACAATAGCAGAGAACATAGCAGAAAACAATGGAAGTAACAATGGAGGCTATGATGAAGAGAACAATGAAAGCAACATAGTAGAGAACAATCCACCATCACAAGCTCAGGTAGGCCTTCTTAGCAGCTGCCTCACTGTTAGCTCCCAGGCAACAATGGAGGCTACGATGGAGACCTAAAACCCACAGAATCAAATAGAGAGAGGAAGCGGGAAACAATAGAGACCTAAACCCCATAGACGCATTTGAAGGGAGGGGGTGGATGGGTTCGGGTGAGTATTTATAGAGGAGTTCTACTTGAACTTAGGCGGAAAATTATGAAATTTTAGAGATACGCGAAACGGGAAACATATCACAGATGGTTCTTAATTAAGAACCATCTGTGATATTGGCTATAAATATATCGATACAATATAAACAACTAGTCTCGAAGTATGAAATAACAAAGTTTTGTATGGCTTATATGTACTCATTTGAAAGGTTTCGATGAGATCTACAACTTTGCAGTTGAGACAAACCCCAAATTTCGAAGTGAAGATCAAAACTTTGGCAAAAACAGAATTCAAAAACTTCTAATTCGCATTTAAGGCTACAAATGACCAATTTTGGGGGTCTTTGAGGTCGACTAGCGCAAGCAGGTTATTTTTTTGGATCGGGCTCGTCGTTAGCTTTCCAACAAGTACAAGAACGTCGAAAACGAACACCGTATGCAAAAGTTATGCCCGTTTTTACTGAAGGTGTGTCGAAACAGAATCCTACTCAAACTCAGGCTGTAAATTATGAAATTTTAGGGATGTGTGAGGCGGGAAACCTATCACAGACGGTTCTTAATTAAGAACCGTCTGTGATAGGTCAATATCACAGACGGTTCTTACTTAAAACCGTCTGTGATAGTCTGGAATATCACAGACGGTTTGTAATTAAAAACCGTCCGTGATAGTCCAGTATCACAGACGGTTTTTCAATAAAAACCGTTTGTGATATTCCAGATTATCACAGACGGTTTTTTACTAAAAACCGCTCGTGATAATCGAGATCACGATGGTTTTTGGTAAAACCGCCTCGTGATACTCCTTCAGCAGCACAGACGGTCTCCAAATTAAAACCGTCTGTGATGTACACTATCACAGGCGGTTTTACAAAACTGTCTGTAATTTGGTGTCTAGTATTGGGCTTTCTGTAGTAGTGGTTGTTGAGGCCACTTCACTATACATGCATATTGCAAAAATGGTATTTTAGGCCAAACCATGCTGCAAGATGTATCCTGTTTCTGATGAGGACATCACTATTATCAAGGCTTCATCTACACAATAATCATATTCAAGTAATAATAACAATGATAAGACTAGTATTGGATCAATGGCTGAAGCTTTGTAGCAGTTGTACAATGGACCAATTACTTGAATTAGAACAAAGGAACTCACTAAATATGTTAATCAGATCCTAAGTTAATTTTATTTCACTTTTAAAGACGGCTCACCAAGAGAAGGTCCAAGAGGAGGAGACGATGACACTTCACTTATATCAATGAGAAAAATCACCAGGATACTGAAATTAAGTTTTCAAACTTTAAATTGAAGATTAGAGAAGATTACACTTCAGAAGCTCGACTGTGTCCAGTCTTCAATTCTGAGTTCTCTTAAGTTTTTGGCTAAGCTCCATATGTCATGGGTTGATTTGTATCTATAATAAGACATATTAAAGTTATTTTGAGCTTTAGTATTCGTTTTGATTCAGTTTGAGGTGATGGCGATGCTGAAGTTTCAAACGGGCTAAAAACGAAAAATAGGGCTGCAAGAGAGTTGTATGTTACCCTCATGGGACGGCCACCACATGTGACCCACCTCATGGGCGCCTAAACGAAGGCAATCAGCCAGCCACTTGTTATTGCTTTAGGTTTAAATTAGGAATTAGAATATGATTCCAGATATTTCTCTACTTTGAGTCCGGATAGGCTTATACGAGGATATAAAACTTTTGTCATGAAGGATCGGAATGGCAACAGAGGGGGGGTGAATGGTGCCTTTTAGTTGCCCCAAGTATTCACACAAATTTTTATTCTCCAATAGCTATAACAGCTATGAAGAAAGACTGCCTAGCTGAAATGCCAAGATTGAACCAAAAGATCGAGACAAAACTGAACCTAAAAGGCCGATGAAAACTACAGGTTACTGAAAGAAACTAACACACAAAACTGAGCTGAAATCTACAAGAACTGAAGGTGGAAAAATAGAATGCAACACTGAAAAATAGCCAACAGAAAATAGATTAAAAACTTGACAAAACAGTAGAGAACTGCAACCAAAACCAAACTGAAAATAGCAGTAAACTGCAGCCTAAAACAGCACTGAAATCTGTCAAAATAGCAGTGAACTGCAGCCCAAAACAGCACTGAAATCTGTCAAAACATCAGTGAACTGCAGCCTAAAACAGCACTGAAATATGTCAAAACAGCAGTGAACTGCAGCCCTAAACAGCACTGTAAAAGAAAAGCAAACCAAAAGCTGAAAAGCAAAAGAGAAATAAAAAGCTTAACCGAAAACTGCAAATCATAAAAGTAGTCAGGTGACAGGAAAAACACAGCCTGCTTCTTGACTGAAAATGGATGGCAAGGAGGACCGAAAATAGAGCCCCAAATCTGCAGACCGAAGGTGCAGTCCAAGACTGTTTCCTGAACCAAACTGATACATCCACAGGTCTGTGTAGAAATTGTTTATCCACCTGAAACCAACTTGGCCGAAAACAGCACAAGGCACAGCCTAAGGACAACCTTGACAAAAATAGATTTAATTGCTAGTTAACCCGAGAAACAAAGACTTCCAGAAGAGCTGCTCGAGTGAAGATCAGACAAAAAAGAACAAGTGCAGAACCCTGAAACTAAAAGGATTAAAAGGAAGACCAAAAACATATCACAAAAGATCTGCTTGGCAGAGGAGCAAAGAACTGAAATTTGAGATTTTGATTTCAGGCATAGGCTAGCCAAGGGGCCTTGAGGTGATACCCAGTTCAAATCAGCATCTCAAACAAACCAAAAAACTTGAAAAAGAAATCAACCATCAATCCATAACTACCGGAAAACAAAACACAAGGAAGACACAAGCATCATAACAAAGGAAGAACAGCCTAGAGATAGAGGAAGAGACATGAATGATTAGATAAGAAAATTGTTTACATCAATCTCTCCCATCTCTCACACAAGAACAAAAGTTCACACACACATGGAGAGAAAAGAAAACCCTAACACTCACACACCTCTCTCACCTCATTTTACTAGAGAGCACCCTCTATTTATAGCCTCCACTAATGGATTTACAACACACTTTAGCACTTTACCCATTATCTCCTAACCAAATCCACTTCCTTTTATGCAGCCCTGCGAATTTACCAAAACGCCACTCCTGCACCTTCCAGGAAGCTTCCTCATTTCTTGCCGTCCAAGTCTCGCAACCACTTCGAGTCCTCGCCGTCTTCGACACATCCTGACCGCTTCGACCTCATCAACGCCTGTGCCTAGTCCGGTCACCTCGTGCCTCGCCACGACTCCGTCTCAAAGTCCTGCAGCCATCATAGACAAGAAAACACATCACATAGCACCGCTCGAAACAGTATAATCATATATAAGCATCAATAGATAGCACAAAATACCCGAGACAAACTCAAACTTTCCAGGACACGTGTCAATTACTCATCATACACACGGGGTTACCTCTACATGGTCTCTCAGGTCACCGTCCCATATAACCCTCAAACGTTAATTTTGAGTCAAACCAATTTCTTGCTCTTTAGTTCATGCCGTGTGCTGCCAAGGGAATTGGAAAGCCAACTAGTTATCGTTTCACTAAATTATCAGTTACCGGTGTTCTTATTGTTCCTCACAGACCAGCAATGTTGTCTATCTTAGTGTGGTGAGAAGACGGAGATCCAGAGCGTGTTGTTAGTTGAATTCCGGTATGTGGGAGTTTGTAATCGAGATAGATAATCACGTGCTTCCGTTCATTAGAATTTATGAGATTTCAGGTTAGCCACATATTTACCCTTTAAGTGAGATTCTATATTGTGAAGATCGGGCACCCCCATATCATCTTGGTTTCAGAGCGCCGGGTTGACATAATAGGATCAATCTTTTATCCCTAATTAGTTTTTTTATTTTCTACCCTATATACAGAACCAAAACAATTTTAACCTTAGTTTTTAATTCGTTTGCATCTTGTGAGTTTTGTTAGTTTTTAATCCGTTAGTTTCAATTGCATAGTTGCTGTCCATTGCATCTCTTGTTTCCATTGCGTTGCTTGATCGTTCTTTTAGGATTCTTAGTTTTTCCATCTACAAACAGAAGATTCAAGGGTTAGGACTCCTCTAATCGGCATAACAAAATTATGGTGGTTTAGACTCCCTAAATCACAACCAAAAATATCCCCTTACACTTCTTGAGTTGTTGGATCTCCTAAAATCCGAAATCCAAAGTGATTGATCTCCCAACTTTGCATTTATAACTTGTCTCGATGCTAGGGCTTGCATTTAAAAGTTTCCTAAACATGTACAACACATTTACCTAGCCTCCCATTGAGTTCGTTTCGGAATTCCATAAAGAAACCATGCAGAACTTTTCAAAAAGTGGTCACCATTCTAAAACTTGAAAAACATATCAAACCAATGCCAAATCTGGTGAAAATTGGTGAAGAACTTTTACATAGAGCTACAAACTTTCACAAAAAAAAAATTCAGCAAGTTCGGCCCAAGGAATTGAAAGATATAGTGGTTTCAAGTTGAGTCCGAGTTGGTTTCTAGTCCGAGTCGAATTCCGATTTTGAGACACCTTTAGTAAAATGGGCATAACTTTTGTGTACAAAGTTTATTTTTGATGTTCTTATACTTGTTGGAAAGCTAACGACGAAGCACATCTTTGTGGTTTCTTTAAAACCTCCAAAATCGCCATCTTCAGTCCCGAATTTGTGTTACAACTTTTTAGATCCTGTTTTTGCCAAAAATTTCGATCTTCCCTTCGGAATTTAGGTTTTGCCTCAATTGCAAAGTTGTATATCTCATCAAAACCTTTCAAACAAGTATATATAAGCTATAAAACTTTGCTATTTTATCTTTTGATACTAGCTGTTGTTTACTACTTAAACTATAGGGCTGTTTACATTTCATCGTTAAATTGTCTTTGTGCTCTACATCGCGTGAACAAATCTTGTGCCCTAGACGGAAGTTTGAGTAGTAGGTTAGCGTCTCTCCTAGTACTTAGTGTGAGAACTTCCTTTTCTTACATCAAGTCACATTAATTGTTGTGTGTGTGTGTGTGCATCACTTATATCTTGGACATTGCAGATAGGCTTTTGATAATTTTGTAGATTGTTTACTAGCTTTACAATATCTTAAGCATTTGAATTGTGATAGGATTATACACTAACTCTATCTCAGCTCCACATAAACTTGGTGAGTGCAGCTCTTGTGATTGGTTTTCAGCTAGTGACACCTCTGACTTATCTCTCTCTCAGCACCTAGGTATGTGATATTGCTATTCGTATGAATTGACAAGATACTTGGCCGGTGGTAGCATTAGGTGTTCCTTTGCATAGTATATATCATTTGTATTGTTTTCTTGCTATGCTATCCATGTCAGGGGAGAAATCAGCTAAGGAGTGTCCATCAGGGGATCGCTTTGCTAATAGGGATGATGTTAAGCGAATTATGGAAGGGTTTAATTAAGTGCTTGTGGAGATTCGTGTTAATTTAAAAGAACTAAAAGAATGGTGCAATAATTTTATAACCAAGACGAGACATCCATCTACCTCGACCTACGCGCCCAGGGATAGGCCCAAGATAGGCATCAGCAAAGGTATATTCAACAAATCTTCGAATTCTAATACACAATCATATGTTGTGTCTAATGCGTCGACTATGAAATCTGCTCCATCATCTAGTATTAAACCAACTAGTTCATCCCAATCATTGCAATCTTCTGCTAGTTCTAACACAAAATAAGTGCAATTCAATGTTGGTGTTGTCAAGGATATGGTTATTATTCTCGTGAATGTTTTAATGCTAAGGTTTTGATTACTACTGAAACTGATTATGATTTTGCTTCTGATTCTAAAACTGAACCTACTCCATATAATGATAATAATACTAAGAATAAATCTGATTCTAATGAGCAATCTCCTGTTGAAGGTGAGTTTGTTTTGGTTTATACTCCATGTTTATCCATGTTTGTTAAAGAAGACAACCAATCTCAATGTTGTAATTTATTCATAAATAGTGCTAAACTGAAAGATACTAATGTTAAAATGATCATTGATAGTGGTTCATGCCAAAATCTTGCTAGTGTTGAGATGTGTGAAAAAGATTAACCTGAAATTACTTAAATATCCTGATCCATATTGTGTGCAATGGTTTTATGAGAGAAAAAAGTTAAAATTCAGAACCATGTTAACGTTCCTTTCAACGTTAATAAATATGATGATACTGTTTTTGCGATGTTGTGCCTATGACGATGTGTCATTTACTGCTGGGCCGTCCATGGTTGTTTGATTATAATGTACAACATGATGGACGAGCCAATACTTATAGCTTCAAGTGGGATGGCAAGAACATGATTTTACTACTGCTTACATCTTCTCAAATACAAACTGCTGAACAAAAATACCAGGAAAAATTACAGCTTGTTGTTGAGCAAGGTAAGGCAAATGTAAGCTCTGGAAAGGTTTTGATTGCAACAAAAATAGATCTGAAAGAGGTGATCATTGATCCTAGTGTCATGCACTTTGTTCTTATTTATAAGGAACTAAGGTTATGCTTACAACTAATGATCTAAACACTCTACCTAGTACTGTTCAGTCGTTGTTGCACGTATACGACGATGTTTTCCCTGAGGAGGCACCACCCAGACTTCCACCACTTCGTGGGATTGAGCAGCAAATTGACTTCATGCTAGATGCCTCGCTGCCCAACAGACCATCGTACCGCACCAATCCAACTGAAACCAAGGAAATACAATGATAAACTGCAAGAGCTTTGGACAATGGGTATGTATGTAAGAGCCTTTCTCCTTCGTAAGAAATAAGGTACATGGAGAATATGTGTCGATTTTCGTGCTATCAATAATATTACTGTTAGATATCGTCACCCCATACCTAGGCTTGATGATATGTTAGATGAGCTTAGTGGAGCATATGTTTTCTCAAAAATTGGTCTAAAAAATGGATACCACCAGATTCGCATGAAACCAGGAGATGAATGATTAACTAATACACCCAATACATTCATGAGCTTGATGAATCATGTTTTAAGAGCTTTCATTAGTCGTTTTGTGGTAGTCTATTTTAATGATATTTTGATATATAGCAAAACCATGGTTGAACACTTAGATCATTTGAAACAAGTGCTTGATGTGCTTAGGACTGAGAAGTTATCCACTAACTTTGCTAAATGCACATTTTGCATTGATAAAGTAGTGTTCCTTCAGTTTGTTGTTTCTGGATATGGAATTGAAGTTGACGACTCTAAAATTGATGCAATTAAGAATTGGCCTATTTTTATTAATGTGAGTGAGGTACGTAGTTTTCATTGTCTTGCTAGCTTTTATCGTCGATTCGTGAGAGATTTCAGTACTATTACCACCCTATTAAATGAATTAACAAAAAAGGGGGTGCCTTTTTGTGTGTGGGGGGCGGCACAATAGGACATTTTGATACTTTGAAAACAAAGCTCGCAGAGGCGTCACTACTTACTCTACCTAATTTCACTCAAACTTTTGAGATTGAATGCGATGCTAGTGGAATAGGTATTGGTGGTGTTCTTATGTAGGAAGGTAAGCCAATTGCTTATTTTTCTAAAAAAATTGAATGGAGCTCAGCTGAATTATCCTATTTATGATAAGGATCTCTATACACTGGATGTGTTCTTGAAACTTGGCAATAATACTTATGGCCCAATGCTTTTGTCATATATTCTAACCATGAATCTTGCAAGTACCTGAAAGGGTAATCTAAGTTAAACCGTAGACATGCTTAATAGATGAAATTTGTAGAAACTTTCCTATATGTTGTTAAGTATAAGACAGGCAAAGATAATATTGTTGCTGATGCTGTGTCTCGAAAGAGTACTCTTTTAACTCAATTGGATACTAAAGTGCTTAGTTTAGAGAGTTTGAAAGAGCTATACGCTGCTGATTGTGATTTTGCTAAACCCTTTACTTGCTGTTCTCATGGGAAAGGATGGGATAAATTTCATATTCATGATAGATTCTTATTTCACGCTAACAAACTTTACGTTCCAGATTCGTCCGTTCATTTGTTCCTTGTGCAAGAATCACATTACGAGGGATTGATGGGACATTTCAGGCGTGATAAGACATTGAGCATGCTGGCCGATCACTTCTACTAGCCGAAGATGAGATGTGACATTAAACGGTATGTACAACGGTGTATGACATATCACAAAGCTAATTCGAAACTATATCTACATGGTTTGTATACTCCTCTTTCGGTTCCTACAATTCCTTGGGAAGACATTAGTATGGATTTTGTTTTGGGATTACCTAGAACTAAGAGGTGGATGGATTTGGTATTTGTTGTGGATAGATTCTAAAAAATAGTGTATTTTATTTCCTATCACAAGAGCGACGATGCAACCCATATAGCTGACTTGTTTTTCAAGGAGATAGTGTGTTTGCATGGCATACCGAAGACTATTATATCCGATTGTGAAGTTAAGTTCATGAGCTAATTTTGGAAGACATTGTGGGCTAAGCTTGGCACAAAATTGTTGTTTTCCACAATATGTCACCCACAAACTGATAGGCAAACTGAAGTAGTGAATCGTACTCATGGAACGATGCTGCAAACCATAATAAAGAAGATTTTGAAAAAGTGGGAAGATTGTTTACCACATATTGAGTTTGCATATAACAGACCAGTACACTCTACTACTCAACTCTCCCCATTTGAAATTGTTTATGGTTTTCAGCCACATACACCATTGGATTTATTGCTATTACCTTTCATTGAAAGAGTTAATATTGATACTTCTAAACATGCTGATTTTGTGAAACGTATCTATCTAAAAACTAAGGAAGAAATAGAGAAAAAGACACATCACATTGCTGAAAAACAAAATAAAAATAGAAAACAAATGATATTTGAACCTGGTGATCTTGTTTAGTTATATCTTCACAAAGATAGATTTCTTGATAAAAGAAAGTCTAAGTTGATGAATCGTGGAGATGGATCATTCAAAGTGCTTGAAAGAATAAACGATAATGCTTACAAATTAAAACTACCTAGCAAAGATTATGGTGTTAGTGCTACAGTTAATGTTCCAAATTTGTCGCATTTCTTTGATTCTACTTACCCTGCGAGTCGAGGTCAACTCCTTTTCAAGAGGGGGAGAATGATGAGGACATTATTATTATCAAGGCTTCATCTACACAATCATCATCTCTATCATCATATTCAAGTAATAATAACAATGACAAGTCTAGTGATGGGCCAATGGCTGAAGCTTTGCAGCAATTGTACAATGGATTAATCACTTGTGCTAGAGCAAGAGAACTCACTAAACAGGTGAATCTGATCCTAAGTTACTTTTATTTCACTTCTAAGGACAGCTCGCTACCTATTGCTTCCACTTTATGTATTATTGGGTTATTAGGAGAGTAAGAACTTGATGCTACTAAACAGAAGGTGAGGGAGGCCAGCGCACTAAGAAAAGGTCGAAGAGGAGACAATGACACTTCACTTATATTAATGGAAAAAGCCACCAAGATATTGAAATCAAGTTTTCAAACTTGAAATTGAAGATTGAAGAATACTATACTTCAAAAGTTTGATTATGTCCAGCCTTCAATTCTGAGTTTGTTTGAGTTTTTGGTCAAGTTCCATATGTCATGAACTGGTTTGCATCTATAATAAGACATATTAAGGTTGTTTTGGGCTTTAGTATTTATTTTGGTTTAGTTCTGAGGTGATGGCTACGCCGAAGCTTCAAACGGGCTGAAAACGAATATTAAGGTTGTTTTGGGCTTTAGTATTTATCAAGGGAGTTATGCGCCACCCTCATGGGCCGCCCACCATGTGGGACCCACCTCATGGTCTCCCAAACCAAGGCAATCACCTAGCCAGTTCTTATTGCTTTAGGTTTAAATTAGGAATTAGAATAAGATTCCAGTTGTTTTCCTACTTTGAGTCTGGTTAGGTTTGTACAAGGGTATAAAGCCTTAGCCACCGTCCCATGTAACCCTCGAACGTTAATTTTGAGTCAAAATAATTTCTTACTCTTTGGTTTATGCCGTGTGCTGTCAAGGGAGTTGGGAAGCTGACTAATTAGCGTTCCACTAAATTATCGGTTACTGGTGTTCTTGTTGTTCTTCACGGACCAGCAATGTCGTCTATCTTTGTGTGGTGAGAAGACGGAGATCCCGAGCGTGTTGCTAGTTGAATTCCGGTACGTGGGACTCTGTAATCGAGACAAACAATCGCATGCTTCCATTTATCAAAATTCACAGGATTTTAGGTTAGCCACATATTTACCCTTCAAGTGAGATCCTACGTCGTAAACATCGAGCACTCATATCACCAGCAAAAAGCCCAGCTGTGTTAAAAAGACAAAGCAGTACACCCTGCAAGATAGGAGAAGGCAATCACCATTTAGCACCATATGAACTCAATTAAAATTGTATGTTTCAGAACTTTCACACACAATAACAACAAAACTCCTAAGACTGCGTCGTCCGATGAAAGGTTGTGCTATAGAGAAAAATGATTACAGCGTATCTCGACCGATATATTGATGATTTGAGTATAGACCGGACTGTGAGAATTCATCAGTTCCCTGGGATCCTGTCGGACCCCAAGTTTACTAACCTGGAACCCTCTGTGAAGTACTGCACTATTCCCTGGATCAGTAGATAGTGCTCACAGATACAACGCTGCATCACTTCATACAGACAAAACCATACATTACAATACCAGAGTTTAAAATAGACCACGTCGGGCCGAGGTTACAGTAGGGCCGTCAGGCCAAATGTCTTACGGTACATATAGAGCGGAAGCGGAAACGTACATAAGCGTGGGGCTCAACTCGCCACAGGCAAGTGACTGGGCCTACTCGGGTACCATCGCTATTAACCAGAGATCTGATTAATAACGGAGGCACCCGCCAAAGCTAGCCTGGTCAACCGGACTGAAACAAGCGGCAAGGCTACCGATGCATATTCTAATATCCACCGTCATCATTCCCTTCGGCATCCTGGTCCACGCAGTAGGCGTAGTGCTCTTGATTCGCAGCTTCTGAATATGGGGGGTTGAAGAGCGAGGGAGAGCACAATTCAACGTGCTCCGCGAGCCAACACACAGGATGCAATAGTATAAAATGCATGGCTTGACAACATATGGCTGGGGTTTATTTTAGTTGCACAAAGCGATATTGGACAAATACGTAATTAAAACCCTATGACTTAGCAGATTTGTGATAATGCAAAAGTGTTTGTAAATGTGCAATAAGTATATTGTAGTTGGTTCCATCCACCGATTTCATGGTTCCACCCACCAATGCTAATTTTTGGCTACTGGGCTACATCCACCCTAACTACTAACACTGGAGTACGTCCCTCCAGGAAAAATCCAACAAAGTGGAGTACTTCCTTCCACTTAGTTTTCGGTTCCCACCCCAAGAGATTTTTATAAATAGAACTAACTCGAGGAAGTTTCCATGTCTGCTCTTGACCGCGAGCGCGGCTATTCGAATAGTTTTAGACTCTGCAGAGTTGGTACATCTTTACCCACAAGAGATAACCCAATTGTTAAACTCCGCACGTTTCCTTAGACATGCAGGTTAACCGGGCGATCACATGACCTTTACAATGCATCTAGTAAAGACTAGCACTCGCTAAGGTTTCGTCTACAGGAAAACCCCTTTGGGCCCCAGCTAGACCCCCTCTTGCGCCCGCCTCTATCCGGCGACATGATCCATCCAAGACGGTTTTGCGTCCAGCGATGAAAATCATGGGTTCCCCCGAAGTGCTCCTCTTTACTCGTGAATGCAAATTATTTAGTCATACCTACAGTTTGCCGGCTTGTGGTTTGTACTGTTTTACATGGAGATGCCGACACAGGATTAAGTCCTTAAATTGTCCAGACGGGCTTCCGCAACCCGATTGTTACCTCCACCATCCACCCTTTTCATCCGCCCGGACAGGGGAGCAAGTTGTAGGGTTTTGAGAAGCATAAGATAATCTGTGTACAAACTACCAATCATGTACATCCCATGATTGCCCCAAAACAACTTATCCGTTGAAAAGAATATGATCAGGGCATGCTAATATCCTGAGAACTTATTGGACTTGCCTGGCAATTAATAACGTAGCTTATCTTGTAAATTTTATTTATTAGTATTACCTAAGGCGACAATGGTAGGGGTACCGATGATTTCAAGGAGTGGAGTAGCTACATAGTGCTAATAAAGCAAGGTGGTTGATTAAGTAAGGAAAATCGGTAAACTATTATACATAAAATAACGCATGCAATTTGAATACTTTAAAACAACATAATTCATTTAAAACATAGGAATTCAACATGGTCAAAGTGTTGACTCGCCTGGATCAAAAGCTTGGGGGTCTGGTGCTGCTTCGATCTGGGGCTCGTTCACGTCCTCGAACTCTACTCGGGCGGGAGAACCGGAAAAACAACAAAGAGCGAGCACGGAATAAATACCAAAACAAATAAACAAAACTCAAATGAACTCTAAACTGAACCAAAAATGGAACCATTAGATATATCTTGATTTTACAAAAATTTAGAAACTGGTTTCATTAAATTTGGAGTTATGGTTATGAAACTATAGCTTTTCAAAGTTTTGAAATCATGAAAAATTCAGAAATTAAGAGGGGAGAGAGGGAGGGGGCTGCCGACAGGTGGGGCCCGAGAGGAAGGGATGGCCCGGGTTCTTATCCACCCCCAATGGTCATCCTTGTCCAGAGCAACCCACAAATCCCTTCTCCTCCCCCCATTCTTTACTCCGGCCGCAAGGGAGGTGGAGTCGGCCGGCGGCAGGGAGGGCCGCGGCGGCATGCCTGCGCCGACCTGGGGAGCTGCGCGGGCGGCGTGCTCCTCGGGGAGGAGGGGAGCGGCCAGAGCCGGCCAGGCGACAAGGTGGCGAGCTGGGCGGCGGCCGGGATAGGGGAGCAATGGCGCCGGCCGCTCGGGCTATCGGGGAGCAATCCCGCGACAGGCAAGCTTCCCTAGTCCACCTTGAGCTCACCTGGAGCGCCAATCGGGGCCGAGGTGGAGTAGGGCGGGCCGGCGGCGTGGGCGGGCTCGGCGCGCAGTGGAGTCGGCGGCGGCTTGTCGGGAGGAGGCGGAGCCCGGTGAGGTGGGGGCGGTCTTTGGCGGGGTTCCCAGGAGGCTCCTGCGCGGTGAATCGACTGCAGCGCGATGGTTCTCTGGGAGAACCCCGCCGGAGTTGATGAGGAGGTCGTCGCCGCGGCTGCGGCGAGGAGGTGGCTACAAGCCGGTGGGGGTGACGGCAATGGAGCTACGAAGCTTTTATAGGGGCCGAGGAGGAGTGAGGCACCGAGGGGCAAGGCGGCATGGCGCCCGCGTGTGGTGGCGTCGACACCGCGGCGGCCCGCGCGCGCGCGCGCAGAAGGCAAGGTAGAGCTACGGCCGACGGGACCGGCGGGGCCCGCGAAGGACTACGGCGACGCAGCTCGGGTGGGGGACGGCAAGCGGCGAGGGCTGGCCGGACGGTGCTGAAAAGAGAAGGCGGGGAAGCGTGCTTCCGGTCGACCACTGTCGGGTGCTGAAGGCGAGGGCGACGCTGAAGACGAGGGCAACGCTGAAGGCGAGGGCGTCGGCGTCGCAGCTGCTCCCGGCGCGGATTGGGGCGGAGGGGGCCATTGGCCGCACGGCCTGGGCAGGAGGGGAGGGCTGATACGGCCAGGGGCAGGATGGGAATGGAGTGGCTAGGCATACTGGAGGGGCCGGTGCTGGCATTCAATTGGCACGTACCTCCTTCTACCCTATTCTCCTACAAATGTTTAAACATGACTTCTTCTGAACTCCTGATTTGGAGTGAACTTCTAAGTCCAGAATGTTAAAATGGTTACTTTGGAATGCTTGCGTGAAGAGAAAACATGGTTTTCATTATAATGCACTTTTGCAAATCCTAGAAACTTTCTTTTTGGAAAACACCAAGAACAAAATAAACTGGGAGTTAAGCCTTTTAAAATTAACATAAGCTTGACAAATCACATTCTCACTAGACTTTGAAAATGGGGTGTTACAGATCCTACCCCCCTTAAAATGAATCTCGACCCCGAGATTCGACTAGGCTGGGAAAAGAAAGGGAAAGTCAGCTCTAAGTTGATCCTCTTGCTCCCAGGTTGCCTCTCGCTCGGAGTGGTTGCTCCATTGAACCTTGCAGAGGCGAATGGTCTGGCGTCTTGTCTTCTTTTCCATAGTATCGAGAATCTTGATCGGACTTTCCGGGTAGGTCAGATCCTTCTGGAGCTCAATAGTTTCTACTGGGGCCTCTTCCTCGGGAACTCTGAGACATTTCTTGAGCTGGGACACGTGGAACACGTTGTGCACATCTGACAGGCTTGCTGGTAGCTCCAATCGATAAGCAACTTCCCCACACTTATCAATAATAGGGAATGGCCCTATGTATCTCGGAGCAAGCTTGCCTTTCACCTTGAACCTGCGGATCCCTCGGAGGGGTGACACCTTGAGGTACACCTGGTCTCCGACTTGGAATGCTAGTCCTCTTCGGCGGTTGTCGGCATAGCTCTTTTGTCTAGACTGAGCAGCTTGTAAGCGATCCCTGATCAAGCGAACCTTTTCTTCTGCCTGTTTCAAAGTGTCGGGTCCAAAGATGTACCCTTCTCCTGTTTCTGACCAATGCAGAGGGGTTCTGCATTTTCGCCCATAAAGAGCTTCAAAGGTGACATTTGGAGACTTGATTGATAGCTATTGTTGTGGCGAATTCTGCATAGGGTAAACTCTTGCTCCCAACCCGAAGTGAACTCGAGCACACGCTCGTAGCATATCTTCAAGACTTGATTTATTCTTTCGGTCTGTCCATCTGTTTGGGGTGATATGCGATCTTGAGCGCAAGATGGGTCCCAAGAGCATTGTGTAGGTTGGCCTAAATGCGAGGTAAAGCGGGAACCTCGATCTGAGACTATCCTCTTAGGCACACCATGTAGACACACGATGCGGGCCATATACAACTCAGCCAGTCGGTCCCCTTTGTAGGTGGTCTTTACAGGGATGAAATGGGCCACTTTTGTTAACCTATCAACTATTACCCATATGGAGTCATATCCTGACTTGGTGCGGGGTAACCCAGTTATGAAATCCATTCCAACTTCTTCCCACTTCCACTGAGGGATCTGCAGGGGTTGCAGAAGTCCGGCAGGTTTTTGATGTTCAGCCTTGACCTTCTGGCATACATCGCAGCAGGCTACATACTCTGCGATGTCTCTCTTCATGCGCGGCCACCAATACAGGGTTTTCATTTCTTGATACATTTTCGTGCTACCGGGGTGCAGAGTATAAGCAGAGCTATGGGCTTCTTTGAGTATCAGGTCCTTGAGGTCCTTCTGGTGGGGAACGAAGAGACGTTTCCCATACCATAGAACCCCATGTTCATCTTCTACCATTTTAGGGGCTTTTCCCTGGGCCATGAGGTGCTTGAATTTCTGGACTCCAGGGTGTCCTTTCTGGGTTGCTTTAATTTGCTCCTCGAGAGTTGGGTGTACTTCCATGGTAGCTAGAGTACCATGCTCTACTATTTCCAAGCTAAGGGCTTCAAACTCTCTGTAAAGCTCAGGTCGCAATTCTCCCACCATAAGGTTATTGCAGTGGGGTCTGCGACTTAGGGCATCGGCTACTACATTAGCCTTCCCGGGGTGGTAGTGGACATCCAGATCATAATCTTTGATTAGCTCTAACCATCTTCTCTGTCTCAGGTTAAGGTCAGCTTGAGTGAAGATGTATCTGAGACTCTTATGGTCTGTATAAATATCACAGTGATTTCCAATCAGGTAGTGTCGCCAGATTTTTAGAGCGTGTATTACCGAGGCTAGCTCCAGGTCGTGAGTTGGGTAATTGTCCTCATGGGGACGGAGTTGTCTGGACGCATAAGCTACAACTTTTCCCTCCTGCATGAGCACACAGCCCAGGCCTTGACGCGATGCGTCACAATATACTTCAAAATCCTTGTGTATATTTGGCAGAACTAGCACAGGGGCTGAGGTCAATCTTGTCTTTAATTCTTGAAATCCCCTTTCACATGCGTCCGTCCACTCATACTTCTTTTCTTTCTTGAGTAGGTTTGTCATTGGCCTGGATATCCTGGAAAAGCCTTCTATGAAGCGTCTGTAGTATCCGGCTAGACCCAGAAAACTACGCACTTCTGTGACTGAGGCGGGTTGGTTCCACCCTAGAACTGCCTCTACTTTGGAGGGATCGACTGCTACTCCTCCAGTGGATATGATGTGCCCAAGGAAACTAACCTCATGCAACTAGAATTCACACTTACTGTACTTGGCGTACAATTGCTGTCTCTTAAGTATCCCAAGGACTACCCTTAGGTGCTCTTCATGTTCTTTGGCATTCTTAGAGTAGATCAAGATGTCGTCTATGAATACGACCACAAATTTGTCCAAGCATTCCATAAAGACTTTGTTCATTAGATTCATGAAGTAGGCTGGGGCATTAGTTAATCCGAACGACATGACTGTATACTCAAATAGACCATATCGTGTGGTAAACGCTGTCTTTGGAATATCCTCTGCTCTGATCTTGAGCTGATGGTACCCTGACCTTAGGTCTATTTTAGAGAAAACAGTGGCCCCAGTTAGTTGGTCGAACAGGTCATCTATTCGAGGCAAGGGGTACTTGTTCTTGATGGTTACTTCATTGAGGGCCCTATAGTCTACACATAATCTGGCGGTGCCATCCTTCTTTTTGACAAAGATTACGGGGGAACCCCACGGAGACGAGCTAGGCCTGATGAAACCTTTGGCTTGGAGCTCTTCAATTTGAGTCTTTAGTTCCTCAAGTTCATTTACTGCCATTCGGTATGGCCTTTTAGCAATTGGGGCGGTCCCTGGCTTTAGGTTAATTACAAACTCTACCTCTCTGTCTGGTGGCATGCCTGGTAGTTCCTCTGGGAAGACTTCTGGGTACTCTTGAACTACCAGCGTATCCTCTAATGCTATTGCCTCCAGGTGATGTATTACGCGACCCGAGGTGGGGCGATCCACACCAACCTTTATTTCTCTCCCTGAGTCTTTGGTGAGGACTACCTTCCTATTAGCACAATCTATCATTCCCTGGTTTTTGGCTAGCCAATCCATCCCTAGAATGACGTCCAAAGTCTGATATTGCAATACCAAGAGGTCTGCGGGGAAATCAAAGCCTTCCATGGTGACCTTTACGCTAGGGCTAACTAAGGTGGCAGTTAGGGGTCCTCCTGGGGAACTAAGTACCACAGGTCTCCTTAGTTTAAAGGTGGGCAACTTAACCTTTTCAACAAACTTCCCAGAAATAAAAGAATGCGAAGCACCAGAATCAAATAGAACTTGTGCGGGTATCGACTTAACAGAGAACGTACCCATAAGTACTCCGGAGGCATCTCGGGCGTCTTCTGCAGTGACATGGTTGACACGACCATGGTTTGGAGTTGATCTTGTCTGTGGCGCTTGAGGTGTCGATAGACCTTGTTTGGTGTTGAAGGCGAACTCGGGATGAGGTGACTTGAGATTGAACTTCCCAGGGTAGCTTGGCGATCCGGACATTTGTTGGCGAAATGCCCCTTTGCTCCTGATTGAAAGCAGTGGAGGTTTGCAGCAGGTTAGTTGTGGATGATTGCCCTATAGGGCGGGGCACTGAATCCCATTGTTGCGGAGCAGGGTGCTTGGAAAGGAGCTTTGGGTCTTTGCGCCGCCACTTGACGGAAGGAGGGCTGCCTTGGTACACGGGCTTGGACCAAAACGCCTTGAGGCCTTTGAGTTGTCCACTTCCTCTTCTGCTGGCTTCTAGTATTTTCCTCGTTTTCAGAATGAGAGCCTTATTCACCAAGTGGTGGAAACTGGGATGGTCGTGCAAAATCAGTTGTGCTCTCATTTCCTCGTGCATCCCTTCCAGGAATCGGTCAATCTTCTCTTCTTGCTTGGCTACATCCCGCGAGGCGTAGCGAGCTAGCTGGTTGAATCGCGAAAGATACTCCGAGACAGACATACTACCTTGCTTCAAATTCCGAAACTTGTTCTTCTTCATTCTCATGATACCTGCTGGAACAAAATTTTGCCGAAAAGCATTCTTGAATTCAGCCCAAGTGACAGCAGACCTGTTTGCGGTTGGCTCCTCTACTTCATCGTAGTTCCCTTCGTCCTCCGGCTCTTCCGGCTGAGCATCTACTGGGTTTTCAACTTCCACTTCTTCCTCTTCTCCTTCAGGTTCTTCTTCTTCGTCTAAGTTGTCACTTAAGGGGTCCTCTTCCCCACGGCAGGCGAGGTAGTTCTCCCACCAAGCGGCCGCGGCGCCGTTAAGCTGATGGGTGAAGAAGTCCACCTTGTCACCTTCAGCACAACGGGCAAGCTTAAGCTTCTTTTCTGTATCACGCAGCCAATCTTCGGTGTCTAAGGGTTCATTTGCCGAGGAGAAAGTCATTGGTCGAGTCCTCAAGAAATCAGACAACTTGGAGTTGCGGCTAGCTGCACTGGTTTGCTGATTGGAGAGCATTGCCTAGAGGATCTGCGTTTGCTGGGCCAATACTTGTGCCATGGTTGGTGGTGCTGGTGGTGGTGGCGGCAAGTTCAAACCACGACCTCTGCCTCGACCTCTTCCACGAGCTACGACCCCTAGGGTTTGACCCCTACCACGAGCAACGACCCTCCCGGGAGCCATCCGAAACAACTAGAGCCTCTTTAGATTCTAAAAGAAGAGTGAGGAGGGATATATGAGGGTTTGCTAGCCCTCTAGCAGCTCAACAGAAAAACCAATGAACGAAAGGCAATAAAACACAAGGCATTATGCCTAGGATAGTTCATTACATTAGGGGGGTTAGGTGTTACATGACAACTGGGCACAGCGCGCGGGCGTACAACGAGTCATGCCACCGGTACACAACGTCTCACCGATGGTTACATAGGGGTACAAGCGGGAAGTGTGCGTGCACACCAAAGGAATGCCTAGCCATCCTGTTTGTCTAACCTATAGCGATCTACACCTCAGGGAGTGACGCCGCCACGAAGATGCACTCTCTGGGCGCGAGAAGAGCAGCCGGCCACCGACGGGAGACATGGGCGAGCGAGACCGAGAGGGCTCGAGTTATTCTGGAGGAGCGAGAGCGAGAGGCGAGCAGCGCCCCGCTGGAATCTCGAGGTGCCCACAGGCGGCGGGCACACGTTCTTGCGTGCCGCGTCGGCAGAGTGCGGGTCCCGGCGCCGAGCCGGTGCTTTGTTGTGGGAGTCGGGCGGATACCGTCTTTGGAGCCAAGGGCAGTCTTTGGGCGGCTGCTTGTTGTGGGAGCCGGTGTCGGTGCAGGAGCTGGTGTGGGAGCTGGCGCTGGTGCTAGAGTTGGCGCCCAGTCTTTGGAGCTATTCCGAGGGCAGCCTTTGGTAGAGGGTAGGCCGCCCTGGCTTGAAGGTGCTCAAGTCCGGCCTCGGCGGCGAGCCTTCCGCGCTCTGCCACCTGGAGGGCGATCTGGAAGCGGTTGAGCTGGGTGCTGAGGGCGTCCGAGTGCTGCAGGCTCGTGGTTAGGAGAATGCGCAGATGCCCATTCTCCTGCAGGGCGAAGGTGTAGGTGATCGACAACGCCTGGGTTAGCTGGATCTGGTGCGATAGCTGGGGGTCGTCCAACCGGGTGTCGAGGCGATCTGGGAGGAACTGCCCCTAGCGGATGCGAGGGAAGTGGGCGAAGGGCGACTGTTGCAGCCTCCCCTCGTACACCTGGCACAGGTGGGCTGCAGCGAGGCGTGCTGCATCCTGGACGGCGTCGGCGAGGCACATCCGTGGAGGTTCGGCATGGATAGTGTGGGAGCGGAGCTCCCATCCTTTGCCCGCGCGTAGATGAAGACCTTCATGGTCCACAAGTCCGTCTCCTGGATGCAGACTCTCCGACCCTTGAAAACGGGCTGGCGGCGGTACCCGAGGTGTTGCAGCAGTTGCCGCAAGATCTCGACGAACTCCCCTTCGCCCTCCCCATGGGTGAGGTGATCCCATGGACCAGTTGGTTGTGCTCCGTCCATCTAAAATTTTGAACAACAATAGGTGAGAACAATTGAAAAATGCAGAAGAAAGTTTGGGTAAGTATTGAACTAAGAGAGTTAAGTAAAGCAGTATTATGCTATATTTTGTAAAAGTTTGTCACTATTTTTTGTAAATGGTATCTAGGTCCTAGTGTCGTGACCAGTCTAGCTAAGGTTTCTACAGTCGTATGCTCTAATACCAGCTCTGTCGGACCCCAAGTTTACTAACCTGGAACCCTCTATGAAGTACTGCACTATTCCCTGGATCAGTAGATAGTGCTCACAGATACAACGCTGCATCACTTCATACAGACAAAAGCATACATTACAAAACCAGAGTTTAAAATAGACCACGTCGGGCCGAGGTTACAGTAGGGCCGTCAGGCCAAATGTCTTACGGTACATATAGAGCGGAAGCGGAAACGTACATAAGCGTGGGGCTCAACTCGCCACAGGCAAGTGACTGGGCCTACTCGGGTACCATCACTATTAACCAGAGATCTGATTAATAACGGAGGCACCCGCCAAAGCTAGCACGGTCAGCGGATGAAACAAGCGGCAAGGCTACCGATGCATATTCTAATATCCACCGTCATCATTCCCTTCGGCATCCTGGTCCACACAGTAGGCGTAGTGCTCTTGATTCGCAGCTTCTGAATATGGGGGGTTGAAGAGCAAGGGTGAGCACAATTCAACGTGCTCCGCGAGCCAACACACAGGATGCAATAGTATAAAATGCATGGCTTGACAACATATGGCTGGGGTTTATTTTAGTTGCACAAGCGATATTGGACAAATCGTAATTAAAACCCTATGACTTAGCAGATTTGTGATAATGCAAAAGTGTTTGTAAATGTGCAATAAGTATATTGTAGTTGGTTCCATCCACCGATTTCATGGTTCCACCCACCAATGCTAATTTTTGGCTCTTGGGCTACATCCACCTAACTACTAACACCGAGTCGTCCCTCCGGAAAAACCCAACAAAGTGGAGTACTTCCTTCCACTTAGTTTTGGTTCCCACCCCAAGAGATTTTTATAAATAGAACTAACTCGAGGAAGTTTCCATATTCGCTCTTGACATGGCGCGGCTATTCGAATAGTTTTAGACTCTGCAGAGTTGGTACATCTTTACCCACAAGAGATAACCCAATTGTTAAACTCCATACGTTTCCTTAGACATGCGAGTTAACAGGCGATCACATGACCTTTACAATGCATCTAGTAAAGACTAGCACTCGCTAAGGTTTCGTCTCACAGAAAACCCCTTTGGGCCCCAACTAGACCCCTCTTGCGCGCCTCTATCCGCGACATGATCCATCCAAGACGGTTTTGCGTCCAGCGATGAAAATCATGGGTTCCCCCGAAGTGCTCCTCTTTACTCGCGAATGCAAATTATTTAGTCATACCTACGGTTTGTTTGGCTTGTGGTTTGTCTTGTTTTACATGGAGAGGCCGACACAGGATTAAGTCCTTAAATTGTCAGACGGGCTTCCGCAACCCGATTGTTACCTCCACCATCCACCCTTTTCATCCGCTTGACAGGAGCAAGTTGTAGGGTTTTGAGAAGCATAAGATAATCTGTGTACAAACTACCAATCATGTACATCCCATGATTGCCCCAAAACAACTTATCTGTTGAAAAGAATATGATCAGGGCATGCTAATGTCCTGAGAACTTATTGGACTTGCCTGGCAATTAATAACGTAGCTTATCTTGTAAATTTTATTTATTAGTATTACCTAAGGCGACAATGGTAGGGGTACCGATGATTTCAAGGAGTGGAGTAGCTACATAGTGCTAATAAAGCAAGGTGGTTGATTAACAAAGGAAAATCGGTAAACTATTATACATAAAATAACGCATGCAATTTGAATACTTTAAAACAACATAATTCATTTAAAACATAGGAATTCAACATGGTCAAAGTGTTGACTCGCCTGGATCAAAAGCTTGGGGGTCTGGTGCTGCTTCGATCTGGGGCTCGTTCACGTCCTCGAACTCTACTCGGGCGGGAGAACCGGAAAAACAACAAAGAGCGAGCACGGAATAAATACCAAAACAAATAAACAAAACTGAAATGAACTCTAAACTGAACCAAAAATGGAACCATTAGATATATCTTGATTTTACAAAAATTTAGAAACTGGTTTCATTAAATTTGGAGTTATGGTTATGAAACTATAGCTTTTCAAAGCTTTGAAATCATGAAAAATTCAGAAATTAAGAGGGGAGAGAGGGAGGGGGCTACCGACAGGTGGGGCCCGAGAGGAAGGGATGGCCCGGGTTCTTATCCACCCCCAATGGTCATCCTTGTCCAGAGCAACCCACAAATCCCCTCTCCTCCCCCCATTCTTCACTCCGGCCGCAAGGGAGGTGGAGTCGGCCGGCGGCAGGGAGGGCCGCGGCGGCGTGCCTGCACCGACACAGGGAGCTGCTGTGGCGCGTGCTCCTCGGGAGGAGGAGGCGGCGAGCCGGCCAGCGACAAGGCGCGGTGGCGGCGGCCGGGATAGGGAGCAAGGCGCCGGCCGCTCGGGCTATCGGGGAGCAATCCCGCGACAGGCAAGCTTCCCTAGTCCGCCTTGAGCTCACCTGGAGCGCCAATCGGGGCCGAGGTGGAGTAGGGCGGGCCGGCGGCGTGGGCGGGCTCGGCGCGCAGGTGGAGTCGGCGGCGGCTTGCTGGGGAGGGAGGCGGAGCCCGGTGAGGTGGGGACGGTGCTGGCGGGGTTCCCAGGAGGCTCCTTGCGCGGTGAATCGACCTGCGGCGCGATGGTTCTCCGGGAGAACCCGACGCCGGAGTTGATGAGGAGGTCGTCGCCGCGCCTACGGCAGAGGAGGTGGCTACAAGCCGGTGGGGGTGGCGGCAATGGAGCTACGAAGCTTTTATAGGGGCCGAGGAGGAGTGAGGCACCGAGGGGCAAGCGGCATGGCGCCGTGCGTGTGGTGGCGTCGACACCGTCGCGGCCCTGATCGCGCGCGCGCGAAGGCAAGGTAGAGCTACGGCCGACGGGACCGGCGGGCCCGCGAGGACTCTGGCGACGCAGCTCGGGTGGGGGACGGCAAGCGGCGAGGGCTGGCCGGACGGTGCTGAAAAGAGAAGGCGGGGAAGCGTGCTTCCGGTCGACCACTGTCGGGTGCTGAAGGCGAGGGCGACGCTGAAGACGAGGGCAACGCTGAAGGCGAGGGCGTCGGCGTCGTAGCTGCTCCCGGCGCGGAGGGGGCCATTGGCCGCACGGCCTGGGCAGGAGGGGAGGGCTGATACGGCCAGGGGCAGGATGGGAATGGAGTGGCTAGGCATCTTTGGAGGGCGGTCTTTGGCATTCAATTGGCACGTACCTCCTTCTACCCTATTCTCCTACAAATGTTTAAACATGACTTCTTCTGAACTCCTGATTTGGAGTGAACTTCTAAGTCCAGAATGTTAAAATGGTTACTTTGGAATGCTTGCGTGAAGAGAAAACATGGTTTTCATTATAATGCACTTTTGCAAATCCTAGAAACTTTCTTTTTGGAAAACACCAAGAACAAAATAAACTGGGAGTTAAGCCTTTTAAAATTAACATAAGCTTGACAAATCACATTCTCACTAGACTTTGAAAATGGGGTGTTACAGATCCAAAGAAGGAAACACATTGTGATTTTTTATAAGGGAAACACATTGTGCTTCAAATACCACAATAACCCTTAAAATGGTCATTTGGTGCTCTCTGACAAAAATGGTAATCAATAAGAAGCCAAATGAACAATTACCTGTCTACAAGCCATGCACAGCAATGCCATTGCAGGTAAATCAATATGGTGAGTTGGGTAAGAAAAAATGCGGGTCCTAAGAATCTAATGGATTGCATGATCTGCAAGAGGTGGACGTACACAGGACACGATAGAAAAGAAAATGCACCACTCAACTGGATAGGTTATGATATGAACTAATGTTAGTTTATCAGTTCTCACTCGTCAACACTACACAGATTTATTATGCCTTTGTACAACTTGACACAAACAATTAAACTTTGTAAAAAAGTTTCCAAAAATACAGAAGGTAAATTTCAACTTAAAATTCATTGTGGTCTTTAAAAGTAAATTACATATACCAAATGATACAAGAATATGCATGTGGAATTAATAAAAAATCAACCCATGAGACACAACGAAACGGTTTTAACGAAAAACCGTCTGTGATAGTTGGTAATCACAGACGGTTTGTAACTAAAAACCGTCTATGATATTTATATATCACAAACGGTTTGTCGTTAAAAACCGTTTATGATTATATCTTTCACAGGCGGTTTTTAGTTAAAAACCGTCTGTGATATTTCCACCACAGACGATTTGAAAGCCATCTGTGATGACCTCGTATTATCACTGACTCATAAAATTCAGACGGTTCAGAAAACCGTCTGTGATGACGTGTTTGAACCGTCTGTGATGATAATTTCTGCAGTAGTGTCAAGAGATGACATGATCGAAACCCATGATGAGTTAAATCCAAAATCAAAAGAATAGATTAAATGATTTTTTGTTCCTAGAGAAAACCTAAATGTCTCTTATCAGCAGTAGTGTTGAAAGGGATCTCGAATCAGCTTGGATTGTTGAATCTTCCACAGATTCATTTGCCAAAATTAAGATCTGCATTTTAGTTTTAAGCATCAGTCAGATGAAATAAAGAATCAATTGTATTAATAGGAAAGTAAAACAATGCATGTTTCCTCCAGGAATTACAATCTTATTTTTGCAGGACTTACAGAATCAAACAATTCTAATGGGAGGCTCTCCAAGTGATGGCAAATAACAACATTTCCTTCATGATGAACCAATTAAAATAATATTTTCTAAACGACTGAAGTCCAGACCTCCGTCAATTACCTTTCTTTCTTTGTCCATCTCAGGGATATCATTGAACATCCACAACTCTAACCAAACAAATAAAGCTGTAAACAAATAAAGCGGCTTGAATGGGCAAATATCACCATCACTTTGGATGTCAAACAAAAATGAAAAAAATTAACATGCTATTGGACCCCTTACTGGAGAAAATAAAGCATGAATTCCAGATGCTAGGAAACTATAAAAACTGAAGGATAGGGTAAATCAGCCCTGTTGAAATGTGACAATAGTGGTCTCCTGGGTAAGCCGATTTCTTTTCTAATGCATCTCTTCATTAATGTTGAAACTCAAATAAAAATAAAACAGTGCCTATTCACCAAATAAGAATCAAGAAAGTTTTGCAACACTCAGACTGTATAAAAATACAAGTTCTTTTTTTTTACGAAGGAACCAACATATTGGAAAAAGATGAATGCATTAACCTCTTCGGAAGTTTAGCTGCTTCTTCACACCTAAGAAGTTCGGTATAAAGACCATCAAGATTTAACAATTCTTCATGTGTTCTCATCTCAACAAGTTGACCTTCCTCCATTATTACTATATAATTAGCATTACCAATATGGTTGAGACGTCTAACTATGATGGTAGTAGACCTCCCAAGCATCAGAATAGAAGTTTGTTGTCCCTTGCTTAAGTCCACTACAAACAATTGAGAGCCTTGGGTAAGATGATTATCAGTGTACGAGTGTAAATATAATTAAATGCAATCTCTTAACATCAATATGCTTACAGCCCACTCAAGATAATAGCAAATAGGGCTACTACAACTTCACCGCCATTAGCTCTTCCATGCGAGATAAGGAACCTCCCGATCCAAAGTTGCAAGGCACAAGAACATTTGGTAAGCCCATATGTAAATCCAAGACCAAGACCTTGCACCAGGCTTATCAGTATTCCATAGCACAGTGTTGCTTGAAGTGAAGTAGCATAAGAATATTTTACCAGGGTCTCATTTGTGAAAGAGTATAAAGTCCTAATGTATAAGATTGCCTGCAAACAAGCATTGCTCAAATGGGTATGCCACTTCATTTATAGTTAGCTATGCTTAACGCGATTATGAAAGCAAGCATGGTTTATTTTGCAGCATGCAGTACACCAAATAAAAAATACGAACAGCTTGAATTTTCCTTGCTAAAGCTGCACCTTGTTGAGTAACTTAAAACAAGAATGTAGGTTTTCAAGACCTAAGTGTTCCATGCCAACATTACCAACAATAGTTGACATGTTTTTTCTTGTTTCTTTTACTTTATGTTTTTAACTTGCCAATATCATGTTACCCAGCGTAAGTGGAAAGATCATGTATCATAGAGAATATGTGAGTAACAAGTATTTCATTAAGTCCCAATGGATCTTCATGTAGAAAACCTTTATAGGCCATATTGAGATCTTATCCTATTCAAGGATGTAACATTCGAACTTGATTTGAGCAACTATCATGTGTTTAGGGAAGTTGTAAGAAAAAGGTTATTCACAGAAGGCATGCAGGCATAGTACAAAAGAGCATAGGAAGTAGTGTTTCTATGCTCTCCCTAAAAGTGAATTGAACAAATCCTAAAGCAGTATTATCAGTAATGGAGCTGTGTGTGGTTGCAAATCAAGCCCTCAATTGGCTTTCAAATTCATGGGTTTTTACTTTTTGCGAGCGTAAAAGCACTACTCTCGGAAGTAGTATACCTGTTCAGCAATGCTTGCTGCCTCACCACGAGCATCCTAAATATTTTCTGCAAGCCTATGGAGAAAATATTGCTTGTCAAGTAGAATATTGCTCGACTTATTACGGTGAACCACCATTGGTTCAAGTACCCCATGCAAATACATTAAGCTGCATAATTAAGTAGCTTAGTTTAAGTAGAGTGATAAAATATTTTATCATCCTATCGAAACCATTGTTCTTGGGCTACAAGCTAAAATACACAAGGTTGTCATCAGTGCTTGAACTGCTAAAGTAGAAAGCAAGCAATGGTTGGTCTGACAAGAGTTGGCCTGACAAGAGTTTGACGACATTCTTAGGTCTCTTAACGGACATGCAATACATTAAGCTGCATAATTAAGTAGCTTAGTGTAAGTTGAGTGATAAAGGCAGTTACGATGTATGCTTTTGGAGGGAAATGTGTTGCCTAAAACCACAACCAAGCTAAGAAGATTCTCTGTCCCTTGGGAATAGAAGTAGAAAGAATACATGCATGTCTAAAAGACTGTATCATGTACTATAAAGAGTATGCAAACATGCATGTATGTTCGCTGTGCAAAGCATTCCGATACAAGCGTAAGAATCACTTCGTTGATGGTGAGGGCATTGAGGTGACGCAAGGACCTTCTGCTAAGGTGCTATAATATTTGCATGTAATCCCCCGTTTAAAGTGTTTATTTGTGAACCGAAAGGAGGCAACATTGTGTCGTTGGCACTCGTAGGAGCATAAGAAAGATGAAAAGCTAAGATACCTTACTGATTTTGCCAAGTAGAGGAACATTAATAGGATGTTTATAGACTTCAGTGTGGAACTAAGAAATATAAAGTTTGAGTTGAGTACAAATGGAATGAATTATTTCGGTAACAGGAATAGCCGATATAGCACTTGGCCCATGAATCTATGTATGTATAACCTTCCTCCTTGGCTGCGTATAAAGTGAAAGTATATTTTGATGTCACTACTTATCCAAAGGCCAAAGTAACCTATGAACAATATTGATGTGTACCTAATACCATTATCGAAAGATCTTGTAACACTATGGAAGGAATGGGTACAAGTATGGGATGCAGACAATTGAGAGAACTTCACCTCGCCCACCATGTTGTTCTCACCATCAATGATTTTTCTGCCTTTGGTAACCTATCAGGCTTGAGTACAAAAGGAGCCAAAGCCTGTCCTTACCACTTAGATGATGCCAAAAGTGTGTGGCTAAAGAACTTATGCAAAACTGTGTGCATATGTCACCATAGGTTTCTTCCTATATATCACCCATACAACAAGACGAAGAAATAATTTGACAGAAAGAAGGAGGACAGTTCAGCTCCAAGACCTTTTAGAGGAAAAAATAGGTCTATGATATGATTAAGGATCTCAATGTTGTGCTTAGAAAGGGACGTAAATTGATGACTTGTGAGAAGAACATCTAGAAGAAGAGATAAATTTTTTAGGACTTACATTATTAGAAGCACTTAGAAGTTCACCGTTGCATCGATGTCATACATGTGGAGAAGAATGTATATGATAACTTGATTGGTCGCTTACTGAACAAGCGTTATAAAACAAAGAATGATGTTAATACATGGCGTGACTTGGTTGATATAAATATGAGGACCAAGTTAGCACCAAAAGAGACTGATAAAGACCGAACATACCTCCCCCCATCTTACTGTACTCTATCTAAGGTCAAGAGAAATGAATTGTGTCAAAGCTTGTATGGTGTGAAAGTTCTGTCCAGTTACTCCGTTAGCACAAAGAAATTTATTTCTACGGAAGATTTGAAATTATTTGGTATCAAGTCTCATGATTGTCATATGTTGATGACATAAATGCTTCCTATTACAATTAGAAGTATTTTGCTAAGGTCCGAATGGTAATCATGCGACTGTGTTATTTCTTTAACTCAATTGTTCAAAAGATCATTGATCCTGATGGACTAGATGCTTTGCAGGCCAAAGTGGTGACGACTCTATGTCATCTTGATTTGTTTTCCCTTCGTTATTTTTTTTGATATTATGGTCTATCTTATTGTTCATCTTGTGTTCCTACACCATATGTATCTATTCGAGAGGTCCATGGGAATTCTCAAGTTCTATGTATAGAATCAATCTTGGTGGGAGGGCAGTATCATCAAAAGTTATACAACCGAAAAGGTCATTGAGTTCTACGTTGATTACATGGCTTAGGTGGAAGCAATAGGTGTGCCTGTATCTTGTTTAGAGGGGAGGCTGGAGGGTATCAAGACCATTGGAAGAAAAGCAATAACTCTCGATCCGGATACATGTGCTAAAAGCCCATTTCATAGTCTTGCAACACATGACCGAAGTGTCCCCGTACATCGATGAGCACAAAGGCATGGTACGCTAAGAGAATTTAGGCCAGTAGGAGGTTTGGATCACAAGAGAGCACAACTGTCGATTCAACAAATAGTTAAAAATACGATTTACTAGGACATCATCAAGTGATGATATGTTACGATGGTTGGCAAAAGGGCTAAAATTTACAATTATGATATGACAAAGATATTATATAAATGGGCACACACTTTATACAATATCTCAGGATAGGAAGAGTATAGTCCAGAATAACGATGTCCGCATAGATGTGTTTCACGAGCAGTTCAATATCGCTGGGCTAAACATAGTTAAACATGGCTTGAGCTCCTACTATGGGTTAGTAGAGGAGATTTAGGAGCTTGACTATGTATTTTTCAAGATTCCTCCTATTTCGATGCCATTGGGTTCAACTTTCACAGGGTGTGAAGGTCGACAAATACGACGTCACTACTGTGGACCTCGAATGTGTCGAATACAAAAATGAACCATTAGTACTCGCTAAGCAAGTTATTCAAGTTTTTTATGTAACAGACCCGGTAAATAAGAACCACCACGTAGTTCTTCATGGAAAAATAAGGATTGTCGAAGTTGAGAATATCATGGGTAAGGAAAAGTACAATCAATTTGACAAGTTGTCTTCATTCAGAACAGCATCAAGCCCGAGGAAGAGCCCAGTGACGAAGCTAGCTATATGCACGTTGATCATCATGAAGGGTTATTTTTTAAAGGAAATAGCCAAGTGGAATTATGAAACATGGCATGTACATCTATTTGTAAATTATTCATGTTAAGAATACCTTCTATTGTAATTCATTCTATAAAAGAATACTTTATTTTCTTATAACATATTAAAAGACAGGTTTGTTCATGAATGATTTAGTAGTATGTATTGTTGTGTGATGGTTTAGTCTGTTGAAATGTTTGTCTGTTGAAGCATACAACAGAGCATATCATAGATAGTTTTGTTACTAGAATCGTCTATGATAGCATATCATAGACGGTTTTGTCAAAGAACCGTTTGAGATATCTATATAACATCATAGACAGTTTGTTGCTAGAACCATCTGTAATAATGTATCACATATGGTTTTCATAAAGAACCATATGTGATATGATCATATCATAGATGGTTGTTTCCTAAAATTGTCTGTGATAATATTCTCCTATATATATACAAACACTTAGGGTGACCTAACTTACTCTACGCACACACCTCTTCATTCCCCATCCAGATCGGTGACTTCAGTGGGTGACCTCGGCAGCTTGCGGAGGCACTAGCGGCGATGTTGGCAACTTCCATGGTGATCGCAGCAGATCTCCCCCTCTTCTACTGCTCCTGGCAAGGTGAGCTCTTTCCAGCCTAACCCTATTACCCACCCACACTCCTAACCCTAGAATTTGTGTCATTCACCACTACTATCGGCCTCCTTTCCTCGACCATCACTGTCGTTGGCCTCTTCTCCTCAACCTCTGACCTCCTCTCCTCGACCACCAGCCTCCTCTCCTCTTGTCGTCCACTGGCCTCCTCTCCTCGTCAAGATCCTAGAGTTAACATTGGAGTATTAGAATGTAATGCAAGGAATGTTATGTCAAATCTAGTTGGTAGTCAGTGATGGAGTTATCATTGGAGTATTAGGCCATTGGCCTCCTCTCCTACTCTCCAATGCAAGGCAGAATTAAAGAATCAAGAAAATAGTGCATATCTAAGATAGGAACCTTTGGAAAATGTTGCAAAATACATTGTACTACATTTTGTCATAGTTCTCTACTATGCTAGCACTACACATACTAGTATATGTGTGCTCTACATTTTGTGCAATGTCATTTTAGACCTGGTGCTAGAGTAGTTGTAGCAATGTCACCATGAGCTATTCGACTTATGGTGGTAAAAAGAAATGGGAAAGGATAAAGGAAACACAAAGTAGCTTAGCTAGCTTTGGGAGTTGTGTGTACTGTTCACAAAGTAGCTAGAGATGTGGAATGAACTTGATAAATATGGTAGATTGCAGTTAAGAAGTTTCTTTAGGATAAAAACAAAGTTTTGAAACAACTTTTCATGGTTTTGTTATATGATGCTTTACATCATCTTGCCTGTCAGGTTACGTCAGGAAACTAGAGAAGTTTTCTATACAGGAGAGGCTCGTTCGTTGAAAGTAGAGAAGTTTTTTAGGTTATTCTTCACCTTCTAATTGTGTACATGAAGATTGGTTCACTACCATGATACATTATGATAAACTTTGGAGTTCAGTTACAAAAGCTTAAATGTTAATGATGCAATCCACTAGCGATCTATGTTGTGAACTTTTAATATTGTTACCTCATGCTAAATCAACAATAACAACAACAAGGTGTATAAGCATATCCTTTGTATATTTTGAATTTCCTATTATATAGCTTGTTGATCTAATGCTTGCAGTATATTGAGGTGTTGCTTCTATCTAGGCTAAACAGTTTGTGTTTTGTATACCCTATATTGAAATGCAATTTGAATGCTTCAAAGATAGCAACTAAGCTATATGGTGTCACACCGTCTATAGGCTCAATTTTGCTGAATGCATCCAATGACCAGACCAATGGAGTGAATAAGTGAGAGGGTCGATGCATATCAAAAATGCCTAAGAGTCAAATGACCATCATAGAGGTCAGTCTAGTTGGGGCCCCTCTATATCCAAAAAAAGCAGCAGTTGTATTCTAGACATCCTATGGGATAGTTGCAAGGCAATGGGTCTCCATAACCACACCAAGTTGGAAGTCACTAACATGTGAAGAGAAAGAGTAGCTTTGGGAGGAGGTCTCAAGGTCCTTTGAGATCGGAGATGGAGCTCAGGGCCTCGTGCGATGATATGCATTCTTGGCGATGGGTAAGATGTGGAAGAATTTCAAGAGCATGCTATCGCAAAGTATGCAAATTTGGATAGGACACCGTTCATAAAATATCCTTTCATCCAATAGGATACATGGGATGCCTTTGTGGGCATGAAGATGACCGTTGAATTCCACGAAGAAAGCACTGTGCACAAGGCAATCCAGGCCCAGAACACTCACCCCACAGACTCAACGGTGGTGTGTATACAGGTAAAATCCCATAATGGCTGAGGAAGGACAAGGAGGTAATCCTATCGGAGACATCCCCGCCATTTACTTGGATAACAAACGTGCGCCCCTGAAACTAGTTAAGGCAAGGACATGTACCTCGTCTTCGGGTGCCATATCCTTTAAACACCGGTAGACCAAGACGTGTCACAACACTTGGTAAGATATCGAATTACCTGGCTGGTAATACGTCCATAACTTCATGGGAACTAAAATAACATGTTGACCTCTTGCAGGAAACATTGGCTGAGGAATCCTCTCAAGGCAACTTCCAGGCCATCAGAGAGAGAGAGACATATTATCCATGGCTCTGGAAAACAAGGAGCACCCGGGTTGCACTCGAGGCTTTGAGGTTTATGTTCCCTGGAGGTAGGGATTCTCATATGACTTTGACTCGTATAGGAGTCAGAAGAGAACGAAGGCCGAGCACGTGTAGTGCATCAAAGGAGATTAGTGCAGAATTTTTCAGAAAGCTATCAAATTTGGAGGAAAGGCTAGAGTAAGTGCTTAGCCAATTGTAGGACATCCCTGTTATTGTGGAAGCCAATCCACAATACTGTCGGAGTAACTATGCGTACACACGCTAATTTGACCAAAGCGACGCCTAACTTCTGATTGACGAAATTCAGATACTATACATCTCTGGAATGCTCCAAAGATTGACCTGTAGAATGCCTTAGCTAATTGTATATTGTTTTGTAGGAGCCCGCACCATGCAAGCTCCAAGTGAGACTGGTTAGGTCCATTCCTATTGAGGCTAGGCTAGGGATGGTGTTTTCATGCCAGGAGAGGACAGTGTTGCATGCTGCCTAGCTAGCGTAGGGTTATGCCAAGGTCCAGGTGGACATGGTACATAACCCTTTTCATGACTGTCCTGCTGGACAAGCCCCCGAACAAAGACATCATAACACTAGGGGATGTCATGCACACTTTTGTCCAGTGGCTCAAGAGATATATCGCCTTGGACCCTATAGTGCCACAATCTCCACATGACTATACCTCTCCACCTCAACCCTCGATGACATCACCTCAACCTCCACTTTCGAAGGCCGCCGTATCGGCTCTCATGGAGACGATGCCGAAGGAACAAGAAAAGCATGCTCAGTTTTCTCCTGGGAAGATGTATCAAAGGCAAGGTGCTAAGGCCAAATTGAAGAACATTAAGGTGCCTCGCAAGCCTTAGAAGTTCTATCTTGGAATATCGTTGGTCTCTAACACTCTATTACCCCACCTTAGAATGGGTTGTGGGAGTTTGCATGCCTGGTCTATGTAGAGGGCCAACAATCGGAGGACATACCGGCCTACTGGATTCACTGTCAAATACACAAAGAGCCATTTCCTCCACAAGGCAAGCTTCTTCATCATGGGCTTCAACAAGTTATTTGAACTATTCAACCTCAACACCACACTTCTATGATGCAACAATCAAGTCTACATTTGCATAATATCGATAAATGTTATAACTCACTGCTTATATATAGATACATGATGCAAGCAGCCCAACAATTGTGAGAATCATGTGATCTCTGAGCAAAGTATTGTCCAAGATGCATCCTACGTCGAGAATTACATAATGACACGATTGCTTGCTCAGGGCAACAAGGAGTACATATTGTGCCCTACAACCAGAGAAATTTCATTTGTACTTCATATGCAACACAAACTAGGTTTAATGACTATGGTGACACACATGAGTAGGTGACACTGGATCCTCATAGTGATTGTATTAAAGTGGAACAAGGTAATACACCTTGATTCTCTGCTCAAGAATAGCTACGACTTCATCCTTGTGCAACAAACACTTAACAGGTATGCCAATTTCCTTTATACATAACTATATTGTAGTCTTTCCTTCGTTTACAATGGCTGAGGATAACTTTTGGGAATCACGTAGATCATTCAACGTCTAAGTTACCGGGGCATGGAGACACAAGGAATCGAGCGCCACATTGCAACACATGACGCAATTTTTGGTATCCACTAAAACACAATAGTCCTATATCACACTTCGTAATAATGACTCTTAAACTAACTGTAACACCCCAGGATCCATATTACCTTGGAATGGCACTAAACCACTCTACAACTAGCCAAAAATTTCAAGATAATTTATTTCGGCAACAATGTCTAAACATGAAGCATTAAGCAGAAGCATAAACAACTATGGGAACAAAGATAATGGTAACAAGTTCAATAATTAAAACAATCTCTAGCAGATTAATCAAAGAATAGTTCACAAGGTCATCATTATTAAATAAAATAACCATCCACGAATAGCTAAGTATTTGGCTAGAATTCCATCGACTTTATTACAACATGAATTGATGAACCAAGTGCATTATTGTGGTGCCGCTCTACCCATCTCATGAATGCTCAAGAATCACCTGTAGGGGGGAAATAAGGGTGAGATAAAAATCTCAGCAAGCAAACTGTTTAACAGGCTATTCAGACTACAAACAAATATACAACATCATTAAAGTAACCACATGAAATACCCCTCATTCGTTAATTATCTATTAAGCGTGATTAGTATTAATCACGTGGGTTAATTAGTTAAGTGGTTAACGGGATTAAGTGCTAGTTTAAAGATTCGGTAGAATTCAAAATTTTGTTGTAACCATTGCACACAATAGCACAACTGGTATAAACACTGGATAAATCCAATCTTTATTAAAACCTTGCATTTACATCAGAAGGAATTGTATTACAAGCAAGGATCATCTTATACATCCGCACATACATTAGATTTGTTGCACACATGCTGGTACACAGCTATAAGGATACATAGTAGTACACATTTTGCATCTCATACATTAGAATTGTCGTCGAGCCACACCTCTTGCTTTATTTAATAGCAGTCAGTAGTTTAGATACCAAAAAAGACCGAACAAAAGAATAGAAGTCCAAAAGCCAGTAGAAAAAGAAGAAGTTGCCGTCAGAGCCCTCGAGGTTATCTCGGGCGGGGCATTCTGTTCACGGAGATACCTGACCGTCCGGGGGCCAGTCGGCACCTCTCACAACCATAGGGTTCATCATCCGGTTTAAAACAAACCTGTTTTGCATTGCAAATACAGTAGCGAAAGAAAACCAAGGACCACAGTTGCCCACAAGCCACCAGATCAGCACGGTCCCCCCAGGGCAGCAAGTGTCAAGCCAGCCGAAAAACCAGCGAGGTCCCCCAGCGTAGCCAGTGCCCAGTGGCCAACACGGCACCACAAGATATTTTGCCAAGCACAGCCAATGGGCAAATACAACCCCCTAGACTGAGCAGCCCCAAAAAGATCTCTAGAGACAAGTCTCAGACCAACGGAAGGTAAGAACCCACAGCAAGCCGAGAGGGTCAAGGAGAGGAGCACAAACATTTCTTCCTCTCCATTCCCATCCTCAACCACAAACCCAAACCATAGCTTAGCCCCCACCATCCAACCAAGGCCAACACAAGCAGCAACCGATCGGAGCCCGGCCAGGAGCAAGAAGCAAGAAGCAAGAAGCAAGGGGACCGCAAGCCGCAGACAAGGGAGACCCCACTGGGACCATCGGCATCAGGCAACCAGAACTCAACCATCAGCACCACCGCAGCTGAACCCAACCACCAGTCACCGACAAAGGTAGCCCGCATAAACCCGGCATCAATAAGCATTTTGGTAGAATTTTACACAACACTTAGCAATCTTGCAAGCTCTTAGCATCAGCATCACACAATAGCACCATCACATTAGAGCACAACCATCCTTCCTTTTTGGCATGCACATCAGAGCTAAAATGGGTAAAAGGGAGAAAGGAGTACCACAGTTGGAGGGAGGCGCCAGCGCACCACCAGCGGCTAGACCGCGCCCCCGAGCACCACCTCGCATTCCCCCGGCATGCGGGCGGCACCGGTTACCGTCGTGTCTAGCCACAGCAGCGCACACCCCGGCCATTCCCTCATTGGTACTAAGAAAATCAAAATAAGCATGCATCAGTATAGTAGCATCCGAGAGAATCTTGGGGGAAGGTAGAAGAGAGAGAGAGAAGGGAGGGGAGAAGAGGTGTCGGCGCAAGGGGGAAGAGGAGAGAGCAGGCGGCGGCGCGGTAGGGGAGAAGAGGCGGCGTTGGCCAGAGAGGAAGAGAGGAGTGTAGGAGGCGGTGGGTGAGAAAATGAGAAGGGGAGAGGAGGAGGATCGGTAGGAGAAGAAAAGGGCGAGGTCTGGGAGTGGGCCGCCAAGCGAAACTTGATGGGAAAAAGAAGCGTTGGTCTATTGGAGTGCGGAAAGTTGAGTAAAAAAAATATAAATAAATAAATATGTATATATATATATATATGCATGTATATAGATATTTATATTCTTCTATCAGCCCGCATTTCATTCCTTTTTCCGCATAATCAAATATAGTGGTGAGTTTTATTAATGCTTTCAAGGCCAGCTTAATTTTGATACATGGGTATATTAGTGTTATTAGTCGCCAGCCTAAAATTATGTCGCTCGTTAAATTTAATTATTGGGAGTAGTAAGTCGTAAGCTAGCATTTCTAGTCCTGTCGTTAGTAGGTTAATTTAAGAGTAGTATCGCCAACACTTGGAAAAATCCGGTAGCCACCAACCCCAAAACCTAGAAGCCTCATGGCATACTATCGCATCTACGAGTTTAGTTTATTTTCGTCGAAGCCGTACATTATTTTAGGAGCCTCATATTCCTGCAGGAGGCAATCTGAACTCACAGAGGGAAGAATACCTGGGTAGTGCGGAGGCTCAGGATCTTTTGCTAAACTCAGGCAAGCATCCCATTGATCAATCCTTGAGTATTTTCAATATCTCAGTATTTTGATACTATTTTAATATCACCCTGCATTTCAAATAAAATTTTTTTAAATGTATGCTTTGAGAAAGAAAGATCGGCGACTGACGGAGCAGTCGGCCGTGTAGATAAATAAAAGGGTGGGCAGAGGTTGCCTTGGCAGGTATCAGAAGGGCAGGTTAGGGACCTCTGCATAGGGTATAATATAAGGAGTTAACCCACTTCATCTGTATGAAGGGACCGTATTAATTCGTATCAACCACATTTCGTCTGAAGATGGACAGGGTTAGTAGTTCTATTAAGGTTATTATATTCACCACTTGGATAAGTATTAATCAAAGAAAGTGAACCCAAGACTGATTGTGATCAGCAAGGGGGGATCCGAACCTCGTACCCGAGACTGATCTGATATTCAGTAGGGGGTACGTAAATCACAAGAACCCGAGACTGATCTGATATTCAGCAGGGGGGTACGTGAATCGCAATAACCCGAGACTGATCTGATATTCAGCAGTGGGGTACGCGAAGGCGATATATTACGCAGTGGAGTGCTGGGTAGGGTTGAGCAAACCGGCCCAACCAACGGCTATGTCCCTTTTGAGTGAGTTTGGGCGAGGGTGATTCCCGTCAGGCTACCAATTGAGAATAGTCGGGTGGAGATATAATATACTTGATAGTTACGAAAATTCTGTTTTCTGATCTGGGCACCGCATCGTAAGAAATGCGGCAATCCGTATGTCATTAGGATCAGAATGGTGATAGGTAAAGTGATACAAGCCTGCGCAGTGCTAACCAAACCATGAATTCATGCCTGTCTCCGAGAAAGGAGATTACGGGAACTTACGGAAGTTCTTCGCTGTTCATACAAATGCTCAGTAGCTTTCAAAATAATAAAAATTGAAATCTTTCACAACCAAAAACCTTATTTTCTCTATGAGCATAAAGATTGGTTTTTGAGCTTGAGAGTAAAGCAAAAGAGAAAGAATAGATAGAGGCATTTGTTGCATATTTGTTTTATAAGCTTACTGAGTACTCTGTACTCACCCTTGCTATTATTTCCTTTATTTAGAGGATAGCTATTACACTGCAGCCGCAGGAGATGAGACCAGGCAGGAGGGGCCCTACTCCCCTGGAGAGGGCTATGGTTCGGAGGACGAGCCGTATGGGGGTCGCCCCTCATACGATGACTGGGAGGATTAGATTGGTTGGAGCAGTTTGGGCTCCACGTCTTAAGTATCTGTGCTGGCCATATATTGTATTTTGTACTCTCTTCTGTTGTTTAATTAGAAACCTGTCAGACTTTTGTAATAGCCTTGTAATAGCTAGACTTATCTTGCTGTATGGACTTTTAGCCCTGCGTGGCAATGCAAATGTATGGATTGTATTATTTCTAATTATTGTTCTGCTGCAATATTCTGATGGGCTTATTACTCGTTAGAGCGGTGTTTTATCGGCTAAAGCGAGTAATAATCCGTTGACTAGCATAATTACCCCCTGGTAATTGTGTGGGTCGTTTCAGGTGGTATCAGAGCAATGGTTTGAGAACCACACATATAAGTAATAATAATCTTTCCTTAAGTAGAGGTTTCTAATACTCCATTACGATAATTAGTAATAATCTTTCCTTGTGTAGAGGTCTCTAATACCTTATTAGGTGTTCTTTACTGTTCTCATCACTCTATAATCTCGTTATTGTCCTAGTTACAAGATTCAGTAGTTTTGCTTCTTCCCATAAGGTTTTAGTGGACTGCCAATTCTAGGTAATATTTATTATATTCTTAGGGGATGACCCGTATTAGAATACCGCCGTCGAGAATCCTATCAGTCCTGATGGGCAGGACTGACGTACTAATGTATTTCTATAAGAATATGCCAGAAGCAGAATAGTATTATAATGTTAGTGGTAAAATTTTGAAAGAAAGGTTTTAATGTCTCTTTCGCTACTAGTAATTGCATGCATTTCATCCTCTATCACTGTTTAAAATTATTCATCTTGAGAAACTAAAATATTACCATATGCATGTCTTCATATTTGCATAACTTAATCCTCGTTATTGGTGTAATTTTGTATGGTTTTATCAGCAACATAGGATAGAGCAAATCAGTTATTAGAAATTAAAATAGAGTAGATAGAAACCAATTCAGTGACCACTTATCTTTTCACTCCGACAATTAAATGAAGTTCACTGCCATCATTTTAAATTGGAGTAAAAGTATGTATGATAACAAATTTAGCCCTTAAAGATGGTAGAGAACGATGCAACTAAAAATGTCCTTATCTTATTCTGCACAAGAGATTTCCCAGACGAGTGGTCCGTGGTGCTCCCGAACGCGTAAGTTTCGGGCGTACCCAGGAACGAAGTCCTGGGCGTACTCAGGAATGAGCCCTGAGCGTGGTCCCAACTGCGTAATCGTTGGGCGACCCCGAGAGCGAGTTCTCGGGCGTGCCTGGGCACGGAGACCCAAGGTAGGGTAGGTTCGCACTCAGGGGCAAGCCCTGAGCGTGGTCCCAACTGCGTAATCGTTGGGCGGTCTCGAGAGCGAGTTCTCGAGCGTTGCTGGGCACGTAGTCCCAGAGTAGAATAGAAATTTGGATCTTTTTGTATCTCCTTGTTTCTTGGGATTTATTTGACTCTGTGATGTGATATGAATGGCATCCGTTAGTTGTGAAGAAGTAACAAGGTTGAGAGGGAACCAAGGCAGTATCAAAAAGGAAATTAACTTCTTACCTCAAAATTTTGCTGAACCATAAAAACAAACTACCAACCTATTTACACTCCAACCCAACCCCAGGGAAACCTTGTTTTGGAACCAGGAAAGTTAAACCTATGTAGGGTTAACCGAGTTGACTTGGTCTTATTACAGATGGAGCACCAAAGCTAGAACCAATTTGACAGAACCAGAGGATTAGAGTCTGTGGAACACAACCAGTCAGGGGGCCATCACCAGTCCGGCCACCATAGTGCACCACCAGGGCAGGGTCAGCCACCGTCGGAAGGTAATCACCTATCAGGCAGTCACAGTGTGTTACTAGGTCAGGGCCAGCCGATAGACTCCTCAAGGGTAAGAAATGGACAACCAGAGGTTAGAAGTGAACCACCACCAGCTCGGAATGGTCCCCCAGAAGTGGGAGACACCAGCAATATGGAAGCTCCAATCACCACTAGTAACCTGGGAGACATTCTTAAATTTATGGAGAACTCCCGCAAGGAAGCCCAAGAGAGTCAGAACAAGTTTATGGAAGCCTTACTGACGAAAGTAGTGCCTCCAGGTCAGTGCCCAGCTAACATCGGAGTAAGTCTTGGAGATTTTCTCCAAACTCGTCCACCCACCTTTTCTAAGGCAGTGGACCCGATAGAAGCGGATGACTGGTTACAAGAGATAGAGAAGAAGCTGAATGTGGTAGGATGTTCGGATACAGAAAAAGTTTGATATGCATCACATCAGTTGACAGGACCAGCCGCCACATGGTGGTTGAATTTCTAGCAAAGCCGAGGCACCGAACGCCCCATCACTTGGACAGACGTTATGAAGAATTTCAGTGCTTATCATGTACCCCAGGGCCAGAAAGAAGTCAAGAAGCAGGAGTTCCGAGCCCTAACCCAAGGGAGTAAAAGCATCACCGAGTATCTGCATCTCTTTAATGAGTTGTCCAGATATGCACCCGATGATGTCTCCACAGATGAGCGAAAGATAGATAGATTTAAGGCCAAGATGGACCCATATATCAGGATGCAACTGTCGTCTCATAAGATAACAGAATTTGAGGATCCGATAGATCGGGCTATCATTCTGGAGAAGGAACATGCTAATCTCATGGAAGAAAGGCGTAAGAAGGCAAGGTACGACCAACGCTTCAGTAGCCCCAACCGCAACCGCCCAAACGCATCCCAACAGTCCACCAACTATCAGTCACAGCAAAACACATCAAGACCCACCAAACAGCCGCAGACATTCACTTAGCTTCAATGCGGTAGGTGCAAAGGGAAGCACCTTACTAAGGATTGTTTCCGTGGTACTGGATGTTTTAATTGTGGGGAGGACGGGCATATTCGGGTTAATTGCCCTTATCCTGCTAGAACCACAGGATCATCTGGACAACAAAACTCAACTTTTCGAACACCCGATACGTCCCGGAGTTTAGTGGGAGGAAGAGGACAAGGAACACCAGGGAATTCAGCAAGGGAAAGCACCAAGTCAGGAAGTCAGACCAGAGGACAAACAAGACTCACTCATATCACAGCCGAACAGCTGGGAGGGGCAACAATTGTGGTCGTAGGTAAACTCACTACTCCACCCTTAGTAGGCATTGTTATTGCTGATCCAAGTGCAACCATTCTTTCTTTTCCCGGGAGTTTACAGAAGATCTATGTAACGCCTACCCGCATCTCTCGCAGTAAGACCCTGATTTCGAGGATGAAATCTTTTCTAAGGAGGGGAGGCTGAAATACCCCTCATTCATTAATTATCTATTTAGCGTGATTAGTATTAATCACGCGGGTTAATTAGTTAAGTGGTTAACGGGATTAAGTGCTAGTTTAAAGATTCGGTAGAATTCAAAATATTGTTGTAACCATTGCACACAATAGCACAACTGGTATAAACACTGGATAAATCCAATCTTTATTAAAACCTTGCATTTACATCAGAAGGAATTGTATTACAAGCAAGGATCATCTCATACATCTGCACATACATTAGATTTGTTGCACACATGCTGGTACACAGCTATAAGGATACACAGTAGTACACATTTTGCATCTCATACATTAGAATTGCCGTCGAGCCACACCTCTTGCTTCATTTAATAGCAGTCAGTAGTTTAGATACCAAAAAAGACCGAACAAAAGAACAAAAGTCCAACAGCCAGTAGAAAAAGAAGAAGTTGCCGTCAGAGCCCTCGAGGTTATCTCAGGCGGGGCATTCCGTTCACGGATATACCTGACCGTCCGGGGGCCAGTCGGCACCTCTCACAACCATAGGGTTCATCATTCAGTTTAAAACAAACCTGTTTTGCATTGCAAATACAGTAGCGAAAGAAAACCAAGGACCACAGTTGCCCACAAGCCACCAGACCAGCACGGTCCCCCCAGGGCAGCAAGTGTCAAGCCACCCGAAAAACCAGCGAGGTCCCCCAGCGTAGCCAGTGCCCAGCGGCCAACACGGCACCACAAGATATTTTGCCAAGCACAGCCGATGGGCAGATACAACCCCCCAGACTGAGCAGCCCCAAAAAGATCTCCAGAGACCAGTCTCAGACCAACGGAAGGTAAGAACCCACAGCAAGCCGAGAGGGTCAAGGAGAGGAGCACAAACATTTCTTCCTCTCCATTCCCATCCTCAACCACAAACCCAAACCACAGCTCAGCCCCCACCATTCAACCAAGGCCAACACAAGTAGCAACCGATCGGAGCCCGGCCAGGAGCCAGAAGCAAGAAGCAAGGGGACCGCAAGCCGCAGACAAGGGAGACCCCACTAGGACCATCGGCATTAGGCAACCAGAACTCAACCATCAGCACCACCGCAGCCGAACCCAACCACCAGTCACCGACAAAGGTAGCCCGCATAAACCTGGCATCAATAAGCATTTTGGTAGAATTTTACACAACACTTAGCAATCTTGCAAGCTCTTAGCATCAGCATCACACAATAGCACCATCACATTAGAGCACAACCATCCTTCCTTTTTGGCATGCACATCAGAGCTAAAATGGGTAAAAGGGAGAAAGGAGTACCACAGTTGGAGGGAGGCACCAGCGCACCACCAGCGGCTAGACCGCGCCCCCGAGCACCACCTCGCATTCCCCCGGCATGCGGGCGGCGCCGGTCACCGTCGTGTCTAGCCACAGCAGCGCACACCCCGGCCATTCCCTCATTGGTACTAAGAAAATCAAAATAAGCATGCATCAGTATAGTAGCGTCCGAGAGAATCTTGGGGGAAGGGGTAGTCGGGCCTAGCAGGGCCGGATCCGGCCGAAGGCGACGGATCTGGCGACCGGAGTAGTCGGCGCACACGGGGGAAGGTCGGACCCGGGCCCCAGGCCCCGGATCTGGTAGGGATGGCGCAGCAGGCCGGCGAGTAGGAGGCACACGGTGTGGAGAGGGAGGAAGCGGCGTGGGGGTAGAGGAGCAGGGGGAGCACGGCGGCGCGGTGGAAAGAAGAGGGGAGAGGCGCGCAGCACCAAGCGGCACAGAGAGGCGGCAACGGCGCAAGGGGTAGAAGAGTGAGCTGGCGGCAGCAAGAAAAGAAGAGAGGAGGGGAAGGTAGAAGAGAGAGAGAGAAGGGAGGGGAGAAGAGGTGTCGGCGCAAGGGGGAAGAGGAGAGAGCAGGCGGCGGCGCGGTAGGGGAGAAGAGGCGGCGTTGGCCAGAGAGGAAGAGAGGAGTGTAGGAGGCGGTGGGTGAGAAAATGAGAAGGGGAGAGGAGGAGGATCGGTAGGAGAAGAAAAGGGCGAGGTTTGGGAGTGGGCCGGCCGAGCGGAAACAGTGGGAAAAAGAGCAGTGGTCAGCCGGGTCTGGAAAGTTGAGTAAAAAAATATAAATAAATAAATATGTATATATATGCATGTATATAGATATATATTCTTCTATCAGCCCGCATTTCATTCCTTTTTCCGCATAATCAAATATAGTGGTGAGTTTTATTAATGCTTTCAAGGCTAGTTTAATTTTGATACATGGGTATATTAGTGTTATTAGTCGCCAGCCTAAAATTATGTCGCTCGTTAAATTTAATTATTGGGAGTAGTAAGTCGTAAGCTAGCATTTCTAGTCCTGTCGTTAGTAGGTTAATTTGAGGGTAGTATCGCCAACCCCAAAACCTAGAAGCCTCACGGCATACTATCGCATCTACGAGTTTAGTTTATTTTCATCGAAGCCGTACATTATTTTAGTAGCCTCATATTCCTGCAGGAGGCAATCTGAACTCACAGAGGGAAGAATACCTGGGTAGTGCGGAGGCTCAGGATCTTTTGCTAAACTCAGGCAAGCATCCCATTGATCTATCCTTGAGTATTTTCGATATCTCAGTATTTTGATACTATTTTAATATCACCTGCATTTCAAATAAAAAGTTTTTAAATGTATGCTTTGAGAAAGAAAGATCGGCGACTGAGCATAAAGGCCAGTAGCTTTCAAAATAATAAAAATCGAAATCTTTCACAACCAAAAACCTTATTTTCTCTATGAGCATAAAGATTGGTTTTTGAGCTTGAGAGTAAAGCAAAAGAGAAAGAATAGATAGAGGCATTTGTTGCATATTTGTTTTATAAGCTTGCTGAGTACTCTGTACTCACCCTTGCTATTATTTCCTTTGTTTAGAGGATAGCTATTACACTGCAGCCGCAGTAGATGAGACCAGGCAGGAGGGGCCCTATTCCCCTGGAGAGGGCTATGGTTCGGAGGACGAGCCGTATGGGGGTCGCCCCTCATACGATGACTGGGAGGATTAGATTGGTTGGAGCAGTTTGGGCTCCACGTCTTAAGTATCTGTGCTGGCCATATATTGTATTTTGTACCCTCTTCTGTTGTTTAATTAGAAACCTGTTGGACTTTTGTAATAGCCTTGTAATAGCTAGACTTATCTTGCTGTATGGACTTTTAGCCCTACGTGGCAATGCAAATGTATGGATTGTATTATTTCTAATTATTGTTCTGCTGCAATATTCTGATGGGCTTATTACTCGTTAGAGCGGTGTTTTATCGGCTAAAGCGAGTAATAATCCGTTGACTAGCATAATTACCCCCTGGTAATTGTACGGGTCGTTTCACCACATGTCCACATCCATAATGTGCATCCACATTCATTATCAAGCTAATTAAACTATAATGATGTTAAGCATCCATATTTATTTCCTATAATGACAACAATTATAGCTTTAACCATAATTACTACCAACAATAATAAAACATTAGCAAGTAAATCTTGATTAACTACTTCATATCATCCATCACTACCACTACCAATGACAATAAAGCATTAACATGTTTACCTCACTAACTTTATTATTTCTCACATCCACAACTGCTATCAACAATTACCACAAGAGAAAAGAATCTCATGCCACAATCACAACCTCTACCATACCACAAGGGATGAACCCCGATCCACGACCACAGTCACTTTCCTCATACCATAAGTGACTATCATGAGCCAATTCCACATTACAGCTATGAAGTTGCAGTTGCTTGTAAAATAACTTCACCACAATATATTGCATAAGTATGCAAATAATCTTTCCACAATGCAATGCATATGCATGCTATGCTCCACTGCACCTTTCCCTAACAAGGTAAAAGTGTGCATCGTGCTACGACAATACACGATGCTGTACTGGTACGGTCGCGGCTATAAGCGGTGACATCCATAATGCAATGTCATGACATGTTATGAATAATATGATAATCATAAACCACAAGAATTTAACCATGAAGGTCAACCACATAACCCACATTCGGTTCACCAAGATCATAATCAATCGATCCATAGTGAATCCTACCACATAGACCACAATATTTTCATCAAGATTGCTACCACCACAACCACAAGTATTCATTAAGAATACTACCACCAAGACCACAATAATACTAACTTCAAGGGTATCAATATGATCCTCATGAATTTAACAACAAGCAAATATCATCATAACCACAATACATTTACTTTCGTATACCACAATTCACTCATTAAGCAAGTTACCACAATACCACCAAAACTCATCCAAACATAGCAATTGATTAATATCTTGCTATCATATTCTTACTTAGAAAATGTGTAACCATGGCATATCACTTAACATTATGAAAAATCATGCATATTGCAAGTAGTAAGAATAACAGGTTAAACGGTAGCACATCCGCTACGTTTACTTGCCTCTACCGGCGAAGCGACGAAATCACGTGCGTTCAGAAGCAAAACCGCCTATCCAAAAAGGTACCTTTCAGCACATATTATAACAATGAAAATGCGACACTCGAAGAAAAGATATCGCTAAGCCCCAGAATCCCACAACATCCTTCCCCGCGAAACGGTTCTACAATCTTCCCACTGTAGCGGTGCTGCTTAACATTTTCCTATCTTTAAAAATATAAAACTAATCACAGCAAAAGATATATATCTGGATTCTTCACTTAAATACCTACACTTTTCATGTAGATCATATATTTTTATTTTATTCTTAGCATGGTGTAACTAAATGCTCAAAATAGAGAACATCCTCTGTTCTGTTAGTCAGGACAGTCAGGTTCAAATGCTTTCCAACAACAGAGTAGGGCTCTACAAATTTTGCTTTTTCATACAGCAGCTAGCTTACTAAATTCCCTACAACTTTCTCAATGGTGTCCCAAAATTTAGAATTCATCTACTATCCCTAATTCCTATCTGAACAGCGGTCTGTCCCTGCCTGCAACCTTGATGGACAGCGAGATTCCAGATCCTGGTACGACTAAATTACATGGCCAAAAAATCTGAAACAAATACAGTAGATGCGTATCGTCGTCCTCTACATTTTTCCTTTTGGGGAGACCCTCGGGAAAAATCATCTTAGGGGTCTAAAGTATATGAACAGTAACACCATGCAATTGAATCTACAGACAGTCCGCCGGGATTCTCTAATCGGGGGTTTCTAAAATGCTAATCCCCACAAAACTTGGACCAAGAACCCTAAATTCAGCAGAAAACAGAGGGATTGGGGTGAGAGCAAGTTATCTAGGGGATTGGGATCACCCTCTTCTTCCTCCTCTTCTTCTCCTTCCTTCTCTTCCTCTCCTTCCTCTTCCCTTCTTCTCCTTCTTCTCCTTCCACTTGGGGCAGCACTTGCGCAGAGAGAGGGGCGCAAGGAGGGAGGGGGTGGCGGCTTGGGGGTGGGAAAAAGGGGGGAGGGCCAAGGAAGGGGGTTTATAAAGGGGTGCTAGAGTTTGGGAGAGGGTACGGGCCCCCGTTTGGGCTAGCTGGCCCAAAGTGGCTGGCCCACCCCTCCGGACAGCCCAAAACCTCTAAATTAATTATTTTAATTCTCTTTTTACTATTTTTGGCTATTCCACAATTTTTATTTTCCTTTTCCGCGATTTACCGATTAACCGGCGATTCCGCGATTAATTTAAATCCGACGCCGAAACGACATTCAGGGTATTACACTAACTATACCTATATATGTATTTCTATTTTTGCAGTGCCACCAGCAGTTACAGGGAAACCTTTGTGCATTCTATGTTTCTTTTTATATGCGTGAAATTATGAGTGCAAAGACGAATGATCCAAAGGTTTGTCAATCTCATAATAATTATTTCCAAATTATCAATTTAAATAAATATGCTTACAACTTTACTCCTCATAGCAATAGGGCATGAAAATCAAATCAAGTACATACGATCTGAACTTAGTGCAAATGCATTCATTAAAGTATGTATCTAACTTAGTGTCAAGATACGAATATGCAAATCTGGATTATATGTGACTACTACACTAGTCCAAGATCATGCTAGTGCATATAGTAGAAACATAGATAGAATATCGACCATATTGATGCTTAACCAAGAAAAGGACTCAAATATTATTAATTATCAGAGTTACGACCGTATGGTCAATTTTACACTTAAACAGCTGGAAGAGCTTAACAAAACTAGCAGCGGAAACACAATGAAACTAAATGGCCATTTGACTTGACTAGTCTGAGACGTTGCTAAAATATCCTCCTTCAAGTATCTCTAGTTGATATAGTTCTTCTTCAGCAACTGAGCAAAAGTGGATATAGCGTGAGTACATAGAGCACTTAATAAGTCGTTTGTAACAAGAATGTAATATACAAGGCTTACCAAATGATAGCTGAGTGGTTATTTTGCATAAAGCAATAATTTAAAGTAAATAAATTAAATAGATTGAAAGCGAACATTGGAAAATGATTAATAAATAAATAATTAAATGAATTGAATAAACCATGAGTGAACTGACCATTCACCCAATGAACCACCCATGAACTAACCATTCATGTAATAAACGGCCAGTGAACTAACCATTAACTTCTTAAAGTTATCCTAACCAAGTTTTTATCAAATATCTACTCTTCGTGTGAAATCACCGAGCATTGTCCATAACCCGAGATATGGCTATTCGAATAGTTTTACACTCTGCAGAGGTTGCACAACTTTACCCACACGATGTGATCATCTCTATATAAAAGAAGGCCTTTAGAATGTTCAACCTCAACCTGATCTCACCTGCTAAGATTTCTCCGTCGAGTAGGTTAACCACTTATTCGATAATTTCTCCCTCTTGCACCAACATAATATTTCAATAGCGAAATCAAGATTAAAACTTCACAAATTATTTTGCTAGGTCTATCCTATATTATTCATGTAGTTGTACGATAAGACTCAGATCAATGGCGCACAAAGTTAAGTCCTTAGACATTATTAAAACGAGACATCCACATCCCTCAAAGTGCTAACCACACTTCTCCCTTTACTGTATGATCATTCGTCCAAGTAAAAAACTATTTTATATAACCAACACCAATGACACATCCATGTCATGGCACAAAAATTTATAACTATGGCTACAATCGTAATTTAATATCTCATTAAGTCAAAATTAAATTAATTAATTAATCATATGTGATGATGAGCCTAACGTAACTATAAGCATGGCTAAGTATACTTGTATTGCATCACTAAATAATTATCCATCCAATGGTGACAATGGAATCAAAGCATTCAAATTACCAAGGTGGAATTAATCAAGTTGAACAATAACTACCAAGTACAAAAGTTTATATTAAAGTAACAATGCATGATACTTTAAAATAAAATAATAAATAAATAGATTTAAAAACTTGGTTTAACATGAACAAAGGACATGAATTGCCTTGGCCTTGCTTAGTTAACAAATCTTAATCTTCAGATCTTGCATCAGCTTCTTCGAAGAGACGTTATCTAACGAGAGAGAAAATGAATGAGGCACAAATAAAATCAATAAAATTCAAATAAACTATAAAAACTTTAAAACTAGAACCAAAAGATAGAGCTAATTTTAGATAAATTTAGAAAAAAATTGGGTCAATCGGACTTAGGATAGAGAAGAACATGCTTTCAGAAGATTTGAATCTAAAGGAAAATAGGATTTATTGGAATTATTTTTCTAAAAAAATTCTAATTATGATTTTAGCATCTAATTTAATTTTTAGTTAAATTATGTTTCTAAAGGAAATAGAAATTATGACACCATCACTGATGTGGCAGGCTGACTGGGCATCTACGGCTTACATGGCATGCATGTGACTTGACAGGTGACACCTAGGACTGAGGTGGTAGGGTAACATGGCGGTCCACGTGGATGATGATGTGGCACTGACACCTGGCTCAGGTGGCTAACGTGGTGGACACGTGGCATGACACGTTGGACTAGGGCTAATAAGGATGGCTTGCATGGTTGCTAACTCGGCTTGGCTCAAGGGTCTACAGATCAGTTGATGCATGGGACCCATATGTCGGTGGCTCGGTGCATGGTGGACTCGGTCTATGGAGAAGGCAAACCGTCTCCGGACACGGGTGCGGTCTGACATCAACACTAACATCACAGCGGCACGGGAATTGAGGTGGCGCTTCGGCAAGCGAAGGGGCACAGGCAAAATGGCGGGGTGGCGGACCAAGTTGGCGACCACTAGCTGGCAGCAAAAGCAAAATGGCAGAGTGACCAGCTGCTAGCTTACGGCAGTAACATACCGATGGGGCGGACGACGATGACTCTGGTAACCGGTGTTAGGGAAGACAACAAAGAGAATGGAGGTGAACTCAACAGCAAATGCCGAGGTGTCCAACGCAGCGATGCGAGAGAATGGGTGGTGGCTCAGCCTTAAATAGCACAAACACCGAGGTGTCTGAGGCAACGATGGCATGGAGTCCTAGGTGAACACGGGTGACGGCGACATGGTGAACACGGACGTCGAGACAAACGTGTACACGGTAGAGTTTTGATCAGGAACAAAGCATAGTGCATAGGGCTCTTGATGTGCGACACGTGGCACAACGGGTGGCCGAGAATGAGATGGACGGAGATCGTTGGATTAGCTGGCGTGGATGGCTCAGAAGGTGTGAACAGTGACCGACTGATGGACGACATGCGTCATCCATTCGACAGGATGAGGCCGCTGGCGGGCCGTGGGATGGGTCCAGAGGCCGAATTGGGCCGAAGAGGAATGAGCTTCGTCCCAAAGGCTTTTGGGGATTTTAGGTGTTATCTTAATTTTAGAAATTCCCATAATTAAATTGAGCTCTAGAAAATAGCAAATAAACTCAAAACAGTCCACAAAATTAAGAGAAATTCCTTAAAGCATAAGAAACCCAAATAAAAATACTTTTAGCAATAATTAAAGTTTAACTTAGTCATATTAAATCCTTTTAATTAATAAAGAATTCAATTTAAGCTTTAATTAATTTTAGAAAAATCTAAATGGTGAATTTTTTTAAAAGCTTTAAAACAACTCTGAAAAATAGGATGTTACACTTAGACATCAACCCAACACATTCTAAAATTAGTTGCAATTCAACACAAGCTTCTATATTTGGCTATACTTCAGTTCATGGGAAGCATTGTTACATATTATTTAGTAAGTTCTTGACATTGACTTGCGTGTCGTCCTGGAGGATGTCGTGGTACATGATGCCGTAGCCACCCTCACTGATCACCTTCTCATCGGTGAACATCACCATTGCTGCCTCTACCTCCTTGAGTATACCAGTGGCCCTACCCCAGGTGCGACACTTTTGGCACGCCTGGCTCCCCGCCACCATCGCGGCTCTCGCCGCTGTCGCCGTGTGACGACGGCCCCCCGCTCTGCTGGTGGTGGGGTGGCGACTGATCTAGGAACATGATGTGGTGATCCTTGCCAGTCTCGATCTAGATGGAGTATAGTGGTAGCGCCTGGAGCACCTACGAGCGGTGCCTTGGGCACGGTGGCACGAGAGGGCACTTGTTGGATGTCCTTCGGAGGCTTAGCGGGGTGTTGGGGGTGGGCATTGGGTGCGATGGTGGTGAGGTGCAGGACCAGGGTAACCGGGACATGGTGGTGATGTGTAACATCCCATAATTTATTTTCTGATTTAAGTCATTTTCTGGAATTTAATTGCTTTTTCTAGTTTTTATTTTCAAGTCTTGAAGTGAGAAAAGTTAAAATTCTCATATTTTTATAAAAGCCAAAATAAATTTATTTCATTTTGGCAGAGCCAAAATATGTGCATTATATTTTCCAAAATCAAATGTGTAATTATGGTAATTTTCAGGAATTTATAAAGATTTAAAACTCTCCTTTTAAAGTCAAGTTGTGTTTTTGCAAAATCTGAATATCAAATTTGGTTGAAAATATTTTTATTATGTCAAATAGTTCCAGGAGGTTCTCTGAATTTTTCTGAAATTTTCAAAATTTATTTGGTATTTTTCTGAATATTTCAAAGCTTATTAGCATTTCTGAAATCAAAAAGAAAATCTCAACCCAAAAACCCTCCTCTAGGCTGACGTGGCACCATCGGATCCTTTCCATCGCCGCCAGATCAAATCACAGCCGCCTGTTACCACTTAAACCCTCTCCCCGCCTTACCCCTTCCCCGGCCGACACTTGTCGCTCCCAGACCCAATCTTCACTCGCCGTTTAAATCCTAGCAGCACGTCCCCACTTACCGCTGCGCCCGCCCTCCTCTCCTTTCAGGGCTGACACGTGGTATAATCTGAGCCCTCCGCCGTTGCTGGATTAAATCACGCTCGTCCGCAGCCACTTAACCCTTCACCCTCCTCGTGGACGACCCTGATCTAACTCAGTTTGCCAGATTGAATCTCAGCCGCCATCTATCACTTAACGCTTCGGCCCAGGCCAACAGCCGCGATCTCTTGCTCTTGCCACATGTCGTGGATCCGACCGTCGCCTCTCCTCTTTCCTTTTGTTTTCTCTCGCTGACCAGTGGGCCCTACTTGTCAGTTTCGTCATCCCCGCCCCTTTCCTTCTTCTCCGCGCGATCATCACCGCCGCAGCCGCCATTGAAGACAGAAATCCAAAAATTTAAACTTCAGATCCGTTCACCCTTCCTGCCCGAGCAAACGTGCATTCAGTTCCCCATTCCCCACCGCACCCAAGCCAACCGTTACCCTCTCCACCACCTCGCCTTTACACCAATTAGTGCCCGGGGCCGCTTCATGTTCGGTGAGAAATTGCGCATCTGTTACAACTCCCCCACCTATATAAACCCTCCTGGAGGTCCTTCTCGACACATCGCCCACTTCCCCTCTCCCAATCCCCTCCCTCAATGTCCGAAAGCCCTTCGCGCTGTGCGATCTTCGAGTTCCTCCTCGGCACAACTCCGACGAGCAAATCGGCAGTACTCCGGGCCTCTCCGAACTGTACCACCACCACCCACGTCTTCACCAAGGCCGTGCGCACCTTCTACACCCCGTCCCCGAGTTGGAGCATTTTCGGAGCGCCCCTGCCGTCGACAACCTCTCTCCGCCGCCGCCCTTCACCGCCGCTAGTCCGTTCCGTCCACCCTCGGTCTCCCCGCGCAGTACCATTCCCTTCCCCTTCCTTCCCTCTTGCTATTGCGCCACTCGGTAGGCGCCGCCGCCCGTCGGAGCGCCGGCGACCATGGGGTCCCATGCGCCTCCCCTCCGGCGGCCGTGCTACGTAGGTGGCTACACGCAGGTGGCAGCTGTGTGGTAGCCGGTAGCCGCCCGTCAGGCACCACGTCCTAGCCACGCAGGCACGTAGATGCCATGTCGCTCGGGTGCAGCAACGTCAGATCAAGGCGATGACGTGGTAGCCATATGGCAGCCACGTGGAAGCCACGTCGGCCGGCCCTGCCACATCAGCCCTTCTGGTTTTTAATTAAATCCGATAATCATCGCTGACGTCGTAATGCCAAATTTCCTTTACAAAGTAATTCATTTAATTGTCGGCTGACGTCGTAAATGCTTTTCGGTTTAAAATTAATTCCAAAAAATGAGTATTTTCTTTTTATTTGTATTTAAAACTTTAGAAGGCTATAATTTCTTCATTTTAGCTCCAAATTAATCCATTCAAATTTCTAATTTTTTCTAAAATCATGAACTTTCCAATTTTGGCATCCTTTTGAGTTTTTGAATTTTATTTGAATTTTGAATTTGAATTTGAATCTTCGCGTTAGATTTCGACGAGTCCGGAGAGTTCGATTTCGACGAGTTTCGCAGCAGCACTTCGATCAAGGGAAGTTACACCTTTGACTATGTTGACCCTATTATTTGAAATATATTTATATTGTTTTTACTGTATATGCATGCGTACTATATTCAAATGTAATTTAAATTTGATTTGAACTTTAGTTATGCCCATAACCCTTGATTATAGCCAATTTGAATCTCGAGTTCATACACTTTGTCACCCTAACTGAAAACTAGTTAGTACCTTAGTATTAACTAGAAAATTTTATAGAATCGCTTAGCTTGGCTTAGTATAACTTTAGGTGGGATCAACTATTTCACATGAAATGACAGTCTCTTTAAATGAATTCTTGACTTCGATGAGTCAAGGATAGTTTGTGAAATGGTTTAAAAATGAAAATAGAAACTTATGTTTTGGACTTAGGCTAATGGTTGGTGGTAGGGGCCGGCATGCCTCGTGTTCAGAGATACCGGGTGGATTATCGTGCATGTGGGTTTGTGGTTGAGCCTAAGTCGGATTAAGGACCGTTTCTGTGATTCATTTGACGAAGTCTTTTCGTACTACCACAAGTCCGGTATGGGACGGACCTGACTAAGTAATTTGTGAAGTTTCAAATATAGTTTCACTATAGGCTGAATGTGAGCATGGCGTAGGCCGCGAGAAGTCTCACATGGCACCAGAGAGGACTCTAACTCGTGGATTCGAGTTGTGGTGAAACCTTACTGGTGGCGTGATTATTCTGGCTATGGATCATTGGAACAGCTTTGTCATAAACTCTCCGCTACATACCTAAGGCAGTGTGTTTATCGCATGGCTCAAGTGAGAGGGAATGTCTTGTAGATAAAGCTGTACACCTTTGCAGAGTTAAACCTATCCTGGATAGCCGTGTTCACAGTCATGAACATGCTGAGTAGAGTCTTCACAGATTAGACTTGGTTTTCTAAAACTTGGTTTTGACAAAACACCAGTGGTTTTGATAATGGTCCGGGTGGATTCCCATGGTTAGGTTAGTGTAGGTCGGAGTCTACACTAACGAAATTACTTTTTACAAACCTTGTTTCATATATTGTATTAAACTTCAGCTTTCGTACTTACATTATTGTATTTAAAATTCAAGTACTACTTTTCGCATACATAACTTATTAAGCATTCCTTTGTTATCCCTATGCATGCATCCACTCTGTTAAAATTTCTGGTGTAACTTGCGTAAGACTTAATGTGCTTACCTTGGGAGTACTTTATGTGCTCTCCTTGCTAAAATCTGTTGCCAGACTTCGACGGGGACGATAACGGTGAGGACTACTTCAGCGAGTAGGATGCGTCTTACAGTCATTCGCTTGTGGGAGGTTGGATGGGCTGATCTGCTACCTCTATTATTATTTTTTCCACTACTTTTATTTTCAGTTGACCTTGAGCCATTTTATTGTAAGACTTGGCCATAAGGCTGTACTTTCGTTTATTAATATCTGTGGAAATTGTTGCATGATATACATTACTGTTGACCCTGTGTGCACTAGCTTTTCCTGGGATAGTGCGCTTTACACAGAGGGACTTGGAGTTGTTGTTCTGGGTCCCGACATGATGGCAGCGGTGGTGGGAGGCAAGGAGGCACAACAGGGAGAGTAGGACGAGGAGGGGCACTATGCGTCAGGGGCAGGTGGTGCATCAGGCAAAGGCAGTGCATTGGGCAAAGGATGCCAGAGGTCATGGAAGAGGTCAACAACATCGACCAGATGCAGCGGATGATAGCGCCGCCGGGAGGATGCGCTAGGTGCGTGTGAAAACCCTATCGCAATGGGCGAGTCGGGTGGGCTACGGGTGGGGAATGACCTGACAATGGACTCGTGTTGTGTGTGGCTTGGGGTAGGCCCAATACAAACAGTTTTTTAGAAAAGGAGTAAGGGGGAAAGAACTAGAATGTACCGACCACCAACTCTTTCTTTTAAGTAGTAGAGATATATAGATGGAAGTAGAATTTCAATCTGGATTTACATATAACTTTCTCTACATTATAGATTGTAACATCTCGATTTTTGAATTATTTTGAGTTTCTAGTTGCGGTATTTTAAAGTTTTAAAAATAAGAAACTTTTGATAATTTCATATCTGCATTTGGGAATTTTTAGATTTTTTGTGCTTTTCTAGAAAACTTCTTTTCCCTTTTTTGCAAAATCTAATAGGAAAAAGAAAAGGGTTTAGAAAAAGAAAGAAAAGAAAAAGAGAAACCCCCCTCGGACGGCCTAGCCAGGCTTTTGTACCTACGGACCATCTTTACTACGGACCATCTTTACTTGGGCAAAATTCAAGGATGTATTTCGACAGAATTTTGTACCTATTGGAATCTTGAGGATGAAGAAGAATGAGTTTCGTACTTTAAAACAAGGCAATATGACAATCAGTAAGTACCTCACAAAATTCAACCAGCTTGCTCGCTATGCTCCCGAGGATGTGGCGGAAGACTAAGAGAAAATAGATAGGTTCCTAGAAGGAATGAACGAAGAAATGAGGGCACAATTGATCCTCCATGATCACCCTACCTTCCACCACCTTATCAACAAGGCCCTTATCTGTGAAAATGAAAGGAGGCAACTGGAGGCTAGTCGTAAGAGAAAATGGGCCGCACAACAGTCTCAAAGCAATTCTCAATCCTCGTCAACATATCGAGGCAAACCCTCTTTCCGGCCAAGGGCAACCTCCACCTTTCGAGCTCCACCTCCACCCCAGCCTTCCAGCGGCAGTGTCACAAGGATACCCCATCCAGTGGGGCAAGCTTCTACAGCAAACCCCGCTGCCAGCTTGCACTGTTTTATCTGTGGAGCTAAGGGGCATTTCGCCAACAAATGCCCAGATCGTCAGACTCCTTCCGCCAAGACCAACTTAAGTGCTGCTCCTACAAAAGGATCATCGGCGGCGCCCAATAAAGGAGTCCAGGCCTCCCAAACCTCTAAAACTGCGTCAACTCATCATCAGGGCCGAGTGAATCACGTGACATCAGAAGAAGCCCAGGATGCCCCTGGAGTCTTAATGGGTATGTTCTCAGTTAAATCTGTACCTACTCAAGTTTTGTTTAATTCTGAGGCTTCGCATTCTTTTATCTCAGGAAGTTTTATTGCCAAGCCTGAGCTGCCAACCTTTAAGCTAGTAAAGCCAGTAATGCTTAGTTCCCCAGGAGGGCCTTTGATAGCAACCTTAATAAGTCCCAGGGTAGAAATCACTATGGAAAATTTTGGATTTCTAGCCCATCTTTTAGTCCTGCCATCACAAACACTGGACATCATTTTAGGGATGGATTGGTTAGCTAAGTACCAAGGACTGATAGATTGTGCTAACAGAAAGATAGTGCTAACCAAGGACTCAGGGACAGAGATACAAGTTAAAGTGAGGCATCCATCTCCAAAACCTATGCTCCGTCACCTGGAGGAATTATCCATAGAAGAAATGTCAATGGTTCAAGAGTACCCTGACGTCTTTCCAAAGGAGTTACCCAGAATACCTCCAGATAGGGATGTGGAATTCATAATAAACTTAAAGCCAGGGACTACCCCAATCGCCAAAAGACCATATAGAATGGCGGTAGATGAACGTGAAAAATTAAAATTACAGCTTGACGAGCTGCAAGAAAAAGGATTCATTAGACCTAGTTCATCCCCTTGGGGTTCACCTGTGCTCTTCGTTAGAAAGAAAGACGGTACCGCAAGGTTATGCATGGATTACCGCTCCTTAAATAAAGTAACCATAAAAAAATAAGTACCCGCTGCCGAGAATAGATGATCTGTTTGATCAGCTATCAGGAGCTACGGTATTCTCTAAGATAGACCTAAAGTCGGGATATCATCAACTCAAAATCAGAACAGAAGATATTCCAAAGACAGCCTTTACCACTCGGTATGGATTATTGGAGTATACGATTATGTCCTTTGGACTCACCAATGCTCTCGCTTATTTCATGAACCTCATGAATAAGGTGTTCATGAGATATTTGGACAATTTTATGGTTGTATTTATAGATGATATCTTGATCTACTCCAAGACAACTGATGAGCATGCAGCACATCTGTGAGCAGTCCTAGAGACGCTCCGAGAACATCAGCTATATGCAAAATATAGCAAATGTGCCTTTTGGTTACCAGAGATTAGCTTCCTTGGGCATGTCATCTCTTCTAGAGGAGTAGCCGTTGACCCCTCTAAGGTCGACACAGTCCTAGAATGGAAGCCACCAACTTTAGTCACCGAAGTGCGTAGCTTCCTCGGACTAGCTGGATTTACAGGCGCTTTATAGAAGGATTTTCTAAAGTATCCAAGCCCATGACCCACCTTCTTAAGAAGGAAAAGAAGTATGAATGGACGAATAACTGTGAGTAAAGTTTTCGAGAGTTGAAAAAAAAGTTAACCTCAACACCAGTTTTAGTTCTACCAAATATCCACAAGGACTTTGAAGTATACTGTGACGCCTCCTGTCAAGGTCTGGGATGTGTACTTATGCAAGACGGAAAAGTCGTGGCCTATGTATCAAGACAACTTCGGCCTCATGAGGATAACTACCCCACTCATGACTTGGAATTAGCAGTAGTGGTACATGCACTAAAAATTTGGCGGCACTACTTAATTGGAAACCATTGCAATATATATACGAATCATAAAAGTCTTAAGTATATATTTACACAGACCGACCTCAACGTCCAGCAAAGAAGATGTTTGGAACTGATTAAAGATTATGACTTGGAAGTTCATTACCATCCTGGTAAAGCCAATGTAGTGGTTGATGCCCTAAGTCGAAAACCCAACTGCAATCATATCCAAATCCAACAAGTTTCGCCTGAGCTCTCCAAGGAGTTTGCCTCCCTTAACTTGGGCATAGTGAAGCAAGGTACCCTAGCTACAATAGAGGTACGCCCGACATTGGAGGAGCAAATCAAGGCCACTCAAAAGGGGCACCTAGGAACCTAAAAGCTTGAACAGCTACTGAGTAAAGGAAAAGCACCCGTACCCAAGATAACAAAGGATACAAAAGGAATTGTGTGGTTTGAGAACCAACTCTTCGTTCCTCATCAAAAAGAACTTAAGGAGTTAATACTTAAAGAACTTTGCACCCTGGCAGTACAAAAATGTACCAAGATTTGAAGACCTTATATTGGTGGCCACGTATGAAGCGAGATATTACAGAATATGTAGCCTGCTGTGACACTTGTCAACGTGTTAAAGCTGAGCATCAAAAACCCGCTAGATTACTCCAGCCATTGCAGATCCCTCAATAGAAGTGGAAAGAAGTAGGAATGGATTTCATAGTTGGCCTTCCACGTACCAGGTCGGGGTACGACTCCATATGGGTTGTGGTAGACCGATTGACAAAAGTGACCCACTTCATTCCAGTAAAGACCACCTATAAAGGGGATAAATTAGCAGAATTATATATGGCCCATATTATATGCTCACATGGAGTACCCAAGCGGATAGTCTCAGACCGAGGTTCCCAATTTACCTCACACTTCTGGAACAGTTTGCATACTACCCTTGGAACCCACCTAAGGCCCTTGGAACCCACCTAAGCTTTAGCATAGCATATCACCCTCGGACGGATGGGCAAACCGAAAGAGTCAACCAGAATCTGGAAGACATGCTTCGAGCCTGTGCCTTGGAATCCACTTCAGATTGGGAAAAGAATCTACCCTATGCAGAATTCTCCTATAACAACAGCTATCAATCAAGTCTTAAGATGTCACTGTTTGAGGCTTTATATGGCCAAAAATGCAGAACCCTGTTGCATTGGTCAGAGACTGGAGAAGGCCATACACTTAAGAAGGCAGAAGAAAAAGTCAAGTTAATCAGGGATCGCCTGCAAGCCGCCCAATCCAGACAAAAGAGTTATGCTGACAACCGCTATCGGGAATTAACTTTTCAAGTAGGAGACCATGTCTATCTTAAAGTCTTACCCCTTCGAGGTTTAATTGGAAACCCTCGAACTTCAATCAGACCTCACTTACCCGGAGCATCCAATTAAGATCCTAGATACTATGGAAAAGTAAACCAGACGTAAGACCTTTCGCTTCTGCAAGGTACAATGGAGCAACCACACGGAGCAAGAAGCTACTTGGGAGCGTGAAGATCAGCTCAGAGCCGACTATCCTCACCTATTTTTCAGCTGAGCCAAATCTCGAGGTCAAGATTCTGTTTAAGGATGGTAAGATTTGTAACATCTTGATTTTCGAATTATTTTGAGTTTCTGGTTGCGGTATTTTAAAGTTTTAAAAATGAGAAACTTTTGATAATTTCATATCTGCATTTGGGAATTTTTGGAATTTTTGTGCTTTTCTAGAAAACTTCTTTTCCCCTTTTTGCAAAATCTAATAGGAAAAAGAAAGAAAAGAAAAAGAAAACCCCTCCTCGGACGGCCTAGCCAGGCCCAGCCGGCCCGCCCGCTCCCCTCTTCCCCCCTCTTCTTCCTCCTTTGGCCGAAATAGTTGCGCCGCGCCCCCGGTTTCTCCCCTTCGCGCGCGCACACTAACGTCGTTCAATCACCTCTCTGCCCCCTCCTCCCCTACTCTGGTGCGAGCCCTTCTTCGTGGCTTCGCCATAGTTGCCCCGTACCCCCCTCCGCTGAGTTAGATGCTCCTCTCCCCTACTAGCTTCACCGCCCGGAGTCCCTCGTCGTACCCCCGTCGCCAACGCCCGTCAACTCCTGAGTCCGCTCCGTCGCGTCTGTGCCCTCGCCATCAAGGTTGTGCCTCAAGCCATGCACGCATTTGCTTTAACTGCATCGGCCTCACCTCCTCCTTCACCCGTAGCTCGTCCCCGTGGCTGTGCCACCGTACCACTGTACAATTGCCCATCGCCTCAGCATCAACGATTCCCCTGTGCTTCACTGTGGTGCATTGAAGCCCTTGACATCATGCGCGCGTCACCGCCCCCGCTCCTCCCCCGCCTAGCCATCGTAGAGCAATCGAGCGCACCGCCCCATCATCATTGCCCTTGAATGGCGCCAACGCTCTCCACTCACCATTGTCAGCATAATGCGTGTAATCTCTCTTTTCCCCATTCTCTCTTTTCCCCACTCCTTAGCGCATAATCTTGCATTTTTGCACCGCCGCTTGAAGCCCTTTGGTCATCTCCGACGTCGGCCATCCATGGACCCCTGCAAGCCTCTCTGACCTTGTTAATTCGCTTCTTGGACCCCTCTGAAGCTTCTGGGAGGTCTAATCGAGCTCTCCTCCCTTGCAGTTCGCTGGCCCGTTCTTCTTCCTCAACTCCGACCAACTTTCGTCGCCGCTGACTCCGACCTCCTTAGCTCAATTCCGTCCAGCCAAAACTTCATCCCAGCTTGCCAGTGGGACCCACATGTCAGAGACAGAACTCTCTCTCCTCTTTTTATTTTTGGGATTTTTCCTAAAAATAAACTTTGGAGAGCTCGTATTTTCTCACCGTAACTCTGATTTGAGTAAAACTTGTTTCTAAAATTTTCTAAATTCAAGATCTTTCAGTTATTTCAAGTTTTGTTCAATTTGGAGTTCAATTGAATTTTTATTTGGTATTTATTGCCTTCTTGCCTATTGTTGCTTTCTGGTACTTTTGGTCGGATAGATTACGAGGACACCCCCGAGCAACATTTCGACGCCTCACCGGATCCTCAGGACTTCCATACCTCTGATACAGGCGAGCCTATTGTTGCTTTCCGGTACTTTTGGTCGGATAGATTACGAGGACACCCCCGAGCAACATTTCGACGCCTCACCGGATCCTCAGGACTTCCATACCTCTGATACAGGCGAGTCAATGTTTTGATCATATTTAATCCCAAATTTTTATCGCTTATGTTGTTTAAAAATATTCAACTTGCATGCGTTATTTCTTGTACACTATGTTACTATTCTTTCATTAGTTAAATACCCAAGTTGTTACTACGACAATACTTAGCTACACCTCCCTTGTTGAAATTTTACCCATTTACCATTGTCTCCCTAGCTATTGTTAATATTACTTATTTGTCAAAATAAACTATATAAATTGCTCAGTAAGTCCAAATTTAAAAAAATCTCAGGACATTAGACTGTCCTGATCATCTCTTCTCAAAAATACAAGATTCAATTTTTGGGCAATCATGGGATGTACATGATTGATAGTTTTGGTACAAGCTTATGTTATGCTTCTTAAAACCTTAAAAATATGCTTCTTCATCTGGGCGGATGGTAAGAGAGGATGGTGTGGATGTAACACGAGAACTTGTGGTTGCGGTATGCACCGCCTGGATAAATTAATGACTTAATCCTGTGTTGACCTCTCCATGTACAATAGTACAAACTACAAGCTGGCAAAGTGTAGGCATGACCAAATAATTTGCATTGCCAGTAAGCATAAGCACTTCGGAGTGACCCATGAGTCATGGTGCTGGTTTAAGCCGTCGTGGACACGGGTCGTGTCACTGGTTTAGGCCGCCGTGTGGCGCAAGAGAGGGTCTGGGCGAAGCAACATATCTATCCCACAGAGGAAACCTTAGCGAGTGTGTCCCTTTACTAGATGCATTGTAAAAGTCATGTGATGATCCTTTTGATCCGTATGTCTAAGGAAACATGTGAAATAAAACAATTGGATTGTCTCTTATGGGTAAAGATGTACAGTCTCTACAGAGTATAAACTATTTGAATAGCCGTGCCCACGATTAAGGGCGGACATGAAAACTTCCTCGAGTTAGTTCTATTTCCAAAATCTTTTAATGGGTAGGAGCAAAACTAAGTGAAGGGAAGTACTTCACTTTTGATTTTACTTAGAGGGATGTACTCCGGCGATGATTATTTATGGTGGATGTAACCCATTAAACAAAAACTAGCATTGGTGGATAGAGCCATGTAATCGGTGGATGGAACCGTCTACAGTATATTTATTGCACATTTAAATGCTATCCATGTTTACCAAAATCTGCTAAGTCATATGATTTGTTATATAAGAATATTTGAAAACACCGCTTTCCGCAACTAAAAGAAACCCAAGCCATCCATTAAAGAGCCATGCATTCTATACTATTGCATTATGTGTGTTGCTTGCGGAGCACAATTGCAAGTGCTCACCCTCGCACTCCCCCTTTCTCCCCAAAAGGTGAGCAACAAGGTCACTACGAATATTATGAAGAGCCGGGACAAGATGAAGGAAACAACGACAACAACTAGATTTAGCTAGTAGCGTTCACACCCCCTTTGCAGTCAGTCGACCATTCTAGATAACAAGGGAATTCCACATTAGTCTAGATGACCAAATATTGAATCCTCTTGGGTTATCCCCAGTCGCTGCCTGTAGAGAAACGTGCCTTCAAGTTATTCTTCTGTTTTTCCGCTGCCTTTGGTTGTAATATTACTATCTGGCCTGACGGCCTTATGTAAGAACTTACCCTAACTCAGGTATTGTAATAAGTTTGTGTCATGTATGAAATGATCCAGTTATGTACCTGTGAGCACTATCTACTGATCCAGGGAATAGTGCAGCAAGATCACAGAGGATTTGGAATGATAAATATCACATACGGTTTTTAGTTATATCACAGACAATTTTTAGTTAAAAACCATTTGTGATTATCTGCTATCACAGACGATTTTTAACTAAAAATCTTCTGTGATATTCTTTTCTACTCCTAAATCTATTTTTGTTTATTGGTTAGCCTTAGGAAATGCTAGCTATCCCACTGAAATAAGCAAATCAACATATACACGTATACATACAATTCACATCTCAATTCATTTCACAAATATAAAACATCCAATTCACATCTCAATTCATTTCACAAACATAAAACATCCATTTTGCAAATCAATTAATTGAAATAAAATAAAATATCCATTAACAAATACACAATTACAAAAGATCTACATTGCATTTGCACTTAGATGGTAACATTGTATTTTTTATTGCTCTATCACTCCGGAATCGAGGTCTCGCGAAAAGAATAGATTCATAATCAACGAACTTGTCAAGCTGCACAAGCAATACTTGGATGGTGCATGATTGCCATCAATATCATTCCCAGGTTGCTTTGACTTTTGGATAAATATCGACAGCAAAATATACTTTCGCTTTGTACATAACCAAGGAGGAAGGTTATAGATGCAGAGAGTCACGGGCTAAATGTTATGTCGGCTGCTCATGCTACTGAAAGGATTCATTCCATCTATACTCAATCCAAACCTTATATTCATCGGTTCTGCACCGAAATCTGCAAAACTCCTATCGATGTTTCTCCACTAGGTGGAATCAGTAAGGTGTCTCAACATTCCATTCTTCTTGTGCTCTTCTGAGTGCCAACACAGCAGTTTTGCCTCCTTTAGATTCGCAAAAAACCGCTTCAAACGGAGAATTATAGAAAAATACCATGCCACTTTTGCAGGAGGTCCTTTCTTCACCTCAGTTCCCTCACCATCATCATCTGATTGATTGTTACATTTGTGTCAGGATGCGTTGCACACCGGACAGACAGCATACTCCTTACGGTAGAGGATACAATCGTTCGGACATGCATATATTCTTTCTACTTCCATTCCCAATGGACAAAGAAACTTTTTGACTTTATACGTGGTTTTATGCAACTCATTTCCCTCCGAAAGCATGTCCGCTAAAAGACCTAGCAGCGCCGTGAAATTCTTGTCAGACCAACTGTTGCTTGCCTTTAATTTCAACAGTTCAAGCACAGCTGACAACTTTGTGTACTTTGACTTGTAGTACGTGAACAAAGATTTCTCCGAGTTCTCCATCAAGCCTCGGAATTTAACATACTCTCTCTCATCATAGTTCTCTTCTACATCACGAAGCATCTGATCCAGATTGTCATCGTGCAGCCTATCCGAATCTGAACCATAATTGACATCATCCGACGGCATATCATTGACTTCACCAGCGATGTCATCCGGTGGTATATCATTAACTTCACCGGCGATGTCATCCGATGGCATATCATTGACTTTGCCATGACTGGTCCTATATGTATACCTCTTTTTGAAACCCCTCCGAATCAAGTACGTTTCAATCTGCTCTCGATTCTTAAACATTTTTAAATTCTCGCAGTCAGTGCATGGACAATACATATATTTCACCCCTTTATTCAACATATCCTACTCGGCAGGTCTTGTAAAAGCAGACACGTCATTAATGTACTCTTCAATTACACAGCTTGCAGTATACATCTAGCTTCGGTCCTATATTATATACATATATAATAATTTAGTATTAAAAATTAAATTAATTAATTATTACTATATATATACCACATGCATTACTAAATTAGCTAGATCTTCAAAGTGTGTATATATATATATATATAACAGTCACCGAAAATTAGCTAGATCTAAATTTTGATGTAACAAAAAATAAATTTCATTATTAACCATATCTAGGGCAACCAAGAACTTGATAAATCTTCAAAGCTCTCCTGCCAAATAAGCCTCCTTCCACCAAATTAAATGGCTTGAAAACCTTGCCGCCTCCAGCTGCAGCACCAGTTAGATCTGGATCAAAATGAAGACAGATGCGGTTCTAAGCGGTGCAATAAATACGCAGTCAGATTATCACGGACGGTTTTTAATAAAAATCATCTGTGGTACTGGAATATCATAGACGATTTTTAATATAAAATTGTCTGTGATAATTCCAGATTATCACAGACGGTTTTTAATAAAAACCGTCTGTGGTACTGAAATATCACAGATGGTTTTTAATAAAAAAAAACCGTCTGTGATTTTTAATAAAAAACCATCTGTGATATTCCAGTATCACAGACGGTTCATCGGTAAGAACCATCTGTAATACTCTTTTTTCCTGCTACAAACACCACAGACGGTCTCTAAATTAAAACCGTCTGTGATAGTGTACATCATACACGGTTTCACAAAACCGTCTGTGATTTGGCGTCTAGTATTAGGTTTTCTGTAGTAGTGTAAAGAGTTGTATTCAGTTTTACATGAACAACCTAATGCTAATATCTGAAACAACTTGGATCTGCATGGTGAAAAAAAGCAAAATGCTAGAAATCAGCCTGAAGAGGCATCCATGCAGTACACCCACGCTAGAAATCATGGTGAGAAAATCATTAACTTAGAAAGACTAAGCAGTACACCCATGCTAGAACTTGATCTGAAACAACTCAACACTTTTCTCACCAAGCAATACACCCTTTATATTAGTATAGACGAGCATATGAGTCATCAAACCTAAGCGCAGGATCTGCCATGGGAAGAACCAAAAAAAGGCAATTAGGACTCGTAGTAAGGAATAAAACAAAAAACATCACAAAAGGAAAAGGCTAACCATATGAGGTGGATTGGAGGAGCAGAAGGCAGTGCACTGTATATTTTAGGTCTGAGATGTAATCCAATTAGTCTGCATTACATAAAAACACCATCACAGCCCTTACCCAGAACGCTGACGTCCTCCCGTATGCAGATGTGGCCAGGCAGTAGGCCATAGGACTATGAATTATTGGTAGGAGGCGGAAGATCTCACCAGGGAAATGACGGTGAACCAAGTGCCCAAATCACCATATTAACAAACTGGACGGTAGTTGGTGTCGATATCTGAATATGTAAATTTAGATTCTTTGTGTATTCTGAATCAGTTTAGGATCACATTAATGCATATAGTAAAAATATAGATGAAATATCTACTATAATCACGATTAATTGTGAAAGAAGCAAGTATTATTAATTATCATACTAGGATTTTATAGCTAAACTTACAAGTAATAGCCTAAAGGGCTATACAAAACTAGCAGTGGAATAAAGGTAACATAGTAGTCATTCAACATGCTACAGGCAATCGACTAGGAAGTGAAGTTCTAATCCAAGAAGTCATCAAAGAATCCTTCTCCAAGTACCTCTGGTTCATATGGTTCTTTCTCAGTAACAGAGCAACAAAGTATAAAGCCGTGAGTACATAGAGTACTTAGTAAGTCGTTTGTAACAAGATACAATATAAAATCATGCAAAACTTTTTCAAGTGATGGCTAAGTGGTTATTTACAAAAAATAATAATAATTTACGGTAAATATAATAAATAGATAGACAACACACTTTAAAAATGATTAATAAGTAAATAAGTTAAAGGAATTGAAAAAACCACAAGTGAACTGACCAACCACCTCTTAACCAAACCCAAAGTTTTATGAAATTCTACCCCTCGTGTGAAATTATCGAGGATTGTTCATAACTGGGATATGGTTATTCGAATTGTTTTACTCTCTGTAGAGGTCGTGCATCTTTATCCATATGATATAACCAACTTATGGTGTTACCGGTATAACACACTTTTGTAGATGTGCCAACCAAGAAGATCACAACAAAGCCTTTACAATGCTCAATCTTAACATGATTTTGCTCACTAAGATTTCACTATCAAGTAGGTTGATCGCGTAGCCAGAAAGTCCCCTCTTGCACCATATGCAAGGTTACCCAAAAATAAACTAACCACCCACATCTATCTCAATAGTGAAACTAACGTTGAAATATTACAAATTAATTAACCAAATTCATCCCACACTAGACATGTGGTTGCATGATAAGATTTAGATCAATGATGCATAAAGTTAAGTTCTTAATCATTACCTAAGCAAGGCATTCACATCCTAATTTACTAACCACACACCATTTTACTGCACGATCACTCGTCTAAGTGAAAACCATTTTATTTAACCAAGATCAACGATACTACCCATGTCATGGTACACAAATTTTATAATTATGGATAGCCACCATAATTTAATATCTCATTAAATAAAAATTAATTAGTTGATCAATGTGATGATAAGTCCAACGTAACAATAAGCATGGCTAAGCATACTAGACGTATGCCCAGGTGGACACTATATTACATTACTAGATAATTAATCATCCTATAGTGACAATAGAATCATAGCATTTGAGTTATCAAAGAAGGGATTTAATCAAAATTTGTTGATAACTACTAAATATAAGAGTTTGTAATAAATTAGCAATACATAATAATATAAAGCAAAATAATAATACTTAGATTTGAAATAATATGTTTAACGAGATCAAAAATCATGACTTACCTTGGTATTTCTCTGTTACCACTTCTTAATCTTCAGTTCCTATTCCTTCGAAGATGTTATCTAACGAGAGAGAAAGCAAATAAAATATAAATAAATCCAAAAGAAAATCTAAATAAAATCCAAAAAAATAAAAAAAACTATAACTAAAAGATAAAGCTTAATTTTAGATGAATTTAAGAAGAAGAATCGGATCAATCGGAGTTCGTATGAAGGAGAACACACTCTCAGGAGATTTGCCAGGAAAATAAATTCATGAAAATTGAGGGAGAAAAGGAGAATATTTTCTAGAGTATTTCCTTTGTATTGAAGAAAATAAAAAAGAAAAGAAAATCTAATAATAGGGTCCACATGTTAGTGTCTCAGTCCACAGTAGGCTAAGTCCTCTGAACCTTCTGGGATTCTGGCTGACATGGCATAGTGACATGGTAGACACGTGGTAACAAGTAGGCAAAAAAGGTGACGTGGTGCTTGCATGGATACTAACTCGGCTATGGATGTGGCAAAACAAAGCGGTGTACGGAGCTGGCAACTAGAGATTGCATGGTTGTTGCATGGCGTACAGAATGGCAGACATGTCAGATCTTGTCATGTCGGCATGACGGCAACGGCTCTGTGCCCGATGGTCACTGGCGGCGAGGGCCCTCTATTTTTCTTTGGATTCACCACTCCTGGGAAGGATAGCAGATAGCGCTAGCTATGATGAGGACATGGCCCTAGTTGATACAACCATATTATCAATACTTGTTGTTCTAATTACAAGAGTTCCTATGCATCACTTAAATTATCAGCTATACGAGGAGGATTGCATCAACACTACGTGCTCGTAGGAGGGATCTACCAAAATGAAAGCTAACTAACATATCAAGATCATGTCGACGTCTCCCCCAACTCTTCCTTATGGTCACCACGTCACTTTTGGACCAATTCAAGCAAGAGTTCAAGTGGGACACGTTTTGAAATCCAATTCGGCCTATAGATCAGTTCAGATTCAACCTAATATGTCCAACTTCAAACGAGCATAACTTTCACATATGGAGTCTGTTTGAGGTCCATGAGTACTTGATGAAAAGTTTTTCTTGTCCTCTTTCCAATGAATCTAGCCTTGCCTATAAATTCCTTATGTATGGCTCACAATCATGAAAAAAAGTTACTACACCACTAGTTTGGGCCAAATCGGGCCTTGTAATGCATGAGCCTGAGAGAAAGGTGCTACCCCCACTATTCATGGCCGAAATACTGTTCATATGAACAGAAAAATAGTACCACCCCCTTGTTTCTTAATTTTGTGTTACTTCCATTCCCCTATTTAAGCAGGCCGTACCCCTCTAATTTTCTTGGATTTCACTTATGTTTAGTTTGTCTTCGTTGTAACTTGTATTTTCAGTTGTGTCAGACGACCACCTGTTAATATCCTTATTCGGAATCCTATCATATTGAGTATTTCAATCCTATTTGCAATTTGAGATTGCTTGTTATCTTGTTATTACGTGTTCTTCGGCTGCGTGTAGGAATAGACCTTCGTGGTCAGGTCAACCGCGTTCTTGGTACGGGTGATAACGACTCGAAGTATGGTTTAACGATTGCTTGGCTTGCTGGTCGTTACCGGTTAGTAGCCGCATCGTCAAAGTCGTTCTCCTCCAAATCAAAATTAATTATCATTCTATCGGAAGATCGAAACCCCACCCCCTCATCAAGCTACCTCACAAAAGAGTTGAAATGACAAAATTGTAGCGATGTAGGAGAATCGAGGTAAAGAAAACTAGCTAGCTTGATTGCAGCCGCTTTTAAAATAATATCAGTTGATTGTGTATGTACACCCTCTCGATCGAGGACCATCACCATTCACCAAAGCTAAATGTAGAGGGAGTTAACTGAATAATTTTGGAAAAAGAAAGATGTGACTCAGTTTCTCATGATGGCCCGAGTTCTGCACAACTGATCAGTACTCATGGTCGACCCAGAGAAACTCGATCACCACATTTTGCCAGCCCTTTTTTCGTCTCAACTTAGACCGACCCAGACTATTTTTTGGACGACAAAACTCGGACCCCAGACTGGACTGAAACACGAAGCTTGGGTCGTAGGACCCGGCAACTTGACAATGGTGTCGGGAAGTGATAATGAGCCGCGAGAAAGCCCTAATACTGGACCAGTACGTGATGGCAGAAAGCGTTCTTGCTTGCATGTGGCGTGTCTGATATTACTATTGCCTGCCTGCCGAACCGACTATCTTTCTGCTCGCAGGCATGCACGCACGCACGCACGCACACGATGACTCACTGTCCCCGTTGTTTTCCTCTCGTTCACGTGTTCAGGAAAAAGGCCACAGTTACTTATACTCGATCGATGACCAGCTTCCTCCTTGGTTTTACTGCGGCATACACAAGGAAATAGGGATAATATAGTACAAACAATAACAAGCTAGTGGCCATGCATTCGATCATATGTAAATACATCACCACAAAAGGTACCTAGGAACCACGCATATATTAACCCTTTCACAGAAATGGTTACAAACAATAACAAGAATATGGCATAAATAAACGCATCACTCCAAAAGGTAGGAAATATATATTAAGCCTTTCAAGTAGTATCAGCCTACCAAGGGCGTATATTGCTGTCTATCTAGCGTCCATATCGCTATAATATTCCATGTGATTCTGTGTCTAAAGTAGGCAGCAAATTGATCACCTACCTTTCAATTCACCCATTCATCACCACCATCGATGCCCAACCGAGCATGCACATATATATGATCAAATCGGAATATCAGACGGGAAAAAAGGAGGTAGTTACACCATCGTACATTCGATGCACGAGGCCGTGATCGGCCAATTCGGCGAGAAAAGGCCTGTCGACCAACACGGTAGCAGGGATCGAGCAGGCAGGCATGGCGATCGAATTCTATATATATTTTTCTCACTTTCACCGCGTACTACAGGAACAAAAGGTTAGTGCGCACCAGTGACCATGAGGTGATCTCCGATGAATCACATGCGATGTATATACTGACTTTTCAATTCCCAGAAAACAGATGGCACAAACTACTGAAAAGTGATTAATTGTAATGAATGCCTGATCTTTAGTTTTTTGTCTACCGAAAACGTACCGTTGGCGTCGTTGCAACGACGCCATCCATCTTATAAGAGTGTTGTGCCGACGAAATTGACCGCGGCACTCACTAGCTAGCGGCCGGCCGGGTCAGAATTATTCCTTTGTATAGTGCTCATGAGAGCTTTAGCTTTTAACTTTAAGTTTTTAAATTTTGTCTTTTTCTTGTTTTTAGCTTTTTTGACTGTTTTTCTTTTGTTCTTTTGCCTTATCCATAATGATATAACTTTTTTTCTTTTGTAAATTTAATTATGCTAAAGAATGCTACCAACAACTATAACACAAAAAAGCCTCTAGAGTATTAAATAAGATAGAAGCTCATATTTTAGGTCCAAATGAGAATTAAAGACTAAAGGGTAGTGGTTTTATTCCACGTGGGTGGAGGGTATCCGTAGTGTATATATCATAATGGGCTTTTAAGGTGGGTCTCATCTAGTTGTTAAGGTCGACTCTGTTATGTTTAAGGCCACCGCTCGGCCTTAAGGAAGGTCCCACCTAATATCCCTCATGCCAGGTGATTGGCTGGTGGAGGGAGAGAGAACACATGATTCAAAAGAAAAATTATATTTTAATACTTATAGCCAGATCTTTAGGTTAAAGACTGGTCTTAAACCTTTTTTGTGCATGGCCTACTTAAGATCGATCTTGTAATATATAAGGTCGATTTTAATGTGACTTAAGACTTTTTATTTTCATACACTGTAGATACCCTGAGATACATAATTATACCACCGGCTGTGATTTGCACCATTCACGTACTAGAACTTTTTTTTTTAAAAAAAAAAGATAGGGCTCTACCGTCCAAGCCAAGAGGGAAAAGAGCTTTAAATAGTTAATAACTCCACCGGGCAGAGGTGTCAGTAGAGAACACAGTTACACTCGGAAGTTGAGAAACAACATCAGTACATTTGAGGTGTCGGAAACCAAGGAATGTCACTCCATATCTTCTTTACCTCTCTCGGTCACCTCTTACATCAAGGCCGTCTGGTTTTCAGAAAAATCCTTGTGTCCATTTCCTTTCGGATGTTCCACGCGATATAAATCATGGTAGCATTGGTTTCTAAAATTTATTTTTCTATGATAAATATATTTGCTATATTATCTAGATTTTGAATGGAGTGTTGTTTAAAGTAAAATCTACTGATCGATTTGCTATATTTGCATTCGGCAGTAAATAATATTAAGCAATTGGGAGTAGTGACGGGAAAAGAGGAGAGTTTGTTTGTATCCTCTGTTAAAAGTTTATTTCTTGATGAGAAATCTAGGTTATCCTTAATGCCTGAACATCTTTTTGGTGGGGAGTGTAATTCGGATAGTGAAATAGAACTGGTAGATGAAATGGAAAATGAGGTAGTTAACCACTTATGTGGTGACTTAATGGAAGAGGTATTCGATGAAGATAGCTATCACCTAAGGTGTGATTTTAAGGCTGTTCGGAAATCAAATAAGTCTGGCGCTAAGTCGTCCTTGAAAAGGACTTGTAAGAAAAGAAACTTAAGAAAACAAAAGGGGGTTCAATATGAGAGGGCTTTTTTGGAATAGCAGAGATCTTAGAGACTTGGCTAAATCCAGATTTTTGTATAGCACGTCCAAAGAGCAGAGCTTAGACTTTATTGCTCTTCTGGAAACTGGAAAAAAAGATTTTGCTCAATCAAAACTTAACAGGTTGTGTGAAGGGAGAAACTTTATTTGACACTGGACAGAACCTCGTGGGAGGTCTGGGGGAATTTTGTTAGGGGTTAATATTGATGTTTTCGAAATTGGAAGCATTGAGGAAGGGGACTTTTTTTGTTAAATTTCTCCTTAGAAATAAATTAGATGGATTCAAATGGGTGTTAGTGGCTGTTTATGGGGCAGCACAACCTGCGTTCAAAGAGGTGTTTCTCACTGAGTTGGTTCAAGCTTGTAGTAAGATCTCTTTGCCTTTATTGATAGGGGTGATTTTAATATCATTAGAAACTCAAGTGAAAAGAATAAAGATAGGTTTGACGATCGATGGCCCTTTTTATTTAATGCCATTATAGATGGTCTGAATTTGAGGGAGATCGAAATCTCGGGACGAAAATTCACTTGGGCTAATTCTCTACTATCCCCGACATTTGAAAAACTAGATAGGGTGCTAGTAAGTACGGATTGGGAGCACAAATTCCCACTTGTCACGGTAATGGCTTTGAATAGACAGTTTTCAGATCATACGCTGTTATTACTCAACACTGGTGGAGGCAACATAGTTAAGAAGCAAGCAGTGTTCAGTTTTGAGCTTAATTGGTTCCTTCGGGAGGGTTTCTATGATTCAGTTTCGAAGGTTTGGGTTGGAGAGAATAGAGGTAATACTTCCATTCAAAGATGACAGAATAAAACTAGGAAGCTAAGGCAATTTTTAAGGGGCTGGGCTAAGAATGGAAATGGGATTTTTAAAAGAGAAAAGCAGTAGCTTTTTAAGATTGCTGAAGATTTGGACAAAAAAGCAGAAAAGCATATTCTAAGTTCTCAAGAAATTGACCTTCGGCAAAGTGTTAAAGAAAGGTTGACGCATTTGTTTAGGGAGGAGGAGATTAAATGGTTTCAAAGGGCTAAAACTTCAAATTTGCTTCAGGGGGATAGTAACACCAAGTATTTTCAGTTGGTGGCTAATGGTAAGCGGAGGAAAACTAGAATTTTTAGACTTGATCAAGAAGAAGGAGTTATTGAGGGAGAGGATAATTTGAAGGATTATATTACAAAGTATTATAAAGGGCTATTTGGCTCAACACAGAGAAATGTATTTTCTCTGGACGAGATCCAAATAGATGACATACCTCAAGTATCGAGGGAAGAAAATAATTTATTGATTGGCAATTTTACTGAAAAAGAAGTTAGAGAAGTGATTTTTCAATTAAAACACAATAAAGCTCCGGGTCCTGATGGATTTCCAGCGGAGTTTTATCAAGTGTTTTGGAGTCTAATTAAAGAGGACTTAATGGCCATGTTTAAAGATTTCCACGACTGGGTTCTCCCCCTTTATAGTTTGAATTTTGGAATTATATCCCTTGTACCTAAGCAAAAGGAGGTGAAACAGATTCAGCAGTATAGGCCAATTTGTATGCTTAATGTAAGTTTTAAGATTTTTACAAAGGTTCTAACTAATAGGGTAACTGGGATAGCAAACAGAGTGATTAAACCTTCGCAAACGGCGTTTATGCCAGGAAGAAATATTATGGAAGGAGTAGTGGTGCTGCATGAAACAATCCATGAGTTGCGCAAAGAGAAAAAAGAAGGGCTCATTCTCAAATTGGACTTTGAGAAGGCTTATGACAAGGTTAATTGGTCCTTCTTGCAACAAGCTTTGAGAATGAAGGGTTTCTCTTCGACTTGGTGTAAGTATGTTGAGGAAGTGGTAAGTAGGGGCAGCGTCGGGGTAAAAGTAAATGATGAGGTGGGTCATTTCTTTCAGACCAGAAAAGTTTTAAGATAAGGAGATCCTCTGTCACCAGTTCTTTTTAATCTAGTTGCTGATATGTTGGCAATTCTTATCTCTAGAGCAAAATCTTTGGGGGTAGTTTAGAGGGTTAGTACCAAATCTGGTAAAGGATGGCCTGTCTATTTTACAATATGCGGATGACACTATTCTTTTTATGGAAAATGATTTAGAGGAGGCCAAGAATTTAAAATTAGTACTATGTACTTTTGAAAAATTGTCGGGTCTCAAGATTAACTTCCATAAAAGTGAGCTCTTTTGTTTTTGGGGCAGCTAAAGATAAAAGTCTAGAGTATGTAGAGTTGTTTGGTTGTAAAGAGGGAAGCTATCCTTTTAGATATTTAGGAATTCCTATGCATTATCGTAAAATTTTGAGTAAAGATTGGAGGTTAATTGAAGAGAGGTTTCAGAAAAAGCTTAGTAGCTGGAAGGGAAAGATGTTGTCAGTGGGTGGTAGGCTTGTTCTGATCAACTCGGTGCTTACAAGTCTGCCAGTATTTATGATGTCTTTTTTAGCTATTCCTAAAGGGATCCTTAAAAAATTGGATTACTACAGATTCAGATTTTTTTTGGCAAAGTGATGAACACAAAAAGAAATATAGGCTTGTAAGGTGGAGCTCTCTTTGTAAAACAAAATACATGGGAGGCTTGGGTATTTTAAATTTGAAAGTTTTAAATAAATGTCTTCTAAGCAAGTGGCTGTTTAAGCTTTTGAATGAAGAAGGGCTTTGGCAAGAGGTGCTCAAGAAAAAGTATTTGAAGAATAAAACTTTGTCGCAAGTTCAAAAGTAACCAGGGGATTCCCAATTTTGGGCTGGGATCATGGAAGTTAAGGATCTTTTTTTGTCACAGGGAAGATTCAAAGTTAATAATGGAAAGCAAACTAGATTTTGGGAAGATCGTTGGTTAGACAATGAGTCAATGATGGATAGATATCCTGGGTTGTACAAGATTGTTAGAAGGAAAAATGACACGGTTTCTCAAGTACTAAGTATGACCCCATTGAATATTTCGTTTAGACGTGCTTTGACAGGGGAAAAGCTGGAGGCATGGCTTGAGTTGGTTTCTATTATAATTTTGGTTTCTTTGAATAATACTAAGGATGGTTTTACTTGGAATCTACTTAAGAATGGTTCATTTTCAGTTCGATCTCTTTACATGGATATTATGAAACAAGAGAGGTTACAAGGGAAAAACGTCTTTTGAAAAACTAAGTTACCTTTGAAGATTAAAGTTTTTCTTTGGTATTTGTCCAGAGGGGTGATTTTAACTAAAGATAATTTGGTTAAGAGGCGCTGGATTGGTTGTACTAAGTGTTGTTTTTGTAGTTCGGAGGAGTCAATTCAACATCTCTTTTTCGATTGCCATATTGCAAGGTCCATTTGGAATTCGGTTTTTATTGTCTTTAATATCCAACCACCTTCTAGTGTCACTCAATTGTTTGGTTCTTGGCTTAGGAGTTTCTCTTCTAAACTTAGAAATTAGATTTTAATTGAGGTTGCAGCTCTATGTTGGGCAATGTGGTTGAATATAAATGACGCTGTTTTCAAAAGGACCAATTCTCATTCATTCTTGCAGGTCATTTTCAGGGGGACGTACTGGATCAGGCTATGGTCGCAGCTGTCTAAAGAGGAAGAGAGAATTGCACTAAAAGAAGGATGCCATCGATTGGAGAAATTGGTGTTGGATTTCTTCAGCAAGTTTGGTTGGAGGACTAGGAGAAGGATAGAAGTTGAACCTTTGCGTTGAAGAGTTTTTTGTTTCTGGGTATCATCGTTTGGTGAAGGGATGTCTAAGTTATGAGTTTGTGTTTTTGTTGGTTGAAGTTTGTGTGGTAGTTTATTTCACTGTTTGGTGAGAGGTGGTCTAAGTACCGTATGTTGGTTTGTTAAGTGGTTATACTCATTCACATGTGAATAATGGAGGTCGAAATTCTGAATATTCCTTAATCTAAAAAATAGTGATTTTATTTATATATATCAAAATCACATATAAATATATCTCTCTATAAATTTTTCTATAAACTATTATTATTTATAAATCAAAACTAAAAACTAAAATAGAAAGCCAATATAAACAGGCTTGGCCGACCATACCGTTATAGTCCCACTTCTGTTCTTTTGGCATTGCCTTTGTCATCACCAATATAAAATTCTGACAAAGTCTGAGGGTCTGATCTGTTCTAGGATGTCGCAGTGCACCGAGTTAAGAACAGTGGACCAGACCTCAATAGCGAAAGGGCAGTGGAGGCAGAGGTGCATCCCAGTTTCCTGTTGGGTGTTTCTGGATCTGTTGGTGTGGCCATCCCCTAAGTGCCAGGTTGTCAGCGATTAGGACATTGTTTTGACCAGTGTACAGGTGAAAAAGTTACATTTGTTTTTATGTTCGGGCTTTCCAAATATAAGACTGTTACTGATATGTTTTAGAAAAATATAATTATAAAGATGATTATATCACTTCTATATTTATGATTTTTTGAATAATATATTATTTTATTTTCTAAATAAATATTTTTCATATTGATCAATAAGTATATGACTTGTTCGTGGAACTCTTTATTCATATTTTGATGTTATTCTAAATTATTCTTGATCTTATATCATTATGTAGGACAATTATAATTTACAGATCAGTACATATACTAATTGATGAACATGTTTCACGAATCATAGATATGAGATGTCAAATCAATAATATAGACACATATTAAAGAACATGATGTTGGATTGATCCACTATAAAATACTGCGAAAATTGTTATATTCTTAAGTGTCATAAGTTGGTTTCATATATAGTGTATGTAGAATCCTTAGACCTGATATTGCCATTATTTTCTACATATGTAATAGTTTACTTAGGGGTTATCAAATATTACTCTGTAACTAGATAGTCATTAAGATAGCTTTCGGATTTACTATGAAACATGCGAAGGAATATAAGCGATCAAGATGAAATTTACCCCTCCTATATAACATGAGAGATATTTCTAGGCTCCTCGATGCAGTTAGATTAAGGAAGTGAATGATCATGCCGAATGTGGTTGAGAAGTTAATTACAACTGAGTAAACCACAACAGGCTTGAGTGAATGATCGAGTTATCATAGGATGGTACGCTTCTCACCTTGAGTTCGATCTAGTATCATGAGACAAAGAGATCAATACATAAGCACTATGCAAATTCATCCGATATGATCTTTATACATGTTTGGGAGTCGTTATATCCTGTTAGGGACCGCTATCGACTTATGTATCGGAAAGGAACTTTCGGCCTATAGCCAAATATACATGAACCTATAGAGTCATACACTTAATAGACTAAAATGATAAAGAGCTAGATGATAGTTTCTAAGTGGGATTCAATATCTACTTGTATCGGATAAGAATCCAATTGGAAACTATATTACGAGACATGCTGGGGCTGAGGGAGTCATCCTAAAACATACCCATCGAAACCTTAGCCACCACCTCTCATAATCCCTACCGTGTGGGCTATTGCTAACATGCCGATGCATAATGTTCTATCCCTAGATGTGTGGACCTCGGAAGAGACACTGCTACAACTAGGGCGTTGATCGGGATGATCGCGAGGAGGAGACGGTTGGCCAGAGGATGATCGACTACTTCCATTATATCAACACGCTCTTCGTTGAATCGGCTGCTTTAACTCTACTTCCGCTGCACTACGTATCTAGTGATAACGACCTATGATCTCTTGCTCGCATGGCTTCCTGATTTACATGATAAAATTTTTTTATTTGCGCTAGCATAACCTAGCTACCTGTATCCCAACAAAGACTTCTCTTGTATCGTTCATAGCAACCCTTGAATTGCGTGAGGTGCCCATGCTGCGTCCAATGAGCTCTGAATTAAAGTTCTTATATACATGTAGTCTCATCTCATATAAAAATTTGAAGGGACATATACTGATTTGTCTAGGTAATAGGTTTGTAACCCTTACTTTCAGCGCATTAATATATATTGATACACAGACTCTGGTAGTCAACTGGTAGCACTGCTGCAGAAAAGGTCATCACAGATGGTTCACAAATATCATCATAGACGGTTTCATGAGCTATCTGAATTTATGGCTCAGTAATTGCATGAGGTCATCACAAAAGGCCTTTGAACCATCTGTGATGCAATTATCACAGACGGTTTCAATAACAAATCATCTGTGATAATTAACTATCACAGACGGTTTTCAATAGAAACCATCTGTGATAGTCAACTATCACAGACGGTTACTAGTTAATAACCGTCTGTGATATTCTTTTTTATTCCTAAATCTATTTCTGTTTGTTGGCTAGCCTCAGGAAATGCTAGTCGTGCCCTCTGAAATAAGCAGATCAACACAGTATACATCCAATTCACATTCATTCATTCAGAAACAAGAACATCTATTTCACAAATCAGTTAACTGAATAAAATAAATTATCTATCAACAAATACACACATATACAATTAAGCTCAATCTTATCCCGATCAAATTCATTCTACATTATAGAACTCCACATCTCCTTTTATGATTTTAGATATAAACAAGTATGCACACTGTCCTCGAATTTGTTTGGGGTTAGCCTGTTCCAACGTAGTTGTAGCGATGGACGCAACATGTCGGTAGGAATATCAATGTCGTGCATACATATATAAGTTGATAAGTATGAAATAATTATTGTGAAACGGTTCAAAGAAAAAACTGTCTGTGATATTTGACAGATGATTTTTACTTTAAACTGTCTGTGATACATCTTCAAAGACAATTTTTAGCGCTTGAAGTAACACAGACAATCTTTAAACTAAAACCGTTTGTGATGATATTTAATATTGACGGTTTTAGAAAACCATTTATGATGTGGCGTCTACTATTAAACTTTTTATAATAGTGTAGCATAATAAGTTTGTTGGGATTAGCTCACAAGAGAACTCATAGCTTCTTCTTCCGTTGTATTTGACACACATATGCACGGAGGTGGACACATGCGACTGCTTAATTTGTGTTTGCTCTATTTTCTGTTATTCGAGTCTCTCAAAAGACTCAACAGACCAACAAACTACATAATTAGACATGCTATGGTGCGACGGGTGCCTAACGCCCTGATCCGCTAGTGGCGCCACGTCGCACAACAACTAAATTCTGCGTGCACGCAACTACATACATGGTCAAGCATCTACACCACTTTCCATGCCAAGGCCCTAGACGTGCGCTACTATTTTCACTACTACGAAAACACTATTAGTAAATATCAAATCATAGAAGATTTGACAAAACTGTCTGTGATGTACACTATCATAAACGGTTTTAATTTGGAGACCATTTGTGTTGTTGGTGTCGGAAAAAACGAATATCACAGACGATTTTTACCGATGAACCGTCTGTTATACTAGAATATCATAGACGATTTTTATTAAAAACTATCTGTGATAATATGTGAATTATCAAAGATGATTTTTATTAAAAACCGTCTGTGATAATTAGCTTATCACAGATGGTTTTTAGTTAAAAATCATCTGTGATAATCCCACTATACATTTATTCCACCACTTAGAACCGCATCTATCTTCATTTCAATCCAGATCTAGCTGGTACTTCAGCTGGAGGAGACAAGGCTTTCAGACCATTTAATTTGGTGGAAGGAGGCTTATTTGGCAAGAGAGCTTTGAAGATTCATCAAGTTCTTAGTTGCCCTAGATATGGTTAGTTATGAAATTTATTTTTCGTTGCATCAAAATTTAGATATAACATTCAGTGACTGTTATTGAAGATGGTTTGCAGGTACTTGACCATACATTATCAATTCTTGTCAGGTGGGAGGTTAAATTTGTCAAAATTGTAGGTTATAAGTGGTTCCTCGATCATTGAGGAAATAGCTGTTGTGTTTATAATATGAATTAAGCTAGCAAAGTCTCAATGCATGTGATATATATGTAGTAATAATTAATTAATTTAATTTTTAATACTAAGTTATCATATACATGCATAACGTAGGACCGAAGCTGGATGTATGCCGCAAACCGTGTGAGTGAAGAGTATATTAATAGCGTGTCTGCTTTTACAAGAGCTGCCGTGGAGGATATGTTGAATAAGGGGTTGAAATATATGTACTGTCCATACATTGACTACGAGAATTTAAATATGTTTAAGAGCCGAGAGCAGATTGAAGCGCACTTGATTCAGAGGGGTTTCAAAAAGGGGTCATGGTGAAGTCATGGTGAAGTCAATGATATACCGCCGAATGACATCGCTTGTGAAGTCAATGATATGCTGTCGGATGATATCGCCAGTGAAGTCAATTACATGCCGCCAGATGATGTCAATTGTGGTTCGGACTCTGATGAGGACATCAATTCTATTGATATGAACACTCCTCTTACTACTTCTTTGAATGATGGGCAAGGTCCAATTACTCGAGAACGTGCTCGTCAACTCAACTATCAGGTAAACTCATTTTTAGGAGTCAATAATATTTCTACTGAAAATTTGATACTTCCTAATACTTGTGATTTTCTTGTTATTAGGAATCATGGAAAGGAGGAGACAACTCACAGCAAGAGGAATACATGACAAATTTAGGTTTATTATCCATGGTGCTGCGACACCTTTTGGACCGAGAGTCTTGTATCACCACTTAGATTTTTGGGCCGGTACTGTTCACATACATAGTACCATAGCAGTACTATTTATGTGAACAGTACTGCGCCCTTTTCATTAGGTAAGTCCGGCTTCCCCCTTCTCTATTTAAGGAGGTCGCGCCCCTTTAGTTTTCGTTCGGTTTTTCTCAAGAGATTATTCTACTTAGTAATATCACCGCACGTCCGATTGAGGAACCCTAACTTGTGAACTTAATCTTTATTCATAATACAATTTCATATTGCATCTTGTACTCTCTTTCTTGTGTTCTCGATTCGCTTGCAGGAGATAGCCTTCTTGGCGAGATCAACCGCGTTCGACATGGTTGATAACCATCAGAGCAGTAGTGTAGTGATTGCGAGGGGATCGATCTGTTTTGGTCGGAGCCTTTGGATCATCAACATCAATATCTCCACAATCGACTTATCAGTACCTTTCGGAAGATCAGGACATCGTCACATTAGGTGGTATCAGAGCAACAATTGCCTATAAGGTAATTCATCCCTTTTAGATTAGTTTATGTTCATCGTATTGTCCTAAAAACTCTAGAAAATTAGCCCACAAAAAATTGTTCGTAGTGTTCTTCCGCTGTCCCAACACCTCTTGTGCCTTTGCAATTTTTCTTTTCAGTATTGCTCGTTGAATTTTTGGTTACATTGTTGTGTCAAGTTGCTGATTGCTAGTTTAGTCAGAGTCCAGTTCGTTATTATCTAGTTGCATCTCGTGTTCCTTTCGTAGCTTCGTCGTTGTGTGTTCTTGTTCCTTGCCGCGCCACCATTCTTGCCGCGTCGCCATCCTTGCCGTGGCCTTCAATCCGCTACCACTCCATCCACTGCCAACCATTGCCGCAACCCCCCAGGTGTTGCCATCCTCCACGACCCTGCCATCCCCTGCCGCGCCTCTCGCTTGTTTTGTCCTGTGCAAAAAAAATAGGTTTCGAACTCAGAGGAAAAAATAGAAAAATGAGAAAAAAAAGACAAAGAGTGTCCCCTCTGTCCGAAATTTGAAGGGTTATTAAAACTTTTCCAAATCTAGTGAAATTTAGTGGAGTCCTTCTTGATACATCCGTAAGCCTTCAAAAAAAATTTGAGCAAGTTCAGCCGCGGGATCAAAAGTTATAGCAGTTTGAATTGAGACCGAATCGAATTTGAGTCCGTTTCCGACCCCCCTTCAGTAAAACGGGCATAACTTTTGCATACGGAGTCGGAATTCAACGTTCTTATACTCGTTGGAAAGCTAATGATGGCACGCATCCAATAAAAATTGGCTATCTTTAGCCCTAAAATTGTGTCACAAGATTTTGGTTTTCTATTTTTGGTGTTTTATTCAGTCTTCTCTTCGGAATTTGGGGTTCGACCAGTTGAAAAAGTTATAGATCTCGTTGAAACCTTTCAAACGAATATATATAAGCCATAGAAAACTCTTCCTTTTCATCGTTTGAAACTAGCTGTTGTATCTGCTCAATCTAGAGGGTTGTTCGTGTTTTACCGATATCGCTGTTTTGTGCTCTACATCGCACGAATAATCTTGTGCCCTTAGAAAGAAGTTTGAGTAGTGGGCTAGTGTCGCTCCTAGTACTTGTTGTGAGGTTCTCCTTTATTTACATTAAATCACATTGATCGTTGCGTGTGCGTTCATACACTTCCTTGCATAGGGCTTGATTAGCTAGCTGTGATTAGGCTAGGATCAGCAACCTTTGACGAGTAAGTTGAATAATCTTTCAACTTGCATTTACTGAACTGATTATTGCTGATCCTTTTGATACCATATTGTGCCTTCCAAGCTCCACCTACTTTTGATCAGAACAGGTCTCCTCTTGCAATCATACCCACGCTCGACATGGTATCACGAACCAGCCACCGGCTATACCACCTGCTGCATTGGTAAGAACACTTGTAAGAGTGTGGTAAGATGCTTGATAGTATGTGATTTCACCTTCTATCACCTAATAATTGATAGGGATAATACCTTTGTGTTGTCTTTTGTTTTCTACTATCATGACAGGTGAGTCGTCTGATGCGCAAGAGTGTGCTGTAAAGGGAGAGCTCATGATGCTCTTGGATGAACAACACGCTACCATTAATGACGACATCGATAGGAAGCTTTAAGCTACGAAGGATACATTGCAGTGCTTCATCAATGAGAGTACTGCAGCACTCACTATATGTCTTGAAAGAATGGTGAATCGGCCACCAAACAATGGACGCGAGTATGAACATGATGCAGCCGAAGATCTTGAGGTGGGATATGATAATAAGAGGCGAAATTGTGACGCTCAAGATGCACGTCTACGACACCGCCTACAACACAACCGTCACAGTATATGAGGTAATGATTTTCAGCACCACAATGCTCGTGTTAATGATAACATATTTGCTAAAGTTAAATTTACCATACCATCTTTTGCGGGTGTTTATGATGCTGAAATTTATCTAGATTGGGAGGTGACAGTTTTACAAAAATTTAATACACATCTAGTTCCTGAAGTGCATAGAGTTAGACAAGCTACTAGTGAATTTAAAGATTTTGCTATCCTTTGGTGGAGTCAAGTAGTTAATTCCTGTTTAACACCTGATACATGGGATAGATTGAAGGTAGCTATGCGTGCTAGATTTATTCCTCCTGCTTTTAAACGTGATATGCGTAAGAAATTGCAGTGCTTAGACCAAGGTAATAAATCTGTCAAGAAATATTATCAAGAACTACAAATAGGTATGCTGCGTTGTAATGTTGTAGAGGATGAGGAGCATAAAATGGCTCGTTTTTATCGGGGCTTAAGGCATGAAATTCAGGACATAGTTGATTATAAGGAGTATAATGATATCAATAGATTGTTCCAGCTTGCTTGTTTAGCAGAAAAAGAATTGCAGGGAAGTACTTCTGCATCGAGGTCAACACTGGGCAAACCATGTCGGTCCCACCCCCTGCTTTTCGATTTGCTGCCCCCTCCATGAGTAGGGCGCATTCAGCAGCACTGCCACCACTGTCACGCGCACCTGAGGCGAGCAAATCTACTAGTGTGCAGATATCAGCGCAGAGCTCTTCATCGGTTGCTTCCACGAGTCATATGACGGGGATTATATGCCACCATTGTAAATGGATGGAACACGTCATGAAAAATTGCCTAAGTCAGCGAGTGTACATTGCAACAGAAGACGGTGGATATGTAAGTGCTAGTGATGTTGATGATAAATATGCTCTTGCAACTAACCTTACAGGTAATAATGATGATCTAGAGGAATATAGCGAAGGGGAGAAAATTTTAGGTACTGCTGTTATGGAGAATTATAGGACCATAATTGTGCAGCGAGTGTTGAGCACTCAAAGAGAGCAAGCGGAGAAGCTACAGTGTCATAATTTATTTCAGATATTCCTCATCGTCAAGGAATGCCGTGTTCGTGTCATAATTGATGGCGGGAGTTGTAATAACTTGGTGAGTTTAGATTTGGTCAAGAAGCTTAGCTTGACTATACGTGCACATTCTCATCTATACCATATTCAGTGGTTCAACAACAGCGGTAAGGTGAAGGTAACACAATCTGTAAGGGTGCATTTTTTCATTGGTTCCTGTCATGATGTAGCTAATTTCGACGTAGTGCCTATGCAAGCTTGTTCACTTTTATTAGATCATCCATGGGAATTTAATACCGACGCAACTTATCATGGTAGAAGTAATAAGTACTCTCTTATGCACAAAGGAAAGAAAATAATTTTGCTACCTTTGACACCTGCTGAAATTGTGCAATGTGAAAAAGAGATAGCTGCAAATGAGAGGAAAGAACATGAACATGAGTATGAATATGAAAATCGGCAAGTAGTGAAGAATATTTTCCCACCCAAGAAAGAGAAGTTGGCACCTAATTCTAAGACTGAGGAAATTAAATTAAAGGATTATGTCATGCTTGGAACCAAATATGATCTTGCTGAGATTGTCGACAATGATATTCCATGCTATGCTTTGATATGCAAAGACACTTTATTTTCACTTGATGATGTATCTAGTTCTTTGCCGTCTGTTGTCATTAACCTTTTATAGGAATATGAGGATGTGTTTCCAGCTAAACTACCCCCGGGACTGCCATCTATTAGAGGGATTGAACACCAAATTTACTTAATTTCGGGGGCGACTTTGCCAAACCGTGCGACGTATAGAACCAATCCGGAGGAGACTAAGGAAATTCAATGACAAGTCTAAGATCTTCTGGACTGAGGGTATGTACGAGAAAGCCTGAGTTCTTGTGTTATTCCTGTTCTTTTGGTTCCTAAGAAAGACGATAGTTGGCGTATGTGTATTGATTGTAGAGCCATTAATAATATCACAATACGGTATCGTCATCCTATTCCTAGGTTGGACAACATGTTAGATGAGTTGAGTGATTCTATTATTTTCACAAAGATTGACTTGCGTAGCGGGTACCACAAGATTAGAATGAAATTAGGAGATAAATGGAAAATGGCGTTTAAAACTAAATTTGGGCTATATGAGTGGTTGGTGATGCGTTTTGGTTTAACTAATGCACCTAGCACTTTCATGCGTTTGATGAACGATATTTTACGTGCTTTTATTGAAATATTTATGGTGGTTTATTTTGATAATATTCTGATATATAGCAAGTCATATGAAGAACACCTGAATCACTTACGTGCTATTTTTAATGCTTTACGAGATGCACGTTTGTTTGGTAACCTTGAGAAGTGCACCTTTTGCACTGATCGAGTATCGTTTCTTGGCTATGTTGCTAGTCTACAGGGCATTGAAGTTGATCAAGCCAAGATCGTCGCTATCCAGAGTTGGCCGCCTCCTAAAATAGTCACACAAGTGCGGAGTTTTCTCGGGCTCACTAGTTTTTATCGGCGTTTTATTCAGAATTTCAGCACCATTGCTGCACCGCTGAATGAGCTTTCAAATAAGGGTGTTCCTTTTACTTGGGGCACCATGCAACAATATGCTTTCGATGCTCTCAAAGATAAGTTGACACACGCCCCTTTGCTTCAACTCCCTGATTTTTGTAAGACTTTTGAATTAGAATGTGATGCTAGTGGCATAGGTCTTGGTGGTATGTTAATTCAAGAAGGAAAACCAGTTGCTTACTTTAGTGAAAAATTAAGTGGGCCTAGTTTGAACCATTCCACCTATGATAAAGAATTATATGCTCTAGTTTGAACTTTGGAAACATGACAATATTATTTATGGCCCAAAGAGTTCGTAATACATTCCGATCATGAGTCTTTGAAGCATATTCGAAATCAAACCAATCTGAATCGTAGACATACTAAGTGGGTTGAGTTTATTGAGTCCTTTCCTTATGTCATTAAACATAAAAAGGGCAAAGAAAATGTAATAGCTGATGCATTGTCTAGAAGATATACCATGCTTTCACACTTGACTTCAAAATCTTTGGATTAGAGACAATAAAAGAGCAATATGTGCATGATGCTGATTTTAAAGATATGTTGCTCAATTGTAGGGAAAGGGTTGGAATAAATTTGTGGTGCATGAAGGGTTCTTGTACTGTGCTAACAAGCTATGCATTCCAGTTACCTCCGTTCGTCTTTTGTTGTTACAGGAGACGCATGGAGGAGGATTAATGGGTCACTTCGGCGTGAAGAAGACCGTGGATATTCTAACCCACCACTTTTGTTGACCGAAGATGAGGCGCGATGTCGAACGCTTCATTACCCGCTGCACCACGTGTCAAAAAGCTAAGTCACAACTTAATCCTCATAGTTTATACATGCTTCTTCCTGTGCTAAGCACATCTTGGGAAGATATTTCTATGAATTTTGTTTTAGGTCTACCTAGAATAAAAAAGGGGAGGGATAGCATTTTTGTTGTCGTGGATAGATTTTCTAAGATGGCTCATTTTATACCTTATCATAAAAGCGATGATGCTAGAAATGTTACTGATTTGTTCTTTAAGGAAATTATTTGCTTGCATGGTATTTCGAAGACGATAGTTTCGACCATGATGCTAAATTGGAGATTAAGCTGTTATTTTCTACAACTTGTCATCTCTAAACCGATGCACAAACTGACATAGTTAATAGAACCTTGTCTACTATGCTTAGGGCTGTGCTTAAAAAGAACTTAAAAATGTGGGAAGAATGTTTGCCTTATGTGGAATTTGCTTATAATCGCTCGCTGCATTCTACCACAAAGAAATGCCCTTTTGAGATTGTTTATAGTTTCATACCTCGTACACCTATCGACTTGTTGCCTCTTCTCGCTTCGAAGAAGGTAAATCTTGATGCTCAACAACGTGCTGATTTGATACTTAAGATGCATGAGACAACTAAAGAGAACATTGAGTTTATGAATGCTAAATATAAAGTTGCCGGTAGTCAAGGACGCAAGCATGTTACTTTTGAGCCTGGTGATCTTGTGTGGTTACACTTACGTAAAGAACGATTCTCTGAATTGAGAAAGTCTAAACTCATGCCTCGTTCAGATAGTCCTTTTAAAGTGCTTGCACGTATTATTGACAATGCATATAAGTTAGACTTGCCTGCAGTTTTTGGGGTTAGCCCCTCCTTTAACATTGCAGATCTACGACTATTCTTCGGCGAGGAAGAAGGGCTTGAATCGAGGACGACTCCAATTCAAGAAGGGGAGGATGATGAGGACATCACTTCTACTGATATGAACACTCCTATTACTGCTTCTATGAATGATGGGCAAGGTCCAATTACTCGGAGACGTGCTCGTCAACTCTACTATCAGATAAACTCATTTTTAGGAATTAATAATATTTCTGCTGAGAATTCGATACTTACTAAGACTTGTGATTTTCTTGTTATTAGGAATCATAGAAAGGAGGAGACAACTCACGGCAAGAGGAATACATGATGAATTTAGGTTTATTATCCATGGTGCTGTGACACCTTTTGGGCCGAGGGTCTTATATCACCACTTAGATTTTTGGGTTGGTACTGTTCATAGACCGGTACTATTCACGTGAATATTACTGTGAATAGTACCGTACCCTTTTCATTAGGTAAGTGTGGCTTCCCCCTTCCCTATTAAGGAGGTCACATCCCTTTAGTTTTTGTTAGGTTTTTCTTAAGAGATTATTCTACTTAACAGTTTCACCGCACGTCCGATTGAGAAACCCCAACTTGTGATCTTAATCTTTATTTGCAATACAATTTCAGATTGCATCTTGTACTCTCTTGTTTATGTTCTCGAATCGCTTGCAGGAGATAGCCTTCTTGGCGAGGTCAACCGCGTTCGGCACAGTTGATAACCATCGGAGCAGTGGTGTAGTGATTGCGAGGGGATCGATCTGTTTTGGTTGGAGCCTTTGGATAGGTTGCACGATGACAATCTGGATCAAATGCTTCGCGATGTAGAAGAGAACTATGATGACAGAGAGTATGTTAAATTCCTGGGCTTGATGGAGAACTCGGAGAAACCTTTGTTTATGTGCTGCAGGTCAAAGTACATGAGGTTGTTAGCCATGCTTGAACTGTTAAAATTGAAGGCAAGCAATAGTTGGTTCGATAAGAGTTTCACGGCGCTGCTAGGTCTTTTAGCACAGATGATTCCGAAGGAAAATGAGTTGCCTAAAACCATTTATAAAGCCAAGAAGGTTCTTTATCCATTAGGAATGAAAGTAGAAAGAATACATGCATATCCGAATGACTGTATCCTCTACCGTAAAGAGTATGTAAATATGCATGTATGTCCTATGTGCAACAAATCCCAATACAAACGTAACAATCAATCAGATGACGGCGAGGGAACAGAGGTGAAGAAAAGACCTCTTGCTAAGGTGGCATTGTATTTTCCTATAATTCCCCGTTTGAAGAGGCTTTCTGCAAATTCTAAGGAGGCAAAACTGCTGCGTTGGCACTTGGAGGAGCGTAAGAAGGATGGAATGCTAAGACACTTTGCTGATTCCGCCCAGTGGAGAAACATCGATAGAAGTTTTGTAGACTTCGGTGCAAAACCGAGAAATATAATGTTTGGACTAAGTACATATGGAATGAAACCTTTCAGTAGCATAAGCAACCGACATAGCACTTGGCCCACGACTCTCTGTATCTATAACTTTCCTCCTTGTTTGTGTATGAAGCGAAAGTATATTTTGCTGTCGATATTTATCTAAGGGCTAAAGTAACCTGGGAATGATATTGATGTGTACCTAGCACCGTTAGTGGAAGATCTAAAAGTACTGTGGAATGAAGGGGTACAGGTATAGGATGCATACAAATGAGAGAACTTCACATTGCGCTCCTTATTGTTCTGCACCATAAATGATTATCTTGTCCTTGCGAACCTGTCAGGCCAGAGTACAAAAGGTGCCAAAGTTTATACTCACTACTTAGTTGGTACCGAGAGTGTGTAGCTGAAACACTCATGTAAAATCGTGTATATGCGTCACCGCGGGTTCCTTCGAAGGGCTCACCTATACCGTAAGATAAAGAAACAATTTAACGAAGAGGAGGAGGACGGTTTAGCTCCAAGGAATTTAAGCGCAAATGAGATTTATAATATGATTAAGGATTTAGATGTTGTCCTCAGAAAGGGATGTAAATTGAGGGCTCATGAGAAGAACATCTGGAAGAAAAGATCAATATTTTGGGACTTACCTTATTGGGAGTACCTAAATATTTGGCACTGCATCGACGTCATGCATGTAGAGAAGAATATATGTGATAGCTTGATTAGTCTCTTACTGAACATTCATGATAAAACAAAGCACGGTGTGAACGCACGGCTTGAATTGGTTGATATGGACATCAGGCATGAGTTAGCACCGACAAAAACTGATAATGGACAAATGTACCTTCCTCCTACGTGTTACACTCTTTCCAAGGCCAAGAAAACAGAACTATACCAGATTTGCATGGTGTTAAAGTTCTGTCTAGTTACTTCGGTAACATGAAAAAACTTGTTTTGATGCAAGATTTGAAGTTAAATGGCATGAAGTCTCATGATTGTTATGTGTTAATGGCACATATGCTCCCTATTGCAATTTGAAATATTTTACCGATCAAAGTCCGAGAGACAATCATGAGGCTGTATTATTTCTTTAAAATAATTGCTCAGAAGGTCATCGATCCCGATGCACTAGATGCTCTACAGGACGAGGTGGTGATGACTCTATATCATCTTGAAATGTATTTTTCTTCTTCGTTTTTCGATATCATGGTCCATCTCATTGTTTATGTTGTGTGGAAGATAAAAATGTGCGGGCCTATATTACTACGTAGCATGTACCTGTTTGAGAGGTTCATGGAAATTCTCAAGTCCTATGTACGGAATCGATCTCGACCAGAGGGCAGCATCGTCGAAGGTTATACAAGCGAAGAGGTTAGTAAGTTTTGTGTCGATTATATGGCTCAGATTCAACCGATAGGTGTACCTCAATCTCGTCATGAGGGGAGACTTAAGGGTATCAAAACTATCGGAAGGAAAGCAATCACTTCAGATATGGATGCGTATGCTCAAGCCCATTTCGCGGTCTTGCAACACATGACTGAAGTGGCCCCTTATGTCGAACAGCACAAGGAGGTGCTTCGGTCACAGAATCCGGAGCGGCCGGATGTTTGGATTATGAGACAACACAATAGTCGGTTCAACTAATGGTTGAATGAGCAATTTCCTAGGAGCTCGCCAAGTGAGATGTTGACATAGTTGGCAAAAGGACCAACATTTACAGTTGTGACATGGTAAGTATAAGACATAAATGGGTACACATTCTATATATAGGTTTAGAATGTAAAGAGCACTAACCAGAACAGCGGTATCCACATATATGCATTCAGTACCGATAGGTTGAGAAACTTGTACTATAGGTTCATAGAAGAGATTTAGGAGCTCGCTTACGGGGTTTTCAAGATCCTCTTATTTCGGTGCCGTTGGGTGCATCTAAAGGAATACGCGTAGGCTACGGAAGCAGAAAATAAAACTTTTCTACCGCGCACCCAAAAACATCATGCTAAGGAAGGATCATGGATCGTTACCACTTAGACGCCTTGTGCGTGAAGAAGAATTGAAACCGATCCAATCACGCGCGTCGAGGTAGTAGTGGAAGTAGCCGATCGTCCGAACAGATTGTCTCTCCACGCACGCCGATCAAGATCGCAACGAGCAGCGCCTCCACCGGTATCCACACGTCCGGGTGGGCGCCGATCGCGAGTGTACTAGCACTCGTGAGCAGCTAGGGTTTGGCTCGGGAGGTGGCGGCTAGGGTTTTGCAAGATGTTAACAGGGACGAATCCCCTCCGCCCCTCGCCTCCATATATATAGACCTCCTCACGTGGGCCTTGCGGACCAAGGCCCATTAGGAGTCTATTCGGATCTTTATCCGAATTGAGCCCATATCCGAATCATATTCGAATCAGTGTTCCAACCCGTTAAGCGTGCGACCCTGTAGGTTCACGTATACTTGGTCGTGACCCGGAACCGCCTTTCCGGTCACCCTATTAATAGCGGCCTCTAGTAAGACATATTAACCCCAAAGTATATGTAAAGATCATATCGGCTGAACCTGTAATGTTCTCTCATGTACGAATCCCTTTGCCTCACGATATGATTGAGCTCAAGGCGAGACCTGTGTCATCCTCTTAATAGCTCAATCACTCTCTCGATTCCGTGATGGATTATAAACTTGTGATTGACTCCTCAATCACCTTGGCATGGCCATGCACTTTCATAATCCATTACATCGAGGGGCCCAGAGATATCTCTCCCATAAGGAGGGGCAAATTCTATCTTGATCATTCACATCCCACTACATGTTTCATGGCAAATCCGAAGACTACTTTTATGACTACCCGATTCACGGAGTAGTGTTTAGTAGTCCCAAAATAAGCTACTACTCATGTTGGGAACCATGATGATCTCAAGTCTAAGGATTCTACATAAACACTACTCGAGACCAAGCGATGACACATGGAATCTCTGCGTTGTCTCATGGCAGGTCTATCCAACATATGTTCACTAACACATGTCCATATTATTGATTTGGTATCACCATACCATGATCCATGAGACATGATCATCAATCAATACATATCTTGATCTTTGTCTTTGTATCATATTTGTTCCTCATATGATATACGATCGAGGATCATTTAGAAATAGCAACATTTTAGTATTTAAGAGTCTCATGAATAAGTCACATACTCATTGATCAATAATGATGATGTCTATTCCAAGGAACAAAGTAATGTATCATAAACATAGTATGTGATATATACAACATCTCCATGTTGCCTCTAGGGCATATCACTATGATCTCCCACTTGCACTAGAGTCAACCATGTAGGTATCTAATACCCATTGCCCTAGTGTGAGCCTCATGCTTTGGTTGGGAAGCGGCTTTGTCAACGGATCTGCAATGTTCAAATCCGTTTGTACTTTGCATATCTTCACATCGCCTCTCTCCACTATCTCGCGAATGAGATGAAATCGCCGTAAAATGTGCTTGGACTTACAGTGCGATCTAGGCTCCTTGGCTTGCGCAATGGCCCCACTATTGTCACTGATGAGGTCCATTGGTTGGAGGCACTAGCCATCACACCAAGCTCGAAATAAATTTCTTGATCCAAACGGCCTCTTTGGCGAGCTTCGAGCTGCTATGTACTCGGCCATTGTAGAATCGGCAACCGTCTGCTGCTTGGAACTCTTCCGACTACCGCACCGCCATTCGAGCAGAACACAAATCCAGTTGCAATCTAAAATCATCTTTGTCGGTTTGGAAGCTAGCATCGGTGTAACCATTTACAACGAGCTCTTCCTCACCTCCATAGACAAGGAACACATCTTTAGTTCTTCTCAAGTACTTCAAGATGTTCTTTACGGCAATCGATGACTTTCACTGGATCGATTGGTATCTACTCGTAGCACTTAAAGCATCTGAAATATGCGGGCGTGTACAAAGCATGGCATACATAATGGACCCAATAGCGAAGCATATGGAATCGCATTCATTTTATCCGCTCATCGGTGTACTAGGACACGATTCTTGCTAAGATTTATACTATGTGACATAGGTAGAAAACCTTTCTTGGAATCATGCATATTGAACCTTTTAACACCTTGTCAATGTACGTATCTTGGCTTAATCCAATTAGCCTTTTGATCTATCTCTATAGATCTTGATGCCCAGAATATATCTGCCTCTCCTAAGTCTTTCATAGAGAAACTATTTTTAATGAAGACTTATGATTCGAGCAAAGGAATGTCATTTCCGATCGGTAATATGTCATCCACATATAAGACCGAGAAATACGAGTGCGCTCCCACTAGCCTTTTGTAAACACAAGGCTCCTCTTCGTTCTTGATGAAACCAAACCCTTTGATTACTTCATCAAAGCAGATGTTCCAACTCCGAGATGCTGCTTTAATCCATAAATGGATCTTTGGAGCTTGCATATCTTTCCAACTGATTGCGGATCGACAAAACACGTGGGCTGTGTCATGTACACATCCTCACTCAGATTTCCATTAAGGAAAGCTGTTTTGACATCCATTTGCCATATTTCATAGTCGAAATATGCAGCAATCGCTAGAATGATCGAATAGACTTTAGCATTGCGGACAGGCGAAAAGTTTCATCATAATCAATACCTTGAATTTGTTTGAAACCTTTGGCCTGTCGCGCTTTATAGATGTGAACATTTCCATCTATGTCTATCTTTTTCTTGAAAACCCATTTGCATTCAATGGTTTTAACACCATTAGGTGGATCAACCAAGTTCCAAACTTGATTACTGTGCATGGATTCAATTTCGGATCTCATGGCTTCAAGCCATTTCTCAGAGTCTGGTCCCACCATTGCTTCTTCATAGGTCTTAGGCTCATCGTTGTCTAACAACAATATATCCCGTTGTTGAGTAGTCAAGAACATGTACCTCTCAGGTGCACGACGTGACCTTTCTGACCTACGTGGTCTTTGGTGTGTCCACAGCGAGTTCTTCAACGGTTTGTTCATCTGTTGTGGTTACGTAGGAGCTGAAACATTATCAGTGTTTCTTGAATTTCTTCAAGTTGCCTTTGTGCTCCCACTATCCCTTCTTGAGAGAAACTCTTTCTCTAAGAAAACACCATCTTAGGCGACAAACACTTTGCCTTCTCCTCGATTATAAAAGTAATATCCTTTTGTTTCCTTAGGATACCCGATAAAGAAGCATTTATCAGATTTAGGAGTGAGCTTATCAGTTGTAAGCGTTTTACATAAGCCTCACATCCCCAAATCTTAAGAAAAGACAAGCTAGGGCGTTGTCTGTCCACATCTCATATGGTGTCTTTTCTACGATTTTGATGGAACCACATTTGTGTGAGCGGTTTGTTTCAGAGCGTACCCAAAAAGACAACGGAAGATCACTTTGGCTCATCATGGGCGTACCATATCTAATAAGGTGCGATTTCTCGTTCGATACCCCATTCCATTGAGGTGTTCTGGCGAGTCAATTGTGGAACAATTCCACAATCCTTTAGATGATTGCCAAACTCATGGCTCAAATACTCGCCTCCACGATCGGATCGTAGAAACTTGATTGTCTTGCCTAAATGATTTTGCACTTCATTTTGGAATTCCTTGAACTTTTCAAAGGTTTGGACTTATGCTTCATCGGTAGATATACCCATATCTACTAAAGTCATCGATAAAAGTTATGAAATCGAAAACCACCTCTGTCATTAAGCTCATTGGTCCACATACATCGGTATGTACGAGTGCCAATAAGTCATTTGCCCGTTCACCTTGACCGGTGAAAGGTGCCTTTGTCATCTTGCCAAGTAAACAAGATTCGCATGTCTCTAATGATTCAAAATCAAATGAGTGCGAATACCATCTCTATGGAGCTTACGCATGCGTTTCTCATTTATGTGACCTAGCGGCGGTGCCAAATAAGCGTGGGATTCAAATCATTGGACGTTGCCTCTTTGCATTAATGTTATAGACCGGTGACCCTTCAAGAGTAAGAGCGTATAACCCATTCACCAATGGAGTATGACAATAGAACATATCTTTGAAATAAAGAGAACAACCATTGTCCATAGATTTAAAGTCATAACCATACGCTTGCAAACATGAAGCGAAATAATGTTCTTTGAAAGAGATGGAACACAATAACAATTATTCAATTCCAAAACTAATCACGAAGGTAAAGACAATGGAATGGTGCCAACAGCTACCGCAGCAACTTTTGCTCCATTGCCAACGCGAAGATCCACTTCGCTCCTCCTCAAACTTCTACTTCTTATTAGCCCCTGCAACGATTTGCAGATGTGAGCAACCGATCCGGTATCAAATACCCAAGAATTAGTGGAAGAAGTAGCAAGATTGATTTCTATAACATTTATACAGGTGGAAGTCATACTTCCTTCTTCTTCTCAAGATCCTCCAAGTACTTTGGGTTCCTTTTCCAATGTCCTGATTGCTTACAGTAGTAACAATCTGCATCAGGATGAGCATCGCCCTTCTTGTCTTTCTTGGCCTTAGAACTGCTCGCGATCGCATCAGGAGCTTTCTTTCTTTTGACCGCGCTTCTCTTGACATAGGGCTTGCCCTTGCCTTTCTGCATCATCATCACATGATTCTTTGCTTTTCTTAATGCTATCCTCGGCAGATTTTAGCATCCCATGCAACTCGGCGGTCTTGTCCAGTTGTTCATGTTAAAGTTCATTATGAATGGCTCAAAGCTCGGGGAGCGGCGGAGAATCACATCGATAGCCAACTCTTGGCTAAGGGGAAAACTAAGCTTTTCGGACTCTCAATGTAGCCAATCATCTTAATCACATGAGGGTCGACGGATTCCCATACGCAAGCCTCGCACGCAAATAAGGACTTTGAAGTATTGAACCTCTCGGCCCTTGCTTGGTTCTCAAACATACCACGTAGCCCCACAATGATATTGTAGGCATCTGTGTTCTCATATTGCTTCAAGCTCGAGAGGACATTGTGGCAAGCATGAGACAGACTCACATCAAGGCAATCATTCGTTTGCTTCTCATAAGCTCTCCGTGCAGCCACAGTAGCATTATCGAGGCAAGTCTTGGGTAAGGAGACTCAAGGACATACTCCTTGCGCTCTTGCTTGAGAACAATTCTCAAGTTGCGATACCAATCCAAAAGTTTGTTCCATTGAGTTTTCTTTCTCAAGAACAGATCGCAAATTAAAAATCTTGGATGCGGCGTTAGTGACATGATCTACAACATAAGAATATGCAAAGTTTAGCACTATGTTTATGTTCATCTTTTATTAAACTATTTAGCAAAAGACTCCCACTATGAGTTTTGCAACAAAAACTCCCTCTAAGTTACATAGTGGGTAAAGATCCTCATTTCACTAATTCCTAGTGAGCTTTGGCATCACGGCTAGAAAACTAGTGACATGGGTAAGCAACACCTTGCTAATCACATCCCTATATGACTCTACTTTGGGTGACATCAGTATGCCTCGGCCCCAATCTATGCCCCAAGGTCCAAAACTATTTTGATAACCTTGTTAAGTAAACCAAATACTTCCGCATGTAGATGTCCGACATCTACCCCAAATAATGATGATAACCGATGGCACTCTACTTTGGTAGACCTACCATGCGGTGATCATTATCTTTTGGTGCAGCATATGGAAGGGCATTAACACCTAATTTTAAGAGGGATTCTATCCTATCAAAGCAACATATCACATATATCATTGCATAAGAATAAGATAGATAACATCATAGATAAACACATTTAACTGTGAAGTAGTATGGCCCAAAAATGGTGGTATCCATCTCCAAGTAGGTGTAGACGATCTCCATCCTCCACATCACTCCTTTAGGCCACCATGCTTAAAAGCTTCTAACCTCAAAACTAGGCTACTACCTATAATAGCTAGAAATTGAAGATTACAAAGATAGATTCAAGCATTAAGGTCGACACGCAGGTCGTTAAATACAATATATACAGCTAACAATAGCTGAAATAATCATGACATGGCCATGAGCAGATGTTACATGCATCACATACATCTCATACATTCAAATAAGCTATAGGGCCATACTATTCACACCATTCCCTGCAAAAACAAGTTAGACGTAGAATCGCATTCTACCTAACGATGTGAACCTCACAGAATTACATAGATCGCATCTATGAAATCGCTATGAAAATCTTATCGAGCCGATCAAATCAACCCAAATCCGAGCCATTCAAAATGTCTCAATTTTCATTAGATCAATCATATTGATCATCGCGATCGGTATACTTGAGGAGACCACAACACAAGACCTCGATCTGTTGGCTCGATCTGCGATTGTGTGCGTGATTAGCCGATGGTGATTCCAGCCGGTAGGGGCAAGTCGCGCGTACATCAAAGAAGGAGCACGAACTAATCTTTTTGGCCTTATGATGCTATCAACTCATACCTATTTCAACCCCTTATGACCGATTGATCTCATCAACCCGTGCTACCTAATTTAGACTGTAATAGATCCAATCTACTACTATCGCATATCAACATATGCGCTGATCCAGATTGCAAACTAAGCAAGATGGCTCTGATACCACTAAAGGAATACACGTAGGCTACGGAAGCAGAAAACAAAACTTTTCTACCGCGCACCCAAGAACATCATGCTAAGGAAGGATCATGGATCGTTACCACTTAGACGCGCAGCGCAGCGGAAGAAGAATTGGAAACCGATCCAATCACGCGCGTCGTGTAACATCCCAAAATTTTGTCCCTTTATTGAAAATTTAATCTGGAGTTTATTGGATTTTCTGGAATTATGTTAAAATCCTGATTTGAGAAAAATTTTAAACTTTATTGTGTAAAAGTCAAAATTTAATTTATCACATTCCTAAAAAGCTTAAACCAAGGTATTTCAGCTTCCTTAAGTCAAATATGAGATTATATTAATTTTTCTGGATTTTAGAAGGAATTAAAACCCTCCCTACAAAATCAAATTATACCTTTGCAAAATATACTTGTTAAAATAAGTGGGACATATTTTTATTAAGTCTATAATAGCTCCAGATAGTTCCCAGAATTTTCCTGGATTTTTCAAAATTTATTTGGTATTTTTCTGAGTTTTCTAAAGCTTAATAGCATTTCTGGAAAATCAATAAGAAAGAAATTCCGAAAATCCCTCCCGGCCGCCAGGTGTCAACCATCGGCGTCCCCTCCGCCCGCCGGAATCCCCCTCAGCCGTCCGATCTAACTTAAACCCTCTCCCCGCCTTCCCTCTCTCCACGTGCGACGCGTGTCACGCATCGGACCGTCCGCTCCCGCGCCGGATTTAATCCTCGCCGCCCGCAACCACTTACCGCTTCACCGCTTCCCTCTCCGCTCCTGCCGCCACGTGGTGTTATCCAAGCCGTCCCCTATTGCCGTATCTCATCTCGGCCGCCCCTTCCCACTTAAGCACCGTCCGGCCCCGATCTAACCTTCGTTGTCGGATCGGATCTCAGCCGTCCCCCTTCACTTACCCCTTCGCAATGCGCCAGCGGTCCCGATCTCTTCCCCGTGCCACCCGTCAAGCATCCGACCGTCCCCCTCGCTCCTTCCTTTCTTTTCTCTCTCGCTGACTTGCGGGCCCCACTCGTCAGTTCCGTCTCCCCCGCCCCTTTCCTTTCTTCCTCGCGCGATCTCCGCTTTGCCGCCATTCTTTGCCGCAAACCGAAGCTTTTAAAGCGGTTTCCTTCAAATTATGCCCGCGCCAACGGCCGATCGCAGTGCACCTCTACGCGTCCATTACGGGCATAATCACGCATAATCACGGCCGTTATCACCGTCGCAATAAACCTCCCGCCCGTTGCACTCCGGCGAACCCGCGCGGCCGTTACCCTCCTCCCGACCTATAAAGAGGTGCCCGAGGTCCTCTACTCACACCGCCACCCCGAGCCTCGGGCGCTTAATCCAGCCCGAAGCTCCCCTGCGCCCGTTTCCCTCCGCGGCTCCGGCTACTCCGCGAGCAATCGCCGCCGGCTCAAGCCCCTCGCCCCTCGCGAAGCCTCCCGACCTTCTTTGGTGCCCGGCGAACACCGGCGACCACCTCCCGAACACGTGCACCACCGGAGCTACTCCGCGCCGTGAAGTCTTCTCCGACCGCCGCCCCTCTCGCGATTTCCCTCTCCGGTCATCCTCGGCCTCCGTGCAAGGTATACCGCGCACTCCCGCGTTCTCCTCGTCGTTTTGGTACCCTCGGCGGCGCGCCGCTCACCGAACTCCGGCGACCATCGCCCCCAGCGCCGCCGTCGCCGGCGAGCCACGTCGGCCGTCGGGCGGTAGCCGGCGGCGTGGCAGCAGTGGCGGCGGTCGGCGCCACGCCGGCGCCACCCGCACGCCCCTCGCCACCTCGCGCGGCGCCGCCATGCGTCGGCATAAAGCGTGGCGTGGCAACCACGCGGCGACCACGCGGCAGCCCCGTGGCGCCACGTCAGCGCCACCCCGCTCCCCCGCGCGCCCGGCTGCCACCTCACCCTTCCCTCGGGTCCATGGACTCGGTCCATGACACCCGGGCCCCACTGTCAGCCTCTGCCCGAATATATTAATCCTAGGGCTGACGTCATAATCTATAATTTCCTTTAGAAAAATAATTCGTGCTGACGTCATAAATCCTTTTCGGTTTAAAAATAAATCCAGAAAATACCCTTTTCTTTTATTTTGAATTCAAACTTTGGAAGGCTATAACTTTTGCATTTTAACTCCAAATTGACCCATTCAAATTTCTAAATTTTCTAAAATCATGATCTATCCATTTCTGGAATAATTTTGAAATTTTGAAACTTATTTAAATTTGATTTGAATATATTTTGTAATTCCAAGGTTCAAATTTAAATTAAAACTTCCAACTTCTTTTAAAAGCCTCATTTCCTTTTTAAAAATTGTTGACCCACATCCAAAAGTTCAGAATTCTGTCTCCCAAATTATTTGATAATTTTTGGAAGTTATTTGGATTCCATTTGAATTTTGTTTTGAATTTGCTTTGAATTGATTTCTCGTTAGATATTGACGATTAGGAGAGTTTGAATTCGACGAATCGCAGCAGACTTCGATCAAGGCAAGTTACACCTTTGACCATGTTGAACCTAATATTTTAAATTATTTATATTGTTTTCTGTATATGCATGCGTATCTTTATTCAAGTATAATTCAAATTAGATTTGAAACTTAGATATTCCATGATCCTTTGATTATAGCCTATTTGAAATCTTGAATTCGCATACCTTGTCACCCTAGTGAAAACTAGTTAGTACCATAGTATTAACTAGAAAATTTTATAGCAATGCTTAGCCGGCTTAGTATAATTTTAGGTGGGATCGATCTTTCACATGAAATGACGGACTTTGAAATTCGATATCTTGACTTGATAAGTCAAGGATGGTTTCTGAAATTATTTAAAAATGAAAATAGAAAACATGTTTTGGACTTAGGCTAATGGTTAGGTGGTGGGTGCAGGTATGCCTCGTGTTTGGTGACACTGGTTGATTATCGTATGCGGGGTATGTGGTTGAGCCTAAATCAACTTAAGGACCGTTTACGTGAATTATTTTCTGAAGTCACTTCGTACTACCACAAGTCCGGTATGGGACGGACTGGCTAAGTAATTTGTGAAGTTCCAACTATAGTCTCGCTATAGGTGAATGTGAGCGTGGCGTGAGGTGTGGGAAGTCTCACATGGCACCAGAGGGCTCCAACTCGTGGATTCGAGTTGTGGTGAAACCTTAGTGGCGGCGTGATTATGTTGGCTATGAATCATCGAACGACCTTGTCATGAACTCTCGCCGCACACCTAAGGCGGTGTGTTGATCGCGTGGCTCAAGTGAGAGGAATGTCTTGTGGGTAAAGTTGTACACCTCTGCGAGTAACAAACTATCTGGATAGCCGTGTCCACGGTCATGGACATCTTGAGTAGAGTCTTCACAGATTAGACTTGAATTTTCATAAAACTTGGTTTTGGCAAACAAGCGTTGGATTTGGTAATGGTCGGGTGGATTCCGTGGATAGGTTAGTGTGGGTTGGAGCCTACACTAACGATATTACTGTTAAAAATAATGTTTCATATCTTGTATTTAAATTCAGCTTTTCGTACTTACGTTATTGTATTTAAATTCAAGTATTGCTTTCGCACATTACCTATTAAGCTTCCTTTGAAATCCCTTATGCATGCATCAAATCATTATATTTCGGTGTAACTTGCGTAAGCATTTACTTGCTTACCTTGGGAGTATACGTACTCACCTTGCTAAATCTGTTGCCGGACTTGAGGCGACTACGGCGGTGAGGACTACTTGGCGAGTAGGATCGTCTTCTGATCATTCGCTGTGTGGGAGGTGGATGGGCTGTCTTTGCCACCTTTACTTTATTTCCATTGTTTTGTTTACTTTGTTGGCCTAGTGCCTTATTGTAAGACTTGGCCTTAAAGCCGTATTTTCGTTTAATAATATCTCGTGGTTATTTTTGCATGATATACATTCTTGTTAAACTGTGTGCACTAGCTTTTCACAGGATAGTGCGATTTACCTGAGGGCTCGGAGTTGTTGTTCGGGTCCCGGCGAAATGGTATCGAGCAACGATGACTCTAAGGCGTGACCTTAGCAAGAGACCAGCTTTAAGGATATATTTTAATAAGAAATGCGCTTTTAAATTATCTCTCCCTTTTCTCAAGTCTCTTTACAAAACCGATTACTAACTCCTCTCTCCTTCCAAATTTTAGATGGAGCAACCCACCGCGTCTCCCACGGAACCCTTGCGGACTCTTCGCCGAGCGATCTGTACAACCTCATGCAAGAGCTCAACTTCCGCCCATACCCCTTTACCGAGGATACGTTGGCATGTATGGAGCGAGGAGCTGGAGAGTGGAAGTGAAGATCTTCAAGGATTTGGAGCACGGAGCCATTTACGTGTTCGACGCACCCCTACCTCGGGCCACCTTCTTTGATGGAGTTCGGGATGCAGCCGAGAGGCCATTCGCCAGTGCGGAACATCTACGCTCGAGACTTGCTGCGCGCACCGACTTCGCTACTTCCCCATGAAGACTCCCTTGTGGGCTGGCGACTTCGTCTCACCGAGTATGAGAGCAACCCCGCCTCATACGATGGTGGAGTACACCAAGTCCATGGATCACATGTACGGACCACCACAGACGAGCTGCACACCGCCTGTGAAGCTCGCGCGCGAAGAGGAACTTGCCGAGCTCGTGCGAGGAGGATGCGGGTTCCACCGATTCGGACCTTTTCGAGGAGACTCGGCGCAGCGCTAGTGTATGAACAACCCGAGTCTTAGAGCGCTATCCGTGAGTGTAAACCTTTGTAAACAGCCACGAAGACTATTATAATAAAATAAAAAGTTTTATTTGGCTCTTATCAGGTTTTCCTTGCTCTTGTGTGTTGTTTTGGTGGGATTGTTATTAGAACCTTTCCTTTAGTTCTCTCTCTAAATCTGAAAGTCTCAATAGATGGTGAACACAAGAAGAAACCCCAACATGGACAACGCCAACCCGGAGCACAAGGAAGCCGGTCGCTCGATTCCACCACCACCCGTGGCGAGGACCAGATTGGGCACAGTTGATGGCCAATCAAACCCAGTTGATCCAGCTCTTAGCTCAGACGATCAACAACCCTCAGGCTCATCATCAACCTGCCCAAGTGCCTCCCAATCGTCTCTCTGAGTTCCTGAGGATCAAGCCACCCACCTTCGCGGCGATCTTTGAGCCGATGGGCGCCGACGGTAGCTCAGTCGATTGGCAAGAAGCTGGACATTCTACGATGCACCGATCGGGAGCGAGTCTTGTTCGCCTCCCATCGGTGAGCAGTCCGCATCTCAATGGTGGGACACTTTCACCGCTTCACACGCCAACCCGCAGACGGTGACCTGGATCGAGTTCGAGCAAAGCTTTCGCAAAGCTCATATCCCCACCGGCACCATGGCATTAAAGAAGAAGGAGTTCAGATCTCTGCGCCAAGGAAGTCGTACTGTCAATGAGTACGTACAGAAGTTTAACCAACTGGCCCGCTATGCGCCAGAGGATGTGGCTTCCAACGAAGCCAAGCAAGAAAGGTTCATGGAGGGCCTGAATGACAACATATCAAGTACAAGCGATATCGGGTGACTATCTTGACTTCCACGGCTAGTCGATAAGGCCATCCGCCAGGAGGGCAAGCACATGGAAATGGAGACCCGGAAGAAAAGGATGGCGGACCAGAGGAACAACTCTGGAAGTTCTTTCAAGAATCGCAGTACTCCTCCCCACCCAAACAAGTTCAGACCCGAGTGGCAAGTTCAAGAACGATCCAGCGAGTTCAAGTCCTCAACCGGCGCGCGCCATTTCAAGCCAACCGCGGCGGTTCCCAAGCAACGCACTCCGGCAGCGGTGGCGAGCACGAGAAGAGCGATCCGCCGTCGGCGGATTGACTGCTGCTACTCGCAAGGAACGGGGCACTTTGCCAAGGCATGCCTAAGAAGATTCAGCGGCGGCAACGAGAGCCTCGGAAGTCGAGAACCGGGGCAGCGAAGCGCGGACCTTCATCAAAGGCGAGTGAACCACGTGGATGGCGGAAGAGGCCCAGCTGCACGGATGTCGTCTTTGGGTATGTTCCTTGTCAATTCGATACCAGCATCGAGTTCTTTTTGATTCGAACATCGCATTCCTTTGTGTCAAAAACTTTTGTGGATAAGCATGGGTTGGGCGGGGTAACCCTTAGCAACCCTATGATAGTTCACTCCTGGAGCGAGAAATGAGAGCGGGGACCTTGTGCCCCAAAGTGGAATTGCTCATAGATGGGACCCGATTCCTCGCCGATCTTTTGGTTTTGGAATCGCAAGGATTAAACGTCATTCTCGGGATGGCTGGTTAGCCAAGAATCGAGTCGGATCGATTGTGCTACGAGATCCATCACCCTCACCAATGACCAAGGCGTGGAAGTAATCTTCTCTCCCAGTTAGAAGCGGAAGAATGTGCCCTCTTCCACCTCCAAGTATTGGAGGAAGTGCCTATCGTCTGGGAGTACCGGATGTTTTCAGGAGGCGCCGGGGATGCCACGGATAGGGAGATCGAATTTGTGATTGACCTAGTCGAGCACCGCCCGATTTCCAAAAGACCATATCGGATGCACGCTAATGAGTTAGCGGAATTGAAGAATCAACTCAAGGAGTTAGAAGACAAAGGGTATATCCGACCCAGTTCATCGCCTTGGGGAGCACCGTCTGTTCGTCAAGAAGAAGGATGAGAGTGCGAGGCTATGTGTGGACTCTGAGCACTCAATGGCGTCACCATCAAGAATAAATACCCCCTCCCGGGATCGATGACTGTTCGATCGGTTGAAAGAGGCGGTATCTTCTCCAAGATTGACTGCGATCGAGGATACCATCGGTGAAGATTCGTGAAGAAGACATTCCTAAGGCGCCTTCTCCACGGATATGGGCATTATGAGTTCACGGTCATGTCATTTGGGTGACCAATGCACGACCTACTTCATGAGCATGATGAGCGGTGTGTTCATGAAATACTTGGACAAGTTCGTAGTAATCTTCATCGGCGACATCCTCATCTACTCCAAGAATGAAGAAGAGCACGAGCGGCACCTCGGGATCACTCGGAAAAGCTTAGAGAGCATCGACTTTTCGCCAAATTCGGTAAGTGTGAATTCTGGCTAAAAGAGGTTGCCTTCCTCGGACATATTGTAACAGCCGAAGGAATCGCTGTAGATCCTTCCAAGGTGGAAGCAGTAATGGAGTGGAAGCCACCAAAGTCCGTAACAGAAGTCAGGAGCTTTCTTGGACTTGCGGGTTATTACCGTCGGTTCATAGCAGGATTCTCCGAGACAGCCAAGCCAATGACCCAATTCTTTGAAAAAGGAAAAGAAGTTCGAATGGGCGAAGGCTTGCGGCGAGTTTCGGACCCTTAAGAAGAGACTAGTCTCAGCACCCGTGCTCGTCTTGCCAGACGTGCATAAAGGCTTCGAGGTTTTCTGTGACGCCTCTCGCCTAGGCTTAGGCTGTGTTCTGATGCAAGAGGGCAAAGTGGTAGCCTATGCATCGCGTCAACTCAAGCCTCATGAGTGCAATTATCCTACTCATGACTTGGAGTTAGCGCATGATAGTGCGCCTTAAAAATCGGCGCCACTACCTTATTGGTAACCGTTGTGAAGTATACACGGACCATAAGAGTTTGAAGTATATCTTCACCCGAGCGAGAACTCAACTGAGGCGGCGAAGATGGTTGGAGTTGATCAAGGACTACGACATCGGTATACATTACCACCGGAAGCGAATGTAGTAGCCGGCGCCTTAGCGGAAGTCTTATGCAAACTTGGTAATATCGGAAGAAGACCGGACCCGACTTGGGGAGAGTCGCCGTCTAAGTCTAAACCCAGCGGGACCAAGCACCCTCACCACCTGGAAGTGCGACCGGCTTACCCGATCAAATTAAGGAAGCTCAGTTGTGGGCGAAGATATTCAAGAAATCAAGAAGAATATGAGAGAGGCAAAGCGCCGAGATTCAGCGAAGATGAACATGGCGCGGTTTGGTTCGAGAACGCATCTGTGTGTGCGAATAATCGGAAATCAAAACTGATTACGAAAGAGGCTCATGATACCCCATACTCAATCCACCGTGTCGTACCAAGATGTACCAAGATCGAGGAAAGATATTGGTGGGTTAGTATGAAAAGGAAATCGCGAGTTCATGAAACTGCGACACTGTCGCGAGTCAAAGCTGAACATCGAGGCAGCGGGACTCTTGCAACCATTGCCGATTCGGAATGGAAGTGGGAAGAAATTGGTATGGATTTCATAACCGGACTCCCAAGGACACAATCGGGTTATGATTCAATTTGGGTAATCATAGGCAGTTGACTAAAGTAGCTCACTTCATACAGTCAAGACCACTTATTCCGGAAGCAAGTTGGCTGAAGCTGTACATGTCTCGAATTGTGTGCTGTATGGCGTACCCAAGAAGATAGTGTCGGATCGAGGTAGTCGATTTACTTCTCGATTTTGGCAAAGGCTGCACGAAGAGTTGGGTAATGCTCGGTTTGATGCCGCTTACCATCCCAGACGGACGGTCAAGCGAGAAAGAGTTAATCGGATACTCGAGGATATGCTAAGGGCTTGTCTGCTGGATTTGGGAGCAGTTGGGACCGTTCAACGCCCTATGCGGAATTCTCGTACAATAACGACTACCAAGCCGACTGCGGATGGCACCCTTGAAGCCTTGTATGGTGAAAGTGCAGAACCCCTTGCTTTGGGATCGCAAGGTGAACCCCAAGCGGGACCAAACTGCTGCAAGACGCGAGAAGATCAAGTGAAGAAGATCGGGGACGGTGAAGATAGCCGGTCTCGGCAGAAGAGCTACGCGGATAACGCCGTCGAGACGACCTTTGAGGTCGGGGACTACGTCTATCTTAGGGTATCCCCACTCGGAGGTGTGAAAAGGTTTCAAGTTAGAGGAAAGCTTGCACCGCGATATGTGGGCCCTTTCAAGATTCGGACCGAGAGGTGCGATCGCATATCGATTAGACTTGCCGCCAAGCATGTCGAGGGTGCACAATGTCTTCCATGTCTCTCGATTAAAGAAGTGCCTCCGAGTACCCACGAGCAAGCCGCCTTTGAAACCTTGGAGCTCGGGATGACCTCACCTATCGAGAGCAACCAATCAAGATTCTCGAGGCAATGAGCGTCGGACTGAAGGAAGACCATCAGTTACGCAAAGTTCGGTGGAGCAATCACACCGGGACGAAGCCACAGGGGCGAGAAGAAGACTTAAAGACCAGCCATCCCCATCTCTTTTGCTAGCGATTGCAAATCTCGAGGCGAGATTTCCTTTAAGGGGGTAGGTTTGTAACATCCCAAAATTTTGTCCCTTTATTGAAAATTTAATCTGGAGTTTATTGGATTTTACGGAATTATGTTAAAATCTGATTTGAGAAAAATTTTAAACTTTATTGTGTAAAAGTCAAAATTTAATTTATTGCATTCCTAAAAGCTTAAACCAATGTATTTGACTTCCTTAAGTCAAATATGAGATTATATTAATTTTTAGGATTTTAGAAGGAATTAAAACCCTCCTACAAAATCAAATTATACCTTTGCAAAATATACTTGTTAAAATAAGTGGGACATATTTTTATTAAGTCTATAATAGCTCGAGATAGTTCCCGAATTTTCTGGATTTTCAAAATTTATTTGGTATTTTTACGAGTTTTCTAAAGCTTAATAGCATTTCGGAAAATCAATAAGAAAGAAATTCAAAATCCCTCCCGGCCGCGGTGTCAACCATCGGCGTCCCCTCGCCCGCCGGAATCCCCTCGGCCGTCGATCTAACTTAAACCCTCTCCCGCCTTCCTCTCTCGCGTGCGGCAGCGTGTCACGCATCGGACCGTCGCTCCAGCGCGGATTTAATCCTCGCCGCGCAACCACTTACCGCTTCACGCTCCCTCTCGCTCCTGCCGCCACGTGGTGTTATCAAGCCGTCCCCTATTGCCGTATCTCATCTCGCGCCTTCCCCATAAGCACCGTCCGCCCGATCTAACGCCGTTGTCGGATCGGATCTCGGCCGTCCCCTTCACTTACCCTTCGCAATGCGCCGCCGATCCGATCTCTTCCCGTGCCACCGTCAAGCATCCGACCGTCCCCTCGCTCCTTCCTTTCTTTTTCTCTCGCCGACTTGCGGGCCCCACTCGTCGATTCCGTCTCCCCGCCCCTTTCCTTTCTTCCTCGCGCGATCTCCGCCGCGCCGCCATTCTTTGCCGCAAACGAAGCTTTTAAAGCGGTTTCCTTCAAATTATGCCCGCGCCAGCGGCCGATCGCAATTGCACCTCCACCGCGTCCATTACGGGCATAATCACGCATAATCACGGCCGTTATCACCGTCGCAATAAACCTCCCGCCCGTTGCACTCGGCGAACCCGCGCGGCCGTTACCCTCCTCCCGACCTATAAAGAGGTGCCCGAGGTCCCTCTACTCACACCGCCACCCCGAGCCTCCAGGCGCTTAATCCGCCCCCAGCTCCCCTGCGCCCGTTTTCCCTCCGCGGCTCGGCTACTCCGGCGAGCAATCGCCGCCGGCTCAAGCCCCTCGCCCCTCGCCGAAGCCTCCCCGACCTTGCTGGTGCCCAGGCGAACACCGGCGACCACCTCCCGGGCACGTGCACCACCGGAGCTACTCCGCCGCCGTGAAGTCTTCTCCGACCGCCGCCCCTCTCCGCCGATTTCCCTCTCCAGTCATCCTCGGCCTCCGTGCAAGGTACCGACGCACTCCCCGCGTTCTCCTCGTCGTTTTGGTACCCTCGGCGGCGCGCCGCTCACGAAGCTCGGCGACCATCGAACCGAGCGCCGCGTCGCCGGCGAGCCACGTCGGCCGTCGGGCGGTAGCGGCGGCGTGGCAGCAGTGGCGGCGGTCGGCGCCACGCCGGCGCCACCCGCCGCCCCTCGCCACCTCGCGCGCGCGCCGCGTCGGCATAAAGCCGTGGCGTGGCGACCACGCGGCGACCACGCGGCGACCACGCGGCAGCCCCGTGGCGCCACGTCGGCGCCACCCGCTCCCGCGCCGCGCCGCCACCTCACCCTTCCTCGGGTCCATGGACTCGGTCCATGACACCCGGGCCCCACCTGTCAGCCTCTGCCGAATATATTAATCCTAGGGCTGACGTCATAATCTATAATTTCCTTTAGAAAAATAATTCGTGCTGACGTCATAAATCCTTTTCGGTTTAAAAATAAATCCAGAAAATACCCTTTTTCTTTTATTTTGAATTCAAACTTTGGAAGGCTATAACTTTTGCATTTTAACTCCAAATTGACCCATTCAAATTTCTAAATGTTTCTAAAATCATGATCTATCCATTTCTGGAATAATTTTGAAATTTTGAAACTTATTTAAATTTGATTTGAATATATTTTGTAATTCCAAGGTTCAAATTTAAATTAAAACTTCCAACTTCTTTTAAAAGCCTCATTTCCTTTTTAAAAATTGTTGACCCACATCCAAAAGTTCAGAATTCTGTCTCCCAAATTATTTGATAATTTTTGGAAGTTATTTGGATTCCATTTGAATTTTGTTTTGAATTTGCTTTGAATTGATTTCTCGTTAGATATTGACGATTCCGGAGAGTTTGAATTCGACGAATCGCAGCAGGACTTCGATCAAGGCAAGTTACACCTTTGACCATGTTGAACCTAATATTTTAAATTATTTATATTGTTTTACTGTATATGCATGCGTATCTTTATTCAAGTATAATTCAAATTAGATTTGAAACTTAGATATTCCCATGATCCTTTGATTATAGCCTATTTGAAATCCTGAATTCGCATACCTTGTCGCCCTAGCTGAAAACTAGTTAGTACCATAGTATTAACTAGAAAATTTTGTAGCAATGCTTAGCCCGGCTTAGTATAATTTTAGGTGGGATCGATCTTTCACATGAAATGACGGACTTTGAAATTCGATATCTTGACTTGATAAGTCAAGGATGGTTTCTGAAATTATTTAAAAATGAAAATAGAAAACATGTTTTGGACTTAGGCTAATGGTTAGGTGGTGGGTGCAGGTATGCCTCGTGTTTGGTGACACAGGTTGATTATAGGTATGCGGGGTATGTGGTTGAGCCTAAATCAACTTAAGGACCGTTTACGTGAATTATTTTCTGAAGTCACTTCGTACTACCACAAGTCGGTATGGGACGGACACAGCTAAGTAATTTGTGAAGTTCCAACTATAGTCTCGCTATAGGTGAATGTGGCGTGGCGTAGGTGTGGGAAGTCTCACATGGCACGGAGGGCTCCAACTCGTGGATTCGAGTTGTGGTGAAACCTTAGTGGCGGCGTGATTATGTTGGCTATGAATCATCGAACAGCCTTGTCATGAACTCTCGCCGCACACCTAAGGCGGTGTGTTGATCGCGTGGCTCAAGTGAGAGGAATGTCTTGTGGGTAAAGTTGTACACCTCTGCGAGTAACAAATTATCGGATAGCCGTGTCCACGGTCATGGACATCTTGAGTAGAGTCTTCACAGATTAGACTTGAATTTTCATAAAACTTGGTTTTGGCAAACAAGCGTTGGATTTGGTAATGGTCGGGTGGATTCCGTGGATAGGTTAGTGTGGGTTGGAGCCTACACTAACGATATTACTGTTAAAAATAATGTTTCATATCTTGTATTTAAATTCAGCTTTTCGTACTTACGTTATTGTATTTAAATTCAAGTATTGCTTTCGCACATTACCTATTAAGCTTCCTTTGAAATCCCTTATGCATGCATCAAATCTGTTATATTTCTGGTGTAACTTGCGTAAGCATTTACTTGCTTACCTTGGGAGTACTACGTACTCACCTTGCTAAATCTGTTGCGGACTTGAGGCGACTACGGCGGTGAGGACTACTTGGCGAGTAGGATCGTCTTCTGATCATTCGCTGTGGGAAATTTGGATGGGCTGTCTTTGCCACCTTTACTTTATTTCCATTGTTTTGTTTACTTTGTTGGCCGGTGCCTTATTGTAAGACTTGGCCTTAAAGCCGTATTTTCGTTTAATAATATCTCGTGGTTATTTTTGCATGATATACATTCTTTGTTAAACTGTGTGCACTAGCTTTTCTGGGATAGTGCGATTTACCTGAGAGGGCTCGGAGTTGTTGTTCGGGTCCCGACACGTCGAGTAGTAGTGGAAGTAGCCGATCGTCCGAACAGATCGTCTTCTCCACGCACGCCGATCAGCCTCGCAACGAGCGGCGCCTCCACGGTATCCACACGTCCCGGGTGGGCGCCGATCGCGAGTGTACTAGCACTCGTGGCGGCTAGGGTTTGGCTCGGGAGGTGGCGGCTAGGGTTTTGCTAGATGTTGCAGGACGAATCCCTCCGCCCCTCGCCTCCATATATAGACCTCCTCACGTGGGCCTTGCGGACCAAGGCCCATTAGGAGTCTATTCGGATCTTTATCCGAATTGAGCCCATATCGAATCATATTGAATCGGTGTTCCAACCCGTTAAGCGTGCGACCCTGTAGGTTCACGTATACTTGGTCGTGACCCGGAACCGCCTTTCCGGTCACCCTGTTAATAGCGGCCTCTAGTAAGACATATTAACCCCAAAGTATATGTAAAGATCATATCGGCTGAACCTGTAATATTCTCTCATGTACGAATCCCTTTGCCTCACGATATAGATTGAGCTCAAGGCGAGACCTGTGTCATCCTCTTAATAGCTCAATCACTCTCTCGATTCCGTGATGGATTATAAACTTGTGATTGACTCCTCAATCACCTTGGCATGGCCATGCACTTTCATAATCCATTACATCGAGGGGCCCAGAGATATCTCTCCCATAAGGAGGGGCAAATTCTATCTTGATCATTCACATCCCACTACATGTTTCATGGCAAATCCGAAGACTACTTTTATGACTACCCGATTCACGGAGTAGTGTTTAGTAGTCCCAAAATAAGCTACTACTCATGTTGGGAACCATGATGATCTCAAGTCTAAGGATTCTACATAAACACTACTCGAGACCAGCGATGACACATGGAATCTCTGCGGTGTCTCATGGCGAGTCTATCAACATATGTTCACTAACACATGTCCATATTATTGATTTGGTATCACCATACCATGATCCATGAGACATGATCATCAATCAATACATATGCTGATCTTTGTCTTTGTATCATATTTGTTCCTCATATGATATACGATCAGGGATCATTTAGAAATAGCAACATTTTAGTATTTAAGAGTCTCATGAATAAGTCACATACTCATTGATCAATAATGATGATGTCTATTCCAAGGAACAAAGTAATGTATCATAAACATAGTATGTGATATATACAACATCTCCATGTTGCCTCTAGGGCATATCACTAACAGCATCTCCCACAGGTGAAGGTTGACAAGTACGGTGTCACTATCGTGGACCTCCAACGTGTCAGATACAAAGATGAACCATTCGTACTCGCCAACCAAGTTGTTCAAGTTTTCTATGTAACAGACTTGGCAAATAAGATGCTCCATGTAGTTCTTCATGGAAAGAGAGAATTGTCGGAGTAGAGAATGTAGTGACCGAGGACGAATACAATCAATTTGATGAGTTACCTCCTTTTGGAAATGGCATAAGGGTCGACGACGAATAACATGACGAAACTAGTTACATACGCATCGATCATTATGAAGGGATAATTTTTAAAGGAAATAAGCAAGTAGAATGAGAATGTGCGATATATATGTGGGCATTTGCATTTATATATATAACAATGCATGTATGTGATGTATATGTGAATTTATATTTATGTATATAACAATGCATGTGTGTGATGTATTTGTGAATTTGCATTTGTGTATATGTGAAAATGTGTGATATATAGGTGAATTTTGAGAATGAGTTATAAATATGTATCTCTATGTTCATTGGGCTGTTGTAAATAAATACACTTTGTGAGGTCTTATTACAGTGCCTGCTGGTTGGTGTAGGTAATAACTCCAGTGCGGGGAAGCAAAGGACTTATTACAGCCTGCTGGTTGGTTTGAATATATGTTAAATCTTGTACTTATGAATATATGTTAAATCTTGTACTCCAGTGCGGTGAATTTTGAGAATGAGTCATACATATGTATCTCTATGTTCAACATCATCGCCGGATGCATCCACTCCAAAATCAAAACGCCAAGGAAGAGGATTATCGAAAAAACTTGAGGACTGGTTTACCATCACAGAGGTCGATGGATCTAGGACCCCTCTCCTTCCTCGCCGAGCAGCGTGCACATTTCGAAGAATGGTCAGAATAGTTGCACGAGAACAAATTAAAATCACATTTGATTCATGGAAGACCGTAACTGAGACTCGAAAACGTGAGCTGCTGACAGAAATTTTTGCATCGGTCGAGATCCCAGAAGAACACCATGACTCTGTGCAACAACATGCCTTGCTAGCAGCGTGCAAAGCATGGAAAAACTTCAAGTGCATGCTTGTCAAGCAGTACGTGGAGAAGGATCTAACGCTCTTTCATAAGTACCCATTCCTGTAACCACAATGGGAAGAGTTTAAGGTGATGAAGACGACCGAAGAATTTAGAAGTGCAAGTACGGCACACAAGACCCTCCAGGCAAAAAACACACACCCCACAGACTTGGCACAGCTGGGTATATGGGTAAAATCCCGCAGTGGAGAAATGAGGACGAACAGGCAATCCTGTGGGACACCACCCCGCCATTTGCCATGATCTCGGATGAGCGCGCTCAAAATTGGATTAGAGCGAGGTCATCTACCACGTCGTCGGGGGACATCTCATTCCGAAACCCTGTAGACCAAGAAGTGTCCCACCGTTTAGTAAGATATCAAACTACGTAGCTTGTAATTACTCTACAACTTCGTAGGAAGTGAAATGACATATCGGGCTCTTGCAGGAAGCGCTGAGTGTAGAATCTTCCCAGGAATCATTCCAAGAAAGTAGGGAGAAAAATATACTCTCTGCGGCCTTGGGAAACAAGGAGCACTTGGGCCGTACGAGAGGCTTTGGGCTTTATGTTTCTTGGAAATATGGTTTCTCAGATTACTCTGAATTGTATCGGAATAGGAAGAGAACCAAAGCCGAGCATGACGGACAGCTACGAGAGGAGATGAAGGCATCTCTTAAAGAGGAGCTGGCTGATTACGTCAGAGATGAGATGTGAAGATATTTCAAGGCTGTAGTCGTCGTCGCTCTTGTGCTAGCCAGCCCCCAACCGTCGGAATAGCTACGCGTCCAATCCTACGATGGAAAGCGAGGTCAGATTTTCTGTGGACGACATCCTGGTAACAATTATTATCTCTGGAATTCTTGATCCGTTGATAGGCCTATTAGAGTAGCTAATTTTGTATCGTTATGTAGGAGCCAAAGAAGTGCAAACTTCAAGTGAGATATGCCTCCGTGTCGAGACCCAAATATGCAAATTCGGACTCTATGTGTAAAGTGCACCAGTCTAGGATCATGCTCGTGCACACAGTCAAACACAGTCAAACCATATACACTCTCAAATAAAGGAAAAAAATCAAATATCAATAAATATCTAAAATACGACCTTATGGTCAAGCTTACAATATCTCTAGCACTGGAAAATCGAAATAAAGCGCAATAGCCATTCGACATGCCCACAGGCAATCGACTAGGGAGCGAAGTCCTAATCTGTGATGTCGTCGAAGTACTCTCCCTCTGGTACCTCCTGCTGGTAATACTCCTCCTGCTCAACAAAACAACAATAGCGTAAATTCATGAGAACATTGGTACTCAGCAAGCCATTTGTAACAAATAAATACAATATAATATGCAATGCTTACCAATGGAGGGCTGAAAAGTTAATTTGCATGAAATGATATTTCAAGGTAAATATGATAAATAGATTGAAAGCGAACTTTAAGAGAAGACAATAAGAAGTAATCAATAAAATTGAAATAAACCACTTGTGAATCTCCCATCCACAAACTAAACCAATAGTGAACTACCCATTCACTTTTCAACTACAAACCATAAGTTTAAATGAAATCACTACCCCTCAAGTGAAATCACTGAGCATTGTCCACAACCGAGGACACGGTTATTCGAATAGTTTTACACGCTGCAGAGGTTGCACAACTGCACCCACACGATGTGATTAACCTCGTACTCAGAAAATCCCAACAAAGCCTTTACAAATTTCAATTGCAACCCATTCCCTTCTAGGGTTTCACATCACACCCCCCTTGCTCTCCATGGAAATTAGCAACAATGTTCATCACAATGGCGAGATTGGAGTTGAAACATCACAAATTAATCAGCCAGATCTATCCCACACTAGACATGTGATTTGCATGATAAAGCTCAGATCAATGGTGTACAAAATTATGTCCTTAAATCTACCCAAGCGAGACTACTACATCCCACGAAGTGAACCTGCTCTTCCCCCTTTACTGTACGATCACTCGCCTGAGTGAAAAACCAAGTTTGTATAACCACGCCAATGACACACCAATATCATGGCACAAATTTTATAGCTGTGGCACCAACCACGGTTCCATATCTCATTAAGTTAAATTAATTATTCACATGCGATAATAAACCCTTTTGTAAATTAAGCAAGGCTAAGCATTCTAGTCGTACAACCCACGTGACATCTAGTATAGCATCACTACTAAGTTTCCCAACCTATGATGACAATGGCATCATGGCATTCAAAGTTATCAAGAAGGAATTATTCAATTTGGAACTATAATTACCAGTACAAGGGTTTGTATTAAAATAGCGATGCATGATAAGGTAAATCAAAATAATTAAATAATAGATTGCAAACTGAGTTCAACATGATCAAAGGTTATGACTTGCATTCGTTATGCTCAGCGAGGTACTCGGGGTCTTCTGGAGTCGCTCCTGCTCCTCCGAAATCGGGATTCAACGAGAGTGAAAGCGCCCGAAATAATAAAAACAAATCAAATAAAATAATAAACAAATGAACTCTAGAAACCTTGAAACTGAACCAAAAGCTAGAGCTTGATTTTAGATGAATTTAGAAAAAAGAACGGGGTCAATCGGAGCTAGGATGGAGGAGAACGGGCCCTCGAAAAATTAATTCTAAAGATAAATCCGGAATAATCGGAAGTTGCACTGTGCTGTGAACCCGGTGCACGAGAAGGCTGGTTTACGGTAGACTCAGCTCACAGAACAGTGCATAGGGGTGGGTGCTGACGTGACGACTAGGGCTGACGTGGCGGCTAACTGTACTGACACGTGGCATAAGGACTGACGTGGCGTCTGGGACGGTCGGTGCTGACGTGGCACTGACATGTGGCGCTGACGTCGCACTGACAGACGGTGGCTAGGGCTGTCTCGGCAGGGAGGCAACGAATCTGATGGGGATGATCAGGCAGTTGTGAAGCGACAACGATCAGACTGCCTGATAATCTAACGGCTGCGAAGACGGTGACGTTCGGACGGTCCGATGCTGATGAAGAATGGACGGTCCAATGCGGATCGGACGGCTGCGGAGGTACGGAGACGTTCGGACTATTCAAACTGAGCGGCGCATCTCGGCCGTTGGGAGAGATTGGATGGTTGCGGAGACACGATAACATTCGGACTATTCAAACTATGACGAAGATTGACAGTCCATCTGTGATCGAACGGCCAAGGAGGCGCGGGTGGTTTAGACAGTCCGAAGATCGATGACACGCGTCGATTGACTGTGGGGAGCGAGGGGTCAGCGGCTTCAGCAGCTCACATCACACATAACTGCAAATAAAATCCATTGTTCCACTCGCACTCTCTAATATAAAGGCTCCCACTCTGGTCCTGACAGGTAGGGCTCGCAACTCTCATCCTCTGAATTGCTGTAGGCCACCCACGAGTTGCAGACTTACAGCGACTGCTCTTCGACTGCGGCTAGAATGAAGTGCCGAAGGTACTCCTGTCTGTTGCCGGTGATGCGTCATCTCTCCTCCGGGCTCGACGGTGTAGGCGATGGTAGGGGTACTGGTGACTACAGTCGGGGCTCCTTCCTGACTGGCTTCGGTAGACTGGGGATGGCACCATATTGTTCCTTGAACTTCCCGATGAGTCTGGTCATATTGATCTTGTATAGCTTGAATAGTCGTCGGATGGCTTTATGCGCAGCTCATTGGGCTAACCACTCTCCGCAAGCATCAACGTTCTTGAAGCTATGGTGTTGAACTTGTTTGCCGACTCTCGTGGTGAAGTACAATCTGGTGATGCTCCCAATGCGTTGGCCTTTATCTTTCTCGTCTTTAGTGAGGTAAACGGGCGATCTCTTTAATCCAAAGCTCCGCAACAGAACATGAAGAAGTCCTCTCCATCCTCCTATCTGGCTAAAAGAGGCTTGGGGCGTCTAATGCATTTATGAGGGTAAAGATCAATTTAAGGATTTATGAAAACGAATTTTGCAAGAGTGGGGCGAAGAACGAGAATCCTTAAGAAAGAAGTAAGAAGATAGAGATATTACTAAGTATCCAGTCTAATTGGTTTGATCTAGAAAATAATTTTTGGGCTAAACGACCATTCTAACTAGGGCTTTGTCCTATAGTGGATATGGCTCTGATACTATCTCTATCGAGACCCAAATATGCAAATTCGGACTCTCTGTGTAAACTGTACCAGTCCAAAATCATGCTAGTGCACATAGTTAAATATAGATGTAATCATAACCATATACATGCTAAAATAAAGAAAAACCTCAAATATCGATAAATATCCAAAGTATGACCTTATGGTCAAGTTTACAATATCTCTAGTCTGAAGGGCTTAAAGTCTAGCAGCAAAAAACCAAAATAAAGCGTAGTAGCCATTCGATATGCCCACAAGCAATCGACTGGGAGCGAAGTCCTAATCCATGAAGTTCTCGAAGTACTCTCCCTCTAGTACCTCCTACTGGTAATACTCCTCCTCAACTGAGCAACAATGGCGTAAAGCCGTGAGTACATTGGTACTCAGCAAATCGTTTGTAACAAATGAATGTAATATAATATGCAAGGCTTACCAATGGAGGGCTGAAAGATTAATTTGCATGAAATGATATTTCAATGTAAATATATAAATAGATTGAAAACGAACTTTAAGGGAAGATAATAATAAGTAATCAATGAAATTGAAATAAACCACTTGTGAATCTCCCATCCACAAGCTAAGCCAATAGTGAACTATCCGTTCACTTATGAACCATAAACCACAAGTTTAAATGAAATCACTATCCCTCTTGTGAAATCACTAAGCATTGTCCATAACCGAGGACGCGGGTATTCGAATCGTTTTACACTCTACAGAGGTTGCACAACTATACCCATGTTGTGGCTACAGACCAAACAGAGAGAAGAGAGGTGTATGGTAGTGGAGAATTAGGTGAGCAAATATCCTCTTGGGTCTTTCCCAAGGGCTGATCGTAATATATATGCTTCCTCGTAAGGAGCATCTTTACAATCGTAACCCTACACCGAAGCCTCCAACCGAGGGCAACTACGTCCTTAGTACATGGTTTATAGCTTTCTCAACAGGCTAGCCAGGTTTAGGTGGGGGCCACCCCTACAACAGGAGCCTCTCATGGTGAAGGGCTTTACAGACCGAAGCCATGTTGCTGAGCCCTTTGGCCCCCTCCGTCCCTACGGCCTGTGACGGTGTGTAGTTGTGGGTGAAGATGATTCGGCGCATGTAGGTCGACGTGGCTCCGCGGAGTCGAAGCGGGGGGTCCGTGGCGGAGCCAATGTCGAAGTCTTGCGCTGGGTGGTCGCAGGCGGAGTCGCATCCGCGCTACGGAGTCGGAGACCTTGTCGATGCGGGAGGAGCAGGCAGGCGTGGTAGGTTGGGGCGTCGCATGCGCGTGAGCGGCCGCGCCAGTTCGACTCCTGCCGGTTGGGCGCGTGTGGTCGGCCGCGACGGTTGGACCTGCGTCGGTTGCGCTTCCCGAGATGGTGGTGGCCGGGGCGCTGTGTGCGGTCGGACGACCGCGAGTTCGCGCGCCTTTCTGGTGGCTGGCTTCGCACCGGTCGGTGCGGACTCCTGTCGACTGACCTGTTGCGCCAGCGTGTTCTGCAATCTAGCATCCATGGAAAGGCATGGGACATTAGGGTGCGAAAATAGTTGTGCTAAGAGTGAAGATACATGATGTGCAGCAAGTGCCGGGGTTGTCCCGAGCCACCGGAGCGGAAGGCGAAGGTCTCGTCGATGACGGGGCCGGAGTCGTTCTGCTAAGGCGAAGGCTTCGCGGAAAGCAAAGCTGGGGTTATTGTGCATAGGTGCAATCAAGTTGAGACGTCGCACGCGTATGGGCGGCCGTCTTTGCCGGCTTCGCCGATTCGCCTCTCGCGCGTGGCGCCGCGTCGCTTCGACTTCCACTGGTTGCGCCTCTTCGCGCGTGGGCGACCACGTCGCTTCGACTTCCGTCGGTTGCGCTTCTCCTCGCGGGGGACAGCTGTCTATATATACTAGGAGGGCCGTAGCGGCTTTCGGGCGTAGTTCATGAACATGCAGAGGAATATTGCCATGTTGATGAACTGATGGAGGCCTATTTTCGAGTGCAATATCTGCTTTGATCGGCGCGGACTCCGCTAAACGGACTACTTCGTGAACGCTCCCCGAGATGTGGGGCGTCCTCTGGTGCGCCACTCCGGCGGGCGGGTGCGTGTGGAAGCCGGAGGCAGACCCGGGACTATCGTGCGGAGGCGAAGATGTCGTCAAAGGCGGAGCCAGATTGCTTTGCATAGATTCTCGAGCGGACACGTGGCGGGGCGCTATTGGCGCGCCGTGCGCTTTCAGGCCCCTTGGTGCGACCGCCGCTTGACCGTGCGTGGTGCGCATGGGTTGGTGTGCCACTACGGTGGCGATCGTGGAAAGGTGGGCGGTTCGCCTCCCAGCAGTTATACTTCATCGATGGTGTGGGAGACACAGGGGTTTTAAATACCCCTTGCGTTACGCTGCTTGCACGTTCATCGCCTTGCCTTCTAGCTCTCGGTCACATGCCACAATCTCCTGTCTTCCTTGCTACCTCGTGCGTCATGGAGCTCTAGGAGGGCGATGGCACACGACGGAGCGCGCGCCCAGGCGGCCGATGGCAGCGCCGTCTTCCAGCGGCCGTCGCCGCTCGAGGTGGAGTACACACTTGAGGGGTGCGACTCTGCACAGGTGGACAGATGGTGCACGGCGGTGGAGAAAATAGGGGGTCCGCGCTCCCGCGTCCTGGGCTCGACGCTGGTGACGGAAGAGACGATTCGTGGCCTTCTACGTGAAGGGAAGTTGTCGGACCGCCGAGAGGTGTGCCTGCCCACAGGCAACGAGATCGAACTGCACCCCGAAACGTCGGAGGCGGTCGTGTTCATCGCCTACTTCGAGGTTGGGTTGCGCATTCCGGCCGCCAATCTTGTCGGGGATGTCCTACGGATCTTTGGGCTTGAGCTGGCGTAAACAACACCGAATGTGATAGCCCGTCTTGCCGTGTATAGTCGGGCGCTGTGCACGGAGGCATGTTGGCCGACCGCGTCACTATTCGGATTTCTTCACGATGTCCGGTGTGCGTCGGAGGATCAGGAGGACAGGGCATTGGGTGACTTCTTTTGATGATTATGGGCCGTACAGAATGAATTTTCTGGTAAGGCTAGATCCGTTAGAAAGAGGATGAGAAAATTTTTCCATCAAGTACTCATGGATCTCAAACGGACTCTGTATGTGAAAGTTATGACCGTTTGAAGTTGGACCTATCAGGCTGAATCCGAATTGATCTAGAGGCCGAATTGGATTCCAAAACGTGTCCCACTTGAACTCTGGTTTGAATTGGTCCAAAAAGTGACGTGGTGACCATAAGAAAAAGTTGGGGGAGACGTCGACATGGTCTTGATATGTTGGTTGGCTTCCCTTTTGGTAGGCCCTAACTACGAGCTCGTAGTGTTAATGCAATCCTCTTTGTATAGCTGCGTAAATGTGTATTTTTATATTAGGAAGCATCATATAGTTCATATGATATAACGGCACTTCTAAAAACAAGCTCACCTGATAAATTAAGTGATGCATAGGAACTCTTGTAATTAAAACAATAAGCATTGCTAATATGGATGTATCCACTGCGGCCATGTCCTCATCATGGTGAGGTGGCGGCGCGAGGTGATGCGGGAGGTGGAGGCAGCTGCGTGGCTTTATATGCACAAACACCAAGGAGTCCCCAAAAGGGACGGCGGCGGAGTCCGGGTCGAACACGATGAACAGTGCCCGAACCGTTGGATGCGTTACGTGCAGTAGGTGTGGAATCAGACAGCTACGGGGGCTGGGCTGGTGAACAGTGGTAGGCTAGCCCACTACTGTTCATTGGGATTTTGGGGCTTTTCTTTTTCAAAGAAAGAAATAAAAACAAAAGGAGCTCTAGAAAATAGCAAAAAATCCAAAAAAATCACCAAAAATTTCAGAAAAATCCTTGAGACACCAGGAATCTAAATAAAATATTTTTATCTTATGTTAATATTTATCTTAATCACATTAAATCCTTTTAGTTTCTAAAAATTTATTTTAAGCTTTATTAATTTGCAGAAAATTCTAGAAAGTTTCTTTTTTAATTTAAAGATTTTAAATCCTTTTGAAAATTAGGATGTTACACTCCGTTCCCTTGTGCGCTGCTTGGGGCCAGACATATTCGTCTGGTCACGGAGCCATGATGCACGGTGCACATTTAGCACTAGGCTTCGGATAAGTTAATATGGATGGTGTGCATGCCAATTTCGAGGTCGTCCCGCTACCGAAGCCCCCCCAACAATGAGCTCATGACTCTTGGACAAGCCATTGGAACATTCGTCCAGTGACCCAAAAGCGACATCTGTCTAGAGACTTCTTCACTGGTGGCAGGTCCACAACGGTAATCCGAACCAGATCTACATGCACTGGTGCCATCTCCACAAGGCCTATCAGCACCACAGCTACCTGCACCGGTGCCATGTCCACGGGTGCTATTCCCGGTGAGGCAACTTGCACTGGTGCTACCTTTACAGTCGACTACCATGAAGTCAACCTAGAGCCGAGGCAGTAGGGGTAAATCAAAGAAGACCGATGATGATATCCCCTACCTGTCGTTGGTCCACAAATTCATGCTAGGCGAGCCGTTGATCATCCCGGTAGAGCGCCTCCAAACCCTAGGACTTAGTTGCCAGAAATTACACTCCTGGTTCATGGAACAAGCCAATAAGCCACTGGAAGAATGACGCTCAGGTATCATTGTCAAATTCAGTCCAGATCATTTACAGAACGAAGTTCACGATTGTGTCTTCACAGTGACCTTTGAGGATTTATTTGATCTTTTCACACTCAACGCTCTCGACGCCTCACTCGTTCGATGCTGAATGCTGTAAGTGTGTACAATCACAGTATCCGTTCATGTAATACCGATAAATGTCATATATAATTTATTGCTTTTGTATATATGTATATAGACACATGGTGACTGAAGCTAGATCATCCAAATCACCAATTGGTTTCTTGGACCCATGCTTGGTCGCCATGGATACCATCAACGAGGATGCATCCTTCGTCGAGACATACATTACAACAGCACTGCTGGCTCACCGCGATAAGGAATTGTACTTATGCCTTACAATCAGGGGTTCCATGGATTTTAATTGTAATTATACCAAAATAGAAGAAGACAATATACCTTGATTCCTTAAGTAAGAACAAAACCGACTACACAGTTATTGGCCAATTACTCGATAGATAAGTACATTTTCTCCATACATAACTATATTCTACTCTTTCTTTCCTTTCGAATGACTAAGCTAACTTTTTCAAATCACGTAGATTGTTCGCCACATACGTTGCAGAGGCACGTGGCTCGACGGAAGAGGCCAACGCCCTGCAATATATTCAAAAATTTTTGAGTATTCGCTAGTACACATTAATTAATTGATCCTATACAACACTTGGTAGTAATGTCTCTTGAATTAACACATTCTATTTTTTGCAGTGCCACCAGCAGTCGCCGGGCAACACGTGTGGATTCTACGTTTGCCACCATATGAGACTACTACTCGATTTATCGAAGATCACCAATACTAAGGTTTGTCAATCTTCCCATAATTATTTCATAATTATCAAGTTATATATGTATACACATTGATATTCCTATCGACAAGCTATACCCATCTTTACAACTGTGTTGCAACACCCGACCTTGCATGCTTTCGAGAAGAGTTTCACAACGTAGAATGATTTTTTGTTTTGGATAAGATTGACATTAGTTGTAATTATGTATTTATTAATGGATATTTTATTTTATTTCAATTAATTGATTTGTGAAATGAATGTTTTTGTTTGTGAAATGAATTAAGATATGAATTGGATGTATACATGTACGTGTTGATCTACTTGTTTCAGAGGGCATGACTAGTATTTTCTGAGGCTAGCCAATAAACAGAAATAGATATAGGGGTAGAAAAGAATATCACAGACGATTTTTAACTTAAAACCTTCTGTGATATTTAGATATCACGTAAACCATGCGTGATATTTACGTCCCACGATTCGAAAGTAAATGCGTGATGACCTCAGATATCATCGACCCATCAATTCAGATGGCTCGCGAAACCGTTTGTGATGACATTTTCCAACCGTCTGTAATACGGTTTTCTGTAGTAGTAATTCGCTACGTGCGCACGACATTCTTCACACATCAGCTACATGCAACACACCTAATGCAGCATATGGCACGTGAACAGTTCCATGCAAAACACATGAGAGATAGTGAGGTTTAAAAGAGGGGGTAATGGCGGGGGTGTTAGTAGGTGAATTAAGGACGTTAATGGCGTCAAATGCCTAGCCATCATGAGGTAACCATAGATTTTAAAAGCTTGGGGGCTGCCATGGCGGTCAGACAAAGGTAGAAGAAGAGGGAGGAGGGGATGACGGGTGGGTCCCGCCTGTCGGTAAGAGAGAAGGAGAAAGGGTGGCCGAGCGGGGAGGAGGGGATGGCAATGTGTGGTGCAGAGGAGAAGGATCCGGTCGTTCACGTGTCAGCCTGGGAGTGAGGGATGATTTTCAAATCTTCTACCTTTTTATTTTCAAAAAACACCCAAAAATAAATAAAAGCTTAGAAAATAGCAAATAAAGTTCAAAAATTTAGAAACATTCATAGAAATTCTAGAATATATTTTGGCCTTAGGAAAATTATTTTTAACTTAAAGTTAAAATTTTTATAAAAATAATTTTTAACTTTGAAATTGATTTTTAAATTCAAGAAAACCACATAAAATTGAGATAAAAGTGAAAAACTTGAAAAAAAATAAATTTGAAATAGTATTTTTACATAAATTCAAAATACCCTTTATTTAATAATATTATGATGCTTTTAAATAAATTACTTTTCAAAAGAAAAGCTTTTTTAAAGCTAAAAACAGACAAATAAAATTTCCAAAATTTAGACAACCAAAGAACACTTGTTTTTATTTTGAATTAAATTAATTTTTTACTAAAATTTTTGAAAATAATCAGCTGGGCTATGACAGGTTGTCTCCTAGATTTTGTCCCACTAACAATAACTGAAGATCAATTATTGTCAAATCTCTCTCGCTGAGAGTAACTATCTGGTCCACTAGACGTGATAATTCAACAAGGTGCCTACACATGTGGATAATCTAGATCTCTTCAGTGCTATTTAAAGGTTGATGAGAGAAGACAATTAAGATCTTCCAACTAGTGGGAATATTATAGAGACTAGGGCTAGTTACATCCATTCTCCAAAATCCTTTTGAGAGACTTAGCCTTTTTTATCACAATTATTAAGATCAGCAACTTGATCATCGATAGCTGGCATCATCCATGGGGATTAAAGTGTTGAGTCCTTGAAAATTCTCATGAGCAACATCTTCTTCCCCTATTTTTGTCGACATCACCCATGCACTTTTGGCAAGAATATGGGACGAGGAGAATTGGTTCGATCTGGCTAACTACACCAATCTCGACATGGATATATGCATCTGTGCTATGGAACATGATGCCTCCTCGTCATCGTCCTCCATCCTAGGCTTGCCAGCCTTTGAGACCAACAAAGTCAACTGGATGGAAGAAGACACACCACCTTAGTCGTTAATGCTACCTAGGGAATCAAGCGTTCCAACCTTGTCGGAATGCCTAGGAACCATGGCAAGCCCAACACTTTCAAGCAGCAAACATAGCAACAAGAGTGCGATGCCATGATTCGAGGGTTAGAATAGTCTCAATGTAGTCGTGGGCGATAGCTATTCGCCAACAGCTCCTACATATAGTGGGAGCCAGTCGACACCTAGTCACAGTGTCGATCAGATTGCCCCCAGCAAAAAGCCGGTAAATACAATAACACTCACCATCCAATCGGCAATTCACCGAATCAGATTGAGTCCACCACACGATCCCTTAGAAACAGTGGTCTCCAATCATTCTCTGTTGTGGAAACTCCTTGCCGAAGCGATAGAAGGCTCCCCTTAGTTTTGATGGGAGTTCATCGGGAGATTCCTATTGAAAGCACAAAGTTAACGCAATTGGTGATACCACTTTAGATGTCATGCAGGTTCTCAACGACAGATTCCCTCACGATTCATTGGTTGTGATGGTTTGAATGCTCCTGCATCATCCAGAGGAGTCAGTTATAATGGAACTAGTGGACATCGACAATCTAATCTGTCTATTTATGCCCCTCCATGCTTGCTAAGTTGTGTGAAGCAAGCAGGGAACTCGGGGAGAAACTCGATCGTGCCTCTTCTGTTGATAGGAATTCTCTAAGGCCTTTAGTAACTGTTCAAAATTTGCAATGTGTGTATGATATTCTTACCAACCCAGACCCTGCTCTAGCAAAAATTCCGAGATATGCTCAAGTTGTAGGTCAAGTATCGGAGATCCTCTAGCAAACCATGTGACACACAGAGATATATCGGGAGCAAAGGAAATCTTAGAGCTAAATGTTTACTTCATCCATACATTCCTCACACGGTAGGAGCCAATGTGGTTGAGCTTACAATAACCCATCTATAGGAACAAGACCCACTAAAAGGTTTCAACAAGGAAACCATGATGGAACAAGACTCTTTGATAATGAAGCAACTCCTCCCCCTCATCATGAAAGATGAAATCAGGAATACTATCTCGATGATCTATGTCATGATCTAAACCAAGTGTCTAGTCAAAGGTACCATTTGAGTGTCCATGACCAGATAGCGGCACTAGCCCCCCACTACGATTATCAAAGGAATAGGTCTCTGACAGATTACAATCTGGCCTCTTTGTAGAGAAGGTGCCACAATATAATTATAGGTTGTCAGGCTTTCTCTACAGGCCTTTAAGCAGTGCGCTGGCTAGAGAGGTTTCGATTGGCAAATCTTGAGAAATTTGATGGAAAATAAAATCCTTTGGAATTTCTACGTATTTGCATGACAACAATTAGGGATGTGCGAGGTGATGATAATTTGATGGCAAACTATTTGCTAACAGTTCTTAAGGGATCTGCCCTATCATGGTTACTCAACAAACCAGCATGATTGATCTACACGTGAGAACAACTCTGTGACCGATCACATACTTTCATGGGATGTACGACCAACCTAAGAAGAAGGATGACATTCATCACAATGAATCCTCCACAGATAATCGTCGAGTTGTTCAATATGGCTGATAAGTATTCTACCGCTAGTGAAGAGTCAAGTAGAATAAGATCATCGATTGAATATAGAAGATTCCGTAGCCAGGCCTAGAAAAGGTCAAGAAATCATAGAAAGGCAAGAAGAATCACAAGCCCAATGTCAAAGAAGTCCTTGCAATACCAGAGAAATACTCCAAAAGTAAAAAGTATTATTCCAATTAGAACAAAGAGAAAGCTCCGACTGACAAATCCAAGAAAGCAAAAGATGGTGTCCACTCCACCAAATGGAAAGGCATGATCTTCACAACTATCGAGCCTAGTAGAGGAAGTTGGAGGATTACTACATTGGTAAGGGTCATCTCCCTTCTATACAGGAGTTCAGAGAACCAAGCACTAAGAAGGATAAGGACGAGGATGAAGAAATGGAGTACCAAGAGCATACCATTGATTTAATCTTTGGTGGATTATCCACCTATGAGTCTAGACGACAACTAAAGACCAAGATCGTGAGGTGAACCTCACTAATGCTCCAATCGTTGTCAAGCCACCTAGATGGTAAGAAACAACCATCTTCTTTGGCTGAGAAGACTGACCCATCCCTTCAACTCTACCAAGTAGGTTCCCTATTATTGTAGAACCTACTATCAATAATTGTAAAGTTAATCGAATTATAGTTGATGGAGGTAGTTCTTTTAGCATTTTATTTACAAGAGCTATCCAAAAAATGCAAGTTCCCAAGTCAAAAATAAAGCTTGTGCCTTTCATGGCATAGTCCCAAATCGATCGGGAAAGTATCCCTACTAGTTACGTTTGGAAGTCCTGATAATTTTCAAATAGAAAAGATGTCATTGATGTAGTAGATTTTGAAACTGCATAGACCTTAATAAAGCTTGTCCGAAGGGTGATTTTTCTCTTCCTCACGTCGACCAGCTTGTTGACTCTACCTCTTGGAGTGAGTTATTAAGCTTCTTAGATGCATATTGTAGGTACCATCAGATTAGTATGAGTAAAAAAAAGATAAAAAAAAACTCCCTTCATCACACCAAATGGAACTTTTTGTTAAGTGAAAATGCTGATTGGACTCAAAAATGCTGGTGCTACTTTTCAAAGGTTAATGCAAAAACCTTTAATCCATAGGAAACTTTTGCTAATTTAAGAAGACATAACCTTTAATCCATAGGAAACTTTCGCTAACTTAAGAAAATGCAACCTTAACTTTTGCTAGGTACCATCTCTAGAAAGTTTCTTAGTTTTCTAGTCTCAGCTAGAGGGATTGAAGCTAACTGAAAGAAAATAGCGGCCATCAAGCGGATGTGTTGTCCGACCACAAAGAAAGAAGTACAAAAAATAATCAGTTGTATGGCAGCATTAAGTTGTTTCATAGCACAGTTAGGAGAAAAAGGATTACCTTTCTTCAAACTTCTTTGAAAATAAGGAAGTTTTGAATGGACTAAAGAAGCCAAAGATACCTTTGAAGAAGTCAAGAAATACTTGACGAGTTCTCTGGTCGTAGTCTCTCTAATACTAGGAGAATCTTTGCTCGTATACTTGGTTGCTATGCTATAAGTAGTCAGTGCAGTACTAGTCATTGAATGTGACAATATCCAATGACTGCTATATTATATAAGCAATGTCATACATGGACCAAAAGAGTGATATCCAGAAATACAAAAATGGTTATATTCTCTCCTTACGACTTTCAGGAAGTTAAGGCATTACTTCTAGGTCCACAAAATTGTGGTGCTGACCGGATACTCTCTAGGTCAGGTTCTCCAAAATAGAGAATCTTCAGGATGAATCGTAAAATAGGTGATGAACATGGGCAGTTTGACCTCTATTTCATTTCATGCACAACCAGTAAGTCCCAAGCTTTATCAAATTTCATCACCAAGAGGATCAATCCTAAACCTATTATAACATTCTATTTTTGAGAGTCTTTTTTGAATAATACAAAATAAAATTCACCATTTGGATTTTTTTGGAATTAATTGAAGCTTAATTTAAATTTTTGCAAATTAAAAAGATTTAATTTGACTAAAGTAATCATCAATTAAGTGAAAACCTATTTTATTTGGGTCCTTGTATTGCAAAGAATTTTTTGAGATTTTTTGGATTTATTTGCTATTTTTTAGAGCTCAAAAAATATTAATTCAATTTCTAAAATTAGAAATTCCTAGAAAATCTTTAAAAGGCTCTTGGGATAAAATCCTAGGGCCCAGCCTATTTCTCTTTTGGCCCAGCCTGCTAACTTGCCTTGCCATGTGTCAGCAATCCGAGCTATCTGCACCAGCCAATCAAACAGGTGTCGTTCGCTTCATCTTTAGCCTCTCGTTGTGCCACATGTCACCCGTCGATGCTCCCTTGCACTGTGCTTTGTCTCCATGTGGGAGACATCATTGTCTCTGAGGCAAGCACGCCTCAGCGTTTGTGCCGTCTGTGTTCTAGACAATTGCCTGTAAGCGCCTTAGACTTTTCAGCCTTCACTCATAAATTGCCACGTCACCTGTCATTGTTTAGCTTGTCGATGCTGATGTCATCCTCGCCGAGCTCATGCGCCATTGCCGGAGTTCGTTTGTGATACTTCCTTCATCTTCTTCACTGATGTCATCTTTGTCGTTGCCAGTTCGCCATCCCTCCTCACGATCGATATGCATCTCCGTCAAGCCACTTCACCATCCAGCTCTCCACCACCCGCCCGATGGCACTCACTGGTCGTCATCTTCTGCCGCATCGTAGCTATACCCAAAGCGTCGCCCCTATCCATTCACCTCGTGAAAGGTCTTCTCGGTCTACGTGCTGGCTGATGTCACCACACACTCGTTGTCCTTTCAACTTCTCCGTAGACCCAGTTCATGTGAATCGAGCCGCTGACACATGGGTCCCACCAGTTAGTAGCACTATGTCGTAGATCCATGAGCTGAGCCATGCCAACAGCCACATCAGATGCCATATCGATCCTAGGATTACGTGTTAAGCCACATGTCTGCCACCTCAGCCAGTTGTGCCTCCTCACCTACCACTCGGATCCACATGTCATTGCCACGTCAGCCAAACCATGCCTCGAGTCTACCATATGTCGTGCCATGTCACCGCCACGTCAAACCTAATGCCTAGTTAGTCACCACGTCAGCAAGCCTCGCCAACACGTGCACTGTTCCATGCACCAAGTTCACCATAGACCGCACTATTCTATAGACTAGGTCCATAACACAGTAGCTTTTCTTAATTTTTCAACAATTTATTTTCTAAAGAATCTTCCATCCTAGCTCTAATTGACCCAATTATTTTTCCTAAATTCATTTTAAATTGAGCCCTATTTTTTGATTATAGTGTTAAAGTTTTTGGAGTTTATTTGAATTTTATTTGATTTTATCTGTATTTCGTTCACTTTCTCTTCCGTTAGATAACATTTTCGAAGGAGCTGAAACAGGATTTGAAGACCAAGAGTTGGTAACTAAGCAAGACAAAGGTAAGTCATGTCCTTTTATCATGTTGAATCTATATTTTAAATCTATTTATTTATTATTTTATTTTAAATTATGATGCATTACTATTTTAGTACAAATCTTTGTATCTGGTAGTTACCATCCAACTTGATTAATTCCACCTTAATACTTTGAATGCCATGATTCCATTATCACTATAGGATGGGTAATTATTTAGTCATGTAATACTAGTTGTCACATGGGTTGTATATTTAGTATACTTAACTATGCTTGTAGTACGTTGGGTTCATCGTCATATGTCGATTAATTAATTAATTTTGACTTAATATGATTCTGAATTGTGGTGGACAGCCACAGTTATAAAATTTGGGTACTATGATATGGGTAGTGTCATTGGTGTTGGTTATACAAAATGGTTTTCACTTTAGTAAGAGATCGTGCAGTAAGTGGAAAAGTGTGGTTATACCCAAGGAAGCATGTTGCTCTAGTGTCAATATAAGATGATCATATCATGTAGGTAAGGTTATGCAACCTCTGTAGAGTGAAAAACTATTCAAATAGTCATGTTTCTTGTTATGGAAAATGCTCAATGATTTCACACGACGAGTAGAGATTTCGTAAAACTGGTCGGATTAAGTTTGAGAAGTGAAAGGTTAGTTCAATGGTGTCTCATTACGTGAATGGTTAGTTCACGACTGGTTCATTGGGTGAATGGTCAATTCACTTGTTATTTCAATTCCTTTTATTTAATTACTTATTATTGGACAATGCTCAATGATTTCACATGACGGGTAGAGATTTCATAAAACTGGTCGGATTAAGTTTGAGAAGTGAAAGGTTAGTTCAATGGTGGCTCATTACGTGAAGGGTTAGTTCACGGCTAGTTCATTGGGTGAATGGTTAATTCACTTGTTATTTCAATTCCTTTTGTTTAATTACTTATTATTATTATCTTCAAAGTTTGCTTTTAATCTATTTATTGTATTTACTTTAATATGTTGCTTTCTATAAAAGTAACCACTTAGCTATTAATGGTAAGCCTTGCATTATTATATTACGTCTTGTTACAAATAACTTACTGAGTACTCTATGTACTCATGGCTATATCCATACTTGCTTAGTTGAAGAAGAAGAACCACATTAACTGAAGGTACTTGAAGGAGGTCTCTTCGATGACTTCGCGGATTAGGACTTTGCTCCCTTATCGATTCCCTGTGGGCATGTCGAATGGTACTACGTTTATTTCTATTTTTCGCGACTAGCTTTTGTTAAAGCCATTCAAACTATTATTTGTAAGTTTGGTCATAAGGTCACTACTCTGATAAGTAATAATATCTGAGTTTTCTCTTAGTTAATCATGATGTGGTTGATATTTCATAGATGTTTCTACTGTGTACAGTAGTGTGATTCTGGATTAGTGTATAATACACACAGAATCCAGATTTGCTTATTCGAGTCTCTACACCTATCTAAGGACCCAAGTACAAAAACCACAAACAGTGGACTATGTACTTTGAAAGGTCCATGACGGTAAAAGGTGTGGGAGATGCAGTAGTCTTGATCTCTCCTACCATACAAAGCATAAAATACACCATCCAATTAAATTTTCTTGCTACAAATAATGTGGGAGAGCACAAATGTTTATTGGCAAGGCTCTGAGTAGCTAAAGCGCTCGAAATTCATAGATTACTAGTGAAAGGCAATTCTCAACTAGTATCGAATCAAATAGGAAAAAAGTATCAATGCTCAAGTACTATAATATCATCTTGTCTTGCAAAACTGTGTAAACTAGAATTTCTTTGGTTTTGAAACCAACACATTCCTAGAATGAAAAACATTCCGGCAGATCAGTTAGCATGGATGGCTTCCTAAAGATCACATGTCCTACTTGGAGTATTTCTTGAGCAACTCGACAAACTCTTGATAGTCAAGCATTCCAAAGATGCTCCAATGGGGGGTGGCTCAGATTGACCCCAATAATGATTGGATGACATCAATCTACTAATATCTTTATCATGGCATACTTTCTAAAGATGATGTGTAGACCAGATGTACAGCTTGAAAAGTCAAATCATACACTCTGATTGAATGTACCCTCTACAAATGAGGAGCTCACGGAGTGTTGATGAGATGTATATCTCAAAATGATGGTTTGCATTTACTATCCAAAATACAAGGAGGAGTAAAACTTTCCAACCCTCTGTGTTGTAAAGGAACTTATGTCAAAGTACATATAATATCAGTTTCATAGCTAATAAGTATATCAACCTGTACAAGCTCTCCAAACTATACCACTTTCTTAGCCTTTCGTAACCTAGGGTTCAGACAGTCTGGGACCTTTTCCAAAAGCACTCGGGGCTTCAAATTTCTTTTTGTAATGATTGTTACATTCGCAAAATGAATCAAAGCTGAGCTAGTTATTAAAATAACAACAGAAGCAGCCAAGAAATTAATAACTAAAAATATGGTTACATGATTTGGTGTTCCTAATCGTATAATCACAGATAATAGTACCTAGTTTTCAAGCGAAAATTTTTAGGAATTCTGCGAAAATCTAGGTATCAAAGTATGCTATGCCTCAGTAGCTCATACGTAAAGTAATGGGGCAATAGAAAGAGCCAATGATATACTAATATAAGAGATGAAATACCGAGTGTTCAACCAGTTAATACAATGATGAAGAACTTAGGTACAAGAACTTCCCTCTGTATTATGGGTTGTTCGATCCATGACTAGTCATACGATCGGAGAAACACATTTCTTGAAGAGCAAAGAAATGCAACCCTAATCTGATTGGCAATTTACAAACAAGCCATGCTAAGGTACCATAGTCATAAAGTACAACCTCGCAGCTTAGCTATGGGAGATCTGGCTCTTAGGAAAATTCGGAGCTAGGCAAATCTAATAAACTTTCACCAAAATGGGAAGATCCTTACACTGCGATCAAAATCACCAAACCAGGTTCAATACAACTAGCCATGTTGCATGGGCGTATTCTTCTATATTCTTGGAACATCGATCAGTTATGTAACTTTTATGTATAATATATTTCTTTATTTTTATATTTCAATAAAGTATTTTTTATTCTGTCTTTTTTATGAGTATTTTATATGTACTTTATTATCCCAATTCTGGTCATAAACTATAATTGTTGTCGAAACTACTTGGAGAAATATCCATATTTCTCTCAAACTCCCATCTTAGGGATGTTTTTACTTTATTGGCTTTGACATTTTTATTGAATGCCATGCGGATCCCTATTGTAACCTTCAGAACCAAGTTTCCTACGATAATCTGTATTCTTTCCTCAGAGGAAAACAAGTAAAAACAGACAACTGACATAGTCTTTTATAGCTCGGGGGCTCAAAGGCTTCATTTCTTTCTATTCCTCTGTTGTTGACTCTGGTCGGGACATGGAAAACCTCCTAGTCAAAATCTCTCCTCTCTGCATGTGGTCACGCCATCTGGAAGGAATTTCCTAACAATGGCCTTTTTCCTACAATCTTTGCCACTAGTTGAAACTCGAGATTGAATGCGTTTAGAGAAGTTTTGTTCATACCATCGGATAAGGTTACAAATAAAAACACTTGTCTTCTTTAGCATATTTTCTTACATAAGTTCTTATACATAAATGATCAAATTTATCTTATAGTGCCTGTCTAGTCATCTTACGACTATATTATACCATGATTATGGCTAAAGCATCTAAAATTAGTCGAAATCTCTCACTAGCTCTATCCAACATGATTACTTAGTGCTACTCGATCCTTTCAAACTCATAATCAAGTGTATTGATATACTAAGTCTATTGATCGGAGGGAACTACATTATGTCTTTCCTTCTCCCGGTCATCCTGTAGCAGTATCTAAAGAGTTCTAAATTCGTCGAATACTCAGATACACCTCACACAGGTAGATGAAGATGCTAAGCTTAGCGATTCAGTTGGAAACTAGGTTCACAAACACAATCCCATAAAATTCAAGCACATCCGACAAGAAGGGAAGCGCTGACAGCCTAAATTTGCAATTCACGTACACCCAAAAGATAGGAATCTAGCCGTCGTTCCCGCTTAGAAAGTTCTCCCCCATCGCTAACCTCCAGTGGACCAGAACCTTATTGGGAATCAATCCCCGCATCTTCCAAATCCTTCAATCTCTTCGATCCCAAATTGAATGCTAGCCATTCAGTAATCAAGTTAGGCATTTTTTTTATTATGATGACAGAAGATCTAATTGTGGATTGAAGGGGTTCAAAGTTAACGGCGGAGAGGTAGAGGAAATTGAAGAAGGTGAAAGATTTTCTCCAAAGAAAACGTGAAGCCAACATATACCAAACTGTTTTTTATAGGGTTTTTTCTAACTGTAGAAACAGTGGTTACAAGATTTGTGCCCAATGGATAAAAAATCTTTCAGTTTTTCAATTGGCTTTCTCAACTTTAAGTGAATAAAAACTTTCTCTTTACTTTTGCTAAAAAGTATTCTTCGACTTGAATTATAATGAGGAAAAATTCAAACTATAAATACATTTAAAGTTTATGGGCTAGCTAACGAGAATTAAATAATCTATTAAATACAACTTTTATTCTTGATTAAAGTCTTAAGGGGGCGTTCGAAATGGCGTTGTTATATAGCTTTTTTTACTGTAGTTGAGCTAATTTATTTGGCATAATTAAATTTAAAAATAGAAAAAAAAACATGTTAGCCCATCACGGATAATGCAAAGGAATACGAGAAAAAAAAGAAAAAGCAAAAAAGCCTAAAAAATCTAAAAAAGATAAAATTACCGAAGAGTGAAAAAAAAACAGAAACTAGAAATGAAAGCAAAATTTAAACCAAACAAAATAAGCGGACCCTTAACACTCATATGTCGTAAACCTTATCGGGAAAAAAAAGGAGGTAGTTACACCAGTACATTCCACGCACGAGGCCGTGATCGGCCAATTCGGCGAGGAAAGGCCTGTCGACCAACACGGTAGCAAGGATCGAGCAGGTAGGCATGGCGATCGAATTCTATATATATTTTTCTCTCACTTTCACAGCGTACTACAAGAACAAAATGTTAGTGCGCACCCATGACCATGAGGTGATCTCTGATGAATCACATGCGATGTATATACTGACTTTTCAATTCCCAGAAACAGATGGCACAAACTACTCAAAAGTGATTAATTGTAATGCATGCCTGATCTTTAGTTTTTGTCTACCGAAAACGTACCGTTGGTGTCGTTGTAACTATAGTTATTAAAGTCGGATTGAACATTAACCGATCGACGTTTTCATTTACCAGTTTATCGGTCCAACCAATAATTTATCAGTCCAATCAATAGTTCAATATGATTTAATAAAATAGTAAATTTTTTATATCTATCATAACATCCAACTTACTCACTTAGTCATCTTAGCTAGTGCATGAGATAGGTGACACAGGAGGTTGTGGGTTCCAGCTCTGTCTCCTGCATCTTTTTCCAAAAATTTTCTCACTGAGCACACCTCCGGTCCAACTGTGCCGGTTTTCTCTGGTTTTGTGCAGAATCGACCTTCAACCGGTATTTTTCTGGTTCAACTGCATAGCCGGTCCAATAATAAAATCACATCAGTTGAGGCTTTAGTTTTGATTTTTTTTAGATTAAATCGTTGATCTAATCCAATTTTAATAACTGTGGTTGCAACGACGCCGTCCATCTTATGAGTGTTGTACCGACGAAATTGACCGCGGCACTCACTAGCTAGTGGCCGGCCGGGTCAGAACTATTCCTTCGTAGTAGTGCAAAAGTCTCCATGTCACTTCGAACCATTAGAGGCTAAAGGGTAGTGGTTTTATTACACGTGGGTGGAGGTGCGTCAACACTGAGGTACACAATTATACCACTGCTGTGATTTGCACCATTAATCTACAAGAACTTTTTTAAAAAATAAAAGATAGGGACTCCGCCCGTTCAGTTAAAGAGGGGAAAGAGTTTTAAAAAGTTTATAACTCCGCCGAGCAGAGGTGTCGCGAGAGAATTCCGTTACACTCTGACGAGTGTTAAATAATCTCTTAAATATAGTTCTAATATTTAATTAAAGCTTTAAGACTGATGTGGTCGTAAATACTGTAGTAGTTCTCTCTTTAACAGCAACCATCCCCTCGATCAGATGGGACAATCCAATAAGGTGTCTACTCACATGGATAACTAATACCCCTTTAGAGCTATTTAAGGTTTGACGAGAGAACACAACTACATAAAAATTTGTCACAGATAGTTTAGAACTGTCATCGTAGATGGTTCCTTGAATCGTCTGACTCAATGGGTCAGTGATAATAGGGGTTGTCACAGACAGATTTTGAACCCGTCTATGAAAATCATGTTATTGGCGGTTCAGAACTACAATCGTCTATGAAGGTATACTATAACAGATGGTTAGAAACTAGAACCATCTATGAAGGTATACTATCACAGATTTTGGTTAGCCTCAGGAAATGTTAGCCATGCTCTCTAAAAGCAAAACGATATATTTGAATTTGAATTCCATATCTGAATTACATATAGCACTACATACACAAGAGGACACATACAATTTTGCAAATATAAACTTTACAATTACAAATTCAGAAACACACTTACACTACAAGAAATTTTAGTCTAATGCAAGCTAGACTTATATATCCTTCATTAAACTACAATCTAAAATAAGTAAAGCGGAAAAATTTCAAGTAACAGAAATAAAAAGGCAACAAACACCATTTTCAATTTCTATTCTAAAATTAACAAAATACCATACTTTTAGGATGTAACAAGCAGAAGCCTCTTGCCAATGCCGATGACTTGGAATAGTGTGGATCTACAATTGTCTTCTTCCTTTCTATCTTGCTTCAAGCGAAATTTTATCCACCCTTGCCACACGCAAATGAGTTGGAGTAGTACTAGTGGTGTTGGTCTTCGAGTAGGGAGAGTGGGATTAATAAGGGGCAAGAGGTGAGGAGGAGATCGATGCCTACCGTTTAATGTGAAGAGAATGGACAGGTGAGATCGGGATCCTAGGAGAGATGCCACAGATCGGTGATATGGCGGGGCGAGACTAAAATTTTATATATAATTATCACAGACGGTTCGGATTAGAAACCGTCTATAATAGATACATCACAGACGGTTCTTAACAAAAAACTGTTTATGATAACGGGAGATATCATAAACAGTTCTTATTAAAAACCATAGGTGATAATGACCAGACGGTATATCACAAAGATAATATATTGGTAAAATATAAACAGGTAGTCTCAAAAGATAAAATAGCAAAATTTTCTATGACTTATATATACTCGTTTGAAAGGTTTTAACGAGATCTACAACTTTGCAGTTGAGGCGAACCCTAAATTCTGAAAAAAAATATCAAAAATTTTGGCAAAAACAGAAACTAAAAACTTGTAACGCAAATTCAAGGCTAAAGATGGCCTATTTCAGAGGTCTTCAAGGGTGAGTGGCATGAGTCGATCATTTTCTTGAATCAGAATCATCATTAGCTTTTCAACGAGTATAAGAACATTGAAAACGGATATTGTATGCAAAAGTTATGCCCGTTTTACTAAAAGTGTCTCAGAACAAAATCCTACTCGGATTCGAATTCATCTCGAGTTCAAATTGAAACTGTTATATTTTTCAATCCCATGGCCCAAACTTTCTAAATTATTTTCGTAAAGATTTTTGGCTATATGTAGAATGACTCCACCAATTTTCACTAGATTTGGCATAACTTTGGCACACTTTCCAATTTTTGAGACGGTAGACACTTTTTGGGAAGTTCTACACAGCAAAATTTGAAAAACAGCCTCACTAGATTTGGATTTTAGAAGACCCAACAACTCAAGTAAGTAAAGAGAATTTGGATTTTCAAATGGCTTTTAATTGCAATGTCACAGACAGTTTTTAATCTGAGCTGTCTGTGGTAATTCTAGACATTATAGATGGTTCTTGTTAAGAACTGTTTGTGATAATTGCAGACACCACAGATAGTTTTTAATCTGAACTATCTGTAATAATTCACAAATGGTTCTTGTTAAGAATCGTCTGTGATAATTATGTATCACAGACGGTTCTAGCCATCACTAGTATTATAGATGGTCTTGCTTGTAAAATTGTCTATGATAATTACAATACAGACGGTTTCAGGGAACCGTCTGTGATAAGCCATCTAGTATAGCGTTTTTTGTAGTAGTGGAAGACACAAGAAGAGATAGAGAACGGGAACACCAACAGCCAAACAAGACAATCAAGAACTTCCGATCAGTGGAAAGATTGTTGAGATTGTGACTAATTACATCTTTTTGTAATATATTAGCGAGAGCATCTTGTATCCGGTTCATAACAATAAGATCATCCACCATTCTCCCGCTGAATCATTCCAAAGAATTCAACCTCATTTATCATATTTATTTTTGCAGGATCAACGACTCAATTGTTGACACACTCGGTAGCTTGGACACATCGTGGGTACACTTGAGGGTGTCTGAAATCTTGGAACGTCATTCTATGTCATCTTTACTTCTGCCGGTCACCTTTTACATTTGTTGTTATGTTCGGGCTTTCCAAATATAAGGTTTGTCTTGTACTGTTCATAGCAGCCCTTGAATTGCACGAGGTAGGCCGATTTAGTAGAGTAGTGCCCATCCGGCGTCCAGCGTGCTCTGATTCAAAGTTATTATATGCATGTAATCTCATCTCACTCATCCCATATAAAAATTTGAAGGGATATATACTGATTTGTTTAGGCAATAGGTTTGTAACCCTTACTTTCAGGGCATTAATATACGTAGATACATGGACTCTGGTGGTCAGCTGGTAGCACAATACGTCATCCACCAGCTTTAATTCGTCTTTCAGTGTTCTTTTTTTGAATGAAACATCAAGATTTCTATTATACTCTGGTTAGTTGGCCAAATATATAAGATATCGATCAATTCTTTTCCGAGAACGTTCACGAACACTGCTAATTAACTTGCGCCTACCAGCTAACTTCTGAATAAATAAACTCGTCCACGCAAGAGCTATGTCGACGTGTAAATTTCTAAGAATATATATATGCTCTACATAAGGATATCCATGCTTCCACCAAATGCCATGATCGATGCATAACACTACTAAAAACTACACGAGATTCACACGTATACCTAACCCTTATGTTGCACGCACACGTCCTGACACGAACCACTCAACTGACTTGTTTAGTAGACTGTGATGTACATATGTATGGCTTTTGTCGCGTCGAGACAGAAGCCGATCAAGGTATAAAACAGCATGCAGCCAAATTTAGTTAGACGTAACTCTACGTGTAAAATAGCATATGTGATCAGGAGATCACATATTTGTAGTGCATGCGCGAGTGTCTTTTCTGAGTGATCGATCGTCACACTGATGTGCACAGATATGTAATCTTAGTTCTTCTTTGAGCTGTAGGCCAAATTAACGCAGGGCCTGTGCTTTACAGGCGTGGTCGGCGGTTTATTACTTCCAACAATGTTATCAAACAATTTCAAGACTAAAGTAAGGGTCAGTTTGTGATGTGTGGTGTGGCTAAAGTTTCTGTAGCTAGGAAAGCAGTAATAAAAACAATCTTGCACCATTTTTGGTAAATCAAATTAAAGTTCAACGAATTCTATTTTTTTCCTTGAAGAAAGTACGAACTCCCATTTATATCTTCTTCTGTTATTTGGGATGCAACAGTCTCTGTTTCCAATGATTAAAAATAAATAGTCAAACACAAAAAATATCTTAAGTTATCCCGAAAAACGAGATTGTCATAATCCATCCGAAGAACAAACGGAGCTTAACATGCAAACTGACACAGGAAATAATGCAATTTTGTACTCCTCGTAAAGTGTTTTACCATAACAATAGGTGTAACTTGTCAGTTGCAATATATATGTGCTTTTGTGATAGGAAAAATAACATGCAACTTGGTTGCTTTCAAAGTTAACGCGGACCATCTAGGAGTGTAATTAATAAATAAATGGTACGGACAAGCTGACCTTATTCATGAACCGGCAAGAGTGGAGAACTAAAGTGCTCAGTTTAACGTTGATTTATAATTTTTTTATTGTAGCTGATTTATTTTTACTATAGCTGAGTTGACTTATTTGGTATAATTAAATTTTAAAAATAGAAAAAAATAGAAAAAACATATTAACCTATCACGGATAATGCAAAGGAATACATAAAAAAAGGCAAAAAAAAAAGTCCCAAAAAATCTAAAAAAATAGAAAAAGATAAAATTACTTAATAGTAAAAAAAGTAGAAGTCAGAAACAAAAACTGACTTTAAGCAAAAATAAGCACAACCTAAGTTCTTCTATCTTGACTATAGTACTTCTCTCATAGAGTTTGGCCCCGTTGATTAGCACTATTGCACCTGTTTAATTAGCTAGTGGAAAGCTGATCATGCTTGAATAAAAATGATTACAAAGTGTTTACATCATACTGTAGTCAGTCCCGAGGTGAAGAGAGCCAAGTCTTATTGCTATCTCCAAGGCCAAGCTAGTACAAGCATATTTTGCACATCTATCTATCTATATATCAGTTTCAAAATTACATTAGTAAGGTTAGTAATAACTTGATAACAGTAAACTTAAACGACGTTTTGTCAAGCAGAATATTGCTACTTCGCTAGCTACACATTGGTACCTTTCAAACACTTTTGTGATATATATATATATATATATATATATATATATATATATATATATATATATATATATATATATATATATATATATATATATATATATATATATAGCAGAATATTGCTACTTAAGCTAGCTACACATTGGTACCTTTCAAACACTTTTGTGATATATATATATATATATATATATAGGAAAAATACTTTCTACACCCGGGTGTAATTACACCCACCTCTAATATACCACCTAAACGAACTTGAAATACTCCTTTATCACATTGGATATACACATATACTAATTATAAGATACTTCAATGTGAATCACATGAAAAAATTGCAAAGGAGTCCATAGTTTTTAGCGTATTTTATAAATACCTTCATATACGCACATAAAAAGGAGTATGTCAAAAAAAAATATACATACTACCTCTGAAAAATTGTTCATACCACCTAGATGATTTTAAATACTCGTATACTATACGTACATACTCTCCGTTACGCGAGATCGCCTACGTTGTGAGAAACGATATAGGGTGTTATATATATATATATATATATATATATATATATATATATATATATATATATATATATATATATATTGCAAGAGAGTCTACAGCTTTTAGCATATTTTGTAAATATCTTCAGTACGCACATAAAAAAGAAGTATGTTAAAAAAAGTATACATACCACCTAGATTATCTTAAATACTCATATAATACACGTACATATCATCCATTATGAGAGATACTCTCTACGTTGTGAGATACGACCTAGAGTGTAATTACACCTGAGTGTAGAAAAGAGGCTTCCCATATATAAATAACAGGGGCACCACGGTGTCCAGGCTCCATGATTGAGACTTTCCATCTCCAATTAAGATTTTTCATCTATGATTGATTCAGCATGCTAAACCAATAACTTCCTTTCCAAATCGATGCCTTTTTAAATTAATTAATGCTAACAGGTTTGCATAATATATTATATACCATTGCACTTATATATATACTTATTTACTTATTTATTTATATATATGTGAGAAATTGATTATGTGCCACTGAATAGCATCCACTTCTATAAAATACCATTAAAAAATACTCTCTAGTATATACCACTGAATAGCACCAAAATTCTATTATATGCTACTGCCATCAGTTAGAGTACATTTTCCCTAGAAAACGATGATTTTGCTCTCAGTTCAATCTATACTTATGATAAAATATTAAATATAGAGCAAATTGGCTTAGCCAAAAATATTAAAAAAATATTTGTCGATCATTGGGGCAGTGAACAACTCAAGTATAAAATTTCATGAATTGATCTTCCATTTGTTCTATTTTTGAAATTTAAATTCAAAATCAGTCTATTTGAGCAATTTTTAAACTAGGACAAATTCACTATAGAAAAATGGAAAATCATTTTTTTAGGAGCTATGTGATATCTTAGAAGCATGTTAGAACTTTTTTCAAAAACTTTAGACCTCATTTAGTCTCTGTTTGTAAATATTAGCCTTCATTAGCATTTAAATTAAAAATCTAAAAATTTTCTTTGAACAGTACCTTGAAACTTTTTTCTAGCTATTTTAAATCCCTGTGAATTTTTATAATTTTTTAAGGTAGTTTGCTATTTTAAATAAATGAGACATTTGATCTTTACTAGGGGCATTTTGATCTTTTTTTAGAATAAAATGGTCAACTAACGGCAGTGGCTTATAATAGAATTTCGGTGCTATTCAATGGTATATAATAGAGAGTATATTTTTAATAAGATGTTATAGAAATGGACGCTATTCAGTGGTATATAATCAATTATCTCTATATATATAAGTACTATTCAGTATCTACATGTAGAATAAGTGTGCGACCCTAACCAACCCAACCCAACTAGCCAATTGCCCACCATCCCACCCCACGAACGGTTACTAGCATTTATTAATTATGGTAAAGTTATTATCGTATTCACATCAAGTTTTCATCTATAATTCACAAAATTTCTTACAGTTCTCACGCGTGTTACTATCTTATGCACATAAAGTTATCTTCTATAATTCATAAAGTTACTTACAGTTGGCAAAGTTACTATCTCATGCATAAAAGGTTCTCATCTGTAATTCATGAAGTTACTATCTCATGCATCAACAAACCAGATTGTAAGCGGGGCCAAGGCGCGCTAGCTCGCGCATAGTTATTATCTCATGTATATAAAGTTATCGTCTATTATTGATAAATTACTCATAGTGCATAAAGTTACTATCTCATGCATATAAAGTTACCAGTTATTGATAACAAAGTTATTTTTGGCTGATAGTAGAAATTATGTGAATTTTGCGGCATCAAAACATATTCAACTTGGATCTTATTTTGTTAAACTCATAATTTCGAACACAATGGTGCAAACAAATAGTAGACCAAACATTTGATGAAAGAGTTATTCTATTCTTTATTTTGTAAATAAGATAAAAAAATCACAAGTCAAGTACACTTATTCTCTTCCCTCTCCTACTGCATGCATGCATGTGTCAGATTGTAACCACCTGGCGCAAGAGACCTACACGTAGTTATTATCTTATGCATATAAAATTATCATCTGTAATTCATGAAGTTACTTACAGTTGATAAAATTTACTATCTCATGCACATAAATTAATTATCAATTCATGAAGTAATTTATAGATGTAAAAGTTACTATCTTATGCATATAAAGTTAACATCAATTCATGATCCACACCAGGAGGCTCATGAGCACAGCCAGCGACATGCGCGTAGTGCACGTGTAGCATGTGCGCACGCACTAATTAGTGCAACTATGTGTGTGCGCACACACACTAACCAGCGCGCAGGTGTAAAATAAGCGTGTGCCCCTAACTGACCCAACCAGCCAACCGCTCCACCATCCCACTCCATACTCAGTTACTAGTGTTTGTTAATTATGGTAAAATTACTATCAAATGTCACTACTACAGATAGTTCTATCACAGACCGTTTTCGAATCGTCTGTTTTTATGTGTCAGTGATAATAGGTGGATATCACAGATGGCTTCCAAGTCGTCTGTGATAACTTACATTACATACGGTTTTTTTTTTTGAAAAACCGTCTGTGATAGTCAACTTTCACAGATGGTTTGTTATAAAAAACCGTCTGTGATCATAAACTATCCCAGACGGTTAAAAATAAAGACCGTCTGTGATACACACAATATCACAGATGGTTTTTGTTACAAACCATCTGTGATATTGTGTGTATCATAGACGGTTAGTAACAAGAACCGTCTGTGATATGTTCATATCACAGACGATTTTTAACAACAAACCGTCTGTGATAGCCATAGCGAAAGCGGTTTTATTTGCCATTTTTTGGCTAGCCTTAGGATATGCTAGCATGCCCTCTGAAAGCAAGCAGGAAGATTACAACATATATAGAATCACATATATTACAGATTACACAGATCTGACAAATGAATCACATACATTGCAACTCAAAGTTACACAGATAAGTTAATTGCAACTCAAAGTGAATTACGAATGTAACAAATGGCCAACATATCACATATATAGAATGAAATCGTTACACTGTTCTGACAAATGAATTGTTTGATTAAGCACAACTGAGTGATTTGTAGAATTGAATCCAATGTTTCAACATCTAGTTATCACCATTGCCGGGGTAGAACTCTCCAGCCTTGTTTATAAACTGTGCTACTAAGAACCCGGAGAGTGTTACACGAATTTCGACGAGTTGGTCAAGATCATATGTACTTCTGTCGAAATCTACCCGCTGTCACTAGGAGCAATAAGTCATTAATTAGCATGTGTGTATATATATAGATATATAATCATAAAATAACAATTATTGGAAGGACATGACAAACCTCTGGATCATTGATCTTACTATCCATGATTTTCTTCATATGGCGGCAAACGTAGAATCCACATATGTTGCCTTGTAGCTGCTAGTGGTACTACAAAAATAGAATTACGTAGATAGGTATTATCAATTCTAGAGACGTTATAACAAAGTGTGATGTTGGATTGTTGTGTTGTAGCGAGTACCGGAAATCGTGTGTTGTGTCGCAGCGTGTCACTAGATTTATCGTGTCTTCCTCCGTGGGCAACATAAGTGGTAAACGACCTACGTGATTCAAAAAAGTTAGCCTCAGCCGTTGCAAACGAAGGAAATATTACAATAGAGTTATGTATAGAGGAAATGTGCTTACCTGTTGTGATTCAAAAAAGTTCGTCAAGATTGAATAGTAAAAATAAGTCTTCGAATGTCATGACGATGTAGCTTGTGTCGTGGAGGAAATACTGCTCCGTATATTTCAAAGTGAATGCACTCTGCCGGATTGGCTTCATGTTGGACTTCTGCATGTACCAGGCATGCAATGTATTGCAAATCACGCAAAGCCTGGGTAATTGTGACTCAGTGACCAATGACACTCCTAAAATGAACTTTCATGGCACGGGAGCCTTATTTTTCTTCCCTTGAGTCTTAGTGCCTCGCTTACGAGACATTCTCGGTGGCGTCTCGGCGGGAGTCGATGTAACAGGCCTCCGAACCGGAGCTGGAGGTGGAGCCACCAAAGCCGATGTGACATGTTCAGGGCGATGTCCCTCTTGGGTCGACACTGGATGTGGAGATCGTGGCACAGACAAGTTGAGGGCGATGTCCCTCTTGGGCCACTGAACGAATGTGTGGACAGCATCCCCTAATGTCTTAATCTCTTTATTTGGGGGATTCTCAAGAGGGACGGTCTTAAAAATATCATTAATCATGTCCACCTAGACCTTTATGAAACCGGTCTCTACTTGTACACTGTGCACCAACGTCCTTGACAGCAATGGATACACCATCCCCTGCCTAACATCAACGGGAATAGAGCTAATAAGCCTGACTCTGAGGATGCAAGGCATGGGCTCCTACATAACGACACAAGATGAGTTAAAGCGTCCACTAGAGAAATCTATGTAGTATTCTAAAGAGGTGCATTACCTGAATGTCATCGATAGGTAAGTGGGCGTCGCTATGTTCAGTAATTGGTGTGGACGTGCAGCTACTGCGACGTTGAGGGGGACTGGGTACCGCAGTAGTAGGGGTGGGTTGTGATTGGTTGCGGACTTGTCTCAGTTCTTCCCTCAATGAATCTATCTCTCCTCCAAGTGAGGCAGTCTACTCTTGAAGTGAGGCACGAAGCTCCTGTTTTATTTGTTCATTGCGGTACGCCTTGGATATCTTCCTACTCCTATATGTCTCGGAGTAATCTGGAAATCCGTGCTTCCAAGATACATAAACCCCCAAACCTCGTGTGCGACCTGGGTGCTCCTTATTTCCCAAGGCCTGTGATAGTAAATCTTTCTCCCTGTATTATTGAAAGGAGCCATGAGAAGATTCGGTAGTAAATGATTGCTGCAAGAGGTAATTAATTATGTTATTTTTGAACCCATGAAGTTCAAGAGGTGTTAACAACTATGTAGTTTAACATATCTTACCAAGCGTTGGGACACTTCCTCATCTGCGGGGTTTTTGAAAGAGACACCCGAAGATGTGGTTGATGACATCGCTCTTAACCAGTTTCGAGCGCGCTCATTTGCGATCCCGGCAAATGGCGGGGAGGCCTCCGATCGGATTGCGATCTCGTCCTGCATCCTCCATTGCGGGATTTTTCCCGCGTACCCAGCGGTGCCGAGTTTGTGAGGGTGAGTGTTTTGTAACAAGAGAGCCTTGTGTGTCGCACTTTGTTCTTCAAATTCGGTCGTTGTCTTCATCTACACAAAAGCCTCCCATGTTTCCGATGACACGAAAGGATACCTCGTGAAGGGCATAAGATCCTTGGCCACGTACTGCGTCACAAGAGTGCTCTTAAAATTCTTCCATGCTTTTCCCATTGCGAGGAGCACGTGCCGTTGCACGAGTCCCTGTACTTTTACTGGGATCTCGACTGAATTTGTAATTTCCTCCCATAGCTGATTTTTGTGATTCTTTGTCAAATCTTTCCAGCTTGCTATGGTGATGGGGACCTGTTGCCTTCCAATTATCCCACAAGTAGTCCGAAATGATGCCACTGCTTTCTTCGGTTGCAGAGGGACCCCATTCGAAGAGACTACGTGATAGTCATTCGGCCATCTGGCCTTTTCGATACTCCTCAGCCACGCTTAGTTTTCCCAATCTTGGGAGCGTGAGACCCAGATGACGACGACGAAGACTGTGTGGACGCCATCTCTCTTCTAAGAAAAAACTAACTGCAGTAAGCTTGGGCCTTCCAAATTGACCTTGTAGCTAACAAGTGCAGCATATATAGTTCATAGAAGTTACTTCAATAAGTTAAACAAAGTTCTATAAAGTAAATGACATAAACCAGTATATCAAATTCATTGAAACGGATACACTGGAGTGTGTCACTTGCTTCATACCCTTTGAAGGTCGATGTGGCATATATTAAAATTTTTTGGACGATTGTGTGGACGCCGTGAAGTGTGGGCCTAAACAAAGTTCTATGAAGCAAATGACACAAACTAGTGTATCAAATTCATTGAACCTGATACACTAGAGTATATCACTAGCTTTATGCCCTTTGAAGGTCTATGTGGCATATATTAAAATTTTTTAGACGACTGTGTAGACGCAGTGAAGTGTGGGTCGAAACAAAATTCTATGAAGCAAATGACACAAACCAGTGTATCAAATTCATTGAAATGGATACACTGGAGCGTGTCACTTGTTTCATGCCCTTTGAAGGTCTATGTGGTATATATTAAAAAATTTTGAACGACTGTGTGGACGCAGTGAAGTGTGGGCCTAAACAAAATTCTATGAAGCAAATGACACAAACTAGTGTATCAAATTCATTGAAGCGGATACACTGGAGCGTGTCACTTGCTTCATGCCCTTTGAAGGTCTATATGGCATATATTAAAAAATTTTGAACGACTGTGTGGACGCACTGAAGTGTGGGCCTAAACAATGTTCTATGAAGCAAATAACACAAACTAGTGTATCAAGTTCATTGAACCTAATACACTAGAGTGTGTCACTAGCTTCATGCCCTTTGAAGGTCTTTGTGGCATATATTAAAAATTTTTGGACGACTGTGTGGACGCAGTGAAGTGTGGGCTTAAACAAAGTTCTATGAAGCAAATGACACAAACCAGTGTATCAATCCAAACACAAATGTCATAACATGCATGTAATCATATGAATTGAACATACTCATAAATCCAGCATGTGTAAATATATATATATACACACACACATATCAATATATATACACACACACACAAATCAATATATATGCACATATCAATATGACAATGTAGCATATATATCAATATATGAAACATGAAACGTGAATAACATATCTTCATTATTCTATATGAAACATGAAACGTGAATAACATATCTTCATTATTCTATATGAAACATAAAACAAATCTAAAACCTAGCTAGAGTCAGGGGACGAGGGCACTGGAGTCGGGGGAGGAGGGTGCCGGGCTCGCGGGGAAGGAGGGAGCTAGAGTTGGGGGAGGAGGGCGCTGGGCTTAGGGCAGGGAGCGGCGTCGGGGAAGGAGGGCACCGGGCTCGGGGGAGGGAGCGGCGTCGGGGGAGGAGGGCACCGAAGTCGGGGAAGGGAGCGGCGTCGGGAGGGAGCGGCGGCGGGAAGAAGCGGCGTCGGGAGGGAACGCCGGCGGGAGGGAGCTGCGTCGGGAGCGACCGGCGGCGGCGTCGAGAGGGAAGGGCAGTGGGAGAGAGCAATATTAAATCTAGCAGGGGCTCTGGAGAACTAGAGTGCGTGAGTGCGGACTCTGTGCCCTAGCTGCGGGTATTTATATGAAAAACTATCACAGGCGGTTCCATAAAGAAGCCGTCTGTGATAGTTCTATCATAGATGGTTCTATAACTAAACCGTCGGTGATATTACATTATCACAGACGGTTCACAGTTAGGAACCGTCTGTGATAGTATGACTATCACAGACGGTTCTCAGTTAAGAACCGTCTGTGATAGTAATACTATCACAGACGGTTGTAAGTTTAGAACCGTCTGTAATAACACTTTGCCCGCTGTCTATTGTAATTAATATAACTACACTACCAGCATTCAATAAGACCTCTCAAAGAGTGTAATGAATATAAGTACACCTACCAGCATTCAATTCACCTATATATATCACACATTTTCACATATACATATATAAATGCAAATTCACAAATACATCACAGTTCCTAAGCCATTTTACAATTACAATGGAACATATATAGTTACATTTGTTACACTTGGCTATTTCATTTTAAATAAAGCCCTTCATGATGATCGACACGCATATAGCTCGTTTCATCGCCTTGTTCTTCTTCGAGCCTGATGCTGTCTCCGAATGGAGGCAAATCATCAAATTGATTGTATTCTTCCTCATCCACAACATTGTCAACTCCGACAATTCTTCTTTTTCCCTGAAGAACTACATGGCGCTTCTTATTTGCTGGGTCGGTTACATAAAATATTTGGTTCGTCTTTGTATCTACACATTCAAGGTCCACAGTAGTGACACCATACTTGTCAACCTTTACACCCCGTGGGAGATGGACCCAACGGCACCGAAATAGAGGAATCCTGAAAATTACGTAGTCAAGTTCCCAAATCTCCTCTATAAGCCCGTAGTACGAGCTTGGGCCAGCGGTACTAACGTGCGCATCATAGGCATCTATGCGGACACTTGAATTCTGCATTGTGCTCTTTCTATCCTGATCTGTTGTATAAAATGTGTAGTCATTAATGTCGTATCCTTGCTATGTCACAATTGTAAATTTTGGCCCTTTTGCCATGTAGCCGATGTAGAATTTAATGACCTCTTCTGTTGTATAACCTTCGATGATGCTACCCTCTAGTCGAGATCGATTGCGTACATAGGACTTGAGAATTCCCATGTACCTCTCGAAAGGGTACACATGACGTAGAAACACAGGGCCGCATATTTTTATCTCTTTCGCAAGGTGGACAATGAGATGGACCATGATATCAAAAAATAATAGAGGAAAATACATCTCTAGATGACATAGAGTTCTCACCACCTCGGTTTGCAGAGCATCTAGTCCATCGAGATTAATGACCTTCTGAGCAATTGCGTTAAAGAAATAACATAGCCTTATGATTGTCACTCGAATATTGTTCAGTAAAATACTTCTAATTGCAAGAGGTGGCATATCATTAGCACATGACAGTCGTGGGACTTCATGCCAATTAATTTCAAATGTTTCATGGAAACAAGTTTCTTCATACTGGTGGAGTGACCGGATGGAATTTTCACACCATGTAAGGACTGTCACAGTTCAGTTCTCTCGGACTTAGATAGAGTGTAGCAAAGTAGGGGAAGGTACGTCCGGCCTTTATCGGTCTCTACCGGTGCTAACTCGGTCCTGATATTCATTGCAACCAAGTCACGCCTTGCGTTAACACCATCCTTAGTTTTATCAGGAATGTTTAGTAAGAGACCAATCAAACTGTCACATACATTCTTCTCTACGTGCATGACATCGATGCAATTGCAATCTTCTAAGTACTCCCAATAAGGCAAATTCTAAAATATTGACCTCTTTTTCCACATATTCTTTCTCAATATACGTCTCTTACCAAGCACGACGTTTATATCCTTGACCATATCATACACCTCTTTCCCGCTAAAAGGTCGTGGTACTGAGTCATCCTCTTTTTTTCATCAAATTGTTTCTTCATCTTGCGGTATGGGTGACACTTTGGAAGGAACCTACAGTGACGTATGTACACAGTTTTATGCGAGTTGTTCAACCACACACTCTCGGTATAATCTAAGCAGTGCGGACACGCTTTGGCTCCTTTTGTACTTAACCCTGACAGGTTACCAAGGGCAGGAAAATCATTAATGGTGCATAACAACATAGTGCGTAGAGTAAAGTTCTCTCGTTTGTCCGCATCTCATACATTTACCCCTTCATTCCACAATATTGCAAAATCTTCTACCAATGGTGCTAGGAACACATCAATATCGTTGCCAGGTTGCTTTGGCCCTTGGATAAGTAGTGACATCAAAATATACTTCCGCTTCATACACAGCCAAGGAGGAAGGTTGTACATGCACAGAGTCACAGGCCAAGTGCTATGTCGACTACTCATCTTACCAAAAGGATTCATTCCATCTATACTCAACCCAAACCTTATATTTCTCGATTCCACACTGAAATCTACAAACATTCTATCGATGTTCCTCCACTGGGCAGAATCAGCAACATGTCTTATCATTCTGTCTTTCTTATGTTGTCCCAGTGCCAACGCGTCAATCTTGCATCCTTGCGGTTTGTAAATAAACGCTTCAAATGGGGGAATACAGGAAGATACCAAAACACCTTAGCATAAAGTTCTTACTTCACCTCGATGCCCTTTCTATCATCAGAGTTATTTTTATGCTTGTATCAGGATACTTTGCACACCGAACAAATATTTAAGCTAGCATACTCTTTACGGTATAAGATACAATCATTCAGACATTCATGTATTCTTTCTACGTCCATTCCTAATGGATAAAGAATCTTCTTGGCTTGGTAGGTGGTTCTCGGCAATACATTTCCCTTTAGAAGCATGTCTGCTAGTAAACCTAACAATGCCGTAAAACTCTTGTCGGACCAACCATTGCTTACCTTCAATTTTAGTAGTTCTAGAACTGATGACAACCTCGTGTATTGCAGCTTGCAGCCCAAGAACAAAGATTTTTCTGAGTCCTCCATTAATCCCTCGAATTTACCAAACTCTCTCTCACTATAGTTCCCTTCTGCATCACGTAAAATCTGATCCAGATTGTCATCCTGCGATCTATCCTTATGATCAAAAGTACAGTCCATAACTGGTATATCGTTGTCTCTGATATTAATCATCATGGACGGTTCATGTTAATAACCGTCTGTGAAAATATCACAGCCGGGTGGTAGTATGAACCGTCTATGATAGTTTAAGCACAGACAGTTCTGTATGAACCGTCTGTGATGTACCCGTCCAGTATAGCCTGTTTTGTAGTAGTGTATACATCAAGTTATCATCTGTAATACCTGTAGTTACTTTCAGTTACGCATAAAGTTATCAGACATATGGAATGAAATTACCATCCCCATGGTGTAGCCCCACCAACCCACCCTATTCCGGAAAATTTCTCTCAGTTACGCAAGAAGTATTATCCATTATGAACGAAGTTACTATTGAATGCTCATAGTACACAGCGACAAAAAGTTATCATCAATTGTGAATGAAGTTACTATCGGTAATGAGTGAAGTTATAGCTGAGCGCTTACAGTACACAGTAGGTAATAACTTTCCTCACAACAGTCAGTAACTTCACTCACAATAGGCAAAAACTTTCCTCACAACCGAATCTACTAAATTATCACATGCATGCAGCAGTGTAGTTGATATGGGGACTTTTTTATCCTATTCACAAGCTAAAAAATACAATAACTCTTTCACAAAAAGTCTGATCTGTGATCCATTTGCGCTATTGTGTTCGAAATTATTAGCTTAATAAAACAAGATCCATATTGAATGTGTTTTTACACAGCAAAATTTATGTTTTTTTAATACCAGTTGCAACTAAGTAACTAATGATAACTTCATGCATAATAGACCATAACTTTCTATTACATGAGTAATAAATTTTAGCCTGAATGGTAACAACAACTTCATGTGTTGTCTGTATGTAACTTCATGTGTAATAGTTGCTGCCACTACTACAGAAAAGGTTATCACAGACTATTCAAAAATGTCATCATAAATAGTTTCGTGACTCGTCTAAATTTATAGGTCAGTAATAACATGCGGTCATCACAAATGGCTTTCGAACCGTCTATGATGCAACTACCGCAGACAGTTTCAACTACAATCCGTCTGTGATTGTTCACTATTACAGACGGCTTTTAGTAGAAACCGTTTGTGATATATAAGTATCATAGACAGTTTCAACTATAAACCGTCTGTTATAGTTCACTATCACAGACGGTTTGTAGTTGGAACTGTCTGTGATACATTATATATCACAGACGTTTTCAATTGAAAACTGATTGTTCAATATCACAGATATTTTGTAGTTGAAACCGTCTTTGACATTCATTTCTATTGCTAAATCTATTTTTGTTTGTTAACTAGCCTCAGGAAATGGTAGCTATACCCTCTAAAACAAGCAGATCAACACAGTATACATCCATTCATATTGATTCATTTTAGAACAAAGATATCCATTTCACAAATCAATTAACCAAACTAAAATAAATTATCCTCACACATGTACAATTAAGGTCAATCTTATCCCAATCAAATTCATTCTACATTGTGAAACTCTTCATCTGATTTTATGACTTTAGACATCAAGAAGTACGCACACTCTCCTCGAATTTTTGTGAGGTCGGTCTGTTCCAATACAGTTGTAACGATGGATGCAACCTATCGGTAGGAATATCAATATTATGCATACATATATAATTAGATAAGTATGAAATAATTATTACAAAATTAACAAACCTGAGGATCATTGGTCTTTAAGGAATCGATGAGTAGTTGCATATGGTGGCAAACATAGAATCCACAGGTGTTGCCTGGTGGCTACTAGTGGCACTGCAAAAATAGAATTGTTAATTCGAGAAACATTACTATAAAATGTTATATATATAGGATTAATGTGTACTACAGAATACCAGAAAATCTAGATCGTGCCACAGAGCGTTGATCCCTCTCTTGGATTTTCGTACATCTGCAACGTACGTAGCAAACAACCTACGTGATTCCAAAAAGTTAACCTTAGTCATTGAGTAGGAAGGAAAGGCAACAATAGTTATATATGGAGGAAATGTGTTTACCTATCGATTGATCATCGGACAACTATAATGTTGGTTTTATTCTTCTTTAGAGAATCAAGGTATATTACCCTATTCTATTTTAGTATAATTACAATTAGAATCCAGTGGAACCTACACAGGTATGTCGTCATGGTCATTAAACCAAATTTCGTGTTGCTTATAAAGTATAAATCAACAAGTATAGACACTAGGACAATACTTACCCCTAGTTATAAGGAATAAGAATAAATTCCTTGTTGCGGTGAGCCACCAATATCGTCGCAATGTAATTCTCGACGAAGAATGCATCCTCCTTGATGGTATCTATGGCAACCAAAAGTGGGTCAAGGAAACCAATTAGTGATTTCGATAATATGGCTTCATCACCTTGTATATACACACACACACACAAGCAATAAGTTATATATGACATATATCGGTATTACATGAACATAGACTACGATTATACGCACTTACAATGTCCAGCATCGAACGAGTGAGGCGTTGAGTGTGAATAGATCGAATAAGTCCTCGAAGGTCACTGTGAAGACACAGTCATGAACATCATGCTGAAAATGATGCGGCCTGAACTTCATGGTGAAACCCAAGCGTCGTTGTCCCTTTGACTTGTTGGCCTGTTCCATGTACTATATATGCAATCTCTAACAACCCAGTCCTAGGGTTAGGAGGTGCTCTTTCAGGATGATCATTAGCTCACCTAGTACAAATTTGTGTGCCAATGGCATGAAGAGGATATCATTATCAGTCTTCTTTGATTTGCCGTTGTGGCCTCAGCTGTAGGTAGACTTCACCGTAGTCAACCGTAAAGGTAGCTCCGGTGCAAGCAGCTCAAGTAGGAATAACACTTGTGGTCTTGGCATTGGTGCAGGTAACTCTGGTGCAGATAGCCCCTGTGGACTTGGCACCGGTGCAAGAGCCTCAAGGTAGATGTCCCTTTTGGACCACTGAATGAATGTCTCAATGGTTTGCTCTAGAGTCACGACCTCGTCGTTCAGGGGCTTCTGCAGTAGGACGATCTCAAAATTAGCATAAACATCATTCACATTCACTTTTTTGAAACTGGTACTAGAGTTACACCATGCACTAAGGCCCCAGGAATGGACGGATATGCCTGACCCCAAGCAGCACATAGGGCAATAGAGGCATATTTCACTTGGAACTTACACTTCGTAGCCACCTACATAATGATACAAAATTAGCTACTCCAATAGGCCTATCAATGGATCGATCATTCTAGAGATAATAATTATTACCACGATATCATCGATAGGAAATATGAGATCACTTTTCAAGGTAGGGTTGGATGTGCAGCTAGTCCGATGATTGGGGGGCTAGTTAGCACAGGAGCGGCGAGGGCTTCCTACTAATTTTTTCTATACATTTGCATCTCATCTCTGATATAATCAGTGAGCTCCACTCTAAGGGATGCCTTAATCTCCTCTCATAGCTGTGCCTCGTACTCGGCTTTAGCTCTTTTTCTACTTCAGTACGATTCGGAGTCCTTTGAGAAACCATGTTTCCAAGAAACATAAAGACCAAGGTCTCTTGTGCAACCCAGGTGCTCCTTGTTTTCTAGGGCTACGGAGAGTATATCTCTCCCTGACTGCCTAGAATGATTCTTGAGAAGATTCTACACTCAGCGCTTCCTGCAAGAGCCCGACATGTCATTTCATTTCCTATGAAGTTATGGAGTAATTACAAGCTACATAGTTCGATCGATATCTTACTAGGTAGTGGAATACTTTCTCATCTATGAGGTTTCGAAAGGAGATGTCCCCTGACGACACGGTAGATGACCTCGCTCTAATCCAGTTTCGAGCGCGCTCATCAGGGATCATGGCAAATGGCGGGGAGGTGTCCCACAGATTGCCTGCTCATCCTTATTCCTCCATTGCCAAATTTTACCCACATATCCAGCTATGTCGAGTTTGTGGAGGTGCATATTTTTTTGCCTAGAGCGCCCTATGCACTGCACTTGCACTCCTAAAATTTTCTGTCGTATTCATTACCATAAACTCTTCCCATTGCAGTTCCATAAACGGATACTTGTGGAAGGACATCAGATCCTTCTACATGTATTGCTTCACAAGTAGGCTCTTGAAGTTCTTCCATGTTTTGCATGCCGCTAGCAACGCATGTCGTTGCACAGAGTCCTTATGTTGTTCCGAGATCTCAAACGATGCAAAAACTTCCGTCAATAGATCACTTTTTTGAGCTTTGGTCACGGTCTTCCACAAATCGAATGTGATCTCAATTCGTTCCCGTGCAACTATTTTGACCTTTCTCCGGAATGCGGACACTGCTTGGTGAGGAATGAGAGAGGTCCCAGATGCATCAACATCTGTGATGGTAAATTAGCCCTCAGACTTTTTCGAAAATCCTCTTCCATAGCACTTGGATTTTGTAGAGGACGGTGCATCACACGCATCCGACGATAATAACAAAGAATGAGTGGACAACATGTTGGACTTTTCATATTAATTCCAAATTTGAGTGGTTTTTAGCAATATTTTCATTTTTAATTCTAATTATAATTAAGAACATTAACATATTGCAATATATTCAATAGAAAAGCATGTGAGCATATAAATCTAACATAATTCACAGATTAATGAAACTTGGCATACCGCACAAATATAATGTTAGATGTATTGCTCCCAAGGAGGAGTTGCACATGTTAAAAGAAACTAGGCCTTCTTTGACTCTTGTCAAGTTTTCAATTATCACAGTGATACAATCTTCAAATATACTGCTAGTTTAAGCTAATTTAACATTACCTTAGTGTAACATACATGTCGATAGAAAGCATAAACAACAGATCTCAGTTGAATTTAGACAATAGAAACCGAAACAAGATACTGCATGAATTAACTTATATTCAGCAATTGCAGAATAAACACAGGAATATGATTTTGGCAAGATCAAACAACAATAGTAGGCAATACAGAGCAGGAATGATAGTAAATGCAATTAACAAGACCACGAACTACACTCAACAGAGATAATTAATTAACATGTAATAGATTAAACTAGCGGAATCAATATAGAGTATCCCTATGATTTTAATTTGATATATATCCTCATCGAGCAATTCACAAGCCCAAAATCTATCATTCAAAGCCCTCTAGTGCTAGCAACAGTTACAAGTTTCAGAGATAATGATCTAGAAACACTAGCACGGCTGACCAGAGCACAATAGATATGAAAAAGTAGAGATCAAGCTCACAAAGTGGCGGCACTCTAAGCCATCGTGATGGCCAAAGGGGCTAGGGGGAGGCAGCGTGAGGCTGAGGTACTAGGGATAGGAGAAGACGGCAAAATCGGTACTCACAAAACTTGGGGAAGGCGGCATGCTCAGGGGAGGAGCAGGGCCCTAAGCGTGGGGGATGAGGGCAGCCAGAGTCAAGCGAGGCGGCGACGGGCTCGGAGGAGGTGGTGACAGACTCGGGGGACAAGGGCAGCTCGAGTCAGGGGAGGCGGCGACGAGCTCGGGGGAGGTGGTGACGAGCTCAGGAGAGGCAGCGTCGGGCTCCAGGGAGGAAGCGTCAAGCGTAGGGGAGGAGTGCATCGGGCATGGGGGCGACAGCTACTGGAGTTAGGAGGAGGCAATGACAGGCTCGGGGGACGTCAGAGTTAAGTGGGGGCTTAGGTGTAGCATTAATACAGCGCAAACCCTAGTACAATATATATAGGGAATACATTACAGATGATTCTATTTACGAACCATTTGTTATATTTATTATTACAGATGGTTCTATTTACAAATCGTCTGTGTTCTAAAATAAAACCATCTATGATATTCAATTATTACAGACGGATATATTTTCGAACCATTTGTAATAATGAATCACAAACAGTTCTACTTTATTACCATCTGTGGTAATACTTCTTAGGGAACCATATATATCACACATTCTCATATACATAAATGCAAATTCACATATATATATATATATATATATATATATATATATATATATATATATATATATATATATATATATATATGACTCATTCTCATATACATAAATGCAAATTCACATATACATCACATATTCTTATATACATATAAATGCAAATTCACATATATATATCGTACATTCTCATATACATATACATATATAAATGCAAATACGTAACATATTACACATAAATTTTTCATTCATCATTCCACTTACTTATTTCCTTTAAAAATTAGCACTTCATAATGATCGACATTTATGTCGCTAGTTTCGTTGCGTTATTCTTTCTCGACCCTTATGCTATTTTCGAAAGGTGGTAACTCATCAAATTGATTGTATTCTTCCCCGTCCACTATATTCTCTATTCAAACAATTCTCTTTTTTCCATGAAGAACTATATGGCACTTCTTATTTGCTTGGTCAGTTACATAGAAAACTTGAACAATTTGGTTAGCAAGTATGAATGATTCGTCTTTGTATCCGACATGTTTGAGGTCCACGGTAGTAACACCGTACTTATCGACCATCACCTATAGAAGATGAACCCAACGACATCGAAATAAGGGGATCTTAAAAAGCATGTAGTCGAGCTCCCAAATCTTCTCTATGAACCCATAGTACGAATTTCTCAACTCATCGGTACTGAACACTTTTATGCGGATGTTGAAGTTTTGGTTAGTGCTCTTTATATCCTATGTCTGTGAATAGAATATGTACCTATTTATATTATACCCTTACTATGTCACAACTATAAATATTGCCCTTTTGCTAGCCATGTCAACATCTCACTTGACGAGCTCCTAGCGACAGCATCTCACTTGATGAGCTCCTAGCGGCTCGCTCCTTTAACCATTGGTTGAAACGACTGTTGTGTTGTGTTGTGATCCAAACATCCGGCCTCTTCAGATTCTGTTGCAAAAGCATGTCCTTGTGTTGGTCGATATACGGGTACACTTCAGTAATGTGTTGCAAGACCATGAAATAAAATTGAGCATCTGCATCCATATCTAGAGTGATTACTTTTCTTTCGATGATCCCCATACCATTGAGCCTCTCCTCATGATGAGATTGAGGCACACCTATCCGTTCAACCTGAGCCATACAATCAACACAAAACCCAATGACCTCTTCGGTTGCATAACCTTCGATATTGCTGCCCTCCGACCGAGATCGATTCCGTACATAGAGCTTGCGAATTCCCATGGACCTATCGAATGGGCACATGCTACGCAGAAATATGGGCTCGTATATTTTATCTCCCACACAATGTGATAGACCATGATATCCAATAACACAGAACGAAATACATCTCAAAATGATATAAAGTCATCACCACTGCATTCTACAGAGTATCTAGTCCTTCGGGATTGATGACCTTCTGAGCAATTGTGTTAAAAAAATAACATAGTCTCATGATTGTCTCTCGTATCTTGATCGATAAAATATTTTTAATTGCAATAGAGAGCATCCGTGTCATCAGTATATGATAATAATGAGACTTCATACTAACTAACTTCAAATATTCCAGCGAAACAAATTTCTTTATGTTGCCAGAGTAACCAAATGGAACTTTAACACCATATAAGCATGATTTCAGTTTAGTTTTCTCAGCATTGGATAGAGTGTAACAAGCAAGGGGAAGATACATTCGTCCTGATCGGTGCTAACTCAGGCCTGTTTTCCATATCAACTATAATATTCTAAATGTCGATTCGGCGTAAATTTTTAAAATAAACGCGAAGTCGTCCAGTTTTTCGATAAAGTGCGGGAAGGGAAAAATAAAATTATGAGTTAGCAATAAATTAAATTAATATAATATAAATATAATATAAAAAATAATTTAGGGTGGGTGGGCTTGCCATCTTAGGCCAAAGGGCCCAAGGGGGTGGCCGCACCCCCATCCTCCTAACCCTAGCCGTCGCCCCTTTAACCCTTGAGGCTGCACACCCCCTCCCTCTTTCCCACCCCCAGCCGCCACCCTCTTCCTCCCCCTTATGCGCCATCTCTTCTCCCCCCCCCCAATTGCTATCCCTTGGTGCTAGGAGAAAGCGAGAAGGAAGGAGGAAGAAGAGAGGGAAGGAGAAGAAACGAAGGAAGAAGAAGAAGAGGATGAAGAGGGGTGATCCCAAGGGGATCCCCTAAGTAACTCTTCCTTATCCCAAATCTCTCTGATATTGCTGTAATTAGGGTTCTTAGCCTAAGAATTGGTGGGGATTAGCAATTAGATTCTCCGATTAGGGAATTCCTGCTGTCTGCCTGCAGATCAATTCGTGCAATGCGACTGTTTGCGCAGTTTAGACCCATGAAACGATTTTTCCTGCATGTCTGCCCAAAAGGAAAATTGTAGAGGATGATAATACCCATCTACAGCATTGTTTTTAGAATTTTTGGCCATGGGATTTGGGCGTAGCAGGGTCAGAAACCTCGCTGTCTGTCAAGGGTGCAGATTGGGGCAGATTGCTGTTCAGGTGTGATTTAGGGGTAGTAGATAATTTTTATGTTTTTTGTCACAATTGAGAAAAATGTAGGGAATTCAGTAATCTAACTACTGCATAAAAACCATAATTTTTAGAGCCTTACACTGTGGTTGGGGTACATTAGAATTTGGCTGCCCAGATTACCAGAACAGATAATGTCCTCTATTTTGCGCATTAAGTTACACCTTGCTAGGAACGAAATAAAAATATGTGATCTACATGAAAAGTGAAGGTATTTAAGTGAGGAATCCAGAAATATATCTCTCTCTGTAAAAAGTTTAATAATCTTAAAGATACAAAAAAAATTAAGCAGCGCTATTGCAGTGAGAAGAATGTAGAACCGTTAAGCGGAATGGGATGTTGCGGGATTTTGGGGTTTAGCGATATCTTTACTTCGTGAGTCACGTTTTTCATTGCCGTGGTATTGTGCTGAGAGGTGTCTTTTGGACAGGTGGTTTTGCTCCTGAACGCGCGTGATTTCTTCGCTTCGCCGGTAGAGGCAAGTAAACGTAGCGGATGTGCTACCGTTTAACATGTTCTTACTACTTGCAATATACATGTTTTTTGTAATTTGAAATGATATGCCATGGTTACATGTTTTCTAAGTAAGGATGTGGTAGCAAAATATTAATCAATTGTTATCCTTTGGATGAGTTTTGGTAGTCTTGTGGTAATTTGCTTAATGAGCTAATTGTGGAATATGAAAATAAATGCATGGTGGATATGATATTGTTTCATTGATGTTAATTTCATGATGATAATATTGATGTCCTTTGAGGTTGGAATTCTTGTGGTTTGTGATTATCATATCATTCATAACATGTCATGATATTGCATTGTGGATGTCGCCGCTTATAGTCGTGACCGAAACAGTATAGCATCGTACATTGCCGTAGTACGATACACACTTTTACCTTGTTGGGTAAAGGTACAGTGGATCATAGCATGCATTTGCATTACATTGTGGATGGAGTAACTGCATTCATATGCCAGTTGTTTAAAAGCTTATGTGGCTTGACTCGTGGGAAGTCTTGGAAGTTTAATGATTGTGAATGCACATTGTGGATGTGGACATGTGGTTACCTTAATGATGCCGTATATATTTGTTTGTAGTCTGAATAGTCTGTTAAACAGTTTGCTTGCTGAGATTTTATCTCACCCTTGTTTTTTCCCCCACAGGTGATTCTTGAGCATTCATGGGATGGGTAGTGCGGCACTACAATAATGCACTTGGTTCATTGATTTATGCTGTAATAAAAGTTGAAGGGAATCTAACCAATTGTCAAGCTAGTCGTGGATGTTTACTTTAATTTAATAATGTTGAACCTGTAGACTATTCTTTGGGTTAAACTACTAGAGGTTGTTTTAATTATTAAACTTGGTATCGTTATCTTTGTTTTCCTTAGTTGATTATGCTTCCGCTTAATTCGTTATGTCTAGAAATTATTGCCAATTTAAATTATCTTAAAATTTTTGGCTAGCTGTAGAGTGGTTTAGTGGCATTCCAGGGTAATGTGGGTCCTAGGGTATTACATCAACTAAGTCAAGTCATGCTTTGGCACCATCTTTTGTTTTATCATGAATGTTCGGTAAGAAACTAATCAAACTATCACACATCTTCTTCTCTACGTGCATGACATCGATGTATTGCCAAACTTTCAGGTGCTCCCAATAAGATAAGTTCTAAAATATTAATCTCTTTTTCGATGTGCTCTTCTAATGGGTCCTCAATTTATGTCCCTTTTCGAGGACAACATCTAAATCATTAACCATATTATAGTTTTTTTTGCTTAAATGTCTTGGAGCTGAACTGTCCTCCATCTCTCCGTCGAATTGTTTCTTCCTCTTGTATTATGGGTGGGCCCTCCGAAGGAACCTACAGCGACACATGTATACGTTTTTGCATAAGCGTTTCAGCGACACACTCTCAGTACCATCTAAGCAGTGAGTACAGGCTTTAGCCGCTTTTGTACTCTGGCCCAACAAGTCAGCAAGGGCAGGATAATCATTTATGGTGTAGAACAATAAGGAGAGCAAAGTGAAGTTCTCTTGTTTGTACGCATCACATACATTTACCCCTTCGGTCTATAGTACTTTTAGATCTTTCACCAACGGTGCTAGGTACACATCAGTATCATTCCCAGGTTGCTTCGGCCCTTTGATAAGTATTAACAGCAAAATATACTTCTACTTCATACACAACCAAGGAGAAAGATTGTAGATGCAAAGAGTCACAGGCCAAGTGCTATGTCGGCTGCTAAAGTTACCGAAAGGATTCATTCCATCTGTACTCAATCTAAACCATATATTCCTCAGTTCTGCACCGAAGTCTACAAATCTCCTATCGATGTTTCTCCACTAGGCAGAATCAGTAAGGTGTCTTAGCATTCCATCCTTCTTTCGCTTTTGCGAATGCCAACGCAGCAGTTTTGCCTCCTTTGTATTCGTAACAAATCTCTTTAAACAGAGAATTATAGAAAGATACCAAGCCACCTTAGCAGGAGGTCCTTTCTTCACCTCTATTCTCTCGCTGTCATCTAATTAATTCATGCACTTGTATCGGGATGTGTTGCACAACGGATATACATGTATGTTTGTGTACTTTTTAAGGTGGAGGATATAGTTATTTGGACATGCATGTATTGTTTCTACTTTCATCTTCAATGTACAAAGAACCTTCTTGGCTTTGTATGTAGTTTTAGGCAACTAGTTTTCCTCAAGAAGCACGTCTGGTAAAAGACCTAGCAGCGCTGTGAAACTCTTGTCGGACCAACCGTTACTTGCCTTCAATTTCAACAATTCAAGCACGGTTGACAATGTCGTGTATTTTGACTTGCAGCACGTGAACAAAGATTTCTCCGAGTTCTCCACCAAGCTTGTAATTTCACATACTCCCTCTTATCATAGCTTCCTTCTATATTACGAAGCATCTGATCCAGATGCTCATCGTGTAGTCTATCCAAATTGAAACCACAATCAACATCATCCGACGACATATCATTGACTTCACCGGCGATGTCATTATTACTACCCTCCTATGTAACTTGCTCTTCATTATGACTGGTCCAACGTGCATACCTCTTTTTGAAACCCCTTTGAATCAAGTGCATTTCAATCTATACTCGGTTCTTAAGCATATTTAGATTCTCGTTGTTAATGTATGGACATTACATATATTCCACCGCCTTATTCAATATATCCTCCTCGGTAGCTCTTATAAAAGCAGACACGCCATTAATGTACTCTTCACTCACACGATTCCTACCGTACATCCAACTTCAGTCCTACATTACGCATATATATAACAATTTAGTATTAAATATTAAATTAATTAATTAATATACTAGATATATACCACATGTATTGAGAGTTTTCTTAACACAAAAGCTATTTTCCTTAAAACCAATTATAACCAACTATTTTGACCAATTTGGCCCATATGACGGGTGCTGACATTTATGGCTAAGTAGATATAGACTATAACTTCACTAAATTCTAAACCCCAAACCATACTAGATATAAATAATCTTCTCTCCACATTAAGTTAGCTAGATCTAAACTATCCTCAATTCTTCTATCACGAAAAGTTATATATAAATTATAATGCAACTAGGAACAAATTGCTAATATAGGTAGTCAAGAACTTGATGGATCTTCAATCACTCTTACTGAATAGTCTTCTTTCACCAAATAGTCTCAAAGCCTCGCCTCCAGCTCAAAGCAGCAGTTTAGATCTAGAATTTAAGATGGAGAGTCGATGGGCCTGTGCGCAATATAGTGGAATTATCACAGATAGTTTTTAATACAAACCGTCTATGATGTCTTAATTATCACAGACAGTTTGTAACCGTCTGTGATACTTCACAGACGATTCAAAGAAAAAACCGTCTGTGATATTTGATAATATCATAGACGATTTATGGTAAAAACCGTTTGTGATACTTTACAGATGGTTTTTACCATAAACCGTCTGTGATATTACACCTTCACATACGGTTTTTAGCGTTAGTAGCAACATAGACGATCTCTAAACTAAAACCATCTGTAATAGTATTTAATACTAACGGTTTTGAGAAACCGTCTATGATGTGGCGTCTAGTATTAGGCTTTTTATAGTAGTGTACCGAATCAACACTCAGGTACCAAGAAGCAGACCTGCGTGTAGCGTGTGCGCAAACGCTGAATTGCGCTAACGTGTATACATATACATACATATGTATGTATGTATGTATATATGTATGTGTGTGTGTATGTATGTATGTGTGTGTGTATGTATGTGTGTATGTATGTATGTATGTATGTATGTATGTATGTATGTATGTATGTATGTATGTATGTATGTATGTATGTATGTGTGTGTGTGTGTGTGTGTGTGTGTGTGTATGTATGTGTGTGTGTGTGTGTGTATGTGTGTGTGTATGTGTGTGTGTATGTGTGTGTGTATGTGTGTGTATGTATGTATGTATGTATGTATGTATGTATGTATGTATGTATGTATGTATGTATGTATGTATGTATGTATGTATGTATGTATGTATGTATGTATGTATGTATGTATGTATGTATGTATGTATGTACATTATAAATGCATCTTGGCTTATTGGTAATGCGCACACACTAATTAGGATGCTGCTGTTTTCTACAAGTGCATCAGAAGACGATATGCACATAGTTGAAGAATTTTCTAGAGGCGGAAAGATTATTGTCTAAACTGGATTATGTAAATATATATGCAACAACTTTCGGTGCTAGATCTCTCCCTCAATCTCTCATTGGAGTAACGTATAGGCATTCAAAATAATTTAGTTTCTAGAAACCATAGTATATATTCCTGTTCTCTATTTTTAACTTATTCCAGTTCCTCAAATCCTTTCTTGCGTGATATAACGCATTACAAAGTTCTTCAAAGATACGAACCAAATCAAATCTTCAAAGAATCAATACCTCGTATGAGGGATCATGTGAGAAGATCTTGATATTGTATGATAAACTATTGTCAAGATTGTGGAGTTGAAATTTGAATTTTGCTGCGTTTGCATTTTTCAAAGGTTGATTTGTCAGAGAAACCAGTCTGATCATTGGGGCTTTGCCAATCAAACTACCTGGCGGTATGATCGGGGCAGTCTAACCATCGAGCAGTATGACCAAGGATTTAACGGCAGTTGCAATATTCCAGAGAGGATTGTTTGCACTAAGCTAGACCAATCTAACCGCCCTTGGTTGACAATCCGACTGGCCTTTAATTAGAAATTTGGTTTTGGGTTGAACTGAATTATGTTTTCAATGCATTTATGTTACATGAACCATACTTTGACTAACATAAGTCAAGTTGTGAAGAACTTATGGCCAAAAATAATTTCTTTGTCTTTAGATATACAAGAAAATTTGGAGTCAACCGTGATCAACGACAAGGATCAAAGCTACGCTTATGGAGGTGTCGAGGTTTAGAACGGTCAAGGATACTAGATGAGATGATTGAGCTCAAGCATGGCACAGGAAAAGCAAAAAATGTTGCAAGGAAGGCTCAACCGGCGGGTTGCACCAAGTAAAATGGTTGATCCAAGTGAGGTGTGGTTTAGTAGAACTGGAACAGGAGAGACTATCTGATGCATGGCAAGACATTGGTGCACCTATACGTAGCAAGCATAGTAATTGCTTCCAAGAAAAAATGAAGACTAGGTAAAGATGAGGGTACTTTGGTAGTATAAGTGATGGAGATGAGGGCACCTATACGTAGCAAGAATAGTAATTGCTTCTTGATCTTTCTATGTGCTAAGGTCATATAAGTGATGGAGATGATTTATAGAAATCATGTTATATCCATCTAGGCACCAAGTCTTGCAAGATCTCGAAGTTGCCCAGTTTTGCTTTGATTTGATCTTATCTTGAAGTTTCTTGATCCTAAGATTTTTGCTTCAAATCTTTGAGAGAAATAGCTTGTTTTGATATGTGCGAACTCATTTAAAACCATCTTTCCTATCCTATACCGACAAGCAAGTCATATCATGATTTTGAAATTTACCCGATTTTGATGCAATCTTGCTTATTATTAGGAAATGTTAAAACTTAGGCCAAGATTCATACAATCTTTGAATGGAATAGATTCCTGAGACCCTAAGTAAGATATGTTCAAAGCTTTATCTCTTTTGGTTAAGGATTTTGAAAATCACATATTTCTTAGTCTTAGCTCGGGCTAATTTTCCATTCTGAAAACAGAGAAACAGTTATACCGCTCCTAAGCCCGATTGTACCAGCCACCTGTCAGACTGCTATGGTCAAGCCAGTCAAACCGGCAGCCGGTGAGACCGCTGGCTGCTTGCCAGTCAAACCACACTCTCTGTGGGTGGTCAGACCGGTGAGGTGCTTAAAGTTGCCCCTCTTTGGTTTTTGAGTTTGTTGTTGTGTTCTTGGCTTGCAATTTTGATCTTCATAGCTTTATGGCTATTGTAGCGAAGAATTTGTGAATATTTAGAGGAAATTTTGAAAGGCACTTTTCACCTCTCTGTTGCCATAGCCGGTCTTACATCGTTAGTAAACTCTGTCGACTATCAACGTGGGAAAGTGAGAATAAAAAGAGGAGAAAGAAGCTTAGAAAGCCTATATGATGATCAAGATGTATAAAATGGTATTGTAAAATGTATAATTTGTAACTGCAGCTCTACGATTACCACAGACTATGGCCAATGGTGTAGCCAGGAGCATTCGTGGGAGGTAGGGTGAACTTGTAAGCTCCGTATGCAGTTATACACAGTTCGAGTTGGTGCGAGATAATAATGAATACCTATAGCGCGCGATAAACTGCAAATTTCTTTCTAATCTGTCCACCGTTTGTTGACGGCAAGTTTGGATGGCCACCCTATGTATATATGGCCCTGTTTGCAGCTTCATGTAGACTCCAAAGAACCAAACTTGCAGCTAGTATGTCCTATGTTTACATGTAGTTTGTAAGTACTCCTTCGGTTTGAAAGCCTGAGCTGAAGCTAGACCAACAAAGACCCATAGTTTGCATGTAGATAGCTAGACACCAGCAGTCTGGCCTACCAATTGTAACATCCCAAAAGTGCAGAATAATTGTAATTGCCAAAATCTATAAAAGTCTTTTCTTAATTCTAAGTGTATTCCAAAAAATTGTCTTTAATTGAGTTCCTGATTTAAAAGTTTATGGTGACAAAAACTCGATTAAGAAAAACAAAGGAACCAAGCTCTCAGAATCGAATCCAGATTCTCATTTCCCTTTCAAAATCCTAAACCCAAAATTCTAAAGAAGCTAGAAATTTGAAGATCAGGATTTCGGGTGGAGTCAAGGATCTATTACTAAAAATTTTCTCACCTAATAAGTTTAACCAAGGATTCAAATTAGCAAAATTTCTGAAAATCTCAAAAAATTTCTCTGGGCCCCAGCTCCTTTCTCCCCTTCGGCCCACCTGGCCCATCCGGCCTCCCCTTTCTTTTCCCATTGCCTCTTCTTCTCCTCATTCCTTCCTCCCCATCCAGCGTCGCCGCTAGGCCTCTCCCCTTTCCTCTCTTCTTCTCCGCCCACTCCCCTCTCCTCATTCGGACGCCTGGCCCGGCTCCTCCTCCCACTATCTTGCCCCTCCCTCTCCACTGGCGTCGGGTCAGCTCCAGCTCTCCTCCGGTTCGGCCCGGCCCCTTTCCCCTCGCCCCCAACTCGTCCTCGCGTCCTCCACTCCCCTCCCTGCGCTTGTGGCCTGCCCAACCCAAGCGCCGGCTACCCCGCCTACCGGCTGCGCTGCGCCAGTTTCGTCTCGACGGCCGTACGCCTAGCATGTCACCTCGCCTAGCTACCGGCTGCTACTCTACCCCTCGGCCTCCCCTAACTTCAATGCCATGACCGGCCTAGCACCACCCCCCTGTTGGCGCCGCCCCTTACTCCACTTAGTCTCTCCGATAGCCTGGCACCAATGCCCAGACATTACTCTTCCATGTGCACGTCTTCAATCCCCCAACTACTAGCCACTCCCCCCTATAAGAGCGGCCGACGCCGATTCCACCATCGCCATCTTCCCCACGGCCGATTTCCCCTTCGATTCCTCGCTGTGGGAGAAGCCCCTGGACACCCCGAAGCTCTTCCAACCACCAGCCAACGGCCTTCCCCGTCGGCGTGACCTCTCCATGCGAGCTGCCCGTTACCACCCTGAGCTCCCGTCGCCAACGCGCCTCGTAGCCTCTTCGGCTGAGCCACCACCACAGGTAAGATTCCCTCGCCCCACTCTCGCTCTTGCTCACTCACTCTTTCTTCCTTCCTTCTCAGATTGGTGCCGCCCCATAGCTCCACCGCGTCGGCCGCTCAGCGTTGCCGATGGCTCCTTTAGCTCCACCCCGCGCCAGACCACTATCTCCTGTGGTATCACCACTTTGGGGACCTCTCAGTGCGCCGACCAATGCCACCTCTCCGGCCACCCTGCCCCGACGACAACCCCGGCCGCCAGGCGCTGAGCCCCTTCCCTGCCTCAACCAATCGAGCCCGATGGTTCAGCCCCCGCAACTTGCCGATGGCATTACCCCTTTCCCCTCTCAGTCTAATCACCGGACCTCAGCTTAGGTGAAAAGTATACTTGATGATTTCATATCTCTAGTATCCTATTTGTTTATACCAAATCTTTGAAAATTATGTGCACAAGAAGTATTTTGATAACCAATAGGGATTGTTAAAGTAGTTCTCATGGGAAGGGTAATTAAACAAGATCAGACCCTAAATTGTCTCTCTAATAAAGAAGTACTATTTTAATATTAATTAGCCTAAGTTCAGGAAAAAAATGTTAAGACAAAGTTCAATTGAAAAACTGAATTAAATGCTAAACTATTAAGAATACAAGAAATTTAACCCTAATTAAGTCCCGAGGCAGAATAATAGAGATGTCAAATAAAAGACTCTACATCTTGCATATTATCCTAAAACGTAAGGAATAAAACGACAATCTAATGGTCTCATGTTCTGCTCTATGAACTCGACCATTAATCTTGGAATTCAATCAAAGCACGCCTTGATCCAAATAATTACTATCATATCATTACCCCTAGATTTAAATCTGTTAATACAAACTAAAAGTTAATTAATGTGGCAGATCCCTATCACCTAAATTAACATTCCTAAGTTTACTCATCTGTAAAATCCTGGGGTCTATCTCTATTAACCAGTAATTTTATAATCTCCAACAATCTATCTGTACAATGCCAAGACCTAAATTAAGGGTTTCCATGTGTATCAATAAGAAAAATTCTTAATCATGATCTAGAAGTCATTAACCTTGAACTCCAATCCAATATCTAATCAAGTGACTCTTAGAATTGAATTATGAGCCACTAATGTTTATCTCAAAGGTAAAGTCCTGCAAGAAGATACATAAAATAACCCTTCATTGCAAATGATAACCACAACTAAAATACTCCTACTAAGCACAACTCTTCTTCCAAAGTAAATATCCAACCCTTACCTCACCACTTAGAGATTGACAATAATCGATAACGCAAAGTGTAACTTTATCAAAAGAACCCTGTTAATTCCTCGGTTATCTCTAATAAGCATGCTAATCATCGAATTAATCAACCTTGCAACTAAATCATAATTGGATAAATAACCAAACTATGACTAATGCATAGGTTCAAGTATCTAGCAACTACGTTCTCGGGCAATCTCTTTGTAAGATATCCATAAGTTCTGTTTAACTCATGGAACTTCCTTGATAAATATAAATTAATTTAAAAGAAGTTATAAATAAAAACATCAAGCCTTCGCATTAATCGGCTATGTCTAACCACTCTCGATTGTCACAATAGAAGGACTTCATGAGTATTCCTCTATTCTTTTCTTATAATTTTTCCCTCACGGTAAAGCTACCCAGTCACCTTCCTCCTTTGACTCAATTCTGTTGATTCAACGCCCCCTCCATCCCAGCTCCAATCATCTTTCTTTACTCTTGAAGTATACACAACATTAAATGAGTTCAATTAATTTAAACTAGATTTTCACTGCTATTTGGATTTATTTGGTTTTCCATTTGTTTGCCGCATATTAGAATCTACAGTCTCGAGAGGCAACAAGCCCCAACAAGAATCAAAATTCAATCGGAGAAGGAATTCAGAAGTCCAATATGACCGACTGATCTAGTCGACTTTGAACTAAACCAAAGCTATTGAATACAAGCAAGGCAAGTCATCACTTTGACCATATTGATCCTATATTTCACAAAAATTATGTTCTTTTAAATTACCCAAAAATGCATGCTTAATTTATTATGCAAACATATGTCAAAATATAAGGTAATTACTGCCCATTTAATATTACCAATATTACTATGACACTCTTCACCACTCAATTTAGCTAATCACTTGTCACCCTAGATATTACTAATAGCTTCACTAGCTAAGTCATACTTAAATGCCAAGTAAGTTTAAGTCCAGGGTATTAAATGTAACATCCTGTTTTTCTGAGATTTTTAAAGCCTGGGATTTAAAAATGAATTTTCTGGAATTAATTGAAGCTTCAAATGAATTTTAGAAATTTTAAATGATTTATTATGATTAAAATAAACATTAACATAAGTGGAAAATATTTCATTTGTGTTCCTCAGGTCTCAAGGAATTTTCTGGTATTTTTGGTGAATTTTTGGGATATATTTGCGATTTTCTAGAGCTTTTAGAAGTTTATTTGAATTTCTGGAAAAAGAAAAGAAAATAAAATCCCCAGCCGCCTCACCGCCGATCCTCCTCTGCGTGTCGGCGATCCGGCCCCACGCGTCGGCGCCGCCGATCCCGCGACCGCCTCCTCGACCTCGCCCGCCCGCCGCGCGCCGCCTCCATCGTCTGACGGCGCCGCGCCGCGCGGCAGTCCGCAAGAACCAATCCCGCGCCGCACCCACCCGGACTCCACCGCGAGCCGTCCGATCCGCCCGCCGTGCACGCGCGTCGCCCGCTGCGTGCCGGCCGCGCGATGACCTAACCCTAGCGTTCGCCGGGCTCCGCTCGATCGCGGCCGCCGTGGTGCCACGCGCCGGCCTCCCGCCATCGTCTTCGATCCGTTCCGCCCCGCGCGCGTCCGATCCGGATCGTCGGCGCGCGTGCCATATAAAGCCCGCCGCCACCTCGGTTCGGCGCGCTCCATCCGCCGCCGCCTCCTCCTCGCTCCGTCGCCGCGCTCCCGCCGCACTCGCGGCGCCGGTCCTCGCCGCCTCGTCGGGATCCGCCGACCGCGCCGCCCGTTTCGCTCGAGCCACCGGCGACCGCGATCTCCGTGAAGTCGCCGCGCCCGTTTCGCTCCTCCGCCGCCGACGACTCGCTGCCGGAATCCGCCGCCACCGCTGGACCCTCCGCCGGCGAATGGTCGCCGAGTCCCCCTCGCCGTTGTTCTCGCCGGACCCGTCGCGCTCGCTCGTCGGACCCGCAGCGCCGCCCCTCGGTCGCGTGCACGCGACCCGCACCAGCGTCGGACGCGCTCGCCTCGCCGCGCGCGCGCGCCGCGCGCGCGCGCGCGCAAGGCCGCGCGCTGACGCGCAAGCCGCGCCGCCACGCGTCAACCATCGCGCTTCCGCCCCGCGCCACGCGATCACGGCCGCCCGCCAGATCCAAAAACCGACGCTTGATGTGCCCACGTGGCCTCCCTCCGCCGTCCGATCCCGCCGCCGTCACGCGCGCCGCACCGAGCCACGCGGCCCTACCCACGTGGACGCCACGCCAGCCCTAGGGCCACGTGGCATGACACGCGTGGCATGCCACGCCGGCAAATACCCGAGCCCAGGTGCCACGTGGCAGCCACGTCAGCTGCCACGTCAGCATGTGCCACGTGGCAGCATATGCGCGCGCCGCGTCAGCACCCTCTCTCCCCCGTGCACTGTTCCGTGCGTCGGGTTCACCGTGGACAGGTATTCGTGAACCGGGTTCACAAAGATAGTGTAATTTCCGAATTTCCTGAATTAATTTTAGAATTAATTTTCCGGGAGCCCGTTCTCCTCCGTCCTAGCTCCGATTGACCCCGTTCTTTTTTCTAAATTCATCTAAAATCGAGCTCTAGCTGTTGGTTCTAGTTTTGTGAATTTTGGAGTTCATTTGCTTATCATTTTATGTGTTTCTTTGTTTTGGTCGCTTTCTCTCGTTAGATTCGATTCCGAGGATCGGGTTTCGCGCCAAGACCAGAGTACCCGCTGAGCATAACGAAGGCAAGTCGTGTCCCTTGATCATGTTGAACCCAATTTTGCAAACTATTATTTAATTATTTTGTTTTAAAGTACATTGCATTGCTATTTTTATTCAAACCTTTGCATCGTAGTTATCGCCAATTGAGATTATACCTCCTTGATACTTTGGAATACCATGATGCCATTGTCACCATAGGTTGGGTAATTTATTAGTGATGCTAGTTTATTTGTCACATGGGTTGGTACGATTAGATTGCTTAGCCGGTTTATATTTACGATTGATCTCATCACACATGTTAAATTATTAATTTGACTTAATGACATATGGAACTGTGGTTGGTGCCACGTGTATTAAAATTGGTGCCACGTCATTGGTGTGACGTTGGCTTGGTTATACAAATTGGTTTTCACTCAAAGCAGTGATCGTGCAAGAAAGGGGAGGTGCAGTTGCACTTCGGGGATGTGGTAGCCTCGCCCGGGTAATGTTAAGGCCTTAACTTTGTGCGTCATTGATCTGAGCTTAATCGTGCAAACCACATGTCTACTATGGGATGGACCTAGCTGATTAATTTGTAATATTTCAATTCAATTCTGCCATTGGGATGGACATGGTTGCTGATTTCCATGTGGCGCAAGGGGGGTGTGATGCGAAACCCTAGCGGGCAGGATTGTGTTGAGGTAGAGCATTGTAAAGGCCTTGTTGTGATTTCCTTAGGCCTAGGCTAATCACATCGTGTGGGTACAGTTGTGCAACCTCTGCAGAGTGTAAAACTATTCGAATAGCCGCGTCCTCGGTCATGGACAGTGCTCGGGGATTTCACACGAGGGTTAGTGTTTCATTTATAACTTGAAGGTTTATGTTAGTAGTGGACAGGTAGTCCACTGTTGGTTTAACTTGTGGATTGGTGTTCACAAGCAGTTTATGTTTATTCTTTTGATTATCCCTTATTACTGTTTCTAGTTAACTTTCGCTTTCAAGATTATTTAATGTATTTCATAAGTAAATGCCTTTATGCAAATTAACCTTTCAGCCTTCCATTGATAAGCCTTGCATATTATATTGCATTCATTGTTACAAACGACTTGCTGAGTACCAATGTACTCACGGCTTTACGCCTATGTTGCTCAGTTGAGGGAGAGGAGTACTATCAGTAGGAGGTGCCAGAAGGAGAGTACTACGACGACTTCACGGATTAGGCTTCGTTCTCCACTGATAGCTTTGTGGCTTGTCGATTGGACGCCCGCTTTATTTTGGATTTCACGCTATTTTTGTTAAGCCCTTCCGCTAGAGATATTGTAAGCTTGGCCATAAGGTCGCACCTTTGATATTTTATCGATATTCGAGTTTTCCTTTATTATTGTCGTGTGTATGATCGTGATGACATCTATGTTTGATGTGTGCACTAGCGTGATCTCGACTAGTGCGTTTACGAGAGACCGAATTTGCATATTCGGGGTCTCGACAGAGATGGTATCAGAGCCATATCGACTGCAGGACGAAGCCCTAGTTAGATTGATCGATAGCCCAAAAATTTATTTTCTAAATCAAACCAACTAAATTTGATATTTAGTAATATCTCTATCTTCTTACCTCATTCTTAAGGATTCTTATCTCTCGCCCCATCTCTTGCAAAATTTGTTTTCCTAAAGTTATAAACTGATCTTTCCTTTATAAATGCATTAGATGTCCCAAGCTTCTTACACCGACAGAGGATGGAGGTCACTTCTACGCTGCTCTGCTATGGAGCCTCGATTTAAGAGATCGCCTGCCTACCTCACCAAGGATGAGAAGCATAAAGGTCAACGATCGGAGCATCTCCAGGCTATACTTCACCACCCGAGTCGGCAAGCGTGTGCTACACCACGCTTTCAAGAACACCGTGCGGTGGGGAGATGTCAGTACAAGGAGTTGCGCACAAAGCCATTCGTCGCCTTTGCAAGCTATACAAGATCAACATGGCCAGACTCGTCCGGAAGTTCAAGGAGCAGTACGGAGTTACCCCGAGACTACCAGAGCCAGTCTGGGAGGAGCCCCGACCGCAGTCGCTAGTACCTCTACCGTCGCCTACACCGCCGAGCCCGAAGGAGAGACGTCGTATCACCGGAGATCGTCGAGCTTACCTCAGCCGGTTCACCCCAGCCCCAGTCAGAGAGCAGTCACCGCCGATCCGCAACTCGTGGGTTGTCTACAGCGATTCTGAGGACGATAGCAGTGTACCCTATTTGTCAGGACCCGAGTGGGAGCCTTCAGAGTAGATAGCGCGAGTAGACACGTTGGATTTTATTTGCAGTTGTGTGTGATGTGAGCTGCAAATATTGCCTTAAAAGCATTATATTGCGATCATGTCAATCTTTTAATGGAGTTTATTTTGTTCAGTTTCTTTGTTAGCCTTTTGGCTAAGTGTTTGTTTAGGTTAGGTTTCCATTAAGCAAAACCCCTTAGACGTATTTACCTCTTATCTATGCTTTTCCCTCTCGTCTTTTACCTTTGGTCAATCAGCAGTTGTTTTCTTTTCAGAGCAAGATGGTTGATACCAGGAACTCCTCCAGCCGCAATCAAAGTAACCAGACCAGAGAGCAGTGTCTTTGCGCGGCGCTGCCACCTACCTTGGACCCGCCTCGATCGCTTTTGGTGGCCCAGACTCAGATGATGCAGACCACGATGCAGGGTATGCAGACTATGATGCAATGACAAACACCAGAGCCGAGACGCACCAAAGACTCGTCAAGAGATCCAGCTATGCAGAGTTCATGAGGACGAGACCACCTGTTTTCTCCAGTTCACGAGCCTTTGGAGGCCGACGATTGGGTCCGCTCGATTGAGAAGAAATCGAACTTGGCCTGCACCGACAGAGAGAAGGTTTTGTATGCAAGACATCGCCTTGAGGGACTAGCAGCAGAGTGGTGGGAGAACTACTGTGCCGCCCATGAGAACCAGAACAACATCACTTGGAAGGAATTCGCCAAGGCTTTCCATACTGCCCATGTCCTGGATGGAGTGGTAGAGATGAAGAAGGATGAGTTTCGGGAGTTCCAGAGAGGAACTCGCGCTGAGTGAATATCTCAATAAATTCACTCGCTTGGCTTCGCTACGCGCGCGGAGGATGTAGCGTCGATGCAGCTCACTGAAGAGGTTCAAGAAAGGCTTGAACCCAACTTTGAAGGTGCAAGTCGAGGTAACGACTATGCCGCCAGCGATTGGTGGACAAGGCCATTCTCATTGAGGAGAGTCGCCGCGAGCTCGAGGAGTCTCGCAAGAGGAGGTTGATCCAGCAGGGATCACAGTCACACCAGTCCCAGAGGCCTCGTTTTGGTTCCTACCAGCCTGCACGAGTGCCACAAAGAAGAAGCAGCAGCAGCAGCATCCTCGTGATTCGGACCCCACTCACACACGCGCGATTTGATCGGGACGGCGTCCCGGTGGTTCCAGTGGTCAACAAAGAATGAAGAGCAATAATTCAGCAAAGATCCGTCACTTGCTTCAAGTGTCATGAGGTGGGACACTATGCTAGCAAGTGCCCTCAGAGGCAGGCCCCGACACCAGTTCGCTTCGACTTGGGAGCCACACCCGGTCGTACTCCTACCCCAGGAGCAGGACGAGGAGCACCCCCGGCATTAGGACAGGCCAGCAGGACGCCGGTGGTGAGAGGTCAGGTGAACCACATCACCGAAGAGGATGCCCAGGCAGCACCAGACGTTGTGATCGGTACATTCCTCGTACATTCAGTTCCTGCCACCGTTTTATTTGATTCTAGAGCTTCGCATTCGTTTGTTTCTCGGAGTTTTGCTTTAAAGCAACAATTGAAAACTGTTGCTCTTGGATCTGTTCTTTTAATCCAATCCCTGATCCGAGTTGAGATCCAACCTAGGTTGTCCAGAGTTAGGATAACCATTCAGTGGAGTTGAGTTCAGGTCGACTGATTTTGTTAGATATGCGATCCCTAGATGTAATCTTGGGAATGGATTGGCCGTAAGCAAAGAAAGTGTGTTAGGCGTGGGAGCGAGCGCTGACCTTAACCAATTCAGATGGAGTTAAGGTGCGATTCGCAGCCGATGAGTGTCACCAGAGCTACCATGATTTGCCGAGCAAGGTGATCCAGCTTGGAGGATGTACGGTGGTCGTGAGTACTCGACGTGTTTCCGATGACCTTCCGGATATGCCATCGAGAGGGAGGTTGAGTTTCGATTGAGCTTGTGCGTGTACCGCTCCGATTTCCAAGAGACCCTATCGGATGCCACCAATGACTTAGCAGAGTTGAAGAAGCAAATTCGTGGAGCTTTTGGATAAGGGTTACATCGATCGAGTTCATCCCCGTGGGGAGCGCCAGTGTTGTTCGTCAAGAAGAAGGATGGTAGTCAGCGCATGTGTGTGGACTACAGAGCACTTAATGAGGTCACCGTCAAGAATAAGTACCCTCTGCCCAGGATTGATGACTTATTTGATCAGCTTAAGGGAGCAGGAGTGTTCTCCAAGATTGATTTGAGGTCAGGATATCATCAGATGAGGATACGCAAGGAGGACATACCCAAGACAGCCTTCTCGACTCGTTATGGTCTATACGAGTTCACAGTGATGTCATTTGGTTTGACCAATGCCCCAGCTTATTTCATGTATTTGATGAATAAGGTGTTTATGGAATATTTGGACAAGTTCGTCGTTGTGTTCATTGACGATATTTTGATATATTCCAAGGATGAGGAGGAACATCAGGAGCACTTGAGGTTAGCATTGCAGAAATTGAGAGATAATCAGTTGTATGCAAAGTTTAGCAAATGTGAGTTTTGGATGAAGAAAGTCGCCTTTCTAGGGCATGTGTTGACAGCAGAAGGAGTCGCAGTTGACCCAGGGAAAGTAAGTGATGTTTTAGATTGGCAGTCACCCACTTCAGTTACTCAGGTCAGGAGTTTTCTGGGTATGGCAGGATACTACCGTCGCTTTATTGAGGGTTTTTCCAGTGTGGCCAGACCCCTCACGCAGTTGCTCAAAAAGGAAAAGAAATTCACTTGGACGCCAGAGTGCGAGAAAAGTTTTCAGAAACTTAAGGAGAGTTTGACCACAGCCCCAGTGCTTGTGTTGCCTGATATTAACAAGGATTTTGAGATATTTTGCGATGCCTCTCGCAAAGGTTTGGGATGTGTCTTGATGCAAGACAAGAGAGTGGTAGCCTATGCCTCACGCCAGTTGAGACCGCATGAGGAGAACTACCCTACCCATGATTTAGAGTTGGCAGCCGTAGTGCATGCTTTAAAGATTTGGCGTCATTATCTGATGGGTAACAGATGTGAGGTTTACACGGATCATAAGAGTATGAAATACATCTTTACCCAGTCTGAGCTTAACCTCAAGCAGAGGAGGTGGTTAGAGCTGATAAAGGATTATAATGTGGGCATACATTATCATCCTGGGAAAGCTAATGTTGTTGCAGATGCCTTGAGTAGAAAGGTATACTGCAATTCAGTGATGGTTCGAGAGAGTCAGCCAGCTTTGCATGAGGAATTTCAAAAGCTTAGCCTTGAGTTGGTTGAGCCAGAATTTTTGGCAGCTATGGAGATGCAGCCTACTTTGACTGGTCGATTCGCGAGCTCGGTCGGATGATGAGGCATTTCAGCGGATCAGAAAGAACTTAAGTGAAGGTAAAGAGTCAGGATTTTCAGTGGATGACCAGGGAACCTTATGGTTCAAGCGGCGTTTGTGTGTGCCCAACAAGCAAGAGCTAAAGGATGTGTTGTTAAAAGAGGCTCATGAGTCGCTGTACTCGATTCATCCAGGCAGTACCAAGATGTACCAAGACATTAAGGATAAGTATTGGTGGCCAAGCATGAAGCGTGAGATCGCTGAGTATGTAGCCCTTTGTGATGTTTGTCAGAGAGTAAATGCAGAGCATCAGAGACCTGCAGGTTTGCTACAGCCACTGAAAGTTCCCGAGTGGAAGTGAAAAGAAATTGGTATGGACTTCATAGTCGGTCTGCCTAAGATCAAAGAGGGCTATGATTCGATTTGGGTCATTGTGGATCGATTGACCAAGGTTGCTCATTTTATTCCAGTTAAGACGACCTACAGTGGTGACAGATTGGCAGAGCTATATATGTCCAGGATTGTCAGTTTGCATGGTGTGTCCAAGAAGATCGTGTCAGATCGTGGATCGCAGTTCACCTCTCGGTTTTGGAGTAGTTTCCATAAGGCTATGGGGACTCACCTGAACTTCAGTACCGCATATCACCCCCAGACAGATGGTCAGACAGAGCGAGTTAATCAGATTCTGGAGGACATGTTGAGAGCCTGTGTGCTTGATCATGGGTCTAAGTGGGACAGTTGTTTACCTTTTGCAGAGTTCTCATACAACAACGATTATCGTGCCGCTTTGCGATGTCACCGCTTGAGGCATTGTATGGTAGAAAATGCAGACCCTCTCAATTGGAAAGAGACGGGAAGATCGAGTTTTTGGCCCGCATCGCTTGAAAGAAGCCGAGGATAAGGTCCGCTTGATACAGATAAAGTTGAAAATCGCCTGTGCCGCATGTAAGAGCTATGCAGATACCGACGCCGAGCCGAGTTTTGAGCCGATGATTTTGTGTATCTCGTGATCACACCATTCAAGGGTGTGAAGAGGTTTCAGCTAAAAGGAAGCTTGCACCGAGGTATGTTGGTCCGCTCAGATTCTCAAACGCAGGGAGTGGTTGCTTATCGCTTGAGCTACTCGCGTCCTTGATGGGGTACATGACGTCTTTCATGTGTCCCACCAAGAAGTGCTGCGCGCACTGCAGAAGGTTGTGCCGATTGAGGCCGTTGACTGCAGGAGGATCTGCTGCATAAAGAGCACCCAGTCAAAATCTTGGAAGTGTCAGAGTGAGTCACCCGGAATAAAGTGGTCTGTTTTTGCAAAATCCAGTGGAGCAACCATTCCAAGGAGGAAGCCACCTGGGAGCGCGAGGAGGATCTCAGAGCAGAGTTCCCGAACCTATTCTCTTAGTTGGCCCAGATCTCGGGGTCGAGATCTCGTTTAAGGGGGTAAGGTTTGTAACATCCTGTTTTTCTAAGATTTTTAAAGCCTGGGATTTAAAAATGAATTTTCTGGAATTAATTGAAGCTTCAAATGAATTTTAGAAATTTTAAATGATTTATTATGATTAAAATAAACATTAACATAAGTGGGAAATATTTTATTTGTGTTCCTCAGGTCTCAAGGAATTTTTCTGGTATTTTTGGTGAATGTTTGGGATCTATTTGCTATTTTCTAGAGCTTTTAGAAGTTTATTTGAATTTCTGGAAAAAGAAAAGAAAATAAAAATCCCCCAGGCCGCCCTCAGCCGCCCGATCCCCTCCCCTTCGCGTGTCGGCGATCCCGGCCCCCACGCGTCGGTCGCCGCCGATCCGCGCGACCGCCTCCCTCGGCCTCGCCCGGCCGCTCGCGCCTCGCCTCCACGTCCGATCGGCGCGCGCCACGCTGGCAGCGTCCGCGCGCGCCGATCTCTGCGCGCACACCACCCGGACTCCACCGCGGCCGTCCGATCCGCCGCGCCGTGCCGCGCGTCGCCCGCTCGTGCCGCGGCTGCGCGATGACCTAACCTAAGCGCCCGCCCGGCTCCGCTCGATCGCAGCCGCCGTGGTGCCACGCGTCGGCCTCCCGTCATCGTCTCCGATCCGTTCCACCCCGCGCGCGTCCGATCCGGATCGCTCGGCGGCGTGCCATATAAAGCCCGCCGCCGCCTCGCTCGTGCGCTCCATCCGCCGCCGCCGCCTCCTCCCTCGCTCCGACGCGCGCCGCCCGCCGCACTCGTCGTGGCGCGGTCCTCGTCGCCTCCGCCGGATCCGCCGGACCGCGCCGCCCGTTCGCCGAGCCACCGGCGACCGCGATCTCTCGGTAAGTCGCCGCCGCCCGTTTCGCCGCTCCGCCGCCGACGACCCGCTGCCGAACCCGCCGCCACCGCTGGACCCTCCGCCGGCGAATGGTCGCCGAGTCCGCCCTGCTCGTTGCCCTCGCCGGACCCGTCGCGCTCGCTCGCCGGACCGGCGCGCGCCGCCTCGGTCGCGTGCACGCGACCCGCACCGCGTCGGATGCGCCCCGCCGCCGCGCCGCGCGCGCGCACCGCGCCGCGCCACCACGCGTCGGCCATCGGCGCTTCCCGCCTCGCGCCACGCGATCACGCCGCCCGCCCGGATCCAAAATCGACGGCTTGATGTGCCCACGTGGCCTCCTCCGGCCGCCCAATCCGCCGCCGCCCGCGCGCCGCACCGAGCCACGTCAGCCCTACCCACGTGGACGAAACGTCAGCCCTAGGTCCACGTGGCATGACACGTGGCATGCCACGTCAGCAAATACCCGAGCCCAGGTGCCACGTGGCGCCACGCCACCGCTACAAGATGTGCCACGTGGCAAGATATCGCGCGCCACGTCGATCGCCGCCGCGTCGGCACCTCTCTCCCCGTGCACTCGTTCCGCGCGCGGGTTCACCGTGGACGGTATTCGTGAACCGGTTCACAAAGATAGTGTAATTTCTGAATTTTCCGAATTAATTTTAGAATTAATTTTCCGGGAGCCCGTTCTCCTCCGTCCTAGCTCCGATTGACCCCGTTCTTTTTTCTAAATTCATCTAAAATCGTGCTCTAGCTGTTGGTTCTGGTTTTGTGAATTTTGGAGTTCATTTGCTTATCATTTTATGTGTTTTTTTATTTTCGGTCGTTTTCTCTCTCGTTAGATTCGGATTCCGGAGGAGCAGGTTTCGCGTCCGAAGACCAGGAGTACCCCGCTGAGCATAACGAAGGCAAGTCGTGTCCCTTGATCATGTTGAACCCAATTTTGCAAACTATTATTTAATTATTTTGTTTTAAAGTACATTGCATTGCTATTTTTTATTCAAACCTTTGCACTGGTAGTTATCGCCTAATTGAGATTATACCTCCTTGATACTTTGGATTACCATGATGCCATTGTCACCATAGGTTGGGTAATTTATTAGTGATGCTAGTTTATTTGTCACATGGGTTGGTACGATTAGATTGCTTAGCCGGTTTATATTTACGATTGATCTCATCACACATGTTAAATTATTAATTTGACTTAATGATATATGGAACTGTGGTTGGTGCCATGTGTTTTAAAATTGGTGCCACGTCATTGGTGTGACGTTGACTTGGTTAGTGCAGTAAAGGGGGAGGTGCAGTTGCACTTCGGGGATGTGGTAGCCTCGCCCGGGTAATGTTAAGGACTTAACTTTGTGCGCTATTGATCTGAGCTTAATCGTGTAAACCACATGTCTTTTATGGGATAGACCTGGCTGATTAATTTGTAATATTTCAATTCAATTCTGCCATTAGGATGGACATGGTTGCTGATTTTCATATGGCGCAAGGGGGGGTGTGATGCGAAACCCTAGCGGGCAGGATTGTGTTGAGGTAGAGCATTGTAAAGGCCTTGTTGTAATTTCCTTAGGCCTAGGCTAATCACATCGTGTGGGTACAGTTGTGCAACCTCTGCAGAGTGTAAAACTATTCGAATAGCCGCGTCCTCGGTCATGGACAGTGCTCGGGGATTTCACACGAGGGTTAGTGTTTCATTTATAACTTGAAGGTTTATGTTAGTAGTGGACAGGTAGTCCACTGTTGGTTTAACTTGTGGATTGGTGTTCACAAGCAGTTTATGTTTATTCCTTTGATTATCCCTTATTACTGTTTCTAGTTAACTTTCGCTTTCAAGATTATTTAATGTATTTCATAAGTAAATGCCTTTATGCAAATTAACCTTTCAGCCTTCCATTGGTAAGCCTTGCATATTATATTGCATTCATTGTTACAAACGACTTGCTGAGTACCAATGTACTCACGGCTTTACGCCTATGTTGCTCGATTGAGGAGAGGAGTACTATCAGCAGGAGGTGCCAGAAGGAGAGTACTACGACGACTTCACGGATTAGGCTTCGTTCTCCACTCGATAGCCTGTGGCTTGTCGATTGGACGCCCTGCTTTATTTTGGATTTCCGCTGCTATTTTTGTTAAGCCCTTCCGGCTAGAGATATTGTAAGCTTGGCCATAAGGTCGTACCTTTGATATTTTATCGATATTCGAGTTTTCCTTTATTATTGTCGTGTGTATGACTGTGATGACATCTATGTTTGACTGTGTGCACTAGCGTGATCCTGGACTAGTGCAGTTTACATAGAGAGACCGAATTTGCATATTCGGGTCTCGACATTAAAACTACCCTACTCATTACTCTTCAGACATGTGAAAATTTATTTGGGTAGTTATGGATGTACATGACTGATAATATGGTACAACTTATCTTATGTTTCTCAAAACCCTAAAACTTGCTTTACCTGTCTGGGAGGTTGGTAACATTAGTTGGTGTGGATGTAACATGAGAACTTGTGGTTGCGGTAGACCCGCCTGGACGAATTAAGGACTTAATCCTGTGTTGACCTCACATGTAAAACAGTCCAAACCATAAGCTGGCAAGGTATACGCATGACTAACTATCTTGCATTGACAGTAAAGGAGAGCATTTCAGAGTGACCCATGGGTTGTGTTGCTGGTTTAAGCCGTCATAGACACGGGTCGTGTCGCTGGTCTTAAGCCGCTGTGTGGCGCAAGAGGGGGTCTGAGCGAGGCAAAAATAAGCTTTCCCTCAGACGAAACCTTAGCGAGTGTAATCCTTTACTAGGTGCATTGTAAAGGTCATGTGATAATCCTTTTGATCTGCATGTCTAAGGAAATATGTAGAATATAGCAAATGGATTATCTCTTATGGGTAAAGATGTACAATCTCTGCAGAGAATAAACTATTTGAATAGCCGTGCCCACGGTCAAGGGTGAACATAGGAACATCCTCGAGTTAGTTCTATTTCAAAAAAACCTTTTCGGGCAGGATAAAAAGCTATCAGAGGGAGGTACTCTGACTTTAATTTTTCCTAGAGGGATGTACTCCGGTGGTAATAAAAACTAGCATTGGTGGAGGTAACCATGCACTGTAAAAGGTGGATGTAACCTATGCTATTATTACTATTGCATTCTCATAATCAATTTATAAAAATCAAATTTGGTTAAAACTGCTAAGTCTCAGGAGATTTCTTATGTATTGTATTTAAAAGTGGTGCTTTAGGAACTAAAATAACCTCAAGCCTTCCTTTCACAGCGTTGCATGTATTATTAATGTTGCATTCTGTATGATGGCTTGTTGAGTATATTTGTACTCACTCTTGTTTAATTACTACCATCCAGTCAGTCAGGAAAAAGGAGAAGAAGCCCTTAAATGCTCCAAAAAGGGTCGACAGATCTGGTATCCAAGAAGGCCAAGAACTAAGTCGCGAAACCCCAGTTGGCTGCCTGTGGGCAAGTCCTGAGGGTCTCACCTATGTGAAAGTTTCCGTTGCTGCATTCTTTTGCTTTCGGCCCTATCGACCCATGTGTAAGTTTTTGCTATATAAATTACGCTTCCGCATAATATGTTTTTGATATACAGTGATGTATCTGTGAGTACTATCTACTAATCCAGAGAATAGTGCAGTGAAATCACAAAGGATTCGGAATAGCTAATTCTGGTTCCAACACTAATGCCGAGAGAATCAGAAGTATCAGTATCATTAGAAGCATGAGACAGTATATTGTGATTCTAAAAAATGCTGCTTAGATGCTTAGTGGATTGTTCAATAATTATGTCAAGTGATTTAGTTTGTACACTATCGGACCTGGATTTAGATAATCCAAAATCCTTTGTGAAACCACTGTACTATTCTCTGAATCGGTAAATTGTGCTCACAAAATATATCATTGAATCATTTCATACACGATGTAAACCATACCATATATTAAAATTACATTCATTAGAGTTTAAATAGACCGCATCATGTCAAGTTTACAATAGAATTGATTAGCAATGAATATGTAAATTGTGTGCGACCGATATTAACCAAAGACTTAGATAAGATTGGTGCATCCAAACACCAACCTTATCAACCAGACTGAGGTGAGATCTAGACTACTAGAGACTAATCTAATCTGCATCATCTTCTTCACCATCAGCTCTTAGGACATCGTAGTACGTATAGTGTCCTTAGTCCATGGGCTCTGAGGGATGTTATGAACAAGGATGAGTACAAGCAACAGTGCTGCGTGAGCAAATACACAAAATACAATATTTATACATGCAAAAAGTTAACAAGGAATGCTTAGGTTCTTTTATTTGCTAAAGGCAACATTTCAAAAATTACCAATAGGAAATTTCTATGACTTAACATTTTAACCAAACCATATTTTATTAAAGAGAGTGAAACTGTGTGATATTTATAACAGTGTAGGTTCCATCCACCTGTTATATAGTTTCATCCATCATATACTAGTTTTTTATTACTAGGGTTATATCCACCCAATAATCAACATTGGGTTATATCCACCCAGAAAAAATCAAAATCAGGATTACATCCACCGGATGAGTTTTCATCCCATCCACAAAGTTTTTAAAATAGAAACTAACTCAAGTAACTTCCCATATCCACCCTTGACCGTGAGCACAACTATTCGAACAATTTATACTATGCAGAAATTGTACACTTTCCTATAGCTAATATAATTACATTAAATATCTAGATTGATAAGAATCATGTGATTCAAGTGTTGAAGGATGGCTAATAACACTACAATATCAAGTAGGTATGTATCTACCATAAGTTTTATATACATTTGCACAATAAAGTAAGCATATAATTTGATAATTTAAATTAATATAAATTTACAGGAATGAAGGCTCAATATGATCAAAATAGTGACACACCTACCTCACAAGCGGGTTGGCATTCAAATTATTAAGTTATCTCGAACTGGGGCTCTTCCGCATCCTTGTACTCTACTCAGATGATCACATCGAAAAATGAATAAACAAGCGAACAAAACAAATAAATTTAAATAAAATCTAAATTTAATAATTCTACTACCAATAGATAGTTCTTGAATTTAGAAAATTTTATAGACAAATTTCATTGAATTTGGAGCTAAAATGAGCGAGAATGGCTCTCCAAAGTTTAAATTTGGATTAAATCCAAAATTAAACAGAGAATAGAGAATTTTCCTCTCTGACAGGTGGGATCCACTGGGTTTAAAATTAATTTTTGAATCAATTTTCTACTAAAAAAGATTATTGAGACTAACAAATGGGTCCCACGGTATTTTAATTTAATTTAGATTTATTTTATAAAAGAAAATGGCTCTACGGCTGATAGATGGGACATATGCACTGTGCAAACAGTAGCTCGGGCCCATTTGTCAGTAGCTTTAACTTTTAAAACCAATTTAAAAGGATTTTAAAAGCCAATAGGCCCACACGTCAGCGAGACAGGGCTTCAACTAAGCGAGGAGGGCCCATGGGTCAACGACTAATTAACAACAACTAACAACGATCATTAAGCTAATTAATTATGTGTGGTTAAATACTAATGTTGGCGCTATAGTGTTCTTCCCTACCAAAGAGAGACGAGGCTCAATGTTGGCGAGGGAGACCACAACGGGTGAAGGCAAGGCCAAAAATGGATTCTATGGCACGGCACTAACCTTCGGGTGAGGTGGCGTGGCGGAATTTGGGGTCTAGAGCGACCAGCGGCGAGCTCCTGTGGTGGCAGTGGCTGAAGCATGGAGCCATGGCACAACGAGGTTCTAGAACTTGATTCCATACTAGGGGAGTATCTACGGGTGGAGGAGGACTCATCGGGAGCAATGGGTGAAGCTTGGGGACGCATGGAGCGACCTATTGTCAGAGAGTCGAGGTGGCGGAGAGGGGGCATCACAGAGGGCTTGGTAGAGGGGAAGAAAGGGCTTGGTGGTGGTCAAGGTCGCTCTGAGGTCTTTGGGTGAAGCTCCCAGCGCAAGGGAATGGACCAGGGTGCACCGGAGATCGGGATTGCCTTGGGGAGGCAGAACGGCTGGATCCAGATAAGAAGACTGTTCGGAAGGCTCTCGGGCTGATTGAAGGTGACGGAAGGGGAGCGGGGATGAGAGGACCACCGGGGGTTTTATAGCAAAGAAGGGTGCTCGAGCCGTCAGGTGCCATGATGGCTTGTGTGGCATCCCGAGGAGGTGGAGCTAGGCAAGGCATAGGAGAGGGGTAGCGAAGCTCGGCGTACGGTGCAGAGGGAAGTTAAGGCCGAAGCGACACACTAAGACAACGACCAAGCGAAGATGCAGCCATGCAGGGCTGACATAGAGCGGGAAAGATGGGGGTAGACGCACAGGCGCGGAGGAGAGAGAAAAGGAGGGCAGGCACAGGGAGAGGCGAAGCGTAGCACAGGGCTAGCTCAGCGAGGGTGGTGCGACTGTAGAAGCACAATGGCGCACAGGGAAGGGGCGGTGGCAGATGCGCACCAAGCTGGGCCAGGGGGCCAACTAGGTCGGGTCAAGGCCAGGTGGGCCAAGCTGAGGTAGAGGTGGGCTAGGCCAGGCCTAAAGAAGTTTGAGAATTTTTAAAATTCAAAATTTGGTTGAACTTTTGAGATGACTTTTGAATTCAAATCTGGATTTTGAAACTTTAGCTCAAGCATTCAATGCATTCCCAAAATGGGATGTTACAAACATGCATCCTCTAAGCAACAATTACTCTCATACTACTTTTATCTGGCCTGCCTAAGTATGAGCATGTTCTGTTTGGCTGCAGCTTATGGCTTTTGGCTGAAATTTTTGAATTTTAACTGTTTGCGACAAAGATTACGGAGAGAGATACTCGCTTGTGATTTTGGATGGTACAGATGTTGGGCTTTTAACGTGTACTATAATTAACTTATGAACTCCATCTTAAAAAATACTCTGTTTGAAAGTTAGGTACTATAGTAAAAGTCAAAAGCTGTTTTAAGAAGCTGAAAAGAACAGACCCTATATGTACTGCTGATCAATGCAGTAGAATACAGATTAAGAGGCGCTAGCTGTAGTGACACATGTGTGGTCCTCCATATTACCAACTCGATCGACCAGTCGACAGGATAGATAAAGATAAGTAAAAAAATAAAGCAGCTGCGAGCCACGCGAGGACGGTAGCTTTTAGCTTTACAGAGCTCGTAAGCGACGACTAATGACTGCCATGATGCTGCAAATCGGGGCTTGTGTTGGACTAAGTGGTACCAACCGAAAGGTGGTGAAATTTTCCTTTTAACGTGCTTTAGGTTCACGTGATCTGGAGACCAACCATTCTGTCCCAAAGTAAGGGGCAGAGGGGGAAGCCTCCTGGTACGCACGAGACGTATGCTCTGCACGTTGCAGCGCTGCCCGTGGCACGGACTTTCATGCCTGAACTACTGTACTTACTGGATCGTACTATCTGATTAAGAAATGTGGTAATCAGTTAAGAGAGCAAAGATGTTAAGAATAGTCTTGGTTTATGATTTTTTTACTGTAGTTGATTTATTTTTTATTATAATTGAGTTAATTTATTTAATATAATTAAATTTAAAAAAATTAAAAATAGAAAAAATATGTTAGCCCATTACGGATAATACAAAGAATACGAGAAAAAAAGAAAAGACAAAAAAGCTTAAAAAATCTATAAAAAATTAGAAAAAGACAAAATTACTGAATATTGAAAAAAAGTAACAGCTAGAAATAGAAATTAGTTTTAAACTAAAATGAATGAAGTCTAAATCTAGAAGGCTAGGATGGGAGCAGGGAGAAATAGACATAATGGTCAGTTTGCTTTAGTTCGAATCGACGGTCGTGCGGCTCGATGCTTTTTTGGACCGCGCGCGCGGCCGGTGAAGGCGCCGAGGAGGAGCGCTGATCCGGCTGGCCGCCTCTGCGTGCGCAGGGCACGCGGGCAAGGCTCGGCAGCGGCACCTTGCTTGTACGGTGGTCACGTCTGGACCGCCTACGGTCTGCCTCCAGTGTTGTCATCACTCTTGTGACTAGCTAATCAGGATGCTTGCCGATTCCAGGATAGAAATACTCGTAAAACCCAAGTCTGAACCGAGTTGTATGGTAGCGTAGTAAACTATGTGGAAACCGTGCCAGATAATGATAATAGGATAATCGTAGACCCAAATTTTCGTTTACACTAACTTCCCCACATTGTGTTACAAATTAGCCGATATACTCTGAAGTAGATTTTGAACCATCCCTATGAACTCCATGAAATCTAGAGCTTTAAACATGCAGAAAAAGGAATAGAATATATGTAATTAGGGTATGGCTTACGATAGATCAGCGTCCTTGATCTAATCCATCCGCAATTCCCAGACCGGGTTGACTTGACGTTGTATCACCAGCTAAGATCAAACTGGTTCAAGAGAACACAGAGGTAATTGAGGACGCAGTGGAGGCTGCCCCCTAAAGATAGGATGATTATCGGCCAGAACCTGCCCTCCCCGCTCCCCGTGTCTAGGGTAGGTATCGACCAAACATAGCCCTCCAAGTCCTATTCAGAAAATCTTAGTATAATCGGCCCAGATGCTAGATGAAGTGAGATGCATGGAGAACTATGAGGGGGCAGAATCACCTGTCGTTCTATAGCCAACTAAGGGTCTGTTTGATACAACTCCTACTCCTAACTTCTCAATAGATTCTTATGGAGTTATGCCAAACACCCAAATTCACAAAATGATGAGATTCTGCTTCTCGCGAGAAGCAGACTCCAAAATGAACTAGAAAGGAGAAGCAGCCTTTTGGTGATTCCCGTGGGGAGCTGTCCACCCTATATCAAATCTGTCCATTAAAGTTTATAAAAATTACCCACAAAATACCACTCAACTACCCGCCCGCCTCCCCTCTCGCGCCGCCCACCTCCCCCTCATTCTCTGTCGCGCCGCCTCCCTTCCCCCTCCTCCATTCCCCTCTCGCCCCGCCGCCACCCTCCCTCCTCTCGCCCCACCGCCGCCCTCCTTCACTCACCCCGCGTCGCCCTCCCTCCTCGCGCCCCACCGCCGCCCTCCCTCCTCTCACCCCGCTGCCGCCCCGCCGCCTCCCTCCCTGCTCTCGCCCCGCAGCCTCCCTCCCTTCTCTCGCCCCACCGCCGCCTCCCAGCCATGGCAGAGGGATGGGGCCGCTGCCGCGGGCGCTCCCAAGTGACGAGGCACACGCTGTCGCCTCCGCCTCCCGCGGATACCCTTGCTCGACCTACTTCATCGATGGTAAGAATCTGATTGCCTGATATCTCCATTTCCCCTTCTTGGTCATGCTGCCTAATTCTGAAATGACTCAAGAAATGCACACATTGCACAAGAAAAACTAGAATCCAGAACAATTTTGTTGCTCTCCATCGTTTTGCTCCACTCTTCTGTAATCCAAGCTAATTTGGCTAACCTGTTTTGTACTTGTTTTGCAGCTTACTTAAATATGTGTGGCTTACCTGTGGCCTAATGATTATGCAGGACATTTTCTGGATGGAGTGGAGTGCTCAGGACAGGATGCAGATCCAGCTGAAGAGGAATGAATGGAATGGACTAGTTCTTTGCACTTGATGAAGTGGGGGGTCAAGGAAGGCTAGCCTGTTTCATGTTTGCCTGTTGCTTCTGCTATTGTGCAATTGTGGAACCCATGAATTCATGAGCTACTATGTGGGAATAAAAACACACCGAATTCATGTCATTTTCTGATTATATGTAAGACTCATCAATATATAAAGAGATTAACAGTACCATCTCACCATCTTTTGTGATTTTGTCTGACCTGTTTGGTGAATTGAATTGTTGACTATAACGGCATAACCTGTGATTTTCCAGATTGTATGATGGTAACATTCTCTCAGATATATGATATGTGCACGCACAAGAGTCGATTTGTGTAACATAATGACATTGCAATGATCATATCAATTTCCAAATGTGAGTATTATAATGCATCATCAAGATACAGTATTACAAAGTTTTGAACTATGCAAGTTGCTCCTCAAAATTGGAAAAGGGTTATATGGTCAAAATCAGAGGGAGATACAGCAAGGCACGCGCAATTTAGGTTATATTTTGCAGCCAAAAGATCCTAATTCCCTCAAATAAAAGGGTTATAACTAGGGGTAACATGGTCTATTTCCCTCAAATCTCCTCTTTTATGAATCTGGAGCCAACCCACTAGCCAAACGCTTTTCAGAGGTAGCTCCAGATTCTCAGAGAAGTGGATTCTTATAGAATCTGGAGTAGAAACTCAAAAATGAGAATCTGGAGCTCTACCAAACAGGCCTTAAAGATGCATGTGGTACCTGATAAATGTCACTTGAGGGTAACCGTAGCGATTGGTGAGCCTCAAAGCGGTAACACTAGTGAGTAATAAGCTAGAGCAGTTGATATTCATGGCGATGAGTTATGACCTGGTACAATTGATAATCCTACCAGATTATGGCCTGCAGTTGATAATCCCATCGACAAGCTATAGCCCAAACCTATTGATGATCCCAGATGTATTGTTGCGTTCTCTCACCAATGCTCCATCAGTACACGAAGATATGTTTGATGGTAGGTTGAGATGTTAGTGATATGCTCTAGAGGTAATCATGGAGATGATTGTATCACTTCAATATTTATGATCTTTTGCATAATATATTATTTTATCCCTTGAATAAATGTCTTTCATATTGATCAACAAGTATGTGACTTATTCGTGAAACTCTTTATTTATGTTTTTGATATTATTCTAAATTATCTTTGATCTTGCATCATTATGTGGGACAGTTATAATTTACAGATCAGCATATGTATTGATTGATGATCATATTTCACGGATCATGGATATGGGATATCAAATCAATAATATAGACATATGTTAGAGAATATGATATTGGATTGACCCACCATGAGACACTGCGGGAATTATTATATTCTGAAGTGTCATCAGTTGGTCTCATATATAGTGTATGTACGATCCTTAGATCTGATATCGTCATTGTTTCCTACATGCGTAATAGTTTGCTTAGGATTTACCAAACACTACTCCGTGATTGGGTAGTCATAAAGATAGCTTTTGGGTTTATTATGAAACATACAGAGGAATATAAGCGATTAAGATAGAATTTGCCCCTCCTATATAACAGGAGAGATATCTCTGGGCCCGTCGATGTGGTTAGATTAAGAAAGTGCATGGCCATACCGAATGTGGTTGAAGAGTCAATCACAACTGAGTAATCTATCACAGGTTCGAGTAAAGAATCAAGCTATCAAATGATGACACGCTTCTCGCTTTGAGTTCGATCTAGTATCGTGCGGCAAAGGGATCGGTATATAAGCATTATATAGCACTAGTACAAAACAAGCTATACTGGACGGGTACATCACAAACGATTCATACGGAACCGTTTGTGCTTAAATTAGCACAGACGGTTCATACTACCACCCGGCTGTGATATTTTCACATACGGTTATTAACACAAACCGTCTGGGATAATCGAGACATCACAGACGATTCGTGTTAATAACCGTCTGTGAACTTTCACAGACGGTTATTAATACAACCCGTCTATGATAATCGAGACATCACAGACGGTTCGTGTTAATAACCGTCGTGAAAGTTCCTGACGGTTATTAACACGAACCGTCTGTGATGTCTAGATTATCACAGACGGTTGGTATAACAAACCATCTCTGATATTAATCATCACGGACGGTTCGTGTTAATAACCGTTTGTGATTTATTAACATGAACGGTCTGTGATATTTGGTTTCACAGACCGTTTGTGGTTGGAACCGTCTGTAATAAATTGCACTATTAATTATTAATGGGTGTGCTTGCTTGATGTCGACACAGATCTGTCTTCATTGCACTGCATCGGTGGAGCAAAGCGGCCGGCTTTAGGGAGTTCAGAGTGAAAACATATCGCCGTCTTCTTAGTGATCTGATCAGAGGTTAGTACTTAATTACTTTTAATTATGCATGTATACATGTTTTTGTAATGGAAGGCCAGAGATGATAACTTATATGCTATGTAATAGCGGTAATAATCATTTTTGACAACTATTTGTTACTTGTGTAGCAAGCGTAGATGGATCGAAGCTGGATGTATATTGAGAACCGTGTGAGTGAAAAGTACATTATTGGCGTGTCTGCTTTTAGAAGAGCAGCCGAGCTGGATATGTTAAAGAAGGGGATGAAATATATGTACTGTCCATGTATTGATTGTGATAATCTCAAGATATTTAGCAACTCAGCGCAGATCGAAGCTCACTTGATTCGAAGGGGTTTCAGAAAAGGGTACAAATATTGGACCAGTTACGGTGAAGAGAAGAGTACACAAGAAGCTGGTAGTTATGACATAGTCGAGGGAGACAACGATATGCCAGTTATGGACTGTGCTTTTGATCATGAGGATGGATCGCAGGATGACAATCTGGATTAGATATTATGTGATGCAGAAGGGAATTATAGTGAGAGAGAGTTTGGTAAATTCGAGGGCTTAATAGAGAACTCGGAGAAACCTTTGTTAGGTCTCCTAGCGGACATGCTGCCAAAGGGAAATGTGTTGCCGAGAAACACCTACCAAGCCAAGAAGATTCTTTGTCCATTAGGAATAGAAGTAGAAAGAATACATGTATGTTCGAATGGTTGTATCCTGTACTGTAAAGAGTATGCTAGCTTAAATGTTTGTCGGGTGTGCAAAGTATCCCGATACAAGTGTAAAAATGACTCTGATGATGGATAGGGTATCGAGGTGAAGCAAGAATCTCCTGCTAAGGTGTTGTGGTATCTTCCTGTAATCCCCCGTTTGAAGCGTTTATTTGCAAACCGCAAGGATACAAGATTGATGCATTGGCACTAGGAGCAGCGTAAGAAAGACGGAATGATATGTCATATTTCTGATTCTACCCAGTGGAGGAACATCGATAGAATATTTGTAGATTTCGTTGTAGACCCGAGAAATATAAGGTTTGGATTGAGTACAGATGGAATGAATCCTTTTGGTAACATGAGCCGCCGACATAGCACCTGGCCCGTGACTCTGTGCATATACAATCTTCCTCCTTGGCTATGTATGAAGCGGAAGTATATTTTGATGTCACTACTTATCCAAGGGCCGAAACAACCTGGCAACGATATTGATGTATTCCTAGCACTATTAACAGAAGATCTTGCAATACTGTGGAACGAAGGGGTACATATATGGGATGCGGACAAACGAGAGAACTTTATTCTACGCGCTATGTTGTTCTTCACCATTAATGATTTTCCTGCTCTTGGTAACCTATCAGGGTTGAGTACAAAAGGAGCCAAAACATGTCCGCACTTCGTAGATTATACCGAGAGTGTGTGGTTGAACAACTCGCGTAAAACTGTGTACATGCATCACCGTAGGTTCCTTCCAAAGTATCACCCATACCGCAAGATGAAGAAACAATTTGATAGAAAAAAGAGGATGACTCAGTACCAAGATATTTTAGCGGGAAAGAGGTGTATGATATGGTCAAGGATATAAACGTTATGCTTAGAAATGGATTAAATTGAGGAAGAACATGTGGAAAAAGAGGTCAATATTTTAGGACTTGACTTATTGGGAGTACTTAGAAGTTCACAATTACATCGATATCATACACGTAGAGAAGAATGTATGTGACAGTTTAATTGGTCTCTTACTGAACATTCTTGATAAAACTAAGGATGGTGTTAACGCAAGGCGTGACTTGGTCGCTATGAACATCAGGACCGAGTTAGCACCGATAGAGACCGATAAAGGCCGGATGTACCTTCCCCTAGCTTGCTACACTCTGTCTAAGTTCGAGAAAACTGAACTGTACCAGTCCTTACATGGTGTGAAAGTTCCATCCGATCACTCCACCAGCATGAAGAAACTTGTTTCTGTGGAACATTTGAAATTAATTGGCATGAAATCCCACGACTGTCACGTGCTAATGACACAAATGCTACCTATTGCAATTAGAAGTATTTTACCGAACAAGGTTCGAGTGACAATCATAAGGCTATGTTATTTCTTTAACGCAATTGCTCAGAAGGTCATTGATCCCGATGGACTAGATGCTCTGCAAACCGAGGTGATGACAACTCTATGTCATCTAGAGATGTATTTTCCTCTATCATTTTTTGATATCATGGCCCATCTCATTGTCCACCTTGTGAAAGAGATAAAAATATGCGGCCCCGTGTTTCTATATCATATGTATCCTTTCGATAGGTACTTGGGAATTCTCAAGTCCTATGTACGCAATCGATCTCGACTAGAGAGTAGCATCATCGAAGGTTATACAGAAGAAGAGGTCATTGAAATATGATCGGCTACATGGCTCAGGTCGATCCGATAGGTGTACCTCTATCTTGTCACAAGGGGAGGCTAGAGGGTATCAGGACTATCAAAAGGAAAGCAATAACTCCGGATCAAAATACATATGCTTAAGCCCATTTCACGGTTTTACAATACATGACTGAAGTGATCCCATATATTGACCCCATATATTGAAGAGCACAAGGACATGCTACGTTAAGAGAATGCAGGCCAGTCAGAAGTTTGGATCACGAGATAACACAACCGTCAGTTCAATGAATGGTCGAAGACGCAATTGACTAGGAGGTCGTCAAGTGAAACACTACAATAGTTGGCAAAATGGCCAAAATTTACAATTGCGACATGGCAATGATATGACATTAATGGCTACACATTTTATACAACAGATCAGGATAGAAAGAGCACAGAGCAGAACTCAGGTGTTTACATAGATGCCTATGATGCGCACGTCAGTACCGCTAGCCCAAGCTCGTACTACGGGTTTATAGAGGAGATTTGGGAGCTTGACTACGTAATTTTCAAGATTCCTCTATTTCGGTACCGTTGGGTCTATCTCTCACGGGGTGTAAAGGTTAACAAGTACGGTGTCACTACCGTGAACCTTGAATGTGTAGGATACAAAGACGAGCCATTCGTACTCGCAAGGCAAGTTATTCAAGTATTTTATGTAACCGACCCGGCAAATAAGAAGCACCATGTAGTTCTTCAGGGAAAAAGAAGAATTATCGAAGTTGATTATGTTGTGGATGAGAAAGAGTACAATCAATTTGATGATTTGCCTCCATTCAGAGACGGCATCAGGCTCGAGGAAGAATAAGGCGATGAAACAAGCTATATGCGTGTTGATCATCGTGAAGGGCTTTATTTAAAATGAAATAGCCAAGTGTCGTAAATGTAACTATATATGTTCTATTGTAATTGTAAAATGACTCAGAAACTATGATGTATTTGTGAATTTGCATTTATATATGTATATGTGAAAATGTGTGATATATATATATATATATATATATATATATATATATATATATATATATATATATGTGAATTGAATGCTGGTAGGTGTAGTTATATTCATTACACTCTGTGAGAGGTTTTATTGAATGCTGGTAGTGTAGTTATATTAATTACAACAGACAGTGGCAAAGGTTTATTACAGACGATTCTAAACTTATAACCGTCTGTGATAATCATACTATCATGTTTCATGTAGTTTCATGTAGTTGTTTCATGTTTCATATAGAATAACGAAGATATGTTATTCATGTTTCATGTTTCATATATTGATATATATGCTACATTGTCATATTGATATATATACTACATTGTCATATTGATATGTATATATATATATATATTGTTATGTGTGTGTATATATATATATTGATATGTGTGTGTGTGTGTATATTTACACATGCTGGATTGATTAATATGTTAAATTCATATGTCATTTGTATTTGGATATGTGTTAATTTGAAATGGTATGTTCAATTCATATGATTACATGCATGTTATGACATTTGTATTTGGATTGATGTCATCTTTGTGCTTACATAATCATACTAGAATTATATTGCTATATATAAATTATTAGCAGCTATAGCTAGAGATATACCACACCTCACTGTGTCCACATAGTCATCCAAAAATATATGCCACATAGACCTTCAAAGGGCATGAAGCTAGTGACACACTCTAGTGTATATGTTTCAATGAACTTGATACACTAGTTTATGTTATTTGCTTTATAGAACTTTGTTTAGGCCCACACCTCACTGCGTCCACATAGTCGTCTAAAAATTTTTAATATATGTCACATAGACCTTCCAAGGGCATGAAGCAAGTGACACACTCCAGTGTATCCGGTTCAATGAATTTGATACAATGGTTTGTGTCATTTGCTTCATAGAACTTTGTTTAGGCCCACACTTCACTGCGTCCACACAATCGTCCAAAAATTTTTAATATATGCCACATAGACCTTCAAAGGGCATGAAGCAAGTGACACACTCCAGTGTATCCATTTCAATGAATTTGATACACTGGTTTGTGTCATTTGCTTCATAGAACTTTATTTAAGCCAACACTTCACTGCGTCCACACAGTCGTCCAAAAATTTTTAATATATGCCACATAGACATTCAAAGGACATGAAGCAAGTGACACACTCCAGTGTATCCAGTTCAATGAATTTGATACACTGGTTTGTGTCATTTGCTTTATATAACTTTGTTTAACTTATTGTAGTAACTTTAATGAACTGGATATGCTGCATTGTTAGTTACAAGGTCTATTTGGAAGGACCATAACTCACTGCAGTTAGTTTTTTCCTAGAAGAGAGATGGCGTCCACACAGTCTTCGTCATCGTCATCCGGGTCTCATGCTCCCAAGATTGGAAAAACTAAGTGTGGCCGAGGAGTATCGAAAAGGCCAGATGGCCGAATGACCATCACAGTGGTCTCTCCGGATGGGGTCCCTCTGCAACCAAAGAAAGCAGCGGCATCATTTCGGACTACCTGCGGGATAATTGGAAGGCAACGGGTCCCCATCACCATAACAAGCTGGAAAGATTTGACAAAGGATCACAAAAATCAGCTATAGGAGGAAATTACAAATTCGTTCGAGATCCCAGTAGAAGTACAGGGACTCGTGCAACGACACGCGCTCCTCGCAATGGGGAAAGCATGGAAGAATTTTAAGAGCACTCTTGTGACGCAGTACATGGTCAAGGATCTCACGCCCTTTACGAGGTATCCTTTCGTGTCATCGAAAACATGGGAGGCCTTTGTGCAGATGAAGACAACGACCAAATTTGAACAACAAAGTGCGACGCACAAGGCTCTCCAGTCACAAAATACTCACCCTCATAGACTCGGCACCGCTGGGTACGCGGATAAAACCCTGCAGTGGAGGATGCAGGATGAGGTCGCAATCCAATCGGAGGCCTCCCCGTCATTTGCCGGGACCGCAAATGAGTTCGCCCGAAATTGGTTAAGAGCGAGGTCATCAACCACATCTTCAGGTGTCTCTTTCAAAAACCCCGCAGATGAGGAAGTATCCCAACGCCTGGTAAGATATGTTAAACGACATAGTTGTTAATACCTCTCGAACTTTATGAGTTCAAAAATAACATGATTAATTGCCTCTTGCAGCAATCATCGACTACCGAATCTTCTCGTGGCTCCTTTCAAAAATACAGAGAGAGAGATTTACTATCACAGGCCTTGGGAAACAACGAGCACCCAGGTCGCACACGAGGCTTGGGGGTTTACGTATCCTAGAAGCACAGATTTTCAGATTACTCCGAGACATCTAGGAGTAGGAAGATATCCAAGGCGTAACGCAACGAACAAATAAAACAGGAGCTTCGTGCTCAACTTCAGGAACAACTATCTGCCTCACTTCAAGAGCAGACTGCCTCACTTCGAGGAGAGATAAATTCATTGAGGGAAGAACTGAGACAAGTCCGCAACCAATCGCAACCCACCCCTACTACTGCGGTACCCAGTCCCCCTCAACATCGCAGGAGCTGCGCATCCACACCAATTACTGAACATAGTGACGTCCACTTACCTATCGATGATATTCAGGTAATGCACCTCTTTAGAATGCTATATAGATCTCTTTGGTGGACGCCTTAACTCATCTTGTGTCGTTATGTAGGAGCCTATACCTTGTATCCTCAGAGTCAAGCTTGTTGGCTCTATTCCCGTTGACGCTGGGCGGGAGATGCCGTATCTATTACTATCAAGGACACTGGTGCATGGTCTACAAGTAGAGACCGGTTTTATAAAGGTCCAGGTGGGCATGATTAATGATACTTTTAAGACCGTCCCTCTTAAGAAGCCCCCAAACGAAGAGATTAAGACATTAGAGGATATTGTCCACACATTCGTTCAGTGGCCCAAGAGGGACATCGCCCTCGACTTGTCTTTGCCACGATCTTCACATCCAGTGTCCCAAGAGGGACATCGCCCTGGACCTATCACATCGGCTCCGGTGGCTCCACCTCCAGCTCTGGTTCGGAAGCCGGTTGCATCGACTCCCGCCGAGACGCCACCGAGAACATCTCGTAAGTGAGGCTCCAAGACTCAAGGGGAAAAAATAAGGCTCTCGTGCCATGAAAGTTCATTCTAGAAGTGTCGTTGGTCCTTGAGTCATAATTACCCGGGCTTGGCGTGATTTGTAATACATTACATGTCTGGTACATGCAGAAGTCCAACATGAAGCCAATCCGGCAGAGTGCATTCACTCTGAAATATAAGGAGCAGCATTTCTTCCACGACACAGGCTACATCGTTGTGACATTCAAAGACTTATTTTTACTATTCAATTTTGACAAACTCGACGCCTCACTTCTACGATGCTGGACACTGTAAGTGTACTGTACAATGAAGTTCTACATTCACGTTATACCGATAAATGTCATTACTCATTCCTTAATGACTTATTACTCCTAGCGACAGCGGGTGGATTTCGACGAAAGTACGTATGATCTTGACCAACTCGTCAAAATTCGTGCAACACTCTCTGGGTTCTTAGTAGCACAATGTATAAACAAGGCTGGAGAGTTCTACCCCGGCAATGGTGACAATTAGATGTTGAAATATTGGATTCAATTGTACAAATCACTCAGTTGTGCTTAATCAAACAATTCATTTGTCAGAACAATATAACGATTTTCATTCTATATATGTATGTGATCTGCTGGCCGTTTGTTACATTTGTAATTCACTTTGAGTTGCAATTAACTTATCTGTGTAACTTTGAGTTGCAATGTATATGATTTATTTGTCAGATCTGTGTAATTTGCAATATATGTAATTCTATATATGTTGTAATCTTCTTTCTTGCTTTCAGAGGGCATGGCTAGCATATCTTGAGGCTAGCCAAAAGATGGTAAATAAAACTGCTGTTGCAACTACTATGACAGACGATTCGTTGTTGAAAATCGTCTGTGATATAAACATATCACAGATGGTTCCTGTTACTAACCGTCTGTGATACACATAATATCACAAACGATTTGTAACAAAAACCGTCTGTGATATTGTGTGTATCACAGACGGTCTTTGTTTTTAACTGTCTGTGATAGTCTATTATTACAGACGATTTTTTATAACAAATCGTCTGGGAAAGTTGACTATCATAGACGGTTTTTCGCAAAAATCGTCTGTAATGTAAGTTATCACAGACGGCTTCCAAGCCGTCTGTGATAACCACCTATTATCACTGACACATAAAAACAGACGGTTCAAAAACTGTTTGTGATGACGGTTTCGAACCGTCTGTGATAGGCCTGTCTGTAGCAGTGTAGGTTCGTCCGATATGATCTTTATGTATATTTGAGGGTCGTTATGTCCTGTTAGGGACCGCTACCGACCTATAGACTGGATATGAGTTTTCAGCTCATGGCCAAATGTACATGAACCTATAGGGTCACATACTTAATGGGCTAAAACGATAATGGTCCGAATGATAGTTTTCGAGTGAGATTTGATCTTCACTCGTATCGGATAAGAATCCGATTGGAGACTATATAATGAGAGGTGCGGGGCTGAGGGGGATATCCCAAAAAAACCCTAGCCGCCACCTCTCATAACCCCTGCCGTGTGCGCTGGTGCTAGCACACCGATGCACGGTGTTCTCTCCTTAGATGTGTGGACCTTGGTAGAGGCACTGTTATGACTACGGCGCTGATCAGAGCGATCGCAAGGAGGAGACGGTTAGCCGGAGGAAATCGACTACTTTCGCCTACATCGACACGCTCTTTGCTGAATCGGCTGCTTCAACTCTACTTCCGTTGCACTGTGCGTCTAGTGGTAACGATCTATAATCTCTTACTCGCATGGTTTTCTGGTTTACATGGTAGAAATTTTAATTTGCCGCAAAATCAGCGATGATATGAAGGTTCCCGCCCATAAGGATGACTCTTCCACCACACTTTTTGGCAAAACATTACTGATACTTCAGCTTGAGTTTCTGTTCCTTTTCGATAATTTGTGTCTAAATTTTTGCAGGAAGGTCTTTGGAATCTAGAATGATGACATGATCCTTGCTAACATCACATGGATTCCTTGGAGGCGTCTTGACATAGATTGGTGATCAGGGGTTCTACTAGGTATGCCAAGAGTGTGTTGCCACTGGAACAGTATTCCAGGTGTGGCAAGCACCGCATTCCTATAGAGGGTGCTTCTTGGCAATGTATGCTATGTGCCAGCAAATTTTCAGCAAACTGGTAAAGAGTCGACAACACATGATGCCATCGAAAAATTGTTCCAAGCGCAACAAGACAAAGCCAACGGTAGTAACTCAAAATCAATTCAGTAGATGAACATAGATCGAATTATAGAGAAAGGGTTCTACTAGCTACAGACTACTCATAAGGTACATGGTAAAAATAAAGGTAAAGGCAAAAGTGTTTATTTGTTGGGTGTATTTTTCCCATCAACTGGTACATCGTTTATATAGCCTACGGTACAACTCCTATATGCACCCAACGCAATCATCGATTCTGCTTCAAACTCTTTTTTGTATCGACCCAACCCCGTCTTCCAAATATTTTCTTTCCATCTGCACCTTGATCTCATCATCTCCGTCTCTGCTTCTGCATCGGACTTTCCTTCTATCAACGAATCTTTCTATATCTGTCAAGCATTCCTTCTTCAATCTTTCTACAATCGGCTTTCCTTTCTCGTTGGTTACTCCATATCTAATTTCAGCGCTTCTGAATTCTTCGGTGTTAACTTAGTCTCCCCAATTTCTATGCTGACGTGGCCAACTATTTTACCATTCAAGATTAAGCGCAATTCAAACTTAGTGAATTAGTGAGTTCAAGCCTTACTGAATTAGTGATCTCTGCGACTAATCATTTGATAACAATGACATACATAAAGTAAAAATAAATTGTGTTTGGTATATATACTCCGTCTAGTCACGAATGCATATCGTTTGGGATACGTGCAGTCAAACTTTCAAAATTTTGGCTATCGATATTTTTAAAATATTAAAAATGAATACATGAAAATTATAAGTATACATTTGTCTCTAAAAGTATTTTTATAATATTATAACTTTATTGGGTGTTATAATTATATTTACAATAGAAATTACTGGTCAAATTGCATTTAGGGACTATGTCAATATCCAAAAAGATATGTATTTGTGACCAGAGTAAGGGGGCGTTCGAAATAGCGATGATTTCTGGCTTTTGGTTGAAATTTTACTGTAGCTGGCTGATTTTTTACTGTAGCTGAGTTGGCTTATTAGGCATAATTAAATTTAACAAAAATGTAAAAATAAAAGTGGCACGCTAACCTATCACAGACAATGCAAAGGAATACAGAAAAAAATAAAACACAAAAATTCTAAAAAAACAAAAAAAACAAATAAGGACAAATTTGCTACAGTATTTTAAAAGCCGATGGATCGCTGAACGCTGTCGTCGATCGCCGAGTTGAGCAACGCCTAAGTACCTATGTTGACATGTCACTTAGAGGTTAAATTATTGTTGTCAATCATATGCACTTGCTTTATACCAAGTATTAATTTTTAGATCATTCACACTACTAGAATTTGCGTCAACCTTGAGCATTCGTAACCACTGTTCAGATGCCATATAAATGGAGATGAAAACGGCTCAAATATGAATCGGATAGTGCTTAAACCATATTCGTATTCGTATTTATAAATGAATACGAATTCGAATTCGAATATTCTCAAATATGAATCGAATATTGTAACGAATACGAATTTGAATCGACTATCTACTCAATTCGGTTAGATCTAAATATCCTCATATATGAAAACATTAATAACATTTTATTCTCGTACAATCACGCTTAATCATTCTAAGTCATTTACTTCATCTAACAAAACACGAATTCACGTTTAATTAAAAAATTTATCCAACTAATTAGTTATATTATAATAAAATATGTATAATGCTTCGTCGAATACAAATACGGATACGGATAATTTGAATAAAATAACATATTCGTATCCAAATTTTGTTATGCGAATTAGAATACGAATAAGATAAAAATTGTTAATCAGATGAAAAAATATATACTATATTTGTATCATATCGAATACGATAACCGAATAATACGGATAATTTGTATCCACTTTTCATCCCTACATATAAACACAGTTTAGAGTTTGTTTTTAGTGCGAGCGTTGTGCTTGGCCTTTTGCGCGTGCAGTGCCATGTTATGCTGGGATAACCGTGCTCTCTTTGGCCTATGTTCAATCGTCCCATGCAAATATGGCCTGGCCGAGATGATCAATCGTTTTCGGTGACTGTTGTGTCTAGCAAAAATTCCAGCGGCGCATTGATTGACGGGTGCAGCAGCCGCACATATTACCGAGCCCCATCATTGCATGCAGCCTGGAAAACTCGACATTGCGATGCATGGCGAGGTCGGTCAGGCACAGGAAAAACGCTACGGAATCGCAGAGTCGCCGGCGAAACAGGGCTCGAGGGTCACTGTTGTGTAGCAGGGCAGAGTTGCTAAGCCGAGCGTCGCGTCGTCGATATGACAAAGTGAGGACAGAGTAAATTAGGTCATCCCTGTCATGCCTCGTCTAAATTGCAATTCCTCCATGCGCAATTTTGGGTGTGGTAACCACCACCTGTAACTTCAACTGCTGTCGTAGCCACCTTGGTCCACATGCAGCTCAACAAGATCTTTCATGGGACAAATATAAAACGGATAAGGACTGAAGTGACAACTCAACGGTTAAGATTATTATGATTTTCTAAAAGTCAGAAGTTAAATTTGTTTAGTTCACACTCAAGGCAAACTCTCTAATCTACTTAGTGTTTGTTTGGAATGTAAGAATGAGAAAGAATGAGAATAGAAAAATATATATTATAGAGATAATTTATTATATGCCACTAAATAACGCTTACTTCTATAAAATACAATTAAAAACACTCTCCCTATTATATACCACTAAATAGCACTGAAATGCTATTATATACCATTGCTATCAATTAGGGTATGTTTACTCCTGGAAAAACACGATTTTGCCCTCAATTAAAATTTGTCCCTATGATAAAAATTAAATATAGAAAAAATTGGCAGATCCAAAAATACTAAAATTTTTTGGTTTGATCATTGGGGCAGTGTACAACTCAAATATAAAATTTCGTGAGCTGACTCTTCCATTTGTTCTATTTTTGAAATTCAAATCCAAAATTAGTCTATTTTTACAGAGCATGTGAGAATTTTTACAGAATTTTTAGACCTTATTTAGTCTCTTTTTGTAAATAGTAACCTTTATTATCATTTAAATTAAAAAACTAAAAAATTTTGAACAGTGCCTTGAAATTTTCCTAGCTCACTGATATATTGAACAATACCCTTGTAAATTTTTATAATTTTTGAAGATTGTTTGCTATTTTAAATAAATCAGGTTTTTGGTCTTTACTAGTGGTATTTTGGTCTTTTTTCAGAGTATAACGGTTATCCCTAACGGTTAACTAACGACAGTAGTATATAATAGAATTTCAGTGCTATTAAGTTGTATATAATAGAGAAAGTATTTTTCAATGACATTTTGTAGATATGAGCGTTATTCAGTGGCACATAATGAATTATCTCTGTATAATACTTCCATTTCTATGCTATTATTAATTTTGGAGTTGTGGAGGCTATGGTGTTCATTCACTCCTCCCATCTCTCTAAGAATCTCTAACAAAAAAGCATCTCCCAACAAACAAAATAACTTCAATAGAAATTATGGCAGGGTTGCAATGACAAAGATCAACTTGGCGTTGTGTAGGCTGGGCACGGCATTGGAGGTGTGACACGAACTGGGTCAGAGCTTGGCCAACCACGAAGGTTGAGCCAAGGATGTGGAGTAGGTCAAGTCCAATGACATCGACTCGACATACTAAGGTAACAAAATGTTTATTATTTATAGTAAAGTATGTGCATTTTATCATAATAGATAAAAGTGCGAATAAGTAAGATATGGAGATAAAGAGAAGTCGTTTGGATGAGTGGTAGGAAGATGAAGAAAAACACTAGAAACCTCAATAAGCATAATTATGCCTTTTATCTCAGTTGCCTCCATACGCAGTTTGGAATGTATCAATGCTGAAGGGGAGATAGCCAATTAAATAACCGTTTGTGCTATTTGTATGTTGCCCAGTTTTTGCTAACTATGGGTCAGGTTTTTTTTGGCTTTGGATTAATTTCAAGATGTGTGTGCTGATTGTGATTTTGGATCCAATGGCTCAAAAATATGACTTAGACTTGAGAAGACAAGCATACATATAGTGATGCATTTTCTTAGCAAAGCTAGTGCTACATGAATTATTATTTTGCTGATGTTATTTGTTTGTTTGTTTTTTTTTTTGCGTAGTAGAAGTCGATTTTTACGGCCGTTGGGTTAGCTTGTACACACGTGTGTAAAATTCTAATTTTGATCCAATGATTCATAAATGTGACTTATACTTAAGAAAAAAGTTACTCACCTTACAAATTGGCAGTTCGTGCTTATTATATTGGGATTTATTTTTAAGATAACTTATACTTCTGTAAGTTCAAGTCAAAATTTTGAATCATTGGATCAGACGATCTGTCTATCACACACATCTTAGAGCTAATCTAAAGCCAAGAAAAACGGCTTGGAGTTTAAAAAAGGGCAACTTAGAAAGAGTAAACATGTTTTTTTTATCAAGAGCAAAATCGACAATTAGTACAAATAGAAGGTAGAAACAGATAGATGGCATAGGCTCAAATTGCACTAGTAGCGAACATAAGGAGAAAACTCCCGTAGACAAATGGGCTCATCCCAATATATGAAGCAATTGACCTACAGGGAGTCTGCACATACACCATACTATATCTTTGCAAAAAAAATTGGAGAGCATACTTATGTGCCTAATAAGTATTGACCTACTAACCGGCCGTACCGTCATTCACCACGGACCGGTTCAATGGTAAAATGATTGGTCGTGCCGACACAGGAAATGATGATGGCCTGCAAACACAACAGCATGCAGGGCCTGCTCTGTTATGCTTTATACAGCGTGGGCCCAGAGTTGTGCGTAGTTCGTACGTGTAGCGGCGGTGTATGGTAACAGTGAGACAGTTGACGGAACTGTTTAAGTATTTAGCACTATTATAACTTTTTTTTAATTTTAGCCTTTTCACATCTGTATTTTTTAAAAAAGTTTCCTCTTCAAGTTTACAAGGTGTGATAGGCGACAGGTGTCACCTGTCATACCTAGTAGCTCGGTAGGAGCGAGTCGTACGGCAGGCGGAGCAGACGCGACAGATGGCGGCCTAAGCAGCTACCCAGCCACGGTTGCTCAGCAGCAACTTGTCACAACATAGGGAGCAGTGGAGGTGGAAATCTAGGCATATATGGCCTCTAGCGCGGTGCAATACCAATTTTAATCCCCTACGGGCGAAAGGCCATATATGCCCCCCTGGCGCGGCAGGAGAGCACGCCAACCTCCTGGAGTGGCCACCTAGTGCGCAAACACGCCTGACATGGCTGTCGAGAGTGCAAACAGACCTGGCGCGCTCCCCTAGCGCGCCAACCACTTGGCACTCCGATGCACCGCGCGAAGAGGGCTACAGATGATGCGTGTATGGGTACTGCGAGGCCTGCGTGATCTCCTAATATTCTAGCCATTGTTAGTTAGTGCTAGCTACTTGTTTGATACTACTTTGTTTCTTCCTTCGCTTCTCTATCGGTGCTTTGTAATTTACTTCTTGTACAATACAATCAATTATGTTAGTTTAATTTAGGGCCAAGCTAACTGGCTGCTGACTTTTGGCTTTGGGCTACGAGAAGCCAGAACCCGATTTGAGCAGGGTGATTTCAACTGCATCTTACGAAAGTCGCTTTGGGCCATCAGATAAGGTCGACGCCCCAGCTTCCTTCATATACGAACTACCCCAATTCACTTTCCCCACTCATGCAGTACTTCTCCCTCCTGAACGAATCTCCTGAGCACATCGACTGTGACATCGAGCCGAAACGTCTTATGGACATCTACAAGGGGACTCACATGCCCACCAGCCGGCTGTCGGGCTTGAGCGCCACCTCATCTATGTGGGACTCCACGAGGGAAGAATTCATGATATTGATGAAGTTGGTGAAAGAGTTAGGGGCTGGCAAAGAAGCAATGGAGTACTATGGCATCATAGTTGTTCATCAAGGTTGACCTTTGCACCAGCTTTCTGTCGATAGACACAAGCGAGGGCCAACTTTGGTGGATTCGGCTGACATGGGAGAGGGTAAAGAACCATCCTTCAGTGTTCGGCTGACTTCTCATGCGCCTAGTGCATGCAGTTTTCTGTGTTCTATGTCAGTCACGATTGTTGAGTGTTGAGCTATTGAGTGCCGTTATAATCTTATTTGTTCCATGATCTTTACTAGTTGTGTGTTGTCGGTTAGGTGACTGTGTTAAAGACCTTATATGCTCAGTTCCTAAATGTGTTAGTTTGGTGTCAAATTTGTTCAACGATCTTATTTGCTATGTCATCTTGGTCAGTTCAGTATGTCGAAAACATTGTGTTGTTCTGCCATTAGAATGTTATGTGCATTATCATGTCAATTGTACACTTCACTATTGTCGGGTTGGCACTAATTTGTGTTGTTGGCTGACAGTGATGGCTTCAAAACATTGGTTTGCCTTTGCTGCACTGATATCTGGGAGTGACGATGAGTTGTGTGATCTGCTGTTGTCGGTGCACTGATGTCCAGGAGTGACGACAAGTTGTGTGATCTACTGCTGTCGGTATTGCATTGAGGCCCTACGTCCAATTCTATGGTATGTGCATTACCTTATGTGAGCAACGTGTGGTAAACATTGTGACGATATTCCAGACTTTCTATTGTGCTATGAGGAGTATTGATACATTGTGGTGTTCTATTGTTTTAGTTGGGATGTTGGCTGGAGATGGGTCTGGCAATGGGTCCAGTGACGAGGGCATCGCCTTTCCTGGCCATCACTGCTTTCAGCTCCCTCGACGGCAAAGTGAGCTCTCATGCTAGGCCACCACCAAGAGTTCAGGTAATGACCAAATGGCAATGGGTGCAGTTGCAATTTTGTAGATGCTCAGTAGTGCTACAACATGTTCAGAATGCGGCCGGGTGTGTTCTACGTGCTATATGACACTCTGATGGCAAATTATGGAATGTGGTCATCTCTAGAAGTATGTTCAAAAGAATCACTTATCATATTTTTGTGGACGATAGGGGCAAAGCAATCGCAAAGACAAATCATAAACCGCTTCAAACATTCTATTGATATAGTTTGCCAGAAGTTCAACTACGTGTTGATGTGTGTGTATAGAGTTGCATGTGATGTCATTGCACCATCTGATCTAACGTATCAGACTTTGCATCCAAGGCTCCTACATCAAAGGTTCTATCCACATTTTGTGAACTTCATAGGAGCGATTGATGGCACACACGTATTCCAAATGCCTAGAGGGCGCAGCATTTCAATAGACATGGGTTGTAGGTTCACCTTTGTGTGTGTCAGATAGCTCAGATTGGTGCACGACACATGCAACACGAGACAATGGCCAAATACGACGACCGATTACTGCATCCACCAAAAGGTAATATGTTTGAAAATATTTCAATTGTACCGTGTATTGCATGACGACTAATAACTTATATTTTTCTTTCACGCTTCTCCCTCCTGTAGGCAAGAGGTATCCAAATAGGCTAGGAAATCTAGCACCGTATTGCAATCACAGGTACTACCTTTCGGAGTTCTGAAATGGTACGTAGCTGTCAGGGATGCAGGAACTTTTCAACTTCCTACACTCATCTCTGTGGAATGCAAGTGAAATGGCACATACTCGACAAGGTTCCTAACTACAAATCTTGCCGGCAAAGGGCGATAATTGTAGTGGTATTGGTATTGCATAACTTCATTCTGGACTTCGAGTTGCTAGGAGAGGGCCTGTAAACCCACTAGTGCAGCATGTGGTACATTCGCCCGTGCCTGGGGAAGTGGCGCCTGGGCTTCCTAAGGCCACCGATACCCTACTAACGAATATGACACGTGATTGGATAGCATCATCATTGGTGGCAACTACTTAGGTTCATGTATGTAATATGTAGGTGTAGTAGTCAGCATACGCGAAGTCAATAATGAGCTCATACTACTATGTGAAAAAATCAGTTTCTTTAAGCCACTACAGCACCATTTCAGCTGCTACAGTTCAATTTCAGCCGCTACAGTATATTTACAGCAGCTACAATAACTTTTGCAGCCATAAGGAAGAAACCGGCAACCAGATTGAGCAGTGCCTTAGACATTAGGTAGATAAATTAAAGGTAAATGTTGTGGCATATATAATTGTACTAGGTAGATAGATATATAGGCTGGTTTTTTTGGGCTTATGACTTTTGACTTACGTACAATAACTAACTTTTAAATGGCGTGTCTTTTCAGCGCGGAGTCTACAAATCGATTGTAGTAAACACAGTACCGAATTCATTTATATCAACCAAAATCAGACGCTACGATGTAGCTGTCGCGCGGTTATCTCATAACAAGATATCCCGGTACGACAGATGACACGTGTTGCCTGCCGTGTCTTTTGAGTTTATGGGGAAACTTTTTTTTTTAAAAAAAAACAAATGGTAGGAGAGTCAGTTTGAAAAAAAAATATTATAGATATATGAACAGTTCCGGTTGACGAGCCGGTACAGATGGGCAAAATGATGTCTACATGGCAGAGCAGCAGACAAAGAGCCGCCCGGTACAAGGCTATGTATGCCACAGCGCCGTAGCTAGGCTTAGGGTGGGCACTCATCAGCAGGGATTATTCTTGGACAGTGTCGGGCCAGATCAATCATGCATGCATGTGGATTATGATGATCATGAAAGCTCGCGGCCGTCTTCATGTTGAAAAACATAGTATAGTACTACTGTATTTGAAGATAGCAAAGTTTGAAAAGTAATGAAATACTCCAGCTTACTACAAGAACGTCTTAAAAAGATCACGAGGAAATTCTCAAAATTCTGAACAGTACAAAAATTCACAAAAGTGCCCATGTCTGTTTTGGTTGTGCATACCCCTTAGCTCAGGCAGAAAAAATTCAACTATACAAGTAAGGGGAAAAGCTCGACATTTGGCAGAACTCACCTCCATCTAGCCAGTGTACGTCGGTGCAAATGTATGCAGTCGACTCGACAGGCACACAGTTGAACCGTCCCTCCCTCGATCAATTTGCACATTCATGGACGGGCTTCTCGGTGGCCTGTAACCAGTCACCATTTATAATACCACCAAGCAGGTCCAAACTGTACACATGTACAGTACTGTACTCCTGACATCAACATTCATGAACTGATGAGCGACCTTTGTGATGCATGGAATTATATATATTTTTCACTATTTGACCTTCTCATCAAATGCAATTTCACTGTATAGCTTATTTGGCTCTCCTTATCTCTAATTCCTTCTGGCTCAGCCCCTGCCCACATTAGGCATTATTTATATTGGTTTCTAAAATTTGCTTTTCTATATTAAATAGCTTTTCTACAGTACCTAGATTTCAAACGAAATATCTTTTCAAGACAGGATCTACTAATCGATTATAGTACACAACGTAACGACTTCATTTATATTAGCTAAATTACAGCGAGCATCCCTCTCTACAAGTTGTTACTATTTATAAGCCAAAACTAAAAGTCTATATGAACAGACCCTTTAATCACCCGCGCACCGGCCCAGCAACCGCGTTGCATGCATCTATCTACCTGCCTACTGGAATTTCAGGACGGTATTCAAATTACAAAAATATTGTTTAATGTCCACAATAACGAAAATTAAAGTATATTTGTTCATACTAGAGACAACATCTCAAATAATATAAAGAAATTATAAAATAATTAAAAATTAACGCGACGATGCTTCATGCTTGAGAAGCGAGATATAATATTATGCAGACAAATACACAAAAGAAAGCAACTTCAGCAATGAGTGAGGGATATAATTCAAAGGCTAATAATTTTAACTATGATGGTTTGAACTAGAGATGAACTATTTCTCTCGAACTACTAATCTGAGTTAAAGTTTAAATCTGAATAACTCTACAATAGAGATATACAATCACAACAAGATGATTTAATCAAGTGAAAAAACAATTCTCTCTATCAGATTTTGGTGTTCCACAAGCAGAAATTTAAAAATGCTTTTATCATAAGCATACTTTGTTGAATGGTTTCTAGCTAAATAATTTAAGCGGTATTACCTAAACTGCTAAACAAAGTATAGATCGGACAGCCAGACACCAAATGGATCAAATTATCCAAATGCCTAACACATCAACCTACAAGAAAGACTTGACGACACTTGCATAGTTTCTAAATAATTGATACATTAATCATTAGAATATAATTAACTACTATACGAAAAAATTAGAATTATTATAGATGCCTCAATTCTTTAAGCAAAATTCAACTAACATCTTTATTTAAATACATAATTTTACTTCAAATTGGAGAACGCCGGCCTGTAAACCCACTGACCAACTACTAGTGTGTATATATATATTATACCTTGTATATAGTGGATCTTTTACTAAAAATTTTGGATATTGAATTATGCTAGGACCACACCTGCATATACAGTACTGCACTCCTAACATCAACATTCATAAACTGATGAGCAACCTTTGTGATACTTGGAATTATACACACACACACACTATTTGGCCTTCTCATAGAATGCGATTTCACTATATGGCTTATTCGGCTCTTCTAATCTCTATTTCCTGACTCTGTCCCCGTTCACATTAAGCACTGTTTATATTGGTTTATAAAATATATTTTTCTACATTAAATAATTTTTCTATATTGTAGTAAAAAGTGTATTGAGTTTAATTATACCGGTCAAAATTATATACGACTATTTTTTATATACTACTCTTCATAAATAACTAAAATTTAAATATTTAAACTAGAAATCATAATCCAAAAAGAACGGACCTTTAATCACCCGCGCTGCGTGCAGCTACCTGCCTCCCAGCCTGCGTGGGCGGTGCGCGCGGCTCTCACGCACGATCTCATCGCATCTCATCTCCCGCGCGCGCCTGGCCAAGAAGGAATAGGGGAGGAATCCGCCAACCCGGGCCTACACAATAACACACCGAAACTAGTGCATGTTGCAATTGAAAAATGCCTAAAAACTCCTGCATGTTGCAATATTCAAGCCAGCCGGTGATTCGAAGCTTCCTCCTCCGGCCGAATCGAATCTCTAGCTATTCTCTGGCCTCTCTCTCCCCTGGATCTTGCAATGGAGCTAGTAATTATGTATTAGCTTGCCCCTTTGACCGGGATTATCTTTCTGCCTGACACGGTAATTAACATGTAGGGTGGAATATCCGCCACTCCGTCCGTCCGACCGTGCATGTTAACTACAACTTGGGCACATGCAGGTCGATCGATGGGATACATACGAGCAAGTGTTGATTACGCCTGGCTAGCTCTCACATGGCCAGCCAGCCCAGCCTGCACGCACAACCTGAGCTTAATCTTATCTCCACCTAATTACAGAATCTAATCTAGCATCGACCCCAATTAATAGTCGTACACCGGTCATTTATACGGCATTGGTACTTATGTTCCGCGCATGCGTATGATAGATTCGCCCGGCTAGCATGCGATCTATGCGTCGTGTGTGTATGCTTAAACCGTGATAATTAATTAATCAAAACGAGGCACGCTATGCGACGGGGCAATGAGCAGCTGCATGCATGCCCCTGTCTCAGTGCTCTGATCCTGTAGAGAGAAGGGAAATGCAAAGAAAGAGCAGAAAGGAAGAGTGCCGCCCGTGTTGCGCTGGCTAAATACGGTGGGGCAAACGAAGGCCATCGGTAAAGATGAGCCATCAGCCGGTGAAAGAGAAGCGCGTACAGCTCGTAGCATCCTCATGTCCGGTGGCGTTTTTACCGCGCTCCGACCGTGCGCTTCTTTTTTTTTCAGCGCGGCGATAACATATTGCATTTTGTGATTCGAATTTGATCCTATCCGATCACTTAAGAATTCAGTTAGATTTTACTCAAAGATATATTTTGATCAGTAATCAAAAGTACTATCTGGTCGGATGTTATGACTAAATCACCTTCATATTCGTGATGACCTCTGTACCACCTTGCACTAGTGTTGTCTAAAGATGTTTGCGCCGTCTGGAGTCAGATACGATTACTCGAGCCGCTTCTAACTACAACTCTTCGCCGTCATCTTTTGAGACTCTGTTTCGTCTCCGAGGGGGATATTGTTCCCGTCTCTGAACAAGTTACTATTCCAGTTTCCGAGTAGGTCTTTATTTCTGTTACCGATTAGAACTTTGTTCTCGTTTGGACTTTTATTCCTAATGCTATTTATTTCCCTGCAAACCTTCATGATAGTACACACATCACAAATTACCTACACATATAATACGTCAAGAGGTTCTATAACTTCTCTCTTCTATAGTGATTTTGTTGATTGTACATTTATATTTTTTATAAAAAAAATTTATACTAAACATTGTCTCATGGTCCTAATTATTATTTTTATTGTTTTTCATATTTCGGCGTACGTTTTATAACACATGTAGCAGCCGCGTTTTCTTTCTGTTCATCACCATTTCACCATGAGTAGAGTGGGTGAGCTGAGTCCCAGTGCAGTTGCTAACCTGGCAAATTATTAATCTCATAAAAGCCAGTCAAACCAGGCGTCATCGCCCTGGAGTATTTTAAAGTTCTGCTGGCGCAAATGTATGCTACAACTTGCATGTTGTCGAAAGGTCCCGGAAATTTGCAGTCGGTTAGACATGAACACGACGTGGGATGGTCTGTGTGCAGACATCAAGTGCGTACTCTAGCCAATCCGTAGGCGGAAAAGAACAAAAAGGAAAGCTTGTGGTCTTTGTCTTTCACACGATGCGGCCACTAATTCACGAAGATGATGATTATGCTTTCTACAGAAAATAATATGTTGGACCTGAGTGAATGATATCTTTAAATTCAATCTTTCAAATAGTAGTCATTAGCTACTAGAAAGTAGGAATGTCATATTTGCTTAGCAAGAAAGAACTCATAAAAACACGAAAGAAAACAGAATTTAACTCCTTTGGACCAATCGGACCGCTATGAGAGAGCAGTTGGACTGGCCAGATAGTCTGATCATCCAGCCGGCCGATTAGCAGAGCTGAGGGCGGTCGGACTATACCACTAATCCAAGAATTAGAAATCAGTCTAAGCCAAAAGAAAGAATTATGCAATCTTCAAAATACATATCAAAATAATTTAAAACTTTGCACACACTTTGGTGAGGATCTCAAGAACCTAATCTATCCATGAATCGTATGTGTTGTGGCTACAGACCAAACAGAAAGAGAGATGTATGGTAGTGGAGAGTTAGGTGAGCAATGACCTCTTAGCCATCTCCAAAGGACTAATGGATATGTATATATGTGTGCCCTCACACGAGGAGCGTTTACACTCGTAACCTTACATCGAGCCTTCTTAGGAGGGCATTCATGTCATTACACATGTCTTACTACTACCTCTCGATATCTACGCCTTCCCACAGGCTGGTTGGGTTAGGTGGGGGTCACCCCTACAACAGTATGGATCTTAGCTAAATCTTCAACCTTTTCTCAAGACAAGTAGGGTTATACCAAAACTTAGCAAAACTTAATAACTTGAGATACAACTTGCTTATGGGCTGAGAATAACCAAGATGGTTCTAGATGAGTTCCCACATATCACAGTAGGTAAGAGCATCTAAAAATTTGAGGCCAAAACCCTATGAACACGATTTCACTAAAAGGGCTCCACATTAAACTAAATCAGGCAACCTTCAAGATTTGGTTATAAGTTGTCTCTAAATGGACGTAATATGATTCTCATGAGATATCTTCATCACTTATACATCGTTGGAACCCAACAAGATCAAGAATAAACGAGCGAAGGTAAAACACCAATCGAAACAAGTGCAAATCCAATAAGAGTAAGAACACACTATGTATGATGAACAAGATTGATCTATTATAATTTATAGATAAAGATTTTACGACCACTACACCTAGGAGGACAGAGCTCTTATAAGAGCACTCACCTAAAATTTCCACCACAAGGAAGTCTCTCTCCTAAACCCTAATGAATAGGCAGTTGGTTAGCCACATGCCTTTAACCAATCGCACTCATATAGATAGAGCAACTAGTTTATATCTAACCCTAATAGATATTATACATTAGCACAATAGGAGAATCTATTAACCCTACATACCAGGTTTTCATTTATACATAACTTATACATGCTTCTCAAAACACATAAGTTTGAACCCGCTAAGGAGCAAGCTTCCTACCCACTTAGCATCTTCAGCATCTCTTTGACCTAAACCGTATCTCCCAATGCCCTCCAAGTACCACAGTTTTGGTCACATCATTGTTTTTGGTATTTTGGCTTCTCAATACACTCTCACTTTGATTGTGGATCTCACCTCTTCTCCGAGCCTAGTCCATATTCATCTCCTCCTTTGTAAGAAATGTCCATGCCTGGAAAATATAGGTTCACTAATGGCTCATACATCGGTAAATCTCTCCATGTCAATTCACCCCGACCATGCCTCACTTGCACTGACAGCATCATTCGATGAACCGATACTTGAACAATCCATTCAACACCCCTAGTCTTCCCTGTATCTTGCTTGAGCTCAACCATCCTGCTCGACATCCATGACCTTACCTCATGTCATCCTCAACCTAGTCCCATCCACATCGTCGACCATGGTTGCCTTCAAATTTCCTACACATCAAAGACTAAGAAATCATTTTCGGTCATAAGTTTTTCAAAAATTGACCCACGTTAGATCAAGTATACTTTATGTACCATGAATACAACAACCTAGGACTCTAAAACTCAACCTATGACCATTTCTCACAAAATTTTCAAAACCTCTTAGTTACCTTTAGACAAAGCCGATCTGACTGCCATTGAGTGGCCGATCAGACCTCTACCCCAGTCAGACCGCTCGGGTTGTCCACCCAAAAAAAACTCTCTGAAAAATAAGTACCGCCTACTTGAACTTGGTACGAACAAACCCCCAGTCATACTGTACCCTAAACCAGTACTACCGTACTCTAATATTTTGGAAGAAATCGAGAAGGATCAAACTGCTTAAAATATAAAAATGTAGAGGGCTTATTTGACTGCTCCCATCAGTACCGCCCATTTGGTCGGTCAGATTGTCAAGCACTAACAAGATAACAACTTGCAAAATCTCACAAATTTAAACTTCAACTTTCCACGATTACCAATTGTTCAGCACAAATAAATCATGGGCATTCTCAACATGGTTTTACAATCTCTCCCTTAATAAACACATTGGCAATACCTCCAAAAATACAAATAATAGCACGATCAAGTTGATTTTAGAAAAAATAAGTTTATTTTGCGAAAGAGAGTTCCACTTGGTTCATAAGATATAGACAATTGTTCTATATGACCTTAGTTATGGTGAGAAGAGATCAAGAAGCTCACAAAAAGCTCAAGAAAACCACAAAAGCTCAAAAACCACTTTTACCTCTTCCCCCTTTATGCCAATACTCAATTTTACCATTTTTAGGATTAATTCTCACCTTATAGGAATCCATCCTCTTGTGGGCAAGATTCTTCCACTTTAAAGAACAACAAACATTTTTTGTATAATTCTCCCCCTTGATAATAGATTTATGAAGGTACAAATTCTTCTCTATTTAGTTAATGCAGTTGATTCAAGAGACAAATTCGCCCCTTTTGAAAAGATTGAGGGACAAAGAGAAAATATAAGAAAGAGCATGATGCAAATGGATAGCTGTAATTTGTTAATATTATCTTAATAGTGAACTATGAAGATTATCCACGTTAATTCAAACAAGAATTACCATAAACCATATAATGAGTAGAAGCTATCTCATATAATGAGTAGAAGCTATCCAGATCATGAAAATTCATATATAGCAAAGCATGGCCAAAGATTGTGAATTTAGTCAATTTGAGAGCATGTCAAGATAATCAAAATCCTAGTTTAGCCAAATGCATATGATTATGAGCCAAACCATTGTTAGTTTAGCCAAAGGCATCTGATTATGTGCCAAACCATGTCAACAAGCTAAAGAAAGCAAGAAGTAATAATTGAATCATTTTAGAGTGCTGCAAATTCAATATTGAATCATTTTTTTCAAACACTTAGATTTGGGCACAATTAGCACATTTAGTACTTTTGAAAACAAATTTTGACCATTGCTGTCATTTTTCTCAATTTTTTGTTTCTTCACATTTAATTAGCCATTTTTAGATCTCAAGCATTTGTCGACTACCCCACGCAATAAGCTTAAAAGTATGGTCTTAGTCATCCAAAACTCCCCCTAAGTTCATGCCTAATGCAATGATAAGCCGTCTCATAACAAAGAATTGGTGAGATCAATTTTTTTGCACATAAAAGTATTATTTTCCATTTTAATTTCTTGATCAAGAACAACGAGCTATTTCTGAGTCCGTAAACAATACCCGACCATAGCCGCAAAAGACTAGGAGAAGCAAACTCATACTTCAACAAATAACTACTATATCTCAATCTAAATCTTAATTTAGATTCTAGATTTAAAAGAGTATATTTGACATGGCATGAATTATAAAAGGATCACTAAAGAAATACTTGTCATAAGATCAAACATTGACTTGCTTTACTTCAAGTTTTGCATTTTCAGGTTGCTAACATGGAAAAGAGTTGTGCTACACATGAAAAGTCATGATAAATCAAGTTAAACTAGTATAAGCCATGTTAAGGAGCAATTTCATGACAGAATATCATACATGAGTAATAATCAGAGCTCTATGGATATTAATTAGTGCTAGTTGCAGAAAATTAGATATGCAATATTTTACAATGAATATAACAAATACTCAAACTCCACCTCAAACCAAGCGAGGAAGCCAAATAACCCCAAACTCCCCGTAAGAAGTAAAATGACAGAAATAAAAGGCTAAAAAGTTGCAAATGATTTAAAGCTCAAACTCAACATAAGAGTACTACTCTACCCTTCTCAACATGGTTTCTAAGGGAGAAGAACCAAAGCAAGACAGAAATATATCAAGTATAGAATTGATACCACTTGTAGGAAAGAAGTAAACCAATTAAAGAAATACATACCAAGATAAGAAACTACAATCAATTGAAAGAGACTAGGGTCACTAAAACCTAAACAACAAATACAAGACACCTAGCCCAAATCAACACCCTTTACTCCACAAAGGTCTCTAGGCCAAGAAAAACTTAAGCTAAGGAGTGAATCAATAACACTAGGTATCCCCATTACTAGATACTAGTGACTAAAGAAGTGAGCTCAACCTAGATAAAAGATATGAAACTCTAGAAGACCTAAAGGAGAGGGAACACTCCTAAGAAAAACTCAACTCAAAGAGACCAAACCCTTACAAGCCCAGCTCCTCAACTAAAACCCTATATACTATGCAATGATGAAATGGGAATTGAGAATCTAAATAAGCTCAAGCAATTATACCGTAGTCAATGAAGAGGAAGCAGGAACATGGTATAATCTCAAAGGTGACAGACATCACCAAAAGTCCATGTGAGGAAGATCCAAAACAACATCCAAGATATCTATGATCACCTCATCACCTGAAAAGTCTATCTCAAGGAAACGAGAGCTATCGATGCCTCAGTACTAGGATTAATGATAAAAGACTTGAGAGTCTAGTACTGGGACAGACAACGTGCAGGAACAACAGTATGTTAATGTAAGAGGGATTAGCATAAAGACATGAGAATGCACACGAGCACTACCTAAACCTCTCTTGGGCTCTCTCCTAAGTCCACTAGCAAAATACTTATGCTCTCGTTGTCTAGCAGATACTCATGATCTCACCCTATCCTCATGATATCCTATATCCTTGCATTGTCGAGCACTAGCAAAGAAGTCACAGAAGTCATCTACAAACGTAGGCTCGGACTTGACACTAGAAACCGCAGTAGCTCTGGGCCTAGCTCTACATGCATTCTAGACTGATATCACTCCTCTAATGCCCTTCAAGGTTTGCACATGCTTTCTTCACTCATACTTGGCCTTCCTGGAATAGAACTCGACAATGTTGCCATCTTTCTTACAAAAGGTACATTAATATTTGACCTTTTGAGGGGTCTTACCTGGTGAAGTAGAAGTACCAACAATGCTAAAAGGGTTTTTGGTAAATGCAGCTGACTTAAAAATTGTGTTGTTTGGCTCAGGTGGTTTTACCTCACACTTACCACAATCTAAGGCTTTAACATTTTGAGGAGGGTGACTTTTGGAATGCTCAATAAAGTTAAACCTTAGACCTCTATATTTGACACTCACCTTTGATTGGTCTAATATCATATTAGGTTCTTCTTGCTACTACAAAATCACTCCAACGTTTTCTTGAGATAGTCATTTTTTTGGTAGGTTGACACATGTGGTAGAGTCAATATTCTTGATTGCCCTAGTATATCTCTCCTTCTAGATGGCTACATTTACTTTCAAAGCCTCACATGATACGCAAGAAGCATCTTTAATCCTACCCAACTACTTCTCAAATTTGAATATAAAACCCTCATGCACCTCATCTAAATCATTCTCAATCTCAGCACAAAATGCATTAGCAATCCCTGAGTTCACATCGCCCATGTTGACAGTCTTAAGAGTGGTAAAAACCTAGTTCACAAACTTGTGGTATTTGGACTTCTTGCCATCGCAAGCTCGAGAAGACTTGTGATACTCCTCCTCCTTGTCCTTAAGCTTAGAGCAGTTTGCCCCAATGTGGTTGACTCACCACACTCAAAACAAAAGAAGGAATATCCCCTCTTTCCATTCCTCATATTGTGATAGATTTTTTTGAATTTGATGGATAGGAGGGTAAGTCTTCCTCGGGTAGCTTCTCAAGTTACTTATCACTCAACTCATACAAAGCGGACAACGATAATCCAGAAAAGCCAAAGTCCAACGATCTAGAAGCCCCATTCTTCACAGGGTCAATCACGAAAGCTATCGACTCTTAGGAAGACGAGAGATGAAATCAATCTTATGTATCTTCAAACTCGAGTAGAGCTTATCTATAGTAAACTTACTCATGACAATATTATCATTGATTGTTGTAATCTTCACCCCCCCTACACTTTCACATCTAAGGCACCAAACACTTGACATGCATTCTCAGGCTCAGAGTAAATCAAGCCAACTATATGCAAGCTGCTGAGAATCTTAACTAATCTAGAAAACAACCCATCCAAAAATTCACCAGACCTTTGCAGAAACTTAGAGTGCACTTTCTTGAATTGATTGTCTCACTTCCTTGACCGCCGTAGAGCTCTCACGGTAGTCAGCGATGGTCCTCTAAATCTCGTGAGCAGATGTTAAGTGAGATACTTGATCAAACTCAATTCTACTAAGCCCATGCATCAAGTAGTTGTGTGTCTTATTGTTTTCTAGAGTGATATTATTATCGGTAGGCATGACATAAGCTCTCTTAACTTTCTCCCAAATTGGTTGTCATTGGACTTGGATGTAAGCTACCATCCGAGCCTTTCAATAGGGATAATTAATTCCATCAAAGACCGGCGGCTTGGTGGAATACTTTCCAATGTTATTACTCTTAGATGGTTAAGATATATCAAGAAGAGCTAACCAACCTTTAATACCACTTGTTAGACCCGATATGGCAATCAAAGGGGTTGAATGCTACCTTCAAATTTAGTCTCCTAAATGGTATTCTAAAACTTTCACTCCACTAACTATTATAAGCTAGGAATATCAAATTTGCTCACCAACACAGGACTCACAAAAGCACGGAAGCAAACATAATTCAACTCCTCTGGACTAATCGGACTACTATGGGAGAGCAGTTGGAGAACAGAGTACCATAGTAGTACAAAACTCAAAAAATTGAGATACGACTTACTCGTGGGTTGAGAATAATTGAGATGGCTTTATGTGAGTTCTCACATGTCAACATCAAGTAAGAGTACTCAAAGATTCGAGACCAAAACCCTAGGAATAAGATTTCACTAGAAGGGGTCCAAATTGGACCAAATTAGGCAACCTTTGAGGTATTGCTATAGCTGGTTTTTAGATAGATGAAATATAATTTTCATAAGGCATCTCCATCACTTATACAGCCTTGGAACCCAGCAAAATCAAGAGAGTAAGAGAGAGGGCAAAACAAAAATCAAAATAAGTGCAAAATCAACGAGAGTAAGAACACAATATGTAAAATGAACAAGATTGATCTATTGTAACTTGTAGATGAAGATTTTATAGTCACTCCAATCTAGAGGACAAAGCTCTCACAAGAGCACTCACCTAAGGCTTCCACCACAAGAAAATCTCTTACAAATCCTAATAAATGGATGGTTGGTTCTCTTCCTTTAGTCACATGACTCCAACTGATGTGACCACGCCACATACTCATACAACCAAAGCTCCCAAGAATAAACAAATGGTGAATTCGTTTCTTCGGTTTCAATTTATTTTAATTGAGAATGTGATGCTATCTAAAGGTGAAAATGTATTTTTGTCTAGCTGTATAAGGAGGATTGCATCAACGCTATGCGCTCGTGGTTGGGGTCCACCAAAAGGGAAGCCGACCAATATATCAAGACCACACCTTCCCCAACTCTTGCTCAAGGTCATCACGTTACTTTTGGATCAATTCAAGCAAGAGTTCAAGTGTGACACATTTTAGAATTCAATTCGGCCTTCGGATCAATTCGGAGTCAGCCTGATAGGTCGGACTTCAAATGTGTATAACTATTGCATAAAAACTCCGTTTGTGGTGTGCAAGTACAGCAAAGAAAGAAAAGCTCGTCCACTTTCCAATGGATTTGGCCCCACCTCCAAATTCGTTCTGTGCGCATTGGAATCACCAAAGGAAGGCGACGCTGACTCAGCCTAACAGGTCCCACTTTAAATGCTCATAGATTTCGCATCAAGAGTCCAATTGGAATGTGTGAGTACAGCATGGAAAGCTTATTCCATCCTCTTTACAACGGATCTGACCCCATCCAAAAATTCCTTTTGTGCGCGACGCAATCAACAAAACAATCTTCGGTTTTGGAAACAGAGATAGAATCAGCTATGATTTGAATACTTTCCATGTGTTGAGAACTTTCCATATGCAAGGACCTGCGTGTCCCTATAAATAGAGGCTCATTTGGCCATGTAACTCAGGCTTGTTTAGATTAGTTTTCCACCGTGAAACTTCGTCGTGTGTTCTTGTGTCGACTAGACCAACAAGCTGCGATTGCAGCCTCAACCCTTTGTGTTCTTCATTCATATATGCAATATTCAGATTGCTCTTTATCTTGTTCTTGCTTGTTCTTCGATTGCTTGCAGGAATTGAACCTCGTGTTCAGGTCAACCGCGTTCTTGGCACGGTTGATAGCGACTAGGGTGTGGTGTAGCGATTGCAGGACGAACTTGGTCGTCTCGGTCAAGTAGCCTCTTCGTCAACGTCATATCAAATCGAACTTATCCATCTCATCGGAAGATCGGGCCACCCCTCTCATCAGTTGGTATCAGAGCACAGTTTGCCCGGTGAGATTATCCATTTAGATTTGTTTTTCATACCTATAAGCAGAAAATTGCCCTACAAAAAGAGTTATTTCCGCTGTCCAAACCCCATCGTGCCTTTCAATTTGTTAGTTTCGGTTTGCTAAATTGAATTTGTGTCTGTTTTAGCTTTGTCTTGTTGCTGGTCATATTCTTGGTCCCATAAAAGTCCAAAAACAAAAATCCCCACTTCCAAATCCATCGAGAACCCATCTCTGATTTTCGGCCAGAAGACTCCCTCTTGTGCAGCCGCCACCAAAAACAGCATAACTTTTGATTCGTTGATCCTTTTTGAGTGAAACCACTTCCATTAGACTCCTAACTTCACTATCCATCTACTTGCAAAATTTCGCTTCATTCCAATACTGCAAGTAAAAGATACATGCGGTGAAAGTTGACCCAAATTTCTGTTTCGAATCTGCAACAGTTTACATTTGTGATTTTTGTGAGAATTTTTCTGTCAGTTTTCAGAAGTTGGTCCCAAAAGAAAGTTGTAGAAAAAGCCGTCAGTAAACCAGGAAAAAAAGAATCATCCAAAAAGAGGTAACTGACAAAAAGTTACGGCCAAAATACCGACAACTGGTCTAGTGGACAAAAATCACATTCTAATATTTTGGGTCAATAGTTGTGCTTTCCACTTCCAATTGCATTCAATTGAATTATCTTGTATCTACCACTCCTATACTTTGATATCCACTTGTTTTAGCCTTCATCTATCCTTCTTTGATCAGCAACATAAGGCTAAGTGCTAGATACGAACTATAATTCAATTCCATGCAATTTCTGAAATTAACCGATTGTTCTCCATTGCTACATATCTAGAGCCTTCCAAGCTACACCTACTACTAATCGTTACAGGCCTTGACGCATCGGTAATCGCTATACTCATCACTCAAGTCAAGACTATCACGAACCACCACCGGTTGCACCACTGCTTGCTTTGGTAAGAATTTGTAAGAGCTTGGTAAGAGTTTGAGAGATGTGTGACTTGTCAAGCTCCACTTCCTAGTAGTTTATAGGGACTTACATAATTCTTGTGTATTTTCTTGTTTTTCTACTAACCATGACAGGTACAAGATCACATAGTATGAATTTTCGTGAGACCAACAACGTGTTGGATCGGCTTAATAAGACTCTCACCACCATCAACAACAGAGTTGAGAACCTTGATAAACGTTCATCCCCAGCTACTCGACGTGCGCTGTTTCCTCTGGGCCGTTCATCTCCAAATGACGATGATGATGCATTAACTAAAGTCAAGTATGCTTTTCCATTCTTTGCTGGTAAATTTGATCCTGATGCCTATATTGACTGGGAGATAGCATTAGACAAAGAATTTGAATATTATGATTGGTCGGATAGGCAAAAGATTAGAGCTGCCACTAGTGTTTTCAGTGATAATGCAATAATTTGGTGGAAGTATCTTGGTAAACATGGTAGATCACCCCAAACTTGGAATGCATTGAAGAAACTTTTGAGAGATGAATTTGTTCCTAAAAATCATGCCGATTATTTGCTAGCTAGATTGCAACATTTAAGACAAGGTAGTAGAACTGTAAGAGAATACTATCATGAATTGAAAACTTGTTTATTACGCTGTGGTTTTGAGGAACATGCTGAAACTACAGAGAATAGATTCTTATGTGGGCTTAATCAGGAAATTCTTGTTCACAAAGAATATAATTCTCTCTCTCATTTGTTTATACTTGCTTGTAAGATTGAGAGTCAGATTGAGAAAGAATTGAGAATACTTGATAATGGGACACATGAGAGCAAACATGTAGTTGTGCCTTCTTCTGTGACTAACAACTTGCAGCAAGTTGAGAACAATGCGGAAGAGAAGAATGAGTTACTTGAGCTACCGACTCCATTACTTGAGAAGGAAGATGAGATGAAGGATGCCCCTACATCATGTGAGGAGAGACAGAAAGGTACATATAATGGTGCTATCATCACTCATGGTGAGTATGCCTGTGAAGAACAACAATTGTCCACTGTTCATGCTACATTAGAGCAAAACATTGTGAAAAGTAATTTTGATATACACATGTTTCAAGTACAAAATTCCAATTGCATTGATTTAAGTATTGATAATGAGTTGTGTGCTAATTTCTTACATATATCTTTGCTACAACCAGAAGTTAAACCTGATTCTTCTATTGTAATTTTAAATCCATATGCTGAAATAAATGCTTTTGATTTTGTCAATATGCAATTGATCCATGCTATAGATAAGCTGAATGAGATTTCTTCTTTGCACACTTTCGGTTATATTGAGATTGATCATCCTTGTGAACTGAGTTGCCTAACAAAGAAGTTATTTGAGATTCCCAATTCGCTTTCATTATTTCGTTATAAATTTTACTTAATAGGCGAGTATGATGAAAAGGGAAATTATATGGTTCATCGAATTTGGATAAATTCAGAACTGAAAGGTTCAACTTTGGAGGAGGAACATAATCATGTAGAGAAAACAAATGGCACTAACCTTATTATTTCTAGTTTATCTACTGCTGTTTGTAAGCTACAGAAAACCTTTCAAGAAGGGGAGTGTTGTGGGCTACTTCCATACACCACAACCATTTCCCTATTTACGCCGAAAAAGAATTTGCCTCTCATTGAGATCATCAATATCAAGTCACAGTCCAATACAACCTTTTCTAAAGAATGGGAGCAAGATGAAGAACATACGCTATCTAGTGATAATACTACCAATCAGGTACAATCGTTTCTAAGAGAGTTCACTTTGTTTGATAAAGAACTTATGATATTACATAATACGAATTTGTTGCGTTCTTTGTCATGTACCGAGATTTATGATCAAGATCACGCAATACATGAGATCACACATCTATTAAAACCGAGGACGGTTTTCTGTCAAGAAGGGGAGGATGATGTGACCACGCCACATACTCATACAACCAAAGCTCCCAAGAATAAACAAATGGTGAATTCGTTTCTTCGGTTTCAATTTATTTTAATTGAGAATGTGATGCTATCTAAAGGTGAAAATGTATTTTTGTCTAGCTGTATAAGGAGGATTGCATCAACGCTATGCGCTCGTGGTTGGGGTCCACCAAAAGGGAAGCCGACCAATATATCAAGACCACACCTTCCCCAACTCTTGCTCAAGGTCATCACGTTACTTTTGGATCAATTCAAGCAAGAGTTCAAGTGTGACACATTTTAGAATTCAATTCGGCCTTCGGATCAATTCGGAGTCAGCCTGATAGGTCGGACTTCAAATGTGTATAACTATTGCATAAAAACTCCGTTTGTGGTGTGCAAGTACAGCAAAGAAAGAAAAGCTCGTCCACTTTCCAATGGATTTGGCCCCACCTCCAAATTCGTTCTGTGCGCATTGGAATCACCAAAGGAAGGCGACGCTGACTCAGCCTAACAGGTCCCACTTTAAATGCTCATAGATTTCGCATCAAGAGTCCAATTGGAATGTGTGAGTACAGCATGGAAAGCTTATTCCATCCTCTTTACAACGGATCTGACCCCATCCAAAAATTCCTTTTGTGCGCGACGCAATCAACAAAACAATCTTCGGTTTTGGAAACAGAGATAGAATCAGCTATGATTTGAATACTTTCCATGTGTTGAGAACTTTCCATATGCAAGGACCTGCGTGTCCCTATAAATAGAGGCTCATTTGGCCATGTAACTCAGGCTTGTTTAGATTAGTTTTCCACCGTGAAACTTCGTCGTGTGTTCTTGTGTCGACTAGACCAACAACTGCGATTGCAGGCCTCAACCCTTTTGTGTTCTTCATTCATATATGCAATATTCAGATTGCTCTTTATCTTGTTCTTGCTTATTCTTCGATTGCTTGCAGGAATTGAACCTCGTGTTCAGGTCAACCGCGTTCTTGGCACGGTTGATAGCGACTAGGGTGTGGTGTAGTGATTGCAGGACGGACTTGGTCGTCTCGGTCAAGTAGCCTCTTCGTCAACGTCATATCAAATCGAATTTATCCTTCTCATCGGAAGATCGGGCCACCCCCCTCATCACCAACCCCTCCCACTCATATATAGATGGAGTAATTAGCTCATATCTAACTCTAATGGATACTATCCATTAGCATAACCGGAGAAACCTGTTAATCTCATACACACCGGGTTTTACATTCATATATGATTTATGCATGTTTCTCAAAGCACATAAGTCCGAACCCACTAAGGAGTAAACTTCTCATCTACTTAGCCTTGTCAGGTTCTCTTTGGCCTAAACTGCTCTTCTAACGCCCTCTAAGTGTTATGGTTTTGGTCCCATAGTCATTTTTGGTATTTTGGTTTCCTATGAAAATACCCTCATTTTGACTGTGGAGCTCACCTCTTCCTCGAACTAGTCTAGGTCATCTTCTCTTTTGCAAGCAATTCTCTTGCTTGCAATATGTAGGTTCACCAATGACTTACACATCGATAAGTCTGTCGGTGTTGGTTTCTCCCGACCATACCTTACTTACACCGTCCACACTATTTGATGAATTGTTACTCGAGCCTTCTCTTCAACATTCTTAATCTTTCATGCTCCTTACTTGAGCTTAACTATTCCACCTGGCTTCCTTGACTATATTTGAGCTCATCGCCGAGCCTATTCTCGGTCCACGCTGTCTATGGTTGCCTCTAAGCTTTCTACATATCAAAGACCAAAAATTATTCCTAGGCGTTAGTTCTTTACAACTTGACCCATATTAGTCCAAACATACTTCATGCACCATGAATGCAATGACTTAGGACTTCAAAACTCAACTCATAACAATTTCCCACAAAAATTTTCAAACCCTCTTGGTTACTTTTAGGCAAAGTCGATTTGGCTACCATTAAGTGGCCAGTTAGACCGTTGGCTCTAGTCGGACAAACCTCATAGCCAATCGGACCACTCAGGTTGTGCACAAAAAAAAACACCTCTCTGAAAAATAAGTACCGTCTACTAAAAGCCGGTACAACCAAACCCCTGGGCATACCATACCCTAAACCTGGTACTACCATACTCAAAGATTTTGGATTAAATCGGAAAGATCAAAGCACTCAAAAATCCAAAAGTGCAGAGGGCTAGTTTGATCGCTAACTAGTGGCCGGTTTGACCACTCCCACCGATCGGACCACCCATTTAGTCGGTCAGACCACAAAACACTGACAAGACTAAAAGCTTGTAAATTCTTATAAATTTAAACTTTAACTTAACATGATTTTCAATTATTTAGCATAAATAAATCATAGATATTTTAACATGGTTCAATTAAACATAATTACCGTGTCTTGATTGTTAAAGCGGCATGGACGGCCACGTGAGATTCAACCAAAAGAATACTAGAACCATTGCTTCGATTTTATTAGGAAATTTGAAAGAGATATTCATTTTAGATTTGGAGAACAGAATACCATAAAAAGGGAGCATTAGGGGAACAGGGCAATGTTGTCAGAACAGTGGACCAGGTGTCTCGTCTTCATTAGCAATCAACATACAGTCTTCCAATCTCTCTTTGGAACATTGGGAAATCTTTGTTCTACTAGTCTAGTAAGGTGCTTAAGCGATAATGTGATGCTAAAATCTAAATTGCCATGGAATATCTCAGCTGGGTTACATGAGCCAGCAAGAGTGCAATTTGTACTCAAATTGTCGCTCGAGCTACTGCCAAAACTCCAATCCACCCCTGAAGAAAAATCTTGTCTCCAGTTCTGTTATTTGATTTGCTTCTTCCTTTCTGGAAGGACATGCGTACACTGCCGGCAGATCAAGCAGAGCTGTACACCACCACTCCTACACCGTCAAGTTCTACCATCTTATCTGGCACGAGATAAACACCACGACGTGCCGGACACGACGAGGAGCACAAACCCCTCCTGCCCGGCGCCACCGAGCGCGCGGCGCCGAGGCGTGAACCGCGCCGCATCGCCGGCCGAGGTCGCGGGCGCGACGCTGAGAATGCGAAGGCTAGGCGATGACCTGTCCGGGCCCGACGTGGCCGACCCTGCCGGGTGGTTGCCCACCTCCCGACGAGACACCGGTCCCTACCCTGCCGCCCCCGGCTCCGACACCCCTCGACGTCACCCTCGTGCCCTCCCCCTCCCCTCCCTCCTCCCCTATATATACCCTCCTCCCCCACCAATCCACACACAGCACAACACACACACAAGCAGAGGCCGCATTGTTCCATTGCCACCATCGGCCCATCGCAAGCCTCTAATCCTCCTCTGCTTCCATTCTGGTTCCCGAACTCTAGTGGTAGCTAACTAGCTCTGCTCCACTCCGAATGGCGGTGATGACGGAAGTGCCGGCGGCGACGGCGCTGCGTGCGCCGGCGGCTGCGGCGTTGGGGAGTGAGAAGCACGCAGAGAAGCTGAGGTTCATCGAGGAGATGACCTCCAACGTCGACACCGTGCAGGAAAGCGTCCTGGCGGAGATCCTCGCCCGGAATGCCGAGACCGAGTACCTCGCCCGCTGCGGCCTCGCCGGCGCCACCGACCGCGCCGCCTTCCGCACCAGGGTGCCCGTCGTCACCTACGAGGACCTGCAGCCAGACATCCTGCGCATCGCTAACGGCGACCGCTCCCCAATCCTCTCCGCCCACCCCATCTCCGAGTTCCTCACCAGGTAGTAGACATGTCCATGAGGTTCAAAAATGGGATCTTCAATTTGGTTAAATCAATTTCTGCTCTTCTCCGGTGCTGAAAAATCTTGTCATTCCTGAAGCTCCGGGACCTCGGCCGGCGAGCGCAAGCTGATGCCGACCATCAAGGAGGAGCTCGACCGGCGGCAGCTGCTCTACAGCCTCCTCATGCCGGTCATGAACCTGTAAGTGTTCATGTTCATCCCCTAATTGATTTGACAAACTACGACAAGATAGCCAGTACAACAAAATCATGTCATGATAATTACTCGTGAGATGAACAGTTTGAAGTAATAATGCGCCGATTAAATCCTGTTAGGTACGTGCCGGGGCTGGACAAGGGCAAGGGGCTCTACTTCCTCTTCGTCAAGGCGGAGACGACGACGCCGGGCGGGCTCACTGCGCGGCCCGTCCTGACGAGCTACTACAAGAGCGAGCATTTCAAGAACCGCCCGTACGACCCGTACCACGACTACACGAGCCCCACGGCGGCCATCCTCTGCGCCGATGCGTTCCAGAGCATGTACTCGCAGATGGCCTGCGGCCTGTGCCAGCGCCACGACGTTCTCCGTGTCGGCGCCGTCTTCGCCTCCGGCCTCCTCCGCGCCATTCGCTTCCTCCAGCTCCACTGGGAGCAGCTCGCTGATGACATCGAGGCGGGCTCCCTCACCCCGCGCGTCACCGACCCTTCCGTCCGCGAGGCTGTCGCCGGCATCCTCCGGCCGGACCCCGAGCTCGCCCGCTTCGTCCGCGCCGAGTGCTCCAGGGGCGACTGGGCCGGCATCATCACCCGCATTTGGCCCAACACCAAGTACCTGGACGTCATCGTCACCGGCGCGATGAAGCAGTACATCCCCACCCTCGAGTACTACAGCGGCGGCCTGCCCATGGCGTGCACCATGTACGCCTCGTCGGAGTGCTACTTCGGCCTCAACCTCCGCCCGATGTGCCACCCGTCGGAGGTGTCCTACACCATCATGCCCAACATGGGCTACTTCGAGTTCCTCCCCGTCGACGAGGCGAGCGGCGTCGAGTCCGGCGACGCGGCGCAGCTGGTGGACCTGGCCCGCGTGGAGGTCGGCCGCGAGTACGAGCTCGTGATCACCACCTACGCCGGGCTATACCGGTACCGCGTCGGCGACATCCTCCGCGTGGCCGGGTTCCACAACGCGGCGCCGCAGTTCCGGTTCGTGCGCCGCAAGAACGTGCTGCTGTCGATCGAGTCCGACAAGACAGACGAGGCGGAGCTGCAGCGCGCCGTGGAGCGCGCGTCGGCGCTGCTCCGCCCGCACGGCGCGGCCGTGGTGGAGTACACGAGCCACGCGTGCACCAAGAGCATCCCGGGGCACTACGTCATCTACTGGGAGCTGCTGGCCAATGGGCCCCAGAGCGGCGCGGCGGTCGGCGGCGACGTGCTGGACAGGTGCTGCCTGGAGATGGAGGAGGCCCTGAACGCGGTGTACCGCCAGAGCCGGGTCGCCGACGGGTCGATCGGGCCGCTGGAGATCCGCGTGGTCCGCGGCGGCACATTCGAGGAGCTCATGGACTACGCTATCTCCCGCGGCGCCTCCATCAACCAGTACAAGGTGCCCCGCTGCGTCTCCTTCCCGCCCATCGTCGAGCTGCTCGACTCCCGCGTCGTGTCGCGCCACTTCAGCCCCGCCCCGCCGCACTGGGCGCTGCCACGGCGGTCGGACTAGGCCGTCATCGGTGGCCGCGCGAGAACAACTGGAACTTAGACCGAGCGGGCCGTACGTGGACCACGGCGCTGCATCGCGTTCGGGTCACCGTAGTACAACGATCGACGCTCGCGCTTGTCCTAGTAGTAGTAAGTAGTATTAGTTTTGCAATTTTTGGTCGTGTCCAGAGCCAGGCGGTAGAACTTGTGTTAAGCGTGCCGTTTAGTAGTACGTGCTAGTAGAGCAAGGCAGTGTTGAGTGAGTGCTATGTAATGTGGGTGGGTGACGTACTCTGCAGGAGCTGCTGGCTTAGCTAGCTAGCTCGTTGTTGTTAATTAGTGGTAATGGTAGTAGTCGTATGCCAGGAATGGAATGTGATTAATTAACGTGCTGCAAATTAATGGCCTGCCCCCATGTTTCTACAGTATGTAGCACCAGTAAATAGTCCAAGACAGCTTTGGAACAGCTTTGCTCGCTCGTCAGGATATTGCTACGGTGATCGACTTTGGACAAGTTCATGAACCTGGCCACGCACTCGATCGCCTTTGGTCCCGATCTTTCGGCTTTTTTCGACTTCAACTTTTAGTTTCAGCTTTTTTTCACTATTCACTACACTATCCACTAACTCAGTTACAGTATTTTTTCAGCCAGCTACAGTGTTTTTCAACTAAAAACCAAAAATCATCGCTATTCCGATCACCCCTTTGTCTAGCGCCTCCAACCTTTCCATTATTTAGGGCGTGTCGTTTCACTAAATCCAAGTAAATAGATGGACCAGTGATGATTCAGTGAAACAGGCAAGTTCCTGAAACAATACAGTGGCGATAATTGGCGCCATTATTAACCGCTAATTTACCAGAAAGAAAGCAAGAGGCAGTGTATAGGACTATAGGGTAGACCGACCGAAAAGCAAAAGGAGGCCTGAAACATCCGTCGTTCAACGACGACAGCTGCAATCCATGTCAGAAGCTGGCTAGCCTGCAAGGCTGCAGCTACGATCGTCACTACAATCCTATTTAAAATCGCCGCAAGTCTCGCTAGTGCTCAAGTCTTGGTTTTTTTTTTTTGCCCTACTTTTAACTACTCGATTAATAGATTCGCATCGATGGACACGAGTTATATATTTTAGAGATAGCTAGTTGCTAACAGATCAGATCCGAGCGGACCGGGCCGAGGGCGGGGTCGCGGTCAGGTCCGTGCTGGGAGAAGCGCACCCAGCATCCTTTCCTGATCGATTCGCAGCACCTGTGCCGTACTCGCTCGACTTCCCATCCCTTCTTCGCTTTCCAATCCCACGCTCGCTCGCTCTCTCGCTCTCGGCCTTCCTCACTCCGCCCCGTCCGCTGTTCGTTGGTTCCGAACGAGCGAGCGCTTCCTTGGTCCTCCTGCGAAGAAGTTTTCGTTCAGAGCGCGGCACGACCCATATGGCTGCTTTTCGATTTTTTTTTAGTTTGGCTGGGATTTCATTCCACGCTGTTTGGATGGGATCAGGGGAATCGCCACGGTGGTAAGTGGTGCCGTAGGGCTCCGATTTTCCTTGCAGCTTCGCGACCACGATCCGTCGCGGGGACGTGACTCGACTCGACCGGCCGGCCAGTGGATCTCTGCTGAAGGAAATCCTTGTTCGGTTCCGTGATTTGCTTGGTAAAGCCGTGCGGAAAAGAGGCGAAACCGTGCGGATCAGAGGCGGACGGATCTTTCCTTTTCACCCTGGACGCCGAGTTGATATCAATCTAGCATATCAAAATTATACGTGGACATTCCTCTAAAATAAATTTGTACTTGAATATTAGCGAGATAACAACATATCAAAACTAGTTTTGAGTAAACTATGCACCGGTATGCCTGTAAGGAAGTGTGTTGCGGTGGAAGTAAACTAACCGATTTTCCTCAAGAGTATATTCTGACTTGCCAAAAAAGTCTGTGGACCTATTTGGTCCATACTAGCGTAACGTTGGCCATAAACCAAACCGGCCCTAAGGCTTACGGATAACCTTCCAAGAAAAAAAAATCACAATCTCTCTCACGCACCTCATCTCCAAGGATGATCGAAAGCGCTCCTTTTCCCATCGTAGCAATGACTCCCAGTACATGGCAACACACACCATCACTGATTACAAAAACGCAAACAATCCACTTCCCTAGTTATGATGGAAGTAAGGTAATAAACTTGAAAAAAAAATCCGCTGAATATGGATTCAAAGAGGACTTAGGTCTGTTTGGGACGTATGGATTTTACCGGAAACAATTCAGTTCTGGTAGGAATCTAGAAAAAAAATACTCGCTTTTTTGTCACGGTCATGGTGTACGTACTGCCAATCATGCAAAGTCCAACTCGGAACTAGCGCGACACGTGACCGAGATCCAACGCCGGACACGATCGGCGCCGTGCCGGGGCGGCCCTCGGACGTGTCGGCAGGGTACGTTGGCCTTTCAAGTTGCTAGCAAACTTGCCACCAACTGGACATGCTCGAACTCGAAAGGGACGGCCAATACGTAGGTGCGATCGAGCAAATCTCCTTGGTAATACGTCTCTGCGGCGCCCAGCGTCGAATACATCGCGTCACGAGGATTCGACGCGAGGTGATGCTCGTGCATGTAAGGCACGCAAGTCTACACATCTTGGATAAGCTATGACCTATGTGTCCGGAAGCTGTACACGTGCTATTTGTAGCTTCTGCAGGGCGTTTTCTTACACGATCCACGGCTCGTGTCTCGGTACTTTGCTCTGAGACGTGATCACGGCAAGCTAGCTGATATTCTGCTGTGAGAGGCGTCAAATATTTAGCGCCGTAGATTCCGAGACATCTGGCATATATGGTAGTACGTACGTATACGTACAGAGACATTCGAGTACGCAGAACATCTGCGCGCACCAAGGTAAAAGAAGAGTCCAAGCGGCATACTCCAAGGTGGTATGTCATGCAAATTTCTCTTGCGCGCAACGGCGCAAGGAATTTCTGCCGTGGCTAACTGCTGCTATAGCTACGCCGGCCGATATGACAGCTCGGCCCGTGCCAATTGGCCGGCTTCAGATCTACCCAGTAAGGCAGGTTTTGGCACGTTTTGTTTTCTTCTTAATACAAGTAAGATCAAGGGGTCCAACCAGGCAGACAGGCCCCTCATAGAGTCGCAGCTGACATATTTGGTAGTATATAGGTCCTGTTTTGTTTGTTTTTGTCTTTTGTTTCGTTGAAGCAAATTTATAGTTTTTTGAAATCGATTTTCTACATGGTTTTCCACACTTCAAATCATATAAGTCTTTCGTTGCCATCTTAAAAATCACATATAAAAACTAAAAAACAGTAGCTTACTTGTTAGACATGCATGCATGTACACCTCTCGATTAAAAAAATCCAACTGTCCAAGAACAGCGCCCGGCGTGCCGAGACACAGAGCCAGGTTCCCCTGCCTCACTTCCGTGCGATGCTTTTTTAGTTTTGTGGGACTCAAATCATCGAGTACGAAGGTTGTTGCGTACTGCTGCGAGCGCTGTCGCGTCTGCCCACGGCAAGTTTGCACGTTATGACATTCTTTTTTCGGCCATGACAACCATATTACTGGGAGACCGTACGGTGAGACTAAAATTTAGTAATTTATAATTGAAATTACACTGTAATTAACTGAAATTATACTATAGCTGATGGTAACTTATTTAACGTAATTAACTCTAAAAATCTATATATTAGCCTATCATGTATAATGCAAACGAATACGGAAAAAAAAGTACAAAAGCTCAAAAAATACTGAAAAGCCAGAAAAAACGAAAAGTATAAATAGTGAAAAATAAACCAGAAATCTAAGCCCAAATGAGCGGAGCCTATCTATCTTTTTTTCAGTTTCTAAAAACAACTTTTCAAATTTTCTATGGTAACTAGTTTTTAAACAAAGTATCTTTTCAAGAGAGATTTACAAATTAATTATAGTATATACTATAGCGACTTTATTTGTATCGATCAAAATCATACATAAATTACTATTACTTCATACTCCCTCTCTCATGAAAAACCTATAAATCATAAGTCACCGTAAAAAATCATAAGTCAAAATCAGAAAAACACTCCCACTATCGATTTTGACATATGGTCTGTGCTTGGCATTAGCTTAGCAATAGTTGACCGATGATGATTAATTGATTATCTATGCCTCGAGGAATACGTTGTTTTGTTGTTTAGGGTCTGTTCTTGTGGATTATGGTTTATAATTTTTGTCTGAAAATTTTGGTTTTTAGCTGTTCGTGAGAGAGTACGGAAAGAGACACATGCATATAATTTTGGTTGATCTAAATAAAGTCATTATAATATCTACTGTAATGAAGTTATAGACGCGTCTTAAAATACATTCTATTTAAAAGTTAATTACTGTAGAAAAACTAAAAGTCAGAAGCGGAAAAGAATATTTCCTTAAATCTCCATAGAACTGTGCAGGCCACAGTTAACTAATTGTATCGAGGTCGATTTGACTATTATATATGTGCATGCTTCGGTTGGTGTTTGCAGCAGCCTGGAAAGCAGGATCGATTAGTACTCCTCAAGTAGCGGCCGGAGACCTGGAGTCCCTCCAGGAAGGTGCTTACAATATCACCATGTGCAAACTGATTATGGTACTAGTGTATCCCAGCGACGAGTGCAGCTGGATCATGTGGACACGTTTGGGAAAAGCAAATTCTTGGAGCACTGTGCAATGGTGCCTCGTTTACTTTTGTAATTTATCAAGCTATGCAGGCAACGTGAGGCACATTTGGTGGTAGGTACGACCGAGGTGCTTAGGGGTCGCTCGTTTTAGCGATGGTTTCTGGCTTTTAGCTGAAATGTTTTTGTAACTGATTATTTTTTTACTATAGCTGATTTGACTTTTTGGGCATAATTAATTTTTTAAAAATGTAAAAATAGAAAAAAAAACATGTTAACCTATTAGGGACAATATAAAGGAACACGGGAAAAAAAGAAAATACAAAAAAGCCTAAAATATCTAAAAAAATTCAGAAAAAGATGAAATACTGAATAGTGAAAAAAAAAGCAAAAACTAGAAGTAGAAACCGAAAAAAAGCTGAAACGAGCGGGGCCGCAGCAGCTCGAGCGTATCGATCGCATACGTGCCGCGAGTCGTCGGTGAAAGCTAAAAGAGAATGGTACCGATTCATGACCAAAACTAGTGTTTTCGCTTCTCTTTGGAAATGTGTGACGACCCGGATTTTTACCGTAATAATCCTAATCAATAAAATATTATTCGTTTGCTCGATAAAATATCGCTAATGAATAATAAGTTTATCAGAGTATTATAGAAAAACAATAATTAAAGACAAAACTTAATATTACATACATATAGCCACGCAGCGATAGACCTGATATAAACCTATAAGGACTCGAGTACTACAATATTTAGAAAGAAAAATGTTCTAATGATCAACTATACAAAGACGAAGACTAACATATAACTACACCCTTCTGTACTCGGGTTTACCAAAATGACTCCGGATTGCTACCTACTCATCCCATCCTTCACATGGGGTGTCCGCCTCATACACGTCGTGTTTCGAGTCCACGGCATTCCATCCAAGGTGGTATTTAAATTTAATCAGGTAGTCTTCGTCAGATCCTAGTAATTCTCCAGACTGACAAACTCCTAAACAAAGGAAGATAATAGTAAAAGTGAGTATGAAAGTACTCAGCAAGTATTATTAGCAAAATACATTAAATGCTCATCATCTAACATTTCTAGGAACATCCATTGCCATTCTAATTCTCATGCTCATTTTCTTTGTCATTCTTTCTCTCATTCTCTTTCTCATTTTCATTCTTTCTCTTTCTCATTCTTTTCATCTTTCTCATTCTTTTATCATTTGCATGACTTATAGAAAATAAAGGTTTTTAGGTTGTGACAAAATTTTGGATTATTAATTTAGAAATCTATTGAACACTCGTATAGTGGATAAAACCTCTACTAGTTTTGTAGCCTCTAGTCTAGGAGACAGGTATGAATTCATGATTTATATAATACTGCGCAGACTTGTACTACTTTACCCATAGTCACTCAGATTCTCTCAGATCATTGTAGCGAGTGGATTTTCGCATTTCCTTAGATGCAATGCCCGAATCAGAGCACAAAACGTTTATTGCCATCTTAGTATATCATATCTCCATCTAATTACTCTCAACTGGCGGCCTAGGGTGGTTTCTCACCATCGCTTGGCGCCCACCGACCTCGACATAGTTGTTGGTTGGGGAGATTTAACCCTCACCCAACACTCCACTGCGTAATATATCGCCTCCACATCCCCACTTCTAGCCTATGTACTAGTTCTGGGTTCCTGCGGTTGAATCCCCCACTCCCAGTCTCTCTACCGACTCTAAGTTCCTCCCATAATTATAATACTTACCCATGTGAAGAATATAATAATCTTGATAGAGCTAATGATTCTGCCTGCCTTTCGACGGAATGATGGTTGATATCATTGATACGGTCCATTACACAACTAAAGTTTATATAACCTTAAATTTTATCTCTATGTATAAGGTCATATACCTGCTCTTTTCTTTCCTACCCTGGGAACCCTCCACCCACTTATTTACTAGCCTGACAGTAGCTTTTGCCACTGTCTGCTCTTAATTCTTGGTACAACAGTTTCTTCTTCAACTGCATACCCTTATCTCTTTCATTCTTTCTCACTATGTGTATCCGATTTAAATATGATTTTATTTTTTATATAGGGTGATGATAACTTATTAGGGAAATATTTGTTTTACAGAAGATACACTGAACATATGTTCAAAGAGATGCTTGCCTGGAATTTAACCATAGGTTTGAATTCAAGTAGGATCATGTGAAGTCCTACTCATGACTCGGATGGTCACCTACATTTAAATACGTAGGTACAACTTAATTTACGGAAACAAAATAAGATGTGATGTGCTGACGTATTTGTGCTCCTAGGGTGGTGCTTCGGTCAATTTAAACCAGTCACAGTAATCATAATTACTCTCTATCTGGTACTCATTGCTTGATGTTATCATGCTAGTGTTAGGGGACATGGCTTATCTAGGAGGTATGCTTTGTGTTTTGTTGAATCAAATGCTATTTAAATCGTCATGTACAATTCTAATCGCTACATGTGCGATTTTAAATCATTGCATACTATCTTAAATTGGTGCACACTATTTTAAATCTTCGTGTAATGCTCTTAGTCCTCTAGTGGCAATTAATTTATTATAATAATCCTGAATAGTTATTACAGGGTTACTACCATTTATATGCAACAAACAAAATTAACTGGGTATTTAAATGCGCAACAGGGCGATCTAAATGGCAATACACCAATTAGATTGGTATGGACAACATTTTAACCTACTGGCGGCACTTAATTTATTTTAATCATCATGAATAATTATTAATGATTTTCTACAATTTAAATGGGATTAACCAAAAATATTTGGGTACTTAAACCCGCAACAAAGTGATCTAGACGATAGTACGTGAATTTAATCTATATGCATACAAGTTTTAATCTACTGATGACACTTAATTGATTTTTAACAAACATAATTACTTATTAATGGTGTTTTGCAATTTAATAAGATAAACAAAATTTTATTGAGTACTTTGACATGCAACAGAATGCTCAAAGTTAAATATTCACGAAGAACGATTTTTATTACTCACGTGCTTCTCCTCTTTCTTCTTTTCTTTTCTCTCTCCTCCCCTTTTATTACGCACTCACTTCTTCCTCTTCAAGCCCTATCTCCCCTCTACTTCATCTCCTTCTCCATTCATTGCTCCACCAATAGAACTCCATGACGCCTCCCTACTGCAGCCCACCATCGCAGTTCCATTTGGTCTCCTTGCGCCTCCATCCACCTCCCTTGGCTCAACCCAGGCCACCTCTAGTTCCTTGCTTGTCTATTCCCTCGGCTCCTAGTACGGCTTCTCCAATAACCGCCGCCTAGCTTCGAACCTCCAGTGCTGCCTACTCACTACCTAGCTCTGGCTCCTAGTGCCTACCGGTTCCTTGCCACTGGCCATGGCCTCCTGGTTGTGTCACCCCTTGTTGTAACATCCTAATTTTTAAAGTTTTTTTAAAGTTCTTAAAATAAAATCCACCATTTGGATTTTTCTAAAATTAATTAAAGCTTAATTTGAATTTTTAGAAATTAAAATATTTTATGCAACTAAGTTAAACTTCAATTAATCCCAAAATTGTTTTATTTGGATTCATCATGTTGTAAGAAATTTTTCTGTATTTTCTTAGATTTTTTGGATTTATTTGCTATTTTCTAGAGCTCAATTGAATTTCTATTAGTTTTTGAAATTAGTAAAATGTTGAAAATCCCTAAAAGGTTTTTGGGCCAAAACTCAAGATATCCCACTTCTTCCTTGGGCCGACCCAACCCGCCAGCTCGGCCCAACCTCGCCTACCACTCGCGCTGGTGCCATATGTTGGCCGTCCGACCGTCTTGCGCGTTGCTTGTCTGATCTCCCCTAGTGCCACATGTCCCACATGGGACACGATGTTACTCTTCATTGTATTTGTGCATGAGACCACCGCCGTGTTCAAGCTAGAGATGTCTCGGCGTTTGTGTCGTCACCGTTTAGAACTCTGTGCTATGGCCATCTCAGCCTCCTTGTTGTCCACGCCATAAAAGGGGCCAGGCCCTCTCATTTTCCGCACCTGAAGCCACCGAGTCCTCGATGCCCCACCTTATGTCGTCATTCCCGTGCCGTGGTCATCATCGTCGGAGTTTGGATTGCCGTCATCATCTTTGTCAGGCGTCACCCTCGTCTCCGTCACCGAATCGTCTTCGCCGTCCGGTCAATCGCCGAGCTGCGTGCCTGCTCCACAATTCCGCTCTCCGCTGTCCGCCCATCTCTGCCAGCCGATCGTCACTTGGGGCCCTACGCCATCATCCTCGTTCGACGCGCCACCCATTCATTGCTCAAAGGGTCACACTGGTCGGCGCACCTCACTGACGTCGCCTCTTTTGTTTCTGACACATGGGTCCCACCTGTTAGTAGCAACTGTTTTGTAGATCATGAACCATGCCATGTCAGTAGCCACATTATGTGCCACGTCACTGCCACCTCAGCTTAACCATGCCATCCCACGTCACCTTCCATGTGTCACTGCCATGTCATTACTATGTCACCATGTTAGCTTACATGGCATGCCACATGTCCATCATGTCAGCCGAGCCTTCCACTTTAGCATCAGATGCACTGTTCTTTGAGTTCACCGTAGACGCACACTATTTCATAGACCTGGTCCATACCATATTAACCTTTTTCAATTCTTAGTATTTTCTCAACCAATTATTTTTTCAAGAGCCCGTTCTTCTCTGTCCTAATTCTGATTGACCCGATTCTTTTTCGTAAATTCATCTAAAATTGAGTTCTATCTTTTGATTCTAGTTATATATTTTTTGGATTTCATTTGAGTTTATTTGTATTTTGTCTACTTTCTCTCTCATTAGAAAACGTCTTCGAATGAGCAGAAGCTGGACCAGAATATCAAGAGTTGGTAACTGAGCAAGGCCAAAGTAAGTCACGACCTTTGATCATGTTGAACCTAGTTTTTTAATTTATTATTTATTATTTTTCTAAATTATTATACTTTGCTAATTTATTACAAACCTTTGTACATAGTAGTTATTGTCTAAATTGATTAATTTCACCTTGGTGATTTGAATGACATGATTCCATTATCACTATAGGATGGGTAATTATGTAGTGATACAATATTAATATCTACATTAGTTATATGTTTAGTATGCTTAATCATGCTTATAGTGCGTTGGGTTCATCATCACATGTGGATTAATTAGTTAATTTTGATTTGTTGAGGTATTGAATCGTGGTGGTCAGCCACAGTTATAAAATTTGAGTGCTATGGCATATGTAGTGTCATTGGTATTAATTATACAAAATGGTTTTCACTTGGACGAGTGATCATGCAGTAAAGGGGAAAATGTGGTCAGCACTTTCGGGATGTAGATGTCTCATCTGGGTATTGTCTAAGAACTTAACTTTGTGATATTTTAGTCTAAGCCTTATCATATAACCATATGTCTAGTATAGGATAGACCTGATTAATTAATTTATGATGTTTCAACCATGATTTTGCCATTGAGATGTGCTATTGGCACAAGAGGGGGCTTTTACTGACTAGATGGTTAGCCTTGACTCTTTACTTATTTATTTACGTCCTTTCCATAAATGTATTTTTAATCTATTTATTGTATTTACTACAAACTGATGTTTTCTACAAAATAACCACTCAGCTATTATTTGTTAAGTCTTGCATAATTATATTGCATCTTGTTACAAATGACTTGATGAGTACTTATGTACTCATGACTATATCCATATTTGCTTAGTTGCTAAAGAAGAGCAATATTAGCCAGAGGTACTTGAAGAATGACACTTTGACAACTTCTCAGATTAGAACTTCGCTTCCCAATCAATTGTCTGTGGGCATGTTGAATGTTTAATACATTTATCATTGATTTCCGTTGCTAGTTTTCATTAAAACCTTTTAGGCTATTATTTGTAAGTTTGGCCATAAGGTCAAAACTCTGATGATTAATAATATTTGAGTCTTTCTTAGTTAATTATGATTATGATCAATATTTTATCTATATTTTTACTGTATGTACTAACGTGATTCTGGACTAGTGTAGAATACACAAAGAGTCTTGATTTGCATATTCAGGTCTCGATTGATGTGGTATGAAAGCCATATCGACCATAGGATGAAGGCCTAGTTAGTAAGGCCGATTTAGTAAAATTTTGAAATTTTATTTTCTAAATCAAACCAACCAATTAGATATTTAGTAATTTCTCTATTTTTCCCCATTCTTAAGGTTCTTGCTCTTTGCCTTTTTTCTGAAACTTGGTTTCTAATTTCGCAATTCAGCTTCTTTCCCTTGTGATGTCTTAGATAACTTGAGTTTCCCATAATTAGAGTGCAGGTTGGTCTGGACTTCTCCGAGTTTTGTTGCAAAGTTTTGGATCAAAGAGGTAGCCTATTTATTTCACAATGGGTGAGAAGGTAATGAGCCAATGCATTGGATTCATAACAAGACTGTACATTACTACGAGAATTGGGAGCCAAGTTCTTCACCATAGCTTGAGGTATAACAGTGTTCATGAAGACACTTCTATGCATGGAGCTATGCGTAAAGCTGTTCGACACCTTTGCAAGATATATTGAATTAGTTTGTCGAAGTTGATCCGAAAGTTTAAAGAGCAATATGCAGCTTTACCCAGTATTGTGGAGCAAGAGAAAGTTATGGAGGAACCGCCACCGCTGTCGCTAGTCCTTCTATCTTCATCTACACCACCCAATCCAGAAGAGGGACGACGCATAATGGGCAATCGTCAGGAGTATCTTTGGGCTTCATCCCAATTGAGGCAAGAGAGCAGTTGCCACCCGTTTGCAACTCGTAGGTGTTTTGCAGCGACTCATAGTCAGAGTCAAGTGAGCCTTATTTGGTAGAGGTCATAGTCTCGAGTAGATCGTTTTGCTTTTTATGTGCAGTTATGTGTGATATGAGCTGCAGTTTTGCTTTTAGTATTATGTTGTAGTCATGTTGAAGATCTTTACTTGAGTATTTTAGTGCTTTTCTTGTTAGCCTTTCGGTTAAGTGTTTGCTTAGTTTAGGATTGCCATTTGAGTATCCCCTTAGATGAGCTTCTGTCGGGACCCGGAACAACAACTCCAAGTCACTCTGTGTAAATCGCACTATCCCAGGAAAAGCTAGTGCACACAGGGTCAACAGTAATGTATATCATGCCAAAAATCACCACAGAATTTTATTAAACGAAGGTACGGCCTTATGGCCAAGTCTTACAATAATGTGGCACAAGGCCAACTGAAAATAAAAGCAGTGGAAAACAGAAAAGGTAGCAGATCAGCCCATCCAGCCTCCCACAGGCGAATGACTGTAAGACGCATCCTACTCGCTGAAGTAGTCCTCACCGTCGTAGTCGCCGTCGAAGTCTGGCAACAGATTTTTGCAAGGTGAGCACATAAAGTACTCCCAAGGTAAGTACATAAAGTACTTACGCAAGTTACACCATGAGTTTTTAACAGAGTGGATGTATGCATAGGGATAACAAAGAAATGCTTAATAAGTTTATTTGCCTGAAAAGCAATACTTGAATTTTAAATACATCAATGTAAGTATGAAAGCTAAAATTTAATACAATATACGAAAAATATTTGAAACAAGTAATTTCGTTAGTGTAGGCTCCAACCTACACTAACCTAACCACGGGAATCTACCCAGACCATTATCAAAACCACTGTTGTTTTGTCAAAACCAAGTTTTATAAAACCAAGTGCAATCTGTGAAGACTCTACTCAGCATGTTCATGACTGCGAACACGGCTATCTAGGATAGGTTTTACTCTGTAGAGGTGTACAACTTTACCCACAAGACATTCCCTCTCACTTGAGCCGTGCGATAAACACACTGCCTTAGGTGTGCGGCAGAGAGTTCATGACAAGGCTGTTTCGATGATCCATAGTCAAAATAATCACGCTGCCACTAAGATTTTACCACAATTCGAATCCACGAGTTGGATCCCCCTCTGGTGCCATGTGAGACTTCTCACGGCCTACGCCACGCTCACATTCAGCCTATAGAGAAACTATATTTGGAACTTCACAATTTACTTAGCCAGGTCCGTCCCATACCGGACTTGTGGTAGTACGAAGTGACTTCGTAAAATGATTCACAAAAACGGTCCTTAAGTTGATTTAGGCTCAACCACATACCCATAGGCACGACAATCAACTAGGTGTCACCAAACACGAGGCATGTCGGCACCCACCCCCTAACCATTAGCCTAAGTCCAAATCATAAGTTTCTATTTTCCTTTTTAAACAATTTTCGTAAACCATCCTTGACTCACCGAAGTCAAGATATCCATTTTCAAGTTTGTCATTTCATGTGAAAGATTGATCCCACCAAAATTTATACTAAGCCAGGCTAAGCATTTCTATAAAATTTCTAGTCAATGCTATAGTACTAACTAGTTTTCAGTTAGAGTGACAAGGTGTATGAGTTCGAGATTCAAATAGGCCATATTCAAGGGATTATGGGTATATCTAACATTTAAACTGCATTTAAATTAAATTTGAATAGAAGTACGCATGCATATACAGTAAAACAACATAATAAATTTGAAATATTGGGTTCAATATGGTTAAAGGTGTAACTTGCCTTGCTCGAAGTCCTGTTGAGAATCGTCGAACTCGAACTCTCCGGAATCGTCAAAATCTAACGTAAAGAGCCAATTCAAAAGAAATTCAAAAAAAATTTCAAAAGGATGCCAGAAATGGATAGATCATGATTTTAGAAAAATTTAGAAATTTGAACGGATCAATTTGGAGTTAAAATGAAAAAGTTATAGCCTTCCAAAGTTCTAATACAAATAAAAGAAAACACCCAATTTCTGGAATTATTTTTAATCCGAAAAGTATTTATGACGTCAGCATGAATTATTTTTCTAAAGTAAATAACAGATTATGACGTCAGCACAGGGATTAAATTTTGGCCGATTTATTTTTATACTGAAAAATCGGATTTATTGCGTCGTCATGACGTCAGCAAGGATTTTCGGATATTAATAAAAACCGGTGGCTGCCACTTGGCAAAGGAGGCTTATGTGGCAAAGGAGGCTTATGTGGCCTCCACGTGGCTGCCACTTGGCACCACGTGGCTACCTCATGGCTGCCACGTCACAGCAACCACCTGGCGTGCCACCCGACTGGCGCCCACCTGGCCGCCACGCGGCTGCCACCGCGGCCCGTCGGGCCGACGTGGCTCATCGGCCGGAGAGGGGCATGGGACCCAATGGTCACCGGCACTCCGGCGGGCGGCGGTGCCGACCGAGGGTACCAAACTGATGAGGGGGTCGAGGGGAGTTCACTGGTACCTTGCGCGGTGCACGGGGGCGGCCGGAGAGGGTGATCGGCGGAGAGGGGCGGCGGTCGGAGAGGGTCTTACGGCGGCGGAGGGGTTTCGGTGGCGCACGTGCTCAGGGAAGAGGTGACAGACGCTCGCTGAGGCACGAGGAGAGTCAGAGAGGCGTCGATGAGGCTCGAGGAGGCTTGAAGCTGCGGCGATTTCTCGCTGGAGTCGTCGAAGCCACGGAGAGGAAAACGAGCACAGGGAGGTGCTGCGGGATCCTGGACTCGAATTGAGAGGCGAGGGGGAGGCGGTGTGGAGAGGGGGTCCTCGAGGTTTGACTTTTATAGGCGGTGAGGGGAGGTAATGGCCGCGCACGATCTCGCCGGAGAGTAACGGGCGGGGAGGATCAATGCGACGGCGATCGGGGGCTTAAATGGGGAGATAATGGCAGAAACGGATGCGGCGGAGGGGGAACTTCAATTTGCAATTGACGTAGGGAATCAATTGGGAAGGAAACCGAAGCTTTAAAAGCTTTGGTTTCGGTTTCAATGGCGGCAGCGAGCGGCGATCGCGCGGGGAAGAAAGGAAAGCCGCGGGGAAGACGGACCTGACGGGTGTGGCCCACCGGTCAGCGAGAGAGAACAAAAGGAAAGAAGAGAGGCAACGGTTGGATTTGTGACGGGTGTCAAGGGGAGAAGATCGGGGCTGTAGGGTGCTAGCGAAGGGGTAAGTGAACGGGGACGGTCTGGATCCGATCCGACAATAGCAGTTGAATCTGGGCTGATCGAGCGCTTAAGTGACAAGGGACGGCTGCGATTTAAAACGGCAACGGGGAATGGTGCGGATTAGACCACACGTCGATCGGAGGGAAGAAAGGAGGGGCGAAGTGGTAAGTTGGCGCGGGCGGTTGAGATCTGATCGGTGGGGAAGGGCGGCGGTTGGATGCACGACACGCGTCGGCCAGAGAGGAAAGGAAGGCGGGGAGAGGGGTTAAGTTAGATCGGATGGCTGAGGTGCGTTCCGACGGCGAGGAAGGCTCCGATGCTTGACACTTGGCAGCCTGAGGGAGCGTTTTGGATTTTTATTTTCTTTTTCATTTTCAGAAATGGTTTGAATGCTTTAAAATACTCAGAAAAATACCAAATAAACTTTGAAAATTCCAGAAAAATTCAGAGAACCTTCTAGGACTATTTTAGACTTAATAAAAAATATTTTCAACCCATTTTGATAATTGATTTTTTTACAAAAACACAAATTGACTTTAACGGAAGGGTTTTAAGTCTTTACAATTTCCTAAAAATTAAAGTAATTGCATATTTGACTTTAGAAAAATGAAATACATTTATTTTGACTTTCATAAAATGAATTAAATTCATTTTGGCCTTTACAAAATAGAAACTTTAATTTTCTCAATGTAGGGCTTTGAAACAAAATCCAGGAAACTTCAATAAATTCCAGAAAACACTTTAATACAGGGATAGAATTTTTGGAATGTTATAGCTTACCACTTATCTATGCTATTTTCTCTTTTCTTTACAGACCTGTGGAACCAACCATCTGCCAAGTGGACTTCACCTTGAGCTTTTGCAAGATGGTTGACACTCATAATTCAGCCGGTCACAACCAGATGCATTGAGATCCGGGCTGTAGTGCTCTAGAGCCTAAAACGCAGGGGCAATAGTTAGTAGTAGTGGAATTGGATCCAACTCTAAGTCAGTTTATGGTAGACTAGACTCAACTGATGAACACCATGATGTAGAATATGAACAATGTAATGAATTGACAAAATCAGGAAGACATTACACCTCAGCCAGTTCGACAGCAATCAAGGTTTGCTGAATTTATGAGAACTAGACCACCTACCCATTCACATTCATCTAAACCTTTGGAGGTAGATGACTGGATTCATTCCATAGAGAAGAAGCTGAATCTTGCTCAGCGCACAAATTGGGAAAAGTTCTCTATGCCGTCCAACAACTAGAAGGTGTTGTAGCTGAGTGGTGGAAGAACTAATGTGTCGCTCATGAAGATCAGGAGAGAATTACTTAGGGAGAATTTATAGTAGCTTTCCATCATACTCATATCTTGGATGGGGTGATTGAAATGAAAAAAGAAGAATCCCGTGAGATTTAGTAGAAGAACATTTTAGTAGTGAATATCTCAATAACTTTACTCAGTTAGCTCGCTATGTTCTAGAGGATGTTGCCACAGACGATGCACACCAGAAGCAATTCAAGAAAGGGTTAAATCCTAGATTAAAGGTTCAAGTTGTGGGCAACGACTATGCTACATTTCAAAACATGGTGGATAAAGATATAATCATTGAGGAGAGTCATTACGAGTTAATGGAATCCCGCAAGAGAAGGATGATGCAGCAAGAGCATAGATGCACCAGTCGTAGAAATCTCTATTCAATTCATACCAGCCTGCACGTGTGCTGCAGCAATTAGGATTCAGGACACCAGCACCATTACATCTTTTTAATGTCTCAGGAGCGCGCCCTATCAACATTAGCAACCAGTCGTAGAGGAGTGAAAATCCTGCAGCAACAATTACTTGTTTCAAGTGCCATGAGCTTGGTCACTATGCTAACAATTGTGCACAGAAGTAAGCCCTTACACTAGTTTGTTTCAATCTAGGAGTTATGCTAGACAGAACTTCCGTTCCAAGAGCAGTTCATGGCCCAAGCCCTAAGTCAAGCCAATAGGACACTGCAATTAGTGGTTCGAGGCCAAGTGAACCATGTCATTGTAGAGAACGCCCAAGTAGCTCAGGATGTTGTGGTGGAAAAGTTTCTAATAAATTTAGTACCTGCTATAGTTTTATTTGATTATGGAGCTATGCATTATTTTTTTCTCAGAGTTTTGCTAGTAGGCAACAATTGAAATGGTTGTTCTTAGATTTGTTCTTTTGGTTCAATCACCTGGTTCAGAGTTGAGTACGAATCAAGGATGTGACATAGTTAAGATAACTATCTAAGAGGTAGTTTTTCTCACTGGTCTCATCATCATGGATATCCAATCTTTAGATGTGATTCTAGGAATAGATTGGCTTAAGAAGCATCAAGTTGTATTGGCTTGTGGAAACAACGCTATCACTCTAGTCAGTCCAGATGAAATTAAGGTGAAATTTGAGGCTACGTTGGAGCAGCTTACAAAACTTAGGGTTTGTTAGTGTAAAGGTGTTATGCTAGAGGATGTGCCTATTATTCAAGAATTTCCAGATGTGTTTCCAAATGACCTTCTAGGAACGCCACCCGATAAAATGTTGATTTTTAATTGAGTTAGTACTGGGTACATCGCCAATATCCAAGAGACCCTATCAGATGCCTACTAACAAGTTAGCAGAATTGAAGAAACAAATACAGGAGTCGCAAGACAAAGATTATGTCAAACCTAGTTATTCGCCATGGGGAGCTCTGGTGTTGTTTGTTAAGAAAAAGTATGGTAGTCAACATATGTGTGTATATTATCGAGCACTTAATGATGTTACTATGAAGAATAAGTATCCTTTACCCAGAATTGGTAATTTGTGTAATTAGCTTTAAGGAGCTAGAGTGTTTTTTAAGATTGATTTGTGTTCAGAATATCATCAGCTTAAAATTCGCCAAGAAGATATTCCCAAGACAATGTCCTCTACTCGCTATGATTTGTATGAGTTCACAGTGATATCTTTTAGTCTAATCAATATGCCAGTCTATTTCATGTATTTAATGAATAAGGTATTCATGGAGTATCTAGATAAATTTGTCATTGTATTCATTGATGATATTTTGATTTATTCTAAGGATAAGAAGGAATATGAGCAGCATTTGAGGTTAGTGTTGAAGAAGCTCAAAGAGCATAAGTTTTATGCTACATTCAACAAATGTGAGTTCTGGATGAAGAAAGTTGCTTTTCTAGGCCATGTCATGTCAGTAGAAGGTGTTGCAGTTGATCCCAAAAAAGTCAAGGGTGTGCTTAATTGGAAGTCACCTACTATAGTGCCTCAAGAAGAAGTTTCTTGGGTATGGAAGGTTATTACTGTCGCTTTTTTGAAGGATTTTCCAGCGTGTTGATTTATTATGATGCTTCTTGCAAATGTTTGGGATGCGTGTTGATGCTAGACAGAAAGGTGGTAGCCTATGCTTTATGTCAGTTGAGACCACATAAAGAGAATTATCCTATGCATAATTTGGAGTTAGAAGCTTTGTACATACTTTAAAATTTTAGTGCCATTATCTCATGGGTAATCATTGTAAGATCTATATGGATAATAAGAGTTTAAAGTATATCTTTATCCAAGACAATCTTAATTTAAGGCATAGAAAATGGTTGGAGTTGATAAAGAATTATGATGTTAGCATTCATTATCACCAAGAAAAGGCTAATGTGGTAGCAGATGCCTTGAGTAGAAAGAATTATTGTAATACCATGATGATCAAGGAAAGTCAGCCAGATTTATATAAGGAATATCATAAGTTTAGTTTAGAATTTGTTGAAGAAGGATCTCTAGCTACAATACGGCTATAGCTGACTTTAGATGCTCAAGTTAGCCAAGCACAACTGATGATGTGGGTGTTGAGAAAATTAAGACTAACTTGAGAAAAGGTAAAGCTTTAGGTTTCATAGAGGATGATCAAGGTACCCTGTAGTTCAAGGAGCGCTTATGTGTACCAAATAAGGAGTTTAAAGAATTGTTGTTCAAAGAAGCTTATCAGTCTTTGTATTCGATTCATCTGGGTAGTATTAAGATGTATCAGAATATCAAGGACAAGTATGGATGGGCTAGCATGAAGCGAGAGATAGCAGAGTATGTTGCGCTATGTGATGTGTATCAGAGGGTCAAAGCTAAGTATCAGAGACCAACTAGTTTGTTGCAACTATTGAGAATTGTTGTGTAGAAGTGGGAAGAATTTGGTATAAAATTTATTACAGGATTACCTAAGACAAAGGAAGTTTTCGACTCCGTTTGGGTAATTCTAGGTCATTTTATTCTAGTCAAGACAACTTAGCCATGTGGTAAGTTGGCATATCTGTGTGTGTCAGTGAAGAAGTAAGGCTTCGGCCAAAATTGAACTGAGGTGTATGTTTCTCCTTAGCTTCGGCCAAAATTGAACTGGGGTGTATGTTTCTCGTTAATTCTCTTATCCTCTTCTATAATATATTTTACAAAATTCTGCAAACTACTAAAATATTTATGTTGAAGTGTAGTAGTGATTTTAGAATTCAAACCTACTTTAAAGTATACTTTCTCTTTATATGCACTAGTGATACTGGCACGATGCATTGCATGTTTCAGCTCAATATAGTAATCATTGGTGAAGTAGTTCTTGCTTATAATAGGATGGTACAAACTCACTTCTCATAAATGCCTTCAAATCTAACCAAGATTTAATAAGTCACCTTCCAAATAGTTGTTGCCACCAACTATAAGCATAGTCTTTAAACTCCATAGTGGCTCGCTCCATCTTTTGGGCTTTAGGAAGCTTCTAAAATTCAAACACATTCTCCATTCATTCTTCTCACTCAAGATACTCCTCTAGATTATTGCTTTCATAGAAAGGAAGTTCCACATATTCGTGACCTGCCATGGTTAGTTGTTGCAAACAAAAATTCCTATCTTATATACTAGGTGTATAATGTGGAATCACTTAGTCTCACTTCTTGCTTACCAAAGTTCCTATAATTGCTTTACGGATTGAATAATTTGTACATACTCTGGTAGTAGTACACAGATGTAGGTGATGAGTTGAGTAATTCAAAGCTCAAGTGCTATAATTTTACAATGGTTATTGTGAAGCTTGGATGGTTAGTATAATCCTATGCAATTAAATTCTAGATATTATAATGAGAAGTAATAATTTAAACTAGAAATCTAATGTCTAGTTGCCGACCTCAAGATATAAATGAAGATTATAGTAACTCACGCACAATGATAATGGAACTTAATGTAACCAAGGAATGAGGTATAACATCAGGAATAAGTGAAGAACAAAATAGCTAATGTTGCACAAGTTATAGAAAGACGCTAGCTTGATTGCAATTGATGTAAACAGGCTACAAATTTGCACACAAGAATAACAAACTTTATTGAAATTTGGAATGAAATTTATACTTGATAAATACTGACCACAAAACTTCTTTTCTTTCTTTCTTTCTTTCTTCTTTTTTTCCTTCTTATTTTTTGTACTATTTTTTCTCTTTGCTTTTAATTTGCACCAAGGTCAGCAGATATATCAAGATCTCACAAGATATTCAATAATTTAGTTTCAAAATTTCAAGAATGATATCAAGTGTGCAAAGCCCTAGCAATAATCAAAAGCTAGTCTTTAAATATGACCAAAGTTTTCACAAAGGATAGATTGGGTTCTCAAAAGAATTTAAGTGAAGCTTAGATTACCATGCTGGGCAAATTTAGATTTGAGTGAAGTTCTATGTGCAACACAACAACAACTTTCTAGTCGACTAATTATGATTTTTTTAAACTGAATAAATTGGCTCAAACAAAAGCAATGCAAATAAATATTTTGGATCAACAAGTAAGCAAGGTTCTAATAGATTAAAACCTAGCAAAACTCACCAAAATTTTCAATTGAAACTATGGCAAAGAGTAATATTTTTTGTGTGACTTTTTCTGGATAGGAGGGAAAATAACAAATATAGTAGCTAAGGGTAAAATCGTACCATATCAACCTGGCACTCTGATACCAAACTGATGTGGGGGCGGGGTGGCCCAATCTTCATGATGTAGGATTATGGATAACTAGCCCGTGCAACCTAGCAATTGATGCGGCTAACCACCGTCTCTATACGGCAACCTACAGCACTCAAATTACTCAACCACACGCTACGGCCTTTGTCTACTCATTATCATGGAGCAGACACGTTCAAGCAATCCCAAAGAATCACAAGAACAATGGAGTAGTAACTCAGAAATAACACTCAATCCCAATTGGTGGTGAAAATGGCTCACACACAAAGAGGAACATGTGTTCTACTAATATTTTCACGCATGACTTATGTGATACATGGGGGATTCCCCCTATTTATAGGGTTACATTGCTTGAGGCCTAAGAAAGAAATGACATGAGCGATTACATTGTGATTGCATGATCTTCTGTGGCTATGATGACATATGCGCTTGTATCACATTCAGGGATGATCTTCTATGACTATGATGACATATGTGCTTATGTCATCACATTCATGATGATCTTCTATGTCTAGCTGATCTTCTATGGCCCAATGCTTCTTTTCCTTCCATTGCCTATTTATTGAATCTCTTGTTGCATTTGTCTTGTAGTGTCATTGGTCTAATTGGATCTTTATATAGTTGGTTCAATACTTGAAGTAGATGATCTAGTGATGTTCTCATCAGTTTTTCTTTGTCTCCATTTTCTCTCTTGACTCCAAGTCACCAACCGATTAAAACCTGAGTGGATAGAATATATGCATTAGGTAGTAATCAATTCTTAATATTATCATGTGTCCATTCTTTAGGAAAGGAATTCACCTGATAAATTTTATTCAGCTCAATATCTTCTTCCAAGAAATCCATACCTTGAACATGAAAATATAAAGCATCTTGAACTTGACAATGCAATGCATGGTTGTGGTTATACTTGATGGAGGAGAAAATAGGTTATTTCTAGGGTTATCCGCATCATTCTCCTCTTCTTCAAGAAAAGCCATCCTTGGCTTTTGATAACCTGAATATGTATTAAACAAAGAGAAGAAAGTATATGCGTGGTATATGTATTTGTCATTTGTTTTTTGTATTCCCTTTGTTTAGCCCAAACCAATTAGCGCAACAATAAGCATAAGACATATATATTAAATCAACATGTATAATATCCATATCAGAAAAGTTATGCATATAATCGTCATCAAGATTTGAGCTTTGAGCCAGATTATTATGTGTATCTCAAGATTATGTTGTTCAAAAGAGTCAAGAGATTTCAAATGAAAATAAATCTTGCACAAAGATATGTTGGACCGTTCAAGATTTTGAAGCGTAAAGGAGGGGATGCTTATCAGTTGGAGCTACCCGCCACTTTTAGTGTAATACATGATATCTTCTATGTGCCTCAGTTGAAGAAGTGTTTGCGTGTGTAAGAAAAGTCAGTGCTAGTGGAAGCCGTAGATCTTCAAGACGATCTTACCTACAAGGAGCACCCTGTCAGAATTCTAGAAGTATCTGAATGTATGACTATGAGTAAGGTCATTTATTTTTGCAAGGTTTAGTAGAACAATCATTCCAAAGAGTAAGCAACCTGGGAGCGTGAGGACGATCTCAGAGTAGAGTTTCCAAGCCTATTCCTTTAGTAAGCCAGAATCTTGAGGTTGAGATTCTGTTTAAGGAGGGTGGTTTATAACATCCTATTTTTTTTAAAATAAAATCCACCATTTGGATTTTTTGGAATTAATTAAAACTTAATTTGAATTTTTGAAAATTTGAAAGATTTAATGTGACCAAGTTAAACTTCAGTTAATCCCAAAATTGTTTTATTTGGAGTCCTTGTGTATATTTCCTATTTTCTAAAGCACAATTGAATTTGTACTAATATCTAAAATTAGAAAAATGCTTAAACTCAAGACGACCCACTTCTTCCTCAGGTGACCGAACCTGCCAGCTTGGCCCAACCCAGCCTGCCACCCGCACCCATGCCATGTGTCAACCATCCGACCGTCTTCCACGTCGCCTGACCGATCTTCCCTAGTGCCACATGTCGCACATCGAGACACGAGGTTACTATCCATCATGTCCATGCGTGAGACCACCACCATGTCTAAGCTGATGATGTCCTGGCATTTTGGTCATCGCTGTTCTAAACTCCATGCTGTACCGTCTTGGCTTCCTTGTCATCCATGCCAAAAAAGGGGTCAAGCCCTATCGTTTTCCACACCCAAAGTCGTCGAGCCCTCGATTTCCCCACCTTGCACCACCGTTCCCGCATCGTGGTCATCGTTGTTAGAGTTTGTGTCACTATCGTCGCCTCCACTAAGTGTCTCCCTCACCTTCGTTGCCGAATTGTCTTTGCCGTTCGGTGAGTCACCGAGTCGTGTCCCTGCTCTGCCGTACAGCTCTCCACCAGTCGGTCGTCGCCCGATGCCCTGCATCATCGTCCTCATTGAACGTGCCGCTTGTTCGTCTCCCGAAGGGTCACTCCGGTCCGCATGCCTCACTAACGTCAATGTTGACATCATCCTGCACCTGTAGCCTCTTTGGCTTCTCCGTTGACCTAGTCCACATGAACCGAGCCTCAGACAAAAGGGCTCCACCGTCAGTAGCCACTATTTCATAGACCATGAACCGTGTCATATCAATAGCCACATCATGTGCCATGTCACTGCCACCTCACCAAAACTGTGCCACCATGCCATGCCACATCACCTTCCACATGTCACTGTCATGTCATCACTACGTCACCAATTTATCTTACGTGTCATTCCACGTGTCCACCACATCAGCCAAGCCTGCCACCTCCGCATCTGGTGCACTATTCCATGAGTCGAGTCCATCGTATACCCGTACTATTTCATAGACATGGTCCACAGCACAGTAACCTTTTTCAATTCTTAGTATCTTCTTAGCCAATTAATTTTTTAAGAGCACATTTTTCTCTGTCTTAGCTCTGATCGACTTGATTCTTTTTCTGAATTTATCTAAAATTGACCTCTACCTTTTTAGTTCTAGTTTTGTAGTTTTTGGATTTTATTTGAGTTTATTTGTGTTTCATCTACTTTCTCTTTCGTTAGATAACGTCTTCGAAGGAGCAGAAGCAAGACTAGAGGTTTAAGAGTTGGTAACCGAGCAAGACTAAGGCAAGTCATGACCTTTGATCATATTGAATATAGTTTTTTAATCTATTATTTATTATTTTATTTTAAATTATCATGCATTGCTAATTTATTATAAGCTTGTGTACTTGGTAGTTATTGTCCAAATTGATTAATTCCACTTTGGTAATTTGAATACCATGATTATATTATCACCGTAGGATGTGTAATTATGTAGTGATGCAATACTAGTATCACATAGGTTGTACGTTCAGTTTGCTTAGCCATGTTTATAGTGCATTAGGTTCGTCATCATAAGTTGATTAATTAGTTAATTTTGAGTTAATGATATATTGAATTACGGTGGCCAGCCATATTAATAAAATTTTAGTGCCATGGTATGGGTAGTGTCACTAGTATTGGTTATACAAAATAGTTTTTACTTGGACGAGTGATTGTGTAGTAAAGAGAAAAGTGCGGTTAGCACTTTCGGGATGTGGATGTCTCGCCTAGGTATTGTCTAAGGACTTAACTTTGTACGTTATTGATGTGAGCCTTATCGTACAAATAGATGTCTAGTATGGAGTAGACCAAACTAATTAATTTGTGATGTCACAACCTCGATTTTGCAATTGAGATGTGTTGTTAGCATAAGAGGGGGCTTGTACTGACTAGGTGGTTAGCCTACTCAACAGCAAAACCTTAGTGGGTAAGATCAGTTTGAGGTTGAACATTGTAAATTCTTTGTTATGATCTTTTTGGTCAATATGCCTAAGAAAGCATGTTATACCGGTGACATTACAAGATGGCATATCATATGGTGTAAAACTATTCGAATAGTCGTGTCCCCAGTTATGGACAATGCTCAGTAATTTCACGCGATGGTTAGATTTTTCCTAAATTTTAGTTTGGCTAGAAAATAAGTTGGATGGAAAATGAATAGTCAGTTCACTTGTTGTTTATTCAATCCTTGACTCTTTATTTATTTATTTACGTCTTTTCCATAAATGCATTTTAATTTATTTATTGTATTTACTTCAAATTGATGTCTTCTGCAAAATAACCACACATCTATCATTTGTTAGTCTTGCATAATTATATTGCATTTTGTTATAAACGACTTGTTGAGCACTCTATGTACTCACGTCTATATCCATATTTGCTTAGTTGTTGAAGAAGAGCCGTTTCAACCATAGATACTTGAAGGAAGATGCTTCAACGACTTCTCAGATTTGGACTTCACTTTTCAATCAATTACCTGTAGGCATGTCAAATGGCTACTATGCTTATCGTTGATTTCCGCTGCTAGTTTTCGTTAAAACCCTTTAGACTATAGCGTCGCAATTTGATGATTAATAATATTTGAGTCTTTCTTAGTTAATCATGATTATGATCGATATTTCATCTATATTTCTACTGTGTGCACTAGCGTGATCCTGGACTAGTGCAAAATATACAGATAGTCTGGATTTGCATATTCGAGTCTCGACATCGTGCCGACCTATGTCGGTCCCTACTGCCCCTTGCCGGTGCCAGGCCGCTCATCTCGTCATCCATGCGCCACCGTCTGAGTACTGCTACTTTGGCCACTGTCTTCTCGGTGTCGACTCGGCTCCCTATGCCGGCCGACTCGGCCTCGGCTACCCTATGGTTCTTCCCTTACCTCTAGCGCCGCCCCTAGCTTGGTCTCCAGTTCCTCTCCCCTCTGTTACTTGATTTGCTTAAGTTCTTTTTTATTTGGATGGCGAGGGTGGTGCTACTGAGGCTGCTATGACATGGCTCAAGACTATCCCGTGCACCAGGGAGTATGGGTCAGTTGTCAGGGTGCGCGTGGCTTGCCCATCACCAAAGCAACTTCGCCCCTTGGTATACTCCTCCCTTTCTACCTTCTTACCACTCTATGTGATGGCTTGTGATGCTTGGTGATGTTATTGGTGGATGTTATGAGGTGCTCTGATGGTGGGTATGTGATGCTATTGTTGGATGCTTAGATGTGTATGGTGGTTTGATGGTGTGGTTTATGTAAAAAAATAGCAAAAGTTTGGGGTTGAAACGTGGCTACCTCATCGGTGGTTGGTCGGATCAATTTGGATGGATTGTGGACTTGGCGTTGGTGGTTGTTTTCTTGGTCAGCTGTGCAGATGTGGCTTAGGGAGACTTGTGGCCTTCTCCTCCTAGGCCATGATGGTCGAATGACGGTGAAGGTGTGGTGGTAGATCTAGAGTGGTGGTGAGGGATGGCAATGGAGTGAGGCTGGTCAGCGAGGGCTATTTTTAGTCATTGCTCATTTGTTGTTTCTCTCCTCTGGGGCTTGGTTGGCTCAATTTTATCTCTTTTCCTACTCACTATGGCTCCATGTGCACCGTGGGGGGAGTAGGTTGAGATATTTGTTTGGATGAGTTGGAAAATGGACTTATGTAAAAACTCAGGATTGTTTTAATGCTGAATGATGACCCTATGGCTGTGAGAGATGTCGATTGGCCCTAGATGGTCTAGTATCTTGATGAGTGGAATGCCCAGCTCGAAATTAAATTCTAGGGTTCTAACGACACTTCTTTCTTTTGATTTTTTTTCTTTTGTTCGGTCTTTTAGGGTATTCTCATAATTACCTCCTCACAATGAATATCAGGGTTTGGGTGTGGTATAGCTAGTGAATTGCAATTAATGTATGAGATGAGCTCGATATAAATTAAATCATGTACTTCCTGATTGATTACAATTGTGCTGTAATTATTTAGTTTTGAGAGGGTCATTTGGTTGAGACCAAGAATTGTAAATTTGATGTAATTTTGTATTGTCGTTATTGAGGTAATACAAGCTGTAATATTTTTATTTGACTTGAGGTAAAATTTAATTATCGCACGATTGATGTAATTTATTTACTGTATAAGGACTGTAATTAATTAACTATTGTACTACGGATTGATATATTTCATTTTAGTTGAACACTGTTACTTGTTGCGCAATTAAATTTTATTTCTCAATCTAGTCTATATAGATTGTTTTCATCTTCGTCAATGAAATTATGAAAGCAACGTATTTACTTATCACTTGTCGGTTTCAATTTAAACAAATACACAGAAAAGTTTAAATTGCCCCACATTTCAAACCACTAGTTACTTAATTAATCCCGCTTAGTTTCGTAACTCGCTGCTTGAGGTTAACCAAAAACACAGGGCATTACAAAATGGGAAAAATATGAGCCCTTAGATCATCGATTGTACCGACTGGCACTCTACTCCAGTGTAACCCGTTCTTTTTAGTTTGTGGATTATGGTTTATAGCTTTCTCTGAAGCTGATAGCTTTTGGTTTAAAATAAATAGTAGGACTGAAAGAAGTGGCTTTTAGAGAGAGAGTGAGTGGTGGAAAAAGTGAGTGAAAGATGCATATGCATGATAAGCAGTGGCGGAGAGAGGAGGGCCAGGGGGCCCTGGCACCCCCCAACCTTCTGTTGGAATTTTTCCTAATCTTCTCTGTTGTCGCGTCGTCTAGATGATTGCCCTCCTTCTGCCGTTTTACCCACTACTCTCTGTCTCTCTGCTCACGTATGTGACCCACCTGGTCGCCAGGACGTCTCGTCTGGTTCCTCCACAGAAGGAGCAACACCTCTGTGATACGCTTCTTTGCACTAAACGTGATGCCTACTGTGGCATGATGCCTTCTGGACGTGATGGCCTCCTCTTCTGCTTGATGCGAGAACAACCAAACAACAAATAGCAAACAGCTTGGTTTCTTTTCTTGGGGCACAACCGCTCCTGCTCTAACACCTTCTACTAATCCCCCAGCTGCTCATCTTAACTCGCGCACAAATCAATCAATCCTAGATAGAGAAAGAGAGAGAGAGTTACGCATGCAGTCCAGTCGATGCATGCATTCATGTATATATATTGCATATATATGTAATAATGCAATGTAACACGTACGTTCATGCATGGATGAAACGAGTAAGAATTGAGATATTATCGATCAATGCTAATTAACAAACTAATTGTAGAAATATAATGCTGGCTGAATATATATACCACTACATATTCCCACTTTCAATACACCACTTAAAGAACATATTATATTTATTTATTATTTTTAGTATACTTAATATTAATTCTAAGATACTCTAATATGATTTGGTTGAAAAAACTCATCGGACTTCTTTACTTTTTGTTATATACCATTTTTTATATATAAAGGACTATATACACAAATTATATTATAAAAAATGGACTTTGATTATAAAAATTTCATGGAACTCATTTTAGAGTACCTTATAATTATTACTAGAGTATACTGAAAATGATAACGATATATATGCAACCACCGAGAGATTAGTCTTAACTCTTCCGGTTTCAACTGCAATCAACGAGAAATGTTTTTTAGCTATGAAACTTACGAAGACGCGACTTCGAAGTACAATGAGAGATGGATTTCTACGAGATTGTTTGGTAATTTATATTGAAAAGGAATTGGCTGCAAAGATTAGTAATGATGATATTATTAAGGCCTATTATCTTGTTGGTAGTCGTAGAGCTAAGTTTAAGTTAATAGAGATGTAATTTTCTTTGCATTGTAATTTATGAAACATATTACTCTGATATGTGACCATTGGATCAGTAAATCCGGCATGGTTCATTGGTTCTACTCTACTTGTTGCCCCCATATCCAATTCCTGGCTCTGCTCCTGGTTCTACTCTACTTGTTGCCCCCCATATCCAATTCCTAGCTCCGCCCCTGATGATAAGAGCAAGAGAAGTAGGGTGCATGATACGCCTGTGACCCTTGTTTTATTCCCAGAGCGAGACGAGAGCAAAAGGAGTGGAAGAACTGCTTTAAAAAGTTAGGTGTTCATATTAGCTTTTAATTTCTCTAAGTAGAAATCAGAAACAGAAGCCACTATAAATAGCTGCATATATTCAAGTATTCAACGTGCTATTCGTGAGGAATAAAAGGACATTTTGGTGAGATTTGGCAGCCGCATGGTTCCACCCCGGGGCGCGTGTGGGCCTACGTGTAACAAGGACATGCATGGGATAGTTAGTCGTCTCACCGTGCCAAGCTAGCGGATATATAGTTCATCAACATTTATAAACCTTACCACAATTATTGTCCAAATGCAACTCAGCCCTAAAGATTAATCATTTTACGCGAAGTGCCGAAGAAAGTGAAAGCAGGGTTGATGCGTGCGTGGTTAATTCGGAATTTTAGAGATGGCATAAGACTAGAGCTTATTTGCACTTAGATGTAACACATGCGACTAGCAAAATACGTATATCTAAATGTGCCACCCGAAAACTATTTGCATACCCACTAGCTTTCACAGTCACGATGACCGACACTGGTACACTGAATTGAGTCATTACTACAGAAAACCATATTACAGACGGTTAGAAAACGTTATCATAGACGGTTTCATAAGCCGTCTGAATTGATGGGTCTATAATGATCTGAGATCATCACATACGGCTTTCGAACCGTCTGTGATGTAAATATCACAGACGGTTTTTAACTAAAAATAGTCTGTGATATTTGAACCGTCTATGATAATATATAGATATCATAGACGGTTTTTAGTTAAAAACCGTATGTGATTATCAAATATCACAGACGGTTTTTAACTAAAAACCGTCTGTGGTATTCCTTTCTACCCCTAATTTTGTTTCTGTTTATTGGCTAGCATCAGGAAATGCTAGCTATACCCTCTGAAACAAGCAGATCAACATGTACATGTATACATCCAATTCACATCTCAGTTCATTTCACAAACAAAAACATCCATTTCGCAAATCAATTAATGGAAATAAAATAAAATAACCATTAACAAATACACAATTACAATTAATGTCAATCTTATCCCAAATAAAAAAATCATTGTACGTTGTGGAACTCTTCATTTGATTTTATGACTCTAGACACCAAAAAGTACGCGTACTCTCCTCGAATTCGTGCAAGGTTGGCCTTTTTGCAATGCAGTTGTAGGGATGGTCGCAGCCTGTCGATAGGAATATTAATGTGCATACATATATAAGTTGATTAGTATGAAATAATTATGGAAAGATTGATAAACCTTAGGATTGGTGATTTTCGAGGAATCGAGTAGTAGTTTTATATGGTGGCAAACGTAGAATCCACACGTGTTGTCTGGCGGCTGCTGGTGGCACTGCAAAAAATAGAATGTGTTAATTTAAGAGGCATTACTATCAAGTGTTGTATAGGATTAATTAATATGTACTAGCGAATACCGAAAACTTTCGAACATGTCGCAGGGCATTGGCATCTTCCGTCGAGCGACGTGCCTCTGTAACGTACGTGGCGAACGACCTACGTAATTCGAAAAAGTTAGCCTTAGTTATTCAAAAGGAAAGACAGGGTACAATACAGTTATGAATGAAGAAAATATATTTACATATCGATTAATCGACCGATAACTGTGTAGTCGGTTTTGTTCTTACTTAGATAATCAAGGTATATTGCTTTATTCCATTTTGGTACAATTACAATTAAAATCCAGTGGAACCCTTGATTGTAGGGCATAAGTACAAATTTCTTATCGCGGTGAGTTAGCACTGCTGTTGTAATGTACCTCTCGACGAAGGATGCATCCTCGTTGATAGTATCCATGGCGACCAAGCGTGGGTCCAAGAAATCAATTGGTGATTTAGATAATCTAGCTTCAGTCACCATGTATCTATATATATACACATAAAAGCAACAAATTATATATGATATTTATCAGTATTATATGAACAGAGACTGTGATTGTACATACTTACAGCGTCAAGCATCGAACGAGTGAGGCGTCGAGAGTGTTGAGCGTGAAAAGATCAAATAAATCCTCAAAGGTCATCGCGAAGACACAATCATGAACTTCGTGCTGTAAATGATGCGGGTTGAATTTGATAATGATACCTGAGCGTCGTTCTCCCTATGGTTTATCGGCATGTTCCATATACCAAGAGTGTAATTTCTGGCAACTAAGTCCTAGGGTTAGGAGGCGCTTTGTTGGGACGATCAGTGGCTCGCCTAACATGAATTTGCGGACCAATGGCAAGTATGGGATATCGTCATCGGTCTTCTTTGATATTGATTTGCAAGGTCAGGATAATCATTTATAATATAGAATAATAAGGAGCGCAAAGTAAAGTTCTCTCGTTTGTATGCATCCCATACCTATACCCCTTCGTTCCACAGTACTTTTAGATCTTCCACCAATGGTGCTAGCTACACATCAATATCATTCCCAGGTTGCTTTGGCTCTTGGATAAGTATCGATAGCAAAATATACTTTCGCTTCATACACAACCAAGAAGGAAGGTTATAGATGAAGAGAGTCATGGGTCAAGTGCTATGTTGGCTGCTCATGCTACTAAAAGGATTCATTCGATCTGTACTCAATCCAAACCTTATATTCCTCGGTTCTGCACCGCAATATGCAAACCTCTTATTGATATTTCTCCACTGGGCGGAATCAGCAAGATATCTCAGCATTCCATCCTTCTTGCGCTCCTCCGAGTGCCAACGCAGTAGTTTTGCCTCCTTCGGATTCGTAAATAACCGCTTCAAACGGAGAATTATAGGAATATATTATGCCACCTTTGCAGGAGGTTTTTTCTTCACCTCTGTTCCCTCGCCATCATCTGATTGATTGTTATGTTTGTATCAAGATCGTTGCACACCGGACATACATGCATATTTGCATACTCTTTACGGTAGAGGATACAGTCGTTTAGATATGCATGTATTCTTTCTATTTTCATTCCCAATTGACAAAGAACCTTTTTGGCTTTATACGTGGTTTTAGGAAACTTATTTCCTTCCAGAAGCATGTTCGCTAAAAGATCTAATAGTGCCGTGAAACTCTTATTGGACCAATCGTTGCTTGCCTTCAATTTGAACAGTTCAAGCATAGCTGGCAATCTCGTGTATTTTGACCTGCAGCACGTGAACAAAGATTTCTCCGAGTCCTCCATCAAGCTCTAAAATTTAACATACTCTCTCTCATCATGGTTCTCTTCTACATTGCGAAGTATCTAATCCAAATTGTTATCGTGCAGCCTATCTGAATCCAAACCACAATCGACATCATCGTGCAGCCTATCTGAATCCAAACCACAATCGACATCATCTTGCAGCCTATCCGCAGTCAGTGTATGGACAATACATATATTCCACCCCCTTATTTAACATATTCTCCTCGGCAGTTCTTGTAAAAGCAGACACGCCATTAATGTATTTTTCACTCACACGGTTCGCGGCATACATCTAGCTCGGTCCTATATTATGCATATATGTAACAACTTAGTATTAAAAATTAAATTAATTAATTATTACTACATATATACCACATGCATTGAGACTTTGCTAGCTTAATTCATATTAACACAACAGCTATTTTCCTAGTGATCGAGGAACCATTTATAACCAACAATTTTGACAAATTTGGCCTCCCACATGACGGGAACTGATCATGTATGGTTAAGTAGATACAAACCATTTTCAATAACAGTTACCAAAAGTTATATCTAAATTTTAATGTAAAGAAAAATAAATTTCATTACTAACCATATCTAGGGCAACCAGAAACTTATCAATCTTCAATGTTCTCCTGCCAAATAGATAGCCTCCTTCCACCAAATTAACTGGCTTGAAAGCCTTATCTCTTCCAGGTGCAGCACTGGTTAGATCTGGATCGAAATAAAGTCAGATGTGGTTCTGAGCGGCGTAATAAATATGTAGTTGGATTATCACAGATGGTTACTAGCTCATCACAGACGGTTTTTTCGACCGCAACAACACAAACGGTTTCGAAATTAAAACCGTCTGTGATAGTATACATCACAGATGGTTTTGTGAAACCATCTGTGATTTGACGTCTGGTAATAATGTTTCTGTAGTAGTGAGTGCTCCTGCTCAATATTCCCACTTCTCTATCTTCAAGAAAATATTCTCGCTTCCTGTTTTTAGCTTGCAGATGCTTTCTTTAGTTTTCACTTCTTTTCTGGACATGGACACCCCGTTCGTATCCTAGCTTGTGCAGAGGTGTTTCTCATCCATGATCCTTTCCTACCCTAGAGAGAGAAGTCGCCGGTAACTTGATGTGAAACTCGAGGGTTTTTGCACTGTTGCTCTGCGCAGCAGAAGGTGACAAAGCCATTGTCGCCAACTGCAGCGGGAGGGCAGGCCTTTGTCGCCAACTTCTGTTTGCTTCTCCTGCTTGGCCTGGCACATTTGAGACATCCTGCCTGCCCCTTCGCTAGCCAGGCGAGAACAAGTCGCTGTGTTTGGTGGACGCGTAATTCATGCACCTGTAACCTGCCTAGCAGTCATCAACTCAGCATCTACAAGCACAACCTGCGGAGGCACATATAATAATTTATTCATTATTGCTAAAGTTTCCACCTCATTTAGAGATAAAATCAGAGACAATTCCTTCAATAGTAAATCATTCTTCTAACTATTTTATATTATTTTTATTGTAACTTCTTATCTCACACCCTCTTACTATTGTGTTGGTTTGCGGACTCAAGTCATCTCTTACATAAAAGGCAGTATATTATCTTTCATCACTTTTTTTCTCTTCACATAGAATTTTACTTATTTAATATAACTAAAAAACAGTTAAGATTATACTATTGAAGATGTGTAGTATATCTACGAATGCCATATCAACCGATCCAGCCTCACGCGGTGCATGTCCCTAAGTTCATTGCGCTACAGTTATTTGTACTCACTTAAGTGTTCGATTAAAAAAAATGAAGCCTACAACTGTCCCCAGTAACGTTTGGGACTACAGCCTTAATTTTTTTTTTAAAAAAAACGATTGCAGCCTTACTTGTTACATAGTGCCAATGCTTAACGCCAATAAGCACGATTGGCAAATTGACAAAATCAATGAACTAAAAAATTAATTTATTCCATTCATTAAAGTTATCGGTGTTTTAATATCGATCTTACATATTATTTATTAGATTCGGGGGAAACTTTTGAAAACCTGGCTACATCACATAGAGAGAAGACATATCAATTTTTATACAGATTCGGACCTTCTGCTGTAAGAGCAACAACTTTACTCCGTTGTGGCTATTACTAAATGAAATTGATTACAACTGGAAAAGTAATGCGAAATGCTTTGCGCTACTTTGGTTCTCTCCATTCTGTTATGTCTATCCCGACCTCATCCTCTCTTCTCCCTAACGTCAACCTTTATATTGCTTGCGAAGCAGTGGTAGTTACTCCAAGCTAAGAAACGCCTTAACGCTTCAGGTGATAACTGTCCGATGGAAGTTATTGTCAGAGAGACATGGTATCATTGTCCGATGGTTGTTATCAGAGAGAAGTAATGCGTAGTTATTTCTGAGAATAAGTGCACATGCTAACTGCTTTATCAGACAGACACATGATGTGATAAGTTATCGTAAACAAGCCAGTCGAAACTAAGCCAGTTGCAAGAAAGTCTACGACCATCTCATAGTCGTAGAACAACTTACGAATACATCATGCTTGTAGAAGAACTACGATCACGAAGTAGTCATAGAAGGATTTACGACTATGAGATAGTCATAGAAGGATTTACGACTATGAGATAGTCATAGAAGGACTTATGACTATGAATTGGTTGTAGAAAGACCTATGACTATGAGGTGATCATAAAAGAACTTACATCTACCCTGTGAAATATCTCACTTATTGATAAGAGACATACTCAAGGAGTATGATGATGTAATAATATCATTTACAAATAAATAATAATTTGAGGATTATTATATCCTTATCATCTAACCACCTAACTTAAGTGGAAGTAACTTATTTGAGAAAGAGAAGTCATAGATGATAGATGGTCAAAAGCCTTTCCTACCCTTTTTGAATAGAAGTGAACTTGGTCAAAAAGTTAATTTCGCTTGAGTTGTGAAGACAAACCAAATTCAAATAGAATAATTGAAGAAGTCAAATCGACTTTCGCCGATCTGTCTTTTGGAGCGGTTCCCAAATAGGTAATAACTGTTCAATTCCCGAGACAGGTAACTGATTAGCACGGTTATAAATACATATCGAGAGGTAACCTTTGACCTTCTTACTTTCCCCTTTTTGCTTTGATCTCCTTCGAGCTTTCCGCTGCCACCCAAATCACCTTCTTCCTTCAATTTCTTCCAAATCCAAACCAACCAGTCATGAAAAATGACTAATTCCTCGTCCAATTGGCCGGTGTCGGAGATGGACATTGCAAAATTGAGGGCACTAAATGAACCTGGGAAGATCCCTCTGCAGAAATTCGTCAAATGGATCAAAGCTGCCACACAAAACTGGCCATCGAGGGAGATTGGACAAATCCCGGTGTTCTAGGCTTATTGTGAGTGCAGCCTTCGACTTCTTGCCAATCCCTTCCTCATAGTCGTACTTGAACACTTTGGAGTTGAATTGGTGAATTTTATTCCCAATTTGATCACCATGCTGAGTGTGTTCGTGTACCTATGTGAGGCTTACTTAGATATTCCTCTAGATCTTAAACTCCTTTGGTATTACTACGAAATGTGCAGACAAGATAGGATTGCCGGGAGATACAGTCTAAAGCTCCATGATGGCAAAATAGAGCAATATATTTAGATGTTCACTTGGTCTTCATGGATGGGCTAGAAGAAAATGTGGTTCTACTGGGAGACGATTAGTGAAGACAACCTTTCCTTTGTGGGGAAGGTTGCAGAGAAGAACTCCTCCTAGAATTCAGTCTCCAGGATCTCACTCGGATAACGCCCTCCATCTTAGCTATCAAAGAGTTAAGGGAGATGGGGCTCACCGGCTGGCACGTGGTGAAATATTTTATCATCTATCGTATCAGCCCCCAGAAGAGATGAGCACATCCTATATGGATGTACTCGGGAGCTAAGGATACGACTAGAGATTTCGAGGATGGTAAGTAGCAATCAAACTTGTTCTCTTAATTAGATTTTGAATTTTGAGTACTGTTTATTGATCACTTTATCTGCTTGAGCAAATCTTGCTTTTGGGGGAAATTGACTCCGTGTCAAACTTGTTCGTGAGAAAGCTCTATCGCTCGATGTGGAGGCTCCTCGTATCCTAGTGGATATATCTACCGAAAAAAAGAAGAACGCCTAAAGGTAATTAAAAATCGATCTCATCTTTAGTATTTTGTAGTTGTAGGAAGCAACTAAGTAGTGTTCTTCTTTTCTTATAGAAAGTAGGTGTGGAGAACCATCAGGATGACCACGGGGTCGAACAGACGGTTATCGGAGAGGATGCGGAGAAAGCTAAGACTCCTCCAGCCAAAAGGCGTCAACTGACGAAAGTTGTCGATAAGAAAAGGGGGAGCACAAGTGCTACTCTTCCTCCTGCTGCTTCGACTAGCCCCATCAAGTAATTTATTGTTGATATAGTTGTTACCGATAAGATAGAGGCGGTCATACAAGAGCAACAAACTCTTAAGATCAAGATACCCTTCTATTATGATAACAAAACTTTCTCAGTTAGCGCTTCTCATGGCTTTACCAAATAACTCAAAAAAGAAAGCTGAAAGAGTTGTGTACCTTTTGTGGTCGAAAGGGAGTCTGCTCTTCTGGTGGTCGAAACTGGTTCCGACCATTAAGGGGAACAAGAGGGACAAGGAGCAGTAACCTTTGCTCAAGACCTACGACCAGACGTGGTTATAGATGTTCTCATTCATCAATGACCAGATGTAGTCGACATGAAGAAGACAAATAAACCGATCTTAGGAAATGTTTTTTTAAATTCAAGGTCAAATCTATGAAAGCAAGGTATGAAAAAGGATAAAGATAAGATTTTACCCCATTTGACTTTTTAGATGCCAACTTACTTCTCTGTTTTGCAATTTTCAGCTCGGCTCCTCCATCATCTAAGGATGCTTATATCAAGAAGCCCCCCATGACTCTACTCCCAGTCGAAGAATTAGCAGAGGAGGTGATGCGGACACGCACGTGTCTTGTACTTTTCAGTTAAATATATCATTCAACAGGAAAGAATTATTGAGCCGCATGAAACATTACCAGGTGAACTCATTCCAAACTAAATATAATATTGTTATTCATAAGAATAGAATACTACCTCATGTTATCAAATATTGCATTCTTTGGTTTGTCAATAGCAAAGCAATGGAGAGGCAAAAGGAAGAGGATAATCACATTAGGTGCCAAAGACATAAAGGAGGAAAACCCATGCAGTGAGAGAGCAAAAGGGAGAAGCCCAAGGACTTAAACTACAAGTTTTGGATAAGATTTTTAAGCCTAATTCGTACCTCTCACAAGGCCAATTGGATTCAAACTAGGATTCAACTCAGAATTCAATTCGGATTCGGTTCAGGACAGCCTGACAGGTAGTCACTAAAAAGGTCATAACTTTCACAAACAGAGTCCGATTTAGGCTTTCTTGTACTCGTTGGAAAGATAATTTCAAGGTCTACGCAATGGATCTAATCCCAATATCAAATTCATCTCGGATCAAAAGTTATGAACAAAACAATGTGATGACTGTGAAATCTAGTTTCCTTTTTGTGAGAGTTCGTATCTAAAACCATATAGGGTTGAGTTGTACTTGGTTTGTGGACTCTATGGACGTCCCAAGGGGCTATATAAGCCATGTATTGGCAGCCTAAGGGCTCAGATCACCTTTGAGAATAATCAATCTACTAAAGTTTGTTAGAGTTTATCATTGCTGCCGAAATTCCGTGAGGGAATTAAGAGAGTTCTTCAATCAAGATCGTTCAACCTTTCCGTTGGGAATTGGGTGCACGACAGATCTTCGCTTGGTGGTCGGCGAAATCGTCGCAAGTGTGTTTTGGCGGATTAAAGAGTGTTCGTCCCTTGCATTGGCATTGGAGGATAGCTACGATTCATCAAGACTCCCACGAGTATCCATCCTACGTCGAGAAGATCGGGCTACCCCGTATCATCTGGTATCAGAGCACGGTTTACTCGGTAGGATCTTATCCCTTTACTTTTAGATTGATTTATTTATGTCTTATAGTCCATTAAACCAAAAATTGCAACAAAAATCCAAACTCTAGTTTCGCATCTGTTATTTTCGTGAGTTTTATTAAGTTTTGATCCATTAGAAATTTTGTTTACGTGCTGATCTTAGTGTCCTTTCGCGTTGCTTAATCGTTGTTATTTTAAACTCTTGAAAATCCGTTAGTTGATCTTTCAATTCGCATCCAAAAAAAGTAGATTCATTTTACTTTTTGAAATCTTGTTCTAGCTGTCCACATAAGATCTTTGCATATTTTGAAAAAATATCACATCCGAATATATCTAGATTTCCTTTTTCTTGATTGATTTGGCCACAAGAAACTCTAGCTACCACAAGAATCTTAGTTGAACACATTCAGACCGTCTGAAATTTGTTGCGGTTTGAATTCTGAGTGTCTGTTAAGATCTTCACTTAAATCCTTTGAACCTTGAGACTAGTCTTTGATAATTGCTTTAGGGCTGTTCTAGAATTATCTACACATTGCCGAACAACTTTGGACTTGCGTAGAATTTACGAACAATTAAACCTAGTTCGGCCTTGACTATAAAAAAAGAGCCAAAAAAAAAAGAGAAGGCAGCCGATTGAAAAAAAAGAGGAGCCACGGCTTGAGCAAAAAAAAAAAACAAAGAAAGAAAAAGAAAGCATTGGCCAAATTTGGGTGAGTTAATCTTAGTCCATAAATTCAGATTGTGTATTTAATATCTTTGGACAATCTTGTGCCCTCAAATACATATTATTGCAATTGGCTAGCGTCTCTCTTAGTACTTAATGCAAAACGAGTTAATATTTCCCAATTGTTTCTTTCAGCTCATTCCTTTGTTTGCATTGAGTCACATTGATCATTGCGTGTGCGTTCATATACTTCACTTATATCTTTTGAATCAACATATAGGCAAGAGTTTTCTAGCTTGGATTATTACTTAATTTTACAACATCGTAAATTCAGATTGCGTAGGATAAACACTTTCATACCAAGCTCCATTAAATATCCTTTGTCTTGCAATTATGAGTCACTTTTAAATCCGCTTGATCATCATTTGCTATTGTAGCCACCACCAAGTGTAAGTTTATTTTAGCCTCAATTCACTTCGGAAAGGTAAGAACTTTACTTGGTGAGGAAAAAGTGAGATAGAGTGAACTCCACATATCATATATATGTTGTGGTATCTATGCGTTCTTTGTAGAACTAACCATGACAGGTGGAGACAATAATATGGGAGAGGAGTATGCTCCGGCGAATCATTTTCAATTCCAAGCTTCAAAGGGGACTTTGCGCAATGAGTTCGTCGTCACTTCTTCCAAGTTGAAAGCGCAACTCAAGGCGGAGATCAACAATTCCGCACAAGATATGCGCATTGAATTCAATCATCAAATGAAAGTGTTACGCTCAATCATCGTGAATGATGTTGTGCGGGCACTTCATCCACAATAAGAAGAAGATAACTTTATTCCTTTCTATGGAAGTAAGGATCCAGAAGAATATCTTGAGTGGGAATGGCAAATGGAGAAAGTATTTAGATTTCAAAAGTTTCCCAAAGATCAAGAGGTGCTACGTGCCACTAGAGAATTTGAAAAGTATGCTTATAGTTGGTGGCATCAGCGATTTGGAAATGAATTCATTAAATCTTGGTCAGATTTGAAGGCACTCATGAGGAGAGAATTTGTGTCATCCTATTATGCACAGGGATTGCTTCGCTATTTGGAGAGTATCACACAGGAGAGTAACACCGTGCAAGAATATTTTTTTGAGCTGCAAGATGCATTACATCGGGCCGGTGTTATTAGTGAACTACAAAAGAAGACATACTTCAAAAGAGGATTGAATTCTAAGATTGCCGCTACACTTCAACATAAATATTTTGGTAGTGTGCAAGATCTTGTGAATTGTGCTATTCAAGAGGAGAAGAGACTTATGGAGAGACGTACACCACAGTTTTCTCCCAGTCCATACTTCAATTCTGCTGCCTCTACTAGTGTGACACATGAGAAGATGACCGAGCATGGGACTTTCCCTTCGGTCAAGGAGATATATAGTATTTCAAAACTACATATAGCTCCTAAGATACACCACAACCCATGTGAGGATGAGAGCCACATAGCCAAATTGAGTGAGAGTGATAAAAAGACTGAGCTGTGTGATTCCACCATATGTGAGGTTGAGAGCATCCAAATTGACAGTGTGAGAGAGACACCAAAAGAAAAGAGAGAAGTAGAAGATAGACAAAGTGAGGATGCATCTGAAAATAACACATTAATATCTAATTCTAGTGGTGTTTCTCACATTGTGCAGGTTGATATTAAAGATGAAGAATTGAACATTCAACAACCGGCACCTTTGAAGCCAAATGAGGAGGAGATAACCACGGGAAGGGATAAAGTGCTTGCTGCCCCGTGGGTGCATCCTAATAATTTTAAACACCCAGCGCCTACATCATTTGAGGAGGACGACAAAGGTAACACTATTGGTGCTGAATTTAATTGTGCAAAGGTGAGTAATTATGAGTACTCATATGATCAACCAACAATTCCATGTTCTGAAATTTCTTTGCTCAATTTACATAATGTGAAATTCCATGTCCTATGTATGAACAAATAAATCTGATTTTCCCTATTAATGATCTATCTATAGAAAAGTCGAGGACGACTTTCTTTTATGGGAGGAAGAATGATGTGAAAAATAATATTGCAATACGTACGCCTTTTGGTCGATACTATATTCATCGGTTTGTGCAAAATAATGAGAATGTCACAATAATTGACTCTTACATATATCATGCATATGTGTTGTTCTTTCCGTTTACTACACCTTTAGAAGTTAATGCTGAGATAAGCCAAAGAAGTATTGTTGACAAATACATATACTATGCATACACGTTGTATTCTTTGTTTAGTATAATTTCAGGCGATCAAAAGCCGAGGACGGCTTTTCTTGAAGAAGGGGAGGATGATGCGGACACGCACGTGTCTTGTACTTTTCAGTTAAATATATTATTCAACTGAAAAGAATTATTGAGCCGCATGAAACATCGCTAGGTGAACTTATTCCAAACTAAATATAATATTGTTATTCATAAGAATAGAATACTACCTCATGTTATGAAATGGTGTATTCTTTGGTTTGTCAATGGCAAAGCAATGGAGAGGGAAAAGGAAGAGGATAATCACATTAGGTGCCAAAGACATGAAGGAGGAAAACCCATGCAGTGGGAGAGCAAAAGGGAGAAGCCCAAGGACTTAAACTACAAGTTTTGGATAAGATTTTTAAGCTCAATTCATACCTCCCACAAGGCTAATAGGATTCAAACTCGGATTCAACTCAGAATTCAATTCGGATTCGGTTCGGGACAGCCTGACAGGCAGTCACTAAAAAGGTCATAACTTTCACAAACGGAGTCCGATTCAGGCGTTCTTGTACTCGTTGGTAAGATAATTTCAAAGGCTACGCAATGGATCTAGTCCCAGAATCAAATTCATCTCGGATCAAAAGTTATGACCAAAACAATATGATAGCTTTGAAATCTAGTTTCCTTTTTGTGAGAATTCGTATCTAAAACCATATAGGGTTGAGTTGTACTTGGTTTGTGGACTCTATGGACGTCCCAAGGTGCTATATAAGCCATGTATTTGCAGCCTGAGGGCTCAGACCACCTTTGAGAATAATCAATCTACTAAAATTTGTTCGAGTTTATCATTGCTGCCGAAATTCCGTGAGGGAATTAGGAGAGTTCTTCAATTAAGATCGTTCAGCCTTTCCGCTGGGAATTGGGTGCACGATAGATCTTCGCTTGGTGGTCGGCGAAATCGACGCGAGTGTGTTTTGGCGGATTAAAGAGTGTTCGTCCCTTGCATTGGCATTGGAGGATAGCTACGATTTATCAAGACTCCCGCGAGTATCCATTCTACGTCGAGAAGATCGGGCGACCCCGTATCAGGAGGTGGTCAAAGAAATGACCACTGCAGCATTGGAGACTGCTGCTGAAGCTGTAAAGACTATGACCACAAAGGTGGTCGTAGCAATAGAATAAAATTGGCTGAAGATAGGGTAGAAATACCTGGTTGAGAGGTTGGAAGTCCTTCTAACTGCCGCGCCGAGGAGGAAGACTTCGAGGAGGCTCCTCCTCATCTCCAAGAAGGTACAGCCAGAGAAGAAGAAGAAGAAGAATAACTAAACTTTCCCTCTTTTTTGCATTGATCTCACAACCAAGTCCCACACCCCGAGGATCGTCCTGACAAAGGGAATATCTTCAACGACAAGTGCCTTACTAAAGTGAGGTGGAATATGATTGATGAGCTCGATCGACTCAAAGATTTCAGGCAGGTACTCACCAAGTTTGCTCGTAAGAGCATGAACATAAGTATCGAGTGCTTAACATTTGTACTTGGTTTTTCTAGCTTCTCACTATCCTTCTTTATTCAAAGAGCATTGAAAGACATGGCTATTGTGGCTGAGTGCCATAGACAGCTTACGGTCATATGACAACAAAATGCTGAACTCTGTAAGAAGGCAGAGGAATGGTAAGTTACTACACATGTAGTCTTATTCTGTTACATCAACTTGTCTAGTGTTTCATGTCTATTTTTTAACAATGAGAAAACCGAGGCACAAAAGCTAAAGAAAGAGAACGTCGACTTATCCATAAGCCTTCTGAAGGCCAACTCTGCAATCAATGTGTTGCAGGAGAAAATAAACAGTAAGTTTTTAACTTAAGACTATTTATTTAGTTGTCTTCCTTGTATTCCTCTAACTCTTTTCTTTTGACAGATAAAGAGGTCGAAGTGAGTAAACTCCGCATTGAGGTCGAAGAGAAGACCAAATTGATCGGAGAATTTACTCATATTAGTAGAGAAAATGACTAGAAGAATAAGTTACTAGAAGACCAGCACAAAGATGAAGGCGAGAAACTTGAAACTTGACTAGCAGGTAAGAAAATCTCTACCTTCGACTACTTCTGATAACTAGTCTTTCGAGAAGTATTTTGCTGATCACCTTTGCTCTATTTGTAGAGGCTGTGGTCGAAATAAAGTAACTCATAGCAGCTTCGACTCGCGGTCAGGAGGAAACAAAGTCGATGAAGATCATCAATCAAGACAACGCTTCACTTCTAAACAATCTACTTGGTGGGCTTGGTGCTGAGAATATCTATGCTTCTAAGGATACCATGATTGCCTATACAAGTATGATTAGACAACAAGTTATAGCTTGGAGAAGATCATAAACACTATGAAGACCAACCAGGCTGACTCCTTATGAGAGGCGGTTAAAGGTGCAGTAAGCTATGCCTTGGCAAAACTCAAGGCATACGACCAAAGCCTAAGTCTTCGACCAATCGAGCTTGACTTAAACTGCTTGGAAGCAAAGGCAGCCTGCCTGATTTAAGAAATAGAGCTAGCTGGTTAGAAGGTCGCATAGGAGATGGAAATCAGCTCTCCTTTGTCAGAGTCGCTTGTAATAAGAAATTTGTAAAAACAAACCTTTTGTCAATGAAAATCATCTTCCTTTTCCTGCAATTCATCTTGTTGAGTAGTCAGTACTCGTAAGATAAAAAAGAAATGAAATAAAGTGAAATTATGACTAAGAATAGAAGTTATACTAATAACTCTATCCTAGCCCTCGTCTATTTACTTAGTTTACAAGAATAAACAAAGCAAATAGTAAAGTAAGGTGTGCAGAGAGCAGAGTAGTTCATCCGACCATCATTGTCGACTTTGATTGTCATGTTCTGGTAGAAAAAGTTAGGAACGAGCTGATGTTAGCTGGGTAGGACTATGTGTAGAGAGAAAAGGCTTTGACTAGGTGATGTTACCTTTTTTTTGACCAGATTAATCAAATTGAAGACATAAATAATAACAGAACAAACACTCAGAGTTCCTTCTCTTACATCCGTTTGGCATTTTCATATTCAACTCAATTGTTTTGTGCTGATAGCAAGAGTCAGAAATAGTTCAACACTAGGAATCACCTTCTAGTGGGTAGGACCACATGTAGAAAGGAGTTGACTAGGGGTGTTTCCTTCTCAAACCAGTTTAAAAAAATTAAATGTACCAAAAGTGGTCGAACAAGCATAAGAGAAGCGCTTCTCAACATACAACAATAACTATTAGAATAAACTAAAAACTTTATTGAAAAAGTAGAAATGTTACACGTAAAATTTACGCAATTAGTAGATATTCAAAGAGTTCGAGAGAATCTGGCCATCTTCCATAGCATGTCATGCCAAGCCTGGTCGTGTGACTTCGATCATGGTGTAAGGACCTTCCCACTTGAGCAAAAGTTTTTTTGATTAGACTAGGATTGAATTTTCTTCAATACCAAGTCACCTATAGCAAGACTGCAAGGTTTGACCTTACAATCATAGTACTTATGTATGGCTTGTTGATAGACTACCAAACGAATTAAGGGTTGATTTCTCTTCTCTTTGAGTAGGTTAATGTCATCTTCTCGAAGTTACTCTTGGTTGGAGTCATAGAAGTTCTTGACCCTTGTCGATCAAATCTTTAGTTTTAGAGAAAACATGGCTTTAGCTCCAAACACTAAGAAAAAATAGGGAAGGAGAGTGGGGTGCAGGAGACCAAAGAAGGTTCTGCCTGAAGGGACACCGTGTAAAGGTGACGTGCACATAGGGTGGCGTTGTGGATGTAGCATTCCAGCTGCGCTAGTCGCTATGTGTGGCATTCCGCATAACCTATGGGTTCAACCCCATAGGGGTGACGAGCTTAGGGGGAAAGGCATTGTAAAGGTCATGTGATAATCTGGTTGGTCTGCATGTCTAAGGAAACATGCGGAATATAACAATTAGGTTATCTCTTGTGGGTAAAGTTGTGCAACTCTGCAGAGTCTAAAACTATTCGAATAGCCGAGCTCACGGTCAAGAGCGGACATGGAAACATCCTCGAGTTAGTTCTATTTCAAAAACATTTCTCGGACGGGATGAAAACTAAGTAGGGAGATGTACTCTACTTTGTTGGATTTTTCCTGGAGAGATGTACTCCAGCGATAATTAGGGTGGACGTAGCCCAGTAACCAAACTTAGCATGGGTGGAGGTAACCATACACCTTAAAAGGGTGGATGTAACCTGCGCTACTATATATATTGCACTCTCTCTTTACAACTGCATTTCGGTGAAAATGGCTAAGTCTCAGGAATTTTACCTATTGTATTGGAACTGCTGCTTTAACAAATAAAATAACCTCAAGCCTCCTTTCACAGCCTTGCATATAATAGTTATTAGCGTTGTATTCTGTGTGGTGGCTTGTTGAGTACAATTTGTACTCACTGTTGCTTATTACCCTCCAGTCAGTCCAGGACAGAAGAAAGCCCTGCAATGCTTTAAAAAGGGTTGATAGAGCTGGTATCCAAGAAGGCCATGGACTTAGGTCGCGAAACCCCAGTTGGCTGCCTGTGGGTAAGTCTTGAGGGTTCCACTTGTGTGAAGATTTTCCGCTGCTGCATTCTCTGCTTTCTCAGCCTAATCGGCCTATGTAAGTTATTACTGTATTAATTACGCTTTTGCTTAATATGTTTTTGATATACAGTGATGTAACTGTGAGCACTGGCTACTGATCTAGGGAACAGTGCAGAAATCACAGAGGAATCCAGATTTCTAAATCCGGTTCTGACAAAGCTGGTATCAGAGCATATCGACTGTAGGTCGTGACCCTAGTTAGCATGGCCGATAGTCTGAAAAATTAGAATTATTTTCTTAAAACCCTATTTGTGAAAATATAAGCATCACTGCTTTATCTTACCCTTCTTAGACAGTCCTTCCTTATCTAAATCTTGATCTCTCCTTATCTAAATCTTGTTCTAACCAAGATTTTAATTTTGGGAGCTCTCTTACCCCAAAATTCAAATTCTAAGATTTCAGGACACCTTTCAAGAATTCCGTCAAGAGACCTCACCTTGGAACCTAAGAGGCAAGTGAAGGTTGTTGGATTCAAAGCGATTATTTGGAAAAAGCAAAGGTGCAAGCCTTGGATAATGTATTCGTTGGATTAAGTCAATTGTTAGAAAAGAGCTTCGAAGAAAGAGATGATTGGATCAACTTAAAGCTTGGATTAACCAAATCATTGCGGAAGGGAAATGGCATATGTCATAACCTCTGAGATAATTGCCAATTTTGGTGGATTTATGTGGATTTTAAAAGAGGTAATGATATAAGTTCTCAGTTGGAGAAAAATGGATAGACCAATCTAAGTGATTGAATTGGCTAGACCTTAGTCAAGTTAAATACATGGATTAAATCGAGTTCATTCGGATTTCTAGTCAATATATGGACCAAGTCTGGAGAATTTATATCTGCTCTTACACAGATGGAAGGGAAGTAATGTCGGATCTTAAAAAGCTAAAGATATGGATTCTCAAATGGACAGAGATAGCTAAGATCAAATTAAAACATGGATTTAGCTGAGCTAAGTGGATTGAACTAAGTCCATTTGGGATTTCTAGCCAAAACCAAATTTGGAGGATTTATAATATTTATTATCAAGGCTGAAGGAAAGAAAACAATTGGATTGTAAGGAAAAATCAGCTAATTTAAATACTTGGATTGGAGTAATAGATGAATTGGATTGGATTAGTAAGCAAGCTGATTAAATTCCTGAAGGAAAGGAAGTGTAATCCTGATTTATGGATAATAAGGATTTGAAAAGCATACGTAAGTGATAGAATAACAAGATAGAATTAAAAAAATTAAAAGGGTATCTGGAGTTCGAGAGATTAATGCTCACTTTGGATTATGAGATATCTTACACCCTTATTTTGGATGGATAATACTTGATTTAAAATACTCGGATCTGCTAAAAGGATGGATCAATCCAACTGCTTGAAGTGGATGAAAATGTGGATTCATTCATGGATTGGATTAACTAAGGAGGTTGACCCAGTTAATTCCAGAAAAGAGAAATTTTGAAAGATGGGATTAATTTATACATGAAGAGATAAATGTATATATCGGAATATCCAAAGCGCTATTGGAGTTAGAAAAGACAGCACAAATTTTGGATTATGAGTTGTCTGATGCCCTTACTTTCGGTGGATAATGTTTTGATTAAAATATTCAGATTTATGAAGAAAGTGGATCAATCCAATTAAGTGAAATATATCATGGGTGGATTTATTCACAGACGGAATTGATTAAGTAGATGAACTGACTTGGTTCCAGAGAAAGATTTAAAGGTGGTCTTCGACTCCTTATTGGACAAGTAAAATTCGGATAAGTGCATACACAAGGATATTGGAATGAAATTGACCACTGAAAGGATTGAGGGAGTAAAAAGAATAAAGCAATAACCCTCGGATTATCTTCTTGATCTACCACCTTGTTTCTAGTGGATAGTTATCAATCACAAAATGACCCGGGAGAAACATTTTGGATAATATAGGATTTTTCTTAGTAAGGCGATCACAACTATGCAACAACAGTGGAGAAGTTTGGATTAGTTGCATAAATAAGTCAATTGGATTCCATCACTAAAGAGGATATAACTATGGATATTCCCTTGCAATCTTAGTAGGCAAGATGAAAAATTGGATGGATGTATAATTGATTACTGAAGAAATTGTTGGATTACCCTGGTAATTGAGAAGAATGATTAATAACCATTGGATTTTAGAATTAATTAACAATCTTGTTATCGGTTGATACTTTAATACCAAGGCAGTAACTTGGAAGGAAAAGTTTTGGATAATAAGATTTGAATACTTATGGAATCAAATTGTGCATCAAAAAGGGATGAACTTGGATTATTAAGGATCCATGATATAAATAATGGATTGATGTAATATCATTAAGAGATATGAAGCTGACTGGAATGACCTCCAGCGAAATTTCAATGTTTGATGAAACTCGGATTCATGGAAGCCAAGTGATCATAAATTAATGGAGTTGAGTAAATTGATCACTAGCAAAATTTTGGATTTGAAACCTTGGTGAAATTTGGATGTACAAGAGCTAGTTGATCATGGATTAATGAGGTTGGAAGATCATAAGGATAAAAAAAACCCTGATTGGATTGTTGAAACCTCAGATTAAGCAATTGTTAAAAATTGGAGAGTAGATAACCCTGATTTGATCATTGGAACCCTGGATCACGCAATTTATATGATTGGTGGAGCGGATAAATAATCGCAATGCTTGACTAAAGATTTTAGACAAGGTAAAAAGAAAAAGCTTGGATTTAATCAAGGAGGAATAAAAACCCTGGATTATAAGCATGGAATAGAAGGACTATGGTTCATGAAGTGATACCTTGATTAATGGATTGGTATAAAAGAAAGATGGAATATCTTTGCAGAAAGAGATTTTGTTTCTTCTCCAATCCCGATAAGATCTAGTGCTCAGAACCCTGCGCTCTCTTTTGTGTGCCGTCTCGCATAGACGTTGCTTCTTTTATTTGGCCCTGTGTATTGCCTTCTTGCCCTTAGGCATTGTGTTTTGCAATCACAAGAAAAGCTTGTTTTTAAAATTTGGTTGTTCTATTTGGCTGGTGTGTTACCCCAATTTTCTGGGTGCACTCTCCTTAATTAGAGTGGAATCTCTTATCTATGCGAATCTCTTCGTACCTCGTGCTATTTCCGTCTCATCTTATTGCTGAACCCTCGTCAGGCTTTCAAGCAAGAGATGGATGGTGACCAAGTCAAAGAAATCAAGGCTCAGAAGCTCGAAGCCAACAACATCTCGGGAAAAGACAACGAATCAAAAGACTTAACCTGCAAGAGGATCAAGACCCAGTCCCCACTTCATGATGGATGCACCACTCAAGTCAAGCAAGTGATGGCAAAAAGCAATACAGCTACCGCTGGCCAAAGAAAGAGAAATAGACAAGTGATTGATGCTCGCCAAGAATGTAACCCTCCCCACAAGTTGAACTCGAAGGAAGACCAACCAAAAGGAAATCTTCGCATCACAGTGCCTGGCAAACCCCAAAAGGTTATCACTTGCTTCAATTGCAGAGATATTGGACATTATGCCAGTAGATGCCCTCAAAGACAAACAGATAGGACAAATAAGTGTTCTCCTCCCTATGGCATAAAAGACCCAGCAAATGAGCACTCCCAACCGGAAGTGGAAAAGCAGATAAAGGATGTCACTATTACCAACCCCGACATCAGCACAAAGGAAATAATCAACATCGAGTGCCCTCTTAACAAGTTCGGAAAGAATGCTAAGTGTTTCTATTGTGGAATCATAGGACACTACGCGAGTAAATGTCCCCAAAGGAAGAAAAGCATGCAAGCCATGGAAACCATCACCAATGACCTTAGCCCCAGCACCATGGAATGTTTTAACCCCAAGGGCACTACTCAAGGACAAACTATGCTTGACCCAAAGCTAATCTCAGATCCAGAAGTTCTGCCAACTACGGATTGTTGTGAGTGTGGCAAGAATGGACATAGTGCCCAAATGTCTCCTCCACTACGGCAGGATAAAAGAGGATTATGTTTTACTTGTGGACAAAAAGGGCATTATTGCTATAATTGCCCAAACCCTTATTGCCCCTACTGTAAGGGCATCATCTGCCAGGAGATTGCTACAAATACTTGGTGGCATGCACTCGGTGCGAAGAAAAAGGACATCAAGACGATCAATGCACCGACAGTTGCCCCAACTGTGACAAGGATCACCAAATCGGAGAATGCCCAATGAGTAAAGTCACGTGTTTTCTTTGTGAAGGACAAGATCACTGCCCAAAGGATTGCTCCTTGAGCATATTACTGACTAAGGCAGCTGAGATAAGATGGATGAGCTTGCAAGTTGCCATCAAACTTGCCGTGACAGGATCAGATAAAAAGAAATGAGAATCAAGAACCTTATTTTAAGGGGGGTAGCCAAGGATAACATAAGAACAACAAAGCACCACAGTAGATGGACCACTACCTTTCCAGGTTAAAAAGGATTTTTGGACTAGGCACTTATGGACAATAAGAATAGCCGAAAAAGTGAATTCAGTGCCTGAATAAGCAACCGCTACAAAGTCTACGGACAAGGTTTCCCCTACCTACCTTATCTCTCCAAGTGTTAATCCTTTTGGTGCAGGTTTCCTCTCACTCCCGACCGCTTCAAGGAAAGGACGACCTGCCCAGCAGATCTTTGTAACCTACTGCTAGCCAGTTGTCCTCTGTCTTCTTCTTTCTACTCTATCCGAATCTCGGGGACGAGATTCATTTTAAGGGTGGTAGGTTCTGTAACATCCCAAATTTGCGATTTGCAAAATAATGAAAATCTTATCTTAATTGTGGTGAGTTTCAAAATTTTGTTTGTTAAAGTTCTTGATTTGAAATTTGAGGTGGCAATAATTTAATTAAGAGAAGCAAAACTTCAAAAGGGAGAATCAAGATTTAAAAATCAAAATCGGAATTCTCAAAAACCCTTGGCAAATCCTAAATCCAAAATCTTTGAAAATTTAAATCCTTAAGGTTCAAGGTAATATTTAATGTTATCACCCAAATTTTCCTTGATACTTAAGTTGTTCAACAAGAAAATGTAAATGGAAAATATCAAAATTCAGAAAATCTTTTCGGCCTTTGGCCCATGCAACCCGACCGGCCCATTCGGCCAACCCCCTTTTTCCCCATCGCCCCTCCTCCTCATCCCCTTCCTCCCAAAGCAGCCGCCGCCAAGCTCCTCCCTCTCCTCTCCTCTATCTCCGCCCCCTTCCTCAGCTCATTCAAGCGCTTGAGCCTCGGCTCCAGCCCAGCAGGCCCTTGCCTCTCGCCTCTAGGGCAACCCAGCTCCAGCCCGCCCCTCCTCTTCCCTCGCCGCCGACTGCTCCGGCCCAGTCCATGAGCTGCTCCACCTCGCCTGGTGCCGTCCGGCGTCAATGCCGTGCCTTAACTCATGCATCGCGTCGCCGAGCTAGTCCCCTCTCTACCCGGCCTAGCTCCTAGTCGCCGCGCCATCTAGCTAGCTGCAGCTCAGAGTTACTCCTCTGTGGCCCTCCATCTCCGAGCCTGCACCCGCCTTCAATGGAGTTCAGCGACCTCACCTCCCCTTCCTCTGGCTCTACCGCCGCTCGTCACCCCGCGTCGAGCCAGCTACTACCACCCCTCCTTTACTCGCTTGCAGGTACCGAGCCATCCCCTCGAGTCACCTCTGCCCAGGCCAGCATTAGCTGGGTCTTCAATGCTCAACAACTAGCCATTCCACCGAGTGTAAGAAGGCCCCCAACTCATATTCTTTTTCCCCATTTTCTTTCCCGGCCGATATCACTTCTCCGGCAAGCCTCACGGCGAGCTACCCGCGTCCCGTTGCGCCACCTGGCCTCTTCTACCTCTCCCCTCATCTGATTGAAGTTTGGATATCGGGATTCACCGCACGACCATCTTCCTCAAGTCCGGCCGACGCCACCTTCGCCGCCGCCACGGCCGTTTCCCCTTCGATTCCCCGCGGTGGGAGCGACTCCTCGGCCCTCTGAAGCTTCCCTAACCGCCGGCCGCTGCTCCTACCCGCCAGCGTGGCCTCCCCACGCAAGCCAACCACCGTCGCCTCAAGCTCCTGTCGCCGGCCCACCTCGGCAACCGACCGGCAAGACCACCCCTACCGGTGAGTTCCCTGGGGTCTCCCCTCACTCACCCTCACCTCCATTTCGTTTTCCCTCCTTCCCTTCGCTTACTGACGTTTCCTCTGGTTCGTCGCCGTCGACCGGAACCGCCACCGCTTGCTACCTCGCCGCTGGTCTGAGACATCGCCTCAGTCTCCTCATCTCGGGGACGACTTGTGTCGGCCGTCGCCGTCGCCTCTCCTACCGTTCCCCGTCAGCTGCGCCGTCGCCCGAAGTGAGCTACTCCTCGGCCGAGCCCTCTCCTTCATCCCAGCCGAATGCACCTAAGTCTTCGGCCTCCCCTTTTTGTTTCTATGACAGGTGGGCCCCACTGATATGTGTATACAACTATGATTGTCACTTGCATATTTGTCCAACACTGCTATCTTGTGACAATTTGTATTGCAAATCTCAGTGGTCAAGTTTGAAAGTGGTATTAGAATTTAAAATGCAAATTGCAGGATTGAACAGAATTGTATGTTTAAATCAAATAAAACTCTATGAAAGAATCTATTAAACACTCTTGGTTAATTTCCAAATGATTAGTGTTTAGCACACTCTTGTTAGTTATAAAGTCATAATGTTTTGTACAGATCAAACTACCAGGACCTTGATTTATTGTTACATCTTAAATAGGCTAATGCAAAGCAAACTCATTACTTAACTAACTCTTGCTTCATAAAATGCTAATGCCAAATTGTTCCAAATCAATAGACCCTTCTTTTTGTTGATAATAGAATAAGCAAATCAAATATTCAATATCCTCATTTGTAAGTCCAATCTTCCATATCATCTTTAAGATGCAAAGATTCAAACATCTCTTTCTTTTGCATAAGAGACTATTGAACCTAGATAGAGGATTATTGCTCTTTACCTCAAATGTTTTGTCTTAGGATAACTATACAAAATGCATCCTAGGACTAAATCTTGAGGATAAGTCATGCAATGAATCCTTGAGCAAGTAGCACCCTTGATTGGTTATATTAAAGCATAACTTGCATCCTAATTAATCTAAATATTCTCGATCGATCGAGGGAAATTAATTATATACACTCTTATTAAATTATAACTCATGCCTCCGGTAAATCATCTCTAATAATCCTCTCTAATAAGTTTGTAAATTAAATAACTTGTTTCTAACCCTAATCGGACAAATAACCAATCCCCAACTAGATTATCTGGGAATAATTTGTCCAAGTATCGCATTATTAAGGCATAAGGTGTCTTTCACTAAATTAACACCCTTGACTAAATATATTGCTAAAACACAACTTCACATCTCCATTTAGTCTAATCATCTTCTAGTATTTAAATGAATGCAAGTTCATCAACTCAAACTTGTCAATTCATTAATTAAAAATCCTTAACCATCCCTAATAGAGCTGATAATCAGCAAACATAGTCAACCCTGTTTCAAAATCTTAATTGGATAAATACTCATTTCATCATATATCTACAACCATAAAATACATGTACTCAAGTATCTCAAGCAATCTTTCTAAAAGCGCATAAGTCCCGTTCAACTAATGGAACTTCCTTGATAAATATAAAATAATATAAATGAAGTTATAAAGAAAAGATCAAGCCTTTATCTTAAACCCAGTCAAAGGAACCTACCGATGACCCTTATTCAAATCCTTCTTGTCTTATAAAATTTTCCCTCTCGGTAATGCTATTCAATCAATTCCTTCCTCTACTTAAATCCATTCCGATCGCCCCCTCTCTACTCTCAGTTATAAGTAACATTAAACAAATTCAATTAAATTAATTTAAAACAGACTTTTGCCGCTATTGGATTTAATTGGGTTTTTCATTTGTTGCGCGTAATTAGAAACCGCCGTCTGAAGACGACAAGACCAAGCGGATTCGGGCTGCAAGGAAGATTCAATATTGATTGCGACTGACCGGTTAAGCGGGCTTTGAATTAAAATCAAGACCGCAGTAGATAAGCCAGGCAAGTCATCACTTTGATCATATTGATCCTACATTTTCCAAAAGTTATATGCTTTTAAATTATCAAAATGCATGCTTACATTGTTATGCAAATTATATCAAATATAAGGTAGATATCACCCTTTTATGCTACCACTATTATTAATATGACTTCCTTTACCGTTGGATTCAATTAATCCTTGTCGCCCTAGATAATATTACTATTAACATTAGCTAAGTTTTATTTATTGCCAAGTGAGTCCAGAGCTAGGGCATTCAGTTGTCTGGCTCATCATTATTCTTTAAACGGCAAATCGATTTTGGGCAGTCATGGGATGTAGATGACTGATAGTTTTGGTACAGATTATCTTGTGTTTCTCGAAACCCTAAAACTTGCTTTACCTGTCTGGGCGGATGGTAGGAGTGGTTGGTGGATGTAACATTGGGCTGTGGATGCCCGTCTGGACAAATTAAGGACTTAATCCTGTGTTGACCTCTCCATGTAAAACAGTGCAAACCACAAGCTGGCAAAGTGTAGGCATAGCTGAATAATTTACCAGACCCCCTAAGTTATCTCACAGGTCAGACAGGGAAGGAGAGTGGGGTGCAGGAGACCAAAGAAGGTTCTGCCTGAAGGGACACCGTGTAAAGGTGACGTGCACATAGGGTGGCGTTGTGGATGAAGCATTCCAGCTGAGCTAGTCGCTATGTGTGGTATTCCGCATAACCTATGGGTTCAACCCCATAGGGGTGAGGAGCTTAGGGGGAAAGGCATTGTAAAGGTCATGTGATAATCTGGTTGGTCTGCATGTCTAAGGAAACATGCGGAATATAACAATTAGGTTAGCTCTTGTGGGTAAAGTTGTGCAACTCTGCAGAGTCTAAAACTATTCGAACAGCCGAGCTCACGGTCAAGAGCGGACATGGGAACATCCTCGAGTTAGTTCTATTTCAAAAACATTTCTCGGGCGGGATGAAAACTAAGTAGGGAGATGTACTCTACTTTGTTGGATTTTTCCTGGAGAGATGTACTCCAGCGATAATTAGGGTGGACGTAGCCCAGTAACCAAACTTAGCATGGGTGGAGGTAACCATACACCTTAAAAGGGTGGATGTAACCTGCGCTACTATATATATTGCACTCTCTCTTTACAACTGCATTTCGGTGAAAATGGCTAAGTCTCAGGAATTTTACCTATTGTATTGGAATTGCTGCTTTAGCAAATAAAATAACCTCGAGCCTCCTTTCACAGCCTTGCATATAATAGTTATTAGCGTTGTATTCTGTGTGGTGACTTGTTGAGTACAATTTGTACTCACTGTTGCTTATTACCCTCGATCGATCCAGATGTAAGAAAGCCTGCAATGCTTTAAAAAGGGTTGACAGAGCTGGTATCCAAGAAGGCCATGGACTTAGGTCGCGAAACCCCAGTTGGCTGCCTGTGGGCAAGTCTTAAGGGTTCCACTTGTGTGAAGATTTTCCGCTGCTGCATTCTCTGCTTTCTCGGCCTAATCGGCCCATGTAAGTTATTACTGCATTAATTACGCTTTTTCTTAATATGTTTTTGATATACAGTGATGTAACTGTGAGCACTAGCTACTGATCCAGGGAACAGTGCAGAAATCACAGCAGCCATGCAAGCCCTAATCCCACGTGGCTACAACGTGTCAAGTCACGTAGATGCCACGTCAGCACCCAAACGCTTCCACCTACCACGTCAGCTGCCACATCATCCACCACATGTCATGACATGTCACTATGCCACATCACCACCACGTTAGCCCTACCATGCCACTTGACAGCCATGTGTCTGCCACATCAGCAAGCCTAGTCACTAGTACACTATTCTATACACCGAGTTCACTGTAGACTAGCCTTTCCATGCACTAGGTCGATATCGCAATTACATTTTTGAATTTCTAATATTTTCTTTAGGATTAAGTTTTCAAGAGCCCGTTCTTCTTCGTCCTATCTCTGATTGACCCTATTCTTTTTCCTAAATTCATCTAAAATCACGCTCTATCTCTTGGCTCTGGCTTTATTTTGTGTTTCATTTGGTTTTCTCTCTCGTTAGAGCTTGTCTTCGATGAAGCTGAAGCAAGATTTGAATTTCAAGAACAATTAACTAAGAAAGGCCAAGGCTAGTTGTGTCCTTTGGTCATGTTGAACCTAGTTTTTAAATCTATTATTTATTTATTTTATTTTAAATTATCATTACATTGTTATTTTATTACAAACTCTTGTACTGGTAGTTATGGTCCAATTTGATTAATTCCACCTTAATAATTTGAATGCCATGTTACCATTATCACCATAAGATGGAATATTATTTAGTGATACAATACTAGTTATCACATGGGTCATATGTTTGATATGCTTAGCACGCTTATAGTCTCGTTGGGTTTATCATCACATGTCATCAATTAATTAATTTGACTTAATGAGATATTGAATCATGGTTACAACCACAGTTATAAAATTTGTATACCATGATATTGGTGTGTCATTGATGTTAGTTATACAAACTTAGTTTTTACTCAGACAAGTGATCTTGCAGTAAACAAAGAAGTGCAGATTCACATCAAGGGATGTGGACGTCTCGCCTGGGAAATATTTCAGAATTTAACTTTGTACGTTATTGATCTAAGCCTTACCATACAACCATGTGTCTAGTATGGGATAGACTTAGCTGATTAATTTATAATATTTTAATTTTAATTTCGCCAATGTGATGAACATGGCTACTAATTTCATGAGGCGCAAGAGGAGGCTCGCTGACTAGGTTGTAGCCTACGCAGTTGCGAAATCTTAGTGGGCAAAATTGAGTTGAGATTCAGCATTATAAAGGCTTTGTTGTGATTTTCTTTAATGTGAGGATGATCACATCGTGTGGGTAAAGTTATACAATCTCTGTAGAATGTAAAACTATTCATATAGCTTTGTCTTTGATTACAGACAATGCTCGGTGATTTCACACGAAGGGTAGAGATTTCATAAAACATGGTTGGGATAACTTTGGAAAGTAAATGGTTAGTTCACTGGTGGTTAAATTCGTGAATGGTTAGTTCACGAGTGGTTCAAAGTGGTTTATTGTATTCCTTTTATTAGTAACTTATTATCATTTTTCTTAAAGTTCACTTTCAATCTATTTATTGTATTTACTTTAAAATATTACTTTCTACAAAGTAATTTTTTAGCTATTATTTGGTAAGTCTTATATATTATATTGTATCTTTGTTACAAATGACTTGCTGAGTACCAATATACTCACAGCTTTATGTCTAATATTACTCAGTTGAAGAGAAGGAGCCATATCAGTAGGAGGTACCTGAAGGAAGATATTTCATGACTTCGCAGATTAGGACTTCACTTCCTAGTCAATTGCCTGTGGACATGTCGAATGACTACCATACTTAATTTGTTTTCCACTGCTAGCTTCTTAAGCCCCTCAGACTAATATTTGTAAGCTTGGCAATAAGGATGTACTCGGATAATTATAAAGAATTGAGTTTTTTCTTTTATTAATCATGCATATGGTCGATATTTCATCTATATTTACACTGTATGCACTAGCGTGATCTTGGACAAGAGCGATATACACAGAGAGTCCAGATTTACATATTCGGGTCTCGAAAGTTATGAGGGCATCATTCTATGCGGGGTCAAAAGTAACCCCAATGTGAATAGTCCTTGAAGGCTCCGTTAGATCTAGAGGAACCTCCTTGACTTGCTCGTTCAGTTTTGGCATAGCTTTAGGCTTCGATTGCTTGGTCGAAGGCCGTGCCTTGGTGGAGTCTCAAGTTAGTAACTTGCCGACCATCTCGAGGGACTTGGGGTCGCATGTAAGCACCATCTTTTTATCACAGCAGACTGTGATCACTCCTTTGGGACCTGGCATTAATTATCCAAAAACATGCTAGAGTTGGTCATCCAAGTATGGCATTACATGCCATGTCAAAATCGACTACATCAAAGGAGATTTTCTCTACCATGAAGTTGCCTGGAAAACCAAACGTAACAAGTAGAGAAACTTGGCCAATTGGCTTGGCCGAAGACTCTGGTACGATCCCATGAAATGAGTATCATACAGTCTTTATTCTGGTTCAAGGAACTTCCATATCATCCAGAGCACTCACAAATAAAATATTTAAAGAACTACCGCCATCAATCAACACTCGATTCACTCGACATTTGTTGATGGTGGGCAATCACTTTTCTCAAAGGAGATGATGAATTTCGACCACTTAGGAAGATTATTGACAAGGGAAGGGTCAATGGGGTTTACTTCTCGTTTGACAGCCTTGTACTATCATTTTGATTCATATGCCAAAGATCCTCTTTAGATGTGCTCGATGGTATGCTTCAGATCCTGGAACAACATCTCCTCATCATCTTCTGATTGCTTCCGACCACTCGTTTGTCCCAACTCTTCGAGAGCAAGGAATGGTCCTTTGCCAGAGTAGTAGTTCTCGAGTATTTGTTGAAAAACTTAGCAAATGTGAAAGTCGTGCCCTTCCTTTTTATAGAGAGCACACCACCTAGGCTTATTGTCCTTCTATACGGGTGCTTTACCTTTGCCCTAATCGAAGTACTGCTTGGGGATATGTGCTTCCTTATCATCCACGGCCAAGACCTCTTGGAACTTTCGGCCTGAGGCTTCTAACTTTTGGCCTTGTTCTTGGACTTCTTAGCCTTTTCCTTCCTTTTATTGCCTTTTCCTTTCTCTCTGGAACTTCGATTGACCTAATCGATAGTTTTAGTCCATTCGATTGCTGCAGCAGCAGTCGCGTAGCGATCAACCATCTTTAAAAGCTCGGCGATGGTAGTCAAAGGATTCAAGGCGATATTCTTTGTGAACCTCCTATTGCGAACTCCCTGCTTAAATGCCCTGATGATAGATGTGTTAGAGACCTCTGTAATGGAATCACAAACCTGACTAAATCATCTGATGAATTGTCGTAGGGTCTTATTGTTATTCTACCTCATCCGGTGTAGGTTGTCCTCCTTCCCAGCTGAAAGCATCTAGGGCCCCAAATTTAGGGTTTTGATAATTAATGACGTTTTATGAATATAGGAGTAACATGTGTGTTAAGATCGTATAGATAAAGTCTCATATGTTAAATGGACAAGAACAAGCTGCATGGAATCTCGGCGTCAAGAAAGATTAAAACAGATATACATAAAATATAGGATCATTTTTGTTTTATCGGTCTTTGGAGAAAGGTGGAAGACCGGACTATAGGTTATATCCCGTACTATTAAGAGGGATCCTTCAAAGTAGCTTGATAGCATGCTTGGGTGCATATTGGATCAATTTAGGATTATGCATGTATTTGAAAAGAAGTTTGAAAACTCACTGTGCTCTCTCAGGAAAATCGGTAGCACCGCACCCACCTGCGGTACTACCGCAGTGCGGTAGTACCGACGTGTAAACTGCGGTACTACCGCACTGAGGTAGTACCGATTTTTATGCGATACGCTTTTTCCAGAGAGCACCCGTTTAGGCGACTTCAACTCACAAAAATCGGTAGTACCGAAATTTGAATAGCGGTAGTACCGCATGGTACCGCGGTAATATCGATTTGCAAAACGTTTTTCCAGAGAATTCCTCGAGAAAGAATTTAACTGGCCAGAAATTGGTAGTACCGCACTAAATTCCAACGGCTAGTTCTGTTGCGTCTGACATAGTCGTTACTGTGTGCTATAGTAAAGTGCGGTAGTACCGCACTTTGTACAGAGGTAGTACCGATTTCCCTGATTTTTCAGGATTAATTTTCTCCAATGGCTAGTTTTGATTGGTGAGGGTATAAATACCCCCACCTACACTTGGGCAGGTTGCTGAAGTTGCATTGAACACATTTGAGCCCTAGATTATTCACTCCACTCTCTTTTACTCTCTTGAGCAGACTTTTGAGTAGTGGAGAGATTTTCAAGTGCATTCAATTCTAGTTAATCTATTGTGCACTTGAGTGTCGTCAAGTGAAATTGGTGGTCTATTCTCTTGGTGCTTGCCGGCACTTAGATGGCGAGAAGTTTGATTGCCGGTGACTTCTTCAAGGAAGATTGTGAAGAAGCCTGTGCCGACTTGTGAGTGGTTTGGAGCTCGCCATCTCTGGAGAGGAGGAAGAACTACCACTAGTGATCGAGGAGTTTGGCTTAATTCGTGGAGCCGGTCCAAGGGTGCTTGGGCTTTCCTCAACGTGGATTAGTAAAAACCGGCAAGTCTTCGATAACACGAGAAAACATCGTTTGTCATTGTGATCCTTTTATTCTCTCTCAGCATTTATATATTGCTTGTGATTGCTAGTGCTTGTAGTTTATTGAATTGTTTGGGTAGAATTGTTATAATTGAGTAGGGTAAAATTCCTCTAGTATTCTTGTCTAATGTTGAAATTGAAATTACTTGTTTATTTAGGCAAGAATTTTATAACCTCCTATTCACCCCCCTCTAGTCGGTTATCCTTGATCCTACAAGTGGTATCAGAGCTTGGTCTTTCATTCATTAGACTTAACTGTCTAGAGAGAAAAGGATTACTAACGAGGGGGACAATAGGCAAGACACCACAATTTGATTGAACAAATTATTTCTATTGGAAAATTAGAATGTCAATTTATCTTAAAGCTATGAGCCCGAGCATTTGAAAAATAGTAAATGAGGGTTATGTTATGCCACTTGATCCACTACACCTCACAGATCAAGATGCACGTAACACTCATTTAGATGCCCAAGCAACAAATACACTATTTAGAGCATTGAACGCGGATGAGTTCAATAGAGTGAGCAACCTAGAAACTGCTCATGCTATTTGGACAACCCTCTCAGAAATTCATGAGGGAATATCCACGGTCAAGGAAGCCAAATTGCATCGGCTTTGGATCAAATATGAAATATTTACAATGTTGCCTCATGAAAGTATCAATGAGATGTACTCTCATTTGAACAACATTGTAAATGAGCTCAATAGCCTAGGCACGTCACTAACCGATCTTGATATTGTAAGAAAAATGCTTAGGGTGTTGCCAAAAATGTACGAGATGTTTGTGACTCTCTTCCTCAACTCACCCGAATTGCCAAAAATGACGCCAACACAACTCTTGGGTAATCTAATTACCAATGAGTTGTACAAGAGGGACAAGGAGGAGCACTTGGAGCAATCCTCCTCCAAGAGCAAGAAGATCACCGCTTTTAATGCCAAGGCAGTATCAAGCGAAGAATCTGAGGATGAAGAAGATGACTCGGAGGAGGAGATGGCTCTCCTCATGAGAAGAATGAAGATGTTCATGAGAAGGTATCCACACTGAAGTGGAGGACAAGGATCAAGCAAAAAGGAGCGATCCTTCGACAACAAGAAGTGCTATAGCAACATTCGTTGCTATGAGTGCAATGAGAAAGGGTACATTGCATCTCAATACCCCACTAAGAAAGATGACAAGGAGAAGTTATCAAAGAAGAAGAACTATCATGGCAAGAAGAAGCTATTCAAGAAGCTTCACATGGGTGGTAAAAATGATGCCCACATTGGCGAGTGGGATTCCGAGGCGGAGTATTCCGACTCTGACTCAAGCGAGGATGAGTCTCCCAAAAAGAAAGGACTCGTCGGTATCGCCATCAAGTAGGCTCCATCAGTATTCTCCACTCCTACATGCCTCATGGCTAAGTGACAAAATGTAAAAACTTGTCATGATGATGATGAGCCCTCATACGATGAATTAATGGACATGCTAATTGACTTAAATGAATTTCTTGGAAAATAGAAGTCTAAATTTAAGGAACTAAGGAGAGAACATATCTCTCTAAAGAAATCTTTTGAAGAGCTAAAAGAAGCTCATGACTTGCTTATCCAAGAAAATTCAAACAAATCTTAGTCTAGCATTGGAGTTAATTGTGTTATTATTGATGATATGCCTAGAGTAGAAGTTGCTAAAGTAAATATTTCCACTTCATGTGATGATTTGATTGCCATGCTATGTTCTTATAGTATTGATAATATTGTTGACTTATGTGATGAAGAACTTGTTGTTGAAAATTGCAAATTAAAAGAACAAGTTGTCCGATTAAATAAAAGTTTAGAAAGATGCTTCAAGGGTAAGGCCACCCTTGACAAATTATTGAGTGAGAAAAGATGCTCATTCAATAAGGAGAGACTTAGGTATGTGCCCAAGAGAGGTAAGAAACCCTCAAAGCCGGTCACAAGGTTTGTAAGACCAAGTGGTAAGCAAATAAAAATATTTCAAAATCTAGTAATGGCAAGGTTATTACAAAATTCATTGGCACTTCAATTTTAATCGTTAAAAATAATGTCATTTGGGTGCCCAAAATCTTGGTTACTAACCTCTAAGGGCCAAAACAAATTTGTGTACCTAAAAGAACTTGATTTTCTTTTGTAGGTGAACTACAAGACCGGTGGTCGACATTGGGTGCTTGATAGCGGGTACACTCAACACATGACCGGAGACCAGAAGATGTTCACCACATTTGAAAATGGAAGCAATGAAAAGATCACCTTCGACGATAATAGCAAAGGAAAGATATTAGGGTTGAGTAAAATTGCTATCTGCAATGACCTTTCCATTTCTAATTTCTCATTAGTTGAAACATTAAATTTCAATTTGCTCTCTATTGCTCAATTATGTTATCTAAGCTTAATTTGCTCATTCTCAAAAGATGGTGTTACCATTTCTAAAGAAAAGGAAAATAAAGTTGTTTTCAATGATTTTCGTTTTGGAAATATCTATTTGGTAGATTTCAGTACAAATGATTCCAGATTAAAAACTTGTCTTTTAGCTAAAACCTCTTTGGGATAGTTATGGCATAGGAGATTGGGTCACGTGGGTATGATTCAACTCAAAAAGTTTTTCAAAAATGATTTAGTTGTTGGCTTGAAGGATGTGAAGTTTGAGAAAAATAAGCTTTGTAGCGCTTGGATTTGTAGTGCACGGAAAACAAGTGGCTAATTCTTGTCCTTCCAAAAGTATCATATCAACATCTAGACCATTAGAGCTCTTACATATGAATTTGTTTGGGCCAACAACCTACAAGAGCTTAGGGAGAAATAGCTATTATTTAGTCATTGTGGATGATCATTCCCGATATACATAGGTCTTCTTTCTAAATGATAAAAGTGATGTCCGCGAGATTTTCAAAAGCTTTGCAAAAAGAGCACAAAATGAATTTGATTTTAAAATAAAGAAAATTAGGAGTGACAATGGTTCCGAGTTTAAGAATGCAAAAATTGAAAATTTTTATGAGCAACTTGGAATAAAGCACGAATTTTCAACTACATACACTCCGGAGCAAAATAGAGTTGTAGACAGGAAGAATCGTACACTAATTGAAATAGGTAGGACAATGCTTGATGAGTATAACACTTCCGATATGTTTTGGGCGGAAGCAATCAATACCGCTTGTCATGCCATAAATCGCCTTTATTTGCATCGACTCTTGAAAAAGACCTCTTATGAGCTAATAATGGGAAAGAGGCCGAATATTTGTTATTTTAAAGTATTTGGATGCAAATGCTATATTTTAAGAAAATGTGTTCAGCTCTCAAAATTTCAAAGTCGGTTGATGAAGGTTTCCTATTAGGTTATTCTTTAAATAGTAAAACTTATAGATTTTTTTAATAAAAATTCTGGTATAATTGAACAATCATGTGATGTGCAATTTGATGAGACTAATGGCTCTCAAGAAGGGCAAGAAAATTTGGATGATGTAGGGGATGAATGATTAAGAAAGGCTATGAAAAATATGCAAATTGGAAGCATCAAGCCAAAAGAGGACACAAGTGATCCACCTTCATCAACCCAAGTTCAACTTTCTACTTCATCCACACCAAGCACCATTCAACTTCAAGATGAAAATAAGGAAGTGCAACCTAAACCGTTGAGAATTTACAACGCATTATCAAAGGATCATCCAATACACCAAATATTGGGTGATGTGAGTAAGGGTGTTCAAACTCGTTCTAAATTAGTTTTCTTTTGTGAACATTACTCGTTTGTTTCTACTCTTGAGCCCAAGGTTGTAGATGATGCACTAGATGACCCCGATTGGGTAAATGCCATGCATGAGGAGCTAAATAATTTCACAAGAAATGATGTATGGAGTTTGGTAGAGAGACCCAAGGAGCACAATGTGATTGAGACAAAATGGGTCTTCCGCAATAAATAAGATTTCATAGAATTGTGGTAAGAAACAAAGTAAGGTTAGTCGCTCAAGGTTTTATTCAAGTCGAGGGACTAGATTATGATGAAGCTTTTGCTCCCATAGCTAAACTTGAGTCAATTAGAATCTTGCTTGCTTTTGCATTATGCTTCGATATTAAACTTTATCAAATGGATGTTAAAAGTGTCTTTCTTAATGGAAAAATAACCGAACTTGTATTTGTTGAGCAACCTCCCGGGTTTGAGGATCCTAAGAATCCAAACCATGTTTATAAACTATCAAAGGCGCTATATGGACTTAAACAAGCCCCTAGGGTATGGTGTGAGCGCCTTCGAGATTTTCTAATTTCTAAAGGATTCAAAATCGAGAAAGTTCATACAACATTATTTACAAAAGTTATTGACAATGAATTCTTTGTATGCCAAATATATGTTGATGATATTATCTTTTGTTCTACTAACCAAGACTTTTGCAAAGAATTCGGTGATATGATGTCTAGGGAATTTGAAATATCTATGATTGGCGAATTAAGTTATTTTCTTAGACTTCAAATCAAACAACTCAATAATGGAACTTTCATTAACCAAACCAAGTATACAAGAGATTTACTCAAGAAGTTTGGTATGGAGGATGCAAAACCCATCAAGACTCCCATGGCAACTAACAGGCATTTGGATTTAAATGAAGGAGGTAAGCCGGTAGATTTAAAGCTTTATAGATCCATCATAGTTAGTTTACTTTATTTTATCGCATCTAGACCCGATATTATGTTTAGTGTTTGCATGTGAGCATGGTTTCAAGTATCTCCTAAAGAGTGCCATTTGGTGGCCGTAAAGAGAATTCTAAAATATTTAAAAGATTCCTCTAGTATAGGCTTGTGGTTTTCAAAAGGTGCTAAATTTGATTTAATAGGATATTCGGATTCCGACTATGCGGGTTGCAAAGTAGATAGAAAAAACACCTCCGGAAGTTGTCAATTTTTAGGAAGGTCCTTAGTATATTGGTGTTTCAAAAAGCAAAACTCTGTAGCACTTTCAACCGCCGAAGTCGAATATATTTTAGCGGGTAATTGTTGTGCACAATTGTTATGGATGAGGCAAATATTGGTGGATTATGGAATCAAATTTGATAAAACGCCTCTTTTGTGTGATAATGAAAGTGCGGTGAAAATAGCCAATAACCCCGTCCAACACTCAAGAACCAAGCATATAGATATTAGACACCATTTCTTGAGAGATCATGTTAGCAAAGGGGATATTGAGATTAACCACATAAGAACCGAGGATCAACTAGCGGATATTTTCACCAAGTCTTTATATGAAAGTCATTTTTACAAATTGAGAAATGAATTAAATATTTTAGACTTCTCAAATGTAGCTTGAACCCCTGCTGCATGTGTTCAGATGTTATTTTGGTCATTTGAGTAGTTTTTCTGGTGATTTACCAAAGATTTTTGCCAAAACCTTGTATTTCCATAAAAACTATTTTATTAGGTTTCAAATATGTTCTCTAATGTAAAATTATTCTGAATGATTCTTCCTTGAGTGCAAAACTAGGGATCATTTGCATAAAGTCTCAATCCATTCTCAAAATCAGCAAGTCTCAGAAAAATCGGTACTACCACTGTTGAATGTGCGGTACTACCGCAATGCGGTAATACTGTAGTTAGGCACAGTACTACCGCGGGTAAGTGCGGAACTACCAATTTTTCTTAAAGAGGGCGGTTACTTCCGGGATTTTCTCCCATTTCTTTCCAAAACCTTTCCCTCTCTCCTCATAACTTCAAACCACCCAAAAAACTTCTCTCTCTCCCTCTCCTCCCCAAGAACACTCTCAACACCCTACCCCAATCTCCAAATCCGGTGGAATTTTCGTGTTTCTTGGACTTATTTCTGCTTCACAAGTGTTGACCTCCTCCACTCCTTGAGATATTTCGGATCATCACTTCAAATTTCATCCCTTTTGACCACTTTTATGAATCTAGGTTAAAACTTGAAATGTAGACGTTTTGATGCTATATTCTTGGGCAAATCAATAGTTTTAGTGATGTTAGATGATTTAACATCTTTCTATTGGACCATATCCATCAAAAATATCACTTGAAATCATTGATAAATCTGTCCTAGAAACCTTTAGGAAAATCGGTAATACCGCTCGAGGGCACGGTACTACCGCAGTGCGGTACTACCGCGGGGGTCAGCGGTACTACCGCACCCTGGTACTACCGCACTTTGTACTACGGTACTACCGATTTCCCTGAAAATTCAGCATAATATCTTCATCCAATTTCAACCTAATCTTCATATCTTTTAGCACTTCTTTGACTTCCAATTTTCTCCTTTTCTCAAGATGGCTCCCAAGACACGGAATGCTGTCAGGAAGGTCGCTAAAAGTAGACATCCGGTGAAGAAGTTGTATACTAGTAGCGGAAGTGCAGGTCAAGGCTCATATCGACAAGCCCCTGCTTATGTCCCTCCTCCTGCCGAGACAGAGCATGAGGAGCTCCTTGAACAGATTCAAGAGGACAGTGACGATAGAACCCCCAATGATTCCGATACCGAGTCTGATCGCTATATGAACTCTTCTTCTGACAACCAAATGCCTGACACAGCAGAAGAAGAGGATGTTGATGATGAGGAGGACAGGGCCCCGGCCGACAGTGAGCGAAGGGACAACATTCGTGGCATGCATTGTGACGATTATGCTAATCCTCAGGCATCGCAGGCAGTATGTGTTTTCCAAGAACATTGCAAACCCAAGATCTCATACACAATTTCAGGAGCAAGTGTATGAAGAGCTTTATCTCAATAGCCGGTTTGCAAATCACAAGTATGTGGACTGGGATCACATAGATGGCTTGGATATGTTCACCGGGACTTGGCGCATGTTCCAAGATTCCAGTATACACCACCTAGTAACACTCAAATCGGATTACAATGAAGAAGTGATTCGACAATTCTATGCGAAATTGTGGATATCCCCAAACTATGAGCACTTTGAGTGGATGACCGGAACTCAATATATGAGCTCAAATAACGCAGAATTTGAGGCTGCCTTGAACACCTTCTCAAGTCCTTATGAAAAGGTGTTTGATCGTCTGGCAATTCCAAAGAGTGGGAGTTATGACACTATTAGATGACATGTCTGGAATCTGATTCGCTACATCACAACAGGAACCAGGTTTGATGTGATTGATTTGATAATCCGTGAGATGGATGAGTCTAAGAATGATCGGACTCGAAGGATCAACTTTGCACCATACATTATGAAGCTGATTATACATAAGAATGGTCCTTTCAAAGGTAGCAAGGGAGGAGTTCACAAGCCATACAAACCGCGAGATCATCAGTTGCCCCCGAGCCTGAGTGCGCATCCTGGAGCTTCCTCCTCTTCTTAGCCACAGGGGGAGCAAGGGTTGCAAGGAGATGAAGCGACAATGGCTCAACTCTATGCTGCAGTCATGGGTCTGAGTGGTAGCATGACAACCATCTCAGACAATATGACCACAATGAGCGGCAACGTCGCCTCTCTCACCGAGCAGTTCTCTTCCCTATCCGATGACTTCTCCTCTCTATCCGGTCAGATCACTACCCTCGACGACAGGATGACTCCTCTCGAGACCGCCGTTGCTCCTCGTCACTACGAGCGCCGCAGTCGCCGTCATCGTGATGCTGCTCCTCAAGCCCAAGATCCAGCTCCCCAGGAGTAAATTTTTTTGGTATGTTGATGCCAAAGGGAGAGAAAGTGATAGAGAAGAAGAAGAAGGTGGAGAAGAAGAACAATTACTATCTTTTTCTATTTATGTAATAGTCTATGTGGTGTAATGACACTATGGATGTTTTTATCTTTCTAGCTTGTATGTGATGAACAACTTAAGTCATGTAATGATCTTTATGCTTCCGTTTTTTATCTAAATTTTTAGTTCTAACTCATTGCTGCTTCATGAAATGTCAAGTATTTGTCATTCGCATATCATAAATCTCTTGAAATTCATATTTATCAATTCCCCAATAAAAGTATTGTTCATATGTGCAATTTAAACTCATTTCATATCATATATGCACATATTTAGGGGGAGCATGTCAAATTGACTTTGGAAATAAATTGGATCATTTTTAGCCTTTGCAATAAAATGAAAGATTCAATTATCACTTCAAAAGTCAAAAATTGAGTATGCAACTTGTTCTCATACAAGTAGTGTATTCAAAATCATTCTTCTCTCTTATAACTCGTGTGTTGTCATCAATTACCAAAAAAGGGGAGATTGAAAGTATCTAGGCCCCCGAATTTAGGGTTTTGGTAATTAATGATGACTAACATGTTTGCTAAGATCGTATAGATAAAGTCTCATATGGAAAATGGACAAGAACAAGCTGCATGGAATCTCGGCGTCAAGAAAGATAAAACAAAGGTACATAAAATATAGGATCGTTTTTATTTTATCGGTCTTTGGAGAAAGGTGAAAGACCGGACTATAGGTTATATGCCGTACTATTAAGAGGGATCCTTGAAAGTAGCTTGATAGCATGCTTGGGTGCATATTGGATCAATTTAGGATCATGCATGCATTTGAAAAAAAGTTTGAAAACTCACTGTACTCTCTTAGAAAAATCGGTAGCACCGCACCCACCTACGGTACTACCGTAGTGCGGTAGTACCGACGTGTAAACTGCGGTTCTACCGCACTGAGGTAGTACCGATTTTTATGCGGTACGTTTTTTCCAGAAAGCACCCGTTTGGGGGACTTCAACTCACAAAAATTGGTAGTACCAAAATTTGAACAGCGGTACAACCGCAATACGGTAGTACCACATGGTACCGCGGTAATACCACATGGTACCGTGGTAATACCGATTTGTGGAACATTTTTTCAGAGAGTTCCCTGAGAAAACTTAACTGGCCAGAAATCGGTAGTACCGATATTAGCACGACGGTACAACCGCAGTGCGGTAGTACCGCACTTTCAATGGCGGTAGTACCGCATTAAATTCCAACGGTTAGTTCTGTCGCTTCTGACATAGCCGTTACTGTGTGCTACAGTAAAGTGCGGTAGTACCGCACTTTGTACAGAGGTAGTACCGATTTTTCTGATTTTTCAGGATTAATTTTCTCCAATGGCTAGTTTTGGTTGGTGAGGGTATAAATACCCCCCGACCTGCACTTGGGCAGGTTGCTGAAGTTGCATTGAACACATTTGAGCCCTAGAGCATTCACTCCACTCTCTTTTACTCTCTTGAGCACACTTTTGAGTAGTGGAGAGATTTTCAAGTGCATTCAATTCTAGTTGATCTATTGTGCACTTGAGCGTCGTCAAGTGAAATTGGTGGTCTATTCTCTTGGTGCTTGCCGGCACCTAGATGGCGAGAAGTTTGATTGCCGGTGACTTCTTCAAGGAAGATTGTGAAGAAGCCCGTGCCGACTTGTGAGTGGTTTGGAGCTCGCCATCTCCGGAGAGGAGGAAGAGCTACCACTAGTGATCGAGGAGTTTATCTTAATTCGTGGAGCCGGTCCAAGGGTGCTTGGGCTTTTCTCAACGTGGATTTGTGAAGACCGGCAAGTCTTCGATACCACAGGAAAACATCATTTGTCATTGCTAGTGCTTGTAGTTTATTGAATTGTTTGGGTAGAATTGTTATAATTGAGTAGGGTAAAATTCCTCTATTATTCTTGTTTAGTGTTGAAATTGAAATTACTTGTTTATTTAGGCAAGAATTTTATAACTTCCTATTCACCTCCCTCTAGTCGGTTATCCTTGATCCTACACCAACAGCAGTTGTTCGTGCCCCGAAAGTTGGCTAATAGAAGATCATAGAGGTGTTGCCATGAGTGGATCGACTCTAGTGGTTGATTGAGCAACCACGATCAAGTAGATCCTTTGGGCATAGTCGAAAGGTAGTTAGCCATGGCTTGCTCTCCTCCTTCTACTGCTCAAACCGCTGTCGTGTAAATTTGAAGAAACTCAATTAGATTCTGGGACCCATCAAACTTCTCCATATTCACTGGCTAAAATTGTAGTGGCCAGCAGACTGCTCAGAGTTCAGACATGAACGCCCAACATCTGGTAATGAGATCATGATGCCTCCTTTGCGGCAAAGGGTGATTAGTGTCACTGGGCGACCGTACTCGGCGATGTCTAGCAGTTGATGGAGCCAACCTGTAGTAGGCCTTGTCCATACGAGGGTGATACTCGGTGTTTTCTATCTACTGCAGTAGATTCGTTGCTCGAAGCGGTGATTGATCACCTCCTTGATAAACTTACCAATCTGGGGATGTTCGAGGAACTCTCCTCCAACTAAAGATATGGTTTGGAAAATAACATGATCTGTCATCATGTTGATTCCCATGATGTAGTTATGCGAATGACTAGATACAGTCATACCTGTCTGACTCCCGAAGTTGTGTCGACAAGGTTGCTTGAGTCTGGCCATGATGCTGTGAAGTCTTTGCGTGATCCCTTCGACGAAGTGGTCATAGCCTAGTGCTCGAGCAAGCTCTTGAGGTGGATTCTCGAGCAAGTCGTTGATGTGTTGAAGCTCTCATGCCTCTTTAGATTGGTATTGGACATGCCCAGGTAAAGACCTCTAGACAGCCAATTGTCTTCTCCGAATGGTCTCAGGATCCTTAATATCTGAGGTTGGTTAAGACCGCCTTAAAGGAGAGCGATTATTTTTAGAATTTCTCCCACTCTCATTAGAGAACTCACCTGGCTCGTCATTGGAGATCTCCTCGCCATCCTCATGAGGGGTGGTAGTGTGTGATCGGCAAAGAGCATCCTCAGGCCTTCCTCTGAGAGAGTGATTAGTATCTATGGAGAGGGCAAAGACCTCTGTAAGATGGAGGAAGCCGACTAGAGGGGGGTGAATAGGAGGTCAAAAAATCTCTTTTAATTTATTATCAATTTCTATTTCTCTATTTGGCTAAAACTAATTATATAATGCAGAAGCTTAAGACAATTTAGTTTAGCACAAACACGACTCAAATCAACTAGGTTTACCTAAATGCACCAACAACCTAAGTCTATGTCAAAGGTTTGCAATCCTAAGATGACAAGCAATCAATTTAATTTTATGAATGTAAATTTTTTGAATATAAATTGAGAATAAGAAAATAAACCACAATTGACATGGTTATTTTTTTACCGTGGTGTTCGAAGACTTGCCGGTTTCTCCTAGTCCACGTTAAGGTAAGCCCAAATTAATTGGATCAGCTCTATGAATTAAGCCTTCCATATCAAATCTACTAGTGGTAACTCTTTCCCACTCCGAGTAGGTGAGCTCCAACCTTCACACTTTGTCAGGTCTTCTCACAATTTTTTTTGAAAAGATCACCGCGCACGACGCCTCCAATGCCGTCTAGAAGTCGACAAACTCCAAGAGTAATAAGTCAAGCTGCTTGCTTGACTCTCACAACGTGCAATAAATGCATAAGTTCAAGTGGATACTCAATTCACCTCTAGATGCAACACATGCAATCTAAAACCTTCGCTTTGTTTACAAGTTGCAACACATACACAATTGAGAGGAGAACCTCACACTAGCTCAAGAGAGTGTCCAAAGATGCTAAGAATATCTCTCCCAACCGGCCAAGGTATATATGTAGCCCACACCATATAAACTAGCCATTAGAGATAGAAAATAGGATTATCGGAAGTATCGTAGGCAAAACATCAGTACTTCTGCTCCCCTTCGCAACAATCAGAAAACTAATCATTACTTAGAAAATTGAAAGTTCCTCCATTCATTTTACAGTACTTTTGATCACCGAAAGTATCACGCCACACACGTGGAACTACCGCTCTCGCGGGAAGAAGAAAACCACCACACAGGTGTTTCTTTGGAAAAAATGTACTGCATGATTTCCTGAAACTTCTGAAGTCTGGTAGTACCGTGCAACACATGCCGGTTGTACCGCAAGCCGATAGGACCACTCACACAGAGCTGATAGGACCATGTCTAGTAGTACCGTGGAACACATGTTGGTACTTCCTATCCTCGGTAGTATCACACAATACAAGCCGGTAGTTCCAATTATCCTGACAAGTGCATATACTTCAACAAATCTGGTAAAACACATTTGCAAGTTATAGAATCATGCACACAAGGATCAATCATAATTCCTAATAAGTTGTAAAATATATTTGCACACTTTTGAAATCATGACACAAGGTATAGGAATATGGACTCTTCACGTTTGCATGGCACATTTGCAAATCTAAGTCACATACTACAAGGATTATGTATGAGTTTTAACTATTTGTAAATATAAGCCTCATACCACAAGGAGTAGAAAATATGGACTTCAAACGCTTGCAAAACACATTCGCAATGTATAGTCCTTTATTACAAGGATTCAACACATGAGTTTTAACTATTTGCAAAATACATTCGCAAATATAAGCATCATGTTATGGAGAGATAGAGCAAGTGAGGTTGAGCTATCAACATATGATGAGACTCAAGCTACTAGACAAGAGTCGTCTTAATAGTACGTCAACCTATACTAGCAATATGGTCTTCTAACTAAACACCAAGACCGGTAAAAGACTAGAAACACATTCTTAGCCCTAGCTAGTCATACATTTGGTTTGAGCATCCTCTTGAAACTTGATAGCACATATCTTCACTTTAGGTCTGAGTCATTATCTTGATATGCATCAACCCATAATATATTTTTCACTTAAACTCCATCAACACATTATAGGTCTTCTCTTGACTTAATGATTAAATCATGATCATCTCCTCTTGGACATGCATCAACTCATGATACATCCTCTTCTTGATGATCTTCAACTCATAAAGTCATCTTCCATTCCGCATCTTAACTTGATGATCTTCAACACATGAAGTTATCTCAAGTTATTCTTATTTGTAGAACCTAACATATTCATCCAACTCATGAAAAATATTACTCCACAAATCAATTGCCATCAATTACCAAAACTTCACCATTAACTCATATGGAGGGAATATATTTTGCAAATATTATCTTTTTGGTAATTTGTGACAATCTCAATAAATAATAAGATAGATAAATGATTTGCGAGTATACAACATGTATATAATAATTGTATACTATAGAATAAGCTTTTTAAGCGATTAACTCATTTGAATGAAAGTGTTTATCTTTGAGATTAATTGCTAGTAAAACTTACACATCTAGTTGTCATTAATCATCCAACTATTAACATATAATGAAGGAACTAGATGACAACCCGATTATGAGTATATATAAACTACACAAGCTATATATACTCAAGGGATATATTTCAAGGTAATGATCCTTAATTTGTGAAAAGAGGAAGAGGAATATAGATCAATACTAACAAAACCTCAAAACTTAGAGTGAGCTATCTCTAAATGTGTGCATGCAGGAATCTATATTAAAGACATGCACATACTCAAGTTTGACTATTCATAAAGTTTAATCTATATTTTGGATCTAAGAAATGTAATAAGGTAAGAATGTGAGTATCGAATGCATATCTCTATAATTTCACCTTTCATCCAAATGAAACTTAAATAACATCATAATCAATCAAACACATTAGTTTCACAATAGTATTTATCATTCATCATATCTAAATGAGACTAGGTAATATTATGGCTAATAAGTAAGTTAGTCTCACAATTGCATTTGTCCTTATCACCAAAACAACTTAATGGAGCTTGAACTTACAACCTCCCGAACAGGATCTCCACTCATGTCAAACGCCTCCTGACTTGAGGAGTCATCCAACGATAGAGCCTCACGGCACGGAATAGGCCTTTCCAAAAAGGTGAAGTCTGGATTATAACCGTCCCCGATCGGAATTGAACCATGCAAGAGTATGGATGGACTCGCAGGGAGCCTACCCACATTCTCTGTGGGAACAACTAAAGAGTCACGACCACCGGATGTTGATGGATTCCCGGAATGACAGATTCCAAGACTCATCGAGTCTAATTGGACGGTTGCAGGGGGACTCGAATACTTTGGGGTAGGCCCGTTGTCGTGTTATGAGTCATGTTTGTGGTCAGATTGACCCTTGCCCTTAGGGGAAACTCGTTCCTCTGTTGGGTGTAATGCTATGGGGAATAAGGATCCCTCCTCAGCTTTTCCCGTGGTGTGATCTCTGAGATCTTGTGATGGATCTCCAGAGATAGCTTCACCGTCGGAAGCAAGTATGGTTTGCTCGTAGTCGTAGCAGGCATCCATGTTAAGATCTGCATAGTCGCCCAGGTCAAATCAATTCTCCTTGTTTCGCTCTCTTGCCATTAGGATATCAGAAGGAAGAGAACTTGCCCACCAAGAAATTATCGGATTCTTAGAAAGAAGTATCCCATAGATGACGCTAACTGTCGGTGTTTTAATACCAATCATATGTATGGTTTATTGGATTCAGGGAAAACTTTTGAAGACCTGGCTATGATCACACAGAGAGAAGACACAAGAATTTTTATACAGGTTCGACCCTTCCCCTAGGAGAATAACAACCCTACTTCTTTGTGACTATTGCTCAATGAAACTGATTACAACTGGGAAAGTAATGTAAAATGCCTTGCGCTATTTCGATTCTCTCCAGTCTGTTCTATCTGTCCTGACCTCATCCCTTCTTCTCCCTAACGTCAACCTTTATATATCTTCTCCCTAACGCTTTGGGTAATAATCGTCCGACAGAAATTATTGTCAAAGAGACATGGGGCATGTTCTTTTCAACTTCTCAAAACGGCTTTTGGCTTTTGCTACAGTACCTAACTTTCAAACGGGGTATTTTTTAAGATGAAGTCTACAAATTAATTATAGTATACGTTAAAAGCCCAACATCTGTACCATCCAAAATCGCAAGCGAGTATCTCTCTCTCCGTAATCTCTGTCGCAAACAGCTAAAATTCAAAAATTTCAACCAAAAATCATAAGCTGCAGCCAAAAAGAACAGACCCACATCATGCGGTGATTGTTGTCAAAGAGAAGTCATACGCAGTTATTCCTGAGAATAAGAGCATGTGCTAACTGTCTTATCAGACAGATCCACGATGTAGTAGGTTGTCGTAGATAAGCCAATCGAAGCTAAGCTAGTCGTAGAAAAGTCTATGACCATCTCATAGCCGCGGGACAACTTACGACTACATCATGCTCGTAGAAGAACTTACGACCATGAAGTGGTCCTAGTAGAACTTATGACTATGAAGTGGTTGTAGAAAGACGACTATGAGATGGTCGTAGAAGGACTTACGACATAAGGTAATTGTAGAAAAGCTTACGACTACCCTGTGAAATCTCTCCCTTATTGATAAAAGGTATACTCAAGGAGTATGATGATATAATAATACTATTTATAAAGAAATACTAATTTAAGAATTATTATATCTCATCAAAAGTATATATGTGCGACCGAACAGCCCGCTATACAAAAGCACAACAAAATTGCGTGCAAATTACGAGTCCATTTGGTTAACAATCTTCAAAACAGTGCCATGATCAATGAGTATGAGATAAATTGGCAAGGAAATTCATTATATAAAAAAGATAACGTGAGGTTAAAAGCTCTCAGAAAAGGGAGATTGGTGATTTAAACTCAAATCATTTGTGTGCAACATGAAAATCATTTCGGTTTAAGCACCAAATCTACGTGAAAAATTTCCTCCAAAAATTTGAGGAGATAGCCTATAAATTTTAATAAATACTCAACGAGTTAGGAGAAATTTGCTATGAACATCTATTGTGCTTTTCTTCAACTTAGTGGTCGTTTGGAACTCATATTTTGTTAATAGGTTTTGCTAAAAATGCATTTGCGTGTCTGTTTTAGTAATACATATTTTAAGTTGCTTTCGGGTAGGATAGCATTTAGTAAAAACTTTGTTCAGCTAAAACTGGTTTTCTTATTCTACTATATGTTGTATGAGTTTTTTTGGAAAACATATGAGAGTGGTTTCTCGTAAAACCTACAATTTGAGTCCTAAGCAAAACTGATTTTTGTTATCCTTGTTTTATTATCCTAATCAAACAAAGTTTTAGGTACTTAGGCTCTAAATCTAGTTTAACCAAATCTGGTTTTGATAAAACATGCGATCGAAAAGGCCCACTACCTTTTTTTTCTCTCGACACAAAAGCGCCGCTCCATTAAAAGCGGCTACTGGCACTGCGACCAAACGGGGACAAATACTACTTTTTGGCATTATGGTCACCAAAGACCTGGAAAATTGGGGTACATTTACTTACGGCACTTCCATTTACAGCCAACTTGGGAGGAAGTTCGGGATCCGACAGCAGCGAGGGCATTATTCCATAAAGATGGTGCATTGGTGCTAGATAGTAGTAAGAACTCTTAGCAATAAAGTCCAGAAATACTAAAATCATCGGATGTCTGGAACCGCTGAAAAGAATATATCAATGTTGTAAATAAATCATTATTACTGTCATATATCACAAGTCGTGAGAAAAACGTCGGACCCCTCTATGCCCGCCAGAAATCCTCAGGAAACGGGGGTCATCTGCTGGAGTTGCAGCAAACCTCATCGTGAAGGGTTAATGCTCCTCGACCACATCAAACATGAAATGGCACCGTATCTGCAAATTCTCAGGGCATAACTCCATGGAACGAAAGAAAGAAAGAACACCGTGGAACTGCCAAAATTTCTTATTAGAATTACAAAATTGGTTACTTTTGTACAGGCTGGTGATCAAGCAACTGAGCTTCAAGCTGCATCTAAAATCTTCCTTGGGCAACCTTCTCTACAAAAAAAAAAATCTTGAAAACATGAAAAATACCACCATTCATTTACAACAGCAGTCTCCTGATGTCACTGAAATTAAAAGCCAACTCTGTGAAAAAGTTGCCTGCTCTCACATGCAGCACAAAAGAAGAGGTGAATAAGACAAGGAAATAGTAGTGACAAAATTTAAAACGAATAAAAAAAGAAACCAAGCTTGGCTAATGAAATTGAAGTGCTAAAAAATATCAATACCTCCTACTTGCCCATCAAATACACGATGGTCAGCAGACAGCGTCAAGCTTATTTTTGTAATTACTACAACTTTCTCAGTTCCTGGACAAAGCACGAGTTAAATGTGAATGCAATTGTTCTGAGCAGGAAGTCACATTGTCAAGAAAACATACCATCTCTGTCCACCACAGGCTCCACAACCTTGTTACCTCGGCCGACAGCAAGAATGCCAGCCTGAGAGAAAAGACATGAATAGGAATCATCAGTACAAATTCGAAGGATCCCACTACTCTTGAGGACAAGGAGGGACGTAGGAACCTGTGGAGGATTAATGATTGCACAGAAATGGTCCACAGGATATATTCCGAGATTTGAGATACTGCATAACCATGGAAAATGTCAAAATATAGAATATCAACAATGAGACAGGATTTCCTAAAAAAACAATGCCAAACAGGTACACAAGTCACTTGCCTGAAAGTTCCACCTTGAAACTCGTTTGGAGCAAGCTTCCCAGCACGTGCCTTTTTGGCCAGCTGCTTAACCTACAGTAATTGGGAGGGAAAAAACCATAAATGTTTCATAACCATCAAAACACTAAAGTTACTTTACAAGTAGAAAGTTAGGTATGTAGGAGAACCGTTGGCCACAAAATTTTGCATTTAGTTTCCGAACGCAAGCTTGATGGTGGTTGATCATGCGCTACATTTACATGACTATGATGATATCTCATGTTCAAAAACTGCTGGATCATTCTGACATACAAACATACTGCTGAAGTTCTGCTTGAACTTTAGAAGCATTCTGATACCTCTGAGGATATTGCTGATATGGTCTTTTGATCTGCATTTCTTATTATCGGAGTCATCAAGCCCTATAATAGCAGAGACTGTCAATACTACATCAAAGATATGCTAATAAAAACTTCTGTATACATATTGTCGTACCTTCTCTCTAGCAACAGTGATAGATATATCAACTGAATCACACTTCTGGGCTTCTTCCTTCTCATTGTTCCAGTAAACTGGCAATTGATATAAAAACATAAAGATTCCAATTGATACAAACCTTTGGATAAATATAAATGTGGAGTGGTCTGTTTTGATTTGAGCAATCTTTTTGCAATGAAATACATAATACGAAAACTGTTGGACAATTTTAAAACAATAATAATAGTGGCATCATAGATCATGCATTGTAAGGTTGTGCAGTGTTGTCACGGCGACAAGGGGAGACAAGGCGCTCCGGAGGCGCTAGGACGCCTAGGCGATGATTAGACGAGGGCAGGAAAATAGGACCGAAAAGCAAATAACTATACAATATAATAGCACAAATTATCCAAATAACCATGTCTCAGGAGGTATAAATCAGAAGAAATCCATTGAGAGGGGTCTGTTCGTAAGTTTCAAGAACTCCGAGGACTTAATCACAAAAGGACAAAAAAAATGCATAACCCTAGCCGCCAACCATACTTCCCGCTGTCAGTCAGTCTCTCCCCCATCTCGTCTCCCTCCCAACTCCTCACTCACGCTCCCCACCGTAGCCTCCTCCCGCCTGGTGCCTCCCCTCCCCGCTGCTGCCTCCTCCCGCCCGGCGCCTCCTCTCCCCACCACCTCCTCTTCACCGCCTTGGGCTTGACCCAATGCCGCCACTGCCTTGACTTGCTGCTGCCGTCGACTGCCCCGGCCAACTCCACCTCTCCTCCAGCCGCCACCACTGTTGCCTCGACCCACCACTCCTGTTGGCCGCCCCGATCGCCTCCTCCCGCCACCTCCGCCCTCCTTCGGCTGCAAATCGGCCCCGACAGAGGGAGGAGGCAGCAGATCGGCGCTGATGGAGGAGAAGCGGCAGATCGACGCCAACAAAGAGAAGACTTACATGTTAGTGCCAGGTTAAACTTATGGATGAACGATACAGGCTATAAATTGACACACGATATTTTACCATGGTGATTGAAAATTTGCTTGTTTCCCCTAATCCATGTTGAGATAAGACCAAACAAATTGGATCGGCTTCACAAATTAAGTCTTCCATCTCAAATCCACTAATGGTTGCCCTTTTTTCACTCCGAAGATGGTGGACGAACCACTCACAAATCGACGATAGGTCTCTTCACAAGCTTCTTGAAGAGATCACCCCGCAAATCTTCGCCAAGTCGTCTAGGTGCCAACAAGCACCAAGAGTAATGAATCGTAGCTTCGCTTGACCGCAATCAAGTGCCAAAGATCAATCTAAAATGAATATGCACTTGATTTTGGCTCAAACACCTCAAAAGGAATGCACACAAAGAAAGGTGTAAAATGAATGCTCAAGGCTCTAGAATGTTCAATGTAAGTTCAGCAACATGTCCTTGAGTTGGTGAGGGATATTTATACCCTTACCAACCAAAACTAGCCGTTACAAAAAATAATTCTGAAAAATCAGGAACATCAGTAGTACTACTATGTAATCCGTAGTATTACCGCAAAGTACTGTAGTACACACAGCTATATCAGAGCGCCAGAACTAACCATTGAAAGTCGGTACGGTAATACCACCGTTATAAACGCGGTAGTTCCGATCATCGGTAGTTTCGTTTTATCGGTGCGGTACTACAAATTTCCTCAGGGTCAAAAACGACCCTCTGGAAAAAATGTACCGCTGGATTTTTCCGATGCTTCCAAAGTCCGGTAGTTCCAATTTCAGGTGCAGTATTACCGTAGTGCGGTAGTTCCACCATGTATTTTTCGGTACTACCGATTTCGGCAAGTCTAAGTCTCAAAGTGGGTGCTCTGGAAAAATCGTACCGCTCAGCATCCCGGTACTACCGAGTTCCGGTAGTTCCGCAGTTTTCACGTCGGTACTACCGGACTCTGGTAGTTCCGCAATATGCACTCCGGTACTTCCGATTTTTCTGATAGAGCACAGTTGGTTTTTAAACTTAATTGTAAGTGCATACATGATCCTAAATTGATCAAAATGGCACAAGAATATACTATCAAGTTACTTTTTATGATCTCTCTTAATAATACGGCAACTATCCTATAATATGGTCTTTAACATTTCCTATAATATGGTCTTTAACATTTCTCCTAAGACCAGTAAAATTGAAAATAGGATCCTATACTACTTTTTTCCTTTGTCTTGAGCCATCTTGATTCTCTTTTTATTCTTTAGCATACATATTGCCTTAACATGCTCACTTTTGGGACTTAACCTATGCAATACTCAACAAACATATTAGTCTCATATTCACATATTATCATTAATTATGAAAACCATTTTTAGAGGCCTAGATGCTTTAAATCTCCCCATTTTCCTCTTAATAGTACGACAACTATCCTATAACCCGATCTTCCAACCTTTCTTCTAAAACCGATAAAATGCTCACTTTTGAGACTTAACCTATGTAATACTCAACAAACATATTAGTCCCATATTCAAAAAAAAACTCGACCTACGGGGGGTAAGACGACCCCCAGGCATTGTGCTTAAGAAGAAGATGATCTTCTCACGCAGATCGAGAAAAACCCACGAACCCCTGCTCCACCCTTACACAGGGGCACCGTTGCCCACGTGAGAATGACCTACGACCCGGGCCGGGCCTTTCCTTGTGCTTTGGTGTGATAGCAGGCGAGGGGATTTTTTTCCCTCAGCCCGAAATTCGCTCCCACTGGAGTCAAACCCGGGACCTAAAGGATGCTACTAGAGCGCTCTAACCACTCGACTAGAGGCCCGTTCGCAGTCCCATATTCACATATTAGTATTAATTAGCAAAACCATTTTTAGAGGCCTAAATCCTTTCAATCTCCCCTTTTTTGGTAATTGATGACAACACTCATATTTAAGTGAGGAAAATTAGTTTTTGAATATACCATTTGTTTGAAAACGAGTTGCATAGTCTTTTGTGACTTTGGTGAAGCAATTAAATTTTCAAATTTGCTTGACTGAGATTTAGAAATTAATTGCCTTTTGAAGTCACTTTGGGAAAACTCCCCCTTAATATGTACATAGAGATGACAAGATACAATTAGCACGTATGAAAATGAAAATTTTGGTGGAGCTTTTGAAGAATGAACTTCAAGAGAGTAGATTGTTTGCAATTGTAAATAAAAAAAGAATGTCAAGCGCATTTGAAGTTCATCTTTGAATTAATAAACATAAATAGATTCAACATAAAAGAACATGATACTTAAGCATAAAAGACGTCACATGAACGGCATCACATAGTTTATTACATCTCACAAGCAAGTAGAATAACATCATATGGTTCATTACACCATAACATTACATAATATAAAAATATGGAAACTATTTTGAGCAACTCTTGGCATCACTTTTCAGCTTCCCATCTTCATCTTCTCCCCTCTTCTCCCCGGAACTTAAACTTATCCCCCTTTGGCATCAAGATAGCAAAAAGGTCTAGTCCTGCGGTCCTTGAGGAGAAGAGGCACGGCGGCAACGACGTTCATAGTGCACCAGAGCGACCACATTTTCGAGGGTGGTCATGCGGTCCCCGAGAGAGGAGACGGCTGCCGTCAAGGAAGCGACGCTACCCTCGAGGCGCAGAACAACTTAATAGACCTGAGAGAGAGACACCTCGCTTTGTCGCTCAGCTGCAGTCTCCCCTGGTTGTGCTCTGGGGCGCAGAGGCACAGGAACTGGAGGTTCCTCCCTGGGCTTGTGTACTGAGCCTAGCCCACGTCGGTATCTGGTCATCTTTATGATTAGGGCCATAAAATATGGAGCATAGTTGATTCTTCTCACCCTGTTATTTTTTGTCGCTGTCATTTCTCCTATGATAAGATCAACCACATCAAATTTTGTTCCGGCCATTACATAGTTGATCAAACTCCAAGCGTGCCCACAGATGGCATTAAAATTGCCGATCTTGGAAAGGATAGTGTGATTTATGATTCTGTTAACCAAACTAGGAATGAGGAAGAGTCCTGAAAGCTTATCTAGCACATATATTACATTTTGGTCATAGTACTCGATGCATGTGGCAAGCTGGAGCGCCGGTCTGTCATACACCTTCTCATAGGGGCTGGACTCAGCATGTAAGGCTTCTTCAAATTCCCGTTTGTTTGAATCCAGATACTGGTGTCCCGTCATCCAAGAGATATGCTCACAGTGCGGAGAGATGTAAAGAGTGGCATAAAATTGTTTGATCATCTTCTCATTGTAGTCTGACTTGAGAGCTACAATGTGATGAATGCCCGCTCTCTGAAATAGATGGTAAGCCCCCTCATACTTATCAATCTGTCCCAAATGGTCCCAATCCACATATTTGTGATATGCAAATTGCTTGGAGGGACCATAAATCTGCTCATAAACTTGCCCCTGAAATTTTGTGTGAAATCTGGGGTTCTGACAGGTTCTCGAGAGCACATACTGACTATGATGCCTCAATATGGTGTAGTCGTCACTAGAGATTTCTGAGGTCCACCTGCGGCTCCTCAGCCTCTTGCATTTCCTCATCAGAGGACTCATGCACCGAGCTATCTGAGGCATTGCTCCAACGTTCTGTCTCGGTCTTAGAGTCAACAACTATCCCCTTACCCCTGTCCTCTCGGACCTTTTGGGCTGACTCACCCTATGACATCTCAACAGACGGGAATGCAGGAACATGGGAATCCTGCTGAGATGACGCCTGACCTGAACCACTGCCTCGAGCATAAATCTTTCTTGCAGCATTGCTTGTCCTCGGCATCTTCAAGAGGGTAGAAAAAGAAGTCAAGGATAAGATATGAACTTAGGAAATTTTGGTTAGAATTGAATGAAATCACAATGCTGTTTCATCAGGAAAATTGGTAGTACCGACGTTTAAATTCCAGTAGTACCGCGTTCGTCATGCGGTAGTTCCGATTTCCCTGAAACTTTCTAGGGCAGTGAATGCGATGTTTTTAGTGATATTTTTCTTGAATTGAATCCATAAGATAGATGAGTTATCATCATACATCACTAAAAATGATCATTTGCCCAAGAAAATAGCATTAAATCGTCCACATTTCAAGTCTAACCTAATTTGCACCTAGGGTTCATAGAGATGAGATAAAAGGCAATGTTTGATCCGAAATACCTTATATATCGGTGGAGATGAGCCCTTGGGATGCAGGAAATCACCCAAGAATGAAGAAATCTCTATGGGATTTGGAAATTGGAGATGGGCAAAAGTGGAGTTCTTGGGGGAGGGGGAGAGAGTGAGTTAGGGAGGCATGGTTGAAATGAGGCGTGGAGAGAGAGAGAAGAGAGGAAATGGGGGGTCAGACCCTAGGAGTTACTGCGTCTTTCATCAGAAATCTGTAGTTCCGCAGTTAACACAGCGGTACTTCCGAAAATAGGTAGTACCGCAATTTTAACGTCGGTAGTACCGGATCCCGGTAGTACCGCAAAATATACAGTGGTAATTCCGATTTTTCTGGAACTTTTCAGATCTTGAACTTGATTTGAGAAAATATGCAAATAATCCCTAGTTTTGCACTCAAATAAGAATCATTCAGGATCATTATGCATTTTTGAACCTAGAGGAGGCCTAAGAACATAGTTATGAACATATGAGTTTTTAGCAAAATTCTTTGAAAATACCTGTCAAAAATAGCTTTTTATCAAACATTGCTTTTTATCTCATCTCTATGAACCCTAGGTCCAAATTAGGTTAGATTTGAAATATGGATGATATAATGCTATTTTCTCGGGCAAATGACCATTTTTAGTGATGTATGATGATAACTCATCCATCTCACGGATTCAATCCAAAAAAAAACATCACTCAAAATCATAGCATTGACTGCCCTAGAAAATTTCAGGGAAATCAGAACTACCGCTCGACAAATGCGGTACTACCGGAATTTACATGCCGGTACTACCGCAGTTCGGTACTACCACAGTTTGAACGGCGGTACTACCGATTTAAAAATCAGCATTGTGATTTCATTCAATTCTAATCAAATTTCCTAAGTTCATATCATATCCTTAACTTCAATTTCTACTCTCTCAAGTATGCCGAGGACAAGGAACGCTACAAGAAAGATCTATGCTCGGGGCAATGGTTCGGGTCAGGGGTAATCTCAGCAGGAATCCCATGTTCCTGCATCCCCGTCTGTGGAGATGCCATAGGGTGAGTCAGACCAGAAAGCCCGAGAGGACAGGGGTAAGGGGACAGCCACAGATTCTGAGACCGAGACAGAGTGACGGAGCAGTGCCTCAGGTAGTCCGGTCCATGAGTCCTAAGATGAGGAAATGCCGAAGCCTAAGGAGCCGCAGGTGGACCTATGTAACATCTCCAGTGACGACTATGCCATAGTGAGGCATCGTAGTCAGTTTGTGCTCCAAAGGAACTCTTAGAACCCCAGATTTCACACAAAATTTCAGGAGCAAGTTTATGAGCAGATTTATGGTCCCTCCAAGCAGTTTGCAGATCACAAATATGCTGATTGGAACCATTTGAGAAAGATTGATAAGTACGAGGGAGCTTACCATCTTTTTCAGAGAGCGGACATTCATTACATTGTAGCTCTCTAAGTCAGACTACAATGAGGAGATGATTAGGCAATTTTATGTCACTCTTTACATCTCTCCTTATTATGAGCACATTTCTTGGATGACGGGACATCAGTATCTGGATTCAAACAAACGGGAATTTGAAGAAGCCTTGCATACAGAGTCCAGCGCTTATGAGAAGGTATACGACAGATCGGCGCTTTAGCTTGCCACATACACCGAGTACTACAACCAGAATGCGAGATATGTGCCAGGCAATCTCTCAAGACTCCTCCCCATTCCCAGTTTGGTTAACAGAATTATAAATCACACTATCCTTCCCAAGAGCGGCAATTTTGACGCCATCCATGGGCACGCCTGAAATTTGATCAACTATGTATGACCGAAACAAAGTTTGATATAGTTAATCTTATTATAAAAGAAATGACAGCGACAAAGAATGACAGGGTGAGAAGGATCAACTATGCTCTATATATCATTACCATGATCATAAAGAAGATCGGATACCGAGGAGGCTAGGCTCAATTCATAAGCCCTACATGCCAGGGAGGGACCTCCAGTGCCTATGCCTCCGTGCCCAGAGCACATCTAGGGGATGCTGCAGCTGAGCGATAGAGCGAGGAGGTGTCTCTCTCTCAGGTTTATTCAGCTGTTCTGCGCCTTGAGGGTAGCGTTTCTTCCTTGACTAGTAGCGTTTATTCCTTGACGACAGTTATCTCCTCTCTCAAGGATTGCATAACCGCCCTCGAGAACGCGGTCGCTCCGGTGCACTACAGACGTCGTTGCCGCCGTGCCCCTTCTCCTCAAGGACCGCAGGATTAGACCTTTTTGGTATCTTGATACCAAAGGGGGAGAAGAGTTTAAGTTTCGAGGAGAAGATGAAGATGGGGAGAAGATGAAGATGGGATGGGAAGAAGCTGAAAAGTGACGCCAAGAGTTGCTCAAATTAGTTTGCATATTTTATATTATGTAATGTTATGGTGTGATGAATCATGTGATGTTATTCTACTTGCTTGAGAGATGTAATAAACTATGTGATATATTTTATGCTCTAGCATCATGTTATATAATGTTGAACTTATTTATGTTTTTTTTAATGAACTTCAAATGCGCTCAAATAGTCATTTTATTGACAAATTGCAAATTGCCTTTTCTCTTGAAGTTTATTCTTCAAAAAGCTCCGCAATTTTTTTTTCATTTTCATACATGCTAATTATATATTGTCATCTCTATACACATATTAAGGGGGAGTTTTCCCAAAGTGACTTTAAAAGGCAATTAATTTCTTAACCTCATTTAAGCAATTTGAAACTTTAATTGCTCCACCAGAGTCACAAAAGAATATGCAACTCGTTTTCAAACAAGTCGTATATTAAAAAAAAAGGGAGATTGAAAGTATCTACGTCCCTAAAAATGGTTTTGGTAATTAATGACAAGATGAGAGTATGGGACTAGCATATTTGTTAAGTATTGCATAGATTAAATCCCAAAAGTAAGCATGTCAAAGGCAAGATACATACTAAAGGACGAAAAGAAGATCAAGATGGCTCAAAAGGTACAAGTAGTATAGGATCCCTTTTAATTTTTATCGGTCTTAAGAGAAAGGTTGAAAAACCAAGTTATAGGATAGTTGTCGTACCATTAAGAGGGATCATAGAAAATAGTTTGATAGCATGTTCTAGTGCCATTTGAATCAATCTAAGATCATGCATGCACTTAAAATTAAGTTTGAAAACCAACTGTGCTCTGTCAGAAAAATCAAAAGTACCGGTATGCATATTGCGGAACTACCGGAGTCCGGTAATACCGACGTGTAAACTGCGGAACTACCGGGGCTCGGTAGTATCGGGATGCTGAGCGGTACGTTTTTTCTAGAGAGCACTCAATTTGAGACTTAAGCTTGCCGAAATCGGCAGTACCGGAAAATACATGGTGGAACTACTGGAATTTGAAAACACCGGAAAATCCAACGGTACATTTTTTCAGAGAAGGTTATTTTTGGACCCGAGAAAATCGGTAGTACCGCACCGATAAAACGGAACTACCGATGATTGGAACTACCGCATTTACAACGGCGGTAGTACCGCACCGACTTTCAACGGCTAGTTCCGGCGCTCTAACAAAGCAGTTACTGTGTGTTACAGTACATTGCGGTAGTACCGCAAATTATACAATGGTACTACCGATGTCCCTAATTTTTCAGAATTATTTTTTGTAACGGCTAGTTTTGGTTAGTGAGAGTATAAATACCCCCCACCAGCTCAAGGACATGCTGTTGAACTAACATTGAACATCTTTGAGTCTTGAGCATTCATTTTACACCTCCTCTCTTTGTGTGCATTCATTTGAGGTGTTGGAGACAAAGTCAAGTGCATATTTATTTTAAATTGATTCTTGGCACATGATTGCAATTAAGCGAAGTTATAGTTCAATACTCTTAGTGCTTGTTGGCACCTAGACGGCTTGACAGAGGATTGTGTGGTGATCTTTTCAAGAAACTTGTGAAGAGAGCCGACGCAGATTTGTGAGTGGTTCAGTGTCCACCATCTCCAGAGTGGAGATTATAATTATCTTACAAAAATTTTATTACCTCCTATTCACCCCGCTCTAGTCGGTCATCCTTGATCTTATACTATGTCAGAGCGCCAGGACTAGCCGTTGAAAGTCGGTGTGGTACTACCACCGTTATAAACATGGTAGTTCCGATCATCGATAGTTCAGTTTTATCAGCCAAAATATCAGCCAGTACTACCGATTTCATCGGTGTCAAAAATGACCCTCTCTGAAAAAACGTATCGCTGGATTTTTCCGGTGCTTCTGAAGTCCAGTAGTTCTGATTTCAGGTGCGGTCGATAGTACTGCACTATGGTAGTTCTGCTGTTTATTTTTCAGTACTACCATTTTCGACAAGTCTAAGTCTTAAAGTGGGTGCTCTCTAGAAAAAATGTACCGCTCAGCATCCCGGTACTACCAAGTTCTGGTAGTTCCACAGTTTTCACATCAGTACTACCGGACTCCGGTAGTTCCGCAATATGCACTCGGTACTTCCGATTTTTCTGACAGAGTACAGTTGATTTTCAAACTTAATTTTAAGTGCATGCTGATCCTAAATTGATCCAAATGACACAAGAACATACTATCAAGTTACTTTCTATTATCACTCTTACTAGTACGACAACTATCATATAATCTGATCTTCTAATCTTTTTCCTAAGACCGATAAAATTAAAAAAGGGATCATATACTACTTGTACATTTATCTTGAGCCATCTTTATCCTCTTTTCATCCTTTAGCATACATTTTACCTTGACATGCTCACTTTGGAACTTAACCTATGCAATACTCAAAAACATATTAGTCTCATATTCACGTATTGTCATTAATTATTAAAACTATTTTTAGGGGGCCTAGATGCTTTCACCGGTTTAAAAAGTTGTGCAGAAATTCCTAAAATCTTTTTCCGTGCATTTTTCTTAGAGCTTAAATCTATCTGAAGCAGCTACATATTAGACATGGACTGGCAAAAGTAATCAGGCGAAAGAAAGGAGTATACATATTACACTTGATTTAACCTAGAACAATAGACTGAATAAACCCGTATGGATGAACTATCAACAGGGGTTTGGATAAGTCAGCTAGTGAATCATATTCTGTTAAAGGAACTGACAGAAAGGCTACAAGACCTAGTAAAATATTGAGTTTACTTGGAGCTAGAAAATAATAAGGTTCATTAAATTTGGATGGCAATCTATCCAATGAGCATTCTGACATGTTCAATCACCGAATGGAATTCTAATGAAAAACACTTACTCATAGTAACAAAAATAACCAGATTACAGCATACTTTGCAACATCTCTGTACAATTGGAACTGTAACATCATATTTTTTTTAGACAGACGTACTTGATAAATACTAATAATATTTTTTTGAAAAAATGTCATGAGAAGAGTCAACAATCTTGCTTCGAAGTCAATAGAAAATGTGATAAAAGGACATTACCCATCTTCAAGGCTTTCAAATTCAAGTGTAGCTTTATCAGTTTCTATCTCACAGATCACATCACCAAACTCAATCTGTAAACAACAAAGAACTTTTCAAGATACTATACTCGAAATGAATAAGTGTAAAACATCAAAATGAATTAGTGTAAAACAAGAAAAGAACTCTATTGAAAATAGGATGTGCTAGTTATATCATGAAATATTCCATAGCAAAAGCCTCACCTTGTCTCCTTGTTTTCTCCACATTGCAATGTTACCTTGATTCTAATAATGAAAACTATGTTAGAGTGCCGAATATGTACAAAGGGAAAAAATACAATGCTGGCATCAAGTATTACTATGACCAATGTTTGTGCTTTTACCATAGTAGGGGAGAGTGCTGACATCCCAACCACCAGATGCGGAGGAAGCCCTGCCGGAGAGATAAGAAAAATTAATTACAAAAAAGATACTTAAAATTAGTGCTGCTTTGATCTCGATATTTGCTACCAGAGCATTCCAATAAATTTTCTTGGTGGCAGTTAAATCACAAATATGCAAAGATAATCAAACAAAAGGAAATTAATTACACAAGTAATTAGTCTGCAAATGGATGTGCTTCATCACTACAACATGTTTATAACTATACAGAATTCAGAGTCTTGCTTAGGATACAACTCTTGGCTGCAAGTAAGGTTCTTTCCTTGTTCGGTAAATTATATTGCAGGACAGTCAAGAAGTGTTTAACCATGTAAAACATGGCATTTCCACGATATTTAAGTTAGCAACCTGTAGATTTCACATTCTGTTGATGCAAAGTCATGGACAGATGAATTCCAAAGACTTGCATTATATCAAAGCTATAGAGTAAGAACCCATAATCTATTAAATATTGTATTTGGTTTGTTTATCTATACTCTGTAGAGTGTAGATGGATACAATAATCTGTTCCAAGGGATACAATGTTGCAATACATCTACACCAGTAGAACATGCATTACCATATTAACAGGATGAGTTACGATGCTATACCTGTTGATGAGAACCAACGGGCTTGCATAGCAACCTGCAATGAAAATGCTATGTAAGTAGCAATGAGGTGAAAAAAGGGATTAATCTTTTGACTAAACTTGTAATGTCCGCCTAGTGATGCTAGAAGTGAAGGCCTGGAAAGAAACCATACTTTTAGAAAATGTGCAAAAGAAAGCTACAGGTGATCACACAATAAAGCACTTGCAACTTTTGGCGATATACTTCCTGAAGCATACTACGAACTTATCACCTCAATTCAACAGTATTCAATTATGAATAATTAAAAAACCAGAATGCATCAGCACAAAGTTTGAAGGTACTGGACCGACAAGAGGAACAAGCAAATTGGAGGCGACGGTGACTAGGCTGAAGCAGCTCCAGGGAGTACGGGAGATGACTAAACATCAATTGGAGTATTCCTAAAATGGCTGTAATAGGGTAGTTTTTCGCTGTCTCGTTTTGCTTTGTGCCTTGGTACAAGGTGAACCTGTGTGGGGCTTCTTAATAGTTGAGGTGGGCAGTAGAGTTGGACAGTTTCTGTTTTTCCGTGCTTGCTACTGCTAAACTGGAATCCCCAGTCTGGTAAATTTCAACCTTTAGCTTTCAGTTAAAGCTGGACCGTTTAATCTCTTGTCTAAAAATTAGCACGCAGTTTGCGAATCCAAATTCACATCTAACCCTTGTGTCAAAATTGGCGCTCTCATCGAGACCATGCACAATCGAATAATGCTGAACAGATTCACAACAGAAGAGAATAACACAATCCCTGCGACAAATCATCCAATGCTATACCTCGAGGGAGCGTATCGGCCGACCTCCGCCAAGGAACACCTTGCTCGCACCAATCTGCGGGGGGTCAACATCAGCGAATTGTCAAATCACCGCGAAGACACATCAAAGTCTGCAAATATCTATCTATCCTTTCATCTGTAGCATATATCAACATCTGACCCAACGAGAAGCGCGCGGATGTTTGCCATCGCCCCGACCAAAACCTCCGCACCAGACGAGCCGCCCACCGCCCAATTCGCGCAAAATCTTGGCGAGAAGAGAATGGTGGACAAAACAAAGTTAGCGCTCCATTAGATTCGTGTTACCCTAACGCGGAAGGAGAGGGGGAATCCAGGAGTTGGAACAATCCAAGCAAGTTAGGGCTGCCTCACCAGCAGAAGAAAACAGCCTGGACGGATCGGCGGCGCCGGACTTTGGGAATTTGAGACTTGACTCTTGAACAGCCGAACAGAGGAGCCTGGAGCCGCGGAGGGGAGGAGGTATGGCCGGTACGACTACCAAAAGCCGGGCCGGGCCTGTAACAAGCCCGTTTCCTTTATCGGCTTACGCCTATTTGGAATACGAAACTTTCTCCCGATTCTGGTAGAAATTGAACTATTTTTTAAAAAATTCTTGCGTTCCAACTTCCAAATAGGACCTTACATTGAAGAGACCAACATAACGTGCTACTTCATCCAAAGTAGTTTGGCGGCATGAAGATGTTGATGGGCAAAATCATCGTATGACATAGTTCAAAATATAGATTATAGGTGCGCAAGATCATTTTAGCCTTGATTTTACTCAAAACTTTCTTAATCGATGATCTTAAATTTTGAGACTTTATTTCTATTTGGGTCTTGATCTCGCTTGACTTGCTTCTTCAATACTCTAAATTCTAATTACGCGATAATCAAATGAATCCAAATAACTCAAAAGTTTAAATAAATTCGAATGAACTCAATTAGATTTTATTATGATTTGTGTTGGTGATATGAGGTACGATTTAGTGAGTGTGGGAAGTGGACGTGTTCGAATGAAGTTTGAGTGAAGGGGAAATGCAGAGAGAAAATCTGCTGAGAAGAACAAAAAAGGACCAAGGAGAAAGAAGGAATTTTCATAGGAATATCCCATTCCTGATTCAAAGGTGGTTAGATAAAGCTGATTGGCGGATACTATTGCTCGATCCTAACTTAATAACTTCTTTTATTATTTTATATTTATTAAGAAAATTTTATAAGTTAGGTGAGATCTGAGGATAGATATGAGGGTCTATGTGGCGTACCAAACATTAGTAACAAAATATCATTATTTGAGGTTTATGGCACGGGTTCTACACACGATATGTATAAGTTCAATTGATCGTATTAATCTTAGATTTTCACATTACTGGAAGTTCATGACGTATTAATATTTGAGGTTAAACTACAATTAATCGAATAGTCAATTAAATTATTAATTTAAATTGTGGGACTAGTTATTTGATCAATTGCTACTATGCATACAATTTATCATATTACTGACTAGCAAACTTGTTACTAATGGCCAATGGTCCATCTGTTATTGTAATAATTAATTATATTTTATTTTATTGGGATTGTATTTTAACATGAATCCCCTTTTTAAAGTTGTGCTTTAAGTTAAAAGCTATTGATACGCTAACTATCTTTAATTATCATTTGTAATTTTAAATCTAGGGATAATGACACGATAATTATTATTTAGACAATCGTAAGTTTTAATAGGATTTCCAATTGATATTTGAGTTTCTAAAACAAACTTTGATGTCTTTATAATTAACTTCTATTTCTACCTAACTATTTTTCTAGAAAGTCCTTAATTAAGGTGGATTCTTCAAATTAAATGCCTTTTAGCATCATAATTAATTTATTCACACTAATTAGTCATTTATTTATCCTAAGTAACTTTAAATATTATTTTCATTTACATAAAATTACATTTTAACCTTTAATTAAGTTTGTATTTTGGGATCAAGTATTAATTGATTATCTTACTTGGCCAAGAAATAATAAGGACCTAATGGTCTTTTGACATTTACAATACGATTTACTTTGACATGGCATCTCTTTAAAGTTTTCTCTTCAAGTTAAATACTAATTATCTATTGAATAACTCCTAATTATATTTCACAATATTTTTGTTCGGATTTTTCTTAACTATTTTAATTTTCCAATTTAAACACTAGTGGCAAACTTATTTAAATCAAATTTCTTATTTAAATAACCATTATTTACAACAGGGTTCTCATGACATTTGAAATATATAAATAACCATAATTTACATAGTCTTTATTTAATTTTTATACTTCAATTTAACTAAATTAATTGCCTCAAAGATACTTCCCAATGGAATTGGGCCCACATGTCATAGTGAAATAGAGATAGAGAGGGGAGGGCACTTGGTTGGAATAGAAACAGGGGAAGAGGGCGGAGCCAAAGTAGGGGAGGCAACGCATGGCTCTAGCAGTGGCGACAACGGTGAGGGGCGGCCGGAGAGGCGATGGCGAGCTCGAAAATGGGTCACCGAAGGTGATAGGAAGCAAGGAGAGGCAGCACTGGGGCTTGGGACGATGTGAAGGCAGGCCAGCGGCGACTCGGGGTGGCCAGGTATAGGATCAAGAATAACTGACTAGAGGGGATGAATATGAGGTTCTAAAATTTCTTGCTTTCGAAAATTAATTTCTACAAATTTCGAGCTAAGCAAGATTTCTATTTAGTTTAAGACCTACACAATTTTAGTAAAACTAAAGAACCACAAGCCAAATCTCTACAAATATGTTTCTAGATCAATAATATAAGACACTTTCAGTTGCTAGAAATATAAATGCAGAATAGTATAGACAAAGAAATAACCAAATGGAGACACGCGATGTTTTGACATGATATCGAAGACTTGTCGGTCTTCACTAGTCCACGTTAAGGAAAACCCAAATGAATTGGACCAACTCCATGAATTAAACCTTGCTCCTTGATTCCACTAGTGATTATTCTTCCTCTGCTCTAGAGATTGCGAACACTGAGCCACTCACAAATTGGCGCTGGGCATCTTCACAATCTTTTTGAAGAGATTACCGTGCAAACCACCTCTAAGCTGTCTAGGTACCGGCAAGTACCAAGAGTAATAAACCATGGACTTCGCTGGTCAAATGAATGTAGGAGCAATCAAGTGCCAAGATCAAGCTAGGAATAAATACACTTGAATTGGCTGAACTACCTCAAATGAATGCAGGAGTTAATGAGGTGTTGGGAGTTTGCTACTAGTTCAATGATATTCAATGAAGTGTGTTCTACCAATCCTAGGGCTGGTGGGAGGGTATTTATACCTTCCACCAACCAAATTTGACCATTTCGAGCTAGATCATAAAAAATCAGGGAAACCGATAGCACCGCTGTTGAATGGTCATTACTATCGCACTTCTCTGTAACGCCTATCGTAGGCGCATTTAATGTTTTTGAACTAGCTATTACTATGCGGCATGGTACTACCGACATCACAAGTGCGATAGTTCCAATCTTCATGAAAGACCGAATATGGCAATAGATGGGGGTGAATAGTGCTAACTCAAAATTTTCTCCTAAGTATTCATTTTTGATCCAAACGATCAGTACATCCAAAGACAAAGAAATCATTTTCGAGCGCAAGTTTTTCACAACCTGACCTACATTAGCTGTTAGCTCATATAACCTTAATGCAATGACCCAAATCACCTCTACTCAATCTATGATTCAAGTCCCAAAATCCTCAATTTATGTCTATAACTAATTTTGGCAAAGTGCGATCTTTGCAAAAATAAACAACTACTCTAGAATCATTGTAATGGTTCATCACAATATTAAACAGGACCTTCTCACATAGTGTAACATTCCAAAATTTTGCTTTTATTTAATTCGATTTTCCTGTATTTCAAAAATGCCTTCGAGCAGCTTCAGGCCCATGGCAAACCGTGCACCTCATCCAACCAACCGTCCTGCGCCTCAACCTTTTCGCAGTGTACCCATGGAAAGACAAGTGTAGAGGAATCCCACACCTTCCGACAGGGTAACCTGTTTCTACTGCAAGGAAATAGGACACTTCGCCAAATCCTACCCTAAGAAGCTTCAAGCCGCATCAGGAGTTGTAATAGCAGGAGGGCAGAACCCGGGGCAGACTTCCAAGAACCCCAGAGCTTTGAGAAGGGACGTGTGAACCACGTCACGGCTGAGGAGGCCCAGGATGCACCGGACGTCATCTTAGGTACATTTCTAGTAAATTTAGTACCAGCTTCAATTCTGTTTGATTCTAGATCATCGCATTCTTTTATTTCAAAGGCTTTTGTGGTTAAGAATGGGTTGGGTTCAATTCCTCTTAGCCACCCCATGCTAGTCCAATCGCCAGAAGCAGAGATGAGAGTCGGAACTTTGTGCCCACAAGTAAGCCTGCTCATAGAAGGAGTACCCTTCCTAGCAGAGTTAATCATTCTAGATTCCCAAGGTTTGGATATTATTCTTAGAATGAACTGGTTATGCAAGAATAAGGGTCGGATCGGCTGTGCCACCCGATCCATCACCCTCACTAATGGTCAAGGAGTAAAAGTGACATTTGCACTAGCAATTCCAAAGGCAGAAGAGTGTATCCTCAATCAACTCCAATGCCTAGAGGAAGTACCAGTTGTGCGAGAATGCCCAGACGTATTTTTAGAGGATTTGCTAGGAATGCCACCCGATAGGGACGTAGAATTCATGATCGACCTAGTCTCGGGTACAGCCCCTATCTCTAAGAGGCCATATCGTATGCTGGCTAATAAGTTAGCCAAGCTGAAGAAGCAAATCCAAGAACTAGAGGACAAAGGTTATGTCAGACCAAGTTCATCTTCTTGAGGTGCACCCATTCTCTTTGTCAAGAGGAAGGATGGCAGCATGAGAATGTGTGTGGACTACCGAACGCTCGACGATGCCACCATCAAGAATAAATACCCTTTACTTAGGATCGATGATTTGTTTGATCAGTAAAAGGGAGCCAGTGTGTTTTCCAAAATCGATATGAGATCTGGATACCACCAATTGAAGATCAGGGAGGAGGACATTCCAAAGACAGCCTTCTCCACTCGTTACGATCAGTATGAGTTTACAGTCATATCTTTTAGACTGACGAATGCCTCGGCATACTTCATTATTTTGATAAATAAGGTGTTCATGGAATACTTGGATAAATTCGTATTGATCTTTATAGATGACATCCTCATTTACTCCAAAAATTAGGACGGGCATGCAAATCACCTTCGGATGATCCGGCAGAAGTTGAGAGAGCATCAATTGTATGCCAAGTTCAGCAAGTGTGAATTTTGGCTAAGAGAAGTATCCTTTCTAGGTCACATTGTGACAGCAGAAGGAATTGTAGTAGACCCCTCTAGGGTCGAGATAGTTATGGATTTGAAGCAACCAAACTCCGTAACTGAAGTCAGGAGTTTTCTTGGCCTAACTGGTTATTATGGATGCTTCATAGCCGGATTCTCTGAGATTGCCAAACCCATGACCCAGCTCCTAAACAAAGAAAAGAAGTTTGAATAAACAAAAACCTATGAACAAAGTTTTAGACCCTCAAAAAGAAATTAGTATCAGCCCCAGTACTTGTTCTGCCAGATATTCATAAAGATTTTGAGGTATTTTGTGATGCCTCCCGGCAAGGACTTAGTTGTGTCTTGATGCAAGAAGGCAAGATGTTATCCTACGCATCTCGCTAACTAAGACCTCATGAGTGCAACTACCCGACCCATGATCTGGAGTTAGCAGTCATGGTCCATACCTTAAAGATTTGGCAGCATTATCTCATCGGTAACCGTTGTGAGATTTATATGGATCACAAGAGCTTGACGTACATCTTTACCCAAGCAGAGCTCAACTTGAGGCAACAAAGGTGGATAGAGCTAATTAAGGATTATAATGTCGGAATGCACTACCACCTGGGCAAGGCTAATGTGGTTGCGGATGCATTAAGCAGAAAAGCCTATGCGAACTGCACATTGTCAGAAGAGATTCAGACCCAACATCAGGAGGAAGTTGCCCATCTAAATCTAAACCCAATCAAGAGAAGCATACTCTCAATCTTGGAAGTTCAACCCACATTGTTAGACCAAATCTATGAAGCCCAAAAAGTTGACGAGGACATTATGGAGATTAGGAAGAATATGAGAAGAGAAAATGCTATTGGGTTCAGTGAGGATGAACGTAGTACCGTTTGGTTCAAGAATCGTATTTGTGTACCCAATAATCAAGAAATCAAAGAGATGATTCTGCGTGATGCCCATGAAACCCCTTACTCCATACATTTGGGTCGTACCAAGATGTACCAAGACCTTCAAGAGAGATATTGGAGGGTTAGCATAAAGCAAGAGATCGCTGAATTTGTCAAAGCCCATGACACCTGCTAAAAGTCAAGGCGGATCATCAAAAACCCACTAGACTTTTGCAATCCTTGCCAATCCTGGATTAGAAATGAGAAGAGATTAGCATGGACTTCATCACCGGACTCCTTAGGACCTAGTCTGGATATGACTCCATCTAGGTAATCATTGACCGATTAACTAAAGTGGCATATTTTCTACCAGTCAAGACTTCTTATTCAGGAAGTAAGTTGGCAGAGTTATATATGGCCAGAATAGTATACCTGCACAGAGTACCAAAGAAGATTGTGTCAAATCGAGAAAATCAGTTTACCTCCCGATTCTAGCAAAAGCTTCATGAAGAATTGGGTAGTAAGGTCAACTTCAGCATAATCTATCATCCCCAAACCGATAGCCAGATAGAGCGAGTTAATTAGATTCTAGAGGATATTCTTAGAGCTTGTGCTCTAGACTTTAGCACAAGTTGGGATCAGACCCTACCTTATGTCGAGTTCTCCTACAACAACAGGTATTAGCCCTGTCCGCAGATGGCACCCTTTGAAGAACTGTATGGCAGAAAGTATTGGACGTCGCTTCTGTGGGAGTAGGCTAAAGGACAATAGGACCTAGTGGCCAATATACTCCAAGATTTTGAAGAAAAAGTGAAAAAGTTTAAGGAACGGCTTAGGATAGCCCAGTCGCGACAAAAGAGTTATGCTGACAACCGTCATCATCTGACAACCGTCATCATGACCTGACCTTTGAGGTAGGCGATTATGTCTATCTGAGAGTGTCTCCATCTAGAGGAGTCAAGAAATTTCAAACCAAAGGAAAACTGACACCACATTTTGTGGGACCATTCAAGGTCTTGGAGTGAAGAGGAGAAGTCGCTTATCAACTAGAGTTGCCACCCGTCCTATCCAGAGTGCACAACATTTTCCACGTATCTTAGTTGAAGAAGTGCCTTAGAGTACCCATAGAATAGGCACCCCTCAAGACCCTTTCAGACTGAGTTCCAGAAAGTATTGTTCTCAGCTGCTTTCCCACGAAGGAAAGGCTGTCTTCACTTGTGGTCTCCCAGTGGAACCACTTTTTCTTCCACAATGGCCATGACAACCTCGTGAACATTGGGAGTAAGCGTCTGACTTGCCGATATGAAGCTTCAATCTGCAGCTCCTAGTGATGCTAGTTTGATGGCTCGACTCGTGGTAGAAGCGGAAGAGCTCCAAATCAGCAGGAATTCCCAGATACGCCTCACAAAGGTAGACAAAAATGCTCAACATAGTGATCGAGTTGGGAACCAAGTTCACCAACTCAGTGAATTCAAATCCCGCCATGTGAATTTTCTTTTTCTCAGAATAATTATGCAAGCAGAACACCTTATCCACCTTGAGCTCCCAAGTGAAATATTCTTTGAGCTTATGTGTATCTAAAAGTGATGTTATTGTAAACTTAAGCTTACCAAATTTCTCCTCATTGGGCCGTTCATTGCAATAACGATTATGGCAGTGGTAGGCGTCGTCGTTGTGCACAAAGTCATTGTCTTCGAAATGAGGTGCTCCGTCACCACAGCCTCTATGTCCATGGCCCCTCCCCAGGCCATGGAAGATGCCCCTACACCTCTCCCAGGTGGGGGTGGACGAATGGTATTTGACGCCACGCGATCTCGCCTTTGTTGAGCTTCTTGTCCACCTTGGCCAGCGGCTGCTCCTTTATCTTATGGAGGAATGGCACCCCCACGATGAACACTTCTTTTCTCTTGTTGTGTTCGAAGCGCACGTACAACATTATTCACAATGTTTATACATAGTACATGCATTTGTTGATTCACCTCAATGCGCATATCTTGCACGGAATTGTTGATCGTCACTTTGAGTTGCTCTTCCATGGTGGAAGTAGTGGTGGCGAACTCATGCACAAAGTTCCCCTCAATGCTTGGAATTGGAAACGAGTCACCGGGGCATTCAGATCATGCTTCTCTCCCATATTATCGTCTCCACCTGACATGGTTAGTGACACAAAGAATGCACAAATATTATAATTATATATACGACGTGTGGAGTTTTCTCAATCTCGTTTTTTCCTCACCAAGTAAAATTCTTACCATTCCGAAGTGAATTGAGGCCAAAAAGAAACTTACACTTGGTGGTGACTACAACAGTAAGTGATGATCAAGCGGATTTAAAAGTAACTCACAATTGCACGGCAAAGGATATTTAATGGAGCTTGGTATGGAAGAGTTTATCCTACACAATCTGATGTTCAAGTTGTTGTAAAATTAAGTAATAATCCAAACTAGAAAAACTCTTACCTATGTGTTGGTCCAAAAGATATAAGTGAAGTGTATGAACGCACACACAATGATCAAGTGACTCAATGCAAACAAACGAATGAGCTAAAAGAGGCAATCGGGAAATATTAACTTGTTTTGCACCAAGTACTAGGAGAGACGCTAAAAAATTACAATATTATGAAAATAAGGACACAAGATTGCTCAAGAAATTAAATATTTCAACTGAATTTATAGCATAAAACACTCACCCAAGTTCGGCCTTTTTCTCACCTTTCTCTCTCTCTCTCTTTTGCTCTATTTTTTTTTGCTACCCAACAACTGACTCAAAATCTCATTCTATGTCATCTTGATATGTATTGATACGGGGTCGTCCGATTTTCTCGACATAGGATGGATACTCACGGGAGTCTTGGTAAATCGTAATGATCCTCCAATGCTAGTGCAAGGGACGAACATTCTTTAATCTGCCAAAACACATTCATGTTGATTTCGCTAACCACTAAACGAAGATCTATCATACACTCAATTTCCAGCGGAAAGGCTAATCAATCTTGATTGAAGAACATGCCTAATTCTCTTTAGAATTTCGGCAATCTCAAAGAACTCGAATAAGAACTTTTAGTAGATTGATTTCTATCAAAGGTGGTCTGCCCAACAATAGGAGAGTACAAGGGTTTTATAGTGCCTTCCCTTAACACACATAAGGAAAATTTTAGCCGAATCAATCTCTTATTCGGTCAAGATTTATAATTCCAATTCCTAAAATTTAGCTATTCGGTCTTCTTCAATTTCTGGCTAAGCCACTATCTGATTACAAGACCGAAACTTTAGATAGGTTCGGTCACATTTTGGCATGCAGGCCACATCTTGCTCATGCCATGAAATTTGTGATCACGTGGCTGCTTGGTTTTAAACTCCCATGGCCGCATGGCAACCTGATGAACTCCTTCCTCTAGATTTCCTCCCAAAGCCTTGCTTCCCAAGTCTTCACATGAATCATACCTAAGAATATATAAAATACTAGCATGAGGTAGTATCCCAATCTCATTATCAACTAAAGGAAACTCTTTAAGAAATAAAAATACCTGTTTGTTTAAAAGCTTGGCTCTTGCCGTTGTCATTAGGCCGTCAGATTCATGGACATTCTCATGCATGGTTGGAATGGAAGATGTATATGTAATGGGAATGTCCTCATCATGTATTTTTCTCTGTTATTTTTTAATATCATGGTACATCTCATTATCCACCTTGTGAAAGAGATAAAGATATGTGACCCCGTGTTTCTACGTCTGAAGGATCGGAAATGGCAACAGAGGGGGGTGAATGGTGCCTTCAAAAATCGCCCCAAGTATTCATATCATTTTCTTCTCCAATAGCTATAGAAGCTATGAAGTCAGAAGCGGTTCACTCAAGGTAGACAAAAATAAGTTTGTCGATTTACCAAAGATACTTACAGAAGTGACAAAACAAGATCAACAAATACTACCTGAAAAGCACACTTGATTTCTAGACTTAACAACAAATATCTCAAGGAAATATCATACCAAAAGGGCCAAGCAAGGTGCAAGAACTGCTGCACTTCACCCAAACCTCTCAGCTCACAATCTATAAACCAACCACTACTGTCACACTACTGAAATCTGAAACTTAAATTCTCCTGAAAATAGAAGTCTGCAAAAGATGTGAAATCTGAACACTTTACAAACTGCAGACTGAAATCTGAAACCACATTGCTGCTGAAAATGAACAGGAATGAGTTTGCAAACCTAGCTGCTGCACTACTGAACTACTAGCCAAAAACCTGACTGAAAAGAGCTGAAATCTGCATAACTACATGCTGAAAACTGAACTGAATAAGGTGCACAATCTGCTGAAATTACATAGTAGTTCAGCTGCAGTTAAGAGGTGAAATATGCAAAAATTAGCTGCAGAAAACAGCAGGTTTCAGCAGCTGAAGACAGCAGGTTTAGCAGCAGAAAATAGCAGGTTTCAGCAGCTAAAAACAGCAGGTTTAGCAGCAGAAAACAGCCAGCCGAAAGCTGATTTCAGTCTGCCCGAGAGACTGATTTTCAATTAGTTTTCAAACTGAACACAGTCTGAAATTGGAGGAAGGAGCTGCAACCAAAGGTAAATTCAGAGAAGGTAAACCGAGAGGCTTGGCAAGGAAAAACAGCAGAGACAGCACTTAACTGCAGTTTTCAGCCGACAGCTGCAGTTAAGCACACAGTAATTACTGAACCTGCAGTTCACAGGGAATTTGCCAAGAGTTTTGTGCCCCTTCTTGAATCAAGGAAACTGCACTACTTAGTAATCAACAAGGAGACCACAAGAGTCAAGAAATTTCATCATCAGAGCAAGAAATCAAGAGTTTGACAAAAATTCTGAAACTTCAATTGAGAAGGGAAAAGATTTTCATTTTGCCCATCTTCTAGATTCTTTTGCTCAATCACTTTTGAGGATCGGAGGGAGACAATCTCAGAGAAAGAAATCACACCCCACATTGAGATTTGCATCTTGGAAATTAGAGAATGAAGAGTCCCCTGCCAACAAACCTTAAAAATAAAAGTAAGCAGAGGAAATGAGCTGCAAAGCACAACCAAGAAATGAGTGATTAATTCAACCTTTTGCTCTTGGAAATAGGATGCCCAAATGGCATTGAGCATTTCTCATTTTGGAGCAAGAGGGATTCAGCTCCCTAAGCAAGAAATCGAAATCAAATCACCAAAACGCAGAGGAGAGAGAGAAGCAGTTCTCAGGCAAAAGAAGCAAAGAAATTAAAGGACTCAAGCTCACAACTTCTCAAATGAATTCATTGCAAATAGATGAATGATTACATAAAGTGTTTTTGCTCACAATCATCTCACTACATCCCCATAAGCATAACACACTTACATCCTGAGAGAGAGACACACGCACAGACTCACTAACTGAGCAACTCACCTTACATTTCTCCTCTCCTACGCACATAGACCCAAGTGAGCAGCACTACTCCGTTCACAGACACACCCAGGAGCTCAAGCACTCACCTGCTACATGCCCACTCCTCTACTGCAAGCTACCTCCCTTGTTCCTACTCCTCAACCAGGGAACGAAAGAAGGAGACAAACCCTCACACACTAGGGGCTCACGCTGGAACCACTCCCTTTCTTTTTTCTAGTACACGCCCACAGATCAACAAAGGAGCTCCTGTGAGCGTGCGCAGCCCCCAGAGCAGCCTTTCTCTACTGTCCTCGAGGAGACCAAAAGAATCCGCAGTTTCCTGCTGCCACATAGATTGCATGATCTCCTTTTCTCTCCTAGACCAAGGACACCATTTAATGCTGCTGCTGCACACTTCCTGGCACACAGGCTGCACACTTCCTTTCGGCCAGTCCGAACACCAAAAGCCCAAGTGCTGCACCTCCACTACACCACTCAACTCCACTCTACTCACTGCCCGAAGCAACAACAACTCAAATATTGCAGCTGTTGCTCTCTGCTCAAACACAGACCTACAGAGTAAACATAGTAGCTGGCCTCTGACCATCTGGACCTCAAGTCCTCCCTGAGTCTAGTCCTGTTTCTGTTCCGTCACACACGACTGCAACCGATATCCAACCGTCTGGACCTCCGACTTCTCCCTGAGTCTAGTCCCGGTCCTCTCGCCGTTGCCTATCGTGTCCACCACCGGTAGCTCCAGCTCCAGTTCCTCGTCTCCCGACTTGCAACCACTTCAGCAGCCTCGATCATCTTCAGCATCACCGACCGTCTAGACCTCAACACCTCCTGTGCCTAGTCCCGGTCCTCCTCATCTCACCATGACCTAGCTCCGAAGTCCTGCAATTACACAAACAAGCAAACCATCACATAGCACCGCACGAAACAGCATAATCAACATTAGCACAAGTGAAAGGTACTCAACCCTAGAATACCCAAAACAAACTCAAACTCACTAAACCAACCGTCAATTACTCATCACAAACATGAGAATACCTCCACATGGTCTCTCAATGTCATATGTATCTGTTCGAGAGATACATGAGAATTCTCAAGTCCATTGTACACAATCGATCTTGGCCGGAGGGTAGTATCATCGAAGGTTATGCAACTGAAGAGGTCATTGAATTCTGCATCGATTACATGGCTCAGGTCGAACTGATAGGTGTATATCTATCTCATCACAAGGAGAAGCTAGAGGGTATCGGGACCATCGAAAGAAAAGTAATAACTCTAGATCTGGATTCGTATGCTCAAGCCCATTTCACGGTCTTACAACACATAACTGAAGTGCCCCTGTATATTGAAGAGCACAAGGGCATGCTACGCCAAGAGAATATATGCCAGTTAGAGGTTTAGATCACAAGACAACACAACCATCGGTTTAACGAATAGTTGAAGGTGCGATTCACTGGGAGATTATCAAGTGAAACGCTGCAATAGTTGACAAAAGAGAGAAACTTTATAATTGTGACATGGCAAAAATACAACATTAATGTGTACATATTTTATACAACAAACAAGGATATAAAGAGCACAGTGCAGAACTCAAGTGTCTGCATAGATGCATTTCATGCACACTTCAGTACTGCTGACCCAAGCTTGTACTACGGGCATGTAGAGAAGATTTGAGAGCTTGACTACATAATTTTCAAGATCCCTCTATTTTGGTGCCTTTGGGTTCAACTCCCACGGGATGTAAAGGTCGACAAGTACAATGTCACTATTGTGGACCTCGAACGTATAGGATATAAAGATAAACCATTCGTACTCGCAAGGTAAGTTGTTCAAGTTTTTTATGTAATTGACCTAGCAAATAAGAAGCGCTACGTATTTCTTCATGGAAAAAGAAGGATTGTCGAAGTTAAAAATGTCATAGATGAGGAAGAGTACAATCAATTTGATGAGTTGCCTCCGTTCAGAGATAGCATCAGGCTTCAGGAAGAGCAAGACGATGAAGCAAGCTATATGTGTGTCGATCATCATGAAAAACTTCATTTAAAAGAAAATAGCCAAGTATATTCAATGATTTGACACGGCGAACACTTGTTTGGAAATTATTGCAATGTAATCATAAGAAACTAGGCATGTAATTATGGAACTATTCCATTATAATTGATTTAGTAATTAAAAAATAATTATATATGTGATTATGCTTGCTTTTTCTTATAGGATATGGCTAGTATTTTCTGAGGCTAGCTAGCTGAAAAATAGGATTTATTGTAGAAAGAGGAATGAACTATCACAAGTGGTTTAATGGAACAAACCGTCTGTGATATGTGGCATATCATAGATGGTTGCATAATCGAACCATCTGTGATATGTGGTATATCACAGACAGTTCCAATATAGAACCGTCTGTGATAGTTTCTCTACAAATAGGCCCTGCTAGGTTTTGTGCTCTCACTCCTCACTCGTGCACTCCTCTATCTTCGTCGCCCCTGCTAGCTAGGTTTTGCTCTCACTTCTCATTCATGCACCCGTTGCCTCCTCTCCTCCCGATGCCGCATCTTTGGACGCCGCTGCCTCTCCTCCCGATGCAGCCTCTCTAGATGCCACCGCCTCTCCATCCTGACACCACCTCTCCCTCCCGACGCCGCCTCTCCTCTCAATTGCCTCTTCTCCCAAAGTATGGATTCTAAATCTCACTTCTTTTGGGAGGTACATCATGGTGAGTTTGGATATTCTCTTCTCCCTACCTGCTGCTACTATATCAAATGATATGCATTAGACTTTACTGTAAATGTTTGTGGGCATGGTTTAATGCTTAATGATGATAGTTGTCTATTTCTTAAATTGAAATGATAAACTAGTTTAGATTTTGGCTCTTTCAAGTGATACGTATTGCTATCATTTGCTAGCAGTGTTGTCTGCTGTATTGGTTCCTTTCAGTCTTATGGTTTGGAATAGATCAGTACTGTCTAGCTTGTTCTCAACATATTTGCAGAAGATCTTGCTGTCTTTAAGGTCCTTTGATGTTGTTTATTGTATGGTGATCAAATTTTCATAGTTGGTACAAGTATTATTAATTCGAGAATTAGTCTTTTGGTGTTGTCCTATTAATTCACAGTAAATTGATTCCTTGAGTGTTGAAAATTTTCTATTAATTTTCACTGAAGCATAATTTTAAGAGCTCAAATTCTAAACTTTAGTTGTTATTTCTTAATTTGTGAAGAGTATGAAAAGTATTGAGAAAGCCAAGAATTAATCTTGAGCAACTCTACCTCTGAGAGCAATAACAATCATTACAACATGAGTTTTTTTGTTGATTTTAATTATTTATTTGCTCTATGCCTTAAGTACATTATTTCCTATATTGGCCGAGAACAAGACCGATTATTGTATACTCGCTACAAGAGGAGCATTACAACACTAAATATTTGAGCTTCAAATTAGCTTCAATCCTTTCGAAGATTAAGTGTATGACGCTTTAATGTTCATCTTGTAGTTATTGAGAAATACATGTTATAGTGAGAATATTAAAAAATAGCTAGGGAATAAATTTAGAGATAAATTATTAGAGCTATTATTTCTAAATGAGTTAGAGTTCTTAGAGACAACATTAAGGGATGGTCATATTATTGCTACAAGATCTATTTGGAATGGCATGTTACTGTTCAAAAGGGACCTTGTAGCAATAATATATGCCAAAGAGACATTGTAGTAATAATATATTCCAAATCACACATTTCATTTTGTCAAGTTCTATAAAATAAGTTATACCTATTGTTTCTTGCTCCTCATCATGTTGTGTGTTAGGCTTGATTGCTGCCTTAGGTATAAAAGAACCTTTGGGTTGCCGCACCATTCATTTGTAAATGAAGGGTGCGATAGCTCAAAAGTTTTTTTACGCCTAAGACAACAACCAAGTCCAACATGTAGAATGATGAGGAGAAAGAAACTACAGCTATAACTTACTTTATAGAACCTAAGACACTGAACTATGTGACTTGGGATGTTAGTATTGCAAAGAGACCTTGTTGCAATAATATACATTGCCTAATATTCTTATTTCTTGTAAGATTAACCATGTACTAATGTTTATGCTCACAGCTCACTGTAATTAGTTTTTTCTTGTAAGAGAGATGGCGTCCGGACAATCATTATCGTCGCCATCGACGTCACCGAATGGGTCTGATGCTCCGAAGACCGGGGTAACTAGGCGTGACAAAGGAGTGTCAAAAAGGCTAGAGGGTCGAATAACCATTATAGTGGTCTCTTCGGATGGAGTCCCTCTATAATCGAAGAAAGCAGCGATAGCATTCTGGATTACCTGTGGGATAATTGGAAGGCAACAGGCCCCCATCACCGTAGCAAGATGGAAAATTTTGACAAAGGAATAGAAAGGTCAGCTGTGGGTAGAAATAATAGTCATTCGAGATCCCAGCAGAAGTTTAGGGACTCGTGTAACCGCAGGCGCTCCTCACAATGGGAAAGTAGAGAAGAACTTTAAGAGCATGCTTGTCACGTAGTATATGACCAAGGATCGCACCCCCCTTCATGAGGTATTCTTTCGTGTCGCCGGAAACATGGGAGACCTTTATGCAGATGAAGACGATGACCAAATTTCAATAGCAAAGTGCAGCGTATAAGGTTCTCCAAGTGCAAAACACTCACCCCCATAGACTCGGCACCGCTAGATACGTGGGTAAAATCCCGCAATGGAAGATGCAGAATGAGGTCGCAATCTGATCGGAGGCCTCCCCGCCATTTGCTAGGATTACAAATAAGCGCGCCCGAATCTGGTTAAGAGCGAGATCAGAAACCACGTCTTTGGATGTCTCCTCTTTCAAAAATCCCGCAGACAAGGAAGTATCCCAACGCCTGGTAAGATATGTTAAACTACATAGTTAATATCTCCATAACTTCATGGGGTTTAATATAACATGATTGCCTCTTGTAGTAAATATTGACTACCGAATCTTCCTAAGGCTCCTTTAAAGAAGATAGGAAGAGGGATATACTATCACAGGCCTTGGAAAACAAGGAGTATCTAAGTCATATGCGAGGCCTGGGGATTTATGTACTTTGGAGCCATGGATTCTCAAGCGATTCTGAGGCGTATAGAAGTAGGAAGAGATCAAAGACTCATCACGAGGAACAAATGAAATATGAGCTTTGTGAACAACCTGATAAACAACTATCTGCCTCACTTCGATAGCAAATAACTAATTCACTTCGAGGAAAGATAGATGCATTGAGGGAAGAATTGAGACAAGTTCGCAACCAATCGCAATCCATTGCGGTACCCAGTCCCCCTCAATGTCAGAGTAGCTGCACGTCGATGCCAATTTCTGAAGATAGCGATGCTCACTTACCTACCGATGACATCTAGGTAATGTACCTCTCTAGAATGTTATATAGATAGATCTAGTGGACACCTTAGTTTATTGTGCATCGTTCTGTAGGAGCCCACGCCGTGCATCCTCAGAATCAGCCTTATTGCCTCCATTCCCATTGATGCTGCGTGGAGGATGGCATATACATGCTTACCAGGGACGCTGGTGCACAGTGCCCAACTGTAATATCCTGAACGTCGTTTCGGCGTCAGTTTTTAAATTAATCACGGAGTCGCCCAGATTTTCAGTAAATCGTGGGAGGTGAAAATAAATTCTTTGAAATAGTCTAAAATAATAATAAAAAAGAATTATAATAATTAATTAAGAGATTTTGGGTTATCCAGAAGGCGGGCTGACCACTTTGGGCCGGCCCAACCAAACGGGGCCCGCACTCTCCCAAACCCTAGCACCCCCTTTCTAAACCCCTTGGGGAGCCCTCCCTCCCCCTTTTCCCACCCCAAGCCGCCACCCCCACCCTCCTTGCGCCCTCTCCCTCCCCTATGGTGCTGCCCTTGTGCAAGGAGAAGAAGGAGAAGAAGGAGAGGAAGAGAAGGAGGAGAAGAAGGGAAGGAGAAGAAGAGGAAGAAGAGGGGTGATCCCAAATCCCTAGGTAATTCTCTCTTATCCCAATCCCTCTGATTTATGCTATTTTAGGGTTTTTAGCCCAAGATTTTGGTGGGGATTAGGATTTAGAACCCCCGATTAGAGAATCCCTGCTGCCTGCCTGTAGATTGATTCGCGCAGTGTTTCTGTTCGTGCGGTTATGACCCCGAAAACGATTTTTCCTGAGGGTCTCCCCAAAAGAAAAAACGTAGAGGACGATGATATGCACCTACTATATTTGTTCCAGATTTTTTGGCCACGTAATTTAGGCGTAACAGGGTCTGGATTCTCGCTGTCCGTTAGGGATGCAGACAGGGATAGACCGCTGTTCAGATGGGAATTAGGGGTAGAAGATGATTTTTAAATTTTTTTGTCATAATTGAGAAAATGGTAGGGAATTCCGTAATATAGCTTCTGTAAAAGAACCAGAATTTTTAGAGCCTTGATCTGTTCTAGGGACGCATTACAAGTCGACTGTCCAGACTTTCAGAACAGAGGACGTCCTCTGTTTTGTGCATTAGATATCACCTTGTTAATTACAAGATAAAAATATATTATTTACATAAAAAGTGTAGATATTTAAGTGAGGAATTCAGATATGTATCTTTTGCTGTGATTAGTTTTATATTTTTAAAGATAAGAAAATGTTAATCAGCGCCGCTGCAGTGGGAATATTGTAGAACCATTACGCGGGGAAGGATGTTGTGGGGTTTTGGGGTTTAGCGATATCTTTTCTTCGAGAGTCGCGTTTTCATTGTTGTAATGTGTGCTGAGAGGTACCTTTTTGGACAGGCGGTTTCGCTTCTAAACGCGCGTGATTTCGTCGCTTCGTCGGTAGAGGCAAGTATAACGATGGTTTAAATTTGATAGTGTGGAATGTCGATGTTTGATCCATATTATGAACATATATATGTGTCGTGGTTATGGGAAGAATGTATGGGTGCTGTTTATGGATGATTACAATTTACAATGTTCATGAATAATTCTGGTGCATGGATAATGTGAACGCAAAAATTTATTTTATTGAGACATTTACGCATATGCATCATGTTGATCTATTGAAGTCTTAGTCACGAGTTGATTAAGCGCCGAGGTCCCCGTCATGTTGATGACATAACGGGCTAAAGGTCCCCATACTTGTGGAGTATGAGCAATTGGTCCCTGTACTAGGTGGTATAGGCATGGGTGTGCGTCGACGGATGCACACTCTGCATTACCGGTAAAATGCAAAAGAGAAAGAGATAAAGAGTTTTTTGATCATCGTGCATAGCATGGCTTGACTATATGGTTGATAGATGGATTTGTGAAGTGATGTTTATAAATGTACTTGTTACTATCCATTATATTTGCTGAGTCGTTGGACTCACTCTTGTTGTTGTTTGTATTTTTAGATACCTTTATGAGATCGACATGCTTGGGGAAAGGGAAGGAATAAATTAGTTGCACTGGCACGTTCCACACATAATGGAAATAAAGGAAGAGACTTAAACATAGGACGCAAAGACTATTTAAGAATCATTTGTTTATTACCTTTGGATTTTAATTGTAATAAGAGTTTACATTATTCATGATACTCTTGCTCTTTCTCTAGGCATTATATCTATAAATGATTTAGTACTTTTTAATCTAATTGCTTAACTTTGAATTTGTTACTCGAGGTTTGACCATTATAATTGTTACTGTTTGTGAAATCCCTGATTTTGATGGATAAGCAAGGGAAGCTCTGCCAAAATTTTGTTAACGTAATTAGTTAACTTTGTTTTACTTCCAGTTTGGTAGCATTCCGGGTCTTTGTTTGACTGGGGTGTTACACCAACAAGAGACCAGTTTCGTGAAGGTTCAGGTGGATATGATTAATAATGTTTTCAGGTCATTCCTCTTGAGAAGCCCCCAAATAAAGAGATTATGATACTAGGGGATGCCATCCATATATTCATCCAGTGGCTCAAGAGGGAGATCATCTTGAACCCTTCCGTGTCACGATCTCCACACTACTATCCCTATCAAACAAAACCCTCTATGACTCTACCTCAAGCTCTACTTCAGAAACCCATCACATCGGCTCCCGTGATCCCACTTCAAGCTTCACTTCAGAAGCCCATCACATCGGCTCCACTTCAGATATATTGCAAGCGAGATGGTAAGGCTGAAGCTAAGACCAAATCGAACAAGAGTAAGCTAAAGGTGCCTTTCGGGACCTGGAAGTTTAAGCTCGAAGTGTCGTTGGTCCCGAAGTCACAACTATCCAGTCTTAGACTAGTTTGCATGTCTTTGCATTTCTAATACATGCAAAGATCCAATAGGAAGTAAAACCACCAAAGTGGATTCAATGTGAAATTCATAGAGGTGCATTTCCTCCACCACTCAGGATACTTCGTCGTGACCTTCAAGAACTTATTCTTACTATTTAATCTTGACAAACTTGATGCCACACTTCTATAGTGCTGGACATACATGACTAGGGGTCATTGGATTCTGCTTGTGATTGTACCAATTGGAGTAAAGTAATATACCTTGATTCCTTACTTAGTGGCGACCACAACTTTACCCTTGTGCAATAAATAGTTAGCATGTAATTAAACTCATTTTCTCCATATATAACTCTATTTTACTGGCCGAGGCTAACTTTTTGGAATCACGTAGATCATTTAGCACTTACATTACTCAGGGAGGGAGACATAGGGAATTCTACGCCACACTGTGACACGGGATATGATTTTGGTACTCGCTATAACACAATTCTATATCACACTTCATAATAATGCCTCTAGAACTGACCATACCTATGTATGTAATTCTATTTTTACAGTGTAACCAGTAGAAACAAGGCAACGTATGTGAATTCTACGTTTGCAGACATATGCTGAAAATCATGGACACTAAGGTAAAAGATCCAGAGGTTTGTCAACCTACCAATATTTATTTCATGGTTATCAATTTCTATATATGTATGTATATATATATATATATATATATATATATATATATATATATATATATATATATATATATATATATATATATATATATGCTAATGATTTTGACACTCCTAGCGACATGGCATGTAATTCGACTCAAGTACATACGATCTTGCCAACCTCGTTGAAGTTCGAGGACAGCTCTCCGAATTCTTGATGGCGGGGGTCATTCACCATAATGAAGAGTTCTACCCCGACGGACATGATAATTAGTTGTTCAAACATTTTTATTCAATTCTAATTCACTCAGTTGTGTTTAATTGAACAATTAATTCAATTGTACTTCATTCAGTTGTTTAATTAATTTGTGAAATATGTGTTCTATGCTATATATATATATATATATATATGATCTGTTTGTTTGTTTTCAGAGGGGTATGGCTAGCATTTCATAAAGCTACTCAAAAAATAGGAAATAATATAGGTTTTTACATAGCTATCATAGACGGTTTGTAAATATAATTGTCTATCATACACTGATATCACATAGATTTTTAAATGCAATTGTCTGTGATATGTCTGCTATCACAGATAGTTTTTAAATGCAACTATCTATGATATATCCGCTATCACAGATAGTTTGTAAATAAAACCATCTATGATATGTAAATTATCACAGATAGCTAATACTAAAAATCGTCTGTGATATCTGACATATCACAGACGGTTGTATTTAAAAATCGTTTGTGTTGTATCTTATCACAGATGGTTTGAGAGCCGTCTGTGACAACCACCTGTTATTACTAACACTTAAATTCAGATAGTTTAGAAAATCGTATGTGATGAAGGTTTTGAACCGTCTATGATGACAGTTTTTGTAGTAGTGTAAGGACCGATACTTGTGATTGTCTAAACTAAGCACTACTGTACAACCACAAGTCTAAATGGTTATGACTTAGCTGATTAACTTACAAAGATTTAGTTTAGATATCACCAGTGGTAAGTGGGTACTAGAGTTACTGGATTTACTCACAGTGAGACACAAGGATTTACTGTACTTATACGTCGTAAGAGGGGGGCTTCTGACTGTGGTGGATTTAACCCCGCAGTGGTAAAACCTCAGCAGGTGGTGTCTAGCTAGATCAGAATGAGGCAAAGACTCTATGATAAATTATCTAGGTCTCATACCTAAGGAAGCATATTGGCTATTAAGATGCTTTATCTCTTATGGGTAAAGTTGTACTACCTCTGCAGAGTATAAAACTATTCGAATAGCCGTACCAATAATCAAGGACGATAATATGCGCTTTCACATGGTAGATCTTTGAGTTTGGATTTCAAAGTAAAAGTTTTAGGAACTCAGGAATAATTGAAACTCTCGGGGGTGTGTCCTGGCGGATAGAGCCAATGCGGGTGCATGAAACTCGTGCTCTTGAACCTTGACAGTAAGGAGATGCGAAACCGACAGAGATCGCCTGACTTCGAATGCAAAAGTCGATTTTTGATCAAAACGTTGATACAAAGCAATATCGAATAGAAATAACTCTGAAATAGGTATAAACCAATGTAAATCAAGTAATATTGATCAGCAATGAATTACAAAGTTAGGATTTTACTGGCTAAAAATTACTTCTATACCAAAATAGAGGTACATGGAAGATAAAGTTGGGTTGGTTGTGGACAAGTTCTACAGTAGCATCCAGGTCTTATTTATATCTGCAGTTCACGTACGTTCGCCTTCTTGTAGAGTTCCTAGCTGATCTTCCTGCTATCCAGATGATTCGGATACATTCTTTTTAGCTACGGTTGATAACTTTTGATCCTAACATGAACGCTTATATGAACGAACCGAATGTTGATGAGCCACTTTGAAAAGACTATTTTAATAAGCCACTTCAAAATGGTGATGAAGAAGTCATCCTATTTATTTGTTTGAAAAAATGATAAGTCATAAGTTACAAGCTGGAAAGCCATAAGTTATATGCTGGAAAGAGAGGTCCATGCTACTCCAAGCTCTTGATTTAGTTTCCTTTTTGCTTGCACGTGGCCCACACGACAATGCTTCAAGCTGAGCCGATCTTGACATGCATGCACACAAGAAGTCCTTATGCTCCGTGAACACATTCTTTCCTTGGTAACCTCCGTGCATGAGTTCCCTTGCCGATCAGCCAAAATTGGTAGCCGATGTCTTCATCCTCTTTGTACAGTCCATGTATAAGAATAGCAAACTAAATGCATGCATGCTTAGTACTACCACGCCGCCCGTCTTTCCGGCCTTGTCTCCTCCGGCCGAACTTGGAATAGGACAAGTAATATATCATTGCGATTATCTCGTCGAGATCTTCAATATGGTGCGTCCAACACCAACTCGCCTGTCAATCATCCCCCACTCGTTATTTAGCCTTGTCTTAGGGTTTAACTTGTCACCCTGAAATTGTCAAATTTGGGTGGCAACAAAAACCAATCCACAATTTTTTTTTGTGCATTATGATTGCATGGAAACTTGGAAAAATAACTTTACGACATGTCTTAATACAAAATATGTATCAAACAATACATCTTTGCCACATTGAAGGAGTACCTAAAGTTGCTTAAGAACATTACGAACCTTGTTTTCATGATTTGAAAATTTTCTACTGGAATTTATATCTATGCAGTTCAACTTTTAGGGATAAGTAAATTTTCGTCCTTCAATTTTGGAGTTGGATTCATTTAAGTCTTGATACTTACAAGCAACAACAAATTGACGCCTTTTATTTTGAAATATATTATATACTGAAAACAATTACATGTTGTTAAACACTCTTAGTGCTGTACCAGGACCAGAGCACATGAATTGCACATGCATCCTCGTCATTCCAACAGAACCAGTGGTCATGCGAGATGCATTGATACATCCTGATCTCAGAATCCGAACCAATTGCATGTAGGGGTGTAAATGAAGTGGATAATTTTTGACTGTTTGTCCATCCAAATAAATTCAGATTCTATTCTGACCATGAAATCGAATATTTGGTTTTTTGTCAGATACGGATAGTTTTTGTCATATATGAAAATGAATTCAGAAAGGAGGTATCCATCGGATTCGAAGCTACCCGGAACGAGCAACCAATACACAGCAATACCCAAATATCTTGAATTCCCGATGCCACCTGACTCAAGTCCTCACTCCTCACTCAGTCACTCCCGCCACTCCCCTGAATCCCCATAAGGCCCTAACCCTAATATCCAAATCACCGCCGCCACCCTCGCTCCCTCCCTCCCTCGCCGCCAGCAAATCGCCGCCGCCCTCCCTCCCTCACCAACGGTGGGAGGCAGCGGGAGAAGGCAACGTCGCCATCGGCCAAGACAGGGCATCGGGTCCGGTCGGGTTGCCCTCTCTGGGATGCTTTTTCTAGTGGGCAGGTGAAAGATCTCTTCTTTGTGCCCTTACTCCTGTTTGTTTTCCTCTTCTTCTTTGTGGTGAAAACTCAACGATCGCGCCGGTCTTCGATTTGGTCCATAGAAATGAGATTGCTTGCTCTAGTTTGTTGGGAGTTCTTTGACTCATACGGAAGGGTTATTACTGTTGCATCTGTTGGTGATTCACGTTGTCAAGGTTCAATTTATTATTTATCTGTTGATCATCGATTCGATGCCAGTAAAGAGAAGAAAGATTGTTTTCTCCTGATATATGGCCCTTCCCTTTTCTCGTGGTAATCACTTATCTGTTATCACTTGGTTTTGATGTGCAGGGTTGATCGTGTAATAAAAATCTAGAGGTGATGTTGGAAGGCTAAATGTTGTTGGTTGTGATGAGGTTTGAACTTTGCTCTTTTTTTCGGTCATTCAAGTTAATTTGGTCATTCAAGTTAATTTTCTTTGCATTGAGGTTCAATGTTGTCATTTTTATTCCTTAAGTTCATTACTTCATTGCATGAGATACTTGTGTCTAGGCACTATGTAAGATTTATGTTGTCTGTTGGAGAGAGATTATCATATAGCATTGTCGAGACCTGAATGTATAAATCTGGACTTTTTATGTATACCACACTAGTTCAGAATCACGCTAGTGCACACAGTGTAACATAGATGAAATATCAATTATATGCATGATAAATAAAGGAAAAGACTCAAATATTAATAATTATCAAAGTACAACCTTATGGCAAACTTACAATTAATAGCCTGAATGGATTAACAAACTAGCAGCGAAAAATAAAATTAAGCGTAGTAGCCATTCGATATACCTACAGGCAATCGACTAGAAAGCAAAGTCCTAATTCGTGAAGTCGTCGAAGTATCCTCCTTCAGGTACCTCCTATTGATATGGTTTCTCCTCTTTAACTGAGCAATAGTAAGCATAAAGTCGTGAGTACATTGGTACTCAGTAAGTCATTTGTAAGAAAGATGCAATATAATATGCAAGACTTATCATGGATAGCTGAAAAGTTATTTTGCAAAAAGTAGTAATTTAAAGTAAATACATTAAATAGATTAAAAGCAAACTTCAAAGAAAATAATAATAAATAAATAACCAAAGAAATTAAACAGACCATAAATGAACTAACCATCTATTTAATAAACCACTAATAAACTACCTGTCCACTTTCCAAAGTTATTCAACGTAAGTTTTATGAAATAACTACCCCTCGTGTGAAACCATCGAGCATTGTCCACAACCAGGGACATGGCTATTTGAATAGTTTTACACTCTGCAGAGGTTGCACAATTGTACCTATGCAATATGATCATCCACACGTTAAAGAAAATCACAACAAGACATTTATAATATTCCACCTCAATCCAATTCCGCCTACTAAGGTTTTGCTATCGAGTAGGTTAACGACCTACTCGATAATTGCCTCCTCTTACGCCTCATAGAAATCAGCAACCATATTCAACTTAATGGTGAAATTAAAATTGAAATATCACAAATTAATCAGCCAGATATATCCTATACTAGACATATGATTTTCACGGTAAGACTCAGATCAATACTGCACAAAGTTTAGTCCTTACACATTACTCAAGCGAGACTTCCACATACTTCGAAGTGAATCCGCATCCTTAGACATGGCTTTGGTGGTCAGACGGCTGTGGTGGACTTGGGACTCATCGGCAGCGAGTCAGGCGAAGTTGAGACGACGGCAACGAAGTGTGACTTGCCGCAACGGCAGCAAAGAGGACCATGGGCGAGCTCGACGGTGGAGTGCGAATAGCAAGGGCACGACCGCTATTTATGGCGCAGATGCCGAGGAGGCGGGGTCGGGTACGACGACATATTCGACTCAAAGACATTGGCGAAAGAGACTAACTCAAGTACGAACGCCGAGGCGTAGCTGAGATGGGCACAGTGACGTCTGCGGCAAGGAGATAAATAATAACTAGAATGGTGGATTGCTGACATGGGCTAAGGATCGGACGGCACAGATGAACAGTGCCTGGCATGTTCAGACTGGCCGAACGAGATGTCTGTTCAGACGGCTCGGGGGGGTGCGAGGTGCGATGGATGGTTGACATGTGGCGGCGGCCGATCGGACTTGTCCGAACGGTGCGGGAGATATTTAGGGATTTCTAATTTCATAAATTGAAAAAAAAACAAATTAAGCTCTAAAAAATAGCAAATAAATCCAGAAAAAATCACAGAAAATTCTTTGAGACATAAGGAACTCAAATAAAATATTTTCAATAAATATTAATATTTATTTTATTCATATTAAATCTTTTTAATTATTAAAAATTCAATTTAAGATTGAATTAAATCTAGAAAAATATAAATATTAAATTTTATTTTAAAAGGCTTCAAATAACACTGAAAATCAGGATGTTTTAAACATGTTCTTCAGTACTGTACAAGTAATGCAGGATTGCAGGGTGATGCTAGTTCACATGATGTTGGGCTGTACTGGATGCAGTTTTAACATTGACCTTATCTAGCATTTTAGTTGCATATATTTATTTAATGCTTGCCTTTTGTTATCATGAACAATCATATTATTGAATTATTAATTTTGGTTAAATCTACTTCCAAGTACTCAATTGGCTTTGGAACTTGATCTGAAGTGTTTGTAACACGAGCTGTTGAATGTCGATCCAAAACTTTTATTAGTATATTTTGTAAAATTTCAATGGAATGTTAGGATATGCAAGAAATATGTTACCTCATTGCATTCATGGTAGGAGTGGCAGGAGAGGATAGTGAGGATGGCGGTCGATGAGTGTGGCGGGGTAGGAAGAGGGGGCATTGTCATTTTTTTGCTTATGAAATGTCTTAATAAAGTTTTTCTTTTCACTTGCTTTACCTATATATCTCTTGTTGTACCTCCAGCTGGCCCCATTACATATTGGCATGGGGTTTGTGCTTATCAAGGTCAATCGGAGACCAGGATCTGGGTGAATTTATCATTCATATTCCTCGTGACAAGCAAATAAAGGTATATCCTGGAAAAATACTTAATATCAGCTTTACCTGAAGCCAAAAATTTAACTATATTAGTAACTATATCAGCTATGGATAGTTCTTGATTTTGGACCATGTGAGGTGTAAGAGTTGACTTGCTACGTATAACTACTACTCGCTTAACTAATCTCTATCATGTACTTACTACTTTGCTAATTAGTACTTACTTTGGACATGTAGTATAGTTGATTGATCCTTATATATATAACATATATGGTTTACATTTTTATGCATTATCCGATTAAATATTTGTGATCGAGACTAACTGTATTTGGAGCGATATATATTCGCTTCGTATTTGTGTTCGAAATTGTTGTATTTATTTTTGATATTATTCGTATCCTCGATTTCGAGTAAAAATATGAAATTTCGAATCAGTTCCTATTGCATGCCTGGATGCACGCAAGTGACGTATCAACCCATCGCATTCTGGCCCGCACACATCAGATCAGATCAGTCGCACACATACCAAAGACTGGCTACTCGCCAGAGCTTCCATTCTTTTTGGGATCTTGGGCTTCTCCCTTTTACGACCTTTTGCCGTTTGGCTTTGCCCCTTTACCGCATTCCGAAGGGAATTTTGCAAGGAATGCCCCAGTGTGATCACCCGGCCAGGAATCTTATCATGTCCAGATGTCCTCTTCTTTTGTGTGAATCATCCTAGAGAGCTTTCTCATCTTCATCTCCATTACAGGCACGTAAGAATTAACTGATAAGTTAACGTTAATTAACTCTGCTTTTACCTTTTACGATGATGTTAACAGGGCCAGTTTGCGATTACTGCTCTGTGTCGTGCACTCTAGGTAGTTATGGGAATGTTTACCCGTATAAGTAAGATTTCGTTGTTATAGCTCTAAAACAAATGTTTTCAACTACTTATTATACCCAAAAGTATAAATTATACAATTTTAAAGAAGTAATATTTTCCATGATCTTACGGGTTTAAATATAGAAACAAACACGAATAACCCACTTAGTGTGCAGTTGGTAGAGACAGAATTTTTGCATCGACACAAATAACTTGGGGCTTAGGGCATGTACTAGCTAGGCAGACTAGCAGTTGGTTGGTGTTAACCCTGTTCTTTCATGACTTCATGTATCTTCTTTTTATTAGCGACCTGTGTTCCTTGATCTGACCCTCCCTACCATTGATCTATATATCGGTTGGCCATGTTAGCCGAAAATCAAGCACTCAAACTGATACAGACCAACTAGTAGTTAGCTAGCTGATACGTAATTGTGCCCTATCTTTCACGGTAACGGCATCAAATATCTCTAGTCCGCTCTGCAGTTTGTCTACTCGAACAACCAAAACAGCGGCACTCGATCATCAACTCGGTAAAGAACAGCAGCACCAAGTAATTAATGGACATGGTTCAGATGCAATCCAAACCAAACGAGTAGCAGCTTTAGGTAGCGTTTAGTTTGACGTTGACTTATGACTTTTTTTTACTGTAGCTGACTTATTTTTTACTATAACTAAATTGACTTATTTAACATAATTAAATTTAAAAAAAATAAAAAAACATGTTAACCCACCACGGACAATGCAAAGGAATACATAAAAAAAGAAAAGACAAAAAAGCCCAAAAAATCTAAAAAAATCAGAAAAATACGAAATTACTGAATAGTGAAAAAAACAGAAACTAGAAGTAGAAGCAGGCTTTAAACCGTTTTAAGCGGTGATTAAGATCAGTCTCTCGGTCTTGCAGCTACGTGCAAACTCACAGTACGTAGTTGCCTCATAGTACGTAGCACACTACTACAAAAAAGTTTATATTAGACGTCTCATCACAGACGGTTCATAAAAACCGCCTGTATTAAATGCAATTACAGACGGTTCTTGATAAGAATGCCAATGCCTCCCTCCATTGTTTCTTCTAGTATTTAATTATATAACTACAATGATTCTGTTGTTATTTTGTGGCATTTAGGGCTGTCCAGGAGTTTACAGTGAGGCAACCGCCAAGAAGGCCTAATCAAGCTATTTTGTGGGGTTAGAGCTGCTCGGTTTGTAATGTAAATGGAATGTTCTCTGCTATATTTTCTTGTGATATTGTATTAGTGGATTATAATCTTGTGATATTGTGATGGTGGATTGTAATGAAAATAAAATATTCTCTGCTATGTTTGATATCTTATTTGCTTATTTTCGCTTGTTTTTAAAAGGCATAGCTAACATTTTCTGAGGCTAACTGAAAAATAAAAAAAATTAGGTATAGAATGAACTATTATAGACGGTTTTGTAGTATAAACCGTCTATAATTCACTATCACAGACGATTCTAAACAAAAATCATCTGTGATACTCACACATCACAGACGGTTCTAGTTTAAAACCGTCTATGATAGTGTTTTTCACAGATGGTTCTAAACTAGAACCGTCTGTATTGTATTTATTACAGACGGCTCACAAACCGTTTGTGATAACCTTCGATTATCACTAATCCATAAATTTAGACGGTTCAGAAAATCGTCTGTGATGACGTTTTTCAACCATCTGTGATGATGATTTCTATAGTAGTAGCAGCAGCTTGCCTCCACACATACGCATGTGCACATGCACGCTCATCTTTTAGGGCTCCTGCTCCTTCCTTTCTTCCACGGCCTAAAACTTCTTTATAGTGCGCCGCTGGGCACGGCACTTAAGTATTCACTGCGTCGTCACTTCCTATGCCATTCTTTCTTATCTTCCTCTCAATATCAACAAGTATTTCTTTAACTCGAAAAGAATTAACACCGCATGAAACGTCTAGGGCTTGTAGGGCCGCATCACAAACTCACGATAATAAAAGCAGAACAAAAGGTAAAAGATACGGTCTCAAGTTTTCTTTTAACTTTATTGAACAATGAGAAGCCCCGCCTACCCCTCATTTTGTAGGGAAGAAAGTCTACCCTCTCTTATTGAATGAGCAATATAGGAGTAAACTGCGCAAAAGGGCTTGCTGCCCCTAATAAATGTGTTTAGGTCATGTATCCACAACTGGGAAGTCAGAAGTCAGAACGGACAGATATACAGCAATCCACTCGTTTTTTTAATGTATTTGTATGCACCATAGGACAGGAGAGACAAGGAGTTAGAGGGGGAAAAAAAGCGTTACTAGGTTGCAAGCAACTGCCGCGTTCGGCGCCAGCTCAAGCGCTACAAGCATGTGGTATTTATGTACGACAGGCACACGATAACGTTAATTGGATACCTCTTGTTGGGGTGCTAGTTATACGTCCGATTCGGACATTTATCCAATCCGCCGATCGCTGCTGAAAGGTACCCAATTTATGAATAAAAATATCATACCCTCCATGTCTATTCATGATTGTGTTTGCTGATTAATTGCTTAATTACATGCACTAGAATTTTTGTTACGACCCATCGAGAAACAACGGTTATAGCCCGCTTATTTCTGAAAAATGTAGGACATAAAGAGAGTTTTTCCTATTTTTGAAAAGTTATTGTAGATACCAGGAGATATCAGTACATCAGTATCTATCAAAAGATATCAAAAATTTATATATAACTTGATGACGAGCTATCGGAGCCTTCTGTTATCTTCTAAAGATAATAAAAACTCTCCAGATGAAAGATCGATAGACTCCATCTTCACTCAAATTTCCCAATGTACAAGAGACCCAGCTACAAAATTTTTCTGCCTTGTATCTATCTAGTAACTCGAGGACTTACTGGTCTGCAAACAAACTCAATTCGTTCAAGATGGCACGCGCGACGATGTAAACTGGAGGTACACAGCCAAGGGGTGCAATTGAGACAGATAGACAGCCAGAGGGGTGCAATTGAGACAGATAGAAGGGAAATAGTTCAGTCTATATCCTATTTTGTATTTTTTTCGGAATCGAAGTTGAACACAGATAATACCGGATACTTATTTTTCTATTTCGTATTCGTTCCGTAAAACTTGGAACGATTGGCCAGACGAAAATTATCCATTTCTTTACATAGGACAGGATATTGGACAGTAAGATGCGATCTAAGTGAACACAAAGAGATTAATCACTCAGTATTCTCTGTATGCTTAGATGTGATAATCTACCTATATGTTATCTTGTTTCTAAGTGAAGTCACAACAGATTTCCTCATATCACTTGATATACGGATATATACGGACGGATATTACTCATCTCGTATCATATTCCATGTTTTTCCTTAGAGTCAGAGTCGGACACGGATAGTATCGGATACCTATTTACCTCTTCTATATTCACTCCGCGACCCTTTGGTCAGTCGATCAGATAAAAATTATCTACTCTGTTTGTACCCCTCTGCATTGATGCAGGCATGCGGAGTTGATGCCACTCAGCTAAGGGGGTCGGGACATAGGTGACACTATTGAGATCCAGGCGTTAAGACCGACAATAATCAAATCTACACGTAGCAACAGTACTACAACAAACGATACACCGGATCAACGCACGCAGACATGCACATACGTACATATCTGCGGTGCATGCAGGTCCATGCACATCATCATTAGAAAGACATACAAAAAAAAGGGAAAATGTACGTGCAGAACTCGAACTATTCTTGGTTCTGTCGATCGATCCGGCCACGCACGCACTTGGCCTTGGCCTGGCGATCCGGCCGCATCGAGCTGTACATGTTACATCGTACGCATTGGATCGACACTGACACCCATGTTAGCATATGATCGTACGCGCATTAATGTGAGGAACACCCAGAAATGGACAGGGGAGAGCTGACTATGATCCGTTAAATAGGGCTTTTTCTCGGTGGTTTTTATTTTTGATTTTTTTAAAAATTAAAATAAATATGATTGTTCCTTTAAACTAATTCTTTAGACAATTTTTTAAGTTTAAAACTATATATGTTATTTATATCAACATCTCTATTATTTACTGTTATATAAAAAATATAAATAAAAATTATCAGCCACGGTTAAAAATCATAAAAAAAACAGTCTAAAATAACATGGCCTAATCATAGAGCTTGCTTGCTGCAGATCGAGCTAGTTCCACGTACAGTACGGACGCCGTGTGTGCATGTTGTGCGGTGGAAGGCAAACCCGGCCTATCGCAGTGCAGTGCTCAAACTAATTAATGGAGTACGAACTAAAACGTTGCGAAATCCTGTAGCCAATTAATCAGCCTCCTGCGGGTGATTTTTTCAATTATGCGCGCTTGATTTCTCCCGCGATGGGCGACCTACCTCATAATTAACAGGAGCTGTAGATCTAAAGATGGTAATGGGTAGATACCTATTGGGTATAGCCAACCTATTCCTGTACCCGACAGACAATACCCGTACCCGCACCCGGGTATAAAAACTTACCCATACCCGCATCCGCGCGGGTATTTGTACCCGACGGGTAACCCATACCCGATACCAGAGGAGAGGAGGAAGCGAGGCCGCGAGGAGGAGGACTGACCAGAGGGCGGAGGAGGACTGGAGGAGGTGGAGCCGGAGGAGGAGGCGAGGGCGGCGCCGAAGGCCGCGAGGAGGCAGAGCCGGAGGAGACGAGGGCGACGCGCCGGCGCCGGAGGCCGCGAGGAGACGACGGAGCCGAAGGAGGCGAGGGCGGAGGGGGGACGGCGGGGCGGGGCGCGCGTGGGGGAGGCGCGTGGGGGAAGGCGCGCGGGGAGAGGAGGGGCGGGGAGGACGGGGTGGACTGTGGAGGGACGGCGGGGGAGAGGAAGCCAGGAGGGGCAGCGGGGGGTCGGGCGGCCTCAGCGGGATTTGGGCGCGGGGGTCGGGCCTCGGGCGGGATTTGGGCCCGGGGGATCGGGCCTCGGGCCGGATTTAGATGTGGTGGTCTGGTGGGTATATTTTACCCGCGGGTATGCGGGTATGGGTAGTATACATCCGTACATACACCCGATGGATAGAGATTTTTGTCTATTAACATACCCGTGGGTGAAGATATTTTTCCATACCCATCTTCTTATCGGGTAAAACCCATCAGGTACTCGGATTTCGAGTACCCGTTGCCATCTTTATATAGATCGATCGAGCAGATGGCAACGGCACCGAAACCCGAGTACCGGCGGGTTTTACTCGATAAGAAGGTGGGTATGGAAAATATCTTCACCCGCTGGTATGCTAATGGGTAAAAATCTCTACCCATCGGTATACGGCACGGTACAGATGTATACTACCCGCACTCGCTGCACCGCGTAAATCCCACCCCGCGCCTAATCCCGCCCCGCGCCTAATCCCACGTCCCGCCCGACCCCGCCTAATCCCGCCTAATCCCGCCCGACCCCGCCTAATCCCGCCCGACCCCGCCTCGCGCCTAATCCCGCCCGAGCCCCCAAACCTCGCGCGCGCCTAATCCCGCCCCACCCGCCCCGCCGCCCCGCCGCCTCCCACGACCCCGCCGCCCCCTCTCCCCGCCGCTCTCCCCGCCGCGCCTCTCCGCCGCCGTCCCCGCGCCTCCCCGACCCCGCTGCCCCTCCCCGCGCGCCCCTCCACCTCGCCGTCCCGCCGCCCCTCCCACGACCCGCGCCCCCTCTCCCCCGCCGCCTCCCCGCCATCCCGCCGCCTCCCCCGACCCGCTGCCCCCTCCCCGCCGCGCCTCCCCGCGTCCCCTCCCTCGCCTCCCCGCCCACTGTCTCTCGCGGCCTCCGCGCCGGCGCGCGCCTCCGGCCCGCTCACCTCCTCGGCTCCGCCTCCTCCTCGCGCCTTCGCGCGCTCGCCGCCTCCGGCTCCTCGCGGCCTCGGCGCCGCCCTCGCCTCCGCCGGCTCCGCCTCCTCCTCCGGCTCCACCTCCTCCAGTGCTCCTCCGGCGCCATGCATGACACGGTCAGTCCTCCTCGCGGCCTCGCCTCCTCTCCTCTGGTATCGGGTATGGGTTACCCGTCGGGTACAAATACCCGCGCGGGTGCGGGTATGGGTAAGTTTCTATACCCGTGTGCGGGTACGGGTATTGTAGCGGGTACGGGTATTGTCTGTCGGGTACGGGTATGGGTTGGCTATACCCGACGGGTATTTACCCGTTGCCATCTTTAGACGCTGCGTGCAGTTGTACTACCATGTTTCCTGTGGATCCGAGCAAGCTATATATCAGTACATCGAACTGCAAGGGGAAAAAAGAGGTGCAAGGTGATTGGATGAGGATTTCTTTTTGGATTTTAGTTCAAATTAAATCCTAAAGATATGAATCTAAAACCCCTATTCGAAGACACTTAGTGTTTTTTTCCTGGGTTAAGCAACAATTAATCATGCACTTTGTGCACCTTTCCCCTCCATATCACTCGTACGTGGACACGCACGTACGTCATGTACGTGTAAGCGTTATTAACACAAGCGAACAAACCTGGCAAGGGCAACTGCATCCTTAATCCTCCGACCGCGATCACCAATTAATTGAGCTTATTACATGTCCTTCTCGGTCAGCAACTAATTGCAGCTAAATTGTGTGCAGTCCCCTCCTAATTACTAACCGCCGGCCGTGCCGCCGTCCTTAATTATCACATGTGCGCGCTCACATCCCCGGTCGACTCGCAGTCGAGCGCGGCGCGGCAGCGCGTCCTCCTGGCTAGGTACCCCAAGCCCCCAAGACGTGCTGCGCTACGAGCTAGCCAAAACCCCACTCCCAACCAACGATGGCTTCGATCCATCGCCCGGTTACTGTAATAAAATAGTCTCATAGATGCGTTTTTTTAGACGCTTTTATATTGTATTTGTTGTGGCTACAGACCAAACAGAGAGAGATGGTATAGTAGTAGAGAGTTAGGTGAATAAATGACCTCTTCTGTCTTTTCCAAGGACTAGTCACGATACATAAGCACTCCCTGTGGTGACGAGCGATATTACCGTCGTAACCTTACCCGGAGCCCCTTATCAAGGACAAGCTACATCATTTATATGATTTACAACCTTCTCAGCAGGCTAGCTGGGTTTAGATGGGGGGCACCCCTACAACAGGAGCCTCTCATGGTGAAGGGCTTCACAGGCCGACGCCATGTTGCCGAGTCCTTTGGCCCCCTCCGTCTCTGTGGCCTGTGACGTTGTGTGATTGCGGGCGAGGCGGAGTCGGAGCCAGGGGCTTGCAACGGAGCCGTTGTCGAAGTCTTGCGGTGGGCGATCGCAGCGGGGTCGCGTCTGCGCTGCGAAGGTGAGGGCTGCGACGGGTGTACTGCGGAGGCGAAGACTTCGCCCGAGCAGCCGCGTTGGTCCAACTCCCGTTGATAGGACACGTGTGGTCGGTCGCGACGGTCGGGCTTCCGCCGGCCGCGCTTCCGAGCGCGGCTATATATGCGGTCGTGGCGGTGTGACAACGTGCGCCCTTCCGTGTCTTCGCTGCCGAGGCCCTCCGGTCCGCGTAAGTTGTGTTGGAGTTGGCTTTTGTGCGGTGTTCGTTGAGGCTGTTGCTTTTACAACGTGCCCCCGTGCCCTTCGCAGGTACTTCCCTAGGGGACGCGGAGCGTGCGGTGGGTGCGTTCCTTGGACCGTACATAGCCAGGGAGCACACACTGCGCATGGCTGCAACCGCGGAGGCAGGTCTGGGGCGGTTGAACCGCGTGTGCGAAGCCTTGGGTATTAGGGTGCCAGCACGCGTTGTTCCAGTTCCCAGCCCACCCCGCTGCGACTCCACGGGGGAGGGGGTACTAGCGGACGCGGGTTCCGGCTCGGCGGAGCGTGCAGACTTGGAGGCAAAGGCGAGTGCTGCGTCGCCACCAGCCGGTGTTGAGACGGATCCATCACTCCTGGAGGATGTTGGGGCGGAGCCGTTGCCTGCGGCCGTGGGACCTCCTTCCGCGGCAGTTTCTGAGGCGGGGCCGCCTTCGTACTCCCCAAAGGTGAAGCGACCCCGCATATGGTCGCCCCTTCGCTCGCCTGGGGGTTTTGTTGTAGCGAGCCGGGTCGGAGCCCTATGGGACTCCGACTCCGACACCGAGTGCTTCGATGCCCCAGCGGCCCCGATCGAGGTTGCGGCTGCTAGTGGCGAGGGCTTGGTGGAGCTGAGCTCCGACACCGAAGTTCCCCCGGTTGGCGAGGTAGGCAAGGATGCGGAGGTCCTTGTGGATTCGGGTGGGGCTGAAGGTAGACCTTGATTTTGATTGTGACCTACTAGGTATTCGTAGGGCTGACCGTCGTGTGCGCTTACAGCAACATTGCTCCCCGAGCGCGGGCGGCCCGCGGAGCCCGAAGATGGCTTGTTGAGAGGGGCATCTGGCGCCACCGAAGACGGCTCGTCGTCTAGCGGACTTCGTTCCTTGAGCAAAGGTGTTGGCGGCGTGGCGAGGGGCCGCTGATGATGCGGCCGCGAGCTTAGATCGTGACGCATTGCAGATCTGCGGGCCTGAATTGCTTGAGGGGGTGCTTGAGGTCTCGCAACTGAGGGTAAGTGCCTGACCCCGAGCGGCCCGTAGCCACTGGGAGGTGTACTGATTGCTTCATTGTGTAGACTTTTGCCCTCAGCCGGGCGCTACAGGCGGCCCATGCCCGGGAACGGGAGGCTTTGGAGAGCCGGCTGCGCACCGTCGAAGGGGCCCTTCGCGCGTCGGAGGAGGCGCATTTCGCTAAGGATGACCGCATGCGGCTCCTGGAAGCGGAACGCGCAGCAGCCGTCTCATATGCCGCGGAGCGTGTGGCGTCAACTCGGCAGGCAGTGCTGGTGGAGCGTGACGGGCTACTCCAACAGGTTGCCGCACTGGAGGAAGAGAATGGTCGCCTCGCTGCGTCCCTAAGGGAGCGGGATGAGGCATTGGGTGCCGCCTCGGCAACGGCATGGGAGGCTATGCTGGCCCTGGAAGGTACCCTTGAAAATCTCGTTGCTGAGGTACCGCCCCGCTCCTTCGGACCCAAAGAGCTTCCACGGACACTTCGACGGATTGCGGAAGCGGCCGATCTCACCCAGCCGACCTCGACGTCCTTTGGCAATCACTGTTCCTATGTGACTGCTTGCCTGGCGTGCGCTCTTCTCCAACACCAGGGCTGCCGCCATGTCGATGAATTGGGCGACCCGTAGTTGGAGATGCCCACTGGAGCCGGGGTGATGTCTGGGGCCGTGCGCGCCGTTCGGCCCGCCGTTCGGTTTTTTCACGAGCGGATCTAGGAGTACATTGGGGAGGTCGCGGCGAAGGTGGAGCTGCGGCGGAACATGTACGACGAAGGGAACCTTGGCGAGTGGCTTGACAATGTTGCCCGGCGCGACGATGACAGGGCCAACGGCTCAAAGCAAGTGTGACTCCGGGTTCTTGTACGCTTTGTGTGTGTTGTAACCTTCCGTACTCCATGCCGCGAATGAATTGCAAACTGCTTCGCTTCCTTGATTGATCTTGCCCGCTTGCTTCGAGCAGCTGTTCGATGGGGACCTGCTGTTGGTTTCTGACGTCGTAACTCGGCGCCGCTTACGTCGCTGGTGGCGGGCCGAAGACTCACTTGACTTCTGGGCGAATCGACCCTCGACGGGTGAGACTTCGGCGCGAAAGGTCATCCCAGCGAAACCAAATGAGTAGTGCCGGCCCGGCGGGTTTTGTAAGAACGTAATGGCGGTTTGGTAGACAAGTCGGGAAATTCATCCTTGCCGTTGTTTTTGGATGAGTCTGCATTGTGTCTTCTTTTTGGTGGGATTTGTTGGTTGGGGCAGACGCTTGGGGTAGACGTGGAGGTGGGGCGTAGTCGCTGCGCGAGCGCTCCGTCCCCTACCCTCCGACGTGATGGCAGCGGAGCTGGCGCCTAATCGAAGTAGACGCGCGAGCGCTCTGTCCCCTACCCTCCGAAGTGGTGGCAGCGGAGCTGGCGCCTGGTTGAAGTAGATATGCGAGCTCTCCGTCCCCTACCCTCCGAAGTGGTGGCGCGAGCCGACGCCAGTCGGCGTAGACGGCGAGCGCCCGCCCCTACCTCCAAAGTGGTGGCGCGAGCCGGGCGCCAGTGGAAGTAGATGCTTGCGAGCGCCCGCCCCTACCCTCCGGTGGTGGCAGCGGAGCTGGCACCTCAGTCGGTGAGACGCGCGAGCGCCCGCCCCTACCCTCCGGCGGTAGCGCCGAGCCGCACCTCAGTCGAATTAGACGCGTGAGCGCTCCGTCCCGTACCCTCCGAAGTGGTGGCAGCGGAGCTGGCGCCTAGTCGAAGTAGACGCGCGAGCGCTCCGTCTCCTACCCTGTAGGATAAGCTTGGGGAGGGACAGGGACCTAGCCTCGTAGGTCCTGTCCCTGGTGGTCGATGGAGGAGCTCACGGGCGGCACTGTTCCGCTGAGTTTTCGAACGCCGATGGGACAGCTGAGGCAGGATCAACGGAGGTTCGCACATGGTCTTTGCACGATCGCGAGTGAGGTGCCTCTGGCCGCCGCCCTCGCAGGCCCCGCAAGATAGGGGGATGCGTGGAGTGGGGCAACCCTGCCGCACCACGTGCCCCTGGGGCGTCGATGGGACTCTTGAGCGGATGTCCGCGGTCTTGCCTCTGGGGTTCTTTAAAAAGGGGGCGATTGGCTGAGTGGAACGGCATTCGCCTTCCCCGACATCGCACCCCCATACTCAGTTTGTTCCAACTTCGCCCCATAGCGTGGAGGGGTCCCGAACGCAGTTAATGCTGCCTGGGCGATCGCGGGGTCGAGCGTCCCACCCATGTGGGGGGACGCGACGCCACGATGCATTTTCTCTTCGCCCATGCGCCGAAGAGTCGCAATTGGTGCGGGGAAGTGGGCAATTCACTTGTACTTCATCAGGGCCGCTCCTAGCTTCAGGAGTAGAATATTATGGCGCGCCGCCGAGGCCATGTCCCGCCGTGCTGCCCCGTACAGGCGCCTGTTCTCTCCCCCAGTCTCCTCCCCTAGCTCTTGAGCGCTTGGGATGAGGGGAGGAGGGGGGCGTGGCGCTTGCGGTGCTGTAGGGAGCCGTGCCGCGCCAGGGGGGTGGGGGCTCCGACTCCTCCAGCTCGGGGCGGCACGTCTGGGAGCCTTGGGCGCTCTCCGTCAACGGGCACCCGCTGAGGCAGCCTCTTGCGCGGAAGAGATTGTATCCACGTGGGCACCTTCGCCGAGCGCGTTTGGTTTCTCGCCTTTTCTGCGGAGGCGCTGGCCATTGAGCTCCTGCGCCACCTGCTTGATCGACATGCAAAAGTACCAAGCGTAAGCCCCACGTTGAGCTCCGGCACCTCGCTCCTGTACTCGCGGCCGCCTGTCCATGCGGCGCGCGCGGTTTGCCGGGATCGCGCGGAGCCTCTGGAGTCCGTACGCCGTTGTATGTGGACTTCGGTAAGTGCGTGGGAATATCATCCACGTCTTATTTATAGTCCAGAGAGTACACGTGGTGAGAACACCAGTGTGTGCGCGAGACATCCGCGTCTTATTTAGACTCAGTAGAGTGCGCAGGGAAAACATCCGTGTCTTTGTTTGTACTCCGGAGAATGCGTGGGACTATCAACCACGACTTACTTAAATTCCGGAGGGTACGCCCTCGCGTGCGCGGAACGTCCACGTCTTGTTTAGACTCAGTAGAGTGCGCAGGGAAAACATCCGCGTCTTTGTTTGCACTCCAGAGAATGCGTGAGACAATCAATCACGGCTTATTTAGGCTCCGGAGTGTACGCCATCGCGCGCGCGGGACATCCACATCTTGTTTATACTCAGTAGAGTGCGCAGGGAAAACATCCGCATCTTTTTTATACTCCGCAGAGTGCGCGCGAGGGCGTCCCCCCGCTGCGTCTTATTTATACTCCGTAGAGTGCGTGCGGAGGCGGACCTCGTCGCTACGTCTTATTTATACTCCGCAGAGTGCGTGCGGAGGTGGACCTCGACGCTACGTCTTATTTATACTCCGTAGAGTGCGTGCGGAGGCGGACCTCGACGCTACGTCTTATTTATACTCCGTAGAGTGCGTGCGGAAGCGGACCTCGACGCTACGTCATATTTATACTCCGTAGAGTGCGTGCGGAGGCGGACCTCCGTGGAGTGCGTGTGCAGAGGTGAGTCTCCGTGCGGTGCGTGGGAACATCAACCACGTCTTTATACTCCGGGGAGTACGCGTGGTGACAACACCAGCGCGTGCGTGGGATCCCGCGTCTTGTTTATACTCAGTAGAGTGCGCAGGAAAAACATCCGCTCCGTGGAGTGCGTGCGGGGGCGAGCCTCCGCACATTTTTAGTGGGGGGCATGAATAGCCTCGCAAACGGCGAACTTTATTAAATTCCTGTTTGCGCGGGTGAGCGAGTACAAAGAGGTTATGAACTAACCGCAGGACCCGTTGTCGTGGTGATAAGATGCGAAGTCTCTTGTGCTTGGGCTGCCGCAGGGCGTGTACGGGCGCGCCTGACCTAAGAACCACGTTGGGCTCCCAGGCTTGGGCTTCGGGTTCCATGCTCCAGGTGCCGAGCCACGTGCTGATCGTCGAAGATGGTGATGACACCTCGCAGGCCCGGAAGCTTCACACATAGGAAGCCATGGTGCGGTACTGCCCCGAAGGAGTTAAGAGTCGGTCGCCCCAAAATGGCATTGTAGAGGTACTGGATATCGACGACATCAAAAGTGGCATCCCTAGTCGCCACGTTGTCCTCCTGACCGAAGGAGACCTGTAAAGATATTTGGCCCAACGCCAGTAGGGGCTGACCTCCGAAGCCCTGTAATGGGATTCGTGAGGGGCCGAGGCGACTTCGAGGGATCGCCATCTGGTCGAAGGCTTATGCGAACAAGACGTTCGCGGAGCTGCCCCCATCAACCAGGACGCGCCGGACATCACACCCAGCAACCGTAACCTAGATGACTAGGGGATCCTGATGGGGGAACTCCACGCCTTCAGCGTCGTCAGGCGTGAAGGTGATCGCGTGCTGCGCCCAATCTGGTGGCGCCTAACCTGGGTATGCCACCACATGGTGTAGCCTCCGCACGTAGGCCTTGCGCTGTCGCTCCGAGGCAAACTCCAAGGAGGAACTGCCGGAGATAACGTTGATGACCCTGCGCGGGACGCCCTCGAGGGTATGGATCCGCAGGGGGCTTTCCTGGGGCTGCTGTATCTGGGCTTGCATCCGCTGGAGACCCTCCTGAGGCTGCGGCTCCTGATCGCAAATCCTCAGGGGGGCCGTCTGATGGCTGCTGAACGTGCGCCACGACGGGTGGGCGCGCCTCGAGATCCCTGTCTCTGGCAACGCTTTGGCGAAGTGCTGCGATGGTGGTGCAGGAGCGGGTATCATGATTGCCTTGGCCATGCACCTCGCACCACTGTGGGCGCTGTTGGTCCCCGTACTCCGCGCGGGCCCAATCGTCGCGACCCCAGCCTCGACCTCGCCCCCGACCTCGTCGGGCCCTAGTCCCGCGGTTAGCAGGTGCGTTATCCTCGGAGCCAGCGTCAATGTCAAAGACGTGCCGGGCTCGTCGGGACGCCTGACAGCCACGCTGGGGCTTGTGCGCCGGCACGTCCTTGTGCTGGGGGGTGTCCTTCGACATCTCCTGTCGACGCTTGCTCCGCGAGAAACTTGCTTGCGATGGGTCAACGCTCTTCGCGACACTTCCCGCTGGGTTGACAGCGGCTTCGTTGCCCTGGCGTCTCTTTGCGTCTTCTTCCGCCCGAGCGTATTCCTCCATCTTGTCGAAGAGTTTCACCACTGTCTTGATCGGCTTGCGCGCGTTATATTCGGCCAGTGGCCCCGGGCGAAGACCCTGTATCGCTGCGTTGATGATTGTTGTCTCGTTGACGTTTTTGACCTGGCAGCGGACCTTCGCGAAGCGTTTGAAGTACTCGCGGAGCCTTTCCGATGGTTGTTGCTTGATTGCGAAGAGTTGATTCGCGTCGACGCGCTCGATGTAGTTCCCTTGAAAGTTGTTGTAGAGGCGGTCGCGTATCTGCTCCCATGCGTATATGGAGTTCGGCTCTATCGTAAAGAACCATGAGAGCGCCACTCCCTGTAACGCGAGCGGGAGCCCCTTCGCCTTGGTGGTGTCGTCCCCGCCTGCCGCCTCAATGGCGGTCTCGTACATGTGCACGAACTCCCAGGGGTCCGTGTCGCCCTTGTACGATGTAACGGAGCTGGGAAATTTGAAGTCCTCCGGCCACGCTACTTGCTGCAGGCCCGGCGATAGCGGGGATTCCGGGTCCACGCGTCGTAGTGAGGCGCCGGTGGAAGTTAGGGCGTCGCGGCTGTCCGCCCTCTCGGGCACAGGCACTGGCGCGGCCACCAGTGGGGTCGGCTGACTCCGAGCCTCTTGCATGCTCCGCACAGCCAACTCCCGCTGGAGCGTGCTAAGGGCTGCCAACAGGGCATTCTCCGCGGCGGGCGTAGATATGGCGACGGGGGCACCTGGTTGCGCGGTCGAGGTTGTCGTGACCGCTGCTGTGCTCTTAGGTTGCTCCTCCCGTCTGCGCGGTGGAGTTCAGTGCCGACGGTGGGGCCCGTGTGGTCGGCAGGACCGCTTGGCACTTCCGCACCGGGTGCAGAGACGGTGGTCGCGCCTCGACGGTCGTCGAGGCTACCACTCCCTAGCGCTCGGCCGGTGTCGTCAAGGTTGATCGTCGCACCAATGGCGGGTTGGGGTGTGACGCGCGGGTTGGGGCCGATCGTCACATCAATGGAGGCGGGGTCGATGGCGTCGGTGGTGGCGGGGTCGATGGCGTCGGTGGTGGCGGTGTCGGTGGTCGCGCGATGAGTATCGCCATTTTCGCCCTCGACCGCCGATACCGAGGCTCTGGTGCTGACGCGGGGCCTCGCCGCGGCCGCTTCCTTCTTCCTCGCCGCCGATGATGAAGCTTTTTTCGGTGCCATCCTTCTTCTTGCGGTCTTGAGGTTTGCTTCCGTCGTCCCCACGGACGGCGCAAACTGTTGTGGCTACAGACCAAATAGAGAGAGAGGGTATGGTAGTGGAGAGTTAGGTGAACAAATGACCTCTTCTGTCTTTCCCAAGGACTAGTCACGATACATAAGCACTCCCTGTGGTGACGAGCGACATTACCACCTGGAGCCCCATACCGAGGACAAACTACGTCATTTACATGATTTACAATCTTCTTAGCAGGTTAGCTGGGTTTAGGTGGGGGTCACCCCTACAACAGTATTTATGTAACATATAAAGATGTTGTTTAAGATATTTTTAGTGTTTTTGAGTGTCGTTCACTATCAACACAGATCTATGATCTTTGACACGTTTCATGATTATAAAGCGTTCTAGAAGCGTCTTCCTATTAATCATGTTAAAGACCGTATAGACGTATTGGTAGTGAATAACAAACAAACATCTTAAGAAACGTCTTTATACGCTACATAAAAACACTAAAAATACGTCTAAAGAAAAATGTTCCTATAAGACTATTTTTTTTAGCTATTTTAACCCCGTTTATGGCGATATGTGACGAGCGGTGAAAGCAAGCGGCCGGGTGGCATGCATCGTCGGAGCGGCACGGCACAGCTGCGCGAGTTGTGGACAGTGATGCATAACAACACGCACTAATATAATGTCATAATCTGCACAAAGGGGATGATGAGTCGGATGTTATCATGTTAAGTAGTGTGTGGCGACAGGACTCCAATTACTGGAATGCTGGCTTTCGGCTTCAAATTAAGCTCCGGTGCCCAAAGGACAAAGTATATATATATAATCTTGGGAGTATGTACTCCCACTTCTAATATACTTTTTAATAGTGTTGTTATACCTCTTTATCTATTTGAGTATATTGTAATAATGATTATAAGATATTCCTAAGTGAGTTCTATGAAAAATTTCATCAAAATCTACTTTTTATAGTATAATTTGTGTATGTATATTGGACTACTAATATAATTGCTAATTTTGCTAATATAATTGCAAAAATTGAATATAAATAACAAAATATTCAGAAATTCAGATATGATATGAAGATGCAGTATGAAATTCAAATGAACTATTCAAAGTAATCACTGTTCAAAAATAATTACTGTTCAAATTAATTACGATTTTTATGAAGCGCGTTTCTTTTGCAGGATCTTATGGGTTGACGAAACCAGTAAGACAGTCAGAATAAGTAATAATAACGTAAAAATCCTACTTGGTACTCACCATATTTCTCACTAGTTTGTTTCAAAAGTAGCTAAACTTTCCCTAGATGTTCTTAGTCATGCTTATATGGAATAATTTTTTATCGTCACCTCAGGCAGTTCCACCCGAAGGGAACACTTTTCTTTGGCAACAACATACTCAGCATTTAAGCTCAAAGCTTAATGGAGAATTTTAAGACCCGATATTTTTTAGAAATTTTTATTTTATTTTGGATTTTGCCCATATCCGGCAATATCCATGATGTCTTCATCCGAAAGAGATATATCAAAATTTTCATCATACGCTTTCTTTATTTCCTCAAATTTATCATTCACTTCTTTCTTTAATTCTTTTAGGATATCTTCCTTAATCTCATTTTTCCATTGTGGTGATATAGATTCGAACTTGTCTTCTATCTTCTAGTCTATATAAGACCCATCTAGAGGGTCTACCCCCTTCATTAGGCATTCTTTATAAGTAAGGTTCGAAGGATTTTCTTCCTTTATATTAGCTAATATTGAAGATGTAGGGGCCTTTCTATTTCTTGCTTTTTAAAATTTTTGAATATAGGCTTTAGCAGCAGGTTCCATATGATAATTCACCTCTAAAATTTTTCTGGCTTGGTTTAAGGCTTCATCTATATTACTGTATTTTTTTCAAGATATCCCCCCTGCTAATTTTGAATCTATCTTCTGGGATACTATCTCTTCAAATGAAATGTATACTCCTGGCATCTTTCCTTCAAATACGACATATAGAGGCTTTGGTTCTATGAATTCAATATTATCGGTAGAATGTAGTGACTCATTTGTCATATGGAAGTATTTAGCCAAACTATTTAATATTGATAGCATATAACCCTTTTCTTCTCGCTTGTTATTATATTGATACCAGAAGTTATCTGAGATACATTCTTGCACTTCATCAAGGATTATATGGTCTTTCGGTTTGAATTTGTATGAGTTTGGAGGAAATATTTTGAGCTTATTGTCGTTTCCAAAACTGAAGAATTCAGTCCCAGTGTAATTCATCGACTTCTTCATTCCTGCAAAATAGAAGAACGGGAAAATAGGTCAGGTAACTTATTGTCTTTCCCTTTTATATGCTCAAATATAACTTTATAGCCATTTCCAGTAATAATATCTTCAAATAAAACTCATCTTAGCATGGAACTTTTCTTGTTATTGATTTGATTGTGGTATCTACAAATGGCTTCACAATCCGTTCTAACGGTGAATTCTTTGAAACCTAAATACAGCCTAAACAAATTTATAGCATTGATTATTGCTAAGATCTCTCTATCTGTATTATTCACTGTTTTTAGCTTGTAGCTTCCAGAGGCATACCGACATATCTTTTCTTCTGACTTTGGTAAGTATTTACTAGGTCTTTGTTTTAGTATAGCACCCCACCCTAGCTGTGAGGCATCTGTCTCGATGATAAAGTAATTATGATCTAAGGGCAACTCTAAAGGTTTCAAGTCTCGAACCCTATCTTTTATTATTCTGACTAATTTAATGTCTTCAGAGTCGAAGTATTTTTGCCCATTTTTCCTTAGCTTAGCATATAATGGTCCAGCTAATTTTGCCAAATTATCTGTATAGTTTCTAGCGTAATTCACGATCCCCAAGAACTGCTGCAACACCTTCGTATCATTCATAATATCGGGAAACTGTAAGATCTTTTTCGCAATGTGTTCTTGCAGGTATATTTTTCCTTCTCCTATTTTATGGCCCAGAAAATTAATCTTCTCTTTACAAATTTCCATTTTCTTTTTAGATAGTATTAACCCATTTTGTTCTACCTTTCTAAAGAACACTTCGAGATGAGCTATATGCTCTTTATAAGATTTTGAGAATACTAGCAGGTCATCTATGTAGACTAGGATGAATTCTTGGTGTTCATTAAATATGTTCTGCATCTGTCTTTGAAATAGAGCAAGTGCATTTTTCAAACCTAGAGGCATTACAAGCCATTCAAAATGCCCTTGTGGACAAGTGAATGTTGTCCATTCAATAGATTCTTCTGCCATTTTTACTTGCCAAAATCCGGCTTTCAAATTGAATTTGGAAAAGTATTTACTTCCTTGTATTCTATTAATCCATTCTTGTTTATTTGGGATATTAAAAGCATCATCTATAGTATTGTTGTTTAACCTTTTATAATTAATAACCATCCTTGATTTGCCTCTAGCTACTTCAGAGTGATTCATTACTATGAAAGCAGTTGACCTATATGGGCTTCTGCTTTCTCTTATTGCTCCTAACTTTAATAGTTCTTCTATATGCATTTTAAATTCCTCTATATCCTTGGGAGTAGCTTCTATTGGACTTGTCTTGATTATGTACTCTGGATTTATTATATTTATTTTGCACACAATGGAATTTTTATCCCAATGTTTCATAGGAATTTTCCCAATTATCTGGATGTCTTCTAGCCTTTGAAAAATCTTTTCTATATCTTTCTTAGACTTTATGTCCCTATACCAATTGGGCGAAAGAGATTGTAGACCTATGCATTCTATGTATGTATTTGATATGTAGTATTCTTCTATATCTTCGCTAAGGTCCTCATCTTTGTCTATTTTGTTTGTTTCAGGAAGAGCTTGGAGTACATTATTTACTAGGGGTGACGGTGTCTCACCACGCTTTCGCACTTCTGAGATATATGAAACATTGTCTTGATATGGTATAAATGTAATTCCTTGTTCATGTATAATTGTGGTTTGCAATGAATGTTGCAAGAATCTTAAGCCTATTATCATGTCATCATTTATCATGGATAAGTCTCTTATTGTAATTTCATCTATTATATATCTTGTGCCATTTATATACATCTCAAGGTTGTAAGCTAATTGGTTATGGATCTTTCTTATCCCTGACATATCTGTAGATATTTCTGCTTTATTATCCTCTATGGTGTGAACTATTTCTGGGCACCTTGCAAAGTATTTGTCATGGATAAACTAGAAGCAGAGTTTGAAGAGCTTAAAAACCAAATGGCCTCCAAGACATTACAAGAAGAAAATATTATAGAAAATACTGAGTTTAAAGAACAAACGGTACTTTCAAAAGAAACCAAAGGAACCAAAATGATCCAATTAAAAGATGCTATAACCAATTTTGGAAATAAATACATAGTCAAGTTGCCTTTTAAAGACATATTAGGAATAAGAATACCTGTAAAATTAAAATTAACAGCAAGCATTACCTATAAAATATTAGCTTTGGTAGACACTATATATACATACATACATACATATGTATATATATATATATATATGTATGTATATATATATATATGTATATATATATATGTATATATATATATATGTATATATATGTGTGTGTGTGTGTATAAGGAAGGAGCTGTATCTAGAAAAGCAAAGCATGTCTAAGTTGAATATGTAATTGGGGGTGAAATATATACCATCAATCTCTTGTAACCCTAATTGTGAAAATAAACTCCTGATATGGATAGAGCCATGCATCACGATTTGGCTCCTAGGGACACGCAGACATTGCCAAATTATTCTTGCGTTTGCTTTGCATGTCTTATGTTTGCTTTGCGTTTGCTGTAATTATTCTTTCGTGCTAGGGCTACCGATGATTTCACAGGAAGAAAACATATGCTGCTTTCTACTTCGATTCTATATAGCAATATGCATGTAAGGGCACGAGCTAAATGAAAGCAAGTTTGTAACTGAGTTTTAAAAATGGGAATTTGGAATGGGCAAGGGAAAAAGTGGGTGCAAAAACCCGCTGGGGGGGGGGGAGGGGGGCGCTCGAAAACTCCTACCTTAATTACTCGCTTAGACAAATATAGCTAGCTAGACTAGAACATTCGTTCATTTCATTGTCCAAAATTCGTCAATCCAGTTAAATTGTCCAAAATTCGTCAGTCCAGTTCAAGTGGGAGTGTGAATTTTTTTCGTATTCCAATTTTTTCTTGTTGAAATTGTAAGTAGTTATTGATCACTTTATGTTGATCTCAATCGGCACTACTACATAAACCCTAATACTAGACGGCAAATCACAGACGGTTTGATAAAATCGTCTGTAGGGAATACTATCACAGATAGTTTTCATTTCGAGATCGTCTGTGTTGTTGCTGTCGGCAAAAATCGTCTGTGAAGGATTAATATCACAAATGGTTCTTGCCACGAACCGTCTATGATAATCTGTGCATTACTACAAACGGTTTTTATTAAAAACCGTCTATGATAAGCTGCTTATCACAGACGGTTTTTAATATAAAATAATCTATGATAATCCGACTATGTATTTATTACATCGCTCAGAGCGCATCTCTGTCTTCATTTCGATCTAGATCTAGTTGGTCGGTGTTGTGCACCTGAAGAAGGTTGCAAGGCTTTCAGGCCATTTAATTTGGTGGAAGGAGGCTTATTTGGCTAGAGAGCTTTGAAGATTCATCTAGTTCTTGGTTGCCCTATATATGGTTAGTACTGAAATTTGTTTTTCGTTGCATCAAAATTTAGATCTAGCAAATTTTTGATGACTATTATATATATGCCGTGGAAATAGTTGTTGTACATGTTAATATGAATTAAGCTAGCAAATCTTCAATGCATGCGGTATATATGTAGTAATAATAATTAATTTAATTTTTAATACTAAGTTGTTATATATGTGCATAATATAGGATCGAAGCTGGATATATACTACGAACAGTGTTAGTGAAGAGTACATTAATGGTGTGTCTGCTTTTATAAGAGCTGCCGAGGATGATATGTTGAATAAAGGGATGGAATATATGTATTTTCCATACACTGACTGCGAGAATTTAAAGATGGTTAAGAATCGAAAGCATATTGAAGCGCACTTGATTCGGAGGGGTTTCAAAAAAGGGTATACGTGTTGGACCAGTCATGGCAAAGTCAATAATATACTGCCGGATGACATACCAGTGAAGTCAATGATATGTCGCCGGATGACATCGCTGGTGAAGTCAATGATATGCCGCCGGATGATGTCGATTGTGGTTCGGATTCGGATAGACAGCACGATGACAATCTGGATCAGATGTTTCGTGATGTAAAAGAGAACTATGATGAGAGAGTACTTTAAATTCCAGAGCTTGATGGAGGAATCGGAGAAACATTTGTTCATGTGCTGCAGGTCAAAGTACACGAAGTTGTCAGCAGTGCTTGAACTGTTGAAATTGAAGGCAAGCAACGGTTGGTCCGATAAGAGTTTCATAGTATTACTAGGTCTTTTAGCGGACATGCTTCCGGAGGGAAATGAGTTGCGTAAAACCACGTATAAAGCTAAGAAGGTTCTTTGTCCATTGGGAATGGAAATAGAAAGAATATATATATGTCCGAACGACTGTATCCTCTGCCGTAAAGAGTATACAAACATGCATGTTTGTCCGGTGTGCAACGCATCCTGATACAAACATAACAATCAATCAGATGATGATGGCGAGGGAACAGAGATGAAGAAATGACCTCTTGCAAAGTTGGCATGGTATCTTCCTATAATTCCCCGTTTGAAGCGATTTTTTGCGAAGCCAAAGGAGGCAGAACTGCTCCATTGGCACTCGGAGGAGCGTAAGAAGGATGGAATTCTAAGACACCTTACTGATTCTACCCAGTGGAAAATACCGATAGAAATTTTGCAGATTTCGGTGTAGAACCGAAGAATATAAGGTTTGGTTTGAGTAAAGATAAAATGAATCCTTTCAGTAGCATGAGCAGCCGACATAGCACTTGGCCCGTGACTGTCTGCATCTATAACCTTGCTCCTTGGTTGTGTATGAAGCAAAAGTACATTTTGCTTCGATATTTATCCAAGGGCCAAAACAACCTGGGAATGATATTGATGTGTACCTAGCACCATTGGTGGAAGATCTAAAAGTACTGTGGAACGAAGGGGTACAGGTATGAGATGCATATAAACAAGAGAATTTCACTATACGCTCCTTATTGTTCTGCACCACAAATGATTATCCTGCCCTTTCTAACCTACCGGGTCAGAGTACAAAAGGTGCCAAAGCTTGTACTCACTGCTTAAATGGTACCGAGAATGTGTGGCTGAAATACTCACGCAAAACCGTGTAAATGCATCACCACCGGTTCCTTCGGAGGGCTCACCCATACCGCAAGATGAAGAAACAATTTGACGGAGAGAAGGAGGACAGTTCAGCTCCAAGGCATTTAAGCAGAAAAAATGTTTATAATATGGTTAAGGATTTAGATGTTGTTCTCGAAAAGGGACGTAAATTGAGGGCTCATGAGAAGAACAACTGAAAGAAGAGATTAATTTTTTGGGACTTACCTTATTGGGAGTATCTAGATGTTCGGTAATGCATCGACATCATGCATGTAGAGAAGAATGTATGTGACAGCTTAATTGGTCTCTTACTGAACATTCGTGATAAAATAAAGGATAGTACCACCGCATGGCTTGATTTGGTTGATATGGATATCAGGCCAGAGTTAACACCAAAAAATATAGATAATGGACAAATATACCTTCCCCCTCCGTGTTACACTCTGTCCAAAGTCGAGAAAATAGAACTGTGCCAGTGCTTGCATGGTGTCAAAGTTCCATCTGGTTACTTCGGCAATATGAAGAAATTTATTTCGATGCCAGATTTGAAGTTAAATGGCATAAAGTCTCATGATTATCATGTGCTGATGACCCAGATGTTCCCTATTGTAATTCAAAATATTTTATCGATCAAAGTCCAAGAGACAATCATGAGGCTGTGTTATTTTTTAACACAATTGCTCAGAAGATCATCGATCTTGAAGGACTAGATACTCTGCAGGATGAGGTGGTAATGACTCTATATCATCTTGAGATGTATTTCTCTCCTTCATTTTTCGATATCATGGTCCATCCATTGTTCACATTGTGTGGGAGATAAAAATATGCAGGCCCGTATTCCTACGTAGCATGTACCTGTTTGAGAAGTTTATGGAAATTCTCAAGTCCTATGTACAGAATCGATCTCGGCCGGAGGGCAGCATCGTCGAAGGTTATGCAAGAGAAGAGGTCATTGAGTTTTATGTCAATTATATGGCTCATATTAAACCGATTTGTGTGGCTCAATCTCGTCATGAGGGGAGGCTCAAGGATATCGGAACTATCGGAAGGAAAGCAATCACTCTACATATGGACGCGTATGTTCAAGCCCATTTCACAGTTTTGCAACACATGACAGAAGTGGCCCCTTATATCGACCAGCACAAGGATGTACTTCGGCAACAAAATCTGGAGCAGCTAGATGTTTGGATCATGAGATAATATAACAGTCGGTTCAACCAATGGTTGAAGTAGAAAATCACTAGGAGCTCGCCAGGTGAGATGCTAACATGGTTGACAAAAGGGTCAACATTTACAGTTGTGACATGGTAAGAATATGATATAAATGGTACATATTCTATAAATAGGCTTAGGATGTAAAGAGCATTAACCAGAACAGCGGTATCCGCATAGATGTGTTCAGTACCGATGGCTTGAGAAACTCGTACTATGGGTTCATAGAAGAGATTTGGGAGCTCGACTACGTGGTTTTCAAGATCCCCTTATTTTGGTGTCGTTGGGTGCATCTCCCACACGTGAAGGTTGATAAGTACGGTGTCACTACCGTAGACCTTGAACGTGTTGGATACAAAGACGAACCATTCGTACTCGCTAACCAAGTTGTTCAAGTTTTCTATGTAATCGACTTGGCAAATAAGAAGCGTCATATAGTTCTTTATGGAAAAAGGAGAATTATTGAAGTAGAGAATGTAGTGGATGAGGACGAATACAATCAATTTGACGAGTTATCTCCTTTTGGAAATAGCATAATGGTCGACGACGAACAACATGACGAAACATGTTACATACGCATTAATTATCATGAAGGGTTAATTTTTAAATAAAATAAGTAAGTGGAATGAGAATATGTGATATATATGTGGGCATTTACATTTATGTATATAACAATGCATGTATGTGATGTATATGTGAATTGATATTTATGTTTATAACAATGCATGTGTGTGATGTATTTATGAATTTGCATTATGTATATGTGAAATGTGTGAATTGATATAAATATCACAGACAGTTCTAAGCTAGAACTGTCGTAATAATCCTTCCTATATATACCCGAAAGCTAGAGTTTTTCACGTACACTGCAGTTATAGCTATACCAACTAGTATAGAGACTTGTCGCCGCTCCCGATCGAGCCCGTCGCCGCCTCCGTCCCCCGAGCCCATCACCGGCTGCCTTCCTGGAACCCGTCAACACCACCTTCCCGAGCCCGTCGTCGCCACCTTCCTGAGCCTATCGTGCAGCCCCCCACCGTCGTCCAAGCAGCTCTTGTACACCCACCTCGCAAGGTGATGCCTCTGACTGGATTGCTCATGTGACATGGTTCCAAGTGCCGACTGGTCCATGCCGTCAGTAGATTGACAATGCCGAGTGCTAGGGCTTTTGTTGATATCATGTCCTATTTTGATATCATTCTGAGTGTTCCATGCCGTCAGTAGATTTACTTGTGAATATGTTGCTTCATGAATATATGTACTTGTTGTTTTTGTATATCATGCCTATTTTCATGAATATATGTTCCATGTTACTTGTGAATATGTTTCTGTGAATATGTTACTTGTGAATATGTTGCTTCATGAATATATGTTCCATGTTGTTGTTTACAACGTCAGTTGTTGTTGCTTCATGTACTATTTTGATATCATGCTGAGTGTTCAATGGGAAGTGGCCGCCTTCATGAATATCTTACTTGTTGTTGTTGTTTCTGTATATGTTGTTGTTAAATCTTACTGTTATGAATATATAGTTGATTCATGAATACATATACTTATGAATATATGTACTTTCATGTAATTCCGTATCATTTTCATATTGATATACTTCTATATATATATGCTACATTGCTCTTTTCATATATGAGAAGGCCAATATGTCATCCGCGCATTCTTCAACATCATCGTCAGATACGTCCGCTCCAAAATCAAAACGCCAAGGAAGAGGACTATCGAAAAAGTCTGAAGGCCGATTTACCATCACAGAGGTCGATGGATCTAGGACCCCTCTCCTTCCTCGCCGAGTAGCATGCGCATTTCAAAGAATGATCAGAATAGTTGCACAAGAACGAATTGAGATCACATTCGATTCGTGGAAGACCGTGAGTGAGACTTGGAAACGTGAGCTGCCGACAGAGATTTTTGCATCGTTCGAGATCCTAGAAGAACATCACGACTCTGTGCAACGACATGCCTTACTAGCGACGTGCAAAGCATGGAAGAATTTAAAGAGCGTTCTTGTGAAGTAGTTTGTGGAGAAGGATCTAACGCCGTTTTATAAGTACCCATTCCTGGAACCACAATGGGAAGAGTTTAAGGCGATGAAGATGATCGAAGATTTTAGAAGTGCAAGTGCGACGCACAAGGCCCTTCAAGCAAAACACACACACCCCCACAGACTCGGCACAGCTGGGTATGCAGGTAAAATCCTGCAGTGGAGGCAGGAGGACGAACAGGCAATCCTGCGGGACACTGCTCGCTATTTGCCACGATCCCAGATGAGCGCGCTCAAAATTGGATTAGGAAGATATCAAACTACATAGCTTGTAATTACTCCACAACTTTGTAGGAAGTGAAATGACATGTCGAACTCTTGTAGGATGCACTGAGTGTAGAATCTTTCCAAGGATCCTTCCACGCAAGTAGGAAGAGAAATATACTCTTCGCGGCCTTGGGAAACAAGGAGTATCCTGGTCGTACGAGAGGCCTTGATCTTTATATTCCTTAAAAATATAGTTTCTCAGATAACTCCGAATTGTATCGGAGTAGGAAGAGAACCAAAGCTGAGCGTGAGGCACGGCTACGAGAGGAGATCAAGGCATCTCTTAGAGATGAGCTTGCTGATTACGTCAGAGATGAGAAACAAAGATTTATAGAAAATCAGCAGGCCTCCACCGCTGCTCCTATGCTAGCCAGCCCCCCAACCGTCGGAGTAGCTGCGTGTCCAATTCTACGATAGAAAGCGAAGCCAGATTTCCTATGGACGACATCCTGGAAATAATTATTATCTCTGGAATGCTCGATCTGTTGATAAGCCTATTGGAGTAACTAATTTTGTATTGTTATGTAGGAGCCAACGAAGTGCAAGATCCAAGTGAGATATGCCTTCATTCTCTTGTGCGTTGCTTGGGGCTAGACATATCCGTCTGCTCATAGGGTCAAGGTGCACCGTGCACCTTTAGCACCAGGCTTCGAAAAAGTTCATGTGTATGGTGTGCATGCCAATTTCAAGGTCGTCCCTCTACCGAAGCCCCCCAATGCCGAGATCATGACTCTAGGACAAGCTATTGGAACATTCATCCTGTGGCCCAAAAGCGACATCTGCCTGGTGCTACATGCACTGGTGCTATCTCCACAAGGCCTATCTCCACCACCGCTACCTGCACCGATGTCATGTCCATTGGTGCTATTCCCAATGAAGCAACTTGCACCGGTGCTACATTTACAGTTGACTACCATAAAGTCGACTTACAGCCGTGGCAGCAGGAGCAAATCAAAGAAGACCGATGATGATATCCCGTACCTGCCATTGGCCCGCAAGTAAACCATGAAGAGACCCGCGTAAACCATGAGGTAGCCCATGAACCGGTTACACAAGCGTATGACAAAGCTATACCAAACAACATAAGCCATGTAATGGAACAAGGACCGCTTACGCGAAGCCGTGCCAAGAAGCTACAGCAACAGGTGACTTCATTCCTTACTGAAATTCACTTCAATGTAACCGAGAACTTTATACTACCTAAATCATATATACTATTGTTGCTCAGGTTCACACATGAGAAAATGGAGGATATTGAAGAAGAGAACGGTTACACCAAAGATGAGGAAGATTACACGGAGAATAACAAGGATGCTGCACATGTGAAGAAGGTTACGCGAACAAGATTACAGCTTACACAGCAAGAGCTGCAACTTCATGTGGATAAACGTATCAACCTGTGAAGTTCTAGGTGGCATAATACATATTTTTGAAAAGCTTATCAAGTCTATTTTCCAACGCAACAAACGGTGCATCATTTGGACTTCCCAATAAGGAGTTATGATTGTTTTCGTGGAGACTGCACAAAAGTCGAACAGCCACACGAAGCTCCTCAGGAATTCCTTAACTTCATATGGATGGATATACTAACCTGTGAAGTTCTGGGTGACGTAACATATATGGTTGGAAAGCTTATCAAGTCTATTTTCCAACGCAACAAACGGTGCATCATTTGAACTTCCCAATAACAAGTTATGATTGTTTTAGTGGAGACTGCACATAAGCCTAACAGCCACGCGAAGCTCTTCGGGAATTCATTTTGTGGAGACCTTTTAGCTTGCCTATCTTCAGAAACTTAAGAGCCATTTCACACTCAGCTAGGAGGGTTGTTCCTAGAATAAATTCCCCTTATATCTAAGCTATTGGCAAACCATTGAGAATCGAATACAAACCCCTTTTGTTCAGCTATGTGCTAACAAATTCAGAGAGTGATCTCTACTCCTTTGCTCTTGTGATTTCCTTCGCGGGATTTACAGAAGCGGCCACATCATCGGCACCCAATCCGTGCTCCTGGTCCATTGATTCCAGGTTGCGTAGGTTGGTTCCTTGAGAGTGTGGTTGGGCGAATCCTTGGTTCAGGCTACCGTATAGAGACGGTGGTTGGCTCCTTGTGCGTGTCGTCAGGTTGCACTAGTTATCCGCTGCTTGCAGCAAGTTATCCCAGCTATTCTTCAGCTAGTTATCTTGTTCATGATCCTACGCCGTGAAGATCAGGACCGAGCCTCATCAATAAGCCATTTACCCGATTGGACTGGTCTAAATATCCTTGAAGCAAAGCACTGTCCGATGTCTGTCACTTCTCGACTGCCCGTCTAATGCCACTTAACCGATCAGACTGGTTCGAAATTACTCGACGCAGACAAAGACCGCTTGGAACCACTCGTAGCAGAATAAAAACCACTAAAAAAAACAAAAACCACTCGATCTTGAAATCTTTGACTGCAATCGACTAAAACGTTTACAAACGCAAAATCCAAGACAATATAATTGTCAATTATTCATCATTACTTTATTTACAACCATCCATATGGTCTAACACCCACCGACTTCGTGTTGTACCGGAGCGTGGGAGGTACCGTTTCATGCGGAGACCACCAACTTCATGTGCTTTGGTACCGCATGAAGTCGGTGGGCTCCACACATGTCGTGCCCGCCCACGCCCTCTTGGTTTCTTGCGGGGCCCATTGGGCTTCTGAATTCCGGGGCCATAGAAGGCATGTGTTAAACGCCATACAATCCATGCTCGGTAAGAGACTAAATCTGAAAAAAAAAAGACCAGGAGAACTAGATATGCAAAAAAAATCACAACGGGCCAGAAAAGCAAAATAGTGCAATATCTAAGGGCTTGGGGGTATCATGTTTCAATGTGATCTAATGGGATATTGTTTTTGTAATTTTGTTTGCATGTTATTTTTCTTTAATTTTGGCAGTACTTAGTAACTTAGTATGACATATAAAATCTTTCTGCGTTCAACAATCAACTACGAAAACAAGCAACAACCGACTAATCTACACCTCTCAACGAACATTCTCTTGGCAAATAGGATAGGAGCCACATTGGTATCATAAACACTCGTCATCAAGCTAAGACCCAGTGAGTAGCTCTAGTAAAATCTTGGTTTGTTTTTTTACTGTAACTGATAACTTTTAACTATAGTTAATAAATTTTGTCTATATTTTTTAAAATAGTGACGGACGATAAAGACTCTAACATAGATAATATACACTGTTTTGGCTTCTGGGGCGTTCGTTTTAGCGATGTTCTTTAGCTTTTGGCTGAAATTTTATTATAGCTGGCTTTTTTTTACTGTAGCTGATTTGACTTTTTAAGCATAATTAAATTTAAAAAATAGAAAAATAGAAAAAATATATTAGCCCATCACGGACAATGCAAAGGAACATAAGAAATTTTTTTTCAAAAAAGCTCAAAAAATTCAGAAAAAGATGAATTACTGAATAATGAAAAAAACTGAAGTTAAAAGCTGAATCTGAAAAAAAACTGAAACGAGCGGGCCAAGTCATTTGAAAAAATAATCTTAAAAAGTTATACTATTTATTTTAGTTTTCAAATAAGCCGAATCCAAATTAAAAAAAGCAAAAAAACAAACAAACAGGTCCCTCAGCCCATCGCGTCCCGACATCCCACCTCGCCACTTTCGCTCTCGCCCTGCGATCTCACTAGCCCCCAGGCCGTTCCTCTTCCCCTTCTTTTTCTTTGTTCTCTTCTTCCAACTCCAGTGTCCCCATCACAAACCCCAAACCCCTCACTCCTCGAGCTACGCTTTGCTCTGGTTTCGACTCCCCTTCTACTCCACTCCTCGCTGCTCCCCTGAAGCCAAATCTTGATTTGCTACTAGTTGCTTGTTGCTGGTGCTAATTAATCGCCATTTCTCTCGGGATCGAAGCAATGGAGAAGGAGAGGAAGCAGGGGTTCTTTTCGGCGCTCAAGGGGGAGGTGGTTAGGGGCCTCTCGCCGGCGAGGTCGCGGGGGAAGTCGCCGGCGCCGAGGGGACCGTCGCCCGCGCGGCTGCTGCTCCCGCGCAGCCGCAAGACGCCACAACCGCCTCCGCCGCCGGAGCAGCTCGGCCAGTACCTGCCGGAGCCTCTCGTCGCCCGCTCTGGAAGCCTCCGCCCGTGCGGCGAGGCGCTGGCGCCGCTCATTGAGGGCCCCGACCTGCTCGACCGCGACGCGGGTGCCGAGGACTCCGGCCGGCCCGATGGGTTCGGCCAGTGGGTCCGCGGTCACCTGTCCCGCACACCGTCCATGGCCGGTAGCGGCAGCGGATCTTTCCGCCGCTCGGACCTCCGCCTCCTGCTCGGCGTCATGGGCGCGCCCCTCGCGCCTGTCCCAACATCCGCCGCCGAGCCGCTGCCTCACCTGTCTATCAAAGGCACCCCCATTGTGAGTACATCTCTGCTTCTTGATTTCCTCTGTTTCACTGCGCCTCCACAAATGCGGCAGCTTCTGACGCCGGCGCTGGTGCTCGATCTGTTGCAGGAGTCGTCGTCGGCGCAGTACATCCTGCAGCAGTACATGGCGGCGTCGGGCGGCGCGAAGCTGCTGCGCTCGGTGCGGAACGCGTACGCGATGGGGAAGGTGCGGATGGTGGCGTCGGAGTTCGAGACGGCCACCGGCGTCGTCAAGAACCGCGGCTCCGGTGCCGCCGCCGCCGTGGAGCAAGGCGGCTTCGTGCTCTGGCAGATGGCTCCCGACATGTGGTACGTTGAGCTTGCCGTCGGCGGTAGCAAGGTACACGCGGGTTGCAACGGCCGCCTCGTCTGGCGCCACACCCCCTGGCTCGGCGCCCACGCCGCCAAGGGCCCCGTCCGGCCCCTCCGCCGCGCCCTCCAGGTCCCATTCCCTCCGTCGCAACCACCTCTTGATCTCGATTTGTTCACCCCCACCGCCCACATTGCCATTGGCATTGCAGACTTGTTGTGACACATTGCCACTGTGCAGGGACTCGATCCGCTGACGACGGCGGGGCTGTTCGCGGAGGCGCGGTGCGTGGGCGAGAAGAAGGTGAACGGCGAGGACTGCTTCATCCTGAAGCTGTCGGCGGACGCGGAGACGCTACGGCTGCGGAGCGAGGGGCCGGCGGAAATCATCCGGCACGTGCTGTTCGGCTACTTCAGCCAGCGCACCGGCCTGCTGGTGCACGTCGAGGACTCGCACCTCACCCGCATCCAGCCGCACGCCGGCGGGGACGCCGTCTACTGGGAGACCACCATCAGCTCCTTCCTGGAGGACTACCGCCCCGTCGAGGGCATCGTGATCGCGCACGCCGGCCGCTCGGCCGTCACGCTGTTCCGGTTCGGCGAGATGGCCATGAGCCACACTAAGACGCGGATGGAGGAGGCATGGACCATCGAGGAGGCGGCGTTCAACGTGCCGGGGCTGTCCGCCGACTGCTTCATCCCGCCCGCCGACATCCGGTGCGGTTCCATGGGCGAGGCCTGCGAGCTTCCACCGCGCGGCGAGCGCGCCAAGGAAGGCACCGTGCACCCCGCCCGCGTCGCCGCCGTGGAGCGCGCGCACCCGCGGCGCAATGCGGCCGGTGATAAGATTGTCTGGAGAGTGGAAGTTTGACGGAGGAGGGATTGTTCGATTGGATTCTTGAAATTAGTTCAGCTACTAGCTAGGGAGAATTCGACCAATCCAATTTGTTCATACTACTAGAATTCAATCCTTGTTTGGCCCAATGATCAAATACTTCATTCTAGTGCTTTGTTCTCTGTAAGTACGAGGAAAAGTGCCTTCTCTATGTTGAATTCTATTGCAGCATCTGCAAGAGTTCCTAGAATTTGTATTGGAGATTCTTGATCTTCCACATCACAAAATGTTGGTGATACCTGGGAGGAGTTCCAAGTGGGTGTGTGTTGCCTAGCTCGCCTTGCTGCTAGGGGAAGCCAGATGGAAACTGTTGTACTGCTTGCTTTGCTTGCCAGGTTTGCTTAGAAACTAAACCAAGTAGTAGTATCTTGTCTTCCTTTGCAGGTTCCTGAGTGTTACTTGCCACTTTGCCACATTCCTTGTAGTAGCGGCCAGTGATCATTGCTTACAAGTTAACCATGTACTAACTTGGACACTTTTGGCCTACACTATAGCCAGGACAGTGCTACACTACTGCTGTCACACACAGTACACCTAACATTGGATGCTGAGATCACTAGACAGTAGTAGTCTAGTAGATCAGGTCACCTCCAGTCCTTCCTGGCATTGCTCGGTGTGCACCAGGTTCTTTTCATTGCTCGGTGTTCACCAGGATTTTTTTGTCTATAGTTTAGATTTTTTTTGTTTATATTTATGAGAGATTATAGACAGAAAGATACTCATATATGATTTTAGTTGATATAGTTAAAGTTAAAATAATATATACTATAATTGACCTTTGGACCGCGCCTCAAAGAAATATACCGATTTTAAAAAGTTACTGTAGTAAAATGCATAAGCCAATAAGCCACAACTAATTTGAACCTAATCGAAATTCGGACTTTTTTAAATAATCTAATTTTTATTTAAAAATATAAAATTATACCAACGTTTTAACTTTTTACAAAAGTAGCTACCTGTAGTCTAACTGTTGGGCGACGGTCGAGCGACACGAACACCAATAGCCCAACAATTGGGCTATAAGTTCCAATAGCCCAACGGTTGGGCTACAAGTTACTGTCGCCCAATTGTTAGGCTATTAGACTGCTTCGCCCAACTGTAGAGTGATCGAAGGACATTTAGATTATTTTTTAAAAAAAAATCAAGTATCAGGTAGAATTTTTAAATAATCTATTTTTTATCCAAAAATACAAAATTATACCTATATTTTTATTTGTTTACAAAAGCAACCTCATGTAACTAAACGGTTCGATGACTGGACCCTGTCAGCCAACGATTGAGTAACACGCAAACTGAAGAACATTGTCATTTTTAGCTGTACTAACATAAACAATAAAATTGTGCCTGAGAGTTGTCACCTTTTGCTTTTGCAAAATCAATCAAATTCAATACATATGCAGGTGTTAATTCGTATACTATTCTAGGATGGCCACACTAAATTAGCCTCCCAACCGATCTAAGGTTGAACAGCGCCTGTTCATGGTATTGTTAAACTACAAATTAGTGTTATATGACAGTTAGAAATATTTTAGGTAATCAGTTACCTTTGTGAAAAAATAAAATATGGGTATAACTTTGTATTCCTGAATAAAAAATAGATTATTTTTGAAAAAATCTACTTGGTACTTGAATTTTTTAAAATAATTTAAATGTTCTGCAGTCGTTCTACAGTTGGACGATAGCAGTCGAGTAGTGTAACCATTGGACAATAGCATCATGTAGCCCAACCATTAGGTTATTGGAACCTATAGCTCAACCGTGAGAAGTTACTTTTGTAAAAAGTACAATGTAGGTATAATTTTGTATTTTTAAATAAAAAATAGTTTATTAGAAAAAACTCAACGAACTTCTTGCATCATGGCCACCTCATGGTGGCATGGGCTGGCAGCAGGGATAACCGGGCCCACATGCAGGCAGAGGTGTGAGGAAACCATTGGTGTGTTGTGGGTGGTGGCTTGTGTTGTGCTGTGCAGGAGCAGGGCCTTTCTTGCCTTTATTGACCAACGACCCATGGCGAGCTGCAGCGCCTTGGGGGCATGCCTGTCCCAAGATAAAAAAAAAAAAGCTGCTGGGGTTTTAAAATTCATCATTGCGGGCTTCCGGCTGCCTCGGTTTCCATTTCTACGTAGGAAAAACTGACCATACGCCATAACTCAGTTTGATTCCCTGGGAGGCTGGGATTTGTTGATTCTTTTATTGTAATTTCATGGGACATGCTAGCATTCGAACATACAATAGAAAGGTTTCGGTGTACCCTTTATTCTACCATTGCATCTAACTTGAAAGATCTTATCAGTCATCGATTTGACGTAGCAAAAATTGGTAAGGTACAATAATTAAATAATAAATCTACAACAAATCCCTACCCCTATGTAACAAAATGGAGAATAATAGTGAAAAATATCAGAAAAATTAAAAAAAATATCATCTTCTAAAAAAATGAAACCACGAGTATACGATTTAGCTAAGTGCTAAAACAAGATAAAAAATCTCAAACAAAAAATTTACGACTTTACAACACTACAATATTTGAAAATAATAGTATCAATATTTTAGAATTGCTTGTATAACAATAAAAATAAATGTAAGCAATAAATTGGGAATTGCAGCCTCTACTGCAACAAAAAGAGAAACATGCACAACAAAATAACAAAACTCTGCAACAAATAAGGTGGTGACGGGCAACAATTTTCCATCAATTGCTGGAGAGGAAGAATCTGGCGATGGCACCAACGAGCTGAGCAAGGAGTAAAGATGGTCCCAATGCCTTGGTGCCTCGGCAACCTCTAGGTAGAGGTGGCAATGGGTACCCGAAACCTGATACCCGATGGGTTTTTACTCTATTAGGGCATGTGTCTGGGTCAATTTCCTAACCCATGGGTCTCTTAATGGGCAAAAAGTCTAACCCATCGGGTCTGAGTTCAGCATGCGTTCCTATAGTACCCGAACCCATAAACCCATGGGTAATATAAACCCGGCCCATAGGAGTTATAAACCCAGCAAGCCAGCCTATAGCCCCATACGGGTTCGGGTATGTTGGCTTTTGAGAACTTAGCTACCATTGTAGTTTGTCTTTATAAGTAATTTTAGTACTTTTTCATTTTGAGTTATGCATTACATTAGTATGGTATGAACTCAGTGAATTATGAACTATGAACTCAGTGGGCATGGGTCTGGGTATGGGCGACTCGTGGGTACCCGTTAACCCAGTGGGTATGGGTTTAGGCAAAAATCTGTACCCGTCACGGGTATGGGTTTTTTAGCGGGCACATCCAACTTTCGCGGGCACGGGTTTGGGACGGCAAAACCCAGCGGGTTTATGCCCGTTGCCAACCCTACCTCTAGGGGATTAGGGGAGGAGCGGTTGGCTCAATCCCTCATCACTGGTGGTCTAGATCTGGCAGGATGACGCTGATCGATCCTCTTATGGTCTGTGCGACTAGAAGGAGGCATCGACTTGCTGTAAGAGAAGGTTTCTGCTGCTCATAGCCCGCATCCCGAGCTCTGTCATCCTCAGTGGTATGGCACAAAATTAGTGGAACCCTAATTTGTATGCGAGTTTGCTTGATCTTTCATGGTACTATCCCTTCTGACAGCAATCCTCCTTTCTAGCTTGTGAAGCAATGTCCTTTGCCGTAGTTCAATTCTTCCTAGGAGTACTAGTAGTCCTGGTTTATCCTTTTCAAGGGCACAACCCTAGGATATTTATAGTGCATGCAGGCACAGCCAAGATAACGACATGGACTCAGGCTAAAAGCTAGACTAGCACTCGAACTCCACAATTTAGCAAACCGACTCGACTATAATTTAGGCTAAAGAAAACTCACGCATACAAACCCATTTAGTTCCTGACTAAATTAAATAACTATGAAATAAACATATATTCATATTACTTGTAATCCTTAAATATTAGTTTAAATAAGAATAGAAATGACGTAAAATTTTCTTACTGGCTTAATTGCTCCTATCCCACACCAGACTTTCCTCACTTCTGCTTTTCCCTCTTATCCCTTGCCGAAAGCACCATCAAATGTCAAATAGTGGTATGACTGATAGTCAAACCAAGGCAATCAAGAAGAAGGCATTGAACAAGTGCAAATCAAGTAGAAGCAATTCGAGCAAAGAATGAACCTAGGTGCCCATCAAAGCAGTTTGAATGATGGATGGATAAGTGCTATGGCCCCAGAATGAGAATTGGTATGTGCATAGACGATACCATAGGATATCTGCATAGCAACTAGTTTTTAAAGGTAGAATGGTGATGCCAGATGATTACTAGAATTAGCCAAAAATACGAAGTCTTTATGGATTAAACAAATTATCGGAGTTAGATAAGAGGATCAAAATTCTTAAGTCTCAGAGGACATACCATTCGGATTAATTGAACCCATTTGCTGGATGGGTAGGAGTAATTCGAGGTATGCAATTGGAAGTATTGGATGGATTGTTGGCAAGTGATTTTGGAGGAATAATATTAGGGAATTAACTTGATCTGTAAAGTAATAAGGGATAGTGGTTTCCCATTTAAGGCATTAGCTTAATATTGGTGGATTAAAGGAATGATTATGGACAAAGTGCTAAACTTGTGTCTTAGCAATTTGTCGAGAATGTATGATTGAGTGAATAAAGAGGATATGATTAATTGGCATAAGTAGATTTAGCAAGATTTGGTGGAAATAATTGAATGATTGGTAGTTTTGGGAAAATTGTAGTTCAAATGTATTGGATTATTCAATAAGGATTACTGATTTGTCATGAAGCGATTGATTTTAGTGGTCTATGAAATTAAGAGGGGTACTTCAAGGATAGAAGGATTTTGATCTAATGCATAACCTCAATGCATTTTGATTACCCTAGAATATTTTTAGTGGAGATATGATTAATCATGGGAGATAGGATGATGATATAGTTAAACTGATTAAAAAATTTGATGGATTAGGAAACCCTCAAATTGGGGAAATTGCAGCACTATTGGGAAATGTCGGAAGGGCGAATCATGAAGTATGTTTGGAGGATTGAATAAACACTATTATACAGTCACGAAGAGCTTGAATCAATGAGAATCCCATGATTATTGCCTTGAATTTCTTGTGGAAATGTTTCAAGGATAAACCGATTCCTTAGCTTGTAAATCTTTACCTAATTGTGCATGATATCATTTACTGATAAGTCCTTATTGATGGTATTTTTACTAGAACAATTTGTGTGATAGGATTCATGTAGCTGTCGAGATAGTAAACCCATATTGATGAAATAAGAGTATTTGGATAGAATGAACAACATACTAAATCTTACCCAAGTGGGAATGGAGATCTTTACAAGATTAGTGGTTTATTAATAGTAAAGATGATTGATCGGATATGAGAATATACCTCGCTGGAATTAGAAGATAGAAGGACACCTAGGACTATATTATCAGTCGATGTACTATTAACATTCTAGGAATCATAGCTATTCTTTCATACATCCATGAAGTAACCATCAATTGGCAAAGAGAATCCTAGGGACACCTGGAGGGCAAGAAGATACCTATACAATACACCCTTGCACTATTCAAAGAGACCACAATGCTGGAAGGAAGCAACTTGAGAGTTAATGACTTCTGGAGATCAAGACTATTCTCTAATATCTAAGCCTTTCTCTATTATCACTCATTTACTAACCTTTCATTGCCATCTCCCCCAACCACCCCCAACTGGTTCGCTAAATAAATCTGTATTCCCCACACTACCACACAAACACTATAAGTAGACACAACATCACAGACGGTTTTGTGAAACTGTCTATGATGTATACTATCATAGACGGTTTTAATTTAGAGACCGTCTGTGTTGTTGCCGTTGGTAAAAACTGTATGTGTAGGGTTAATATCACATATGGTTCTTACCAAGAACCGTCTGTGATATTAGAAATATCACAGACGGTTTTTAATAAAAACCATATGTGATAATCTGTTAATTATCACAGATATTTTTTAACAAAAATCGTCTGTGATAATCCGGCTATATATTTCTTGCACCGCTCAGAACCGCATCTGTCTTCATTTCGATCCAGATCAAGGTCGGTGCGCACTTGGAGGAGGCAAGGCTTTCAGGCCATTTAATTTGATGGAAGGAGGCTAGCTATTTGGCAGGGGAGTTTTGAAGATTCATCAAGTTCTTGGTTGCCCTAGATATGGTTAATAATGAAATTTATTTTTCGTTGCATCAAAATTTAGATCTAAATTTCGATGACTGTTATTGAAGATGGTTTGCATCTACTTGACCATACATGATTAGTTTCCGTTATGTGGGAGGCCAAATTTGTCAAATTTGTTGGTTATAATTGGTTCCTCGACCACTGAAAAAATAACTGTTGTTATAATATTAATTAAGCTAGTAAAACCTCAATGTATGTGGTATATATGTAGTACTAATTAATTAATTTAATTTTTAATACTAAGTTGTTATATATGTGCATAACATAGGACCGAAACTGGATGTATGTCGCGAACCGTGTGAATAAAGAGTACATTAATGACATATCTGATTTTACAAAAGCTACCAAGGAGGATATGTTGAATAAGAGGGTGGAATATATGTACTGTCTATGCATTGACTGTGAGATATTAAAGATGTTTAAGAACCGAGAGCAGATTGAAGCGCACTTAATTCGGAGGGGTTTCAAAAAGGAGTATACATGTTGGATCAATCATGGCGAAGTCAATGATATGCCGCCGGATGACATCGCTGGTGAAAGTCAATGATATGCCGCCGGATGATGTCAATTGTGGTTCGGATTCGGACATGCTATACGATAACAATCTGGATCAGATGCTTCACGATATAGAAGAGAACTATGATAAGAGAGAGTATGTTAAATTTCAGGGCTTGATGGAGGACTCGAAGAAATCTTTGTTCACATGCTGCAAGTCCAAGTACACGAGGTTGTTAACCGTGCTTAAACTGTTAAAATTGAAGGCAAGCAACAGTTGGTCTGACAAGAGTTTCACGGCGTTGCTAGATCTTTTAGCGGACATGCTTTCAGAGGGAAATGAATTGCCTAAAATCACGTATAAAGCCAAGAAGTTTCTTTGTCTATTGGGAATAGAAATAGAAAGAATATATGCATGTCCAAACAACTGTATACTCTACCGTAAAGAGTATGCAAATATGCATGTATGTCTGGTGTGCAACGTATCCCGATACAAGCGTAATAATTAATCAGATGATGGCGAGGGAACAGAGGTGAAGAAAGGACTTCCTGCTAAGGTGGCATAGTATCTTCCTATAATTCCCCGTTTGAAGTGGTTTTTTGCGAATTCAAAGGAAGCAAAACTACTGCGTTGGTACTCGGAGGAGCGCAAGAAGGATGGAATGCTGAGATATCTTGCTGATTCCACCCAGTGGAGAAACATCGATAAGAGGTTTGCAGATTTCGATGCAGAACCGAGGAATATAAGGTTTGGATTGAGTACAGATAGAATGAATCTTTTCAGTAGCATGAGCAGCCAACATAGCATTTGGCCCGTAACTCTCTGCATCTATAACTTTCCTCCTTGGTTGTGTATGAAGCGAAAGTATATTTTGCTATCGATACTTATCCAACGACCAAAGCAACCTAGGAATGATATTGATGTATACCTAACACCGTTGGGATGCATACAAATGAGAGAACTTCACTTTGCGCTCGTTATTGTTCTGCACCATAAATAATTATTCTGCCCTTACTAACCTGTCGGGCTAGAGTACAAAAGGTGCTAAAGTTTGTACTCACTGCTTAGATAGTACCGAGAGTGTGTGGCTGAAACATTCAAGTAAAACCGTATACATGCGTTACCGTCGGTTCCTTTGGAGGGCTCACCCATACCGCAAGATGAAGAAATAATTTGACAGAGAGAAGGAGGACGGTTCAGCTCCAAAGCATTTAAGCGGAAAATAAGTTTATAATATGGTTAATGATTTATATGTTATTCTCGAAAAAGGACGCAAATTGAGGGCTCATGAGAAGAACATCTCGAAGAAGAGATCAATATTTTGGGATTTACTTTATTGGGAGTAACTAGATGTTCAGCACTGCATCGACGTCATGCACGTAGAGAAGAATGTATATGACAGCTTGATTGGTCTCTTACTAAATATTCATGATAAAACAAAGGATGGCATCAACGCACGGCTTGACTTGATTGATATGCAAATCAGGCCTAAGTTAGCACCGACAAAAATAGATAATAGGCGAACGTACCTTCTCCCTGCATGTTACACTCTGTCCAAGGCCAAGAAAACAGAACTATGCCAGTGTTTGCATGGTGTCAAAGTTCCGTCTGGTTACCCTGGCAACATGAAGAAACTTGTTTTGATGCAAAATTTAAAGTTAAATGGCATGAAATCTCATAATTATCATATGCTGATAACACAGATGCTCCCTATTACAATTAGACATATTTTACCGATCAAAGTCCGAGAGATAATCATGAGGCTATGTTATTTCTTTAACACAATTGCTCAGAAAATCATCGATCCTGAAGTACTAGATGGTCTACAGGACGAGGTGGTGATGACTCTATGTCATCTTGACATGTATTTTCCTCCTTCATTTTTTTGATATCATAGTCCATCTCATTGTTCACATTGTGTGGGAGATAAAAACTGGATAATGATTGATTTCTAGCGATGAATGAGGATGTTAACAAGTATGCGAATTAATTTGATCGAAAGATTTAGATTTTTATCTTGCGTGTGCATGGGATTGGAGAGAAAAAAGGTGGCCATGACTGCTCTGTTTGGTGCTTTCGTCGCTGCTCAAGATGACCAAGGTATCGGGAATAACAAGCTAGCAGTACAGAGCTAAAACCAATGTAGAAAGAAGGAAACGTGGGAGCTGAGGCTGAGGAAGCAGGAAGTTTTAAGCGTGCTCATTATGGAGAAGAATGGGGATGGGTGACCGTGTAGAAAGTTTTTTTTGAATTTTTAATTTATAAATACTAGGAAATTCAAGAAAAGCTTAGAAAATAATAAATAAAGCCCAAAAATTCCAAAACAAATTCATAGATATTGCTGAAGCTATTTTGGACTTAGAAAAATTATTTCCAGCCTAAAGTTGGATTTTATTTTTTTACATAAAATATTTTTTATTTTAAAATTGAATTTTAACTTCTAAAAATTCACAGAAAAAATAAATAAAAGCTAAACAAGTTCAAATAATTAATTTGTATTAGGATTTTTATAAAAATTCTAAATATCTTTTATTTAATAATATTTTATTTTTATTTAAATCACTTTTCAAAGAGAAGCCTTTTTAAAAACTAAAAATAGGCAAACTAAAAACCAAAACTCATGAAAACCAAATAACACTTATTTTTTATTTAAATTAAACTAATTGTTATTTTTATTTATTTTATTTTCTTATTATTTAAAAACCTGGGCTGTGACAAACACAAACATTGCCAGCTGAAATTTGAAGACATGATAATGGAAATGGAATGTGGGTTACCACTGGAGATAGGAAGATGTTTTATAAAATGGAGACATGCAAATGGTTGGTATGAGACCAGTTCATGAATTTCACATATTGATTGGATTGGCCGCGTAGGAATTACACATGTTATTTTTGGATTGACTGTGCAGGGATTGCACGTGTCATTTTGAATAACTATGTAGGGATTGTACGAGTTCTGAGTTTGTGGTTGATCTCGCTTGAGTCGATTAAGGATTGAATCTTGTGCTACTCTTTTTGACACCCAAATCATACAATCACAAGTCTAGTTATGAGATAGACTTGGTCAACTAATTTGCTTAGTTTTGATGTAGACTTCTGCACTATTTGATTTTGTTGGGAGTGACCCATAACGGTCACTGCCCTTGTAGATTTCTTTAATATGAAGGGCGAGCGACTCTCTAACAAAGATGGTCCCTCAACACTGAGGAGTTACACTTTCGAAGTGGAAAAAAGTATCGAAACTAAGTATTATAAAAGTCTTGTTATAATTTTCTCAATCGCACGTCTATGAAAACGTGTAATGGCTGACATTATGAGTTAATCATATCTCATGGGAAAAGCTGTACAACTTCTACAGAGTGTTAAAAATCTATTCGAATAGCCATACCTCTGGACATAGGCAAAGCGTAGGAAGACCACACTTGCATCGTTTTCACAAAATGGTTATTGGTTACCGGTGGTTATGGATATGGTATTTTTGTTATGAAGGTGAAATTCTCTTAGTTATCATGAAAATCTAGCACTATGGTATGAAAATCTGGCATCTTGGTGTGGACATGGACAGTGGAAGTAAAGGGATCTCTCTCATTATAAACTTGACTTAAACTAGATATTTGGTTTTAGTTAAAAAATGCTTGGTCATAGGTTTGGAAATTAGCTATACTATGATATTTGGCAATCTAACTTTATGCTAAAAGAAACATAATATCTTCCCTTGTTTAAGCCTTGCTTGTAGATATATACATATACACTTGCATTGTGATATAAGGATTTGCTGAATATTTTTGTACTCATTGTTGCTCAACTATATAAATGCAATTCTCAAGAAATGATTCTCAAGAAATGATCTACCAGTGAACAATCGTCACCATCTATCGAAGGATGAAGACGACGCTGTGTACTAGATAGCGTACCCCTATCGATTGTCTGTGTCCATATGCTAAGGGACTCTGTTGCTATATGTCTTTTCCGCTATAAGACTTCATTCACATTACATCTCAGGCCTATGATGTAAGATATTGGCCATCTGGCTCGTTTATGCTTATCACTATTATGCATTTTTATTTATGCATATGTATGGATATGATATTTGTCATTGTTATATTATATAAACTAGCTACTGATTTAGGGGTAATCTTAGAATATACAAAAGATTCGGGTTACAAAATCCGAGTCGCTACAGTTGAACAGGAAAATTACTGTACCCTGCCTGTCCGTCCGATGGAGTAGAACCATGGCTATGTTGCTTCGCCACACAAACGTGGTTAAAGCAGGGCATGGTCGCATCGCATGGAGCTGTGGTGAGTTCTGTTTGGTTTCGGCGCGCTATGTTAGTCAGCGTGCGTGCAATGAAACACATTGTTAAGGTGAGCACAGGAGTTCCTTCACTGAACACTAGGTACAAGTGTTACTACTACTACTGTCTATAGCTCAATGCTCGATCCACGTGGTCAAAGTTTTGAAACATTGGCCATTGATACACGTGGTCAAAGTTTTGAAACATTGACCATTAAAACAGATGGGTTGAGCTTGATGAGCAACACTGAGCCAACTCAGAGAGCGCACATCCACTACTGTGCCATTTCCTGAACCTAGTGATCACATTGACTTGTACCTTTCCCTCTTAAAATCGTCATCATCGATCAACATGTCCTACTAGTACTCCAGCTTCACCTTCATCTTCTTTATTCATCCCAAGTTGGTGTTCTCCTTTTGATACCCTTGTGCATCGCCTCAAATCAATAACACGCTTTTCCTGCGTTATCTATCGCATACATTTAATGCTTCTCCCGAAAAGGCAAAAGGAGATAATATATATGCTCGATCCATATACATCATTTCGTGTCCAATGTAACAAACTTGTGATGCCTCTAACTTCTCGGTTCTTACTAGTCACCAATAAAACGACTTAAAAGCCATGGCTTTTAGCTGTAATTATAATATAATGGCGGTTAGTTTTTTTAAGTTAAAAAAATAATAAAAATTAAGAATAATTGAAAAACATTGCTACATTTTTAGGATAATGTAAAGAAATAATAGGAAAAAAAATAAAAAAAGCTAAAAAATCAATGCGTTTCAAGTGGTTGAAAGTTAGAAGCTAAAATGTTTGAAGCGGACCCACAGTCCCTTGCGGCAATTCGCTTCCATAAGATCTCGTGTGATCTAGATGCCTTCAAAAGAATTACTAATACTAATTAACTAGATAAGTTCCATGTGAGACAAAACATTTGCTTGTTTAGTAACTCTTCCTGTCGAATCGGATCTATATCTTGATCACGGCACGTGTTCAGGTCCTATACATGATATACGACTTTCGGTACGAAGATCCGATCCATCCATCACAACCTTTGATGTGTTTGCTCTTTTTATGGCTCTCTCTTAATTTGTTCATAAACAAATGGACATAGAAAGAAGAAAGACAGGAGCTACGTAGATCTTGATCTTGGTTTCAGTAAACTATCCATTCTGTCGGCTTTGCAGATAACTGTATTTTGCCACTTACTCTTGCTTTGTTTAACTATTCGATCAGACTTGAGACTTGTTCAGGCTTTATTCTACCTGTGTTCTCAAGAAGAGAAAAAACAAGAGGGTTGTGAAAACCATGGGTTCCTAGAAAACTGGCTCTGCCAACCTGCAGGTGTCTTGTTTCATTTATTTGGGAGCAGAGCAGGCTTTAAATTTCAGGCAGTGTTCCATCACATAGGTTAAGCCTCTGGCTGGATTCCCTGAGGGATTTGCAGCCTAATTTTGGCCGTTTTCTGATGGACCCTGCCCTCACTAAATTCTTCTTACACTCTGATCAGGCAGGGGCCCAAGCATTTAGGAAGCATGGTACTATGGGAGCACTATGTCAGAGATGTGGTTTCTAAGGTACATTTGATGTACCCATCAGAGCATTAGATGTGATCATGCCAAAGCAACAGAATAGGCGTGTTTTGCCATCGGAAAGAGGGAACAGTTCGTGTGACATTCCAGGTAAAAATTAAGCATATTTCTTTCTGTTGCTGTTGTGATATATAGTCCCAGGTCAGAACTGCAAGTATTTGTTCCATCATTTATGCTCTTTTAAATGACCACTTGAAAACTTAGGTTCTATTCATTTTAGCTTTAGCTCCTATTTTTTAGTTTCTAATTTACTATTCCTTAATTCGTTTTCTTCTGGCTTTTTGATTTTTTAAGGTTTTTTGTCTTTTTCTTTTTTCTGTATTACTTTGTATTGTCCGTGATAGACTAACATATTTTTTTCTATTTTTAAATTATTTAAATTTAATTATGACAGAAAACTACCAACAGTTATAGTGCTAAATAAACCAGCTACAATGAAAAAAGTCATAAACCACAAAAGCTAGGTTGAGCAGGGTAATTCGTTGGGCCAACATCATCATGAGATGATAATGCCAAAAACATCGGAAGTTTCACGGATACTGAAGGACCATGCGAGAAGATCTTATTTAATGCTGTGATGAATTATTACAATATTTGTGGAGTGGTCAACTGGTTTTACAAAAGAGTGCATTTGATTTGGTCTATGATAGAAAAATCGGAAGTATCGTAGGCATGCGGTAGTACCGTTGAGCGGTAATATCGACGTCGTGAGCGATCGTAGTTTTGCTCTTAGTCGTGGTATGTTTTTTCATAGCGGTCCAGTTCGGGTTTGCAAAGTTCAAAAGTACCGCTTTGGGAAGCAGCAATACTATAGTGAGGTAGTTCCGGCGTTAAAGGTGCGGTACTACCGATCTTTCCAGAAAAACAGGGTTTTGGTTATTTGAGTGATGGATTGAGTTGGGATGATCTGGGTTATTGGATTAAGGTTGCATGATATATGCCTTGGCTAATGTAGGTCAAGTTGTGAAGAACTTGTACGTGAAAATGATTTCTTTGTTTTGGATGTGCAGGGTTGCTTAGAGTCAACTGTGATCAACAGCGATGATCAGGGCTAGACTCATAGAGGAGTTGAGGTCCAGAACGATCGAGAATGTGGTGAGCTCAAGCATGGCAAGAGAAAGGCAGAAAATGTTAAAGGCGAGTTCGAACGGCGGGATGGCGTCATGTGGCTTGTACAGGCCAAGTAAGCCATGGTTCGGTGGAACTAGGAAGGTAGAGACTTGGTAGCACGTGACAAGCTAGTGGTGCACCTACACGTGACAAGTATGACGATTGTTTATAGTGCTTGGTGATGACCGGGTCAAGGAAGGGTATTTTGGTAGTTTGACCAAAATACCAGAAATCATTTTGGATCAAAACTGTGACGCATGGGCAATGCGTTGGAGAGCGGTTTAGGTCAAGGTAGAGCTGGTTTGATCAAGGCTAAGGATTTAGCAGATGCACACTTATACACTTTGAAAAGCGTGCATAAGTGAACTTGTGATAGTACAATCCATGTGTGTGGGGTTAACGGATTTTTTCCATTGTAATAGTGGATAGAATCCATTAAAGGGTGTAGGTGGCTAGTTGCCTACCTATAAAAGGGAGTTGGAATGGTGACATGTGGTGTTAACCATCCAACCTATCTCTTGTACTCTATTCTCTAGGCTTAGGGTTAGGGTTTGAGAGTGAATACCTTGGGTGCTCTCTGTCTTCTAATATGGAGTGACTGTAAAGTTATTTTCTCAAGTAATCAATACATCAATCTTTGTGCATCTCTTGAGTCTTTTTTGTGTTTGATTGATGTGTTTATCTTTTGTTTGGTTTTGATATCTCTACTTTCCCTTGTTGTGATCTTGCTGTGCCAAGGACATATAGAAGATGGAGATAATCCTTTCAAATATATCTTCACCCATCTAGGCATTTTGATAGCAAGATTCACGAGAAAACCCGGTTTTGCTTAATTTAGCCTCAAGGTGTGATTTCTTGTTCCAAAGATTTTTGACGTGATTTCTTTCATGTTCATACTTGCTGGGATATGTGAGGACATATCTAGAGCCATCTTAGCCATCATCTACCCACGAGAAAGTTATTTTAACCGTGTGGGGTTTTAACTCCCAACAAACAAAAAAAGGTCTCAACTTGGGCTATGATTTTTATGATAGTTTATTAGAATAGGTTTTTGATATTTTAGAGTAGATTCTTACAAAATTTTATATCATTTGGATCTACGGATCAGAAGTTATCTCAATTTTGGACTTTGAAACTGTGCTGAAAATATTGTTCATCTTGATTTTACTGTAGCAGCGGAAGTATCATGATTACTGTAGCGGTAGTACTATAGTTACTGTAGCAAGCAGTAGTACTACAAGTTTAACTGCGGTAATTCCGATTTCACTGATTTTTCTTAGATTTTCAGTGTATCGAATCACTGTTTTTTATGATGGTCTTCTATTCTAATTTTCATAACTCTGTAGCTATTGAAGTGAAAGATTGGTAAATACTTGAAAAAAATTTGAAAGCAATATTCACCCCTCTGTTGCCATCTTTGATCTTACAATTGGTATCAGTGCCCGGTTAGCTCTTCCTATAGATCTTAACCGGTTTTAAGAGCCATGACAGCAGATAAGTATTCTGCCAAGCCTTCTAACTTCGATGGGGTTGACTATCCCTTTTGGAAGAGTAGAATACAATCTTACATTCAGGCTCAAGGTTATACGATTTGGAATAAAATTAAGACTAGATTTGTTGTTCTTGTTGATGATGACATCACAACTATAAATATGCCAGATGTTGAGACAAATGCTAAGGCAAGGAACATCATCATTGAAGGTCTTAGCCGAAGTGAGTTTGATCGCATCTCTTATCTCACGTTGGCGTTTGACATTTGGGTAACCCTCAATGCATACCGTAAGGGCACCACCTAGATTAAGACTATCTGACAGGATCAGTACAAGCGAGAATACAACAAATTTAAGATGCTTGTTGGTGAGTCCTTGGATGAGTACTTGGTAGATTTCACAAAGTTCTGAGCAACCTTCGAGCTATTGGTTTCATTTATTCAGACTCGGATAATGCTTGTCAAATGCTATCTGCCTTGGATCTTAGAGTGTGGGAGATGAAAGTGACCATTATCAAGGATACGACTGATCTGTTGACCTTGACTCTTTATATGTTGTACTCATGCGTCAAGACTCATGAGATCGATATCGTCTCTCGTAAGACGAAGTCGCAGTCGATGGCTTTACTCATAGATCCCACTTCTGGAGTATTTTCTGATGGTGCTTCTGGTTTCTCTCCAGCTGTTTTGTGCGAGATGAGTGATGACTAGTTCGAGTAGTTTCTAGAGAGTGAGCTAACCCTCTTAGCCAAAAACTTCTCTCATGCATACAAGAGGGTTAGAGAGAGGAAGAGAGGAGGTCCGGTGATCTGCTTCGAGTGTGATGGCCCCAATCACATTCGAGCAAACTGCCCTAAGCTAGAGAAGGGCAACAATAACTACAGCGGTACGAGCAAGAACAACTACATCAGTAAGAACCGCAAAAAAGAAGCCGCCAGCTCATGATCAAAGTAAGGATAAGAAGCACCGCAACTTTGGCAAAGCCAAGAAGCTTTTTCACTGCGTCCTCACCACCTTCGATAACTTCAAGTTCAGTGACATGGAGGGCTGGAGCGATGACAATGGTGAGAATGATCCGCAAGTGAACACTAAGGACAGCGATGACTTCACTGGCATGTGCTTCATGGCTGATGAGAATGACATTAGCGATGACGATCTCTACATCGACTCCGATGAGGTATGTCCATCCTACAACCAGCTCAATGATACTTTTCTTAAGTTAGGAAAGTTTTATGCTAGGTCTAGGACTAGATATGGTGAGTTAGAAAAGGAGGTAGACAGCTTATTACAAGAGCTTACTTCACTTAGATCTGCTTCCTCATATGACAATTACGATGTATGTGCTTTCTTGCTTAGAGATATGGAAAAATTAAGGCTCTCACATGATAGTGTGGTTTCTGAGGTTGATTTGATTAAGGTGAAAAATGCTAGTCTGTTAACTGAACTAGAATTAGCTAAGATTGTTTCTTCTCAGTCATATTCTATTAAGACTACATTCTGCACCTTATGTGAGGATAAAGACAATACTTTTAGATGATTGTATACTATGCTTCTTGATCTGCATGAAACCTGTGATAGCTATAACAACTTGAAGATTAATCTAAAAAAAGCAGATCATAGAATTGCTGTGATGCAAGCTGCATTGATGGAGCCTATTGTTTCTCGTGCCAACTATTCTAAATTGACTACTGAAATTGAATCTGTCTCTAAACAACTTCAGGACATGTTTGATCAAAATAAGAAAATGGCTCAATATGGCTCTAAGGCATCTATTAGCTCACCATGCAACTGTTGTGAAAAACTAAAAGATGAATTAGTTACTTTGGATGAAAAATGTGTGAAGCTAACTAAGAACTTACTATAGAAGCCACAATTTATTTGCTCTTTATGTGCTGAGGTAGAGGAGAAATTAGGAAATATGCAAGAGACCTTTAAGAAAAATTACAAGGCCCAAATGATTAGAATCAGAACTGCCCCGTATGTGCCTTGTGAAGCCCTTAAAGTTGAGGTAGATTTATATAAGGAGAGATATGCTCATGCAGTTCGATCTTCTTCTTCTGGCTGTTCATCCTCTCCTTCTAGTTCCTCACCCTCTGCCTCTCCTTGTGCTTCATGTGCCTCGCTTTTTTGGAAGTGTGAGTATATCATGAACACTCTCAAAAAATTTGTTGCAAGTAACAAAAGGCTAAATCTCATCCTAGACAAATCCTAAATTTGCAAGTTTAATCAAGGTCTAGGATATAATTTCTTAGAGGATGTGAGGAGACATCCACCTGCCGTTGTTAGAGTTGTAGAAGCAGACATGATCGAGGTTTCCTTGAGCCTAAGAAAGTAGTGTTCAAGTTTGCAGGTTTTATCCAGGGGATTTCTGACAGTAAGGTGGTGCCTCTTGCTGCTCCGACCTCTCAGAAGTCGAAGTATCATTGAACCTTCTATCAGAAGGATAGACATGTGGATAGGTTATACCTCAGGCATGCCAAGGTCACGCATAGAGACCATGTTCGTGCTCTTAGGGATATTCAGGGTCAGCCCCAGACTTGGAGTGCTCCTAAGACCGACATGAGGTCCAGAGTTGTAGGTAGTTCTCGTGACCTTCTTGGTTTTAGGCGGTGTTGAGGACTTGGCTTTCAGGTGTCTTCTCATTTTAGTCCTTGAGTTTCTTCTGGTCAGGGTTTCTGCCATCATGAGGAAAGACCTCATTTTCCTCATCAAGGCGGCTATCCGCGGCGTGATTGGCATTCTATAGGTCAGACCAGCTCCTTCATAGCGGTTGGACCTAGTAGAGGCTTGAGGTCTGCTTTTGGACCATCTGGTTCTATGAGAGGCATGGTGCGTAGAGTAGCTAGAGGTCAGCCTTTTGTTTTTTGGGACTAGATCTACTGCTTGTCATGTGACTCAGTGCTGGGTTCCTAGATCTACTCTTATTTACCCCAGTATTGAGCCATCGATATTTTCTTCTCACTGACTCAGGTTCGTCGGGTTGGGAAGGGAGATGTTTGGCTTGTGGACTCTGGGTGCTCTCGCCACATGACCGGAGACTCCCGTTGACTCTCTTCCCTAGTCTGAGTTTCAGGTGATGAGCCAATCACCTTTAGGGATACTTCTTCAGGTCAGGTCATTGCCAAAGGTACTATGCGTATTAATGATTCTTTTATTCTTAAGAATGTTGCATTAGTGAGTAAGTTGCATTATAATTTGTTTTCTATTTCTCAGCTTACCGATGACGATTTCGAGGTAAGCTTCAGGAAAAATGCTTGCAAAATTCTTGATTCTTCGGGGCATCTAGTTTGCAGGATCTCTAGGTTTGGGATGATCTTTCGTGTTGATTTTGTCTAGTCTTCTGGTGATTCTCTTTGGTGCTTACTTGCTTTAGAGTCCTGTGATCTCTCTTTTTAGCATAGGAGATTTGGTCACATTGGTTTTGATTACCTGACCCGAATTAGCGGCCATAGTCTCATTCGTGGTCTGCCTAAGCTCAAGATGGTCAAAGACTTAGTTTGTTCTCCTTACCTGCATAGCAAGATGGTTGCCGCTTGTCATCCGTTAGTCACTGTGACTATGACTAATGCACCAGGACAACTTCTTCATATGGACACTATTGGTCTAGCTGTAGTGCAGTCGACCGATGGAAAGTGGTACATTCTTGTTATGGTTGATGATTTCTCGAGATTCTCTTAGATATTTTTCTTAGCCTCGAAGAATGAGATCTTTAGTCATTTTTATGGTTTGTTTGGTAGGTTATCTATTGAGCTCTCTAGTGCCTTACGAGTGATCCGTAGTGACAATGGCATGGAGTTGAAGAACTCCTATGTCGAGACCCGAATATGCAAATCCGGACTCTCTATGTATTCTACACTAGTCCCAGGATCATGCTAGTGCACACAGTTAAACATAGATGTCATCACAACCATATACACGATAAAATAAAGGAAAAACTCAAATATCGATAAATCTCAAAATGTACGACCTTATGGTCAAACTTACAATAATCTGGCCCGAAGGCTTAACAAGAGTAGCAGCGGAAATCCAAAATAAAGCGTAGTGGCCAATCGACAAGCCCACAGGCTATCGAGTGGAGAACGAAGCCTAATCCGTGAAGTCGTCGAAGTACTCTCCTTTTGGAACCTCCTGCTGGTGATACTCCTCTTCCTCAACTGAGCAACATTGGCATAAAGCCGTGAGTACATTGGTACTCAGCAAGTCGTTTGTAACAAATGAATGCAATATAGTATGCAAGGCTTACCAAAGGAAGGCTGAAAGGTTTATTTGCATAAAATGACGATTGAAAGTAAATACAGTAAATAGATTGAAAGCGAACTTTAAGTTAAGCAATAATAAATAAATAATCAAAGGAATTGATATAACCACTTACGGACCTCACATCCACAAGCTAAACTAACCACTTATGGACCTCCCATCCATAGGTTAAACCAACCACTTATGGACCTCCCATCCATAAGCTAAACCAACAGTCAACACCTGTCCACTCCCATTCACAAGTTTTCAGAAATAACTACCACTCGTGTGAAATCATCGAGCATTGTCCATGACCGAGGACGCGGCTATTCGAATAGTTTTACACTCTGTAGAGGTTGCACAACTGTACCCACACGATGTGATTAGCCTCGCGCTAAGGAAATCACAACAAGGCCTTTACAAAGTTCAGTTACAACTTAATCCGCCCGTTAGGGTTTCGCATCACACCCCCTTGCGCCACATGGAAATTAGCAACCATGTTCATCTCAATGGCAAGATTAAAGTTGGAACCTCCCAAATTAGTCAGCCAGGTCCGTCCCATACCAAACATGTGGTTTGCACGGTAAAGCTCAGATCAATGGCGCACAAAGTTAAGTCCTTAACGTTACCCGGGCGAGACTACCACATCCATCGAAGTGCTCCAACACTTCCCCCCTTTATTGCACGATCACTCGTCCGAGTGCAAAACCAGTTTGTATAACCACCGCCGATGACGCACCAACGTCATGGCACAAATTTTAATATACGTGGCACCAACCACAGTTCCATATCTCATTAAGTCAAATTGATAAATCACATGTGATGATAACCCAATCGTAAACTTAAGCAAGTCTAAGCAATTCTATCGTACCAACCCATGTGATAATAATCTAATATCACTAATAAATTTCCCAACCTATGGTGACAATGGCATCATGGCATTCCAAAATATCAAGGAGGGATAAACTCAATTGGGACGATAACTACCAGTACAAGTGTTTGAATAAAAATAGCGATGCAATGTAATTTAAAACAAATTAATTAAATAATAGATTGCAAACTGGGTTCAACATGATCAGAGGACATGACTTGCCTTGGTTATGCTCAGCGAGGTACTCCTGGTCTTCGGGCGCGGAACCTGCTCCTCCGGAATCCGAATCTAGCGAGAGAGAAAACGACCGAAACAAAAAAACACATAAAATGATAAGCAAATGAACTCCAAAAATCACCAAACCAGAACCAAAAGCTAGAGCTCGATTTTAGATGAATTTAGAAAAAAGAACGGGGTCAATCGGAGCTAGGACGGAGGAGAACGGCTCTCGGAAAAATAAACCCTAAAGGAAAATCGGAAAAATCGAAAAACCTATTGTGCTGTGAACCCGGTCCACGGAATACCGAGTTCACCATGAACTCGGCGCACCCAACAGTACACGCGGGGGCGGCGGCGCTGACGCGGTGGCGCGGCGGTGACGTGGCACGCGCATATGCCGACACGTGGCTAGGGCTGACCTGGCATGCTGACGTGGCTTTGGCTGACCTGGCATGCTAATCGGGGGCGAGGTTTTGGCTGACATGGCAACTGACGTGGCATGACACGTGGCTGCCACGTAGGCATAGGGCTGACGTGTTTGACACGTCAGCTAGGGCTGACGTGGCTCGGGCACGGTCGCGGCGGCGTGGTCAGATCGGACGGTGGAGGAAGTGCCGCGTGGCACGATCCGGGGCGTCGGTTTTTGGATCTGATCGGACGGCTGCGATTAGGCGGCGCGGGGGCCGGAAGCCACCGATGGCCGACGCGTGGCGGCGCGTTGCGTGAAGCGTCGCGGACGCAGCGCAAGCACGGGCGTAGAGCGGTACGGCGCGGGAACCGAGGGCGGGACGCGTCCGGCGTGGGCGCGGGGTGCGGACGCGCGGGCACGCGGCCCGAGGGGCGGAACGGGGCGACGCGGCCGGCGAGGGCGACGGCGATGTCCGGCGAGGCGGTGGCGGCTCCGGCGACCAACGCGCGCGGCGGGTCAGCCAGCCGGCGGCGGCGCGGAAGGTCCGACGAGCGAGGGGAAGAAAGGGTTCGGCGCGCGGCTACCGACGGTTCGGGCAGCGGCGATTTCGCCGGCGGACGGAGGCGGCAAGCGGCGAAGTCCCGACGGCGGCGAGGTGGGCGACGGTGGCGTGGTCTCCGTGCGGTGGCGCGGCGAACGGAGGCGCGGCGGCGACGGGTGGAGTGCACGAACCGAGGCGACGGCGGACTTTAAAGCGCGCGAACCGAGGATGGCCGGGTGGGACACGGGTGGCGGTTCCGATCGGAGACGAGAACGGAGAGGGCGACGCGTGGCACATCGGACGGCCGGGGCGGAGTCCGGGCGCGAGCCGTGCGGAGGGGGCCGCGGTGCGTGCCGCGTGGCACGGATCCGACGGGCGAGGGAGCGGGCGCGGCGGCGGGTTAGGGTTAGGGTTAGGACGCGGCGCGCGCCGGCACGGGCAGTCGGATGCGGGCGCGGGGCGAATCGGACGGCGCGGGCGGAGCGCGGGAGCGGGTTGTGCTGGTGCCACCACGTGGCAGCGCGGATGCGCGACACGTGGAGGCGGCTGGATCGGGCGGGCGAGGACGCGGCAGCGCGCGCGCGGGAAGGGGGCGTACGGCGGTGGCGTGGGCGCGGGGATGAGCGACGCGTGGTGCGAGGGAAGGATCGGGCGGCAGGGAAATTTTTAATTCCTTTTTCTTTTCCAGAAATTCAAATAAAAGAAAAGGAGCTCTAGAAAAATAGCAAATAAATCCCAAAAATTCACCAAAAATACCAAAAAATTCCTTGAGGTATAAAGAATCCAAATAAAATATTTTCAACTTATGTTGTGGTTTATTTTACTTGGATTAAATCATTTTAAAATTCAAAAATTCATTTGATGCTTAATTTAATTCTAGAAAATTCCAGAAAATGTCCTGTGACACAAGGAACTTAATTAAAATATTTTCAGCTAATGTTGAGGTTTAATTTAATCACATTAAATTATTTAAAATTTTTAAAATTCAATTTAAGCTTGATTAAAATTTAGGAAAAATTCCAGAAATTTATTTTTTAAATTGAAGGTTTTAAAAATCCCCAAAAATCAGGATGTTACATCCTACTTTGAGAGCTTCTGTGATGAGATAGCTATAGAGAATCAGTTCTTTTCTCCACACGTCTCACAGCAAAATGGCGTTGTGGAGAGGAAGAACCGTGTTTTGGTCGAGATGGCCAGGACGATGCTAGATGAGTATGCTATGCCTAGGAAGTTTTGGGTTGAGGCTATAGCCACCATATGCCATGTTTCAAATAGTATTTTTCTAAGGGAATACTTGCATCACACTTCATATGAGTTGAGATATGGGCGAAAGCCCAATGTCTCTTGTTTTCATATTTTCGGTTGTAAGTATTTTATTCTAAAGTCTAGGAACCTTGATAAGTTTGAGTCATGTGTATCTGGTGGTATCTTTTTAGGTTACTTGACTTCTTCGCGGGGTTATAGAGTTTGGAACTACGAGACTAATAGGATTGTAGAGATCTGTGAGGTGACTTTCGATGAGGCCAGTTCTGGCACTAGGCCCGATATCTTAGGTCTAGCTATGCAGTCCGAGCCCATCTTTGTTGACGATAAGGAGGATAGAGATGAAGGTTTTTTACCTGATCTAGTCCCTCCTCTCCTTGAGGTGCCTACTTCTACCCCTATGCCTCAGGGAGATTAGCCCTTACCTTCTAGCTCTTCTGGAACTTATGGTGCTACTCCTACTTTCATAGTTTATGAGGTAGAGGCCACTTCTTCTCATCCAGGACCTCCCAGACATATTCGACGTCGTCATCCTTCTGAGTAGATCATAGGTGATCTCTTTGAGCGTGTCACATACTCTAAGTCTAGCTTATCTCATTTCTGTCTGCACTCAGCTTTCGTCGCCACATTTGAGCCCACAAATGTCAGTCATGCTTTGTCTGATGATTCTTAGGTCAATGTTATACATGAGGAGTTAGAGAATTTTGAGAGGAACAAGCTCTGGTCGCTTTTTGAGCCCCCTAGTGGTCATAATATCATAGGAACTAAGTGGGTCTTTAAGAACAAGCAGAGTGAGGACAGTGTAGTCATTCGAAACAAGGTTAGACTTGTAGCTCATGGTTTCTCCCAGGTTGAGGATCTAGATTATGAGAAGACATTTGCCCCTGTAGCTAAGCTAGAGGCCATGAGAATTCTGCTTGTCTTTGCAGCATCTAAGGGCTTCAAGCTGTATTAGATGGATATCAAGTGTGCTTTCCTCAATGGGTATATTGAGAAAGAGGTCTATGTTAGACAGTCTCCAGATTTTGAGAACCCCAAATACCCAAACTATGTCTTTATGCTTTCCAAAGCCTTGTATGGAGTTAAGCAAGCTCCTAGAGTTTGGTATGAGAGGCTTAAGTCTTACCTATTGAGTCTTTCTAGCATAGATTGGAGTATCTTTCATTTTCAGTTATTTAGACTTCTTCCTCTCAGGTTGTGATCCTAGAATGTTGCTTATTAGTTGCTTCTCTTCTCACTAGGTTGAGTTCACTCACTTCTTTTAGGTTTAGCAGGGGTTGGGCCCTCCTGGGTAGACAAGGAACATGTTTACTTTCTTGTGATTAAGTAATCAACTAATAGTCAGAGTAATATATGTTAGATGAGAGTGAGTCTGAGCCATAGCATTCCTTCTATCTTGTCTATGCTTTAAGGACTACCATTCCTTTGTCTTTTCAAGCTTGTTCTCTCTTGCTTATTGTTTTGGTTAATAGTGAGTTCATGTGAGTTTTCCTTGAGGTTAATATTGACATAACTCAACTTGAATAAAAAATGCTTCTAAAATTAACTCATTTGCTGAGGGGGAGCTAGAATTTCTTTTCTTTGCATCATATTGCATTTAAATTTAGCAATGTGCATTGTAATGTAAATACATAGAGCCTTAATTATTATCCTTGTGTAACATGATAAAACTGCTTGCCATGACTTGTGTTAGACTGCTAGATTTATCATGACCTTCTATGTGTAGCTTAGCTATTACCATGCTAGCTTCTTTAAATGTGAAAAACTTGAATTAAATCATGTCTTGCTCTATTAAATTCTCTTTTGATTTATGCCATGTCAAATAAGCTAAGTTGGGTCATGAGTTTGCATTGAGCTATGCTAGTTCATTAGTGAAGCATGACTTAGTATTAACTCTTTGTTTTTGAACTAAGTAAAGAAAATGTAAAAATATCTCTTTTGTGCAAAAAAAATTAATCTCATTAATTCTTTCTCATGAGATGGTTTGCTATAGCACTAGGCATGAACTCAGAGGATGTTTTGGATGATCAAGATCACTTCCTTAAATTTCTTGCTTGGAATGGTCGCATAAGGTTTGAGATCTAGTACTTGGCTTAAGAAACTAAATTTTGTGAAAAATGGTTAAAGTTTAGCAAAAAGCAAAAATGAATTCAAAATATGCCAACTATGCTAAATTTGTTCAACTACAAGGAATATCACTCGTTTGAACAAAATGTTTCATTTTTGAACTAGTAGCACTCTAAATTGACTCAATGATAGTTTCTTGATTTTATTTAGATCTGTCTCATTTTTAGATACTCTTGGCTAAATTATGAACTTTAGCACCTTGATATGTTAAGAATCCATTTAATTTTAGATCATTGCTTATGTGGCTTTAGCTTGGCTATACATGTTTTGCCAAGATCTAGATAGCACTTTCACTTTTTATGGCTTGGTGTAATATTTAGAAAGTTATTTTAGATAAGTTTCATGGCTCTTAATGCTCAAAATGAATAAAATGCAGCCACTTCATTTATGGCTTGGCATGATTTCTTTTAGTTTATGCTTGCTAGGATATATGGGAACATATCTAAAGCCATCTTGGCAATCATCTACCCACAAGCAAGTTATTTTAACCGTGTGGGGGTTTTGATTTGGTTTTGTTGCACCTCTCTAACAAATACAAAAAAGTCTCAACTTAGACCATGATTTTTGTGATAGTTTGTTGGGATAGGTTCCTTATATCTTAGAGCAGATTCCTGTAAAATTTCATACCATTTAGATCTATAGATCAAAAGTTCTCTCGATTTTGGACTTTAAAACCATACTGAAAACACTGTTCAACCCGATTTTATTGTAGCAACGGAAGTACCACGGTTACTGTAGCGGTAGTACTGTAGTTACTGTTGCAAGCGGTAGTACTGTAAATTTAACTGCAGTAGTTCCAATTTCACTGATTTTTTTTGGATTTTTATTGTATCGAATAGCTAGTTTTTTGGTGGTCTTTCATCCTAATCTTCATAGTTCTATAGTTATTGGGGTGAATGATTGGTGAATACTTAGGAAAAATTTAAAAGCAATATTTACCCACTTCTGTTGCCGTCTTGGATCTTACTGATACATTTGTCTTTTTGAAACTTTGGGCATTGATACATTTGTCTTTTTGAAACTTTGGGCATTGCACTTTACATATCTGAAGCATTCACTTCCTAGGTTGGCAAGTGCTAGTTCACTTGATCAGGAACAAGCTATCGAGCCTTTTGTTCCTTAATTTGTCTGCTATATATACACCTTTGATTTGATGAGGAAGAATCAGTGTTCCTAGACAAGCGTACCATTATCTAAATCTGCATTTTTAGGAGTGAACAGATGAAAATCTTAACAGTTGTCTGCTATCCAAATTGCGTACACGGGAGTGATACTAAGGCCTAGTTTGGAACGCAAGTGGGGCCTACAATTTTATGAGTTCTTCGAAGATGATTTAACATTCTTCAAGAGCAATTTGGTTGATTCCCTTTTAATCCGTGGTCAAGCTAACAACGCAACATATTTTTTTTTTCAATCTTTCTGCTTAGGGTTTGGGCTTTAGGCCCTAAAAGTATTAGAAAATGCAAAATACTCTTCATATTACCGGTGGGTTATTTTGGCTGCGGCTTATGGCTTTTGGTTCTAATGCAAACGCTTGTGCGAACATACCGAATGCTGATAAGCTGTTTAGAAAAAGTTATTCCAATAAGCCAATTTGAAAAGAAAACAGAGAAACTATCTCGTTTATTTATTCTGAGAAAATCATAAATTATAAGTTATAAACTAAAAAAAAAAGTACCGCTGATATGCTTCTAGCTCAACTTTTTTGCATGTGGCGCATGGTTTTGGTTGTTAAATTGTCATTATTGAACTTTTGGCATTAATTTATTTATCGTGATTTCCTTGTGAACTTTGACCAACTAACTGACAGTGACATTGCCTTAAGAAAGACGCACATAATCAAGTATAGCCTCAAAAGTCAAAACTAACTATTATCCGCTACATTCCTCGGACTCTCATCAGAGTGAAAATTTTGGTCCTAGCTACATGTACAGCACTTTGAGTTCTGGTGTGAGCTGTTTGGAAGAGAAAAAAAAGTTGCGCGCAGATAGTAGTGTGGTGAGTGTTAACGCTAGATGCGCGTATAAATTAGAATTCATAAGTGCATAGGTCGTGTGTAGCTTTTCACCAAGGAGTATTCTAAGATAACAAAATCCACATGTGAAGAATCTACCTTATCCATTATGTGTTAGTGTTGAGTTTGTGAAATAGATTAGATCCCCTAATGATGGAAGACTTGGTTGACTTCATGTTTTGATGTTCATCGAAGTTAAAGTGGACAACATCATGAGTTGGTGTTCAAGTCAAGAACCTGATCTTGTAGAGGAGATGTGCATTATCAAACAAAAGCTCTAAGTGGATACGCAAGGTAAAGATAAAACTAGTATAAACTAAGGATGTATTTTTTAGTCATTTTACCGATCTCGGTGTTAGATTGAGAGATCGGATTGCTAGTATATGTTAGAATACTATTAAGAGGGGGTCTTGACTAGTAGCTTGTGTGTCATATATTTATAGCTCATTATACTTGCTTTAGCTATCTTTGGCATGTTGCAAATATTTGTGAATGTGTTTGCAAATAGTTATGGATTATACATTATATCATTGTAGCATGTGATAAGTGTTTTGCGTATGTGCTTTGCAAACGGTTGAAGTTTATGTACGATCTCCTTAGGGCATGATTGGAAAATACTATGCACAAGAAATAATTTGGTACCAAAGGCCTACGAAGCCACCCTCCTCATGTGACTTGCTCACATTCCAACCTTCGGTCACAATGCCAGCGCATGCACTACTTCCTCTTCCTCTTTATCAATGCAAGAATCCAACAATTACACACAGTGGTGGAGCAAGAAATCTTTCAATGGGATGCACACTTTACACGTACAATTTCATAGTCCTTTGTGATCTCGCGATGCTTGCGCGCTGGTCAACAATGGTCCTGTTACTGTGTGACGCCATGGCCTCGATGTCCCGGTTATGTAAGTAGAATGACCCAAGCACCCACACCGGCTTGCTGAGCACTACACTACTACACAAAACATTATCACAGACGGTTGAAAAACGTCATCACAGATGGTTTCGTGAGCCATCTGAATTTATAGGTCAGTAATAAAATGAGTCATCACAGACGGCTTTCGAACCATCTGTGATGTAAATATCACAAACGGTTTTAACTACAAGCCCACTGTAATAGTTGATTATCATAGACGGTTTTTAGCAAAAATCGTCTATGATAGTTAAATATCACATATGGTTTTAACTACAAACCGAATGTGATAATAAATTATCATAGACGGTTTGTAGTTAAAACTATGTAATACCCTGAACGTCGTTTCGGCGTCGGTTTTTAAAGTAATTGCGGAGTCGCCGGATTTTCGGTAAATCGCGGAAAGAGAGAATAAAATTGTGGAATAGTCAAAAATAAGAAAAAATGAAATAAATAAATAAAAACCCATTAGTGGGCTGCCTGGAGGGTGGGCCTGCCACCTTGGACCATCCGGCCCAAGGGGGTGGCCGCACCCCCTCCCCCTAACCCTAAGCCTCCCTCCCCCCTATTTAGTTCCCTTGCCGAAGCCCCCTCCCCCTTTTCCCACCCCTGGCCGCCACCCTTTCCCCCCTATGTCTCCCTCTCTCCCCCAAAGAGCTGCTGTCCATTGGTGCAAGGAGAAGGCAAGGAGAAGAAGAAGAGGAAGAGAAGGGAGGGAGGAAGAGAAAGAGGAGAAGAGAAGAAGGGAGATTCCAAGAGATCCCCTAGGTATTTTTCCTCCATCCCAAACCCTTATGTTTTTACTGTAATTAGGGTTCTTAGCACGAGAATTGATAGGGATTAGTAAATTGATTCACCGATTAGAGAATTCCTGCTGTCTCCACGTAGTCCAATTTGTGCAGTGCGGCTGTTTACACAGATTAGACCTGTGAAATGATTTTTCTTGCAGGCCTGGCCAAAAAAAATTGTAGAGGATGTCGGATCCTGTATTTTTTTCAGATTTTTTGGCCGCGGCGTTTGGGCGTAGAAGGATCGGGAAGATTGCTATTTGGCAGAGGTGGAATCCGAGACGGATTGCTATTCGGATGTAGATTCAGAGTAGAAGACGATTTTTATATTTTTTCCTCCCAATAATTAAAGTTGTTGGGAATCTGAAGATCTAGTTGTTGTAAAAAAATCATACATTTTAGAGCTTTGTACTGTGGTTGGGGAGCGTAGGATCGTCGGGCGGAGTAGGGATTGTCAGGTCTGAGGATTTAGCGGCGTCTTTATTTTCTTAAGTTGCAATTACCATACTGTAGTCGTATACTGAGAGGTATCTTTGGACAGGTGGCTTCGCTCCTGACCGCGCGTGATCGTTTCGCTTCAATGGTAGAGGCAAGTAAATGTAGAAGATGTGCTACTGTTTAACTCGTTAATCATTCTACATTCACACTAGTTAATTCTCTTAATTTGAGATGTTATAATATGGTTATATGCTTCCTTAATGTGGTCTATGTGGTAGCAATTTAGCAATCAATTGGTTATGTCTTGATGAAATATTTGTGGTTATGTGGTATAGTTCTTAATAAAACAAAAGTGGTTGTGGGGTAGTATTCCTCACGAGGATATTGAGATCTTGGTGGTAGTACTCTTAATGATCATATTGTGGGCTAGTTGGCAGTATTATTAATGAATAAATTGCGGCCTATGTGGTAGTACTACCTTTGGATAGATTGATTTTGGTTTTGGTGGACCGAATGTGGATTATGGGAAATGTTCTTATTGAATTATATGTAGATTATGAGATGGTATTCATGTTGAATATGTTGTTGTCCTTTGTGGTTAAATTCATGATGAATATGATGTTGTTCTTTGAGGTTAAATTCTGGTGGAATATGATTATCATATTATTCATAACATGTCATGACATTTGCATTGCGGATGTTGCCGCTTATAGCTGCGACCGTACCGATACTGCATCGTACATTGCCGTAGTACGATGCACACTCTTACCTTGTTAGGTAAGGGTGCAGTGGATCATGTGCATTCATATGCATTTTCATTGTGGATGTATTATTTGCATACTTATGTAATGTGTTGTAGATGATTGATTTGTAAACAAATGTAACTTCTTAACTTTATGTGGTATTGGCTCATGAGAGTCCCTTGTGGTATGAGGTATGTGGCTATGGTCGTGGAATGGGGGTTCACCCCCTTATGGTATGGTAGGGGATGTGGTTGTGGTATGAAGTGTTTTCTCTTGTGGTAACTGTTGTTAGCGGTTGTGGTTGCAGGAAAGAATAAGGTTAGTGAGAAAAATAAGTTAATGCTTTATTGATATTGGTAGTAGTGGTGGTTGCGGTTATGAAATAGGCAATCGAGACCTAATTGCTGATGTTTTGTGGTTGTTGGTAGTAATGGTGGTTAAGGCTATAATTGAGGTCAATGTGGAAATTAAATGTTGAAGCTTAAACTATTATAGTTTAATTAATTTGTTAAATAATTTACTTGCTGAGAATTTTATCTCACTCTTGCCTTTTCCCCCTTTCAGGTGATCTTTGAGCATGCATGGGAAGGGTAGAGTGGCACAACATAATTGCATACCATCTTATGATTAATGATGTAATAATTGTGGAATCGTAGTCATGGATTTATTTCCCTCATTGTTGTTTGTTTCAAATTAATAATGCTAGACAGTGGTTCGTTTTAATTGGTTAAAATTGGTAGTGGTGGTGCTTTTATTAATAGTGTTCTATTACCATTGTTTCAGTATGCTTCCGCTTAGCTTATCATGTTTTAGAAAATTATTGTCAGTTTATGTTATCTTGTAAATTGGCTAGTTTGTGGAGTGGTTTAGTGGCATCCTAGGGTAATGTGGATCCTGGGGTGTTACAGTTGGTATCAGAGCGAACTTTAGGTCCGTGATAATTAAATTATCAAATTGACATACTAGTGTATAGGATGGGATGGGTCAAGCATTGCATTCATGCTTTGACATGTTGTATTGTTGATTTATGTCATGAGATAATCTTGTGTGATTAAGATTTGCTGCTATGACTGTTATGAGTGAGGATAGTCAATGATAAGATATAGAGGTCGTAGTTGTTGCCTTGGGCACTGCCAAGTTATACCACCGTTAGTGATGTGGGGTTAGTGATGCAGTTACATCGGATAACTTGGTTACTGATATTGTGGATGAGTTTCTTAGAAGGGTTGTTATCTTTCTTGAGTTGATTTTGACGAATCCTTGGTCTATTGTGGTTAGTGAATTTCTCTCGGGTTAGTGGTTTATTGCAGTTGTTGGGTGCCAAAAGGTCTCTAATCGTTTTGAGACAATTGTTGTTTTCTTTTGATTGATGAGTTGCTTTTGCTGCTCGTGAGCGCTGTTAATTGGTGAGATTGGTTTTTCATATTGTTTCTATCTTTCTTACTGGAAAATACGGCTCATTAATTCGTTTGATATTTTGAAAAGGAATCAAAGCTTTATGTTGGAAGTTCGTTACTTGTGGAAGCCATGGCTCTATGTATTTCTTTTGAGTTATTTCGACTATTGAAGATTGATTCCTCTCTTTTCTAAAAAGAAGTGTTAAAACCCTTTGTGATGTTTTGTTGTGTCTAAGTAGGAGGTGGCAATTATGTAAATAGTTGATAAGTTGTGAATTATTAAGTTGAGATGCTAGCGTGGTGCACAATTAATTTGTACCAATAGCCTTAGAAGTGAGGTTGATTAATATGATGTTGTCCTGTTGTAGTTTTTTGAAGAATTGTGGCTAAGAATTTGTCGATACATGTTTAAAACTCATGCAGTTATTGAGGAATATGAAAAAAAAAGAAGAATTAGTTTGATTATTGTGGTTGTTTAAATTTTCTGATTTGTTGGATAAATTGGATTGATTGATCCCAAGTAATTAATCTGATCATTCGGGATGGTTAAGTAAGGAGGTGTTGAAATATTGCCTTAGTAATATTAACTTTTAATATGTCCTCACTTTACATACTTGATGAGCATATACAACTGCTAGATTCATTTAACTTCTGCCTTGCTAAATTACTGAAACATGTATAAAGAAATAGATGAAGGTTAATGTATTGACTTATGGAATCTTATCTTATAAAGCTTATATTACTGAAGTTTAAAGTTATTTTGTTCTAATTTCTGAACATAAGGTGGAATATTGAATCTATGCTCATAATTGTTTTGTGATTGCAAAACAGAGATAGGATCATGAATGCTACCGTGACAAAAATAATAATACATTATTGACAGTAATGGCTAGAGTGCAATTAATATTTGTGTTATTGTCTTATCTTGTTGTTAATACAATTGACAGTACGTAATTGTGATTGTGTTGTTGAATGTTGTAAATAAAGGAATTTGTTAGCTCCATGATACTATTAAAATTGAAGGATTTGAGATTTGCGGTTGGGATCTTTTTTGGACCTTATGATTTATGTGGTAGCCGAGATTGCTTTGAATAAAGCGACGTGTTGAACGCCTTTATTGGTTTTTATCTAAACCTTGTGTTGTGGTCTTCAAGCCTCTTTTGTTGGAACTGGCGGGATGCGGTAATAAAAAAGTATTTCTTATTAAAAGAAAGAGTGTACTAGAAGTATTTGAGGTACAGATGATCTCATCTTGTGTTTTCCAACCTCATTGCTATTTATTTTTTTTCCTCTCTTGGTATTGTGGCTACTGTGAATGATGGTGATTTTCGGTGTGCTGGAATTTATTTCTTCTTATTTTTTCTTTTAAGAACAAGGTAATTGTTGTGGGTTGCGAAGCCTTTATGTTGCATGATGGCAACTGGATAGCGGTGGTATAGTAGATGTTTTGTGGGAGCCTTAAGTATCACGATGTTTGAGATACATTGGATGATATATTGTTTTCGTGAAATAATCCTTGGGAAGAGTTTGATTTAAATAGAAGGTTTGTCTTGGAGTCAAATAATTTGTTGATGTTAAGAATTGAGTGTATATTAATTGTGGAATAGTAGGGTTTTCACCTGAGAATTTTCCTATCTTATATGGGAAGTTTGTTGTAGGAGTCTTGAAAGTTGAGTCTGGGCTTTACCTTTTGTTATGCTAGAATCTCAGATGCCCAGTGTTTCTGTATAGGAATAGTGGATCAGAGTGGAATCCAAATAGTGTGATGATCGGGATAGCATCCTTGAGGTGCAGTAAATGAGTATGTGTGGGTGTGATAAGAATTTCGAGTTGTTATCCTTAAGGGATTGAGGTTCATTAGGAGGTATATGTCAAAATAACTCCATTGGTCTAGGTCTTGGCTAGAATATGTTTTGCAGGGGCTGTGAGTCTCTCTACAAAGGGGTAGATGAGGTACTCAGTTTAAGCACATTGTTGAGGTTGCCAACTTAAGTTAATTGAGTTGGTATGTGTGCGATGATTTAGAAATCCTTGGTTCAAGGAAGTTAAATTCTGAAAGGGAATGGATTGAGAAATTATTGTTATCTCGAGTAGTGAAATGCTCTCTTAATTCTTGTTTAGGCTGTGTGTTTTTGGCAGAGGTCATCTGCAAAATTAAATTGTTTTATGTTGAGACGTAGACTTTTCCAGTTGGGGAAAAGAAAATGATTGTTTTGGTCTTTTGAGTGATTTTCACTCTTGGCTTATGTTGTGTGGTCTCTCCAATTGTCTACATGGAAAGTAGATCCTTTGATTTTGAATCATGGTTCTATGAAGGAAAGTTGGTTGCGAGTGGGTTACTTGAGAATCCTTCATTTTTTAGTTGGGTTTTGTTTATAAAAGATTTCTAGACGTTCTTCAAGTAGTACAGCGTGAGTGGAATCTACAGTCAAATTCTTTGTGGGTATAAGGTATTATTCCGATTATATTTAATAGAGGAAAGTATTTTAAGAAGAATGATGGATTTAGAAAGTGGTTTAATAGTTGTCGCAGGGAAATTTTGCGAGAACGGCAGGACCTGTTAGCCACTCAGAGCCGGCAAAAGAGTTGCGGGCTCTCGGTGTCGACCAGCGCGTATCGTAGACTCGTCGGAGTTGGTCATGAGGAAGAGGTCCATCAGGTAGGTGAAGGTCCTCTGCACAAATCAGTTCGAGCGGAAGGCGACGTGGGAGCTTGAGGATCAAATGCGAAAGAAGTACCCGAGCTCTTCGAGGCAGGAGAGTACTCGTAGTTGTTGTTTCCTTTCAGTTGTTCTCTCCTTTATTGTTATTTTGTCTCGTAGGTTGAGGAGTCAGATTCGAGGACGAATCCTTTTTAGGAGGGGAGAATGTAATACTTTAAACGTCGTTTCAGCATCGGTTTTGAAAGTAATCGCGGAGTCACCGGATTTTCGGTAAATCATGAAAAGAGAGAATAAAATTATGGAATAGTCAAAAATGAGAAAAAAATGAAATATATAAATAAATAAAAACCCATTAGTCGGCTGCCTGGAGGGTGGGCCTGCCACCTTGGGCCATCCAGCCCAAGGGGGTGGCCGCACCCCCTCCCCCTAACCCTAAGCCTCCCTCCCCCCTATTTAGTCCCCTTGCCGCAGCCCCCTCCCCCTTTTCCCACCCCTGGCCACCACCCTTTCCCCCCTACGCCTCCCTCTCTCTCTCCCAAAGAGCTGCTGTCCATTGGTGCAAGGAGAAGGCAAGGAGAAGAAGAAGAAGAGGAAGAGAAGGGAGGAAGAGGAAGAGGAGAAGAGAAGAAGGGACATCCCAAGGGATTCCTTAGGTATTTTTTCTCCATTCCAAACCCTTATGTTTTTGCTGTAATTAGGGTTCTTAGCACGAGAATTGATGGGGATTAGCAAATTGATTCACCGATTAGGGAATTTCTGCTGTCTGCTCGTAGTCCAATTTGTGCAGCACGGATGTTTGCGCAGATTAGACCTGTGAAATGATTTTTCCTGCGGGTCTGGCCAAAAGAAAAAATTGTAGAGAACGTCAGGTCTATATCCTGTATTTTTGTCAGATTTTTTGGCCGCGGGGTTTGGGCGCAGTAGGGTTGGAAAGACTGCTGTCTTGCAGAGGTGGAATCCAAGATGGATTGCTTTTCGAATTTAGATTCTGAGTAGAATACGATTTTTATATTTTTTCCCTCTCAATAACGAAAGTTGTAGGTAATCTGAAGATCTAGTTTCTATAAAAAAAATTATAATTTTTAGAGCTTTGTACTGTGGTTGGGGTGCGTTAGAAGCTGGTTGTCCAGAGTGCCAGAACAGAGTACATCCTCTATTTTACGCGTTAATTTGCACCATGATAGTAGCAAAATAAAAATAAGAGATCTACTTGAAAAGTAAATGTATTTAAGTGTAGATTCCAGAAATATATCATTGATTGTAATTGGCTGCAGTGGGCTGGGTGTAGGATCGTCGGACGGACTAGGGATTGTCGAGTCTAGGGATTTAGCGGCGTCTTTATTTTCTTAAGTCGCAATTACCTTGCTGTGGTCGTGTTCTGAGAGGTATCTTTGGACAGGTGGCTTCACTCCTGACCGCGCGTGATCGCTTCGCTTTAACGATAGAGGCAAGTAAATGTAGAAGATGTGCTACTGTTTAACTCGTTAATCATTCTACATTCACACTAGTTATTTCTCTTAATTTGAGATGTTATAGCATGGTTACATGCTTCCTTAATGTGGTCTATGTGGTAGTAATTTAGCAATCAATTGGTTATATCTTGATGAAATATTTGTGGTTATGTGGTATAGTTCTTAATAAAACAAAAGTGGTTGTGGGGTAGTATTTCTTACGAGGATATTGAGATCTTAGTGGTAGTACTTTTAATGATCATATTGTTGTTTCTCTCATTGTTGTTTGTATCAAATTAATAATGCTAGACAGTGGATCGTTTTAATTGGTTAAAATTGGTAGTGGTGGTGCTTTTATTAATAGTGTTTAATTACCTTTGTTTTAGTATAATTCCGCTTAGCTTATCATGTTTTAAAAAATTATTGTCAGTTTATGTTATCTTGTAAATTGTCTAGTTTGTGGAGTGGTTTAGTGGCATCCCACAGTAATGTGGATCCTGGGGTGTTACAAACCGTCTGTAATGTTTAACTATCGCAGATGATTTGTAGTTGAAACCGTCTATGACACTTACATATCACAAACGGTTTCCAGTACCGTCTATAATGTTCTTTTCTTTTCCTAAATCTATTTATGTTTATTGGCTACCCTCATGAATTGCTAGCCATGCCCTCTGAACAAGCTGATCAACACATGTATACATCCAATTCACATTCATTCATTTCAGAAACAAAACATCCATTTCGCAAATGAATTAATTGAAATAAAATAAAATATCCATTAACAAATATACATATATAATTAAGGTCAATCTTATCCCAATCAAATTCATTTTACATCGTGGAACTCTCCATCTAATTTTATAACTTTAGACACCAAAAAGTACACACACTCTCTATGAATTTGTGTAAATTCAGCCTGTCACAACGTAGTTGTAGGGATGGGCGCACCCTGTCGATAGGAATATCAATGTCGTGCGTACATAAGGATCACTGATCTTCGAGGAATCAAGTAGTAGTTGCATATGGCAGCAAACATAGAATCCACAAATGTTGCCCAACAGCTGCTAGTGGCACTGCAAAAATAGAATTTGTTAATTCGATAGGCATTACTATGAAGTGTCATATAGGATTAATATGTACTAGCGAATACCAAAAATTTTTGAACATGTCGCTGGGCGTTGGCCCCTTCCTTCGATTTCTGTACCTCTGCAACATACGTGGCGAACGACCTACGTGATGCTAAAAAGTTAGCCTTAGTCATTCGGAAGGAAAGAAAGTCTACAATACAGTTATGTATGGAGGAAATGTATTTACCTATCGATTAAGTGGCCGATAACTGTGAAGTTGGTTTTGTTCTTCTTTTGGGAATCAAGATATATTATCTTGTTCTTTTTTTGTATAATTACAATTAAAATCCAATGGAACCTACATAGGTATGTCGACTACTGTCATTAAACCTAATTTCGTGTTGCTTATAAAGGAGAAATCAACAACTATAGCCACTAGTGCAGCACATATCCCTGGTTGTAGGGCATAAATATAAATTCTTTGTTGCGGTGAGCCATCAATGCTGTTGTAATGTAATTCTCGACGAAGAATGCATCCTCGTTGATAGTATCTATGGTGACCAAGCATGGGTCAAGGAAACCAATTGGTGATTTCGATAATATGGCTTCAGTCACTATGTATCTATACACACACACACAAAAGTAACAAGTTATATATGACATTTATTGGTATTACATGAATGTAGACCGTGAATGTACACACTTACGGCGTCCAGCATCGAACGAGTGAGGCATCGAGGGAGTTGAGTATGAAGAGATCGAATAAATCTTCGAAGGTCACCATGAAAACACAATAATAAACATGGTGCTGCAAATGGTGTGGCCTGAATTTGATGGTGAGACCCAAGCGCCGTTGTCCCTTCGGTTTATTGGCCTATTCTATATACCATACATGTAATCTCTGGAAACTCAGTCCTAGGGTTAGTAGGCGCTCTGTCGGGACGATCATCGGCTCGTCTAGCACGAATTTATAGGCCAACGGCAAGTAGGGGATATCATCATCAATCTTCATTGTTTTGCCCTTGTCGCCGCGGCTGTATGTCAACTTTATGGTAGTCAACTGTAAAGGTAGCTCCAGTGCGGAAAGCCCCCGTGGTTGTAGTTTTGGTGCGGATAGCCCTTGTGGTGTTGTGTAACATGCTGATTTTTGAGAGTTTTTAAAGTCCTGAACTTAAAAATAAAATTTTAGAATTTTTCTGGAAATTATTTAAGCTTAAAATAAATTTATAGAATTTAAAAGAATTTAATAGGATTAAAATAAACTTTAAAATAAGCTAAAAATATTTTACTTTGAGTTCCTTGTGTCTCAAGGAATTTTCTGGTATTTTTGGTGAATTTTTGGGATTTATTTGCTATTTTCTAGAACTCTTTTTCGTTTATTTGAATTATCTGAAAATGAAAAGGGGAGGAAAATCCCTAAAAAGCCCTCGGGCCGAATCTTCCTTCGGTCCACCTCTCTCTCCGGCCCATTTCCCTCGGCCCGTCTTTTCCCCCCGGACGCGCGTCGGCCCCGCGTTCCCCGCTGCCACGTGTTAGCCGCACGCTACTCTCCCGCGCGCGCCCGCTCGCACCTGCCGTAGCACCACGCCCCGCCTCACCCTCCACCGCCCGATGCCGTCGCCCCGACACGTGGCATCCATCCCCTGGGCTGCTCCCTCGCCTCACCCGCGCCCGCTCGCCCGGTGGCTCCCTCGCTCGTTCGGACGCGTGTCACGCATCCAGCGGCTCCACGCCGTCGACGCCGCGCCCCGCCCGGACACCGCCACAACCGTCCGATCCGTTCCCACCTACCACGCATCGCATCCACAGCCTTCGTCTCCGATGAGGACTCATCGCCGCCCGTGTTCGTTCTGAACACCACCTCGGGGTGCGTGCTTAGGAGCTGCCGCCACCCTCACCTCCTCCCCTCCTCCACGCCGCATCGCCGTTCCTCGCCTTGTGCCGCCGCGACGACGCCAGAGCATCTTGCCGCCGACGCCTCACCCGTCCTCGCCGTGCGCCGCCTCCGTCCTCGTCGTTCCGAGTGAACCTCTCTGTCGTTCGAATCCACCTCCAGAGGACCCGCGCCGCCGCCGTCGTTCCGTCCGTGCCGGTAAGCACCGCCGGGGCTCGAACCCTTGCCGTCGGAGCCCTCCCTGTCGTGCACCAACCCCGCCGGACCCCGCTGCCGCCATCCTGGACCTTCCTCTGCCGCACCCCGATCGCCGCCTCCCTTCGCACCACGCCCCGCCCTCGATCCCCGAGCCGCGCACCCGCGCCAAACGCGCCGTGCCTCGGTCTCTGTGCCCACGCCCGCGCCCTCGCGTTCGCCCGCGTGCCGCATCACTTTGTAACGCATGCGTGCCATGCGTCGTCGATCCGACAGCCCGACCACTCAATCTCAGCTGCACGCTCAGATCTAGACCGACGGTCCAGATGTGCTCACGTGTCTGCACGACAACCGTCAGATCGATGCCGCGCCGTTGTGTCCCTGCCTGAGCCACGTCAGCCCTAGCTGAGTCAGCCACCGCGTCAGCCCTAATGCCACGTGGCAGACCACGTTTCCTACCACGTCAGCCAAACCTGTCCCCAGGTGCCACGTCAGCATGCCACGTCAGCAAGAGACACGTGTCAGCCCCTCGGCTAGCCACATTAGCCCTAGGCTGCCGCGTCAGCACTGCCCCACCCGCACGTACTGTTTCATACAACGGGTCCATGGTAGACTTGTTCTTCCGTGCGCCGAGTCCACAGCACAGTGTCTTTTTCAAATTTCAGCATCTTTCTTTAGGGTTTATTTTTTGAGAGCCCGTTCTCCTCTATATTGACCCCGTTCTTTTTTCTAAATTCATCTAAAATCGAGCTCTAGCTTTTGGTTCTGGTTTTATGATTTTTGGAGTTCATTTGCTTATCATTTTATGTGTTTTTGTTGTTTCGGTCGTTTTCTCTCTCGTTGGATTTCGATTCCGGAGGAGCAGGAGCTACGCCCGAAGACCAAGAGTACCTCGCTGAGCATAACCAAGGTAAGTCATGACCTTTGATCATGTTGAACCTAGTTTGCAATCTATTATTTAAATACTTTGTTCTAAATACATTGCATCGCTACTTAATTATAAAATCTTGTATTGGTAGTTAATGCCCAATTTGGCTTATTCCTCCTTGATAATTTAGAACCCCATGATACCATTATCATAATAGGTTGGGAAATATACTAGTGATGTTATGTTATTTGTCACATGGGCTGTACGATTAGTATGCTTAGCCTCGCTTAATTTACGATTGGGTTTATCATCACATGTGAATCGGTAATTTGACTTAATGAGATATGGAACCATGATTGGTGCCACGTTTATTAAAATTTGTGCCATAACATTGGTGTGTTATTGGCGTGGTTATACAAACTTGGTTTTGCACTCGGGCGAGTGATCGTGCAGTAAAGAGGGAAGTGCAGATTCACTCGTGGGATGTGGTAGCCTCGCCTAGGTATACTTAAGGACTTAACTTGGTGCGCCATTGATCTGAGCTTTATCGTGCAAATTACATGTCTAATATGGGATAGACCTGGCTGACTAATTTGGGAGGTTTCAACTTTAATCTTTCCATTGAGATGAACATGCTTACTGATTTCCATGTTGCGCAAGGGGGTGTGATGTAAAACCCTAGCGGGCAGGATTGGGTTGGAATTGAACTTTGTAAAAGCCTTGTTATGATTTTCTTTAACGTGAGGATTATCACATCGTATGGGTATAGTTGTGCAACCTCTGCAGAGTGTAAAACTATTCGAATAGCCGCGTCCTCAGTCATGGACAGTGCTCGGTGATTTCACACGAGGGGTAGTGATTTTATTTAAACTTGGTGGTTTATGCTGGAAGTGAACAGGTAGTTCACTGTTGGTTTAGCTTGTGAATGGGATATTCACAAGTGGTTTATTTCAACTCCTTTGATTATTTACTTACCACTGTTTTCATTAAAGTGCGCCTTTAATGTATTTATCGAATTTATCTTCAAATATTGTTTATGCAAATTAACCTTTCAGCCATCTATTGGTAAGCCCTACATACTATATTATTTTCAATTGTTACAAACGACTTACTGAGTACCAATGTACTCACGGCTTTATGCCTATGTTGCTCAGTTGAGGAGGAGGAGTATTATCAGCAGGAGGTTCCAAAAGAAGAGTACTTCGACGACTTCACGGATTAGGCTTCGTTCCCCACTCGATAGCCTGTGGGCTTGTCGATTGGCCGCTATGCTTTATTTTGAATTTTCGCTGCTAGTTTTAAAGCCCTTCCGACTAGAGATATTGTAAGATTGGTCATAAGATCGTACCTTTGAGATTTATCGATATTTGAGTTTTTCCATTATTTTAGCGTGTGTATGGTTGTGATTACATCTATGTTTGACTGTGTGCACTAGCGTGATCCTGGACTAGTGTAGTTTACACAGAGAGTCCGAATTTGCATATTCGGGTCTCGACATGTTGGCACTAGTGCAGGTAGCTCTGGTTCAGATAGCCCCTGTGGGCCTAACACCAGTGAATGAATGTTCCAATGGTTTTCCCTAGAGTCACGACCTCGTCGTTCGGGGGCTTCTGTAGCCGGACAACCTCGAAATTGGCATAAACACCATCCACATTCACTTTTTTGAAACCTGACGCTAAAATTACATCGTGCACCAAGGTCCTGGGACTGGACAAATATGCTTGGCCCTAAGCAGCACACAGGGCAATAGAGGCATATTTCATTTAGAGCTTGCACTTCGTAGCCACCTACATAATGATACAAAATTAGCTACTCCAACAGGCCTATCAACGGATCGAGCATTCTAGAGATAATAATTATTACCAGGATGTCATCGATAGGAAATTTGTGGTCGCTTTCCGTGGTAGGGTTGGATGCGTAGGTACTCCAACGGTTTGGGTGGCTGGCTATCACAAGAGTGACGGCGGTGTCCTGCTGATTTTCACTATACATTCACATCTCATTTCTGTCCTGCTGATTTTCACTATACATTCGCATCTCATTTCTGACATAATCAGTGAGCTCCTCTCTAAGGGATGCCTTAATCTTCCCTCGTAGCCGTGCCTCACGCTCGGCCTTGGCTCTTTTCCTACTCCGATACGATTCAGAGTTACGAGGAACATACAGATCAAAGCCTCTTGTGTGACCCGGGTGCTCCTTAGTTCCCAAGGCCGCAGAGAGTATATCTCTCTTCCTAATTGCTTGGAATGATCATTGGAAAGATTTTACACTCAACGCTTCCTACAAGAAGAGCCTAACATGTTATTTCACTTCCTATGAAGTTGTGGAGTAATTATAAGCTACGTAGTTCGATATCTTATCAGGCAGTGGGACACTTCCTCGTCTGTGGGGTTTTGGAAGGAGATGTCCTCCGACGACAGGGTAGATGACCACGCTCTAATCCAATTTTGAGTGGCAAATGGTGGGGCAGTGTCTCACAGGATTGCTTGCTCATTCTCCTTCCTCCATTGCGGGATTTTATCCGCATACCCACCTGTGCCAAGTCTGTGGGGGTACGTGTTTTTTTCCTAGAGGGCCCTGTGCGCCGCACTTGCACTAATAAAATTTTTTGTCATCTTCATCACCGTATACTCTTCCTATTGCGGTTCCAGGAATAGATGGTTGTGAAAGGGTGTTAGATTCTTCTCCATGTATTGCTTGACAAGTAGGCTGTTGAAGTTCTTCTATGATTTGCACGTCACTAGCAACGCATGTTGTTACACAGAGTCATAGTGTTCTTTTGGGATCTTGAATGATGCAAAAATTTCTGTTAGCGGCTCAATTTTTCGAGCTGCGGTCATGGTCTTCCATAAATTGAATGTGATCTCAATCCATTCTCGTGCAACTATTCTGACCATTCTTCGGAATACGGACGCTGCTCGGCAAGGATTGAGAGGGGTCCCAGATGCATCGACATTCGTGATAGTAAATCAGCCCTCGGGCTATTTTTGATAATCCTCTTTCATGGCGTTTGGATTTTCCAGCGGATGGTGCATCACACTCATCCGACAACGATGTTGAAGAATGTGTGGATGACATGTTGGCCTTCTCATATATGAAAATTAAGTACAATATAGCATATATATCAATATGAAAATGACATGAAAGTACATGTATTGCGTCTCAAAGCAGATATACAATTCGAAACATTAACATATTGTAATAAATTCAATAGAATAAGCATGTGAGCATTTAATTCTGCATAATCTATAGATTAATGATTGTCTTGTGCTCTCAGTTTGAGGAGTAATCCAAGTAATTAGAAACTTGGCCTTCTACAATTCTTTGTCAATTTTTAGCAATCACAGTGACAACTCCTTACCCTTCTACTAGTTTGATTATGCAAATGTTACCTCAGTACAGTACAATGTCAATAGCATAACAGATAGCTAGTAGACCTCAGCCAAAATCAATAGCTAATAACAGATTTATACTACTGCGGAGATGACAAGTATATTCGTAATTACATAAACAACATGTACACACACACACACACACACACACACACACACACACACACACACACACACACACACACACACACACACACACACATATATATATATATATATATATATATATATATATATATATATATATATATATATATATATATATATATATATATATATATACAAAGGATCAATAATAGTATGTTGGACAGAACAAAAACTGTACCAAGGCGATTGACAAAGCTAGCAATTACACACAACAAAGGTAATCCACTGTATATGAAAAGATCACCCTAGCAGATGAGTCTAAGTTGTCACTATAATCTCAATTTGACAGATATCATCATCGAGCAACTAAAAGCCCACAACCTATTATGCAAATGACCTCCCAGTGCTAGATCTTACCGCAAAATTTCAGAAATAATAACTAGCATGGCTAACAAATGAAGATATATAGTAAAGAAAGTAGAGTAAGATCTCACAGAGCGGCGACACTTCAAGCCACCGAGATGGTAAAAATGGCTAGGGGAAGGCGGCGTGAGGCCGAGGTACTAGGGCTAGGAGAAGATAGCAAAATCAGCACTCACAAAGCTCGGGGGAGGAGGAGGGTCGCCACAGTCAGGGGAGGAGGAGGGCTCCGAGCGTGGGGGAGGAGGAGGAGGGCACCAGGCTCATGGGGGGAGGAGGGCGCCGGAGTCGGGGGAGGAGGAGGGCGCCGGGCTATGGGGAGGAGGAGGGTGCTGGGCTAGAGGGAGGCGGCGACGTTAAGTGTGAGGGCTAGTGTAGCTAATTAGTCCAGTACGTGCAAATAACCCTAACTATAGCTAGCGCAATATATATAGGGGATAATCACAGACGGTTATATTTTAGAACCATCTGTGATATTCACCATCACAGATAGTTCTATTTGGAACCATCTGTCAAGATTTTTATTACAGACGATTCTATTTTAGAATTGTCTGTGAATATTTATTATTACAAATGGTTATATTTGAGAATCGTCTGTGATATGTATCCTTGTAGACGGTTCTCAATTACAACCGTCTGTAATAAGAACTCACAGACTATTTTTCTTTACAACCGTCCAATGAAGATAAATATACATAAATGTAAATTCACAGACTGTAATAAGAACTCATACATTCTTATTCCACTTACTTATTTCCTTTAAAAATTAGCCCTTCATGATGAATGATCGACGCGTATGTATTTAGTTTCATCATGTTGTTCTTCCTTGACCCTTATACCGTTTTCGAAAGGAGGTAACTCATCAAATTGATTATATTCTTTCTTTTCCACTACATTCTCTACTCCAAATATTCTCTTTTTTCCATGAAGAATTATATGGCGCTTCTTATTTGCCTAGTCGGTTACATAGAAACCTTGAACAATTTGGTTAGTGAGTATGAATGGTTCATCTTTATATCTGACACGTTTGAGGTCCATGGTAGTGACACTGTACTTATCAACCTTCATCTATGGGAGATGGACCCAACATCACCGAAATAAGGGGATCTTGAAAACCACGTAGTCGAGCTCCTAAATCTCTTCTATGAATCCATAGTACGAGTTTCTCAACCTATCAGTACTAAACGTATCTATGAGGACACCGTTGTTCTAGTTAGTGCTCTTTACATCATGAGTATGTGTATAGAATGTGTACCCATTTATGTCATATCTTTGCTATGTCACAACTGTAAATATTAGCCCTTTTGCTAACCATGTCAGCATCTGACTTGACGAACTCCTAGCGACTTGCTCCTTCAACCATTGGTTGAACCGACTATTGTGTCGTCTCATGATCCAAATATCCGGCCGCTCCAGATTCTGTTGTCGAAGCGTATCCTTGTGCTGGTCAATATACGGGGACACATCTGTCATGTGTTGCAAGACCGTGAAATGGGCTTGAGCATACATGTCTATATCTGGAGTGATTGCTTTCCATCTGATTGTTTCGATACCCTTGAGCCTCCCCTCATGGCGAGATTGAGGTACACCTATTGGTTTCATCTGAGCCATACAATCGACACAAAACTCAATGACTTCTTCACTTGTATAACCTTCGACGATGCTACCCTTCGATCAACATCTATTCTGTACATAGGACTTGAGAATTCCTATTAACCTCTCAAACGGGTACATGCTACATAACCTGTGTATTTTTATCTCTCACACAATGTAAATAAAAAGATGGATCATAACATCGAAAAACAAAGTAGGAAAATACATTTCAAGATAACAAAGAGTCATCACCACCTCGTTCTGCACAGCATCCAGTCCTTCAAGATCGATAACCTTCTAAACAATTGTGTTAAAGAAATAACACAGCCTCATGATTGTCTCTCGGATTTTGATTGGTAAAATATTTCTAATCGCAATAGAGAGCATCTGTGTCATCAGCACATGACAATCATGAGACTTCATGCTATTTAACTTCAAATCTTGTATCGAAACAGGTTTTTTCATATTGCCGGAGTAACCAGATGGAATTTTGACACCATGCAAGCACTAGCACAATTCAGTTTTCTCAGCTTTGGACAAAATGTAACACGCACGGGGAAGGTACGTTCGTCTTTTATCGATTTTTATCGGTGCTAACTTAGGCCTGATGTCCATATCAACCAAGTCAAGCCGTGCATTGACACCGTCCTTTGTTTTATCATGAATATTCAATAAGAGACCAATCAAGCTACCACATACATTCTTCTCTACGCGTATGATGTCGAGGCAGTGCCAAACTTCTAGGTACTCCCAATAAGGTCACTCCAAAAATATTGATCTTTTCTTCTAGATGTTCTTTTCATGAGTCCTCAATTTATGTCTCTTTCCGAGGATAACATCTAAATCCTTAATTATATTATAAACTTTTTTTGTAACAAATTGTTTCTTCATCTTGCGGTATAGGTGAGCCCTCCGAAGGAACCTGCGGTGACACATATACACGATTTTGCATGAGTGTTTTAGCCACACACTTTTAGTACAATCTAAGCAGTGAGTGCAAGCTTTGGCTCCTTATGTACTCTGGCTCGATAGGTTAGTAAGGGTAGGATAATCATTTATGATGCAGAACAACAAAGAGCGTAAAGTGAAATTCTCTCATTTGTATGCATCCTATACCTGTACCCCTTCGTTTTACAATACTTTTAGATCTTCCACCAACGGTGCTAGGTACACATCAATATCATTCTCAGGTTGCTTTAGCCCTTGGATAAGTATTGATAGCAAATATACTTGTGATTTATACACAACCAAGTGGGAAGGTTATAGATGCAGAGAGTCATGGGCCAAGTGTTATGTCAGCTGTTCATGTTACTAAAAGGATTCATTCCATCTGTACTCAATCGAAACCTTATATTTCTCAGCTCTACACCGAAGTCTGCAAACCTCCTATCAATGTTTTTCCATTAGGCAGAATCAGCAAGGTGTCTTAGCATTCCATCCTTCTTGCGCTCCCTCGAGTGCCCATGCAGCAGTTTTGCCTCCTTTGGATTCGCAAAAAATAGCTTCAAATGGGGAATTATAGGATGATTGATTCTTACGTTTGTATCGGGATGCATTGCATACCGGACATACATGTATGTTTGCATACTCTTTATGGTAGAGGATACAGTTATTTGGACATACATGTATTCTTTCTAATTCTATTCCCAATGGACAAAGAACCTTCTTGGCTTTATATGTGGTTTTAGGCAACTTATTTCCCTCCAAAAGTAAGTCCGCTAAAAGACCTAGCAGCGCTGTGAAATTCATGTTGGACCAACCGTTGCTTGCCTTCAATTTCAACAGTTCAAGCATAGCTAACAACCTCATGTACTTTGACTTGCAGCACATGAACAAAGATTTCTCCTAGTCCTCCATCATGCCCCAGAATTTAACATACTCTCTCTCATCATAATTCTCTTATACATCATGAAGTATCTGATCTAGATTGCCATTGTGCAGCCTATCCGAATTCGAACCACAATCGACATCATCCGGCGGCATATCATTGACTTCACTAATGATGTTATTATTACTACCTTCCTGTGTAATCTCCTCTTCACCATGACTGGTCCAACATGTATACCTTTTTTTGAAACCCCTCCGAATCAAGTGCGCTTCAATCTGCTCTTAGTTCTTAAACATCTTTAGATTCTCGCAGTCAATGCATAAACAGTACATATATTCCACCCCCTTATTCAACATATCCTTCTCGACAGCTCTTGTAAAAGCAAACACGCCATTAATATACTTTTCACTCACATGGTTTGCAGTATACATCCAACTTCGGTTCTATGTTACATATATATAACAATTTAGTATGAAATATTAAATTAATTAATTAGTATACTACATATATACCATATGCATTGAGGCTTTGCTAGCTTAATTAACACAACTATTTTTTCGGTGGGGAACCAATTATAACCAACAATTTTGACCAATTTGGCCTGCCCCCATGACGGGAACTGATCATGTATGGCCAATTAGATGTAAATCATCTTCAATTTCGGTCACCAAAAGTTAGATATAAATTTTAATGCAACAAAAAACAATTTACATTACTAACTATAAAGTAATCAAGAACTTGATGAATCTCCAATCACTGATATTGCTAAATAGTCTCCTTTTACCAAATGGCTTGAAAGCCTTGCCTCCAGCTCAAAGCACCGGCCTAGATCTGGAATTCAAGACAGAGGGTATACATTGTCCATGGTTCTACGCGGCGCAATTAATATAGTGGGATTACCATAGACAGTTTTTAATACAAACCGTTTGTGATAATTCACAGATGGTTTAAACTAAAAACCGTATGTGATACTTTACAGATGATTTTTACCATAAACCATCTGTGATATTAAATCTTCACAGATGATTTTTAGCAATGGCAACAACACAAACGGTCTCTAAATTAAAATTGTTTGTGATAGTACATATCACAAATGGTTTTGTAAAACTTTCTGTGATGTTGCATCTAGTAATAGACTTTCTGTAGTAGTGCCACCTCATAGCACACAACGAACTGAGCTTCGACGTCTAAGAGGTGTTCACCACCACGTCCTTAGCTGTGGGTATGGCTGTGATGGCCTCGTCACGCAGCACCTCGCACTGTGGCACATTGAAGAAGCTAAGGGCCATGGCCTTGGTAGGGGTGGAAACGAGCCGAGCCGAGCCAGCTCGAGCCCGTCTCGGCCGAGCTCGTACCGAGCCGAGCCGAGCCTCGGCTCGGCTCGTTTAGAAACCGAGCTAGAAGGTAGGCTCGGCTCGGGCTCGACAGAGGCTCGAGCCGGCTCGCGAGCGCTCGAGTAAGGCTTGGTCTGGGCTCCCTCCCCGCCGGCCGCCGCTCAGAATCTGATCTTCAAAGTAGTTTGCATCGTTCAAATCATTTGTTGCTGCAAGAAATCAGATAGAACAAGAACATACGAGCCTCAGATCCGCCGTCGCCTCTCGGTCTGGGCTCCCTCCCCGCCGCCCAGATCCACCGTCGCCTCTCGGACTGTGCCGCTTGGAGCACCGCCGGCCCGCCGCCGCCCAGACCCGCCGCCGCCGCCTCTCGATCTGTACCGCTCGGTTGCCGGGGTGGTCTGGTCGCGGCTGGGAGCGGGGAGGGAGGAGGCGGCGGGGGGCGGGGGCGGGGAGGAGGCGGTGGGGGCGGGGGGAGCGGGGAGGAGGCGGAGGGGGCGGTGGGGAGCGGGGAGCGGGGAGGAGGGGAGCTGGGGGGGAGGCGGTGCCGGTGGGGGCGGGGAGAGCGAGGCGGGCGGAGGGTGCGGGCGGAGGGAGCGAGCCAGGTGGAGGGACCAAGGGAGCGAGCGAACCAAGGGAGCGAGCGAGGCTCGGGTGGAGCGAGCGGGCGGACCGATTCACCGATATATTATACCTCTGTCCGGCTCGTTCCGACTCGCGAGCAGCTCGCGAGCGGCTCGAGCTCGGCTCGAAAATGAACCGAGCTAAATCTTGGGCTCGGCTCGCTTGGAAAATTTTCGAGCTCGAGCCGAGCCGAGCTGAGCCGGCTACGAGCTCGAGTAGCTCGCGAGCCTCAAGCTTTTTGTCCAGCCCTAGGCCTTGGTCACCTTTATAGACACCAGCATTCCTGGCATGAAGTGCGGCTACTGCTTGTCACCTATGGCAATCTGCTTGTGAAGCCTGTGCATGGCGGCATTGACATCACAGAGTGAGAAGAAACATGATGGCCCATGGAAGAACACCTACGGGGTGCTAAGGCTCCTAGCGACGTCGGACCGCCCACAGGTTACACCAGTTGGAGATAATGCAGCCCGAGCATGACTCCAGCACTTGCACGTAGGTGTCGAACAGGCCAACGAGCTCGTGTAGGTTGTTGAAGAAGCGGAGGAACTTGGTGTTGTCAGTGTTTTGGCAGTCCAGGGGCAGGGTTGGCCAGCGGGAGCCTTGACTTACTGTGGCTATGTGTCGGTGCCTACTCCTACCATGTCACCTATTGCTCGCCAACTCCTGTGCCACATTGTGCCGCTCGTTGCCTGTAGCTCCCGTGCAATGCTGTGCCCCTGCACTCGTGCCGCCAGCTACTCCTCCTCTCCACACTACGCCGGTCGCCGAGCAGCCAACCAAGCCACCACCAAGTGCCCAATGGGGATATGAGAGGATTAGGGTTGGAAATTTGGGAGAGGAATTGGAATAGTGGAGAATGGAGATTGAGGTGGGTTGGATTGGCTGGTGAATAGTGAGGTGGTTGTGGGCTGGTGGGAAGCATGAGCGGGCCATTCATTATGGGCCGAGCTTCAAGGAGAGTGCACACCAAAGAAGTACTACGACTATGACCTAAATACTAAACTAATCCCTGAGAAAATTTGATTTTTTTGATGTGCTCGGACATATCGGACATCCTAGCTACCTCCGCTAGTGATTACACGAGGCCATACCAAGAGCTTGTAGACCAAATGGAACACAAGATTTGTTACCCATGGTTCATCTCACATTCTCAATGCCCAAGCCCATCATCTGAATCAAGTAGCCACTTCACCACGCAATACTCTTCCGTTTACCCTCTGGTTCCCTTTGAAGTTGAATTCCCATGTCTTCTTGGACCAACATACAAAGAAATTTGATTCATTTTTAGCTGTGAGTTTGAAATTACACTTAGTGGCCCTAATATTGAAGAAATTTGGGTAGCTATTGATTATTGGGGAGGAGCACCATGGCAACTAGGGGTGGTGTGTTGTGCCACAATCAAATATTCAATTAGGATGCCACTTTATGGCGGTAGTCCAGCACCATTACCACTGCTACCTCTCGAGATGTGCACTTGCTCATTGGAAGCCTGTAGTGAGGCACGTCATTGCCTATTGTTGGTGATCGCCGTCCATCATGAGGCCACCCGAAACCATCGCGAACGTGACCTTAACAATAGACGACAAGGATTTTTCACCCACTGTGGCGACGCTTCGAGTGGCGTTGACGACCTCCACAACTGGCAGCAGGAGGCCTCATGATGGATAGGGCCAGGGGCCATAGAACGATGGGCAGGGCGAGGTTCCACAACATCGATGGTGCTTCGCGACTCATGCTGGCTGGTGGGCCTCGATTTGCACATTTGGAGAGGACAGACGACTCAGGTGTGCCCGTGACTCATGAGATTCCTTTTCGTACGAGCTCCGTACCCAAATTTTCATGTGCACAACACCATCGTGATTCTAAATGTTGAGAATGTGTTTTAAGACCTTCCGATGATCATATTTTAATCTTTATTTGTATGGTATTATGATTTACGAATGTATTTTATGAATCTGTTGAAATACATGCATCTCTGTTCCTGCTACAAATGACAGCGGTTAGATTGCCATGTGTTGGCCGATCTAACTGGGCATTAGTGGCCAGTCTGACTGGCCAAATTAGGATTGTCCAAATTTGGCATTCTAGACATTCTACAAAACTTGTGCTTTTAAGGCTTTCTATGAAATTCTACAAAACTGGGACAGGAAAGACTTGATGATGTGTGGTAAGCTAGTAGTGCACCTATATGTGGCAAGCACAACGATTGGTTGCAATGGATGGTAATGACCGGGTCAATGAGGGGTATTTTGGTAGTTTTGCCAAAATACCGAAAATCACCTTGGATCAAAACCGTGGCTGTAGGCAACAAGTTGAAGAGTGGTTTAAGTTAAGGTGGAGCTGGTTTGATCGAGATGGATCTAGGCAAACGACTTAGTAGATACAGGCTTATACACTCTAAAAAGTGTGCATAAGTGAACATATGTGAGTAAAACCCATGTATGTGAGGTTAACGGGTTTTCTCCATTGTAATAAGTGGATAGTATCTACTAAAAGATGGATAGAGCTAGCTAGCCTATCTATAATAGGGGGTTGGAATGGAGATAAGTGGCTAACCATCCAACCCACCTCTTTTATGCTTTGATGTTTTAAAGTTATGGTTTTGAGTGCATGGTATAAAACATATCTCTTCAAATGGTAATATATCAATCTTTGATGATCTCTATGTCTATTTTGTATTTTGATTGATTTGCTCTTGTTTCAGTTGGTTTTGATCTTTCCTCTTCCTTCTTCTTGATCTTATTGTGACAAGAATGTGATTGAGATAGAGATAGCATCTGGGAATCAATCTTCTATCATCTAGACATTTTGATAGTAAGTTTATGAAGAAACCCGATTTTGCTTGAGTTTAGTCTCATCAAGTGATTTCTTGGTTTTTAAAGTTAGTCTAAAAATACTATTCATTGCCCTGATTTTTTTGTAACAGCAGTCAGACCACCCTTATAGTAGCGGTCAAACCACCGTTTAGAGGAATGTCAGACCACTAGGAAGGGTTAGGTCTCGTGTTTTGTTGATTTAAGCAGTCAAACCACCAATTCTATGTTCTACACCTCTGTAGGTGTTTGAGGATAGAATCTTGAATACTTGGGAAAAAAGTTTGAGTTGGCACCATTCACCCCTCTCTATTGCCATATTCGGTCTTTCAATTAGTATCAGAGCTCGGTTAGCTCTTCTTATAGATCTTAACCGGTCTTTAGAGCCATGGCAGCAGACAAGTATTCCACCAAGCCACCTCTCTTCGATGGTGTTGACTATCCCTTTTGGAAAAGTAGGATGGAGTCTTACACATAGGCTCAAGGCTATGCAATTTGGAAAAATGTTAAGACAAGATTCATTGTTTTTGCCGATGAGCATATCACGGCTATAAATACGCCAAATGTGGAGGCAAATACTAAGGCAAAGAATATCATTATTCAAGGTGTTAGCTAGAGTGAGTTTGATCGCATCTCTCATCTCACGTCGGCGTTCGACATCTAGGTGACCCTCATGCTTACCATGAGGGCAACACCTAGATCAAGACCATCCGACAGGGCCAGTACAAGCGAGAATACAACAAACTCAAGATGCTTGCTAGTGAGTCCTTGGATGAGTGCTTTGGCAGATTTCACAAAATATTGAGTAACCTCCGAGCTGTTGGTCTCATATACTTAGACTCGGATAATACTCGTCAAATACTTTCTACCTTGGACTTTAGGGTTTGGGAGATGAAAATGACCACCATCAAGGACACAACTGATTTGTCAATTTTAACTCTTGACGTATTGTACTCATGCCTCAAGACTCATGAGTTCGGCATCGTCTCTCACAAGACAAAGTCACAGTCGATGGCCTTAATCACTGATCCCACTTCTGCCTCTGGAGCATCATCTGATGGTGCTTCTAGATTCTCTTTGGCTACTTTGTGTGAGATGAGCAATGACTAGTTTGAGCAGTTTCCAGAGAGTGATGGAGCCCTTCTAGCCAGAAAATTCTCATGCATACAAGAGGGTTTGAGTGAGGAAGAGAGGAGGTCCGGTGATTTGCTTCGAGTGTGGTGATCCCAACCACATTCGAGCAAACTTCCCCAAGCTGGAGAAGGGCTATAACAACTATGGTGGTGCGAGCAAGAATGACTACGGTGATGTGAAAAAGAACAACTTCATTAGTAAGAACCGCAACAAGAAGTTGCCAGCTCGTGATCAAGACAAAGACAACAAGTACCGCAATTTTGGCAAGGCCAAGAAGCTCTTTCACCACATCCTCTTTGAAACTTTGACTTCACCGACATAGAGCGCTGAAGTGACAATGATGGCGAGGATGATCCGCAGAAGGACACCAAGGACGACGACGACTTCACCGAAATGTGCTTCATGGCTAACGAGAATGGCATTAGCGATGACGATCTCTATAGTGACTCCGATGAGATATACCCCTCGTACGACCAGCACAATGATGCTTTTCTAAAATTAGAAAATTTTTATGCTAAGTCTAGAGTTAGATGTGGTGAGTTAGAGAAGGAGGTAGAGTGCTTGTCATGAGAGCTTGCTTCACTTAGATCTATTTCCTTTCATGATGATTGTGATATTTGTTCTTCCTTGTTTGGAGATATGGAGAAATTAAGGACCTTGCATGATAGCGTGATTTCTGAGCTTGTGTTGCTTAAGGTGGAGAATATTAGTCTGTTAGCTGAATTAGAGATGGCTAGAGTTATTTCTTTTCAGCCCGATTCTTCTAAGACTACAATTTGCTCCTCATATGAGGACAAGGATAAAGCTTTTATAGGTTTATATACTACGCTCTTTGATCTGCCTGAAACTTGTGATAGCTGTACCAACTTGAAGATTAATTTAACGAAGACATATTATAAGATTGCTGAAATACAAGCTACTTTGATTGAGCCTGTTCACTACCACACAAAGAGTCATCATAGACGGCTCGGAACTGTCATCACAGACGGTTTTTTGAACCATCTGAATTTATGTGTCACTGATAATAGGAGATAATCATAGATGGTTTGTGAGTCATCTGTGATAAATACAATACAGACGGTTTGTAACTAGAACCATCTGTGAATAACAATATTACAGATGACTCGCACAAAAAACTGTCTGTGATACTTTCCTATCATAGACGATTTCTAAATAGAACCGTCTGTGATATACAAGTATCACGGACAGTTTTTGGTTGGAACCGTCTGTGATAACCTTTCATAGACAGTTTATACAACAAAACTGTCTCTGATAGTTCATTCTATACGTAAAATTTTTTCTATTTTTTTGGCTATCCGTTCGAATACAAGCAAATACAGCAGCAAACAAAACATCACATTCTATTAAGATTAGAATCCACCATTATAGAATAACAAGATAATAAGCATATTACCCATCTAATACAGCAAGAATATGGCAACAATACATCTTCTAATTCTACGAACCCAACTCTTTAATATGGCAAGAATATAAGAAGTAGATATCCTAGAAGATAGTAGAAGCTGGATGCAGCTAGATGTCCTTAACGTCTACCATCATGGAAGAGAGGGGAGGGAATCATATGACTATCAGATATAACTGGCAATGAAGGAGAGGTACTAGCGGTAGCGTCACCTTTGTGTCACAACAGTGACAATGCACAAGACTCTCTTACGACACTTATGACAAGAGTGTCTTGTGCACTAAACCGTGGTGTCATAACGGAGGCAGATGAGCTAGCTCTCATGGCGGTACTCTCGGTGTCGTTGAGGGGAGAATGTAGGAAGCTAGGAAAGGGAGAGGGGGATTAATAGGGGCAAGAGGTGGGAGGAGCCGGTGCCTGTCATTCGATGCAGAGATTATGGACGGGTGAGATCGAAATCCTGGGGGATATGCCACGGATCGGTGATATGTCATTATCACAGATAATTTGTTATACGAACCGTTTGTGATAATGCACATATCAGAGACGGTTTGTTATACAAACCATCTGTGATAATTCTGCCGCTTCGCCTTCAGTAGCCAGTGTCTAATTTCATGAGCACAGAGTTCAAGATGAGCATGATGGGTGAGTTGAGTTTCTTCTTCTGCTTCCAGATCAAGCAGACTCAGAAGGGTACCTTCTTGCATCAAGGTAAGTACACTTGAGACCTCTTGAGATGCTTTAACATGAGTGATGGCAAGCCAATGTCGATTCCGATGGCGACCTTGACTACACTTGATCCTGACAAGGATGGTGAGCCTGTAGATCAGAAGGAGTACTATGGCATGATTGGCTCCCTCCTATACCTCACTGCTTCAAGGTCGGATATATATTGTGTCGTATGTTTGTGTGCTTGATTTCAGGCTTCTCCTCATGCCTCTGACCATCAGAAAGTGAAGCGTATCTTCATGTACCTTCAAGCTACTCTAGACTATGGTATCTAGTACTTTTCTGCTTCCTATCTTTCCCTTAGGGTCTACTCCGACACAGACTTTACTGACTGTAGGATAGATAGGAAGAGCACTTTTAGCACTTGCCAATTCATTGGCACTTCTCTTGTTTCTTGATCTTCTAGAGAGCAGACCAGTGTTACACAGTCCACTGTAGAGGATGAATATGTTGCAGCTACTAATTGCTATAGTCAAGTACTTTGAATGGTTTGGACCTTGCGAGACTTTGGATTAGCCATAGATAGTGTTCTACTTTTCTGTGATAACACTTCTATCACTAACATTGTTAAGAACCCAGTGCAGCACTCCAGTACCAAGCACATAGATATTCGATATCATTTCCTTAGAGACCATGTGGAGAAAGGTGACATAGTGCTTTAGTTCATGGAGAGTAACCACCGGTTAGCTGATATTTTCACCAAGCCTTTAGATAGCTTAAGGTTCATGGTTTTGCTGGGAGAGCTTAGGATGGTTTTTCCTTATGGTATAATTTGAGGGGGAGCATCTTGTACTTTATGTATCATATGTTCATTTACTCCTTTCTACACTTTGCTTCTGAGTGCTTTTAGGTTAGTCTTCCTAGCATAGACTAGGGTTTGTATCAAACTATGCTATTTAGATTTCTTTCTCTTATCTTTTGATCTTAGGATGCTACTATTAGGTTCTACTCTTCTCACTAGGTTGATTTACTCACTTTTTTTAGGTCTAGTAGGGTTTGGGCCCCTTGGGTGACAGGGAACATGTTTACTCCCTTGTGTTTAGATGACCAGCTAATAGTTCTAGAGTCATCTGGAGTAGATGACAGCAAGTCTGAGCCATAATAATCCCTCTATCTTGTTTATGCTTTAAAGACTGCCATCTTTTCGTTTCCCCAAGCTTCTTCTCTCTTGAGTACTGCTTTGGTTAAGGGGAGTTCATTTGTGATTTTTGTGAGCTTAATGTTGACATAACTCAATTTGAACAAAAATATTTTTGAAATTGACTCACTTGCTGAGGGGAGCTGGTATCTTTATTGCATCATGCTGTATTTTAAATTCTGTAATATACATTGTAATATAAATATATGGAGCTTTGCCTATTATTCTTATGTGACATGATTTCTTACTTTACATCTTATCATATCCTATGCTAACTTGCTAGATTTATCATGTCTTTCTATGTGTAGCTTAGTTTTTGTTATGCTAGCTTTATTAAATATGAACAACTTGAATTAAATCATGTCTTGTTAGATCTTGTGACTAATTTTACTCTAATGGTTTTTTTATGATTTATGCTATGTCAAATAAGCTGGGTCTTAAACCTAAATTGAGTTTTGGATTGAGCTATACTAGTTCTTTATCGAAGCATGAGTTAGCATTAGCTCTTTATTCTTAAACTAAGTCAAGAAAATACAAAATGATCTCTTTTACACAAAAAACTGATCTTACCAATTTTTTTTAATGAGACAACTTACCACAATAGGCATGAACTTAGAGAGAGTTTTGGATGACCAAGATCACTTCTTTAAACTACTTACTTGGAGTGGTTGTATAAGACTTAAGATCTAGCACATGGTTAAGAAAACAAAAAAATAGTGAAAAATCATTTTAGAAAATACCAAATGTGCTAAATTTGCTTATATTCGTAGAATTAAATTGTTTGCTTGTTACTCTAGGATTGAAAGGCTTGATATAGACTTAGATTATTGGTGCACTTAGTTAATACAAGTTGATTAATGCTTTAATTGGGCAAAATCGATTTGATTTACAACCTTAGCTCCCTCTTTCTGTTTGGAGCTCATTTTTCCTTTGAATCCCTCCTTTTCTTTTCTCGTCAGTCAAGTAATTTCCAATTCTTGTGAGAGTGAGTCAATGGGATGCTTCTAGAAGCTTAGAGAAACATGGGGTTGTAGTCGAAGGCAACAAAGGGGCAACACCCAGGGTTGCACCCCCAGGGGTGCCACCCCATGGCTGGTGGGCCCACATGGGTTTTTCTCTAATGAGCCCCTCCATAATTTCCAAATAATGATTTCTTGCGTTTTGAAGCATTTTGGTATGATTTTTGGTTCTTTCTACAAAACATATGAAATGACGAGGCAACTTCAGTTTTGGTTAGCGTTAGTGTCAAATGGCATAATTATACACATTTTATCGAAAATAAGAATAATATTGGTGCGAGAAATATGCATAAAATGAGCGCTAACAGTAAGGTGTTACAACAAGAACAGGAATAGAAACTGATGTCTCCTACAAAGTAGATATTTTTTATATGATCCTACAACGTACATAAGACAGATGGAGGTTTTTTTTGACAACGACACCTGTTTAGTGGGCATCATCTCCAGTGTCCCCTCCACCATCTTCCCTACCCCTCCTAGCGCACTTCCTGCCTTGACCGTCTACCGCACCTATACTCCTTCCCCACCCGACAGCCCGCCCTTCATACATTTCAGCACCACTGTCGTGCTCCTCTCTAGGGCTGGACAAAAAGCTCGAGGCTCGCGAGCTACTCGAACTCGTAGTCGGCTCGGCTCGGCTCGAGCTCGAAACTTCCCCCAGCGAGCCAAGTCTAAGATTTAGCTCGGCTCACTAACGAGTTAAGCCCGAGCCACTCGCGAGCGGCTCGCGAGCCCGAACGAGCCAGAGTATGTGTGTATATATATATATTTGCTCTACCGCTCGCTGACCTCGCTCGCTCCACCCACAGCCCGCTCCCCCGCTCCGTGACTCCGCTCGCTTGCTCTCTCCGCCCACTCCCCCGCGGCCCCGCCCGCTCCCCTCCGCTCCCCCGCCCCTGCCCCCACCGTCGCCGCCTCCTCCCCACTCCCTCGCCCCCACCCCGTCGCCGCCTCCTCCCTCCCCGCCCCCCACCCCTGCCCCCACCGTCGCCGCCTCCTCCATGATCCCTCGCCGCCGCCGCCTCCTCCCCGCTCCCTCCCCGCCCCGCCCCCGCTGCCACCTCCTCCCTCCCGCCCCGCCGCCTCCTCCCTCCCACTCCCCGCCCCTCGCCGCCACCGCAACCTCCCTCCCCGTTCCCCGCTGCCACAGCCTCCCTCCCCGTTCCCCGCCGCCGCCTCCTCCCTCCCCGCTGCCGACTCCCGCTATAACCGTAGGTGGTGACTCCGCGCCGTCCGCGGCCCCGGCCCCCTCCGCGTCCTCCGCCATCAACTTCTTCACGAGCCTCTACTCGAGCTTGCGAGCCGGCTCGATCCACCTGTCGAGCCCGAGCTAAGCTTGCATTCTAGCTCGATTTCTAAACGAGCCGAGCCGAGCCATGGCTCGGCTCAGTGCGAGCTCGGCCGAGTCTGGCTCGAGCCGGCTCGGCTCGTTTCCACCCCTACTCTCCCCTTTTGAAAGCTTTCAACTAAAAATCAAAACTTTCAACCGGGTGTTTTTGCACTTCTAACCAAACAATTTCACCTTTCAATTCAAAGTCAATTACTTCAGCTCAAAATTTTAGACTTTTATCTCAAAATTTCAAACTTTCAACTAAAAAATGAAACTCAATTTGATTTAAACTTTCAACTTGAGAAATCAAACTTTTCAACACAATATTTGAGGATGTATGAAAATTGTTACCCTGTCCGATCCAAAATCAGAGGATGTTACAGGCTCAGCTGCAGGAATAGTTATTTTCACTTTTCATCACCTTTCATTCTGTTGCTTTTCAATTTCATATCTTTCAAATGAGATTGATATTGATCTTCAAATTTTATGGGGTTATAGAATATCATCTCCCCTACATATGATAATCCTATTTTTTGAGAATTTTTGAAATCTTTTACTTATGGTTTCCACAGGATTTACATGAAAATAGTTATTTTCACCTGATATTTACCCACCTTATCGGAAGCATCGGATTTGGTATGTTCAGCGTACTACCAAAGTTAGCAAGTCTATTCTACGAAAGCAAAGGAGGAATACGAAGAAGATAGTATCGGTCTTATTACAGAAATAAGAGCTTCCAAGCAGAGGGGTAATACCGTAAAAACATTATCTTTACTACTTAAAAAGAATCATCGGTGCTGCATGTTAGCCCTGTTCCACCTTCTTACTCCTTTCCACATCTCTAAAAAATCTCATACAAAAAAAGAAAAATCAATCTATCAACAAACAAATGCAGCCTCCCTAAAAATTCAAAAAGAAAAAACAGCAAAACTCTGCCAGGTGCTAGGTAGAGCCAAGCACAAGAGGTGGAGCCTAGGTCGTGGGCTAGGTAGGCTGATCCCGATGATATCGACTCGTCGTGCTAGGTAATATGATATTTTTCTCATATGTAGCAAAGCACGGGTATTCTGCAGTAGTCCTTAAGTTGATTGAAGGTGTGGCCCACTGTGTGTTCTTATTTTGCTAACCAGACTGACCACAACTGCAGTAAAGAGCTCATTCCTGCTTTGTTATTTTCAGTGTACTTTTGCATGGATGATGAACACAAGAGAAGGCCCTCTGTCCTGCGGTGTCCAGCTGACTATATGCGATTTAATTCCGGAAGTCAAACTTATAGTGACACCGAACAATGTATGGACTTGGAAAGGTGTCTAGAAGTTTCAACGTGGGAATTGCAGATGGAACGCTAGCATTATCAATGGAAAACTCAATTATAAAACATATTGAACTTTATTTGTATCCCTTATAGAGTTTTGGAATAACAGGAACCACAATATAATTCGAGTGTTCCAATAATATGAGTTTGGAAGCAATGCACTCCAAACGCATGTGTCCGGGTGGGTACCAGACTAACAGTGCTGACCACCCAGCTAATATACATTGGGACCTTCTACAAAACATCATTGTAATATTAGGAACTTTTCTTTTACAGAACTACAATATCAAGGAGTACTTCGCCGCGCTAATTGCATTTCATTCGCCTTCTGAAGCCATTCCATGATTGAGCCCTGTAGCCTATGAGGTGCGTGTGCAACCCACAGATTGAGGAAGTCTGTGACCACCTGTATCCATCTCTCTAGCTTTGGGTCTTGGCGTCGCTTTATTACTGACCTTCTGCTCCCAGCCTCTCTGATATGCTTCGGTGGCATCTTCATCAAACCTGTCTTCTCAACCTGAAGGTACGCGGTGCCGTGTTTAGACCTCCAGAACATCTGATATGCCGTCGCTTCAGTCTTCTGGTAAAGGCAATCTATTGCCTTTGGCAGCATGACCTTGTCTAGTTGTTCTAGGCTAATATTTGTGTGCATGCCACTCTGCTCTTCGCCGTCGATCACCTCGATCGTAGAACTCTCAACTGCAGGCATTAGGTTTTCTGAAGAGCCATGGGGACAGAAGAGGAGCCCAAGTTTCAGGTGTGGCAAATCTTTCAGACAACTCCTTTCGGCTTCAGCAATTGTGCTCCTCTGCATGTTGTACTCAGAAAGTGGGATGTGGCGCTGCAAGTATACTTCAATAACTGGTTCTAGAGAAACATCTGACAGTTTCATTGTGCGTGTGTTGCTGCTATAGGGCTTGGGCTCATGCTGCTTGCAGCATAGTGGGTTTGGGCGAAACCACTGGGTCAAAGTGCCGTGCATGCTGTTCCAGTGTTCTTTGTGGCTAGAATCAGCATACGGCACCCAGGAGAAGTCCTGCGTAGGTAGCTGAGCGAGTTCTTTCCTAGCAGCTTCAGCTGTGGACTTGAAGTGAGGGGTGACCAGCTGTAAGCACTTGATGGTGATCCCAACTAAGTCCGTGCTTTCCGAAAGCCGCAATATGGACCCTAGACACAGGTTCTTCTCCGGTGACTCGTCGTCTTCGTAGACGAAGAGAAGCTTGGCCTCCAGGCCACGGTCTTCGAAGCTAATGGGACGTACACAAAACAGATGGTATTGGCTTCCCCGGACAACTCTGTACCGTAGCTCCTTGCCGGCAAGAAGGTGCCCGATGAGAGGGTCGAAGAACATGTACCGGCGTGGCGTGCCGCCGAGCTCCACGAATCTCAGGAACTCGCTGGCGCCGTCGGCGAACCACTCAAATCTGCGAACAGCCAAACTGCTCGAGTCGCCGCTGTCGCGGCTGAAGAAAGAGGTGACGAACGACTTGGTGGCATGAGCCAGCCGCCTAGGGAAGGAGGAGTTCCTTACCTCCTGCTCCTTCTCCTCGTCTTCCACAGCGCGCTGCTTGCACTTGCGCAGCGTGTCGTCGCACTCTTGAGCTGCGCGCTTCAGCTTCTTGCGCCAGCGTAGCAGCGACGCGTCGTGGATCTGCCACTTGTCGGATGTCTCGAGTGCGGCCTCCAGCTTGATGTGCGCCATCTCCAGCCTCTCCATGTGCTCCTCATCCGATTTCTCTTCATGCTTATCAATCAGGCCTGATAAGATCTGGTTTACTGTCTCCTCAACAACCGCAGAACCGATCATCTCCGCCATTAATTTGGATTCGACGATATGCAGGATTCCTGCTCAGGGAGAAAGTAATCTATACACAAAATCAGTAAAATCCTCACTTGATGATACTGTACGGGTGTACGAGAAATCTCACCCTTGTGAATTAAGTTAGTACTAGCAAGGACTGCGACCACAAGCAAAGAGTAAGTGAAATGGCAATAGGATTGTATTGGTGATTGAATTGTACTGAAGTAGTGAAGAGAGTTGAGTTATGCCATTAAAAGAGAGAGACTTCAGAGGGACAACCCGAGGAAAGTCTGTCTCAGTTGCTTGCATTTTTGTGACAGTTGGAAATGCTTCGTTTACTGAGAGGTAAGTGGACTTCCACAAAGAATAGTGAGAAATAGAAGTCACCCAAGTCTCCTTGATTGATTCTAATTACACGAAGTAGTCAAGTCTAGTAACTTTCATCAACATGGAATGAGTTAGCTAGTGTATCAATGACAAAGTAATGCGACTAATATCCAAGAAAAAACACGATCATGGATACGACTAAGACAAAAGACAAACCGAAAATTTGGTGGGAAAGTCATGTTAAGATGTTACACACGCACTTGGAACGGGGAAGAAATTTGTTGAATGAATGGACTTTAGTTGACTACAGGTCAAGAATATTAGAACTACATGGAAATAAAAAAATATTTTCTGTATTCCAATGGACCCCTGATGTATCTGAGGACATATCCTGTATCATTTTCTGTATTTTTTTTGGAAACTGTCATGAAAGAAAAAAGATAAATTCTGCTGAAAAGGAAATCTGAAATAAAAAGGAAAAACATAAAGCTGCTTTTCACTGAAATTTATCTTTTTCTTCTCAACGTGTAGAAATTTATATTTGAATGGCATGATAAATTATATCATACCCTATCTACACAATTTTTTTTTGGAATTTTTATGATCATTTGGACCATTTTCCAAGGTGGGAGCACTAGTAGCACGAAATATATGGAGAGCACTGGATATATTCCTCTATCTATACATATACTAATTAGGCATCCTAAGAAAATTCTCACGTTAATCAGTAGAAAAATTATCTGGCCATCTATCTGGTCGGATGTCGAAGAAAATTTTCTAAGGGAGGGCTTTGAACCCCTCCTCCTAGGCTAGGTCCCCTTCCTGATTTCTGCCATATGTAATTTGCACATATCTCAAAGATTCTCCCCCAAAGTGCCTCTAGCTCGGCAAGAATGGAGCTTGAAGGACAAGGGGAGGCATGGCTGCTGCGTTTGAGTCGTCGACTGCCACCAGGCGGTGGGCCTGAGCGGTTCCTGACAAGCCGAACAAGAAGTAGGCATGCCCAGCGAGCTCGGGTGCACCAGGCAGGACCGAGGCCTTGTCGTCCTTGGTGCCTGATGCATTGGAGGGCATGCATCTCCCTCGCCGTGGCCCTTGCGGCACGACCCTAACGAGTGTCCCATTGTGTCGGAGGTCGCCGCCGCCGGTGGCGAAGTGGGAGCAGAAACAACACTGTGTGGGCACCACCGTCACCACCTCTGCATCTCCACTGCCACCACAAAGGGAGCATGAACAAGGCAAGGGGAATTGGAAGAGAAGGCAGTTTGGGGGAGAGATTCGTTGAGATGTGTGCATATTACACATGGCAGAAATCAGGAAGGACCCTAGGAGAAGGGATTCAAAGCCCTTCCTAAGACAATTTTCTTCCGTGGGAAGTATGCTTCTCTACTCAGACTTTCGTTCTTTGGCGATAGAAGTATGCTTCTCCACTCAGACGTGCGTTCTTTAGCGTCACCGTCATCGGTCTCATAGTCATATGTGAGGAACTAACCTAGCAGGCACGTCGGTCACTCATATGGCCACACATTCAAACCGTTTGAAAGTTTCAAAGGCAGGTTTGCCTGGTTTAACAAACTAGCTAATCGAGTCGAATCTACAAATCAAGGGGCCAAACACAGTAGGGTAAAAAAAGAGAGACTTGATGGCTTAGTTTAAAATTATTTTAATTATACGTATTAATTTATTAAATATTAAAATAAATTGATTCCGAATGAAACTGTATTTCCCTTTAACTCGTATCGCTAGTTTGGTTCTAAAAATATTTCAAAACTATAAATAAAATAATAATAAATCAATCTGATTAATTTTAAGAAAAGCTTGATGGAAGGAGGACTTAACTGAATAACACATATCACGTACAAGTAGTCAATTTTATTAGTTGAACTGAATTCGTTAATTCTGAATGCTTTGGATGGTCGCAGGAAGAAGGTTCTCCCCAGGTACTGACCAAATCACAGCCGCGCGTGCGATTCCGACGACTCATTCCACGACGTTGTTAATTAAAGGTTCCAGAGGATGAACGAAGAATGAGGTGACGGGTCGAGGTTGACATGCCTGTGTACCACACCCACCATTAGTCTACAGAATGTCGGTACCTGGGGTTCTTCTACTATTCTTTCTAAGTGGTGATTTATATCCCAACCTACTAGGACCAAAAAGGTATGCTACAAGTATTTCTATATTGATCATAATTATACTAGGATTTCTATTTTTGCTTATAAGAGAACTAGGGATACTATATAAAGTTATGATGGATGGTCACATAGAACACAAGCCTCAAACCAGTTCATCCAAAATAAGAGATGTACGAAATAATTAGAGACTAGATTATTCTTTAGCACTAGATTCTTGTATAGGATAATAATCTAAGGGTACTAAAAGTTTCAAAAGGATTGTAAGATAGTACAGTTTCTTGTACTCTTTTGATCTTGCGCTTAAGGAATTTTCGGCTAGCTTCGCAAAATTTTTCTGTCTCATCATGATTGTTTTGACGTCATTATTCAGTTCTCTAGGAGATTCGTCTACTTTTTTCTTGATACCATACATGTTCGTGCTGTATCTCACAACTCTGATCTGATTTTGGATTGCTAGTATAAGGAGGGGTATCCGAGTATAACAAGTAGTATCAGGGCCAATGATAGATTAATCTGATTTGTGAGAAGGCCAGCAAAGTGTTATATGGCACAAAATGAAGATTGACGACGATGATCTGAAATCAAATAGAGAAATTTGACAGCAAAGAAAATTTCAGCCTATGGCAATATGTGGTGAAGGATGTTCTTATCCAAAAATGATTAATCAACACTCTTAAAGGGGGCAAGTAAGAGAAGACGTCTGCTGAAGGCTGGAAGGTGATTGAGCTGAAGACTATCAATACAATCTGTCTATGTTTCTTTGATAAGGTAAAGTACTCGGTGATGAAGAAGAATTCACCGAAGAAATTATGGAGTGACTTAGAAAATTGTATATAGCAAAGTCATTGATAAACCAGTGGGTGCTGAAACAACATTTGCACAAGTTGTGTATGGAGAAAGGCACATGGTTTTGTTGACCATCTCAATATCTTCAATAAGCTTATCACATAGGAGACTAGTGTGTATGAGAAAATTAAGGAGAATAACAAGGTCTTTATTTTGGCATCATCTCTTCCACAATTATAGAAATAATTGGTGATAAATATTATCATCGAGAAAAGCACTCTCAACATTAATGAGATAGTGGTATATCTATTGAAGGTGGAGCCCTTGAAGAAGCTATCAGATTCTTCATTCTTAGGTAATCAAGTATTGGCTGTTGTAAGTGTTGGAGGCAAAAGCAAAAATGATAGGAAGAAGGGCAAGAGTAAGGGCACGTGTGTATGCTACCTATGTGTCAAGTAAGATCATGTGATAAAAGATTGTCCAAGTTTAAAGCAAATGAGGAGTGGATGTTTAGTAGCAGTAGCGAAAGATGATTCAGACGTCCTAGTCGTTCGTCAATCATGTAATTCTTTTGAATGGATATAGATTTAGATTGTTGCTTCTATATATGATTGGTGAGGGAGATGTTCGATGAAGGATCTCTATGTCCGACGTAAGGAACTGTTTATTTGATAGATTGCAAGGAGTATGCAATCCCTAATGTAGGAACAGATACATTAGAGATGTATGATGAAGCACATCGCATATTGATAGGAGTTCAGTATATTCCTGGCACAAAGAAGAATTTAATATCTATGAGGTCACTTGAACTCAAAGGTTCTGAGGTATCACTTTGATGTAAAGTTATACAAGTTACGTGCAAAGGACAGATAATAATGAAAAGTATCTAGAGCAATGGAAGATACCGATTGATAGGTAATCATAAGGGAAGAGCAACTAATAGGAGCTCAGATAAATATACTAGCTATGAGAAGGAATCAATGTCGTCAATGATAAATATTTAGATTTTATATGCAGTTATGTGTAGAACTACAAAGAGGGTTGCAAACTCTAATAGTCATAGAGGTGAAGGTGCAAGTTCATAGAAGAAGGAATATGTGGTAGGACCAACCACGTGGTACTGGTGAGCAAGTGCAGCTCAGAGGCGGTACAAACCTATGACCTAGAGGGTTGTAAGAACAGGAGGTGTGATCAATCAAACAACATAGCAAAGCTCTAAGGTGAAGGGTCCGAGTGATCTAGCCTAGACACCATACATACATTGTGGTGATGTACACGAGCCCCTGTGGTGGGGCACTACTAAATGTAGAGGAAAAAATGAGGAGCTAATTTGGAGCAAGTTCTTGGAGGAGCAAAACAACTTCAATGGATAAGAGTCAAGGTGGAGATTGTTGAGATGTGAATCTTATCCTAACCTATTAGGACTTGTTGAGGTGTGCTACATGAATTCCTATATGAATTCTAATATGATTAGGATTTTAACTTTTGTTTGTAGGAGAACTAAGGGGAACTATATAAAGCCATGAGGGGTTGTCATGGAGAACTATGGGATCGGTATGATGAGTTAGAGAGGGGTGAATGACTTCTAAAAGACCATGTGGATAGGTCTAGGTCATCTTGTGATGAACAATTAGCAATCTTCTAAGTCATCTCTTGGTCTCTGTCGAGACCTGGACATGAAAATTTGGACTCTCCTATGTATTCTAACTAGTCCAGGATCAAACTAGTGCACACAATAGAATTATAGATGAAATATCAATCATCATCATGATTAACTAAGAAAGACTTCAATATTATTAATTATCAGAGTAATAACCTTATGGCTAAACTCACAAATAATAACTTGAAGAGCTTAGAAAAGTCTAACAACGGAAAATAAAGATAAACATAGTGGTCATTCGACATGCCCATAGGCAACAGACTAGGGAGCGAAGTCCTAATCTATGAAGACATCGAAGTACTCCTTCTCTATTACCTCTGGTTGAAAGGGTTCACCTTCAATAACTGAGTAGTAAAGGATATAGATATGAGTACATAGAGTACTCATCAAATCATTTATAATAAGATGCATTATTTAATGATGTAAGGCTTACCAAATGATGGATGAGTGGTTAGTTTGCAAAAAGCAACAATTTAGAGTAAATATAATAAATAGATTGAAAGAAAATATTGAAAATAAAGGAATTGAGTAAACCACCGGTGAACTACCATCCACCCAATGTACCACCTATGCACTAACTATTCACGTAATGAACAACCACTGAACTAACCATTCACTTTCTAAACTTAATCCAACCAGGTTTTCATGAAATCTCTACCCCTCATGTGAAATCGCCAAGCATTGTTCATATCTGAGGACATGACTATTCGTATAGTTTTATACTCTATAAAGATTGTACAAATTTACCCACATGAGATAATGCACTTATCATGTCAGCCAATACACATTTCTTGGGCACGTCACAAAGTGATTATCACAAGGCCTTTACAATATTCAATCTAAACCCAATTCTGCCAGCTAAAGTTTTACCACTAAATTGAGTAAATCTCCCAAGTCAGAAGCCCCATCTATCACCTGTGGAATGTTTAACTGGCACCCACTAATATCTCAATGACAGAATCAAAGTTAAAATATTATAAATTAGTTAGCTAGGTCTATCTTACTAGACATGTGATTGCATGGTAAGTTCTTAAATATTACTTAAGAAAGACATCCACATATCAATATGCTACTATACCCCCTTTATTGTATGACCACTCACCCAAGTGAAAACCATTTTGTATAACCAACACCAAGACACACCCATGTCATGATATACAAATTTTATGACTGTAGCTGACCACCATGATTCAATTTCTCATTAAGTCTAAATTAATTAATTAACCCAAGGTGCTATAAGCATGACTAAGCATACTAAATGTACAACCCAAGGGATACTAATATTACATCATTAGATAATCACCCATGCTATGGTGACAATACAATTATGGCATCCAAATTACCAATTGGGGGATTAACCAAATTTGGATAATAACTATCAGGTACAAAGGTTTGTAATAAATTAGTAATGCATAACAATTTAAAACAAAATAATACTAGATAGATTTGAAATAATAGGTTTAACATGATCAAATGTTATGACTTGCCTTAGCTTTACTCAGGTACAACTTCTTGAACTTTTGTCCTAGTTTTGCTCATTTGAAAATGTTATCTAATGAGCGAATGAAACACAACTAAATTCAAATAAAATCCAAAAATAACCAAGCTAGAACAAAAAGATAGAGCTCAATTTTAGATGAATTTAGAAATATAAATCATTGGATTTGAAGTTCGAACGAGCGAAGATCGGTTGAAAAGAAAATTCTAGAAAATTCTCAAATGAAGAATATTCCCTGGTATCTTATTTTTGCTGGATTTTGGGGATTATTTGAGAGTATGATGGGTGGGTTGTGCTTGTCATTGACTCAAGGAAAAATAATTGGAGAACATCACAATGCATGCGGTCCATGGGGTTTGAACCTAAGACCTAAGGTCTCCAAGCCAAAGAGCTCACTACCAGGCTAAGCACTCACATGTGACTTGAGCTCATAACAAATTACATGAAGCAATCAACATGGAGCACCTTCATTGGATGCATGCACAACACACATGCATACATATGGCTGGCTCTGTTGCCATGGTGCTCACCGACGAGGGGAGAAAAGGGAGGTACAACGAACAGGCAAAATGGAACCATGGCGTCTCGATAAAGGCTTGGGAGGTGGCAGCGTGGTAAATAGTGACCGACGACAGTGGCGGCAACGTGTGTAGTGGTTGGCAGTATGGACTGTAAGCACTACAGTGTTTCAGTGTTGAACGCAAGAAGTCAGGTAAGTGGTCAGCTAAGCTGAGTACTCACCAGAGATGACACAACTAGCGATTGAACGACGGCGGTAGGGAAAAAGGAAAAACTTAAGACTTTGGTGCTCGGTGAGGGAAAACAAAATCTACTTAGAGGATAGCTATATAAGAAGGTAGAACATGTTTTGACATGGAAGGATTGAAGAAAATCATACCAGATAGACGAAAATGCGAGATGTCCTAGGCGGCCATGGCTAAGTGTCGAAAGTAACAAATTTGTTGTGGGTTGCTGGGGAAAGAAAGGGAAACACCGCATAGAACATGATGAGATGAATCTTACAAAGGTGATGGCATGGGCTAAAGCCCATAGAGGCAATGAATTGACGACGGAAGACGATGAAGATCAGTTTTGGGAAAAACTCAATTCTAGGTGATAGGCTGCACCAAAACCAAATTAATTCAATAAGGAGGTGGGTGATACATGGGAGCATGATGTGATGTAAAAGGATAAGGAAAAAGCTCAGCGAAGTGATCAGAAAGTGAGTTGCAACAATGAACGATTTCAGAAACAGAGGGCTCTCGATGGCAGTGGTATTATAGGGTTTGAGGAGACTTGGCAGGGGTTACGAAGGGTTAAGAGGGGTCACGTACAAAGGCTTAAGAGAGTTGGAAATGGACTCTAATTTGTGGGATTTAGTTTAGAGTTAGTTAAGAAAAATACAAAATAAAAGGAAAATAGATGAACTAATCATGAAGGGGCTAGAAGGAATGGATTCCTTGCGAGATTTGGCACAACTTTTGTTTTGGCGAGATGTCGAGTGGTTTGGAAGTTAGCTTGGGAGGGACATGGGAGCCATGGCTGTTCTACCAGCTGCACTTGGCTCAGCTAGACATTGAAGACAAACAGTGTTCATGGATGAACAGTAACCATGAATAGTGCCCCGTACGTGAATAGTGCATGTAGCAGGAGAGATAAAATGAAGAGAGAGAAAGGAAGGAAAAGGGAAACACAAAGGAAGCAAAAGAAGGATAGGCTAAAAAAATAGATTGGACCCAGAAAAATAGAACAAACATGTTTTTGGAGATTAAGATATTTTGGAATTTCAAGGAATTTCAGAATTCCAAAAAATGGTATAAAATAAATTAAGTTCCAATAAATAACAAATAAACTCCAAAAAATATAATGAAGCATTAAAAAAATTCTTGCAACACAAGGAACCCAAATAAAATAGATTTTAATTAATTGAAGTTTATTTTATTTATATTAAATCCTTTTAAGTTTATAACACTCATACTAAGCTTTAATTAATTCAAGAAAAACATAAATAGTTATTTTTATTTTAAAAACTTCAAAAAACACTGAAAGTTTGGATGTTGCAATATTCTCAGAAGCAATCTTCTGTTGCACAGTCCACTGCTGAGGTTGAGTATATAGCTGCTGCCTATAGTTACTCTTAGATTCTTTGGGTCTCATCTACTCTCAAAGTCTTTGGGTTAGGGCTAGTAGTGTTTTACTTTTGTGTGATAACACTAGTGCCATTAACATTGCAAGAACTTAATGCGACATTCTAGTACCAATCACATTAACATCAGGTATCACCTCCTTCGAGACCATGTGGAGAAGAGAGACGTAGTCCTTCACTTTGTTGAGTATAAACTCTAGGTTGCTGATATTTTCACTAACCCTTTGGATTCTTCTTGTTTTGCTTTCTTGTGAGCAAAATTGGGGATTATTTATCCTATGGGATAGGTTTGAGGGGAGTTTGCACTACCACACAAAGGGTCATCATAGATAGTTCTAAATCCTCATTACAGGTGGTTTTTGAATCATCTGATTTATTGTATTTGTGATAATATGTGGTTATCAAAAATGGCTCTCAAACCGTATGTGATAAATCATAATATAAATGGTTTTTCAAAATAACTGTCTATGATATGTCAGATATCACAGACGGTTCTTAAACATAATCATCTATGATATCTAACATATCGCAGATAGCTAATACAAAAAACCATCTACAATACATCAGATATCATAGAAGGTTCTTAAATATAACCATCTGTGATATCTGACATATCACAAATGGTTTTGTGTTACAAACCGTCTGTGATAGCTCTTTGAATGACTAAAATATTTTCTATTTTCGACTAGCCTCAGGAAATGCTAGTCGTGTCTTTTGAAAACAAGCAAGTAGATAGTTCTTATAGCATACGACAATCATTACACAGATCTCACAAATGAATTACAATTGAATGAATTGTTTGATGAAGAACAATTGAATCAAATGTTTGGACATCTATTAATTGTTGTTGGGGTTGAACTCTCCCTTTAGGTGAATGACCTCCACCATCAAGATGGTGGAGAGCTGTCCTTAAACTTTGAAGAGTTTTTTTAAAATCGAATGTACTTGATTTGATTCTCATGCCCCCTGTAGCTAGGAGAGGAGTAAAGTGGTAAGCATATATATATATATATATATATATATAATCATGAAATAATTATTGATAGATTGACAAACATCTGGATCATTTATCTTAGTGCCCATGATTTCCTACATATAGCGGCAAACGAAGAATGCACATATGTAGCCCTATAGCTATTGGTGACACTGCAAAAATAAAATTAAATACATAGATATAGTCAATTCTAGAGATATTATTACGAAGTGTGATATAGGATTGTTGTGTTGCAGCATGTATCAAAAATCATATCCTGTGTCGCAGTGTGACGCTGGATTCCTTTTGTCTCTCTCCCTTGGCAACGTAAGCGCTAAATGACCTACGTGATTCTAAAAATTCACCTCGACCATTGAAAATGAAGGAAAAACTACAGTAGAGTTATGTATAGAGGAAATAAGTTTACCTGTCAATTGTTTATTGCACATGGGTGAAGTCGTGGCCTTTCTCGAGTAAGAAATCAAGGTATATTATCTTGCTGCACTTTGGTACAATCATAATCAGAATCCAATGCCACCTACTCATGTATGTTGCTATAGTCATTAAATTAAGCTCATGTTGTGTATAAAGTACAAATGAAACTTATATAGCAACTAGTGAAGCACTTACCCCTAGTTGTAGGTGCCAGAATGTAGTCCTTGTTGCTCCGAGTGAGCAAACCTGTTATTATGTAATTGTTGACATAGGGTGTATTTTCATTGATGCATTGCTTAATGATCAAGTGTGGATCGAGGAAACCCACCGGTTCTCGGCATCGCCAGGCATCTTGAATCATGTATCTGTACATAAGCAATAAGTTATAATATTTATTGGTATTATATTAATGAAGAACTTGATTGTACACACTTATAGTATCCAGCATCATAGAAGTGAGGCGTCTAGGGTGTTGAGGTTGAATAGTTGGAACAAATTATCGAAGTCCATGATGAAGTAGCCATCATGGAGGAAATGCCCCTCCGTGTATCTGACAGTGAATCTAGTTTGCTGGTTTGTCTTTTGCTTGTTGGACCTATGCTTGTACCAGGCATCCAAACTCTTGTAATCCAGTCCAAGGCTAGGTAGTTGTGACTCAGGGACCAATGACATTACGAGGGAGTACATCTAGGGCTTGAGAGGTGCCTTAATATTCTTTGATTTGGTCTTAGCACCTCGCTTGCGATACATCTTCCCGGGAGATGACCCGGCATGCTTATTTTTTGTTTCTTTAGTGTTGTCTCCATAGGAGCCGATACGGTGACCATTTGATGTGGTGGAGTTATAGAGGATTTCGTTAGACAGGCATGGTCGTATGGAGATCACAACACTGTAGGGTCCAAGGTGATATCCCTTTTGGGCCACTAGACGAATATATGGATAGCATCTCTAGTGTCATGATCTTGTCATTTGGGGGTTATCCAACAGGATGGCACTTAAAATGTCATGTACTATGTCTACCTGGACCTTCGTGAAATTGGTCTCTAGATGAGCACCATGCACCAACATCCCTGGCAGGCATGAATACGCCATCCCCTGCCTAGCCTTAACGGTAATAGAGCCAACAAGCCTGACTCTGAGGTTGCACAATGTGGGATCCAACATAACATTACACAATTAGTTAAAGTGTCCAATAGGTCTATCTATGTAGTATTCTAGAGATGTACATTAACTGGATGTCATCAATAGGTAAGTGGACGTCACTATGTTCAAAAAGTGGCATGGATGCACAGCTACTCCAACGTTGAGGGGGATTGGCTTCCACAATAAAGGGGCAGCTTGCGACTGTTTGAGGACTTGATTCAGTTATTCTCTCAATGATGCTATCTCTCCATGAAGTTCTAAAGCTATCTCTCCTCAAAGTTCTGCATGAATCACTTCTTTCAATTGTTTCTCATGCTTGCCCTTGGATCTCTTTCTACTTCTATATGCCTCGAGTCATGTCGAGACCCGAATATGCAAATTCGGTCTCTCTGTGTAAACTGCACTAGTCCAGGATCACGCTAGTGCACACAGTCAAACATAGATGTCATCATAGTCATACACACGATAATAATAAAGGAAAACTCGAACATCGATAAAATATCAAGGGTACGACCTTATGGTCAAGCTTACAATATCTTTAGCCGGAAGGGCTTAACAAAAATAGCATAGGAAATCCAAAATAAAGCGTAGCGACCAATCGATAAGCCACAGGCTATCGAGTGGAGAACGAAGCCTAATCCGTGAAGTCGTCGTAGTACTCCCCTTCTGGCACCTCCTGCTGATAGTACTCCTCTCCCTCAACTGAGCAACATAGGCGTAAAGCCGTGAGTACATTGGTACTCAGCAAGTCGTTTGTAACAATAAATATAATATAATATGTAAGGCTTACCAAAGGAAGGCTGAAAGGTTAATTTGCATAAAGGCATTTATTGATGAAATATATTAAATAACTTGAAAGCGAAAGTTAACTGAAAACAGTAACAATAGATAATCAAAGGAATAAACATGAACCACTTGTGAACACCAATTCACAAGTTTAAACCAACAGTGAACTACCTGTTCACTCCCAACATAAACCACCAAGTTATAAATGAAACACTAACCCTCGTGTGAAATCCCGAGCACCGCCCATGACCGAGGGGCGGCTATTCGAATAGTTTTACACTCTGCAGAGGTTGCACAACTGTACCCACACGATGTGATTATCCTCACGTTAAAGAAAATCACAACAAGGCCTTTACAAAGTTCGGTTTACAACTTAATCCGCCCGCTAGGTTTCGCATCACACCCCTTGCGCCACATGGAAATCAGCAACCATGTTCATCTCAATGGCAAGATTACAGATTGAAACCTCCCAAATTAGTCACCAGTCCGTCCCATACCGGACATGTGGTTTGCAGTAAGGCTCGGATCAATGGCGCACAAAGTTAAGTCCTTAACATTACCCGGCGAGACTACCACATCCCCAAAGTGCACTGCACTTCCCCTTTCTTGCACGATCACTGCGAGTGAAAACCAATTTGTATAACCAAGCCAACGTCACACCAATGACGTGGAACAAATTTTAATACACGTGGCACCAACCACAGTTCCATATGTCATTAATTCAAATTAATACTTTAACATGCGTGATGAGACCAATCGTAAATATAAACTGGCTAAGCAATCTAATCGTACCAACCCATGTGATAAATAAACTAGCATCACTAATAAATCTCCCAACCTATGGTGACAAAGGCATCATGGTATTTCAAAGTGTCAAGGAGATATAATTGCAATTGGGACAATAGCTACCTGTGCAACGGTTTGAATAAAAATAGCAATGCAATGTAATTTAAAGCAAAATAATTAAATAATAGTTTGTAAAATTGGGTTCAACATGATCAAGGGACACGACTTGCCTTCGTTATGCTCAGCGGGGTACTCCTGGTCTTCTGGCGCGAAATCTGCTCCTCCGGAATCCGAATCTAACGAGAGAGAAAACGACCGAAAACAAAGAAACACATAAGATGACAAGCAAATGAACTCCAAAATTCACAAAACCAGAACCAACAGCTAGAGCTCGATTTTAGATGAATTTAGAAAAAGAACGGGTCAATCGGAGCTAGGACGGAGGAGAACGGGCTCGGAAAATTAACCTAAAGGAAAGCAGAGAAATTCGGAAATCGCATCATTCCGTGGACCGGCGCCACGGAATACCGGGTTCACCGTGAACCCGCGCACCAAACAGTACCCTTGGGGCGGCGGCCGACGCGCGCGGGCTAGGGCTGGCGTGGCGATCGCTCGTGCCGCCACGTGGCACGCGGCCGGCGTGGCGCCACGCGGCACCGGGCGTGTTTTGCCGGCGTGGCGTGACACGTGGCTGCCACGTGGCGGGTGTCTTGGCGTGGCTCGCCACGTCGGCTAGGGCCGACGTGGCTCGCGGCGTCTGCGGCGCGGTGGCGGAATCGACGGCCGGGACGACGACGCGTGGTGCGCATCCGGCGCCGCTCGAATCTGGATGAGCGGCTCGGATCGGGCGGTGCGAGGCGGCGGCGGGATCGGCCGACGCAGCGAAGCGGCGCGTTGCGCGGCGTCGCGCGGGCGCGATCGCGAGGCGAGGCGGGGCGCGTCGGCGAGATCCGCAGCGGGGGAGGAGACGCGTGGCGCGCGCTTATGCCTCCGGGATGGATGGCGGAGATCTGCGGCGCGCGGGCGGGGACCAGCGATGGGCGGCGCGTGGCGCGCGCTGCGCTGCGCAGTGTCGCGCGCGCCGCGCGCGCGCGAGGGTGCGCGAGTGCGCGGGATCCAGCGCGGAACGAGGCGAGGCGCGGCGAGGCGGAGCGGCGACGCGGAGGCGACGCGGCGACGGCGGCGAGACTCACCGGCGGGAGGGCGGGTCTCGGCGGCGGCGGCGGCGGCAGGCGGCAGCGTGGGTGGGGACGCGGCGAGGCGGGCGCGCGCAGCAGAAGCGGCGCGCGAGGCGAGAAGGCGGCGGCGGCGATGGAGCACGCGAACCGAGGCGGCGACGGGTTATAAAGCGCGCAATCCGAGGAAGATCGGACGGATACGGCGGTGGCTTCCGATCGGAGACGGCGGCGAGCGGCGCGTGTGTCCAATCGGGCGGCGGTCGGCGTCGGCGCGACCAGCGGCGAGGCGGATGTGCGCCGCGTGGCGCGGTCCGACGGCGAAGCGGAGCGCGCTAGGGTTAGGGTTAGGATCACGCGCGTGCGCGGGACGAACGGTCGGATGCGGCGCGGGCGGATCGGGACGGCGCGAGCGGAAGCGGCGACGGCAGATCTGCTGTCTTTGCCGCGTGGTGTCTGTGGATCGCGCGCCAGTGTGGCGCGGCGCGATCGGGCGGCTAGAGGCGGAGCGCGGGAAAGGGAGTACGGCGGCGGGGAGAGGGGGCGGATGACCGACACGTGGGGAGGAGGGAGATCGGGCGGCTGTGGTATTTTCCCAAAATAACTCTTTTCAGAAAATTCAAATAATAATCCAGGAGCTCTAGAAAATAGCAAATAAATCCCAAAAATTCACCAAAAATACCCAAAAATTCCTTGAGACCTGAAGAATCCAAATAAAATATTTTCAACTTATGTTAATGTTTATTTTACTCCGATTAAATTATTTCAAAATTCTAAAATTCATTTGAAGCTCAATTTAATTCCAGAAAATTCCAGAAAATTTCTTGTGACTTAAGGAACTTAAGAAAAATGTTTTCAGATAATGTTGAAGTATAATTTAATCATATTAAATTCTTTTAAATTCCTGAAAATTCTTTTACGCTTACTTTTAAATTCAAATAAATTCCAGAAATTTATTTTTAAATTCAAGGTTTTAAAAATCCCCAAAAATCAGGATGTTACAAACCTTACCCCCTTAAACGGGATCTCGACCCCGAGATCCGGGCTAACTAGGAGAGATGGGTTTACCGGGTGCGACGACGGAGCTGACGTGGTTCAGGCTTCCCCTTGCAACGCTCTGAGACTGCTGGCTGCCACGGCTTGCTCCTGGAGGAAGGGTCTTGGCCGCGTACTCTCCGATTGAGCGGGCGGGCGTGATCGCTTGGCGCTTCGCGGGCAGCTGCGAGCAAAATGACTCGGCTCCTTGCAATTGTAACAATTAGGCGATCTGCAGGTTTGCACTCTTCGGGGTTGATTGCGACATTAATGGGACGTGGTCCCGAGTTTTCGTAACGGTCACCTGGAGCCGAGTCTTGAAAACTGGCTGCTGCCGCTTTGTGTGGCACTCGTGCGGTGATAAGTGTTGAGTCTTGTCCTCTCGTGGATCGCTGTGAATGAACTCCTTGCCGCTCATCCTCCTTTTGTGAAATTCTCCCAACTCACGACGGAATCCTCAATCGGGATGGCCTTATCCACCAACATTTGAAGCGGCATAGTCGTTGCCTCACGACCGCACCTTCAACGCTGGGTTCAAACCTTTCTTGAACCTTTTACGACGGGTGAATCGGCTACATCCTCGCGCGAGCGAGCGAGTGAGTGAATCTGTTGAGGTATTCACTCACCGACATGTTCCCCGCCGCAACTCACGAATTCGTCCTTCTTCATCTCGACAACTCCATCCATGACGTGGGCGTTGTGGAAGGCCTTAGCAAATTCTTTCCAAGTGATGCGGTCTGATCCTCTGGGCGCTGAAGAGTTCTCCCACCACTCTGCTGCTGGTCCTCAAGTTGATGTGCTGCATAGAGTACCTTCTCCTGTCGGCAGACCAGAGCCAAGTTCGTTTCTTCTCAATCGAACGGATCCAATCATCGGCCTCCAACGGCTCGACGAACTGGAGAAGACAGCGGTCTCATCCTCATGAACTCTGCATAGCTGGATCGTTGACGAGGTTGGTGGTGGTCTTGGCTCGTCTTGTCGCTGCATCATAGTCTCGCATATTCTCGCATCATAGTCCGCATCATCCGAGTGCAGGCCACCAAAAATTGGTCGAGGCGGGATCCAAGGTAGGTGGCAGGCTGCGCAACACTATTCTCTGGATCCGGGTTCGTCAGCTCGACACTGAGGAGTTCTGGTTTCAACCATTTTGCTACGCTCTGAAAAGGAAAACAATCTGTTGTTGTTCGCCTTTGCCGGGTTTAAAGGCGAGAGGGAAAAGCATAGAGGAGAGGTAAATTCGTCTAAGGGGATTTCTAATGGTAACCTAAGCTAAACAAACACTTAGCCGGAAGGCTAACAACAAAACCGGAGAAAAGGACTCCAATAAAAGTTGACATGAATGCAATATAATGCTTTTGAGGGCAATATTTGCAGCTCACATCGCACACAACAAAGAAGAAGGAGCAAATCGATCTACGACGCTAAAAACTATAACAGGCTTCAATCGATAGCTCTTAATCTTCACGATAATCTTCATCTTGTCTTGGACTAAATTAGCTGCTTGCTTGGTCCGATCTTCACCGTAAAGCATGAAGGATTATGAGTCGACCACCTTTTGAAGACTGGCACTCGAAATTTCTATAGATGTTGATGAGATGAGAAGTCAAATTAAATTTTTGAAAATAAATTTACGAAAAGACGAGGATTAAGAATCCTAAGAATAAGGTAAGAATAGAGGATCACTAAATATTCAATTTGTTGATTTGATTGAGAAAATAAACTTTGAAATTGGGCTAAGACGACAACTTCTAATTAGGGCTTCGTCCTCTGATCGATATAGCTCGATACCATCTCTGCCGAGACCCGAATATGCAAATTCGGTCTCTCTGTGTAAACTGCACTAGTCCAGATCACGCTAGTGCACACGATCAAACATAGATGTCATCATAGTCATACACACGATAATAATAAAGGAAAACTCGAACATCGATAAAATATCAAGGGTACGACCTTATGGCCAAACTTACAATATCTCTAGCCGGAAGGGCTTAACAAAAATAGCATAGGAAATCCAAAATAAAGCGTAGCGACCAATCGATAAGCCACAGGCTATCGAGTGGAGAACGAAGCCTAATCCGTGAAGTCGTCGTAGTACTCCCCTTCTGGCACCTCCTGCTGATAGTACTCCTCTCCCTCAACTGAGCAACATAGGCGTAAAGCCGTGAGTACATTAGTACTCAGCAAGTCGTTTGTAACAATAAATGCAATATAATATGTAAGGCTTACCAAAGGAAGGCTGAAAGGTTAATTTGCATAAAGGCATTTATTGATGAAATATATTAAATAACTTGAAAGCGAAAGTTAACTGAAAACAGTAACAATAGATAATCAAAGGAATAAACATGAATCACTTGTGAACACCAATTCACAAGTTTAAACCAACAGTGAACTACCTGTTCACTCCCAACATAAACCACCAAGTTATAAATGAAACACTAACCCTCGTGTGAAATCCCCGAGCACTGTCCATGACCGAGGACGCGGCTATTCGAATAGTTTTACACTCTGCAGAGGTTGCACAACTGTACCCACACGATGTGATTATCCTCACGTTAAAGAAAATCACAACAAGGCCTTTACAAAGTTCAGTTTACAACTTAATCCGCCCGCTAGGGTTTCGCATCACACCCCCCCTTGCGCCACATGGAAATCAGCAACCATGTTCATCTCAATGGCAAGATTACAGTTGAAACCTCCCAAATTAGTCAGCCAGGTCCGTCCCATACCAGACATGTGGTTTGCACGGTAAGGCTCAGATCAATGGCGCACAAAGTTAAGTCCTTAACATTACCCGGGCGAGACTACCACATCCCCCAAAGTGCACCTGCACTTCCCCCTTTACTGCACGATCACTCGCCCGAGTGAAAACCAATTTGTATAACCAAGCCAACGTCACACCAATGACGTGGCACAAATTTTAATACACGTGGCACCAACCACAGTTCCATATGTCATTAATTCAAATTAATACTTTAACATGCGTGATGAGACCAATCGTAAATATAAACTGGCTAAGCAATCTAATCGTACCAACCCATGTGATAAATAAACTAGCATCACTAATAAATCTCCCAACCTATGGTGACAAAGGCATCATGGTATTTCAAAGTGTCAAGGAGGTATAATTGCAATTGGGACAATAGCTACCTGTGCAACGGTTTGAATAAAAATAGCAATGCAATGTAATTTAAAGCAAAATAATTAAATAATAGTTTGTAAAATTGGGTTCAACATGATCAAGGGACACGACTTGCCTTCGTTATGCTCAGCGGGGTACTCCTGGTCTTCTGGCGCGAAATCTGCTCCTCCGGAATCCGAATCTAACGAGAGAGAAAACGACCGAAAACAAAGAAACACATAAGATGATAAGCAAATGAACTCCAAAATTCACAAAACCAGAACCAACAGCTAGAGCTCGATTTTAGATGAATTTAGAAAAAAGAACGGGGTCAATCGGAGCTAGGACGGAGGAGAACGGGCTCCCGGAAAATTAACCCTAAAGGAAAACAGAGAAATTCGGAAATCGCACTGTTCCGTGGACCGGGCGCACGGAATACTGGGTTCACCGTGAACCCGGCGCACCAAACAGTACCCTTGGGGCGGCGGTGCTGACGCGGCGGGGCTAGGGCTGACGTGGCAGTCGCTCGTGCCGCCACGTGGCACGTGCTGACGTGGCTGCCACGTGGCACCGGGGCGTGTTTTTGCTGACGTGGCAGCTGACGTGGCGTGACACGTGGCTGCCACGTGGCGGGTGTGCTGACGTGGCTCGCCACATCGGCTAGGGCTGACGTGGCTCGGGCGATGCGCGGCCGCGGCGGCGGAATCGGACGGCCGGGACGACGACGCGTGGTCGCATCCGCCGCCGCTTCGATCCGATGAGCGGCTCGGATCGGGCGTGCGAGGCGGGCGGCGGGATCGCCGACGCAGAAGCGGCGCGTTGCGCGGCGCCGCGCGCGGGCGCGATCGCGAGGCGAGGCGGGGCGCGTCGACGAGATCCGGCGGCGGGAGGAGACGCGTGGCGCGCGCTTATGCCTCCGGGATGGATGGCGGAGATCTGGCCGGCGCGGGCGGGACCAGCGATGGGCGACGCGGTGGCGGCTGGCTGCGCTGGTGTCGCGCGCCGCGCGCGGCGCGCTGGGGTGTGCGGGGTGCGCGAGATCCGAAGCGCGGAACCGAGGCGAGGCGCGGGCGACGGAGCGGCGACGCGGAGGCGACGCGGCGACGGCGGCGAGACTCACCGGCGGAGGAGCGGGGTCTCCGGCGGCGGCGGCGGCGGCGTGGCGTGGTGGGGACGTGCGAGGCAGCGCGGCGCAGCTCAGCGCGCGGCGCGGGCGAGAAGGCGGCGGCGGCGATGGAGCACGCGAACCGAGGCGACGGCGGTTATAAAGCGCGCAATCCGAGGAAGACCGGACGGATACGGCGGTGGCTTCCGATCGAGACGGCGGCGGCGTGGCGGCGCGTGGCTAATCGGACGGCGGGGCAGCGCCCGGCGCGACCGAGCGGGCGAGGCGGATATGCGCGCGTGCGTGGCGGATCCGACGGCGGGCGAGCGGCGCTAGGTTAGGTTAGGATCACGCGCGGCGCGGGACGGACGGTCGGATGCGGCGCGGGGCGGATCGGACGGCAGCGAAGCGAGCGGCGCGCGCTGGCTGGTGCCGCGCGTGGCGTCTTGCGCGGATGCGCCAGTGGCGGGCGGCGCGATCGGGCGGCTAGAGGCGGAGCGCGGGAAAGGGAGTACGGCGGCGGGGAGAGGGGGCGGATGACCGACACGTGGGGAGGAGGGAGATCGGGCGGCTGAGGTATTTTCCCAAAATAACTCTTTTCAGAAAATTCAAATAATAATCCAGGAGCTCTAGAAAATAGCAAATAAATCCCAAAAATTCACCAAAAATACCAGAAAATTCCTTGAGACCTGAAGAATCCAAATAAAATATTTTCAACTTATGTTAATGTTTATTTTACTCAGATTAAATTATTTAAGAATTCTAAAATTCATTTGAAGCTCAATTTAATTCCAGAAAATTTCTTGTGACTTAAGGAACTTAATAAAAATGTTTTCAGATAATGTTGAAGTATAATTTAATCATATTAAATTCTTTTAAATTCCTGAAAATTCTTTTACGCTTGCTTTTAAATTCAAATAAATTCCAGAAATTTATTTTTAAATTCAAGGTTTTAAAAATCCCCAAAAATCAGGATGTTACAAGTCATTTGGGAATCCCTGCCTCCAAGGTATGTAAACCCTAAGTTCTCACATGTGACTCGGGTGCTCCTTGTTTCTCTGGGCCACAGATAATATATTCCTCTCCCTAACTGCTTTGAAGGAGCCTTAGGAAGATTCGGTAGTCAATGTTTGCTACAAGAGACAATAATGTTATTTTAGACCCTATGAAGTTATGGACTTATTAACAACTAGGTAGATTAACATATCTTACCTAGCGTTGGGACACTTCCTTGTCTGTGGGGGGTTTTTTGAAAGAGGAGTCGTCTGAAGACATGGTTTGATGACCTTGCTCTTAATCAGTTTCAGGCACGCTCGTTTTGTGACTCCAGCAAATGGCGGGGAGGCCTCCAATAAGATTGCAACCTTGTCTTCCCTCCTTTATTGTGGGATTTTATCTGTGACACAGCGATGCCAAATCTATGGGGGTGAGTATTTTATGCCAAGAGAGCCTTGTCTGCCACACTTTGCTGTTGAAATTCGGTCGTCATCTTCATTCACACAAAGGCGTCCCATGTATCCAGCGACACAAAAGGATACTTCATGAAGGGTATCCGATCTTTGTTTTTGAAGGTCTTTCATGCTTTTTCCATCACGAGGAATGCCTGCCATCAAACAAGTCCCTAGACTTCAACTGGGATCCCTAGACTTCAGAGACTTCGAGCTTCTTGTGGTGATGGGGACCCGTTCCATTGCAACTATCCCGCGGGTAGTCTAGAATGTTGTTGCTGCTTTCTTGGGATGCAGAGGGTCCCCAACGAGAGAGACCTCTGTGATGGTCATTCAGCCCCCAGGCCTTTTTGATATTCCTTTGCCATGCTTAGGTACCCCGGTCATCGGAGCGTTAGACGCATTCCGTGATGTTGATGATGGCAGTGATGACTGTGGGAACATCATCTCTCTTACAAATAAAACTAATTACAATGAGCTATGAGCATAAATACTGGCACATAGTTGTTTTTATGTACTTTAATGTTCTTAATATAGTTGTTAAGAAATAAGAACATGAGTAGCCTAAGTAGTTTCTAAAAAAAATTTGTGGGCAATTGGTTATCTATTTCTTGTCTTAGCTTATATTATTGCTACAAAGTCTCTTTAAGAGACTATCGTGCCATTCTAAATATATCTTGTAGAAATAATATACGCCAAGATGAGATAAAGATAACCAATTATGCATATATTCTTCTAGAAAGTATTCAGGTTGCTCATGTTGGTATTTCTCAACAACTTCAGGAGGAACATTAAAATACTATACACTAGTGTTTCAAAGGGTATGAAGCAAATCACACACTGAAATGTACGATTTGCTTCATGCCCTTTGAAACCCAAGTCACAATGCTTTAATGTTCCTTTTGTACAACTACTACTCCGACTCATGGTGGTTTAAGGAAAGTTTATTTTGCAACCCTAATGAATTGTCCACTGTTGGCATTAGTATTTTCATAACTTCCCTTAGAGCTTTCATCTTTGCATTGATTCCATAAGAATCAGTTTAAATTATGTACCCTCACTAATGAGACAGGGTGTTGGTTGTTGAATCACTTTTTGGTACCAATTGTTACTAGTCTAGTAGATACACAATTAATTTGCACAATTAAAATCAAGCTCCAAAAATTTAATAGTGCAAACCCTTTTTGTACTTTATTAACAAGATAATTTACAAGGTTCCTTCCATTGGTTAAAACCCTAGATTGAAATCCTAGGACATAGACAAACTACTCATGGCTAACTCACAAGCACATAGACAAACTGCCCGTAAGAGAGAGAGAGAGACAGGGAGGGGGTGTTCGGCCAAACAGAGTGGGAGAAGGGGAGCTGGCAGCACCTAGCTGGGTAGCGGTGTCGTCAGTGAGAGGCGATTGGAGCAAGGTAGTGTAGGGAGGTTGGTGAACCCTTGGGAGGGAACAGCATGGGCTAGGTGGTACCACGATGGGTGGGCAGCCGTGTGGAGCAGCTGACGGTGGTAAAGAAGTGAGATTTGAGATCCATACCTTTGGGAGGAGAGACAACAGGGAGGAGAGAAGTTCATGAACACATTGAACTTTGGTTCCAATACACATTAACATATATGGACGGATCTAACACACATGTGGTAAAAAAGTGGGTTTTGGGATCATACCTTTGGAAGGAGAGGGGACGGGAAAGAGAGGAGTTCATGAAAACATTGAACTTCAGTTCCCACACACATTAATAGATATAGATGGATCTAACACACATGAGGTAAAGAAGTGGGATTTGGGATCCATACCTTCAGAAGGAGAGGCGACAGGGTGGAGAGGCAGCGTTGGGAGGAGAGGCGACAGGGAGGAGTGGTGGTGTCGGGAGGAGAGATGATAGAGCCACTGCGTCAGGGGATGAAGCAGAGGTTGGAGAGTTGGGTTCTACAACAACAGTGGTGGTGAAGGGAGGATTAGGAGATGGAGGGGTGCATGAGTGAGGAGTATGGGTGCAAACCCTAGTGGGGCCCTACTTATAGAAGGAACTATCACAGACGGTTCCATAATAAAACCATCTATGATATTTTGATAATATAACCGTCTGTAATATTCTAACATATTACAGATGATTCTATAATATAACCATCTATGATATGCTACTGTCGATGTTTCAATACCGATCTTACGTTTGATTTGTTTGGATTCAGGGGAAACTCTCAAGGACCTGGTTAAGAGTACATAGAGAGAAGATACGAGAATTTTATATAGGTTCGGGACTTCCTTTGAGAGAATAATAACCCTACTTTTTTGTGGCTATTGCTCCAAAGAGTGATTACAACTAAGAATATAATGCAAAATACCTTCCACTGTATCTTCCCCTCAGCGGATTCAATTGGGGATCCCCTTCTCCTCCATCATCAACCCTTATATAATTGACAAAGTGACGGCCATTGTCCCGTACTAAGAGACGCCGCAACATTTCGGGAGATAACCGCATGATAGAAGTTGTTTTCAGAGAGACATGATGGCCCATTCATCATGCAGTGGTTGTTGTCAGAGAGAAATCATGTGCGGTTAATGAGAATAAGCACATATTTTAACTGCCTTATCAGATAAACTTATGATGTGGTAGGTCACCGTAGACAAACCAGTCGAAAATAGGCTGGTCATGGGAAGGTCCATGACCACAGGGTGATCGTAGGACAACTTACAACTAATTCATGCTCATAGAAGAATGTAATGCCTTGAACGTCGTTACGGCGTCCCTGGGAATATTTAGCGGAATCGAGGAGTCACCCGGTTTTTCGATAAATCGATGGAGGTGAAAATAAATTTGCGGGATAGTCTAAAATAAAAAATGAATTAAATAATTAAATGAGGAATTTTGAACTGTCCAGAGGTGTGGGCCAGCCACTTTGAGCCGGCCGGCCCAAAGGGGGCCGCACCCCCCCAAACCCTAGCTCTTCCCCCATAAAAGCCCCTTGGTCGCCCCTTTTTCCCCCCTTTTCCCTTGTGGCTGTCACCCCCAGCCCCCTTGCGCCTCCACCCCCTTCCCCAATAGCTCCCCACTGCTGCCCTATCCATGGATGCAAAGGAGAAAGCAAGGAAGAGAAAAGAGAAGAGAAGGGAGGGAGGAAGAGGAAGAGGAGAAGAGAAGAGAAGAGAAGAGGGGAGATCTTGAGGGATCTCCTAGGTAATTTTCTCCATATCAAATTCTTCTATTTTTAGAGTAATTAGGGTTCTTGACACAACATTAGAAGGGGATTAGCAAATTGATTAACCGATTAGTGATTTTTCGCTATCTACGCGTAGTCAGATTTGTGTAGCGCAGCTGTTGGCGTAGATTAGGTTGTCGAAACAATTTTTTATATAGGTCTGCCCAAAAGGAAAGTTGTAGAGCTCAATGAGATCTATTTTTTTAATTGTTTTTAGAATTTTAGACCGCGGGTTTGGGCGCAGCAAAGTCGGGAACATTGTTGTTTGGCAGAGGTGTAGTTCGAGATAGATTGCTGTTCGGGTGTAGATTCAGAGTAGTAGATGATTTTTATGGTTTTGGCCACAAAGTATGAAAGTTGTAGGAAATTCTGTAATCTAACTACTGTATAAAAATCATGAATTTTAGAGCTTTGTATAGAAGGTAATATCCGTTAGAAGTTGACTGGCCTGATTGCCGAAACAGAGTATGTCCTCTGTTTTGTGCGTTAGATTACACTATGTTAGCAGCAAAATAAAAATAAGTTATCTAATTAAAAATTGAAGGTATTTCATTGTAGTTTCCAGAAATATCTCATTTGCTGTAATTAGCTTAATAGTTTTAAAGATACAAAAATAACAAGCAGCGCCGCTGCAGTGGGTAGTGCGTAGGATCGTCGAGCGGAGTGGGGATTGTCGAATTTGCGGATTTAGCGGTGTCTTTATTTTCTTAGTCACGATTACCTTATTATAAACTTGTGCTGAGAAGTAATTTTTGGACAGGTGGTTTTGCTCCTGATCACGCGTAATTGCTTCGCTTCAACGGTAGAGATAAGTAAACGTAGCGGATGTGCTACTGTTTAACTCGTTAATCATTCTACATTCACACTAGTTAATTCTATTAATTTGAAATGTTATGCCATTGATACATGCTTTCTTAATGTGGTCTGTGTAGTAGCAATTTAGCATTCAAATGGTTATGCCATGATGGATTAATTGTGGTGATGTGGTATAGTTCTTAATGAGACAAATATGGTTGTGGGGTAATATTCCTTATGAGGATATTGTGGTCTAGGTGGTAATACTCTTAGTGAATCTACTGTGGTTATAGTAGTGGTATTCTTAATGAATATTTTGTGGTCCATGTGGTAGTGTTCCCTTTGAATAGATTGATTTTGATCTTGGTGAACTGAATGTGGATTGTGTGGTAAGGTTTCTTTCGAGGCATAAGTGGATTGTGAGGAAATATTCATGATGAATATGTTGCTGTTTTGTGTAGTTAAATTATTATGAATCATGTTTATCAAATTATTCATATCATGACATGTCATTTGCATCATGGATGTCGTCGCACATAGCCGCGATCGTATCGGTACAACATCGTACATTGCCGTAGTACGATGCACACTCTTATCTTGTTGGGTAAGGGTGCAGTGGATCATATGCATTCATATGCATTTATATTGTGGATAGATCATTTGCATACTTATGCAACATATTATGGTTGAATTATTTACAAACAAATGCAACTTCTTAACTTTTCATGTGGGATTGGCTCATAAGAATCACTTATGGTATGAGAAATGTGGATGTGGTCGTGGAGTGGGGTTCACCCACCCCTTGTGTTGTGGTAGGAGTTGTGGTAGTGGTATGAGGGGTTCTCTGGTGGTAACTGTTGTTAGCAGTTGTGGGTGTGGGAATTAATAAAGTCAGTGGAAAAATTATGTTAGTGCTCACCTGATATTGGTAGTATTAGTGGTTGAGGATTTGAAATAGTCAAACGAGATTTATTTGCTAAAGTTTTACCGTTGTTGGTAGTGATTTGGGTTAATGGTAAAAGTGCAAATTGTGGAAAATAAATGTTGATGCTTAAACCATTGTAGTTTAATTAGATTGTTAAACAGTTTGCTTGCTGAGATTTTTATTTCACTCTTGCTTTTCCCCCCTTCCAGGTGATTCTCGAGCATGCATGGGAAGAGTAGAGCGGCACATCACTGTCACACATCATATCATGTTTCATACTGTAATAATTAAGTGGCGTCTCTAGTTATTCATCTTTTTTTCTCATTGTTGATCAATTATAATTAATAATGTTAGGTTGTGGTTCGCTTTAATTGGTTAAAATTATTAGCAGTTATTTTTTAATTAATAGTGTTCCATTACCTTTGTTTTAGTACGCTTCCGCTGGCTTATCATGATTTAGGAATTATCATTAGTTTATGTTATCTTGTAAATTGGCTAGTTTGTGGAGTGGTTTAGTGGCATCCTAGGGTAATGTGGATCCTGGAGTGTTACAAAGAACTTACGACCATGAGATTGTCATAGAAAGACTTAAGATCAGGTAGATGTAGAAGAGCTTACAACTATAAGATGGTCATAGAAGAGCATATGACCACTCCATGAAATTTCTCCCTTATAGATAGGGGATCTACTTAAAGAATATAATGATGTAGTATTTTGAGGATTATTCAATCCTCGTCATCTAGCCCTCAACTTCAAGTGAAAATAATTTACTTGAGTAAGAGAAGTCATAGACGACATATGGTTGAAAGCAAAACCTTTCGGAATCTTTTCAACCAGAAGTGTGCTTGGTCAAAAAGGTAATTTCGCTTGAGTTGTGAAGACATATGGACTTCAAAGAGAATTCCAATCATTTCTCACAAGCTTGTCCACCGGAGTTTTTCTCGAAATAACTGTTTGGTCCCTGAGATGGGTAACTAATGCACGATTATAAAAGCTTACCTCAGGTAAATTTGGTCTCCTCACTTTTTCCTATTGCTCTGACCTACTTCGAGCTCTCCGCCACTGACCAAGTGTCTTCTTCCTCCAATTTCTTCCAAATCTTAACCACCCACCTAAGAAAATGATTTAATCCTCATCCAATTGGGTGGTGTCCGAGCTGGACAATGCAAAATTGAGGGCATTGGAGGATGCTAAGAAGATCTCTTTGTAGAAATTCATTAAGTGGATTGAAGCCATCGGGCAACATTAGCCAACAGGAGAAATCGAGCTAATCCTGGTATTCCAAGCCTACTATGAGTGTGGCCTCCGTCTCCCTACTCACCCCTTCCTTACAGTGGTACTTGAGTACTTGAGGGTCAAATTAGTAAACTTGGTTTCCAATTCGATCACGATGCTTAGTGTCTTCATGTACCTCTGTTAGGCTTACCTGGGAATTCCTCCAGACCACGAGCTAAGGGACCTCGCCTGGATAGTGCCTTAAATCTTAGCCATCAAAGAGCCGAGAGACAAGGGGCTCACTGGCTGGCACGTCGTGAAGGACTTTATTACCCATCGCATCAGCCCCCTGGAAAGACAAGCACATCCCAAGTGGATGTACTCGGGTCCTCGGACATGACCAGAGACTACAAGAATGGTGAGTAGTAATCATTCTCATATTCATAACTAAGTTTAAATTTTGAGCACTATGTATAAACCACTTTATTGTATGAACATATTTTGATTTGGAGGAAATTAACTTCTGGGTAAAGCTCATTTGCGAAAAGGCTCCATCACTTGAAGTGGTGGCCCCTCGTATTCTTATGGATGTGTCTACCAAAGAGAAAGAAGAGTGCCTACATGTAATCGAAAAAATTGATCTCATCTTTAGGACTACGTAGTCGTAGAGGATGACTACGTAGTGTTCTTTTTTCCTTTGCAGTGCATAGGCGTGAATAAACTATCAGGACGACCAAGGGGCTGAACTAATGGTGATTAGAGAAGAGGCAGAGAAGGCTAAGGTTCCTCCGACGAAGAGGCGTCAGCTGACAAAAGCTGTCGACAAGAAGAAGGGGAGCTTGTGCGGCTATTCCCATTGCTATTCTTCCTTTGCTGCTCTGACCGGCCTTGTCCAGCAGTTCTTTGCGGAGACAGTTACCGCAAGTGAGATAGGAGCAGCTATATTGAAGCAGCGAACTCCCAAGATCTAGGTACCCTTTTATTACGATATCAAAACTTTCTCAGTTGGCGCTTCTCAACGCTTTACTAAGCAACTCAAAAAGGAAAATTGGAAGAGTTTCATATTTTTTGTGAAGGAGATTGCTTCAACAACAAACCCTGTGATAGAGAAGGAGACTGCCCTCCAGGTGGTCGAAACTGATCTCGACTGCAGGGGGGACAGGAGGGACAAGAAGTAGTAGTTCTTGCTCAAGACCTTCGATCACACATAGTCAAAGATGTTCTCGTTCTTCCCCGACCAGACATGGTCGAAGAGAAGAAGAAACTAATATCTGGCAAAATTTCTTCTAAATTCAAGATAAAGGGTGTGACAACAAGGTACGAAAATGAAAGTATAAACATAGCATTTTACCTCTATGTCTTCTTAAATGCTGACTTGATTTGTGATCTTTAGCTTGGCATCTCCATTGCCCAAAGATGCTCCTGCGGAAAAGCTCCCTATGGCTTTGCCCGTAGTCGAAGAAATGGTGGAGATGGTGGTTAAAGAAATGACTACCGTAGCAACAGAGGCTATTGCTGGAGCTATAACGACTATGACAATGGAGATGGTCATAGTGACAGAAGTTCACGTGGTTGAAGATAGGGTAGAAATACCTTGTCAAGAGATTGGAGACTCTTCTGACCACCGCACCGAGGAGGGAAATGTTGAGGACGTCCCTCTTTGACCCTAAGAAGGTACGATCAGAGAGGAAGAAGAGTAACCCAACTTCTTCTCTATATTTTTTAATCCTACATTTGTAGTGGGATCCTCCTCTGGTGAACCTCAAAACTAAGTCCCACACCCCAAAGACCTTCCCAACAAGGGACTCATCTTCGACGATGAACATCTCAAGAAGGTGTGGTGGAATAAGGTTGATGATCTCGATGAGCTCAAAGACTCTAGAGGGGTGTTCGCCAAGTTTCCCCGTAAAGGCATGAATGTAAGTGTCAAGTACTTAGTCATCCATACTTGGTCTTTCCGGTTTCTCAATACCCTTGTATACTCAGAAAAAGTTGGAGGACATGGCAACTGTGGTTGAGTACCACAAACAACTCACACTTCTTCGAGAAGTGAATGTCGAACCTGCCAGGAAGGCAGAGGCATGGTAAGTGTGACATGCCAAATTTTTGTATTTTTACTTATTTTATTTAATTACATTTTCCTTGGATTTAATTTTTCATTTCTTAGAATCTTTTAATTAAGACTAGAGAAGAAGTTATTAAATTAATTGTGAAATTGTGGTCAAGATAGGTTAATTTTATTTCTAGAACTTTTTGAAATTTTCTTGGATATATTTGGATTTTTTTTTTTGCAATTTTCTAGCCTTTATTTGAGTTTCTCAGGATTTCTAAAAATCTGAAACACAATTTTAAGATTTAAAACTCCCGCCTCCCTTCGCCGAGCGACGCATGGATGGCCATGATGCACCCACATCGCCACTCGAGCTAATCTCGCCACCCCCCTCTCTTTCCCCTTTCCCTCTCCCCTTCTCCTCTCACCAACAGGTAGGCCTCCCCTTTCCTTCTTCTCTCCTCCCCTTTCCTTCTTAGCTCCAGTCAACTGAGCCTACGCTGGCTATTCTTTCCCTCGTCGACCGTTCCAGTTTTGGAAACCGCACACACCGCCAAGGTCAAATCCCCCAAATACCGTGCCCCTTTCCTTCTGAGCACCCCTCTTTCCTTCCAAACCATTTTTACCTTCCGATGGCCATGAAATCACGACGAGAAATCCCCGAAGTTGAGCTCCCCCTCCGCCACTATAAAACCCCCCATGCTTCCCCTCACACCACACCGCTACCTTTGGCTTTCAAATTCTCCTCCCGAAGCGCCGTGACACCCCGCACCGCTCCTCCCTTCTACTTCACCAGTGAGAATGTTGGAAAAATAGCTGAAGCCTTGGTCCTCCTCAAGGCTCACTGCAACCACCTTCGGCTTCATTATGACCGGGCGAACCTTGGCCATCCTTCCGCCAAGGCTCGAGCACTACCACTGCCCTTGCTCATCGCCAGCCATCTTTTGGTCACTTCTGGTAATGCACATTGCACCAAAGCTATCCCCTCACTTCCCTCTCTCTTTTGCACCACACGTCGGCCGCCGCTGCGCGTCGTAGCACCAGCAACCCTAGGGTCTCATGCGTCACCTCACGCCAGCGAGGCCACATCATACGACATAGAAAATGTGTCATGCCACACGTTGCCACCTGGCCAGCCAAATCAGCACACTACGCCACACGGCACGCCACACCAACGTGCGACAGCGTATGGCAGCCACATGTCCACCATATGGCAGCCCCGTCAGCATATTGCTCTAAGTTAGTGCCACATGTCAGCCACGTGGCATGCTACGTTAGCACCGAGACCCCCTGAGCCACATCAGCGCCACGTGTCAGACACATGGTAGTCATGTTAGTAAAACTGGCTATGTCTCCTACCATGTATAGGGTTGATGTCATGATGACATCATAAATCGGGATTTCCTTACTGACGTCATAATTCTAAATTTTTCATAGCAAATTAATTCCCTAAATTCCTTACTAACATCATAAATACCTTTTTCTTTAGAAAAATAATTCTAGAAATTTCTTTTATTCATTTTCTTTAGGATTTAAACTTCTAGAGGCCCATTCTCCTTCATCCTAACTCCGATTGAGCCCATTCAATTTTCTAAATTCCTCTAAAATTACGATCTATCCAAATATATAACATTTTCAAAATTTTGAGTTCATTTTAAAGTTATTTGAATTTGGTGGTTATTTTCACGTATAGACTACGATGATTCCGGACAATTTTACATCGATGATTCGTATTAGACTGCAAAGCAAGGCAAGTTACAAACCCTTGATTATATTGAATCCAGTTTATAAATAAAGTTATGTCCTTTTTAAAATTATATTGCATGCTTAATTTCTATTCCCAGTATTTCAATTTCAGTTTACTTTAGTTAATACCCATTTGTTATGACACCTTTGGCTTTGCGAATTCCTGTACCTTATCAACCTAGATTAAAAACTCTAGCTAGTATACTAGTATGGCTAAAGAATTTTTTGTAGCAAATGCTTAGACCTGCATAATTATAACTTTAGGTTGGAAGAACCTTTTCACATAAAATGATAAGCTTTTAAAATATATTCTTGAATTTGGTGAGTCAAGAAAGTCTATAGAATATTTCAAAATAAAATATAAAACTTGGTTTAGACTTTGGCCATGGATAGGTGGTTGATGCTTATTAGTATACGTTGTAACTCGGTGGCTCAACATGGATACTAGGCACAAAGGGTATGTGGTTAGAACCTAAGTTAATTAAGAACCGGTCTATTAGCTATTGCTACAAAGCCCAATTGTATTACCACAAGATTGGTATAAGATAGTCTTGGCTGACTAATTAGACTTTATTCTTCAAAAACTGGTTTTGGATGGAAAAGAGGTATCTTTTGGGAGAAAGATGGTTCGGGTGGGATTCCTGTGGTTAGGTTAGTGCTACGTCGGTGCCTGCACTAATGGTATTACTTTGTTTAAGTTATAGTCTTTATTTACAGTATTAAATTCAGTAATTTCAATCTATTTATTGTATTTCATTAAATGCTACTTTATGCTTAAGTAATCATATAAGCCTTACTTTGTTGCCTTTATCATTATATTGTATTTTTTTGTTTAACTTACAGAGTATAAATTTGTACGCACCCTTGCTTTATCATCTCAGAGGAGGATGACTTCAATTATGGTGAGGACAAGGATGAGTATGATGTGTCTTACTATCGTCTGCTTATGGATAGGTTTGGGCTTTACTTTTATCAGTTTGCTTCCACAGTTATTTGCCATTATTATAGTTGCCAATGAGCACGGATGTAAACTTTGGCCATAAGACCGTACTTTTTTATTTAATAAAGTTGTCATTTATGCTTGATATGTATTTTTGTTATCGCTGTGTGTACTAGCTAATCCTAGACTAGTGTGATTTACACAGCGGATCCGAAGTCATCACTCAACGGTCCGACAAAGATGGTATCAGAGCCGCAATGACTCTAAGATGTGACCATAGATAGAATAGAACTTGTTCACCATAAGGGCTTATATTATAAAGTATAATTTCAAATATTCTCGTATAAATCTTGCCACTTTCTTGCTCTTCCTTATCTGCCTTTCCTGTTAAAAAGTTGATTTCTAACTCTTTCCCCTTCAAAACTTGTAGATGGCTAAGACCCCTACCCAAGTCGCCCATGCTATCCGGTGTCGAGACCCGAATATGCAAATTCGGACTCTCTGTGTATACTGCACTAGTCCCAGGATGTTAAAAATAAAGGAAAAAGCTCAAATATCAATAAATCTCAAAAGGTACGACCTTATGGTCAAGCTTACAATAGACTAGCCTGAAGGGCTTAACAAAAACTAGCAGCGGAAATCCAAAATCAAGTGTAGTGGCCAATCGAGAAGCCCACAGGCTATCGAGTGGAGAACGAAGTCTAATCCATGAAGTCATCGAAGTACTCTCCTTCTGAAACCTCTTGCTGGTGATACTCGTCTTTCTCAACTGAGCAACACTGGGCATAAAGCCGTGAGTACATTGGTACTCAGCAAGTCATTTGTAACAAATGAATGCAATATAGTATGCAAGGCTTACCAAAGGAAGGCTGAAAGGTTAATTTGCATAAATAACAGTTGAAAGTAAATACAATAAATAGATTGAAAGCGAACTTTAAATAAACAATAATAAATAAATAATCAAAAGAATTGACATAACCGCTTGTAGACCTCCGATCCACAAGCTAAACCAACCGCTTATGGACCTCCCATCCATAAGCTAAACCAATAGTGAATTAACCATCCACTGTCCAACCACAATCCACCAGTTTTCAGAAATAACTATACCTCGTGTGAAATCACCGAGCATTGTCCATGACCGAGGACGTGGCTATTCGAATAGTTTTACACTCTACAGAGGTTGCACAATTGTACCCACACGATGTGACTAGCCTCGCGCTAAGGAAATCATAACAAGGCATTTACAATGTTCAGTCTCAACTCAATCTCGCCCGCTAGGGTTTCGTATCCCACCCCCCATGCGCCTCATGGAAATCAGCAACCATGTTCATCACAATGGCAAGATTGAAATTGAAATATCCCAAATTAATCAGCTAGGTCCGTCACATACCAGACATGTGGTTTACACGATAAAGCTCAGATCAATGGCGTACAAAGTTAAGTCCTTAACATTACCCAGGCGAGATTACCACATCCCTCGAAGTGCTCCAACACCTCCCCCTTTACTGCACGATCACTCGCCCGAGTGAAAACCAAGTTTGTATAACCACCGCCAATGACGCACCAACGTCACGGCACAAGTTTTAATAATTGTGGCACCAACCATGATTCCATATCTCATTAAGTCAATTTAACAATTCACATGTTAGAATAAACCCGAACGTAAAGAATAAGCAAGACTAAGCATTCTAATCGTATAACCCATGTGATAAATAACATAGCATCACTAGTATGTTTCCCAACCTATGGTGACAATGGTATCATGGAATTCCAAATCATCAAGGAGGGTAAATCAATTTGGACGGATAACTACCAAGTACAAGGTTTTGTAATAAATAGCGATGCAAGATAAATTAAAACAAAGTAAATAAATAGTAGATTGCAAACTGGGTTTAACATGATCAAAGGACACGACTTGCCTTTGTTATGCTCAGCGAGGTACTCTTGGTCTTCGGGCGTAGCTCCTGCTCCTCCGGAATTCAAATCTAACGAGAGAGAAAACGACCGAAACAAGAAAAACACATAAAATGATAAGCAAATGAATTCCAAAAATCATGAAACTAGAACCAAAAGCTAGAGCTCGAATTTAGAAAAAGGAACGGGGTCAATCGGAGCTATGACGGAGAAGAACGGGCACTCGAAAAATAAACCCTAAAAATAAATCGGAAAAATCAGAAATCGCACTGTGCTGTGAACTCGGTCCACGGGAAAACCAGTCCACGTAACAATACGCGCGGGGCAAAGCTATGGTGATGTGACATATGCTGGTGCCGACACGTGGCACATGCTGACGTGGCTGCCACGTGGCACACGGGGTCGGGTTTGGTTGACGTGGCGCTGACGTGGCACGACACGTCACACGCCACGTGGCGGTAGGCTGGCATGGCAGCTGACGTGGCTCGCGCAGGCGCGACGGCAGCGGCGAGATCAGACGGGTGAAGGGGCGACATGTGGCAAAATCTGATCCGTCAATCCAGATCTGGATCGACGGTGACGATCGGGCGGTTGGGCTGACCGATGGCCGACGCGTGGCAAGCACGGGCGAGGCGACCAAGGGCGGAGCGAGGCGACGGGCGGGCGATGCGGCGGCAGGGTCCGGCGAGGTTTGGGTTCCGACGGAGCGCGGCGACGGCGGAGGAGAGGCGGGACAGCAGCGGCGTCCTTACTGGTGACGGCCGGGGGACGGCGGCAACGGAGACTCCGGTGGCTTCGGGGACAGCGGGGATGGAGGCGGGGTTCACCCGTGGTGGAGATGACGGCTCCCGGGGTGCTTCGGCACGGCGAGGTGCGACAGCGCGGAGAGGAGACGGCAGCGCGGGCTTGGTTACGGCGGCGAGGGAAAGAGAAGGGCGCGGCGACAGCGGTGGTGGGAGGTGGGCGGTGACGACGGCGCATGAACCGAGGGGCAAGCACACGAACCGAGGTGGCTACGGGTTAAATGGCACGTGAACCGAGGAGTTTGATCGACCCCGGGCGGCAGCGAGATCGAATCCCCATCGGAGACGATGACGGGATGTCCGACACGTGGCCGATCGAACGGCGGGGAGAGAGGCAGACGCGGGCGCGAGCGGGAAGTGGCGGCGGCTTAGGGCAACGCGGCGAGAAGCGCACTGATGGTGGCCGCGTGTCATGCTTGGCGGCGGGGATGCGAGGCGGGGCGGGCGCGGCAGTGGGCTGGGCTGGTGCTGCCACGTGGCACACCGAGCGGCCAGGATGGGCGCGGGGCAAGTGAGCGCGCGGCGAGCGAGGGAGCAGGCCAGGGAGAGTAGGAGAGGGGCGCGAGGAAAGTGGGCCGGGCCGAGGGAGGCGGGCGCGCGGGAGGTGGGCGGCTGCCGACGCGTGGCGGCTGCGGGAACATGGGCCGGTGGGAGAATCGGCCCACGGGGCATTTAAGGATTTCCCTCCCCTTTTCTTTTTAAATAAATCTAAAATAAATAAAAGGATCTCTAAAAAATAGCAACTAAATCCAAAAAATTCACCAAAAATACCAGAAAATTCCTTGGGACACAAGGAACTCAAATAAAATATTTTCAGCTAATGTTGAAGTTTAATTTAATCATATTAAATCCTTTAGAATTTTGAAAATTCAATTTAAGCTTGTTTAATTTCCAGAAAAATTCCAAAAATAAATTTTTATAAACAGGGTTTTTAAAAATCCTAGAAAATAAGGATGTTACATCCAGCCTGGTCACCTAGCCTCCTGTCTTTGGAGCCTCTTGCATGTATAGGCTTCCAGACCCATCCTGTCTATCAGGGGTACCGACAGACCGTTGGGGAAGAAGAGTATTGGTGAGTGGAGATGCTGATCTATGTGAATGTTGGAGATGAAGCAGCCTTCCACATTTTCGATGTACCTCAAAGGCGTGACACCTTCTGATGCGGATACTGTCGGGACTCGGAACAACAACTCCAAGTCCCTCTGTGTAAATCGCACTATCCCAGAAAAAGCTAGTGCACACAAGGTCAACAGTAATGTATATCATGCAAAAATCACCACAAAATATTATTAAACGAAGGTACAGCCTTATGGCCAAGTCTTACAATATAGGGGCACGAGGCCAAAAGAAAGAAACAAAAGCAGCGGAAATTAAAAGGTAGCAGCGCAGCCCATCCAGCCTCCCACAGGCAAATGACTGCAAGACGCGCCCTATTCGCTGAAGTAGTCCTAACCGTCGTATTCACCTTCGAAGTCTGGCAACAGATTTAGCAAGATCAGCACATAGAGTACTCCCAAGTTAAGCACATTAAGTACTTACGCAAGTTACACCAGGAGTTTTAACAGAGTGAATGCATGCATAGGGTTATCAAGGAAGGCTTAATAAGTCTATTTGTGCGGAAAGCAGTACTGAAATTTCAATATAATAACATAGGTGCAGAAAGCTGAATTTTAATACGTCATATAAAAACAATATTCTAACAAAGTATTATCGTTATTGTAGGCTCCGACCTACACTAACCTAACCACAGGCATCCCACCCGGACCATTGTCAAAATCGCTGGTATTTATCCGAAAAATCAAGTTTTACGAAAATCAAGTCTAATCTATGAAGACTCTACTCAGCATGTCCATGACCGCGGACACGGCTATCCAGATAGTTTGATACTCTATAGAGGTGTACAACTTTACCCGCAAGATATTCCCTCTCACTTGAGCCACGCGATGAACACACTGTCTTAGGTGTGCGGCGGAGAGTTCCTGACAAGGTTGTTCCGATGATCCATAGCCAAAATAATCATGTCGCCACTAAGGTTTCACCACAACTCGAATCCACGAGTTGGAGCCCCCTCTGGTGCCATGTGAGACTTCTCGCGGCCTACGCCACGCTCACACTCAGCCTATAGCGAAAGTATATTTGGAACTTCATAAATTACTTAGCTAGGTCCGTCCCATACCGGACTTGTGGTTGTACGGAGTGACTTCGTAAAATGAATCACAGACACGGTCCTTAATCCGACTTAGGCTCAACCACATACCCACATGCACGACAATCAACCAGGTGTCACCAAACACGAGGTATGCCGGCACCCACCACCTAACCATTAGCCTAAGTCCAAATCATAAGTTTCCATTTTTCATTTTTAAACTAATTTCATAAACCATCCTTGACTCACCGAAGTCAAGTTGTCATTTTCAAATTGTCATTTCATGTGAAGGATTTGATCCCACCTAAAATTATAGTAAGCCAGGCTAAGCATTTCTATAAAATTTACTAGTCAATACTATGGTACTAACTAGTTTTCAGCTAGGGTGTCAAGGTATATGAATTCAAGATTCAAATTGGCCATTTCAAAGGATTATGGGTATATCTAACATTTAAACTGAATTTTAAATTAAATTTGAATAGAAGTATGCATGCATATACAGTAAAATAACATAAATAAATTTAAAATATTAGGCCTAACATGGTCAAAGGTGTAACTTGCATTGATCGAAGTCCTGCTAAGAATCGTCGAACTCGAACTCTCTAGAATCGTCAAAATCTAACGTAAAGAGCCAATTCAAAAGAAACTCAAAAAAATTCAAATAAACTCAAAATTTCAAAAGGATGCCAGAAATGGATAGATCATGATTTTAGAAAAACTTAGAAATTTGAACGGGTCAATTTGAAGTTAAAATGAAGAAGTTATAACCCTCCAAAGTTTTAATACAATTAAAAAGAAAATACCCAATTTATGGAATTATTTTTAAACCGAAAAGACATTTATGATGTCAGCATGAATTATTTTTCTAAAGGAAAATCTGAAATATGACGTCAGCTCTGAAATAACTTTTCGGCCGAATTATTTTTAAACATGAAAATCGGTTTTATTACGTCATCATGTCAGCAGGGATTTTCGGATTTATTTAAAATCGGTAGGGCTGACGTGGCAGGGAGGAGCCGATGTAGCCTCCACGTGGCTACCATCTAGAGCCACGTGGTCGCAACGTGGCTACCACGTCGCGGCATCAAGCCGACGTGGCTGCGCACGCGCGGGGTGGCTGACGTATGCCCACGTGGCTGGCCGTGGCGCCCGACTGGCAGCCACTGGGCTGCCACACGGCTGCCAGCTCGGCCCGGTGAGCTGACGTGGCCCGGCCGGCCGGAGGTGGCGCACGGGGCCCGATGGCCACCGGCGTTCCGGCGAGCGGCGGCGCCGGCCGAGGGGTGCAAAACGCAGTGGGGGGCACGGGGAATTCACCGGTACCTGGCGTGGGTCCTGAGGGTGGCCGGAGAGGACGATCGGCGGGAAGGGGCGGCGGTCGGAGGAGGGGTTCACGGCGGTGGAGGAGCTCCGGTGGCGCAAATGCTCGGGGCAGAGGTCATCGACGATCGCCGGGGCACAAGCAACGTCGGGGAGGTGTCGGCGAGGAGCGAGGAAGCCCGAGGTGGCCGGAATTGCTCGTCGGAGCTAAAGGGGGCCGGCGGCGAAATTTGGCACGGGGAGGAGCTCCGGTGCTTAAACACGCGAGTTAGAGAGCGAGGGGGAGGCGGTGAGTGGAGAGGGTGCTCGGGGGGTCCCTTTTATAGGCGGGGAGGGGAGGTAACGGCCGCACACCGTACGCCGGAGTTGAAACGGACGGGAAGGATTAATGCGACAGTGTAAACGGCGCATTTGGGGGTAATTATGCCTGAAACGGACACGGTGAAGGCGGAGGTTTAATTTGCTGCTGGCGCGGGGGAGTAATCGGGAAGGAAACCGAAGCTTTAAAAGCTTCGGTTTCGGTTTTAATGGCGGCAGCGGGCGGCGATCGCGCGAGGAAGAAAGGAAAGGGGGCGGGGAAGATGGACCTGACAGGCGGGGCCCACCGGTCAGCGGGATGGGAAGGAAGGAAAGGGATGAGGCGACGGTCGGATGCGCGCCAAGTGGCGGAGGAGAAGGGTGCAGCCCGTTGGATTCGGAGCGAACCGGTAAGTAAAAGAGAACGGCCACGATTCCATCCGACAACTGAGGATAAATCCAAGCCGTTGGGGCTTCGGACGAGGGGGTAAGTGGCTGCGGACGGGCAGGATTTAATCCGACAATGGCGATCGACCCCGATCACACCACGTGTCGGCTGGAGAGGAAAGGAAGGCGGGTTGAAGGGTTAAGTGGGATCCGACGGCTGGGAAAGGATCTGGCGGGGTGGAGAAGGCTCCGATGGCTGACACGCGGCGGCCTGAGGGAGATTTTGGATTTTATTTTCTTTTAAAGATTTCCAGAAAAGATAATAAGCTATAGAAAGCTCGGAAAAATACCAAATAAATTTTGAAAAATCCAAAAAAATTCAGAGAACCCTCTGGGACTAATTTAGACTTAATAAAAATATTTTCAACCCATTTTGACAATTGATTTTTACACAAACACAATTTAACTTTAAAGGGAGGGTTTTAAATTTTTATAATTTTCTAAAAATTAAAGTAATTGCAGATTGACTTTAGGAAAATGAAATACATTTATTTTGACTTTCATGAAATGTAGTAGATTCATTTTGGCCTTTATAAAAAAACTTTTAATTTTCTTAATTCAGATCTTGGAATAAATCCAGAAAATTCATTAAAACCCAAAAAATGCTTAAATAAAGGGAATAAAATTTTTGGGATGTTATAGATACAAACATGCGTATCACTTTTCACTATATAAGAAGGATTGCATCAACGCTGCGCGCTTGTGATTGGGGCCCACCAAAAGAGTAGCCAACAAACATGTCAAAACCAATTCAACACCTTTCCCAACTCTTTCTCAAGGTCACCATATTACTTTTGGACCAATTCAACTAAGAGTTCAAGTGGGACATATTTTGGAATCCAATTTGGTCTCCAGATCTATTCAGCTTCAGCTTGACAGCGTCTACTTCAAATGGCCATAACTTTTTATCCAAGAGGAATCTCAGGGCCCGTGAGTACTTGCTAGAAAGATTTTGAAGTCTACTTTCATACGGATCTAGCCCCACCTTCGAATTCCTTCTGTACGCATGGGAATCATCAAAACAATCCAACGCTAACTCAGCCTGATAGGACCGACTTTAAATGCTTATAGATTTCGCATCAAGAATCCATTTGGAATGTGTGAGTACAGCATGGAAAGCTAATCTCGCTCCCTTTCCAACGGATCTGATCCCATCCCAAAATTCCTTCTGTGCGCACTGGAATCATCAAAATAATCTTTCGGTTTTGGAAATAGAGATAGAATCATATCTAATTTGATTACTTTCCATGTGTTAAAAACTTTCCATAAGCAAAGACCTGCGTGCCCTTATAAATAGAGGCTCCATTGGTCATGTAACATAAACCACCATTAAGAAAAATTAATCTACTAAAGTTTGTTTGAGTTCATTATTGCAGCCGAATTTCTATAGGGAATTAGGAGTGTTCTTTAAATAAGATCGTTTAGTCTTTCCGCTGAGAATTGGGTACACGATAGATGCTCGCTTGGTGGTCGACGAAATCAACGCGAGTGTGTTTTGGCAGATTAAAGAGTGTTCGTCCCATGCACTAGCGTTGGGGATCATTGCAATTCATCAAGATACCTGTGAGTATCCATCCTACGCTGAGAAGATCGGACGACCCCGTATCATCTTGATATCAGAGCGTGGTTTACTCGGTAGGATCTTATCCCTTTATTTTTTAGTTCATATAGCCAAAAATTTGCCACAAAAAAATTCCAAACCCTAATTTTGCATCTATTATTTTTGTGAGTTTTATTAAGTCTTGATCATTATAAATTTTGTTTACGTGTTGATCATCATATCTTTTGCATGCTTAATCGTTGCATACCAATTTTTTTTAAAATCCGCTAATTGATCTTTCAATTAGCATAAAAAAAGATTCAATTCACCATTTGAATTCTTGATCTGGCTATCCATGTAAGATCTTTGTGTGTGTTGAAAATTGTCATATCCTAATATATTTGGGTTTCCTTTTCTTGTTTGATTCGACCACAAGAAATCATAACCACCACCAAGAATCCTAGTCAAACATGTTCAGACCGTCCGAAGTCTGTTGCGATTTGAGTTTTGAGCGTCCGTTGATATTTTCACTTAAATCCTTTGACCTTTGAGACTAATCTTTGATAATTGCTTTAGGACTATTCTAGAATTATCTACACATACTGAACAACTTTGGACTTGCGCAGAATTAAGGAACAATTAAACCTAGTTCGGCCTTGAGTATTAAAAAAAAGGAAAAAAAAAAGAAAAGGCAGCCGGTTAAAAAAAGATAGATAGAGAAGCCACGGCTTGAGCAAAAAAAAGAAAGAAAAGAAAGCATTGGCTGAATTTGGGTGAGTTAACCTTAGTCCATAAATTCAGGTTGTGTATTTAATTTCTTTGAGCAATCTTATGCTCTTAAATTCATATTATTGCAATTAGCTAGCGTCTCTCCTAGTACTTGATGCAAAATAAACTAATATTTTCTGATTGTTTCGTTTAGCTCATTCCTTTATTTGCATTGAGTCACATTGATCATTGCGTGTACGTTCATATACTTCACTTATATCATTTGGATCAGCACATAAGCAAGAGTTTTGTAGTTTGGATTATTACTTAATTCAACAACATCATGAAATTTAGAATGTGTAGGATAAATACTTCCTAACCAAGCTCCACTAAATATCCTTTGCCGTGCAATTGTGGGTCACTTTTAAATCCGCTTAATCATCACTTGCTATTGTAGCCACCACAAAGTGAAAATTTCTTTTGGCCTCAATTCACTTTGGAAAGGTAAGAACTTTACTTGAGAGAGAAAAAAGTGAGAATTGAGAGAACTCCACATATCATATATATTTTTTTGGTATTTATGCTTCTTTGTGCCTCTAACCATGACAGGTGGATAAAATAGCTGTGGTGATGCTTCTAATATCAAGTGCAATGAAACAAGAATTTGAAATTGGCATAGCCGCCATAGAGGGACAACTCAAGGCACTTCGTTCACAACAAGAAGATAGTTTTGTTCCTTTCTGTGGAAGTAATGATCCATAAGAGTATCTTGAATAGGAATGCTAAATAGAGAAAGTATTTAAATTTCAAAAGCTTTCCAAAAACCAAGAGGTGATGCGTGCCACTAGAGAATTTGAAGATTATGCTTATAGTTGGTGGCATCAATGATTTGGAAATGAATTCATTAAATCTTGATCAAATTTGAAGGCACACATGAAGAGAGAATTTGTGCCATCCTATTATGCGCAGGGATTGTTTCGCTATTTGGAAAGTATCACACAAGGGAGTAACACTGTTCAAGAATATTATTTTAAGCTACAAGATGCATTACGTCGGGTCGGTGTCACTGGTGAACCAAAAGAGAAGGCATACATCAAAAGGAGATTGAATTCTAAGATCGCCGCTACACTTCAACATAAATATGTTGGTAGTGTGTAAGATCTTGTGAATTGTGCTATTGAAGAAGATAAGAGACTTATGGAGAGATGTACACCACAGCTCCCTCCATGCCCATACATCAGTTCTTCTGCCCCTTCTAGTGTAACACATGAGAAGATGATCGAGTATGGAACTTTCCCTTCGGTCAAGAAGACATATATTCCAAAGCTACATATAGCTCATAAGATACACCGCAACTCATGTAAGGATGAGAGCCATGTAACCAAATTGAGTGAGAGTGATAAAAAGTGTGAGCTGTGTGATTCCACTATATGTGAGGTTGAGAGCATCCAAATTAAGAGTGTGAGAGAGACACCAAAAGAAAATAGAGAAGTAGAAGATAGACAAAGAGAGGATGAATCTGAAACTAACACATTAATATCTACTTCTAGTGTTGTTTCTTATATTATGCAGGTTGATATTAAAGATAAAGAATTGAACATTCACCAACCAGTACCTTTGAAGGTAAATGAGGAGGAAGTAACCATGTGAGAGGATGAAGTGCTTGCTGCCCCATGGGTACATCCTAACAATTTTAAACCCCCAACACCTACATCATCTGAGGAGAACGACAAAGGTAATAATATTGGTACTGAATTTAATTGTGAAAAGGTGAGTAATTGTGAGAACTCATGTGATCAACCAAAAACTTCATGTTCTGAAATTTCTTTGCTCAATTTACATAATGTGGAATTGATTACTCATAAGGAAGTTCTTACTAGGATATCTCCTAATGATTCTTTGTGCTATATCATGTTTAATGATCCTAGAGAGCTATCTGGTGTGATTGATAATGTTGCTGAAATTTTATGTTCAAAATCACTAGTTAGTACATATGCCTACACATATAAGTTCAAATTGATTGGAGATTATGGTGTAGATGACAAATTTTACGTTAACAGAGTTTGCATTACATATGATAAGCTTGCTGAATTAAAATTACATATTGTGGATAAACAATCGTTTTGCCATGTCATGATCACAATGAGATGAATTTCAACAATAGTACACACTGTTTAGAAAGATTTCATAAGTCTGCTTGTTGGATTTTTTATGTACAATCATGTAGAAATACTCAGAGTAGCACAGTTGAAACATAGAAAGCACTCAAAATTTTCTTCCCTATATCTGAGCAACTAAATTTGATTTTGCCCATTAATGATTTGTCCATGTCCTTAGAAAAGTCGATGTCGACTTTCCCTTATGGGAGGGAGAATGATGTGAAAGATAATATTACAATGCATACATCTTTTAGTCGCTACTATAATCATTGGTTTGTGCAAAATAATGAGAATGACACAACAATTGATTCTTACATATACCATGTATATGTGTTGTTCTTTTCGTTTACTACACCTTCAGATGTTAATGATGTGATAAGCCGAAGAAATGTTGATGACAAATATATATACCATGTATACACGTTGTATTCTGTGTTTAATACAATTTTAGGCTATCAAAAGCCGAGGATGGCTTTTTTTGAAGAAGGGGATGATGACGCGGATACAGACATGCGTTCTCAAAACCTTCCCCAACTCTTTCTCAAGGTCACCACATTACTTTTGGACCAATTCAACAAAGAGTTCAAGTGGGACATATTTTGGAATCCAATTCGGCCTCCAGATCAATTTAGATTAAGCCTAATAATGTCTACTTCAAATGCCCATAACTTTTTATCCAGGAGGAATCGCTGGGCCCATGAGTACTTGTTAGAACACTTTTGAAGTCTACTTTCAGATGGATCTGACCTCACCTCCGAATTCCTTCTGTGCACGTGGAAATCATCAAAACAATTCAACACTGACTCAGCCTGATAGGACCAACTTTAACTACTCATATATTTCGCATCAAGAGTCAATTTGGAATGTGTAAGTACAGCATGGAAAGCCTATCTCGCCCTCTTTCCAATGGATTTTTTTCCATCCCAAAATTCCTTCTGTGTGCACCGGAATCATCAAAACAATTTTTTGGTTTTAGAAACAGAGATAGAATCAGATCTGATTTGATTACTTTCCATGTGTTGAAACTTTCCATAAGCAAGGGCCTACGTGGCTGTATAAATAGAGGCACTATTGGCATTGTAACAAAGACTACCTTTGAGAAAAATCAATTTACTAAAGTTTGTTCGAGTTCATCATTGCTGCCAAAATTCCATAAGGAATTAAGAGTGTTCTTCAATCAAGATCGTTCAGCCTTTCCGCTGGGAATTGGGTACACGATAGATCTTCGCTAGGTGGTCAGTGAAATCAACACGGGCATGTTTTGATGGATTAAAGAGTGTTCGTCCCTTGCACTGGCATTAGGGGATCATTGCGATTCATAAAGACTCCCGTGAGTATCCATCCTATGTCGAGAATATCGGACGACCCCGTATCACCTTCTTTACCAGTATTCAAGATGTCGCCTGTGAAGCTATCCACAAGTTGAGGGAGATTTACACCGTGGAACTCAGAGGCACTGCCTTTCGATATTACGTCAGCATGTATCCTGCCTGTTCCAATAGCATCTTTGCGTCCACGAAGGGAGAAGATAACCCCTAGCTCATCTAGCAGGTGAAACTCACCCAGTCCTTGGACTATGTGTACCAAGTGATGTTGGATGAGCTAAGTTTCACCACCTACAAGCTTCGTCGGGCTGAAGAAGAGCTTGCGCACTTAGGGCTGCCGATGATTGCTCCTCAGTCATTGGAGCCAACTTTGAGCCATCATCTAAGAGGCATCGCACCAATGACATGAAGAAGTAGTTAGCCTAGTTTAAACCAGCCCCATAGGATACTTTCAAGTGTTATAATAAATAAAAGAATGTTACTTGTGAGCTATTATTCTCTTGTCGATAGCCTCAAGCCTATCTAAGATATTAGCATTAATAAAAGATGCTTTTTGCTAAGCTGTTCTTTTGTTTGAAAGTTTTCTTGTGTTTGTTTTCGAATGGGAATACAAACCCCTCTGAGTCTCTTCCGGTCTATCCCTAATCCTTGAGAAGCAGCAAGCAGATGGTGAACACCAGGAGCAATAGCAATAGCAACACCAACAACAATGATATTCCTTTGCCACCACTAGTCAATGTACCTGATTGGGCCCAAATGATAGCCAATCAGAATCAACTCATCCAGTTACTAGTTCAGACTATCATCAATCCTGCCCAGGTTGCTCCACAACCACTTGCTCAAGCTCTGTAGTCTCATCTATCCGAGTTCTTGAGAATGCGACCCCCGACATTCTCTAGCAACTCCGATCCAACAAATGTAGATAACTTGCTTCAAGCCATTGGAAAGAAATTGGATATCATACAATGTAGTGATAGGGAGCGAGTCCTTTTTGCCTCCCATCAACTGAGTGGGCCCTCTTCCGAGTGGTGGGATACGTTCACCACTGCTCATGCCAATGCATAGACTATTTCATGGAATGAGTTTGTGCACAACTTCTGCAAAGCTCATATCCCTGTTGGCACGATCACCCTCAAGAAGAAAGAATTTAGAGCTCTGCACTAGGGAGGGCGTACCATGAATGAGTACATCCAGAAGTTCAACCAACTAGCACGGTATGTACTAGAGGATGTGGCAACAGATGAGGCCAAGCAAGAAAGGTTCCTAGAGGGCCTCAATGACAACATTGCATTGCAGTTGATCTCTAATGACTACACCAATTTCCATCAACTTATCAGCAATGCCATCCATCAGGAATGCAAGTAGTTGGAAATGGATAATGGGAAGAGGAGGAGGCCACCCAAAAGGTCAACCCTAGAAGCTTCCCCAAGGCTTGTGGCACCCCACCACACTTAGGCAGCTTTAGGCCCATGGTGAACCGAGCACCTCATCAGGCCAACTACCCTGCTCCACAACCTTTCCGCAATGCACCTACTGGACGGTAGGTGCAAAAGAATGCCGCATCATCTGACGGGGTGATGTGCTTCTACTTTAAGGAGACATAACACTTTGCCAAGTCCTATCCAAAGAAGCTTCATGCCACATCAGGTGCCGGGATCTTAGGAGGCAAGAACTCAGGGCAAACCTTCAAGAAGCTCAAGAATTTTTGTGAAAGGTGTGTGAACCATGTCACAGCTGAGGAGGCCCAGGATGCACCAGACGTCATTTTGGGTATCTTTCTGGTAAATTCAGTTCCAGCTTCAGTTCTGTTTGATTCCAGAGCATCCCATTCTTTTATTTCTAAGGCTTTTGTGATTAAGAATGGGTTGAGTTCAGTTTCTTTTAGCCACCTTATGCTAGTCCAATCCCCAGGAGAAAAGATGAGAGCCTAAACCTTATGCCCAAAGGTGAACCTACACATTGAAGGAATACCTTTCTTAGCAGAGATGATAGTTTTAGATTCCCAAAGTTTGGATGTGATTCTTGGAATAAACTGGTTATCCAAGAATAAAGGACAAATTGACTGTGGCACCTCGTCCATCATTCTCACCAATAGTCAGGGAATAGAAGTAACCTTTGCACCAGCAATCTCACGAGTAGAAGAGTGTACCCTTAACCAACTTTAAGGTCTAGAAAAAGTACTAGTTGTTAGGGAATACTTAGATGTATTTCCGAAAGATTTACTAGGAATGCCACCTAATAGGGACATTGAGTTAATGATTGACCTAGTCCGTAGTATAGCCCCTATTTTCAAGAGGTTGTACCGCATGCTGACTAATAAGTTAGTTAAGCTGAAGAAGCAGATCTAAGAATTAGAGGATAAAGGCTATGTCTGACCAAGTCATCTCTTTAGGGTACACATGTTTTTGTTGTTAAGAAGAAATATGGCAATATGAGAATGTGTATGGACCACCGAGCACTCAACGATGCCACCATCAAGAATTATTGCCCTCTACCTAGAATTGATAATCTATTTGATCAATTGAAGGGAGCTAGTGTGTTCTCTAAAATAGATCTGATATCTAGTTATCATCAGTTGAAGATCAAAGAGGAGGATATACCCAAGATTGCCTTCTCCACTCGTTACAAACAGATGAGTTCATAGTTATGTCTTTTGGGCTGACAAATGTACCGGCATACTTCATGACTATGATGAATAAGGTGTTCATAGAGTACCTAGATTAATTTGTGGTGATCTTTATTGATGACATCCTCATTTACTCCAAGAATAAAGAGGAGCATGAGAATCACCTTAGAATAATCCTGAAAAAGTTGAGAGAGCATCAACTCTATGCCAAATTAAGTAAGTGTGAATTTTTGTTGAGGAAGTAGCCTTTCTAGGCCACAATGTGATAGTTGAGGGAATTGTAGTAGACCCCTCCAAGGTCGAGGCAGTAATGGATTGGAAGCAACCAGGAATGGTAACTGAGGTCAGGAGTTTCCTCAGGCTTGCCAGTTACTACCGACACTTCATAGCCAGATTCTCCGAGATTGTCAAACCCATAACCTAGCTACACAAGAAAGGGAAGAAGTTCGAGTGGATCAAAGCCTGTGGGTAGAGTTTTTAGACCCTCGAGAAGAAGTTAGCAAGATTCCCAGTGCTTGTTCTACCAAATATTCATAAGGATTTTGATGTATTTTGTGATGCCTCCGAGCAGGGACTTAGTTGTGTCTTGATGCAAGAAGACAAGGTGGTAACCTATGTGTCTCACCAATTGATACCCCATGAGTGCAATTACTTGAGCCATGATCTAGAGTTAGCTGCTATGGTTCATGCCTTGAAGATTTGGTGATATTACCTTATAGGTAACTATTGCGAGATCTACACAGATCACAAGAGTTTGAGGTATATTTTCAGCCAGGCAGAGCTCAACCTAAGGCAGCAGAGGCAGTTTGAGCTAATCAAGAATTATAATATTGGGATTCACTACCACCCAGGCAAGGCTAATGTTGTAGTAGATGCATTACATAGGAAAACCTATGCAAACTGCACACTGCCAAAAGATGTTCAGATCCAACTTCAAGAGGAGGTTTCCTATCTTAACCTAAACCTAGTCCAAAGAAGCATACTCTCGGTCTTAGAAGTCCAATCCACAATATCAGACCAAGTCCATGAAGTCCAAAAGGTCAATGAGGATCAGGAAGAATATAAGAAGAAGAAAAGCCATGTGGTTCAGTGAGGATGAATGTGGGACCATGTGGTTCAAAAATTGTATCTGTGTTCCCAATAATCAAGAAATCAAAGAGATGATTCTACGTGAATCCCATGAAATCCCTTACTCCATTCATCCAGATTGTACCAAAATGTACCAAGACCTTAGATTGATGGGTGAGCATGAAGAGAGAGAGATTGCTGAATTTGTCGAAGCCTGTGATACCTGCCAGAAAGTCAAGGCGGACCATCAGAGACCCTTTGGACTTCTGTAGCCCTTGCCAATCCCAGATTGGAAGTGGAAAAAAATTGGTATGGACTTCATCACTAGACTCCCTAGAACTCAATATGGTTATGACTCCATTTGGGTGATCATAGACCGGTTAACCAAAGTGGCTCATTTCATACCGGTTAAGACTAGCTACTCTAGGAGTAAGTTAGTAGAGCTATACATGGCCAGAATAGTATACCTGCATGGAGTTCCTAAGAAGATTGTGTCAGATCGAGGAAGGCAGTTCACCTCCAGGTTCTGGCAGAAGCTTCATACAACCTATCATCTCGAAATCAATGGTCAGATAGAGTGGGTTAACCAAGTGTTGGAGGGTATACTGAGAGCCTATGCTATAGACTTTGGCACCAGTTGGGATTAGACCCTACCTTATGTTGAGTTCTCCAACATCAATAGCTATCAGACCAGTCTTTAAATGGCTCCCTTTGAAGCACTGTATGGTAGGAAGTGCCAAACACCTCTGTATGGGAACAATCTGAAGGACATCAAGATCTTGTGCCTAATCTAGTTCAAGATTCTGAAGATAAGGTGAGAAAGATGCAGGAATGATTTAGGATAGCCCAATAACGACAGAAAAGCTATATCGACAACTAGTGATGTGATTTGACCTTTGATATAGGCGACTTCGTCTATCTAAGAGTGTCCCCGCTCAGAGGAGTCAAGAGGTTTCAAACCAAAGAAAAACATGCACCACGATCTATGGGGCCGTTCAAGATCTTGAAGTGCGGAGGAGAAGCTACCTATCAGTTAGAATTGCCATCGATAATGTTAGGAGTGCATGATATCTTCCATGTGTCTCAGCAAAAGAAGTGTCTTCGAGTACCTACAGAGCAAGCAGGACTCGAGACTCTCGACCTTTAGGAAGATCTCATCTACCAGGAGCACCCTATTAAGATCCTCGAGACGGCAGAGCATCAGACTAGCAGAAAGACCATTCGATTAAGCAGAGTGTAGTGGAGCAATCATATCGAGAATGAAGCCACCTGGGAGCGAGAGGAAGATTTGAAGGCCAACCATCCCTATCTCATTTTCTATCCATCCCAAATCTTAAGGTTGAGATTCTCTTAAAGGTGGTAGGTTTGTGACATCTCAAAATTTTGTGTTTTTACTTATTTTATTTAATTGGATTTTACTTGGATTTAATTTTTCTTTTCTTAAAATCTTTTATTTAAACCTAGAGAATAACTTATTAAATTAATTATGAAATTGTGGTCAAGACATGTCAATTTTATTTTATTTGGTTTCCTTGCTTTTTCTATAATTTTTAGGATTTTTTTGGGATTTATTTGGATTTTTATCCTTCTTTCTAGTTTTTATTTGATTTTCTCAAGATTTCCAAAAATCTAAAACACAATTTTAAGATTTAAAACTCCTGCCTCCCTTCCCCGAGTGACATGTGGATGACCATGATGCACCCATGTCGCTGCCTGAGCTAACCCCACCACTCCCCTCTCTTTCCCCTTTTCCCACTCCCCTTCTTCCCTCGCCGACAAGTGGGCCCCCATACCTTCTTCCCCACCGCCTCCTTCCTTCTTTCCTCCCCTTTCCTTCTTTGTTGTGGCCAACCAAGCCTATACCAACTCTGCTTTCCCTCCTCACCCATTCTGGTTTGGAAACCACACGAACCGCTGGGGTCGAATCCCCAAAATACCACGCCCTTTCCTTCCAAGCGCCCCTCTTTCCTTCCTCCCCTTTTTTACCTTCCGCCAGCCATGAAATCATGGCGAGAAATCCCCAGAGCTAAGCTCTCCCTCCGCCACTATAAAACCCCTCGTTCTTCCCCTCACTCGCACCACTCCCTCTCGCTCTCAAACTCTCCTCCTAAAGCGCCAAGACGCCGCGCACTACTCCTCCCTTCTACTTCGCCGGTGAGCATGCCAACGAGCAATAACCAGAGCCTTGGCCCTTCTGAAGGCTTGCCACCATCACCTTTGTCTTCGTTGTGATGAGGTGAACCTCGGCCATCCCTTTGCCAAGCCCAAACACCACCGGAGCACTACGCTCCAACCAACCGAGCCCGCACCGGCTCCGCTTTCCCTTCTCACCAATTCAAAATTTTAAATTCATCTAAAATCAAGATCTATCCAAATCTATAATATTTTCAAATTTTGGAGTTCATTTGCATTTTATTGGAATTTGGTGGGTTATTTTCACGTGTAGACTACGACGATTCCAGAAAATTTTACGTCGATGGTTCGCATTAGACAGCAGAGTAAGGCAAGTCACACACTGTTGATCATATTGATCCCAGTTTACAAACAAACTTATGTTATTTTTAAAATTATAATGCATGCTTAATTTCTATTCCCTGTACTTTAGTTAATACCCATTTGTTATGACACCTTTGGTTTTGCGAATTCATGTACCTTGTCAACCTAGATTAAAAACTCTAGTTAGTACACTAGTATGGCTAGAGAATATTTTTATCAAATACTTAGACCTGCAAAATTATAATTTTAGGTTGGGAGAACCTTTTCACATGAAATGATAAGCTTTTAAAATGTATTCTTAATTTCGGTAAGTCAAGAAAATCTATAGAATATTTTAAAATGAAATATAAAACTTGGTTTAGACTTAGGCCAATGATAGGTGGTTGGTGCTTGCTATTATACATTGTAACTCAGTAGCTCAACATGGATACTAGACACAGGGGGTATATGGTTAGAACCTAAGTCAATTAAGGATCGGTCTGTAAGCTACTGCAATAAAGCCTAATCATACTATCACAAGACTGGTATGTGACAGTCCTAACTGACTAATTAGTGGGTCCCAACTTGAGTCTTGAATGGCACAAGAGGGGGCCTGATATGGTGGATTCCTTGTTGGGGTGAAACCTTAGCGAAGGCGTGGCTAGGTTGATGACTTAGCTTTGTAAAGGCCTTATTATGATTACTCAGTCGCACGCCCAAGGAAGCATGTAATGGCCGACACAACGAGTTAATCATATCTTGTAAGTAAAATTGTACAATCTCTGCAGAGTGTATAAACTATACTAGATAGCCGTGCTCATAGTCATAGGCATGCTAAGTAAAAATTTTCATGGATTAGACTTTGTTTTTCAAAACTGGTTTTGGATGTAAAGGAGGTATCTTTTGGGATAAAGATGGTCCAGGTGAGATGTCCATGGTTAGGTTAGTGCTACATTGGTGCATGCACTAACAGTATTATTTTGTTTAAATTTTAGTCTTTACTTATAGTATTAAATTCAACAATTTTAATCTATTTATTGTATTTTGTTAAATGTTATTTTATGCTCAAGTAACCATATAAGCCTTTCTTTGTTGCCTTTATTATTATATTGTATTTTCCTATGTGACTTGCGGAGTATAAGTTTGTACTCACCCTTACTTTATCATCTCAAGGGAGGACGACATTCATTACGGTGAGGACCAGGACGAGTAGGACGTGTCTTACTATTGTCTGCCTATGGGCAGGCTTGGGCATCACTTTTATCAGTTTGATTCCACAGTTATTTGCCTTTATTATAGTTGCCAATGAACATGGATGTAAACTTTGGCCATCAAGCCATGCTCTTTTATTTAATAAAGTTGTCATTTGTGATGATATGTATCCCTGTTATCGCTGTGTGCACTTGCTGATTCTAAACTAGTGCAATTTACATAGAAGATATGATGTTATCACCCCGGGGTCCAACGGTAAGTCGCTGGCTCTTTGCTAAATTATGCATGTTTGTTTTTACCCTTTGCTGGCTTAGGAGCGACGAGAAGTTCTTAGCCGCTACACTCCAAAATGAGAAAATTGAGTCACAGAGGCTAAAGAAGGAGAACGTCATCCAGTCCTTAAGCCTCGCGAAGGTTAATGCTACAATTAAAGCATTAGAAGAGAAAGCAAATAGTAAGTTCTAAACTTAAGACTGCTTATTTAGATATCTTTCTTGTCTTCCCTTAGGCCTCTTCTTTTGACAGAGAAACAGGTCGAAGCAAGATACACACTGAGGTCGATGATCAAAGAACTTACTCGTTTCATCAAGGAGAAGGATGAGAGAAATAAACAGCAAGAAGAGCAGCACAAAATTGAAGCTGACAAGCTTGACGCTCGACTAGCAGGTAAGAAAAAATTTACCTTTCGAACAGTTCTTCTAACTAGTCTTTTGATAAGTAATCTTCTGACCATCTTTACTCTATTCACAATGTTAGTTGTCGAAATAAAAAAACTCACTGAGTCTTCAACTCGTAGCCAGGAGGAAATGAAGTTAGTGAAGGCCATCCTTTAGGACAACGTCGACCTCCTCAACAATCTACTTGATGGGTTTGGTGTGGAGAAAATGAGTTTTTTCGGCTATGCAAGTATGATCAGACTACAAGTTGAAACACTTGAGAAGCATCTATCCACCTTGAAGACTGAACAAGTCGGCTCAATTCAGGATGTAGTCAAAGGCATTGTGAGCTATGCCTAGCAAAACTGAAGGCATATGACTAGAACCTCAACCTTCACCCAATCGATCATGACTTCGGCTGCTCTGAAGCAGAGGTAGTCTGTCTGATCGAGGAACTAGAGCCAATCAATCGAAGGGTCGTGGGGGAGATGCTACTCGACTTCGAGTAATTTGTAAATAAAATATTTGCAAAGAACATACCTTTATCAATGAAAAGCATCTGTATCCTGCAATACATCTTGTTAAGTAGTTAGTACTCGTAAGACAAAAAAAAGCAATGAAAGAGAATGAATTTACGACTAAGAGATAAAGTTGTACTGATAACTCTATCCTAGCCCCTGACTATTTACTTAGTTGATATGTATAAACAAAGCAAATAGTACAAAGTAGAGTATGCAAAGAGCAGAGTAGTTCATCAAATCATCATTGTTGAATTCGATTGTCATGTTCTGGAAGCTAAAGTGAGGAGCGAGTTGATGCTAGGAAGTTCCATCTAGTGGGTAGGACCACATGCAAAGAGGAAAGGCTTTGACTAGATGATGGTTCCTCCCTTCGACCAGGTTAATCAAATTGAAGACTTAAACGATGATAAGACAAACACTTAGGATCCCTTCTCATATATATGTTCAACATTTTCACAGACAATGCAATTGTTTTTTTGCTGATAGAAAGAGTTAGAGATGGCATGACACTAAGAAGCTCCTTCTAGTGGGCGAGATCACATGCAGAGGGGAGAGACTTCAACTAGTGGTGTCTCTTTTGACCAGTTGAAATAAATTGGATGTACTATACGTGGTCAAACAAACATAAAAAAGTCTATTGAACATACAATAATAAAGATTTGTACAAACTGAAAGCTTTCTTGAAAGAGTAGAAATCTTACACGTAAAATTTTCGTAATTGGTCGATGTCCCAAGAGTTTGAGAGAATCTAGTCGTCCTTTATAGTAAGTCATACAAAGCACGGTCATGTGACTTCGACCAGGGTGTAAGTACCTTCCCACTTAGGGGAAACCTTATTCCAATTAGATTGGGATTGAATTTTCCTCAATACCAAGTAACCTACAGTAAGGCTACGAGATTGTACCTTACGATCATAATACTTACACATGGCTTATTGATAGACTGCTAAACGGATTAAGGCTTGATTTCTCTTGTCTTCGAGTAGGTTGATGTCACCGCTCAAAGTTGCTCTTAGTTGGAGTCATCGAAGTTCTCAACCGCTGTTGACCAGATCTTTAGTTCTGGAGCAAGCATGGCTTCGGCCCCAAATACTAGGAAAAATGGAGTCTCTCCTGTCACCCGACCTAGAGTCATGCGAATCGCCCACAATACTGAAGGTAATTCTTGTACCCAAACCCCCGAATGCTTTACAAATAGTTCGAAGACTTGGGTCTTAATTCCTTGCATTATTTGGCCATTCACGTGCTCGATCACCCCGTTGCTTTGAGGATGGGTGACTGAGATATAACAAAGTTTGGTAGCCAACTTATCACAAAATTCATAGAATTTTGTACTCAAATTGCTTACCGTTGCCTGTAATTATTCGACCTAGGACGCCAAATCGAGTAATCATGCTTCTCATCATGAACCTTTTGGTGGCTTCCATTGTTACCCCAGTCACAGGTTCGGCCTCAATCTATTTTATGAATGTATCAATAGCCACAAAAAGGAACTCGAAGCCCCTGGTGCTCTGGGGAACGGTCCTAGGATGTCAATACCCTAGGTCGCAAAAGGCCAAGATAAAGGAATTGCCCGAAGAGCCTGATCCAATTGGTGTATTTACCGACTATGAAAATAACATTGTACACAATTCTTAACCAACTCTTTGGCGTTATTAAGGACTGTTGGCCAATGGAAACCTTGTCAAAAGGCTTTACCAATCAGCATTTTGTAATAGGCATGTGCTCCATTGATACCCCCATGTATATCAGTAAGGAGTAATAATCCTTCTTTCTGCGATATGCATCGCATGAGATCCCCTTGAGTACTCTGTTTATAAAGTACCCCATCGACCAAAGTATACATTTTGGCCTTTCAGGCTAGATGATCTTCTTCATAATCATCATCAAGTACTGAACCCTTGTGAAGATACTCATAGATGGGAGACATCCAGGTATCCTCATACTCTAGAGATGTTGTCTCATTAGGAGTTGTCTCTTGTGCTTCAACCAGAGATTGCTGTGGAGTTGCTCTAAGGAGACCCCCTGTGACACTTGTGATCGAGAAGAAGCTATTTGAACCAACTGGTCCACGACAAAGTTATGCTTCCAAGGGATATACTGTAACTCAAAACCGAAAAAGTGCTTCTCAAGCTTTTTGACTTCCGACAAGTACTAAGACATGGTTGAATTAGAGCATTGATACTCTTTTCTGACCTGATTCACGACTAATAAAGATATATCCTTAAGGTTGGTCTCTAGCTAAGGTCATGTCTTAGGGTCATTATTGCTCTGATACCATTTCTGTCGGGACCCAGAACAACAACTCCAAGTCCCTCTGTGTAAATCGCACTATCCCAGGAAAAGCTAACGCACACAGGATCACAGTAATGTATATCACGCAAAATCACCACAGAATATTATTAATCGAAAGTACGGCCTTATGGCCAAGTCTTACAATAAAATGGCACAAGGCCAACCGAAAAAAAGCAGCGGAAAACAGTAAAGATGGCAGATCAGCCTATTCAGCCTCCCATAGGCGAACGACTGTAAGACGCATCCTATTCGCTAAAGTAGTCCTCACCGTCGTAGTCGCCGTTGAAGTCTGGTAACAGATTTTAGTAAGGTGAGCACATAAAGCACTCTCAAGGTAAGCACACGAAGTGCTTACGTAAATTACACCAGGGATTTTTACAGAGTAGATGCATGCATAGGGATAACAAAAGAAGGCTTAACAAGTTATTTATGTGAAGAGCAGTAATTGAATTTTAAATATAACCATGCAAGTATGAAAGCTGAATTTTAATACAATATATGAAACACTATTTGAAACAAGTAATATTGTTAGTGTAGGCTCCGACCTACACTAACCTAACCACGGGAATCCACCCGGACCATTGTCAAAACCACTGTTATTTGTCCGAATACCCAGTTTTTATAAAAACCAAGTCTAATCTGTGAACACGGCTATCCAGGATAGGTTTTACTCTGTAGAGGTGTACAACTTTACCCACAAGACATTCCCTCTCACTTGAGCCACGCGAATAACACACTGCCTTAGGTGTGCGGCGGAGAGTTCATGACAAGGCTGTTCCGATGATCCATAGCCAAAATAACCACGCCGGCACTAAGGTTTCACCACAACTCGAATCCACGAGTTGGAGCCCCCTCTGGTGCCATGTGAGACTTCTTGCAGCCTACGCCACGCTCACATTCAGCCTATAGCGAAATTATATTTGGAACTTCACAAATTACTTAGCCAGGTCCGTCCCATACCGGACTTGTGGTAGTACGAAGTGACTTCGTAAAATGATCCACAGAAACGGTCCTTAATTTGACTTAGGCTCATCCATATTCCCTCATGCACGACAATCAACTAGGTGTCACCAAACATGAGGCATGCCAGCACCCTACCACCTAACCAGTAGCCTAAGTCCAAACTAGTTTTCTATTTTCATTTTTAAATTATTTCATAAACTTTCTTGGTTCACCGAAGTCAAGAATTCATTTAAAAAGACTGTCATTTCATGTGAAATATTTGATCCCACCTAAGATCATACTATGCCAGGCTAAGCAATTCGATAAAGTTCCTAGTCAATACTATGGTACTAACTAGTTTTCAGCTAGGGTGACAAGGTGTATGGATTCAAGATTCAAATTGGCTATAATCAAGGATCATGGGTATAACTACAATTTAAATCAAATTTAAATTACGCTTGAATAAAGTACGCATGCATATATAGTAAAACAACATAATTAAATTTGAAGTATCAGAGTCAACATGGTCAAAGGTGTAACTTGCCTTGCTCAAACGTCGTCGAAATCGAACTCTCCGGAATTGTCGAAATCTAAACGCGAATATTTAAATTCCAATTCAAAAACAAAATTCAAATAAAATTCAAAAATTCAAAAGGAGGGCAGAAATGAAAAGTTCATGATTTTAGAAAAATTTAGAAATTTAACCGGGTCAATTTGGAGTTAAAATGAAAAATTTACAGCCTTCTAAAGTTTTAATACAATTAAAAAGAAAAAACTCAATTTCTAGATTTATTTTTAAACCCAAAAGCATTTTTGACGTCAGCAGATAATTAAATGAATTAATTTTCTAAGGGAAAACTGGGATTATGACGTCAGCACCTTAATTCATTTTTGGCCGAATTATTTTTAAACTGAAAAACAGGATTATGATGTCAGCATGATGTCAGCCCTGAGATTATAAAATTCTACAACGAGACTGACATGCGGGCCCAGCCCACGGTGGACCGAATTTGCGGACCAGTCGCAAGGCTGAGGTGGCGCGCAGTTGACGGAGTGCGACGTGGCGCTTGCGTGGCTTGTCCGGTGCGGATGTGGCATCCACCGGGCTGCCACCTCAGCCCGACGCTGACGTGGCAGGGCAGTAGCGGCGGTGGGCTCCGGGACCAACGGTCGCTGGAGCTCCGGCAGGCGGTGGCGCCGACCGAGAGTGCAGAGAGGAAGAGGGGCACGAGGGGAGCATCCTGGTACCTTGCACGAAGCCCGAGGGTGGCCGGAGTGTGCTAACGATGGCGAGGAGCGACGGCAGAGGGAGGTCATCGGCGGCGAGGTCGTCTCAGCGGCGGAGGGGCTCGGAAATGAGGTGGAGGAGACGCGCCGCGCTTCCCTGAAGCTCGGAGTGGCGGCGGCGTGGCACGAGAAGCTTCGAGGCGGTGGTGATTGCTCACCGCAGTCCTACCGGCGGCGGGGAGGGAGGATGCACGGGGCGGCGATGCTAAAGGTGTGCTCAGGTGAAATTGAGAGAGGGGAATGGAGTGGTGTGGGAAGGGGATACTCGGGTAGGCCTTATATAGGGGAAGGAGTAGTAACGCCCGAGAAATTGCTCGTCGGACTTGAATCGGCCTGAGCACCAATAGGCTTAATTGCGAGGTAAAGGAGGGGGTAACGGGCGGCTCGGGTATGGCAGTGAAAGAGGGAGTAAATGTGCAATAGCTCGAGCGAAATCGGCGGAAGAACCCGAAGGTTTAATTTTTTGGTTGCGAGCGTTAATGGCGGCAGCGGCAGCGGTGATCGCGCGGGGAGGAAGGAAGGTGGCAGGGAAGACGGATCTGACATGCGGGGGCTACCGGTCAGCGAGAGAAAGAAAAGAGAAGGAGAGGGAGGTGACGGTCGAATTGGTGACAGGTGGCAGGGGAGAGTATGCGGCCCGTTAGATCCCCAGCGAACCGTTAAGTGGAAGCGGACGGGTGCGATTCGATTCGACAACGGGGGTTCAATCGGGGCCGTTCGGGTGAGGGCCGAAGGGTTAAGTGGCTACGGACGGTGAGGATTTAATCCGGCAACACCAGATGGCTTCGATTTAAGCCACTTGTCGGTTAGAGGGGAGGGGAAGGCGGGCGAACGATAAGTGGGGACGGATGGACGAGATTAGCTCGGGAGGATGGAGGGCGGTCCGATGCTTGACACTTGTCGGCCAGAGAGGAGAGAAAGGCAGGGCAGATGGTCAAGTAAGATCGGACAGTTGGGATGAGGCCCGACGGCGGGGAAGGCTCCAATGGACGACACTTGTCAGCCCAGAGAGGGTTTTGGGTTTAATTTATTTTTTTGATTTTACAGAAATGATAAGGAGGCTTTAAAATACTCAGAAAATACCAAATCAAATTTAAAAATTCCAGAAAAATTCAGGGAATCATCTGGAACTTTACTAGACTTAATAAAAATATTTTCAACCCAATTTGATATTCAGATTTTTGCAAAAACACAAATTGACTTTAAAAGGAGAGTTTTAAATCTTTATAAATTCCTGAAAATTAATATAAATACATATTTGGCTTAGGAAAAAGAAATACACTTGAATTGACTTTCATAAAATGAAATAATTTTATTCTGATTTTTATAAAATGAAAATTTTCACTTTTCTTTCTTCGAGGCTTGAAGTAAAATCCAGAAGGATCCAAATTAAATCTAGAAAACCCTTTAAAGGAAAAGAAATTTTTGGGATGTTACACTAAGATCGTCATAGTTTCCTATATATGTGATAGTTTACTTAGAGATTGTCAAATACAACTGTTTACTGGGTAGTTATAAGGTAGCTTTCGGATTTACTATAAAACATATGGGGATAAGCGATCAAGATGGAATTTATCCATCCTATGTGACGAGAGAGATATCTCTAGGCATTTTGATGTTGATGTATTAAGAAAGTGCATGGCATGCCAAATGTGATTGAGGTGTCAATCACAACTAAGTAATCCACTGCATATTCGAGTGAAGAATTGAGTTATCATAAAATGGCACACACTTAAGTTCAATCTGGTATCATGAGGCAAAGAGATCAGTACATGAGCGCTATATAGGTTCATCCGATATGATTTTTATGTATATTTGAAAGTCGATATATCCTACAAGAGACCGCTACTAACTTGTAGACTGAAAATGAGTTTTCAGACCACGCTGAATATATATGAATCTACAAGGTCTCATGCTTAATAGGTTGAAATACATCAGTTCAGATTGGATCTATTACTAATGGGTCAGGTGGGCTTCACTCCTTATTAGGCCCCTAATGTAGGGTTCCATCAAAAGGCTATATTAAGAGAGGCATGGAGTTGAGAGATGTATTTGGTCAACACCAATCAAAATCCTAGCCTTCACCTCTCACAAACCCTACCATATACATTGGTGCTAGCACATTGATGCTGATCAGGACGATCGCGATAGATGGTTGGCTAGAGAATGATCGACTATTTCTACTACACCGATGCACGCTACGTTAAACAGGCTGCTCCAACTCTACTTCTGTTACACTGCCATCTAGTGGTAATAATTTATGATATCTTATTCACATAGCTTTTTAGTTTAGACAGTAGGAAATTCTAATCTATACTGTAGTCTGCCTGAGTCGCAGCGAAGGATCTGCCAATTCAAAAGTCCATGTCAAAATTGCTGTCTCAGAGTAAACGTCAGGTAGCCATTGGACCTGCAGGCCAGCTTGATTGTCGTTCAAGGGCCCCGCCCGGCCGTCCCTTCTGAATGATCGATCTTTGCATGCATGCATGCATGTCTCATCACAATAATTTAGGGCTTAAGATCGGTTTTCCTATCAATAAACTTTTTCTCTACCGTTGGTGAATTCATAAGTGGTGAGAAGCTGTATCATCTTCTAAAGAAACCTGTGTGCTAACTTGCCTGCCTACCTAGCAATATATGAACACCAATACATGACTTTTGTGCCATTTATTTAACAAAGTTATGCTTTCAAAGTTGGTATTTGCCGTCTTTCTAAACATGTCTTCATAAAAATCTTGTATTTACAGGGAATGCTTCAAGCGAATGCTCCTAGTAATCGCCTTGTGACAATGTGCATTTGCATCTGAATTATCCAATGGTAAGAATGAGGATAGTTATCCCTTCCATGTTTACACACTTGTCCTTAGAGAAGCAAGCTATCGCCAATACTCCTTTTTTTTTACGGAGGAATTGCCAATAACATCTTAATGTGAAGATCGAACGAATATGGTTGATTTACAAGCTGACCAGATGGCTAGGGATTGTGTTTGCTTTAGCAGGCCATGGGAAGTGTGCTCCAAACAAATGTGTCCCTGTGTTTACAAATGCACTTAAAGCTGTGTGCCTCTTATTTGAAAGTCCAAATTGAGATATAGTTGGTATAATTTGTCTTAGGTAGTTATGAATAGTATGGAGAAAGAATCAGAAAATTGAAGTTCTTTAGGACAGACTCTGTTAATTGTTGATTTGATGCGCCTTTTTTTCTGTTTGACCTCAATAAAAACCTTTTTCTTACTCGTTCAGAGCTACAGTAAATAATTAGCTTAGTAGAATGGCATGGGCTGGGCATATGAACTACTCGATAAGAAAATGAACAGGTGAAACACACGAGGAGCAGCTTGCGTATCGCCATCAGACGATCAGATTCTTTTTGTCTTCTACCGTGTCCTAAGAATTCTCGACCTAACATCAGTAGTGGAGACCAGAGTTCTTCCCTTCCCTTCCAAGAAGAGAATAATAATAATAATAATAATAATGAAGTTCTTTTTTTGCGAGGGAATAATAATTAAGTCCTTGCATTGCATAGCACAAGAGACTACCAGATGCATTTGACCACTGTAATCAGTTTATTAAATTTGCAATCGCTTTTGAGTCTTACAAATTTCGTTTGACGGCTTTAATTACACAGTGTTTCCCAACGATATATTCCGTACTTCAACTAAATCCTCTGAAAACGTAGCATTTCAATGAGAAAATGCATGCTTAATTTGACACCAAACTATGATCCAAGACAATAATTTTCAGATCGAACCGAGCTTTTGTTGGAAAGAAGACCGGCTAGTGATCATTGCAACAGCAGTGACCGAGTGTGCGGACACAAGAGCTAGCGATCCTTCTTTTTTGACCACCTATCATTCCATTACATATTCTCAATTGACAGTAACGGTTTAACTACCGTCGATCCTTCTATTTGGTCCCTCATACTTTTTTTCACTTTGGTCCACATGTAATGATGCGCGCATCAACCCTTAGCTTGTATTTAGCTTTCCAACAGCAAGCCCAATCAAATACTCCATACGGATTATTCTTTTTCCGTAACCAATTTTGTAACAGTGACATTGTAGCAACCAGCAGCTAGTGATTAGTTATGACTGTAGCTCTTCTGCATTGGAAATGTGCTAAACTTGACGCTTAGCTAAGTCGTTGTCACGACGCTGGGCCTGCCAACGAAGCATCACCCGATAGGAATCAAATCTCCTCCAACAGCCAGAAACGCAAGGGTTCTTCAAGGCCTCCCGCCTCTCGGTTACGCTTGCAATGTGTGTTCGAGTTTTGCATGGAGGAGGTGCAACTGAGAGATGGCTAATTAACTAAAACATTTTCAATAATGGTTGGGACAGTAATTAAGGGTATTATTTATTGGACGAATTGGTAATGTGTATCACGCAAATCAGTGTGCATGGATGATAGTACTGGATGCCAGATTGCCAGGCATGAGTGGCTGCGATGCATGCTTTGAAGCTAGCTTATAACACCTGTCGTCCAGCCTTTCGGGCCAAGTAACATGTTCTTTCCCGGACTTGCCGTGTGAACAGTTGTTAGTGTTGGGAAACGGCATTGGCCAAAGGCCTTAGCTCACCATGGATATCTCATAATTTAGTCTATAAATAGTTATCTTAATCATTATATTTATACTTAATAAAAAACAATAAAGAAAGAGGAGTTCTCCCACATCTCTTGTATTTAATCTATTATTTTATTATATAATTCTGTGATTGATCCATCTTTCTTTCCTAGGAGAAATTGTTCGGACTGGATTCACCAGCGACGGTTCCTCAACACGTTATCAGCACAAATCGCTCTGGTGGATCGAATGTAATCATCGAAGTATTCGTTGATTAAATTGCTTATGTAGATCACTTTAAATTCTGCAAGTTTCGCTTCTTAGATGATTTTCTACGGTGCAAATCCACTATAATCTACTGCGAGCAGACTGGAAGTCACCGGCACAATGCCAATCAAATAGATAACGTGAAAAGAGTAGATGTTGATTGTACAATAGATTGATTATAATAATAATAATAATAATAATAGTCCCCTCACGCACCGCCACTGCGCGGCCACGTGTGGGCGGCACGACCCCATTCAGGCGGCGCAGCACGGCAGTCAGGGCGGCTACATGCAGGCAGCGTTCAGCCCTGTATAGGTGACGTGGCTTTGACCGGCGCGTGACTCGGAGCTCGGCTGTGTTCGGGCAGCAAGGGCCACCGTGGCTCGACTGGTAGCCTCGTGCGAGAGGCGCAGCGCTATGATCGATGCAGCTAACTGCGTTGTCATGCATCATTTTTTTCTTTTCAGATCTACGGTGCAATCAATATCTACCATTTTGTACAATATACCGATCGACATTATGCCAGCGACTTCAAATCTACTCGCAGTAGATTAAAGCGGATTTGCACCGTAGAAAATAATATAGAAAACGAAATTTGCGGAATTTAAAGTGATCTAGGATCTAGATGGACAATTCAATTTACAAGTGTTTCGATAATTACCTTCGATCCACCAGAGCAATTCGTGTTGAAGAAACATTATTGGCGAGTCCAATCCAATCGATTCCTCATATACAAAAGAGATAGATCAAATACAGAATAGTGTAAATAATAAATTAAACATGGAGAGATAAAATAGGAACTCCGTTCTTTATTATTTTCTTTATACATATATATAACTTTATAATGATTAAAATTCTTATTTATAAATTAAGTGAAGAGTATCTATGATGATTCGGACTTGCGGACCCAAACCAGTTTCCCAACACAACAGGCCGCCAGGCGACGTCGCGACGATGACTGATTGCGTCGAGAGAGCGCCATAATTTTGCCCCGCCGACAGCGCGCCCCAACGGCACCCGACACCCGTCCCGGCGGTGCGCCCTCTGGCTCGGTCCTTCGCCGCCTCCCCCCGCACCAACGTCGAGAGAGGCCTGCATGCGCGACCCACCCCCACCCACCACGTTACCACCCCCCCCCCCCCCCATTGATTCGCCCTCACGACCGCACCCGTCCGTGCCGCGGCACTCGGTCGCGTCTCCGCCTATTTACCCCCCGCCGCTTCGCTTCCATCACTCGCACTTGCGCTTCCACTCCCACTCCCCCTGCCTACTCAAAACACACGTTCGCAATGGCGCAGGCAGCCGTCCTCTGTGCCGCGCTGCTCTGCTGCCTCTTGGCGACGCACTCCCTCGCGCAGTCGCCCGCTGCCGCGCCCGCCAACTCGCCGCCCAAGTCCTCCAAGGCAACGCCGGCGCCGGCCGCCTCGCCTACCGCCACTCCTTCCCCGCCGGCTGACGCGTCAACCCCCGCCGCCGCGCCGTCCACCACCCCGGCCGCCCCCGCGCCCAAGTCCTCCCCCGCCACCCCTGCACCAGCCGCCGCGCCCACCACCCCCGCCACCCCGGCGCCGGCCGCGTCTCCGCCCAAGCCCAAGGCCAAGCCCCCCGCGCCTGCACCCCCTGCCAAGGCAACTGCCCCGGCGTCTCCGCCGCCGAAGGCTGCGCCTGCCCCAGCTACCCCTCCCCCGGCGGCCAGCCCTCCCACGGCGACCCCTCCCACCGTAGAGGCACCGGCGACCGCTCCCCCGGCGCCCGTTCCCGAGGTGCCAGCCACCGCGCCGGCCCCGGTGACCAAGCCCACCGAGACCCCCGCGCCCGCGCCCGCCAAGAAGAAGAAGCCGTCGTCATCGTCCAAAAACAAGAAGAAGAAGAAGGGCGCCTCCGCCCCGGCTCCGGCCGCCAAGGCCTCCGAGGCGCCCACCTCCGCCGCCGAAGCCCCCGGGCCCAGCGGCGACTCCGCAGCGGCCGACACCGCGGTACGCTCACTCACTTCACCATTGTCCATTGTTGCACCTACGTCAGATCAGATGCACACTAAACTCTAAACATAGCAATTAATAGTATGCAATGATACGGAGTACTATGCTTTGCAACGGTCCAAGTACTATGCGTCGCCGTCGGTGGCAGAATGTAGCCGTTGGTGCACCGACAGACGCGAAGGGGGAGGTCGTGTCTGCCTCGGGAGCAACCGCTGCCCGCACGTTGCCATGCACGGCAACCGCTTCGCTCGCTGCCGTTTTCCGGTTGCTCTAACTAGAAGTATGTTCAGACCTATTCCCTGTAGACTCTCAAAGCCGCCGCTCGATATCGAGGTAAAAAAACTGTAGGAACTTTTTTGTAAAAATTCAGAAGTTTATATGTAAGAACCAGAGATTTATATATAATTACCAAAAATATAGAGACTTTTTAAGGGAAACGACACGTGGGAGGGCTGGCTGTCCGGGAATCCACCATCTTTGATATATAGAGTATACTAATTACGAAACTACTAGAGTACTACTTCGTTGGGTACTTGCTGGTCCATCAATACTTTCAGAGGTAGCGGCTCATTAATTAGTTGAGGCCTGCTCATTAATTAGTTGAGGCCTGAGATGGAGTAAATTACAATTACAGGAAAAAGCAAACTTTCACAGCGTCATCAACGTATCCTTGTTTATACGCTCACATTGTTTTGTTTATCGGCAGTGGCAGATGAACTGACCAAACGTGTGCAATTGTCGTTGCTGCTTGTTGTGCCGTGCAGAGCGCCGCAGGAAGGAGCACGGAGAGGATGGCGGGCGTGATCGTGTCGGCCATCGCGGTGGCGCTGCTCGCCTAGGTCCCGACGAGAGGCCGCGCGATCCGATGCGATTGATACGTTGTGGCCTGGCTCTGTCCCCCGCGGCGGCCAGGCCGGTTCTCTTTGATTCACTTGTGCGGATTCTCTACTGCTTTACTCAGCGAGGTCACAGATGATACCCCGGGGATACTGCATGTGTACTGTTAACATCTATTCATCTTTATATTATTGTTATTACGTTGCGACATTGCATTTTACTCCTCTTCTACATCTCCCTTCTCAAGACATGTTGAGCACACCCCAAATGAATGAATGAAACTAGGACTCGTGTGGTGTGGATGGGGTAAAAACTAGCACTCTACGCTCATGCACCCCGCGCTCCACACCATTGGGAACTCGTCCAGCCCCATATATATATATATACACATATATACATATAAATATATATTAAATACATATATATAAACATACACTTACCATCACTCGATTTATGACGTTTTTTAGCTATAGAAAAACCTATATTGTTAGTTGCAATGACATATTTCTTTGGCCGCCTATCCCACAATTTACGAATACTTGGAGTATACGGTTGTCAGCTGCCCACCCGGCCGAGCATGGGTTGACATGACAACCACATATCTGGCAATTGTTTCATTGCTTTCACAGACCTGGCCTGACCCGATCGATCGGCATGCATCAAACAAGAACTCCTAGGCTCGCTAGCAGCTCTGGGCCGCGAAGAACAGCTGCATGCCAGCTCCGAATGGTACGCCATTAAACATCCTCGTGATGGGTATTTAAGATTTGTTACGTTGTGCGTGCTCATGGAGGTCGTACGTGCGTAGGGCCCACTGTCTACGCTGATTTCCATCCCATAGCAGATAGCTAGCAATGGCATGCCCCCCGGTGGGCCATTCTATTTTGTCCTCTTCTTTTCATCGTTTTCCACCTACTACAAATGGCGACAAAATTTTACTGTTAAGTAATGTACCATGTACAGACCTAATTAAGATATCACAAGCATACGTTAAAAGTAGAAATAAATTGTCCGTTTTTTTATATATGATTAGTGTTTTAGATGATCTGATCAATGCATACAGCTTAATAGAATCCATTAGAACTTTGTCAACACAACCCCGCGCTCCCACCGGTAGGCTATGCAAGTTTGTGTTTGTTGGGTGGTCTAATTACAAGACTGGCGGTCCAGATTGACCATGTAAATGCGTAACCAGTGTTTGATCGATCAGATCCGATGGTACAGTATTGTTGAGTTAGCTCGTCTATCCGTCTGATCAAAGGCTGAGGGGGGTCATTTCGGCACTTTTCTCGGATGCAATTGAAGCACTGGGAATTACTCCATGTGCATCAACCGTGTACGATCCTGTTGGGTGAAGCTAGCAGTAGTAGCCTTGCACACACTGACAGCGTACGGGTGGTGCAATTATTGGTCATGTCGCCCCGAGGTCATGTACATTTAGCTTTCAATTAACATTTGAGGCTATGGCTGAAGGTTTATATATATGATTAATGATTTTTATTTTTGAAACAAGTGTTCATACGAATGCATTGTATATCGATAAATTATTTTAAAAAAATTATCTTAATAAATTGTTGTGAAAATATGATGACTTCGGTTTGTTTGAAAAACCATAAATCCTATGTCATAACTTATATATCGAAAGAACCAGACCAAGCTAGGCTAGCTACGAGCTGATCCTGCATTCATTGTGCCGGCTGATTCCTTTCTTTCCTGCGTAATAATGGAAATTATTCCTTTATCAAAGGAAGATTCCATCCTATCGATCCGTCCTACGTGAGCACCGACAACTGTGCAGCTCACGGGAGTGTGCTGATCGGTAGCATCCCTCTTACTAGCTAGTCCAAAACTCCTACTACTAGAAGTGTACGAATGCCACATTGAACAATTCGACGGACGCATTGCTCGCCGGCGAACTAAAATACGTCCAGCATCTTTTTCTTTAATGTTCAACAAGTTTCAGAACATATTCGGCCGAGGTCTATTGTGTTCACATCGCATCGTACCATACCAACTCGATCCGATCACTCCATCGTGCCATACCATATCAGTCCATATTGTCACCAGCTAAATCTAGACACGGCGCAAAGTCCGTTGTACCGGTATTCGTACCGTACTAGTCTAAGTCTAACTCGAGTACCCATTTAATTAAAAACTAGTTAAAATTGAATTAGTTGTATAAAAATATAGGCACAAATAACGTTAAAATTGAATTGTATTTTGTATATTTATATAGATACTAAGAGTTTGTCGAAGAAAGTGTGGAAATAGCAAGTGTGCCTTTCCTTATGTTAAAAAAGCTCTGAAGTTTGGAACTGCTATTATATTTGTTAAACCTCAAACCAACAGAGTGTAAGAACAATACAATTAGCAATAGTTGCATGCAAGAACAAAGACTCACCTTGTGTTTGTATATGTGTAATGAACTAATGACTCGAAAAGCCCAAATAGCTCAAGACTCACCTTGTACTCTAGTACCTGGGAGTCTGAGACGATGCTACCAATCTACCATGGCCAGCCCTGTAGTCAAAAAGAGTACGCATTTGCACATTTGCAGTGTATACATGATGGAATATTGCAAACCATGTTCCCTTTGCCTATGTATACATGATGGAAGACTGCAGACCATCGGTTTCTACCATTCTTAATGGGTTCCTACTATTTACATGTGACTACTAAATTAATTAATTATTTAAATTATCATCAAAATTATTTAAACAATTATTTACCAATTTAATCGGTGCGCATTAAATTTTAATCTATTGATGACATTAAAATTATTTTTAATAATCATAAATATTTGTTAGTAGGGGTTTATAATTTAATACAACTAACAAGATTTTACTAAATAATTTAACCTTAAATAACTACGAAGAATAATTTTTATTAGATGCGCGTTTAATTTCTTTCCTCTCTTTTCTTTTTTCTTTTTGTTTCTTTTCTTCTCCTCTTCTCTTTTTTTCTCTTCCTCTCTTTCCTTTTTTTCTTCAGCGGAGCATTGGCCTTTCGACCTTATCCTCCCAGACTCCCCCATAATCCCTATTCTTTCTCCCGGCCTCCCCCATTCTTCCTCACTCTCTCTGCACGAGCAGGAGAGGCGGAGAAGGAGTGCACGAGCAGGCGGGAGGTAGGAGTGCACGAGCAGGAGAAGGGAGCGCGCAGGAGGGAGGCAGAGCGGCTGGCGAGAGGCAGAGTGGAGTGGCGGCGCAGGGGGCGGAGTGCTGCGTGGGAGGCTAGAGGCGCGGAGCTAGATCGATGGCGATCGTGACCTCTACTACGCCGAGAGCCAGCTCACCAGCAACAGATGGGCGGTCGGTGATTGGGGCACCAACAACGAGTTCATCATTGACAGCTCACTCGTTGAGCTGCTATCGTCGGATGTCTTCGCGTGGGATGCTACCGTCAACATCAAGGCCATCTCTGGTAGTCCGGTATGCTCCTTTAGTCCTTCCCCCCTATTCTCTCTCTCTCTGCTCTGTGATGGCTTGTGGTTGTGGGGTCACTACGACGGGAAGCGAGGCCAAGGCCAAGGTGGCCGCCGGTGCTGGCGTGTTGGCCGTGCCCCCCTTGCTGGCGGTGCTCACTGGGGCGGGTAGTCCTAAGCATGGCATGATTTGTTGTGCCGTGCCGTGCTACCCAACGGGTTGGATTTTCATACCCAACCTGGCCCACCACATGACGTGCCTGTGCTGTGTTTGGGCCATACCGGACCAGTTAGGCCTCGGGCTAGTATAGATAAGCCCGACCCAACTCCTAGCTCTAACTCCGAGTAAGAACGATGTGGGTATGAGTACACTACGATGAGTACTACAAAGTAATATAGTCCTTTGCCTCATGAAGCTCCTTGTGAGTGCTACTCAAGATGATACAGGATTTGGATTTTTTTGTTGTAATTTTCGGTTTAATAGACTATATGATAAAAATAAATCAATCTAAAAATAAGGATAAGTATTCTATTGGTAAACTGCGCTATAATACCAAGATGATATGGGGTCGCCCAATCTTCTCGACGTAGAATGAATACTCACATGAGTTTTAATGAATCGTAATGATCCTCCAATGCAATGCAAGGGACGAACACTTTTTAATCCACCAAAACACGCTCATATTGATTTCGCTGACCACTATGCAAAGATCTACCATGTACCCAATTCCCAGCGGAAAGGCTGAACGATCTTGATTAAAGAACATGTCTAATTCTTCTTAGAATTTTGGCAATTACAAAGAACTCAAATAAGAACTTTTAGTAGATTGATTTCTATCAAAGGTGATCTTCCCAACAATGGGAGAGTACAAGGGTTTTTATAGTGCCTTCCCTAACACACGTAAGGAAAGCCTTGGCCGAATCAATCTTTTATTCGGTCAAGGTTTTCTAATCCAACTTCTTAAATTTAGCTATTCGGACTCCTTTAATTTCAGACTAAACCCCTATTTGAATACAAGACCGAAACTTTAGATAGATTCGGACATGTTTTGACATACAGGCCATATCTTTTTCATGCCATGGAATGTGTGATAACGTGGTTGCTTGGTTTTGAACTTCCCTAGCCGCATGACAATCTCGTGAACTCCTTCCTATAGGTTAATTTCTCGCCCAAGCTTTACTTCCCAAGTCTTCACATAAGTCATATCTAAGAATATATAACAAATTAGCATGAGGTAGTATCCCAAACTCATCATCAACTAAAGGAAACTCCTTAAGAAAGAAAAGTATCTGTTTATTTAAAAGTTTGGCTCTTGCCCTCGTCACTAGGCTCTCAGGTTCTTACACATTCTCATGCATGCTTATGCCGTCGAATCTCTATACTCCATTGGAGTGTTTCTAAAATTCTAATTATATTACCAGTAGTATATGTATTATCGTCTACTTGTTTCGCTAGTCGCTATATCGTTAGCAATTCGTGTTAACTTTGGTAAATATGGTATTTGCTGATACCGTACCAAAATAAATTAGGATTTACCAAAATCAAATTGTACTTCTAAAAATATTGTATATAACTGAACTACTAACACCGTATTTATTATATATATCATATATACCGAACTAATTAAATTGAAAAAATCGATTGTACAGCTCTAAACACAGAGGACACGTACATGAGTAGTCTCGATTCATGCCAGTGACTGGCGTACCTATCGTCACGAAGCAATGAGTCAGTGACGACAGAGATTGCACACTGCCGACGCCGTAGGCGTGGCGAAAAATTCCCCGAGGAGCAAGCTCGATAACAGCATATTTGAGGTTGGTGGTTGTGCATTGCTCCTTTCTTTAGCCTCTTATTGCCGTGAGTGCCACGCAATTCCATAATGATGAAATACTAGGGTTCTTCTGCAGTACAATTCAGCCAGGACTAAAAAGGATTTGTAAAAGGAAAAATGATGTAAAGCTATCTATGATTTGTACGATGATGATTACTGCTGCAACAGAAGGTGCACAACTGATTCCTCGAGAAAAAAGAAAAGGAAAACAAAAGAAAGTCACATGTACAACGGGGATAAAAAAGGTGTCAGCGCTAGAAACACGCAAACTAGAGAAGATTTGCTGCGCCTCGTGCTATGGCTACATACACGCGCCTCAACGTGGCATCGGATTGACTCCCGATCTGTAGAATAAAAATGAGCAAAATCACGGCCCAATTCTAAGGTCTGAGGGGCTGACACTTCGCAGGCCATATTGTTCTGCTCAAAAGACAGCATAGCAATGGTCTGATCTTTTAAACTTATGATTTATAATTTATATCATTCGTTGAATAAATAGTTAGGATAGTTTTTTTATCGTTATTTTAAAGTGATTTATCGACATAAGTTTTTTTAAACAGCTTATTAGGTTATCGATATTTAGTTTGTTTTCACAAACGTTCGTATTAGGATAAAAAAATTATTGTTCGCTATTGAAAAGAACGCACCCAATAGCATCCTAGTGGGCTTGCCGCGTGTCCGGGCCGATTGGGATTCGAACGGCCCAGATGAAGCTTTTGCATAATCAGACGCCCAAGACAACGGAACGGCTCCTGCAAAACCTAAAAAATGTACGTGTCCATGGAGTGGACTAAGCACAATTGATCCAGCCCAGCCCGGGCATCCTAGGCCGAAAGCTCCACCTCGGACGGACATGCCTGCTTGCCTGGTTGTACTTGCCCATAGAACTAAACCGGACATATTTTATTTTTTCATTAGAATACCGGCCCGGTTTAAATGGTCATATGGTCGAGTTTTGTTTCCTTGATTGCCAGGCCCTTGTCAACTTGAAAATTTTGTAGTGGGCCTGAGGCCAGCAGCCCAGGACGTTGCGATTCGAGTTCGCAAGTAACAGAAGCCTCTAAAAAAAGCAACTTACCGTGTGGTTCAGGAATTGATTTAGAGGACGTTCGGAATAGCGACGACTTCTGATTAAAATTTTATTGTAGTTGGTTGATTTTTTACTGTAATTGAGTTAGGTTATTGAACATAATTAAATTTAAAAAATATAAAAATAAAAACGATATGTTAATATATTACGAATAATACAAAAGAATATAAAAAAAACTAAACAAAAAAAAACTAAAAAAATAAAATTGCTACAGAAAATCAAAAGCCGAACCATGGTCCAACGCCCGTCGATGCACATTTCTCGACGCTTTGCTCAACAAGTCAACAATCGACGTCACCTACAGAGCTTATCTGTTGCGTCGATCAATTATCTGTTGCGCATGATCCGGATTTAACCAAAAAAAAAAAAAAAACCAGCGGGTATCAAGAGCCAATCACTCAATCAGTGAGGATGGTAAAACCTATAGACATGACGTGAGATTTTTTAGATAATCAATTTTTAAATAATATTACATAAATATACTATCAACTAAAAAAATCATAGAAAAAACCATTGTTGGCATTTGAATTGGCGACAGAATCTCTATCGCCATTTCAAATAGTGACAAAGATTATATCACCAATTCAAACACCGACAAACTCTCTATCGTCGAACGAGCGGATGATAGAGAGCCACGTCGATGTAACGCTCTAGCAATTGTCAAATGAATTGGCGACAGAAGCCAACCAAGATTCAGTCGTCATTTCAAATGGCGATAGAGATTGGGACAAAAGACATGCTACAAAGAATGAAAAAAAATGACCGAAAATCATTGTAATTCAGTGAAAATAGCAAAGAGGCTAAGAACAGAACAGGAGAGAAGAGGAGAGGAGAGGAGAGGAGAGGAGAAGGGAGCAGGAAAAGGAGTGGACCTCTGCATCGCAGAGGTGAATTATTTGTTTGTTTGTAGATTTTATTTTGAAGCCCCGGTAGGTTAGCAAATAAAATCATTGATGTGTAATTGTATCCGGTAGTCGTCAGATGTGTAAATAGAGATGTTTAGTTATGTTAGATATATATATGTACTGTAGTTCTAGATTTGTAGTCCTGTGACGTTGTTTGTGTGGACTTACAGAACTTTCAGTCGTAGTGCACCACTTAGTTTGGTAGTCTTAGATATGGTAGATAGATTTATTTGAAAATAGATGATGCAATGTACATGATCCATTGTTAGATCCGTGCGCTGCAAAGGTGAAGCATGAATGGTAATTTTATTTTTGCAGGACATGTACGAATAGTCATCTTTGTCTAGGGTGTAGCATGTTGGAGAAGTACCCTTGTTTGCAAGTTTTTTTAGCAGTGGATTTGTTATTTGGTCTAATTAGCATATATTTCCACTAACTTCATGCATATATTTCCACTAACTTCACAGCTATCATTAACATGAGATTAGTTGTCGGCTGTTTGACAGGTATGCCTGACTGAGTAGTTTTCAAATACACTATAGAGAAGGGGTTCTATAGATGGGTGAAGGAGTTGTCCTGGATGATTTTTCACCCATGACGATCGGTCTATCAAACGCAGAGCAGTGTCCATGAGGCATTGTTATGAGATGGTTGTACCAATTGTCTTGCTAGATCATGCATTGTATGACCTGAAGTTGTGTGGCGTTGCTACTTGGGCACGACAACGCATGCACTGGGAGCTAGTGGAACTTAAGGGGCCAAACTCGTGGAGGTCCTATGTCAGATTTGTGACAAAGCATGGATGACTACTAGTCTTATTGGCACAAGCCTATGAGAAAGTTCACCAGGCTCACGCAATGAAAGAAGGGGCAGGTGGTTTCGACTCGGTGAAAGCTGAGACTAAAGACCCTCCTATGCTCGAAGTGTAGGTAGGGCTGTAAACAAGCTGAGCTCGAGTGAGTCTGACCTCCCAAGCTTAAGCTTGGTAGAAGCTCAAGCGAGCCTGAGTTAGGGTTCGAGCCTGTACCTTGGCTCGAGCTTGGCTCGAAAAAGCTCGATAATAATAAAAAATAATTTAATATGCACTAATTTTTAATAATAAGAAAAGCTCAACTCGAGTAATCTCGGTAAGAGTAAAAAATAATTCAATATGCACTAATTTTCATTAATAGAAAAGCTCGAATACGAGCTCGGCTCGAGTAAGCTCGGTAAGAGTTAATATGTATCAATATTTAGGCTCAAATCGAACTCTAATGAACTACTTTAGCTCAGATCATTGAAACTCATGATCTCAGGATGAAGTTCGAACTCGACTTGTTTAGAGTTCAAGCCAAGTTCAAACCGAGCCCAGAGCCAGCTGAGGTTGAACAGCTCATGAGCTTCGAGCTTTTTTTACAGTCCTAAGTGTAGGATCCCATTGGGATTACAGATGAAGGTGAGCTGATCGAAGCCTTAGTGGGACAGATGGAGCTCGAAGACCATGAGTATGAGGCATTGTCTAGTGATGAAGCTTCTAATGATGAGTAAGGTGGAGCTAATTAGTCCATCCCCCTCAAATTGGAACGAGTGCAAATTCGGCAAGCTAGCAGTGAGCTCAAGTGAGCAGGTGTCCTAGGAGTATTCGCATAAGGGGGAGATGTAGGAAGTGATCAGTTGTGGGCCATGTCATTGAGGAGGACATTCAAGATGGTGAAGTCCAGTCAGCACGTGTATGACGTGAAGTGTGCTATAGAGGGATACCCTTAGCTAGTCTATATGTACTAGCCTATCCGGGACACCCATTGGAAGTGCTCCATAGTTATCTTGTATACTTGCGTGGTGACAGAGTTCATGCAATCGCATATAAACATGTCCTCAGGGTGTTGCAAATGTCTTTTATGGAGAGATTATCGACAACTTGGATTTTGAGCCATGTTCAATTATTCGTGCAGTCGAGCAGAGGTTCCAATATACAATAAGCTAAATTAAGGCTTGACGGTCAAAACAGAAAGCACTTGAAGCATGATTTGGGATGTTTGAAGACTCATACCACAACCAGCCTGGTCTACTGCAAGTCATACAACAAAGGAATCCTAGGACCCATGTTGATATTCTGGAGTAGGCCTCGAAGCCATTCCCCAAGAAGTTGGTACTTAAATGAGCATTCTTCGCTTTTGGCGCCTACATCAATGCATTTAGGCATTGTCATCCATTGCTCTACGTGGATGACACCTTCTTGACTAGGAAGTATAAAGGGCAGATACTAACTACAATCGTAGTGGATGGTAACAACTAGGTTCTTGTGGCATTTGCATTTGTTGAGAGTGAGAACACCGCCTGCATGTCTGCATCATACGTGATCGTCATACTGGCTTATTGAAGGCACTAATGCTACTATAGCAAGAGGGATATGAGCCATATCCTTGGCCTGATTTGTAGAGTAGGTGGTGCAAAAGGCACATGGGTGCTAATTTTTGCAAGCAGTTCAGGAAGAAAGAACTGATGAATCTTTTTAACAATCTTTGTAATCATAATCAGTAGAGAAAGTTTGATGCACTCTGAAAGTTACTGGATGACCTAACAATGAAGCAGACTAGAGAAGTGATGAAGAAGCCTACAACAGGGGCCGAAGAGCTCCCCATTGCTCTTGGTGAGTTACCCACATATCTTGCACATTTGGTCAGGAGGAACGCTAAGAAGATGAAATACTTTTCAGATTTGGATTGAGCATGAGCCTAAGGAGAAGTGGGCATCATTGTACAACACTGATGGTGCAAAGTACAGAGTCATGACCAGCAACTTAACCAAGGTGTACAATTGGATCATGAAGGGCTTGAGGCCTCTTCCCTTGGTAGCTATTGTGGAGGGAGTGCTACGGGGTATTACGAGATACTTCATTGGTAGAAGTGCTCTGGCTTGCAACTCCATGAGTAGTCCACAATTGAGTTATTCCAATAAGATCATGAAGTGCATGGAAGAGAAGAGCAAGAAAGGAGAGATACATAGAGCCTTTAAAATGGGCACAGGGCATCTTCATTTTGAGGTACTGTATCGGGCCAATGGTCATTGTGGGACAAATCATGAGACAATTATCCAGGAATGGACATTGGGAAGGCATAGCTGTTCTTGCACATGCAACAAGCTCGTCTGTTGTATAGGCCATGCACACATGTCACAGCTGCTTGTTCAACAGTTGCACAGGAATCGGGCAGATTCCTGTCCGACTATTTCATGAAGGAAGCGGTGTTGGCGACATCGGGTGGAGAGCTGTATGGTTTTGAAGGACCATGTGAGAAGGTCTAGAATAGTGTTGTCATGAACCATTGCAAATTTTGTGGAATGGGTATAAATGACCATGAACTTACTTTGGTATTCTTTGAATGTCTTATTCATAAAGTTCATGAAATATGTCAAGGCATTAGTCAATCCAAATTACATAACGGTAAACACAAATAATCCATATCTAGTTGAGAATGTTGTTTTAGGGATGGATATCCTCTAGCTTGATCTTTAGTTGATAGTATCCTGATCATATATCAATCTTGAAAAACACACATGCTCCCTTGAGTTCATCAAATAGATCATCTATCTTGGGAAGAGAATACTTGTTTTTAATGGTGACCTAGTTGAGGGCACGATAATCCACTAAGCCTCTTGATTCTTCTTGTTTTGCTTATTTGCGGGGAGAGTTGGGGGGTCATTAGTTCCTTTCTCCTGTTTTGATAGGGAGTTTGACTCTTTTGCATCTATTGCATCATAATGCATATTTAATTTTAGCAACTTATATTGTAAACTAATTATATGGAGCTTTGACTATTATTCTTGTGTCACATGATATCTTGTTTTTATATTTTGCCATGTCTTGTACTAGTTTACTAGATTTATCAGGTCTTTCGATGTGTAGCTTAGCTCTTACCATTCTAGTTTTATCAAATGTGAGAAACTTGAATTTAGTCATGTTTTGTTGGACATTATGTCTAGTTTTGCTCTAGTGACCCTCTTATGATTGATGCCATGTTACATAGGCTAAGTGAGTCTGAACCTAAAATTGAGTTATGCTAGTTCTTTATTGAAGAATGAGTTTACTTCTCCTATGCTTTTATGATTTGGGTCGGGTATAGCTTATAGACTAAGGAGTAGTTCATTATTCTTTATGACTCGGGTCGGGTATAACTACAAATGAAAACTGAAAAATGATCTCTTTTTGTGCAAAACAAGTGATTTCACCAATTCTTTCTTATGAGACAGCTTACCATTACACTAGACATGAACTCAAAAGAAGTTTTGGATAACCAAGACCACTCTTTTAAACTTCTTACTAGGGATGCTTGTAGTAAAACTTGAGATCTAGCAAATGGCTAAGAAATCAAAAATATGAAAAAGGTTGAAACTTAGAAGATAGTTATAGATGGCTCACAGTCTAAAACTTACTTTACTAAGATAAGACCAAAATGCATTTAAAAAATGCCAAATGTGCTAATTATGCTCGATTCCATGTGCTTGAACAAAATGATTTAACATTGAACTTATAGCACTCTAAATAGACTCAACTGTAGTTTCTTAATTTCATTTAGTTTATTACTATAGTTTAGCTTATTTTTGGATAACTTGGGTAAAAATACAATTCTAGAGTATGATTTGGAGTTTCTGTGTGAATTCTTACTAAGCTTTTATGTCTTGCTATGGTTCTCTTGATCTTTGATATCTTCTCGCCAAGATCAATATCAAATGGAACAATTGTTCTTTCATATGAATTTAGAGTGAGATTTTTAAATTTCTTTGGTAGATTTAAAGCTTTTTATGAAAAACTTGCTCTATTCAGTAGCTTCACTCTATTTTTGGCTCATATGATTATTTTTAGTGTTTGCATTCCTCTTGTGACCATTTTGAGCCTCTTTTTGCAAAATTCTCCATATTACTTCTAAAATCACCTACTATTTATATTTTTGAGGAATTTTCAATGGAGTCATCAAGGGAAAATTGAAGGTTTATGTGAGAAGATCTAAGATAGTGTTGTGATGAACTAGTTACAAATTTTATGGAGTGGATATATGATTTTGCGAAGATTGCATTTTATCTAGACCAGTTTCAGATATTTTCAAGCAAACCGGTCAAGCCATTGGTTAGTTGATCGTCAGACCGACAGACAGTGTGACCACAGTGGTTAGACCACAGAGCAGTGGTACCATGGGTTACTTGCCGGTTGTAATTTTCCAAATAGGTCAAGTTGTACAATACTAAAACCAGTCTGATCGACCTGTGGTTGACAGTTAGACTGACCCATATGGAAATTTCTTGGATTTTTGAAATTTAGTTTTGGATTGTTTTGAATTGTGTTTGGTCAATGCATTAATATTGCATAAAACATGTTTGACTAATGTGGGTTAAGTTACTAAGAACTTGTATCAGAAAATAATTTCTTAGTTTTTGGATGTGTAGCGCTACTTGGAGTCAATTATGGTTAATGGCGAGGATCAGGACTACGCTCGTAAAGGAGCCAAACTCCAGAACGATGAACGATACTAGGTGAGATGACTGAGCTCAAGCATGACACAAGGAAGGTGGAAAATATTGAAGTAAAGTTTGAATGACAGATTGCATCATATGGCTTGGTCAGTCTAAGTGAGACGAGGTCGGTGGAACCAGAATGGGAGATACTTATCAACATATGGCAAGCCAGTGGTTCATCTACATGTGGCAAGCATGACGATTACTTATAAGAGAAGATGAAGAACGGGTCAAGAATGTGTATTTTGGTAAGTTAACCAAAATACTAGAAACTATCTTGGATCAAAACTGTGGCACATAAGCAGCGCATGAGAAGGTAGTTTAGGTTAAGGAGAAGCTGAGAAGATCAAGTTGGATCAAATGCTAAGGGCTTTACGTATTTGATCTTATGTGTTTTGAAAAGCATGCATAAATATAATATGTGAGTAAAACCCCATGTGTGGGGTTGTCTTACTAGTAACTACCCAACCATCCTAGCTTTTCTAATGGAGGCCAAGTATTTTAGGGTTAGGATTTGAAAAGTTTGAATATTGTGGTATGCTCTCTGGTCTTCTAGATGGAGTGGTTGTAAAACCTTTATTCTCAAGTAGCAACATATCAATTTTGTTCATCTCTCATGAATCCTTTTTGTTTTGATTGATTTGCTCTGATTTGGTTTGTTTTAATCTTCTCTCTCCCCTTCTTAATCTTACTAGATACCAAGGACGAGTTAGTAATAGAGATATATCATGAAAATTAATCCCCATCTATCTAAACATTAGTATTGGCAAGTTCATGAAGTTGCTCAATATTTCTTAGATTTGATCCTCTCAAGTGTTTTTGCTTATTGTACATGTAGTTGCTCAATATTGCTTATCTAAACATTAGTAGTGGTTTTTGCCTCAATTCTGTGGATGTTCTTACTTATTGTACATGTGTGAATACATCTAGAATCATCTTGGCCATCATTCACCCATGAGCTAGTCATCTTCACCATTTTTGGATTTTACCCGGTTTTGATGCAACCTTCCTTCAAACAGCAAAATGTTAGAATTTTTTACAACGATTTTCTTAATCATTGATTGGATTAGATATCTAACATCCTAGAGAAGGCTCAAGCCAAGTTTTAAGTAATTTGGAGTCTCTTTTTGAGAGTTAGCTCATTTTGTAGTTTGAACCCAGCTTTGCTAGGAGAGCTTAAGAAGCCAAAAGATCTCGACCTTTTTGTGATCTTGCAAGATCTCCTGGTTTTTTTGGTTCCTAAAATTGTGATCTTGCTTTGGTTCACATTTCAATTCATAGCTGGGACTTCTCTGGGGGTGGCTAGGCTCTAATCTTCATAACTTATCATAGTTATTGAAGTGAAAGACTATAACAATCTTAAGGCAAAAGATTTTGGAGAAACCATTATCAGTGAAAAATGATTTTTTAGTTAGTTTAATTTTAGAGACGGTATCAAATCAAACCATGCCTTGTAAAATTAACGGAGAGAGAATAGAGTTATGGAGGCAAATCATGTCGACAAATGAAATATTAAACCTTTCGGCATGGGGCCGAAACAACCAGTAATTTGCACCGAGGGGGTAATTTATTCCAGAATACAATGTCTTACAACAAACAACCTTGCCAAACACAACAATGCACGCAGTTTATTTAACTTCAATTCACGAGAAGCCGCATGATGGAAACGACAGACGACAGCCAAAATCAAACGCATCAAGGAACAATCTTGTGAAGCTTCATCTTGTCGATCCATGTATTGAAGGACTTCACCGTGTTCCGGAAGCCGAGGAACCCATGCTCCTTGCTCTTGTTCATGGTGTCCAGAAACTCCCACTTGTTGCAGAACAAGGCATCGACGAACCACCAATTGGCGATCTCGTAGAGCTGTGTCACCACGAGCTCGTTCTCCTTGACAATCTCCGCCCACACCGCCTCCTTCCCCGCCATGGCCTCCACGAGCTTGAACCGGCTCTCCTCCCCCTCATACCCTGCCCACTCCAGCCCGAACTGTTCGGCGAGTACCGGCCACAGCTGCTTCCACTTGTAGATATCCCCGTTGCTGCAATTGAATGCCTCGTTCTTGGCGGACGGGTCTAGGGCAGCCCAGATCTGTTGCTCCGCGATGAGGTCCGCGTCGGAGGCGTTGCTGAACCCCTCCCAAGCGCCACGGGACCCCGGCCACCGCAGCTTGATGCCCTCCTTGCGGCAGATGGCGGCGTAGACGCAGAGGTTGCAGACCATGTTCATGGTGCTCCGCGGGGAGAATCCGAAGACGAGGCTGGGGCGGTGCACGGACCAGCTGACGGCGCCGTCGCGGCGGGAGACCTCGTCGAAGAGGATGTCCTCTTGGTCGTAGTAGAAGTTGGGGTAGTCCAGCCGTGGCATGTCCTCGGAGAAGGGCGGGTCCTGGGCGGGGATCCCGCCGAAGATGGCCTCGGGCGGGCCGGTGTAGTGCTTGCTCCCCGTCTGGAGGCAAACGTGGACGAGCGCGGGGCAGTTGGGAATGACGACGGAGAGGACGTTGCGGAGCATGGCGGAGTTGGCCTCGCGGTTCTGGGCTTCCGTGAAATGCGGAGCCCAGGCGACGTAGAAGACGTGGGTGATGTCGGTGAGAGGCGTGAGGGCCTCAGCCACGGCGGCGGAGTCGGCTAGGTCGACGTGAAGGTGGGTGACAGTGGAGGAAGGGGGTGGGTACCAGGGAGGGAGCGGGCGGCGCGAGAGCGCGTAGATCTTCCATGGCCCGCCAGGGGTGTCAGGGAGCGGGAGGATGTCGACGAGGGAGGCACCGACGATGCCGGTGGAGCCGACGACGAGTGCGACGCTATGGAAGGACTGTTCTGCCGCGGCGGCCCGCTTGTCCTGGTGCTGCCAGACCGCGCCGATGGCGCCTGCCCACCACCAGCTCATCGCGGCCAGCTTGCACACAAGTTCTCTGACTTCGATCGACGGCTCGGTGGGCGGTAAGGAGCAGCGATTGATAGATATTTATAAAGGGTATTGATAAATATTACTGGACGTTTGTTTTAAACTATCAGCGAGATTTTTGACTATTAAATTAAAGATTCAGTGATCACAAATTCTCTCTAAAAAGATCATTTGATCTCTAAAGGCATATACAACCCACAGATAACTACTATCTTTATCATGCTAACATAGTAAAATCATCCGACGTGGACTGTAATTAAGGAAAAAAGAGACACAAGCCGTCCTCTCGCGAAGAGACGACCTGCACTCGTGCTCCTAGGCGAAGAGACGGCGTTACGAGTGTTGTACGAGCTGTCTTTTTTATAAGCTGTCTTTTTTGTTGTCTTTTTTTAATGAGGTTGCAGACAACTAAATAGACAGTCTATTGTACAAGCTGTCTTTTTTGTTGTCTATGCGTGATATGCATGTATATATAGACAGCAGCTGTCTGAACTGTTGTACGTGCCCTAATCTAATAATCGTAAATTTAAATAATTGTTCAAGTGACGGCACAGCACGCAATTGTTTGGACTTTTTGACTTCCACAACGACTTAACTTTCAATGAGTAGCCAAATTAGATCACAATCTGCCTCAAATTAGGGTGGGATTGGGGCGGGCGGTTCGAACGAGAGTTCACAATTTTTGTGAATTTTTTGTTTTTTCGGACCTTTTGTTGCCCTTGGAAAGAAGTTGCATTGGCTCAAAAAATTCGGTACATTTGAATTTCCCTACTCTCACGATTTTGATTAAATTCATCCAAATTTTGTTCAAAATTCAAAGGCTGTTTGAATGAAATTTCTACGAAAATACCAAAATTTTGTTAAATTCGTCTCTTTTGAAGACCAGCAAATTTTTGCCTAAACAAAAGGATTTTCCCAGGTTCAAACCAACCCTGACCCATAGTGCCACTACAACAGACAAGTTTATTATAGACAGTTCCATGAACCGTCTAACTTCATACGTCAATGATAATAGGGGTTATTTACTTACGGTTTTTAAACGTCTGTGAAAATCGTATCACAGATGGTTCGGTATTAGAACCATCTGTGATCGTCCGTTATCGGTTCAAAACTAGAACCGTTTGTAATAGTCAGTTATCACAGATGATTCTTGATAAAAATCGTCTGTAATAGTTGTACCAGAACTAAAAACAAGTGGGTAATTTTACCATGGCTTAGATATCCAAAATTTGGCTAAGTCTGTATTTTTGGGCATCCAAGGCACAGTAAAAATTTAGATTTAGCCAAATTTTTGGACATCCAAGTTTTAACAAAATCGGATGAATGGGATTGAAGAAGAGGTGGGGAAGGAGAGGAGGAGTAAAGGAGGGGAAGTGAGAAGATATAAGAGGAGATGAGGAGAAGAAGAGCTGACTGAGCCTTTTATTTTTAAGGAAAAATTTGACGAGGAGAAGTAGAGGAGGAGAATGGATAAGAGAGAAAAGGAGATGAGGAGAAGAGGAGAGAAGTGGAGTGGAGAATTTAGAAGAGAGAAGAGGAGATGAGGAAAAAACAATCGAGTCTTCTATTTTAAAGAGCAAATCTAGCGATATGATTGAAAAATTCAAATTCAGTGAGAGCGGGTAAGTTGAAATATTATCACAGACGGTTCTTTACCAAGAACTATTTGTGATAAGTAGGTCATTATAGATAGTTTTTATTTTAAACCGTATATGATACATCACATATTGTGATAAGTACAGACATCATAGACGGTTTTTGTTCTAAACCGTCTATGATAAGTAGGTTATCACAAACGGTTCTTTTTATCTTGGTGAACTTAGACGGTCTATCTTGTAAAACCGTTTATGGTAATTTTATCATTAACGGTTTGTATTGAATGATCTGTGATGAGATATCCAGGATGACCCTTTTTGTAGTAGTGTACCCAGAGGATTAATTGCGTGGCAAAAGTCAACCCATTTGATGCAGCTACAGTGCCCCATGACCCAATGGATATTGAGGGTCGAACCATTTTAACGTGTATATTGTGCATATATATAGACAGCTAAGACATGCAGATAGCTATCTAAGGGTCCAAGTTTCATTCGACAGGATGATACACTAGTAAATCATTGAACATATATCATTGTATCAACTAGTGAACTGCATTAGTAAGTGTTTTTTTTATAATTCTGCTTTAGTAACACAAAGTGGCATGCAAATGACCAGTGTATCAGTGTATTATTATAACACATGTAAACAGAATGTGTTGTTAAGTGCAAAACAGAAAATAGCCACTGTGTTGTAAAGCATACCATCCCTGAACATTAAAAAGAAAACCATAGCAAACTGATGGTCATAACTTATTTTATCAGGAGTGAAACATGAACCTAACATTTCTTCCATCACAAAAGGCATGCTACAATTTAATCATTGCATTAGAAAAAGAACACAGATGATCAATAGAACCCAACCACAACTCATCCATGATTTGTGATGACCATATCTTAAGAAAGCAACAGGAAATGCACGCCAAAAAAAATCATTCATGATTGTATGAAGCATGATGATTCGGATGAGATGTAGCTCTGTAGATAACGATCTATCGAAAGGGTTCAACATGATAATGTAGATATGTAAACCTCCACATCAAACTGAACTACAGAAGGAACTACTACAAAAATAGATCATGCCACAGTCGACAGCCTTTACCTTGCAAAATTAGACTTGCTAAAGCAAAATATCATGAGTTCCATTTAGTAGAAGCAAGAAGAGACAACAAAATTAGTCTATGCAATAGCTTCAACTGAGACAACCAAAAATGCCTTCCCAGAGGCATGCTTAGCAAGGGGACCTTAGACACCAAGCAGCTGCACAAGAGCCAAAAGAAAAAACAGTATGAAACCGTGTGCTACTTATCGACATGTACATCAATCAACAAGCAGGTAAAATGTAATCATACCAAACACCAGCATAGAAAGATTACTCAAGTTCAGGTTTTTTGTTGTAAGCACAGAACAATAAAACAGATATAACATGAAAAATTAATGGAGCGAGGCTGGCATAATCCTTTATGTGATGATCCACATTAGTAAATAAGTTGCCCGACATGATGTCCAAGCACTTGATTTCTTTAATGTTTGGTGACTAAGTGGATGCAAAATAGTTCTTTAATGTTTGGTGACTAAGTGGATGCAAAATAGTCAAAGATACATGTTATTTATCCTATTGTAAAATCTCAAACAGTAGTTAAAACATGGGATGGTTGCTGATGGCTGCTTTCCAAATACTATCATATGTATTGTTTTGGTAAATAATCTCCGCAAGTCAAGGTACACTACTAGAAAACGGATCATCCCTTACGGGCTTTAATTTTCCTGACGGGCCCGCATAGACCGTGAGGGATATCAATTTTCCTGTCGGGCCCACTTATCACTGTGAGGATAATTCATTTTCCTGTCGGGTCCACTTATCACCGTGAGGATAATTGGAAACCCTAACACCCCCACCTTTTCCCAATTTCGCAGCCGCCGCGCCCCCCCATCCCCTCCCTCCCTCCCAACCCGCGCCGCTCCCCTCCCTCCCACCCACGCACGCACGCGCCGCCTCCTCTCCCTCCCTCCCTCCCACCTCCCCCTCACGCTCCCCCCACCGCCCCCACGCCTCCCCCTCGCTCGTCCCCCGCCGCCTCGCTCTCCCCGCCGCCTGCCTCCCACGCTCTCCCCTCGCTCGCCCCGCCGACTCGCTATCCCCACCTCCCCTCACTCGCCCCGCCTCCTCCGTCCTCCCTTCCTCTCGGATCGGCGGTGGGTTGGGCTCCGCCGCCCACCGCCTCCTCCCTTCCCTCCACCCCGCGCGCGCCCCGCCTCCCCTCGCTCTCCCCGCCTCGGGTCGGGCCAGTCGCCACCGCCCCGATCCGTGAGATCTGCCGCCGCTAGGGGTAGAGGACCGACCATGGAGGCCATGGAGGAGCTATCGGCGCTCTCGAGTCCATGCGCGGCGGCGTCGCTCCTCGCCGACAACGACCCCTCCTCCCCTTCGCGATTTCCCCACGGCGCGCGCCCGGCGGTGGCGGTGAGTACGCCTCATTGGTGCGCTCGGCGCCGTCGATCGACATGCTCGTCGGATCCTACACTGCTCGGCCTGCCGCGCGCGCGCTCTGCGCCGTCTGCGCACTGGCACCTCCTGCGCCTCCGACAACGGCCTCTGGGCCTTCTTCCTCCGCCTCGGCCCCAACCTCTGGGACCTCGTCGTCTTCGCCGAGACCCACCTCGCCGCCGGCCCCGCCTCGCACCCCAGGTCCGTAACGCCTCCTCCCCCATTTCACAGCGCAGTTCAGAAAGTCAGAACAGCACCGATTCAGCACTAGGATTAGTGAAACCTTGATACTTCGCACTAGAATTGTTTCCATCTGATTGTAGATATGTTTCTCACCTGCTGTTGCTTCACAGCATGGATTGGCAAGACAACAAGACTAATTATGTAGCTTTGCGCCTTTGACACTTTATCTTATATGCAGCGTTGTTTAGATAATACTACCTTGTTTGTTTCAGTTTAATGACTTCTGTTACCATGAATCACTCGTCTCTGGTATATTCAAGGTTTGTTTTTATTTGCAGACAACTTTACTAAATCACATCTTGACCGCTCACCATGGAAAACGGATCGCTGTCATTGAGAATGAGGTATGCCTGATTGCCTGTATGAGTAAATTTTCGCTGTATGTCTATTCTTTAAGTGCCTGAGCAACACTTAGTATTCTACTCTTGGATGTAACCACTCATACCCTTTGATGTCATTGTTTCCATTGCAGTATGGAGAAGTTGATATCGATGGTTCATTAGTTGCTGCACAAACTGCTGAAGCTAAGGACATAATGATGCTAAATAATGGTTGCCTTTGCTGCACTGTGCGTGGTGATTTAGTCCGTATGATTGGTGAATTGGTTGACAAGAAGAAGGGGAAGTTTGATCATCTTGTTATTGAAACCACAAGGAACTTGGTAAGGATTTCCACCATAACCAAGAAAATCTGTGAGATGTAATTCTTTGATTGCTTTACCATGTTAAGTCCTCTCACTCTCTTTTTGCCTTTTTTTTTTCAGGTTTAGCGAATCCAGCACCCATAATACAGACATTCTATGCTTGATGAATGCTTGTCTTGTGTGATGCTTATGTAATATGATAAATCCAGCCACTGGCCTTTTTTTTCAGGTCTATGCTTGGCGAATCCAGCCACTGGCCTTTTTTTTCAGGTTTACCATGTTAATGTTCTAAACTTGTCTTAATTTTGCTTCTGATGCTTATGTAATATGATAAATGCTTGATGAATGTTGATATATATATCTTGTGTGATGGATGAATGATGGTCTGGTTTGTGCAATGTTAGAGCTATTATTTGATATGCAGGTTTACATATTGTCCTTTGTTTAAGTCAATATGCAATGTTGATATGCAATGTTAGAGCTATTATCAATGTGCAATGTTGATATGAACAAATCTGTTATAATTTGTTAGTAGTTTGTCCCAATTTTCCTCACGGTTAGTACCGTCAGGTTAAATCAATTTTCCTCACGGTTGGTTAGTACCGTCAGGTTAAATCAATTTTCCTCACGGTCGGTTAGTACCGTCAGGTTAAATAAATTTTCCTCACGGTCGGTTAACCGACCGTCAGGTTAAATTTCCCTAACGGGTAATACCGTTAGGTTAATATTCCCTCACGGGTAACCGTCAGCCAAATTTAATTTTCCTTACCAGCCAGTCCTGAGGGGATTTGCCTGACGGGAACCCGTCAGGGAATATTAACCTGACGATTTTTTGTATTTTCCTGACGGTTTTGAACCGTAAGGGATGATCTGTTTTCTAGTAGTGGTATTTGAACAGTGCGGAGCTTCTTTGTAAAGAAATGTTATTCCAGCAAAGGAAAATAATCATTTTAATGGGTAATAAGATCTTGCTGGTGCAAAACATCAAATATGACGATTGTTGCTCTAACATTTTAGAAGCTATAAGACTCATAACATGGAGCCATTATACTAGTAAATGTTCTACAGGAATAAAGAAGTCTTTTTGTCACATCCACACTGGCACTAGATCCATGTGAATTAGCCCATGGTCACATCTTCTACATTAGCATTGATAACAAAATTCCTAAAATCTTACAATACCTGTAACTCTATAAGTTATAGCTGAATATCATATTCTTTAATGAGGTCAAAAATCGAGTCCATTCTAAGTCGACCAGTACCTATAGTTCAAAAGAAAGAAAGAAGAAATATTACATTTCTTGTAGCATTAGGAGAAATTGCAAAGACATTAGATTTAGGATTTTACTAAACGCTCTCGACCAATCCAATAGGCATACAAGCGCTTCAACTGTCTTAGGAGTCATTCGGCTTTGGGAATCAAAGAGGACTCTCTAACTGGTGCCAAATGCCAACTCAGATGCTACTGTTAAAGCATGCACATCCATAACATCCTTAGCCATGCAAGCCAGAGTTGGATATTCAAGAGAATTCATTCACCACTAGTTCAAGATATCAAAGTGACTATCTCAAGAGAGTGGGGGCTTTGCTAAATATGTTTCAAATTCTAAGGATACTAAGCTTGCCGAGCGGACCTTAAGGCTAATGTGTTGATCCCAATCTGCCAGTTGGTTGCTATCATCTACACCATCCCAACATCATCATTTCCTTAAGGAACAAACTCTAAGTTATCATTGTTCAATTGAGCATATTCATTGAAGAGACATGTGAACACCTTCTTCACTTTTGCAAGTTTAGATGGAGCATTACTCCCAAAAACTAGGAGAAAGCATATCTCGAGAAAGGCAAACTTAAACTGTGGATCCAAATTATAGGGATTGATAATACCATTCATGATAATTTTGCAATATTTCTTGAAATTTTCCCCATATATTTAACCATGTCATGAATACCAAGATCCACCTCAAACCCTCCCTCTCTAAAGCAAGATTTACTTCCCAAATCTCATGAAACCACATGTTTGCAGTGGGGTACTTTGAGCCTGAAATCACATCTGTAGCATCATAGAACACTTTCAATAGTTTACACACCACTTCCACCCTTTCCAATTATTAAAAGTTGGTTTGCATGTGTAGTTTTAATCTTGTAGCCCTAGGAAATCGAAGGCTCTTCTAAATTTCATAGCTATAGCAATCATATGGTAGGTTGAGTTCCATCTAGTTGAAACATCAAGCTGTGGGCGCATGGCACCTAAAATGCCTAGCTATGTAACTATCTCTTCAAACATATCCTATCATGACTGGGATCCCCAAATGTATTTCACACTCTCCCGATCTTCATGACACTAGGGTTAACAAACCCCAGGATTGCTTGGCATATCAAGTTTAGGACATGCGCTGCACAACACTGTTGCAAAAATCTACCTTGTCCAAGTAGCATGTTCTTATCTAACAAGTTAGCCTCCAACAAAGTAGCCATTGCATCATCACTACTGGCATTATCTAATGTGATCACAAACAACTTATTTTCATAGTTCCAATCTTGTATGGACTTCAACACTACATTGAACGTAGCTACACCAATGTGTGGTGTCTCTAAGATAGAGAACTTTATGATTCTCTTTTGCAACTTCCAATCACTATTTATATAGTGACAAGTGATGCACATATATTCCAAGGTCTGATTGGAAGTCCACATGTCTATCGTCAAAGAAATCTTTGAGCTAGAACTATTGAGCACCTCCTTAAGAGATTGCTTCTGCTCCTCAAATTCTTTGAGGCAATCGTTCTTCAATGTTTTTCCCAACACCATCTTGAAGACTAGATTTAGACTGAAGACAAACTTCTGAAATCTATCATACTTCATAACTAAAAATGGTAACCCATGAAGCACAATCATTTTAATCAACTCTTTGTGTGATACCTCATGATCAAAACTCCAATCTCTCAAAGTCACACCTTCCGGAGACATAACCATGGCATTCAACTTATCCACAATTTTAAGAACCTTTTCCCTTTCTTTCCATCTCATTAGATGATTGCGCAAAGCACTTGTTCCTACCCCACATTTAGCTCCAATCTTTGCATTGTAATGATTACATTTTCCTTTTGTAACTACTCCATCAATACAGATTGACATGTATTCTCACCAAGCCTTAGATCTAAACTTTCTTCCATCTCCAAGAAATGATTTTCCAGTATCAACAGCAACATCATCCTCATCTTCCTCGTTATCACTTTCTTTGTCCTCATGCATTTCGGTATTAACAGCCATACCTATCAAGGAATATTAGAGATCTTAGATTATCTTAGAATGCACTTGAAAAAAGTTGTACTTGTTAAAATGTCAATACTAGAACAAGGAAAAGGAAAGCAGAAGACTATTGAAACAAACATGTGTAGGCATAACAACAGTAGTATATGTATAGACAAAAAAATGTAGAATTGAAAAGCCACCATATATCAGTATATATTCACCAACATGGCAAGAAAAGTTAGAAAACTCACCATATATCATAAATACATATATTAGCAACTAGCCATAAATAAATAAAATAAAATGATAGTGAGGAAATATTTTTGTAACTTCTAATATTGTACCTCCACTGAGAAGACAGTCACTCCTACCAATTTCTCCTTAAGTACCACATGATACATAGCAAGTAACAAATGGGCATAATCTCTTCTACACTGTGGTCAACAAGAACACTAGAATAGACAAGCAATTTTATACACATTCTCATTAGTACAACAAGGTACCAAGATCATGACTGAGTAAATTATAGGGAGAAAACTCATGTACTTACTCTAACAAGCAATAGTAATGTGTCTGCTACTTTTTTTTTGGATAAATTATATCTCAATGGCATATATTGTCTGGTTTGAAGGATCTTCATTATTTGCATTGTTTGAAACTCACTGTATGAGGGTTACTGACAAGGTACCAACTTCTTGAGTGAGTAAATTGTAGGTAGAAAAGTCACCACGAGGGGTACTGACAAGCAAAAGTGGAGTCACTGGAGACCATGTAGCAGCAGGGAATCTTGTCACTGGAGACCTCATCGCGTCAATGACATCGCGTCAATGACACTTGTAGCTGAAGACAACACAACCGAAGCCCTTCCCACTCATGACGAATGTTGTACTATTGGAACCCCTCCATCTTCTTACATCTGGAGCTCCTCCATCCCATGAAGGGGATGAGAACCCCCATAGCTGCCTTCCTCCTTGTCCACACCGAAGTCATCCCACCTCCGGCCACCGCCCTCTTCCTCATTCGTTGCTCAGCCACCACACCATCTTGGGATTCTTGGCTCGGCTGCTTCATGGTGCTTGAGGTCATGGCCCATCATGGTGGAGGATCTAGGCGAGTAGGAGGTAGTAGATTGAGGCGACGATGATAGTGTGTAGGGATGGAGGAGAAGGTAGTTCAGGATGGAGGCGGTGATGGATTGAGGAGAGGTGAGTACTGAGTAGCCATCAGTGGTGATGGATCGAGGAGAGGTGAGTGCCGAGCAGTTGTCGGCAATAAAGGATCGAGGAGAGTGATGTGTTTGGTTCAATCCAATCGAACCCTAGGAACCAAATGGTTCTAAACTTATTGAACCAAGTTTTTTATTGGGCCACCCTAGACCCATACTGCTATAATTTTGTAACATTCCAAATTTTGAAACAGGAACTAATGAGTATTTTGTGCTAATTGGAAATCCTGGCCTTTATTGGTATTTGGAATTTTCTAAATTTTCAAAGTTTTGGTTAAGGTTCCATACAAATCAGATAAAACATACATATACATATGCATATCAAGGAAATGAAATAAAACTAAATGTATAATTTCTATTAAAATGAACATATACTTGGACACCTAAAGTAAATCATGAAAAGGGGCCAACCCAAAAAGGAAATGTAGCATGGAAATATAAGTCACATGTCAAATAAATATACATGCAAATATACTCAAAAATTTAATTGGAATTTTAGAATAAAAAATAAAATAAAAATAAAAATATAAAATAGAAAGGAGAGCCAGCTGTATCTTTTGGTTTCGCTATCGTCTTTATCTTCCGTTGCTGTATCTTTTGATTGTAGTTTTCTTGGCCTGAGCGGCCGTTATGTAAAACAATTACCCGACGTGGTATACTTTTGAAACTCTGATATAAATTATTTTGATTTTGACTGTATGATCATCATACGATGTATGGACTGATTCAGCAATGTACTGTGAGCACTATCTACTAATCCAGGAAATAGTGCGGTGGAATCACAAAGGATTCTATGTTGAAAATTCGGGTCTAACAAATTTCTAGGCCGGTTTGGTGCCCCATTGTATTAGACCAAACCACTCCCACCCCTACTTGAAATGTCACCAGGAAAGTGGCTATATTTTCTTCTATCGAAAATGGATGTTTATATTTCTTTCAATTGGCTCATCACATTGCACATTACGTAACAACAAATTATTACTGTAATACTATAATCTGAGTGCCGATATAAGTTTGTAACTTTGAACATGTCAAATTTCAATACCTTCAACTACTGTGCTGAGCTCCATGCATACCTCCATTGACTAACACTCGGATAAGATATCATTCACATCGGTGGAGGAAAAATGTGAACACTTTTGCGCATAGGCAACCAAAAACCTCTTAACTTTTAGTCAATTTTCTAACCTTTTGATCTTGCATTGTGATTCATGCACCAACCAACATGGTCTTCTTCTCCGGTGGGTGGCGTCGATGAAATTGCACATTGCCCTTCGGCGAAGTCTGTGGCTACCAGCGCCTTGTGCCATGCTCTAGCACAGGTAGTGCTCACTGCCACGAAATGCTCCTCTCCCTGAATGCCCCTTTTCTTTTCATTATATTAAGGGGATAAGCTAGAGGTGTAACCATCAGTTGCTAGAGGCAATGGTAAGGACACAGAAGGAGAGAAAGAAGGACAGCGGCGATGGAGGTAAAGGAGGACGGAGGGCATCATCGGTGAGCCTCACCGGTGGTGCATCGGAGATAGCATACGGGGTGGGGAGGGTGGCGGGTGAGAGTGGGAGGAGAGATATTATGGTTAAGGTTAGGGTGGATTTATATATTGCGATGACCCATATTTTTACCGTGGGGGTAAAAACACTAGTCAATGGATTATTATTCATTTTAGCTAATAGAACATCGCTTTAATGAATAATAAGCCCATCATAGTATTATAGCAGAACAATAATTAGAGATGGTATATAACATTTCGTCCAAATAGCCACGCAAAGCTACAATTCCATACAACCATTCTAGCTAGTTTATTACAATACCAGAAGTGAAGTCTAGTTTAGAATCTAATTATACAAGAAGAACTGAATATAAATACAATACTCTAATGTCACAGATACCCTAGGGGTCGAAACTGTGCCACTCTTAGAGTACTAGTCGTCGCAGGTCTCGTATAAGGCGTCACCCTCACACGACTTGGTCTCATTACCATCTCTCTCCCATTGAGGGTAGGGCTCATTCGTGTAGGCCTCATCTACCCCAAGTGTGGATCCAAGCTAGCTATCCTCTAAACAAAGAAAATAATAGCAAAGGTGAGTACGGTGTACTCAGCAAGCTTATTTAACAAATATGCATTGTATACTCATTTTCTACCTTTCCTGAAACGTCTCATACTCATACTCATACTCATTCTCATTCGTAAACCACATGGAAATAGATGTTTTTAGGTTGTGAAAAGTTTTAGATTATTAACTTTAGAAAACTACTAAACACTCGTATAAATAGCTAAAACTTCCATTGGTTTCCTTAGCCTCTAATCCAGGAGATAGGTATAAATTCATGATTTATATAGTATTGCATAAGTTTTATCACTTTATCCATAGTCACTCTGATTCTTATAGCGAATGGATCTTCATATTTCCTTAGATGTGATGTCCAAATTAGAGTACATAAATTTTAACTCTATGTAAGTATATTATACCTCCACCCGACTTACTTATAGCTGCTGACCCGAGGTGGTGTACCACCCTCACCTGGCACCCTTGCAATTATAACATAGTTGTTGGTCAGACTTATCTCATATGGCCCAACATCTAATTGAGATCTTGCCTGACACTCCACATTGCTAATATATGCGCCAAGCGTATCCTTTATGGTCCAAAGTCCAATTGAGACCTTGCACAGTTCCTTCTTAGATAAATCTACTTACCTGATTGTAGAGGGTATAATAACCTCAATAGAGTTACTAATCTTGCTTGTCCTTAGATGGAATAATGGTTGATACGATCAATACAATCTATAACACAAGTGAAGTTTGTAGCTTCTTATATTTTATTCTTAGATCCATAACCCAACCTGCCCTTTTGTCACCTTCTAAAGGCACCCTCTGCCCCACCCTTTATCTATCCTTACTTGTCAATTGCTCCATCAGTCGACTGCTACAACATTTCATTTCTTTCTCATGCCATTCATCTGATTTAAACATTGTTTTCAATTTTATGTAGGGTGATAGTAATGTAATAGAGAAATACTTATTTTACTGAATATACTATGTTCATATGCTCAAAGGTATGCTTCCCTAAGTTTAGATTAGAGTTCTAGGTCTCAAGGTTACTTTGGTAAAGTTTGCTCTCGAACCCTAGTTTCTCTCCTGCAATTAGTACATGTGCTATAATTTAATTTATCGGTGTCAAAGAAAATAACACATGGTAAATAATTCAGTAAATACACTAAAGTTTCCTGGTGTGATTCCTAAATTTTATTTTAGCCATTTGTAGATTTTTATGACTCAATTTCTATTTTAATTGTCATGTTAAACTTTAATTATTCCATGTAATTTTATTTAATCATGTACATGCTTTAATTTGCTAGATAGGAGTTAAAAATCTAAATAATTCTTAATCAATTTCTACCATTTTGTATGTGACTAAAAAATTAACTGAGTATTTAAATATGCATCAAAATGTTTTAAATGGGTATACGCTAAATTATAATTTACTAATGACACTTAATTCATTTTTGATGAACATGCTTACTTGTTAATAATATTTTGCAATGTAATATGAGTAGTAGAACTTTATGACAGGATTTAACATGCTAATGGGATGCTTAGATTTAAAGGTTTCTGAAGAGGAATTTTCATGGCATGCAATAAATCTCTTTCCTCCTTTTTCCCCCCTCTTTCTTCCTCCCCCTTTTTGCTTTTCTTTCTCTTCACCTAGCTGAACCACTGGCCATTTGGCCTCTTCACTCCCCCACCTTATCCTCTTCTCTCCCCTTCTCTTGGCTTCTCCTCATCCTGATCTGGATATGTGGTCTTGTCCTCGTCCTCGTCCGCATCGATGAGCTACCCAGGTCCTCATCCTTGTCTTAGTCGCCTCCGGCTCAAGGTCCCTCACCCTCTCACCGCTGACCCCCTTAGCTGCCTACATCATCATCTCCTCTGCCTAAGCACCACCTCCCCGGTGGCTTTCCCTGGATCCAGCTACGACCTCTCCCTGCTCCCTCTCGACGTCTTCCTATGGCCTGGCCTTTCCTCCTTGGTGTCGTCTCTCCTCCCCATGGGTGGCTAGGGTTTGCTCTTCATCGACACCATCGCCCATATGCCACCTCTCCTCCATGGCCGAACTCCTCCCCTTTAGCTCCACTCTACTCCTCTCGTCTCTACTTACTTTGGTGGCCTACTTTACTAATGTCTATCTTTATGACTTGCAATGCATGTTTTTTATTTGATTCAGATCGAGGGTAGTGCTACGCAGTTACTATAGTGGGGCTCGAAGTCCATCCATATGCCAAGGGAGTGTGGATGGGCTATCAGGTGCGAGTGGTAGCTCGACACTATGATGTCTTGCCCCTCGATATACTCTCTTCTTTCTACTTCCTACTGCCCTATGTCCTAGCTTAATGTGTGGTGATGCTTCTGTGGTTGGGTGGATGGTTGTGTTATGTGATGCTCACTGGTTGTTCCTATGAGGTGCTTTGTGATGCTAGGTTAAAAATGATTTAGTGAATCCATGTACTACTTGTGTGGTCCTAGAAATCAATGAAATTGGGGGGAAGGGGTGTGGCATAGCCTACCTTGGTTGGTTGTCGGGTTGATCTTTTTGGGAAAGATTTGGAGAGGGGCCAGGGTGGTCGCTTTCCCTTATCGACGTGCAGGTGGGAGAATTTGTGGTCGTCTCCTCCTCTACAGCTTGATCCCTTGCTCCTGGTTGACTGGTCGTGAACTCTCCTTATGCTGGCTGGAGCAATGTGGCTTGTGGGGAATGGATCTAGAGGAGGGAATGGAATGGGAACAACTAGAAGTGGCTTCTTTGGAGTTGCTCGAGTGAACTGATTTCTCTTTCCTCTTTGCTAGCTTAGCTCAGCCTTATCTAATGGTTATGCATTCCTTGTGTCCTCTCTGTGCCTACTGTGCTGACAGGGACTAAGATATTTGTGTGGTTGGGTTGAAAAATGGACTAATGAATAAACGCAAGTTTGTTTTACTTCTGAATGATGACCCTAATGCTGTGAGAGATACCGACTGGCACCTGGACAGACAGGTATCTCAATGAGTGGAATGCCCAGCTCGAAATTAGATTACAGGGTTCTGATAGCAATTCTTTCTTTTAATTCGTTTCTTTTGTTCGATCTTTTTTGGCATCATTAAGTTCGTTCTATTCACAAATGAAACTGCAACGTGGTTATGGTTCAGAAAGCAGTAATTGATATATGGGATGCTTTGGATATAGCTTTACCTTTTCCTTAACTTTGACTAATTGCAAAATGTATGGGATGATCTATATGTAATTCGTATTATGTATGAGATGAGCTATATGTAATTCATATTCTCTATTGTTCTGAATGTATTTTCATATGTATGAAATGAATCCCATGTAATTTTATTTCTTTGTTATACTCAATGCAATAATTAAAACGGAGTGTACAATTTTGGTTCATAATGTATGACACTACTTGTAATTACTCATTTTGTTGTACGTCATTCAATTGAAACTCCTATACAATGTTTAAGATTTGAGTGTGTTCGGCGAGGATGTTGATTAGAAGATTCAATTATTGTTGTTAATCCTAATGTCGTTATTAACTTAGTCTGAAAACATAAGGTGTCACGTTTCATGAAACGAGAGAGTGATGTGGGCGGTTGGATCTACATCCAATTGTTAGAAAAATTGACTCAATATTAGCAAATTTTCAGACGACTCTGCAGTTGACAGCCCACAAATAAAAATGTCGTGCGACCCCACATCACCCACAAATCACGACTATCTATTATCAAGAACGAACGAAATCATTACTCTAAGTTCAGTTATATGTCGCTTTAGCTGGTCACTTGAATAATTAATTTAACTCCTTACATAGTTACATCAATTTTTTGTTTCACTAATCGTATTTACGAAGTAATTAATTAAATAGCAAATAAATTATGCAAAAGCCATTCAACAAATCATCCATAGTGGCGGAATTGTCAGTCCTACCAATCCAACCATACTTGATGGGACGAGAACTATTTACATCAGTCATTCTTTCTAGAAGAAACATATATGTGCCATATCCAGCGTGGAGTTTTGCTGTGCCGATGCAAGGCATGATAAGTGAAATATCAAGTGAAAATTCAAGGCACCAATCCTCAAGCAGACCCAAAGAAAATAAAATTCGAATGATCAGGTGAAAATTCAAACTTCAGATGTTTAGTACTTCCGCTTTTAAAAACTTTGCCAACGAGGATTCAAAAGGATGTTGGCATCCACATTGTCGACCTCTCTCCAATCTGTATCTTTTTCTCATCATCTTTCTCCTCTCATTTGGATCCCTGTCAGCAAAATCTGATGACATAATTGGCAACATGACAAAAATCATCATGAGTTGGATCCCTATCAGCAAAACCGCCTCAGGATGTAAGTCATCCCGGTTTTGTAAGTGTTAGTGGTTAAATACCTGGCTTTGTAGTTCAGGGATTAATTACACTTTCTTTTTTGTATATTTTAGAGGTGTAAAATGGACTTATACATTTTTTTCCTTCTGTAAGGAGATGTGTACATATCAATGTGAGTCTCGTGTAGTTTTTAGTAATGTTATGTGCCCATCATTCATGTAGTGTGCGGTATCCTTTTCCAAATTTATTTGTAGAAAGTTACACGTCGATATAAATCTTGCGTGTATACTTTTATTTATACAAAAGTCAGATATGGTTGGGTTTAATTTGGCTTTTGTTTTTTTTTTTTTTGGCTTTTGTACTATGCTATAGTACCTCGCTTTTTAATAGTGCATTTTTTTAAAGCAGGGTCTACAAGTTAATTGTAACAGACACTTTACCGACTTCAGCTATACCGCCCAAAATCATATGCAACTGTCTCTTTTTTCGTAATCTCTCTCACGAATAGTCAGAATTCAAAAGGCATAAACCAAAAACTATAAGACACAGTCTAAAAAAATCCACCCCATATACATATAAGTTTTTTTTTCTAAAAAAAGGCACTGCTCCTCAACATTCTTGGGAAAAAACATTAATATCCTATGTATTTGATCAACGAATCAACAAGCATACAGAAATGTTTTTTCTTTGCTGGGATTCATACAGAAACCTTGATAGTTCGTTCAACACAGGATACTGCAATGCAAGATGAATGATACTTGGTGGATAACGTATATTACCCGTCCGTGTAACTTCATCAATGCTTGTGTGCATGTCCTTGATGATTATGTACTTCGGATGCTTGACAAATCAGTGTCACTTACGAATTTTGCTATGACACTGCATACATATGTGCACGGACACATTACAAAGTACCCATTATTACAAAAACAGTCGTGAAATTAAATGAAAATTACACAAAGATGCTTCGGGACTAATTCTAATGCTCCTAGCAGTCGTGGAGCTCATCTCCTGAGGAGAAACGCCCCAGGTAAAGTGATTTCGCCGGAGATAATTCTGGCGGCCAGCTTTAACCTCGGAAAGATCTAGAGATGCAAATAGAGCAGATAATTTTGGACTGATCGAATGTTTATGGAGCGAATATGGAGAGATAAATAGGTATTCAGCACTATCTGTATCTGACTTTGACTCTGAGAAAAATTGAAATAGAATATAAGATAAGTGATATCTGTCTATGTATATATATATATATATATATATATATATATATATATATATATATATATGTTAAGTAATATGAGGAAATCTATTGTGACTTTATTTAGAAACAAGATGACATATAGAAGGATTACCACATCTAAATAGTCAGGGAATATTGAATACTCTTCTTTTGATATCTCAACGATTAGTCTCGTTGTGTTCGCTCTGATTGCACTCTACTATCTAATATCCTATGTAGGGATATAAAAGAAGTAAATAATTTTGATCCGACCGATTGTCCGAATGTTTATGGAACAAATACAGAATAGAAAAATAAGTATCTAACATTATTTATATCCAACTCTGACTTTAAAAATAATATAGAATAAAATACAGAGTAAATAATACCCTGTTAGAAATTGGCCCATTATTTGTGGCCCATTTTCTTAAATTCCAAAGCATGCAAGGTTTAGTACCATATTGCTTAGACAAAGTGGGGGAGACCAATTTATAAGGTGGAGTCCATGCCACTCCTTGAATTATGGAAGTGGATGGTGGCTTTGGCTAAACACACACGCACGCACGCACGCGCGCGTATTCGCGTATTTTCGCGTGAAAATCGCGTGACTTGGCCACGCGCGCCGTGACATAGCGCGCCACTTGGCAGACCATGTCCACCATATTTTGCTGAACCTCGCATCATCTCTCTCTCCTTTTAACTGGTCACGAGACTGCTTAATTACCATTATTTGGTTTTAAATTTTAGTAGTTACCAGTGAATAATAGAGTCGGTTACTTCTTTAACTGGTAATGAGACTGCGTAAATATTTGGTTTGAATATCAGCAGTTACCAGTAAATAATGGAGTCAGTTACTTGAGCATTATTTCAGTCTAATGGTTTCAGTTACTAGAGAGTAATTAGCACGTCTATAAAAGGCACGAGACGCGTCGAGGTTTGTGGTGAATTTCTCCATTCTTCTCTCCCATTGTTTTCTTCCTCTCGTATAATCATGCGGTAGTCTTGTCTTTGTCTCGAACCGCCGACCTTTCTTCCCGTGCACTGGAAGGAAGGTGAGCGGTATCTCGAACCATTCTTTGTCGTGAAGACCGCCTGCGGGCGGCAATAAGGTTTTTGGGTAGCGCATATCTGCGCGACCGCTCCTGCTCTGTTTCATCTACGTCCTATACTGCATTAAGCTTACACTGCATCGAGCCTGCGCTGCTTCCTGTCCTTCATCAAGCCCAACGATGAAGTCGTTCGTGTGTTAAATCGACTTTAACATTATATTTCTCTTGCGTATATTTTGAAGTATGATGAATATCCTACTGTTAGTAGTTAGTTGTGCATCAATAGTATTTTGCTCTTGCCTCCTACTAAAACTTGGAATTAAAATATTACCTATATTTTCAACAATCCAAAAACCTTATTGCGAAATTTGTTGCAATACAGAAATGGTTAGCGCTTCTGATGCGATGAAACCTAAGAGGTTTTGTGGTCAGAACTTTCGTAGATGGCAGACTAGAGTCAAGTTTTGGCTCATGTCTTTGGGGCTGTGGTGGGTTGTCCACCCGCAGTATCCATTTACGATCGAGCAGTACATGCAGTTTGACAGTGCAAACAACACTGCTCTTGGTTGCATCTTGACTGTTCTGGCAGATCAACTCTACGATGTGGACATGGACTATAAGTCCGCCACAGAGTTGTGGAATGCACTAGAGCACAAATATGCAGAGGTAGAGGCTGGTCGTTGGCTCTACATGTGTGAACAATTTTTCGACTTTAGCATGGATGAGGCTAAGTCCATAGTTGGACAAGCTCATGACCTCCAGCTACTAGTCGGTGAGATTGCGCACCTGGGCTGCGTGTTACCTCCTAAGTTTGTGGCTGCGGGCATTGTTGCTAAACTCTCTCCTTCTTGGCGGGATTTTGCCACTAGCATGAAACACAAGAGGGAAGAAATTTCTGTTGAGGATCTCATTGCTGCCCTCAATGTGGAAGAAAAAGCAAGAGCAAAGGATGCACCAAGCACATCTGGCCAGAACAATGCAAACTTTATTGAGAAAAAGACTATAGCAAAAAAGTACAAATTCAACAAACCGAACAAGATAACTAGCTTTAAGAAGAAGAAAACTGAGAAAAAAGATTTCAAGGACATCACCTGTTTTGTGTGCGGAAAAGATGGTCATATGGCGAAGGACTGTCGCTTCCGCAAAATCGAGATGGTGAGCGACCAAAGAAGAAGGTCAGAAGCGTGATCATAGGCGAGGCCTCGACTTCGAGGAGGGTATGGTAATCCACCTGTTGTTTTTTCAGCATGTCAATCCACTGATTGGTGGGTGGATACTGGTGCTAATGTTCACGTATATTCTGATATTTCCTTGTTTTCTTCTTACCAGGCAGCAGGGGCTTCCTCCGTCCTAATGGGAAACGGCTCGCATGCTTCTATTCTTGGTGTTGGCACGGTGGATCTGAAGCTTACTTCAGAGAAGATTGTCCACTTAAAGAACGTGCAGCATGCTCCTACAATAAACAAGAACCTCATTAGTGGTTCTCTTCTATGTAGGGATAGTTATAAACTAGTTTTTGAGTCGAATAAAATTGTATTGTCTAAGTTCAAAAACTTTGTTGGTAAAGGCTATGAGAGCGGAGGCTTGTTCCGCCTAAGTACTTTAGAGTATTGTTATAATCTGAATGTTGCAACAAATATAAATAAATGTGAGGCAAATGTTTGGTATTCTCGTTTCTGTCATATTGGTTTTGATAGTATTGTGAGAATGTCCAAATTAGATTTAATTCTAAAATGTAAAATTGTCAAAGGATCAAAATGCCAGTCATGTGTGCAAGCAAAACAGCCTCGAAAACCTTTTAAAGGATTAGAGGATGAAAAGAACTTAGCACCTTAGATCTTATTCATTCAGATTTGTGTGAAATGAATGGACTATTGACAAAAGGAGGTAAAAGATATTTTTTAACTTTTATTGATGATGCAACATGCTACTGTTATGTGTATTTACTTAAAACTAAAGATGAACCTTTAAACTACTTTAAAATTTATAAGGTCGAGGTTGAGAACCAACTAGAAAAGAAAATAAAAAGATTGAGATCTGATCGTGGAGAAGAGTATCTCTCATGAGTTCTCCCAATTCTATTCTGAGCATGGAATAATCCATGAGTTCACACCACCATATTCACCCCAATCAAATGGGATAGCTGAGAGGAAAAATCGGACATTAACTGACTTGGTCAATGCCATGTTAGACAGTTCTGGTATACCTAAGGCATGGTGGGAGGAAGCTATATTGACAGCAACTTTCGTCCTAAATAGAGTAATTACTAAAAAGAGTGAAATTACTCCATATGAGGGATGGAATGGGAGAAAACCTAATGTTAATTTTCTACGAACTTGGGGGTGTTTGGCAAAAGTCAATATACCATTGCAGAAAAAGAGGAAAATTGGACCAAAAACAGTTGATTGTATTTTTCTAGGATATGCTCAAAATAGCACGGTCTATAGATTTTTAGTAGTTAAATCAGAAACTCCTGAGATTATTGCTAACACAATAATGGAATCTAGAGATGCTTCATTTTTTGAGAATATCTTTCCTATGAGAACAGTAGGCAATACTTCAACACGAACTGAGAATGTTCAAATCGATAATATCGAAAATGAGAATAATCAAACTTCTGAACTTTCCACCATTTCTAAACCATTTTATGATATCCCTGAGGAAGACAACAATTTAGTCGCAGAAGCTCCTCGAAGAAGCAAGAGACAAAAGGTTGAGAAAACCTTTGGTGATGACTTTATTATATACCTCGTGGATGATGTGCTAAAGACTCTTTCGGAAGCTTATGCATCTTCTGATGCTGAGTATTGGAAAGAGGCAGTCCGTAGCGAGATGGATTCAATCATGGCTAATAAGACTTGGGAGATCACCGATCTTCCTATTGGGTGCAAATCTGTTGGATGTAAGTGGATTTTAAAAAAAAAACTAAGGCCCGATGGTACTATTGAGAAGTATAAAGCAAGACTTGTAGCTAAGAGTTACACCCAGAAAGAGGGAGAAGATTTCTTTGATACCTATTCTCCTGTCGCTAGATTAACCACCATCAGAGTACTCCTTGCATTAGCATCTTCCTATGGTCTGTATGTTCATCAAATGGACGTAAAGACAGCTTTCCTTAATGGAGAGTTGGAGGAAGAAATCTATATGGATCAACCTGATAGTTTTGTGATTTCTGGACAGGAAAATAAGGTATGCAGATTATTAAAATCCTTGTATGGTTTAAAGCAAGCACCTAAACAATAGCATGAAAAGTTTGATAAGACTTTGACAACCGCTGGCTTTATTGTGAATGAAGCTGATAAATGTGTATATTACCGTTATGGTAGGGGTCAAGGAGTGATCTTGTGCTTGTATGTGGATGACATACTTATATTTGGAACAAACACTGCCGTAATTGACGAGGTCAAAACATTTCTATCCCGCTGCTTTGATATGAAAGATTTAGGAGAGGCAGATGTTATATTGAATATTAAATTAATCAAGAATGAGAATGGGATTATTTTGAACCAATCTCATTATGCAGAGAAAATATTGAGCCGTTTCGGCTTTGAAAATTTTAAAGTTTCTCCAACGCCCTATGATGCGAGCATTAAACTTCGAAAGAATCAAGGGTTAGGAAAAGATCAATTGAAATATTCACAAATTATTGGGTCACTTATGTATTTAGCTGGTGCCACAAGACCTGACATTTCATTTGCTGTGAGCAAATTAAGTCGGTTTACTTCTAACCCAAGAGATGATCACTGGGAGGCACTTGAAAGAGTGTTGCGCTACTTGAGGGGCACAACATCTTATGGAATTCATTATACTGGATACCCTTCTGTATTAGAAGGGTACAGTGACTCTAATTGGATCTTTGATGCTGATGAGATCAAAGCTACAAGTGGTTATGTGTTTACTTTAGCTGGTGCTGCAGTTTCATGGAGGTCTTGTAAACAGACTATATTGACGAGATCAACTATGGAAGCGGAACTTGTAGCACTTGACACAGCCACTGTTGAGGCTGAATGGCTAAGAGAGCTTCTGATGGACTGCCGTTGGTTGAGAAACCAATACCGGCAATCCTGATGTACTGTGATAATCAAACTGTGTTGGCCAAAGTCACAAGTACAAAGGATAATATGAAGTCCTCTAGACATGTGAAGCGGAGGCTTAAATCTGTCAGAAAGTTGAGAAACTCTGGAGTGATAGCTGTGAACTATATTAACACTGAGAAAAATCTGACAGACCCTTTTACAAAGGGATTAGCACGGAAAGTGATTTCTGTTGCTTCTATGGACATGGGAATGAGGCCCCTTTAAGTTACATCACAATGGTAACCCATATTTTCTTGATCGGAGATCCCATGACGTAGATAATGGGAAAAATAAGTTGATGTTGTAACAAGAGAGTACATATTAATTGTACCTATGTCGTAATAAATAAAATACTCTCAACTGTATGGAATGTTGGCATAAAGCCTTAATGTATTCTGTTGTCCAAATGAGGAAAAGATATTAGCATGCAGGATACCCAGAAAGAATACACCTACTTGAGCTTAACTGTTTGGTCGCAGTTCACGAGAACGGTGCATTCTCTAGAAAGCTCATGAGCAGATAAGGGAGCATGACCATATAACGTTCCGTTTAGGCGTGGTTCATTGGTAGCCTAGTACTAGTTGAGATTTCAAGTGAAATCTAATCACAAATAGCTATGAATTCAAGGCATAGTCCATTCATTAGCTGTGAGAAGATGAATCTTGTTATTCTAGGTGCAAGTTCAACCCGTACGGGACTTACACTAAAAGACTAGTATATTAACAGTACGTCAGCACAATATCTTTGATATCCTTTTGCTTCTTGCTTTGGAATTGGTGGGGGATTGTTAGAAATTGGCCCATTATTTGTGGCCCATTTTCTTAAATTCCAAAGCATGCAAGATTTAGTACCATATTGCTTAGGCAAAGTGGGGGAGACCAATTTATAAGGTGGAGTCCATGCCACTCTTTGAATTATGGAAGTGGATGGTGGCTTTGGCTAAACACACACACGCGTACGCACGCGCGCGCGCGTATTCGCGTATTTTTGCGTGAAAATCGCGTGACTTGTGACTTGCGATGCGCGACCGTGCCGTGACGTGGTGCGCCACTTGGCAAACCATGTCCACCTTATTTTGCTGAACCTCGCATCATCTCTCTCTCCTTTTAACTGGTCACGAGACGCTTAATTACCATTATTTGGTTTTAAATTTTAGCGATTACGGTGAATAATAAGTCGATTACTTTGATCGTAATGGATGCGTAAATATTTGGTTTGAATATCGCGATTACGAGTAAATAATGGAGTCAGTTACTTGAGCATTATTTCAGTCTAATGGTGTCAGTTACTAGAGAGTAATTAGCACGTCTATAAAAGGCATGGAGACGTCGGGTTTGTGGTGAATTTCTCCATTCTTCTCTCCATTGTTTTCTTCCTCTCGTATATCGCGTGCGGTAGTCTTGTCTTTGTCGAACCGCCGACCTTTATTCCTGCGTGCACGGAAGGAAGGTGAGCGATATCTCCGAACCATTGCTGTCGTGAAGACCTGCACGAGAGCGGCAATAAGGTTTCTGGGAAGCGCATATCTGCGCGACCTCTCCTGCTCTGTTTCATCTACGTCCTACACTGCATCAAGCCTACACTGCATCGAGCTGCTTCTTCGCCCTTCATCATCCATTTGATGAAGTCGTTCGTGTGTTAAATGCGACTTTAACATTATATTTCTCTTGCGTATATTTTGAAGTATGATGAATATCCTACTGTTAGTAGTTAGTTGTGCATCAATAGTATTTTGCTCTTACCTCCTACTAAAATTTAGAATTAAAATATTGCTTATATTTTTAACATACCTGTCCATATTCATCTCAATTGCACCCCTAGAAAGGCTTCGTTGGGGGATGAAATTGATGGCCGACAACAACCTGAAAACAGATGCAGGCAGAGGCATAGCTCGGGTGTCGTGCAACAGCCTTGGACAGACGCGTAGCTTGGAGAGAGACCGCTGTTAGCGCGCCTTATCAACCAATTTTACCTCCGGATTTTCTCACAAAAGGCAAGGTAAAATAAGGTTCTTACTCGAGTCAGGGCACTTTTATGCTAATAGTTCCACGTAGTGCGCACATCAACAAGTTTTGCAGGATTTACATAAAAAAAAAACGAGGCGTGTAAACCGGCAAATTCACAGATAGGCGAAAATCCACTGTGTGGCCGGCCGGTTTAATCTTACATAGGCCGGCCAACTTAAACAGCGCAACATGACAGGACCAGGAGGCCCACCACCTATGGAAGCCACGACTGGAGGACTCAAGCCAGGCCACACCGGCCGGTCCAGCTGCCTCGGCCTAAGCCTCTCAACTGACTTCACCGAGGTGTGGACTGGACTATAAAAAAGCGTTAAGACTCATGAGTTGCCTCAGCTTGATTTGCTCTGAGCTCGAAGCTTGAATTTAATCTCGAGCTCACGAGTTTCAACAGGTTGAGCTCGAATAGATCACGAGTTTTGAACTTTTTTTACAGCCTATATATATGCTAACTCTTACCAAACTTACTCGAGACGAGCTCGAGCTTTGCTATTGTTGAAAATTATTATATGTTGAATTATTTTTATTGTAATCAAGCTTACTTGAGCCGAGCTTAAGCTCGAGTTTTTCTTATTGTTGAAAATTAAAGCATATTAAATTATTTTAACTACTATCGAGCTTATTCAAGTCGACCTCGAGCTTGGGCCGATCTGAGCTCTAGGCTCGGATCCCAACTCAGGCTCACTCGAGCTTAGCTCGATCTTAGGAGACCAGGCTCACTCGAGCTCGGCTCGTTTACAGCTCTAATGTGGACCTGTCACCCGGCCAACTCGGTCCACAAGCATACCCGTGTGAACAACTCCTTTGCGACATCTTCCACCCAGTGGTGCTCTATCTACACCAGCCGACCATCCAACGCACACTGGCTGGCTACATCACTATCGAGATCTAGATATACAAATTCAAACTCCGTGTATTCTGCACTAGTCCAGAATTATGCTAGAGCACGCAGTAGAAATATAGATGAAATATTGATCATGATCACGATTAACTATGAAAAACGTAATTATTATTAACTATCAGAGTAACGCCTTCTGGTCAAACTTATAAATAATAGCCTGAAGAGTCTTAACAAACTAGTAGCGAAAAATAAAGATAAGTGTAGTAGCCATTCGACATACCACAAGTAATCAACTAGGAAGCAAAGTCCTATTCCGAGAAATCGTCGAAGAATTCTCCTTCAAGTACCTCTGGTTGATATGATTCTTTCTCAGCAACTGAGCAATAAAATATATAGCCGTGAGTACATAGACTACTCAGCAAGTCATTTCTAATAAGATGCAATTATAATCATGCAAGGCTTATCAAATGATGGCTAGATAATTATTTTGTAGAAAACAATAATTTTGAGTAAAATACAATAAATAGTTTGAAATGCACTATTTGAAATAAGTTGTTAAGTAAATTATTTAAAGGAATTGAATAAACAAAAAGTAAACTAACCATTTACTTCCCAACTAAATCCACCCCAGGTTTTTATGAAATTCTACACCTCATGTGAAATAACCGAGCATTATTCATAACCAGGAACATGCCTATTTGAATAATTTTACACTCCGCAGACATTGCACAATTTTACCCTGAAGACATAATTATCTTATATTGCCACACAATTAACACACATCCTTTAGTATGTGGCAGAGAGTTCATAATAAGGCCTATACAATACTCAATGTCAAACTGATCTTGCAAACTAAGGTTTCGTTGCCAAGTAGGCTAACCACCTAGCCGAAAAAGCTCCCTCTTGCGTCATATGAAAAATTACTTAAAAATAAATTAACCATACAAATCATCTCAATTATGATATCAAGGTTGAAATATCACAAAGTAATTAGCTAGGTTCATCCCATACTAGATAAAGGGTTGTATAGTAAGACTCAGATCAATGATGCACAAAGTCAAGTCTTTAGATAATACTTAGACGAGACATCCACATCTTAAAGTGCTAACCACATTTTTTCCTTTACTGAACAATCACAAGCACAAATAAAAACCATTATGTTTAACCAACACCAATAACACTACCCTTTTATGGTACACAAATTTTATAACTATGGCTGACCACCACGATTCAATATATCATTAAGTCAAAATTAATTAATTGATTATTATGACAATGAGTCCAACGTAACAATAAGCAAGTCTAAATATACTAGTCGTACAACCCAATTAGATACTAGAATTGCATCACTAGATAATTTAACTATCCTAAAGTGATAATGAAACCATGGTATTTAAATTATCAAAGAGGACTTAATCAAAATTAGTTGATAACTACCAATGACAATGGTTTATAATAAAATAGTAATACATAATAATTTAAAATAAAGTAATAATTAAATTTGAAACAATAGGTTCAACGTAATAAAAGATTATGACTTACCTCAGTTTTGCTCACTTGCACTTCTTACAACAAAAGAAGAACAAAAAAATATGGTGTTGTAGGGGAGGCCCCCACCTAGACCCGGTAGGCCTGTTAAAAAGTTGTAAAGCCCAAAGTGGACATGTATAATGACATGATTGCCCTTGGGAAGGATATTTAGATGTAAGGGTACGATTGTAAAAATACTCCTATAAGGACATATATACGTGATACAGCCATGGGGAGACCCCCGAAGGAGCATTGCTCACCTAACTCTCCACTACCACACACTCTCTCTCTGTTTGGTTTGTAACCACAACAGTTGGTGCCATCCGTGGAGACGACAAGAGCAAGCCTCACGATCTTGAGAAGAATGGCACAGAACAAATCATCATCATCGGCGGCGAGGAAGAAGGAAGGGGGCGCAGCAAAATCCCGCGTCAACACCAGGGCTTCGACATCGGCGGTTGTGGGTGCGAACGATGACGCGGGTGCGGCAACCACGAACGTCAGCGCTCACTGCGTGACGATCGACCCCGCCACCGCAGACGTGACGGTCGACCCTGCCACCGCCAACGTAACGATCGACCCCACCGTCGATGCAACGGCCGACCCCGCCCTACGCGTGACGCCTGACCCCACCGCCGGCGTGACAGTCAACCCCAACAGTACCGGCCGGGTGGCAGAGAGCGGTAACGTCGACACCCGTGGAGACGCGACCGCCGTCCCTACACCTGGTGCGGGAGCGCCGAGCGGTCCCAGCGGTGACACGGGCCCCGTCATCAACGCTGGAGTCCATCACGCCGACGCGGCGGGCAACCCAAGAGCATAAGCCGTGGTCACGGCTATCCTGGCAGCGTGACCAGGTGCGTCGATCGCCTTGTTTGCGTCGGCAGTGGAGAACGCCCTACTGGCGGCCCTCGGCACGCTCCAGCGGGAGGTAGCGGATCTCCGCGGGGCGGTGCGGAAAATGCAAGAGGCTTAGAGTCAGCAGACCCCGCCGGTGGTCACGCCGGAGACCACGCCAAAATGGGTGGATAGCTGCGACGCCCCCACATCCAGCCGCGCCTCGCTGCGACGCGTGGACCCAGAGTCCCCACTATCTGCGGGCTTACAACAGGCGGCATGGCCGGAGGACTTCAAATTCCCCAGCCCCATCGCGTCATACAAGGGCGACACGGACCCTCGGGACTTCGTGCGTGTGTACGAGACTGCCATCGACGCTGCAAGTGGAAATGACACCACGAAGGCGAAGGGACTCCCCCTTGCGCTGCAGGGAGTGGCGCTCTCTTGGTTCTTCATCATAGAGCCAAACTCCATCTACGCATGGGAGCAGATTCGCGACCGCCTCTACAACAACTTCTAGGAGAACTACGTCGAGCGCGTCGAGGCAGATCAGCTCTTTACGGTCAAACAAAAACCATCGGAAAAGCTTCGGGAATACTTCAAACGCATTGCGAAGGTCCGCTGCCAGGTCAAAGATGTCAACGAGACAACCATCATCAACGCAGCAATACAGGGTCTCCGCCCGGGGCCGCTAGCCGAATACAACGTGCAGAAGCCAATCAAGACGGTGGTGAAGCTCTTCAACAAGATAGAGGAGTACGCCAGAGCGGAAGAAGATGTGCGGCGGCGTCAAGGCAATGTTGCCAGCGCCAATCCAGCGGAGGCCACGGTGAAGAGCGAAGACTTGCCAAAGGAAGGCTTCTCGAAGGGCAAGCGCAGGCAAGATCCATCGAAGGACGCCTCCCAGCGCAAGGACTTGTCGGGCGACAGGCCCAAGCGCGGCTAGCAGAAGTCTCGGAGAGCCCATTATGTCTTTGACATTGAGGGCGGCTCCGAAGACAGCGCCCCCACTAGCCGCGGTGCCAAGGCTCGTCGGGGTCGGGGGCGAGGCCGAGGCCGCGATGATAGGGCCCGCGCGGAATATGGCGACCAACACCACGTCCAGTGGTGCGAAGTATATGGCCGAGGCAGCCATGACACGCGCGCATGCACCACTATTGTGGCACTTCAGCAAAGCATCGCCAGGGACAGAGACCTTGAGGTGCGGCCGCCCGTCGTGGCATACGTCCAGCAGCACCTGGACGGCCCCTTGCGAATTTAGGATCAGGGGATGCAACCTCAGGAGGGCCTCCGGTGGATTCAAGCCCATGTGTAGCAGCCTCAGGAGAGCCCCCTGCGGATCCACACCCCGGAGGAAGCCCAGCTCAAGGTCATAAACGTCATTTCCGAGGACTCCTCCCTGGAGTTCACTTCGGAGAGGCAACGAAAGACCTATGCACGGAGGCTACACCACATGGTGGTGTACCCGACACAGGCACCACCGGACTGGGCGCAGCACGAGATCACCTTCACGCCCGCCGACGCCGAGGGTGTGGAGTTCCCCCACCAAGATCCCCTAGTCATCCAGGATACCATCGCAGGATGTGACGTCAGGCGTGTCCTGATCGATGGAGGAAGTTCTGTGAATATTTTATTCGCAGGGGCCTTCGACCAGATGGGGATCCCTCAAAGTCGCCTAGGCCCCTCGAAAATTCATTGCGGGGCTTCGAGGTCACCACGATGGCGCGGGCCGATATGCCTCTGGTCTCCTTGGTAGGCGACAACGTGAGGAGCAAGGGTGCCACCTTCGACGTCGTTGATATCCAGTACCCTTACAACGCTATATTGGGACGACCAACTCTCAATTCATTTGGGGTGGTCCCACACCACGGCTTCCTATGCGTGAAGCTCCTAGGCCCGCAGGGTGTCATCACTGTCCACGGCGACCAGGAAATGGCCCAGCGCGTAGAGCTCAGCACCCGAGGCCTACACCATGAAGTCCAGAGAGACTCCTAGGCCAGGCGCGCCAACACAAGGGTGCCAACGGCCCCAAGAGGCATCCCGTCGGGCTCCCCCGACCGCTCCGGCACCAGAAGCAGCAGAGGCTCCCTACCTCACCACCACGACAACGACAGTCGAGTGGTTAGTCCCTAGCCTTTTGTAATTGCTCACCCGCGCAAACGGGAATTTAGTAAAGTTCACCGTTTGTGAGATTAGTCGTGTTCCTTGCAAATATGCGCAGAAGCTTGCCTCTGCGCACACTCTGTGGAGTATAAATAAGACATGGTTCTGGAGCTGAAAGACCCCTTGTTGAAGTACAAGTGAATTGCCCACCATCCCTCATCAGCTGGAGCGCTTAGGCGAGCTGGCGAAGGGAAATCACACCACGGCGTCACGTCCACCTCGTGTTGACGGGGTGTTCGACCCCGCGGTCATCCCAGCGGCATTAGCCGCACTCGGAAACCCTCGTCGCTACCGGCGTCGGTAAAGAAGCACCGGAGGAAGCTAGGACAGAGTGGGGGCTACGAGTTCAAGAGGGGAAATTGCAGGGGCACAAAGGTTTGGGAAGACAAGTGGTGCTTCACTTGGCCAATCGCGCATTTTAAAGAACCCCAGAAGCGAGACCCTGCCAATTGTGCCTCAAGCGTCCCATCGGCCGTTCCAAGTGCATGTGATGCAACAGTACCGTCCCGCCTCAAGTACAGGGTTCTGCCAACTACGCTTCACGTGTTTCCCTATCTTGGGGGCCCGTGAAGCAACGGGGGACAAGCAATCCCCCCACAGCTGTAAAGCGACATGTGCAAAGCTCCGTTAATCCCGCTTCAGATGTTCTGTCAATATCCAGAATTGAGGGGAGGCAGTTATGCCCGTGAATTCCCGCATAGACCACGAAGGTCAGGGGCTGCGGAGCTAGGTTCGCGTAATCTGTCAAGCCTACTTTGTCCTTATCTTATCGAAGGGTAGGGGACGGCGCACCGCTCGCATGTCTACTTCGACTAGGCACCAGCTCTGCTGCCACCACTTCGGAGGGTAGGGGACGGAGCGCTCGCGCGTCTACTTTGACTAGGCGTTAGCTCCGCTGCCACCACTTTGGAGGGTAGGGGACGGAGCGCTCTTCGACTAGGCGCTAGCTCCGCTGCCACCACTTCAAAGCGCAGCGGACGGAGCACTCGTGCTCTACTTCGACTAGGCGCCAGCATCGTTGCCACCACTTCGGAGGGTAAGGGACGGAGCACTCGCACGTCTACTTCGACTAGACGTCAGCTCCGCTGCCACCATTTCGAAGGGAAGGGGACGAAGCGCTCGTGCGCCTACTTCGACTAGACGCCAGCTTCGCTGCCACCACTTCGAAGGATTGGGGACGGAGTGCTCGTGTGTCTACTTCAACTAGCGCCGGCTCACGCCACCACCGGAGGGTAGGGGCGGGCGCTCGCGTCTCGCCGACCAGGTGCGGCCGCGCCACCGCCGAAGGTAGGGGACGAGCGCTCACGCGCGTCTACTCGACCAGGCGCCCGGCACCGCCACCACTTCAAAGGGTAGGGGACGGAGCGCTCACGCGTCTACTTCGACTACCGTGAGAATAGAGGGACCAAACCTCACGAGGAAAACAAGTGTGCCCAAAGAAGTGACGGGGACAAGCGTTTCGGTCGGTCCATTGCGTTCGTACACGAGCGCTTACAAGGGTGTCTACCGACCAACGTCCCCTAAATCTATTACACAAGCGACTTCTCCCTACCTGCGAACGCTATTCGTTCGGTTCCGCCTGGACGCCCGCCCTCACCGGAGCCTCGCCCACCGAGGTTCGACTCGCCCAGAAGTCCAGCGAGTCCTCAGCCCGCCACCAGCGCCGCAGAAGGCGCTGGGTTATGGCGTCGAAGATTAACAGCCGATCCCCATCGGGCAGCTACTCGAAACATAAGGGCATGCCGGTCAGAACATGGGAAGCAATTTTCGCTTTATTCCTGGAGCCGCCGGCGCCATCTTCGTCGCGCCGGGGAACTTCATCCAGCCATTGGCCGAGGTTCCCCTCGCCGTACATGGTCCGCCGTAGTTCTACCTTCGCCGCGGCCTCCCCAAGATACTCCCAAATCCGCTCATGAAAAATTTGAACAGCGCGCACGGCACCGGACATCACCGGCTCGTGCGGCATCTCGATTACGGTCACCGGTTAAATCGACATGCCGATGCGACACGATGCTGGAGAAGCGCACATGCCAGGCACGAGGTCACGTAGGAGCAATGATTTCCAAAGGACTTCGCGGCGTTGCGAGCAAGGTTGGAAGCATCCCCGATTCAGTAGAGTGTCCGTGATAGCTCTTCGGACCCGAATGAGCGAGGTGGCAGTTCGGCGACAAGGTCTTCGAGGGCACCCTCTAAGGCCAGCATAGCATCCCATGCTGCCACCGAGGCGTCGCCCAGAGCCTGGTCCTGCTCTATAAGAGACGCAGCAAGGCGGCCCTTCTCCTCTTCTAGCGTAGCAACTTGCCAGAGTAGGCCATCCCGCTCCTCCACTACCACCTGCCGCGCCGCCGCCATGAGCTCCTCGACATATAAGATGGCCCCCATGTGCTCCGCCTCCAGGCGTCGAATGTGGTCGTCTTTAAAGGAATGCGTCTCCTCGGCCGCGCTAAGAGCCCCTTCGGTGGTGCGCAATCGGTCCTCTAACACCTCCCGCTCACGGGCGTGGGCCGCCCGCAACGCTCGGCCATGGACGAGAGTCTGCACGATGAAGTGATTAGTACACCTCTAAAGAACCGCACGGCGCCAGGGGTCAGATACCTACCCTCATTTCTGAGACCTCCAGCACCCTACCAAGAAGTTCCGACCTACAGGTTTGCAGCGCCTCACGATCTAGGTTTGCGGTCGCAATATCCGTAACCCCCTGCCACGCTACCAGCACCTCCGGTCGAGGGACGAAATTTGCTAACCTTGGGCACGCGGCATCCACAGTGATAGTTTCGGCGGCGTCGGATGTCCCTCCCGAAGGAACATCCCCGAGCTCCGAAGGTTGCCCACGCTCGGGGAGGCATGCTGCTGTGAAGGGACGTAGCGATTAGAGCCCTACCAATGCACCAAGGGATCATACCAAACCATGTGAGTTTACCTTCTGCAGCAGCCGGTGGACTCCGCCGGGGCACCCCTTTAGCTCCACAAGAAACCGCAGGGATACCTGCGTCCCCCGACGAGACCGGTCCTTCGAACTAGGGGACCTCTGTGTCGGAGCCTAGTTCCAGCAGGCCCTCGCCTCCGGCAGCCGCAGACTCGGAGGGGGCTGCGGAGACGGCGGGGCAGGCGTACCCGATGTCAAAATCGGAGTCCCATAGGGCCCCGACCTTTCTCGCCACAGCGAACCCCCTCTTCGAGCGAAGGGGCGATAGCGTGCGTGGCCATTTCGCCTTCGGGGAGCAAGGCGGCGACCCTGCCTCGGTAATTGCCATAGGTAGGGGCTCCGCCCAAGTAACCACCGCAGGCAAGGACTCCGCTCCAGCATCCTCCACGAGCGATGACTCCGCCTCAACGCCAGCCGGCGGCAAAGAAGCTTCCCCTCCCGGTCGCCCACGCTGCACTCCTCATCCCCGCCACTGTCTGCGGGCCCCTCTCTACCCTCGGTATCCACTTCTACCTCCGGATCGACATACTTTGCCGAGTCGGAGTCCACATCTGCCGCACCGTCGGTAGAAGCCAGGCCGGCGCGAGCAGTCACCGGTGTACCGGGTCCAGCTACGGAGGACTGAGCACCCCGATGAGACGACAATCCTTTCCCCTTGGCACTGCGGCGAGGTTGGCTCGGGGCCGGACTATCGCACTCTGACACTCTAATGCCCAAGGCCTTGCACACACGGTTTATCCACCCTAGACCTGCCCCGCGGTCGTAGCTACGCGTAGGGTGTGTTCCCTGGCCGTATACGGTCTGAGGAACGCGCCCACCGCATGCTCCACGGCCTCCAGGCGAGTACCTACGGGTGGCAAGGGGTGAGATTTAAAACAAAAGGCCCGATGGACAGTAGGGGAACACTAAGGCTCCACCAAAACTTACGTGGATCGGAGGGTCTCGACAGCGACGACATGGACGGTGGACGTTGTGGCGACAAAGCCCCCCAGGCGTGACATGCCATTCAGCAGCAAGAGGTGCTACGCCATACATCACGAGCTCCTTGGCGAGGTCCCGCATGTTGAAGCGGGCGGTGATCCTCACCATCTATCGGCGTGCTGGGTGTGGTGTTGAACGCCATCGGCCGCCCGGAACACTCGAGACCACTGCCACTCGCCACATGGTGGTAAAACCACCGTCTCATCCACTTCGCCTGAGTCGAGTTCGCAGGGAAGATCTTCCCGCACTGGGACCGAAGGGCGAAGTCGACGCTGTCGGAAGTTGGAGAACGTCCCGTCTCTCTGCTCCTTTGGTGACCACGATTGTGTCGTGGAGAAATCGTCTGATGGTGCGGCTTCCGTCACGTAACGCCCAGCTGTACATGGCAAGACGGGCTATCGCGTTCGGAGTCATCTGTGCCAGCTCAAGCCTAAAGATTTGTAAGATGTTCCCGACAATCATGGCGGCTGGGATGCACAGCCCGGCTTCGAAATAGGTGACGAAGACGATCGCCTCCGACTTCTCGGGGTGCGGTTTGGTCTCGTCGCTCGTAGGCAGTCACAGCTCTCAGCGGTCCGACAGCTTCCCTTCGCGCAGTAAGCCACGGATCGTCTCCTCCGTCGCGAGAGTTGAGCCCAAGACACGGGAGCACAGACCTTCTATTTTCTCCGTCGCCATCCACCATTTGTCCACCAGTGTGGAGTCGCGCCCCTCGAGCGTGTATTCCACCTCAAGCGGCGACGACCGCCAAGAGAAGGCCCCGCTGCTGGCATGCTGCGCATGTTCTGTGCCGTGGGCCGTCGTTCTCCGTGAGCTAGGCGACGACAGGGGCAGCAAGGCAGCAAAGAAGACATGAGAGCGGGGCATAGGAAAAGAGACCAGAAGGTGTGAGGAGGGCGTAGGCGTGGTGTCACAGGGGGTATTTAAAGCCCCTGCATCTCCCACACCACTGGCAAAGGTAACCGATGGGAGACGAACCACTTGCCTCCCAACGATGGAGGCCGGAGCGGCACAACCGCCCACGCGCGTCGTGCCTGTCACAAGGTGACCGTGCAAATGGCCTGTCAGAGCACGATGTGCCAATCGCGTTCCGCCATGTGTCCACTCCCTCAGGAGTAAATGCAGTTCGCGCGACGTACCGTATTCCACCACCGCGCACCCACAGACCGATCAATCTTGACAGCAACTTTGGCGGGGTCCCCGCCTCCGCAGGGCAACCCCGGCTCCGCCCTCATAAAGAGACTTTGCCGCAAGCCCGAGGACACCCTCCACTTCGATGGCTCGGGGCGACCCCGGCACCTGCTTCGGCCTATATTTCAGCGGTCCAACCGGACCTCCGATGCATCCTTGCGCACCAGGGACAGTTTCGCATCCCGATCCTAATATGTCTAACATCTTTCTGTGGCTAACAGTTCGCAGATAACGCCCGCGGAACAATTTAGCTGGTGGAAGCCCAAGCGATGGTGAGTCCATGCGTCGACGAAATGCAACGATGGGACGCGATCGCAGCGCCGGTGCCGGGCGGCGACGACACACCGGTAACATCCTGCCACGCATCCTGCCTCTCTCGGGAAGGGGCGTGCGATCGCGGTCGTGCGATCGCTCATAGCCCACGACGCGCCAATTGCGTCGCGCCACGTGTATCGCCCTAACGAGACAGCGCGTACAACCGCAGCAGCCCCCTGGCTTTTCAGGGGTCAGCATGATTTGCGCCGCCATTACGACGCCACCTCCGGACTGCGGAGTGCCTTTGGCTCAGTAAGCCGACTCTGCCGGTAACAATGACGCTGCGAGGGATGGCTCCAAGCTCGGAGGCCACCTTGGCGGCCAGCTCGACGTCGCATCCTCGGTGCGAAGCAGAGTTCAACCGGCTAAAGTCCAACAGTCCACTTCACCCGCGAGTGGGCAGCGAGGTCGGGGATCACTGTCAAAGTTTTGATCGTGCGCTCAAAAATAGGCCTTCTTCAGCTTATCAACGTCTACTGATCGCTCTAATTGGCGATACTCTTGCTGCACGTACACAACCTGAGGAAGGCCTATTTACGAGACCAAGATCACCTCAGACGTACCCAGCTACACGCCAACGTAGCGCGCGGGAGCACCGAGCGACTAAACCAGCGGGTAGGATTGGGGAAGGACAGTGCCACAACATTGCCGGCATATATATAGCCGTTTCCCCCATTGGGAAGCGCAACCAGCATGAGTGGAAGCGACACGGTCGTCCACGGACGCGCGACGCCCCAATCTTGTGCGTCTGCACGCCTGTCCTGCATTGACACACGGTCTCGCCATCGACTTCGCCTACGGCCCCCGGCTCCGAGTTCGCACGAACTACGAAGGGATGCGCGAAATCATTTTCGCCCAACATCACACAAGCTCACAGGCTGCGGGGGACGGAGAGGGCCAAATGGCTCGACAACATGGCTTCGACCCGTGAAACCCTTCAGCATGAGAGGCTCCTGTTGTAGGGGAGGCCCCCACCTAAACCTGGTAGGCCTGTTAAAAGGTTGTAAAGCCTAAAGTGGACATGTATAATGACATGATTGCCCTTGGGAAGGATATTTGGATGTAAGGGTAAGATTATAAAAACACTCCCATGAGGACATATATATGTGATACAGCCATGGAGAGACCCCCAAAGGAGCATTGTTCACCTAACTCTCCACCACCACACATACTCTCTCTCTCTGTTTGGTCTGTAACCACAACATAGGGCTTAGTAGATGAATTTAGGAACAATAACTAGGCCAATTGGAGTTCAAACGGATAAGAACGACTCTCGAAAGGTTTAAATAAAATAAAAGGAAATACTATTTTGGCTTTTTCTAGATTTATTTTTCTAAGGGAAATTGGATTTATGATGTCAGCAAAGATTTTTGGATTTATGGCTGAATTAATTTTCTAAAGAAAAAAGGTTTGGTCACTGACATGTAGGGTCATGGTTTATGGACCAAGTTTATGGCTAGCGTTTAGGGGTGTGCGGTGGACCGAATCTACGAAATAGTACACAGTGCATGGGGACCACATGGCAAGGACGTTGCTCACCGTGGACAAAGTCCATGGAGGGATTTAGGGATGACGTGTCACTGCTGATGTCAGATATCAGCGATGATGAGACCGAAGCGTTGCGTGAGAACATGTGGCATGGTCGATCGGTGATAGAGACAAAGTGGCAGATGAGGGCATACGGTGGAGGACATCTCATTGGTGGTAGAGACGACAGCGACATGGGTCACCAACGACGAGGAAGACGAAGCGGCAGAGCACACGGCGAACAGGACGACCATCAATGGAGACAACTACGGCAAATGCGAAGCAGCACGAGCTCCAACATGAAAGCAATGATGTCGAGGTGGCTCTCACGGAGGGATGCGAAAAACGAGGGGCTAGCGTGGCCATTTATACCCGGAGGAGACGGCGTCTAAGACAGGCATGTCATTAGAGTCCATGACGGTGATGCAAGCAACAGCGATATAGACTCAGAGAAAGAGTCCTGGATGGAGATGACAACTAACAAGTGGGCCCCACTTGTAGGTGGCTGTGAGCAGGTGGAGGCACAGAGCGACGACACGCGACGCGAGGCGAGCAGGCAAGCTGGGTGTGTGGCATGTGGAGCGAGCTGCGTGCGGGAAACGAACCAGGCTAGAAAGATAGAAGATGGGCCAAGAGAAAGGAGAAATCGACCTAAGAGAAAATACATATTTTCTAAGCTTTTTGATTTTCAGATATGGAATAAATTTAATTGAGCTCCAATAAATAGTAAACAACCTCTAAAAAATCCAAGAAAATACAAAAAAAAATCCTTACAACACAAGGAACTCAAATAAAATAGGTTTTGAATTAATTTAAGTTATTTTATTTATATTAAATCTTTTTATTTTCTAAAAAAATCAAATTAAGCATTAATTAATCCAATAAAAACCATAAAGTTATTTTTATTTTAAAAGTTTCAAAAAGACTCTAAAAATAAGAATGTTACAAACCTCTCCCCTTAAATAAAAACTCAACCTCGAGATTCAAGCTTACTAAAAGAATAAGTGCAAAAACTCTACACTGGGATCCTCCTCGCGTTCTCAGGTAGCTTCTTCCTCGGTATGATTACTCCACTGAACCTTAAAAAAATGAATGACTTTACTCCTAGTCACATGTTCAAATCCTGCTAAAATTCTGATAAGGTGCCCTTTGTAGATGAGATTCTCTTGAAGATCTATAGCTTCCACCGGTACTGGCTGCCTCTCATTGCTTGACACATCCACTTGCCACCATGTCCTGTCCATTCATTGCTGCTCACCCATGCTGCCCCACGACGCTTGTTCATTGGCCACCCGCTGCCGCGTGGGAGCACATGAGGGGCCAAATCAGGCAAGAGAAACTAGAGGATTTGAATTGAAACGAGCTCAGGGTGCTGATTAGGGCCACCGTTGGTGAGAATTGCCTCCACTGGCGACGAATCGGGCGATGAAGTGCTGGTTTGGAGAGAGATGTATGAGGAAAGAAGAAGAATCGAGAAGTAGGAATCATGGTAGAGAAGTCATCGCCTCGTGGGATAGAGTTGCGCTAGTGGTTGGATGGTGGCTTGTGTAGGACATCTAATGGTGTTGGGCTATCCCATTGAAAACAATCTCCACGGTATACCGTTTCTTAGTTTTTCTGCAACAAGATTGTCCCCTCATGCCTATGTTTTAGCTGTCCATGGTAGTTTACATCATGCTACATCTGATTATCTTCCTAAGACGTGCAGTTTACGTACAGCAAATTTAGTTTCATAGCATGTACTGTTATGTTTTTTTTTGGCATGGTAGTTAATGAACATCTAGTTGCTCTGCAACAAGTGTTCGCTGAAAGCATTTAAGCTTTGAAAGTTCGAATCATTAACTGAAGAATGTTTTCCTTATTGGCGATGTTGGCTCTATAGGTTTGCTGTGGCAGTGAGCCATCAATGTTACCCTGTTTTCCCTACCTTGTGCATTCCTAATTGTCAGGTTAGTTTAGTATTGTTGATATCTTGCCTGACAATGAGAGTCAAATTGTCTAATGGTTGTCAACTTGTGATAGTTGTATCTAGTACATAATGTTGGATTAATTGGGCTTGGTCCATTTAATTTAGCAATTAATCAAATGAAATTCCTAGGCCCACATTGAAAAACTGTTTAGTCCCATATGGAGAGTTGAGTGGGAGTTACACCACTTTAAAAGGTGGAACGTGGTAACCCCCTTGTGGAATTGGAAAGAGCCAACACGCGCGCGCGCGCTCGCTCGCTCGCCTCGCCTCGCCTCGCCTCGCCACGCCGAGCCGAGCCGAGCCGTGCCGTGCCGTGCCGTGCCGTGCGGTGCGTGCGCGCAGGCGTGTCGGGTGCGTGCGCGTTTTTCTTTATCTATTCGAAAATCGTAACGCAGCGACTTCATTGGCGATGCGGTTCGATTACTAGTGAATTATGGCTGCGATTATTTTGAGTAATGACTACGATTACTAGTGACTAATGGCTGCGATTACTCGGCTCTTTGTTTTTGCTGTTACAAAACTCTCTCCACTCCATACGGGATGATAAAAAGAGGATTACAGTTTGTCTTGTGTTTGGGCTAAGAAATCTTCGGTCCGAACTTTACGTGCAAAGAGTTCGGCGAGTAGGCCTCGAAACTCCGTCCGTTCGCGCACCTGCGGGTAGACGGGCAATCAAGTTTTGGGAGCGCATTGGCGCGATCGCTCAATCTGTGAAGAACGCCATCTACTTCACGGTGGTGAAGCGTCGCAAGGCGCACGGCGAACATCTTCCTGCATCACGCCTCGTCCTGCATTACGCCTCGATCGACTACATCGAATAGACCATCATGTCGACTGATGGTAACGGCGCCTCCGGTGTCACCGACATCGCCCCGCCGAGGGTATAACATGAACACTTCTCGGTGTATTTGTTTACGTATGTTATGAATTTGATAATAGGTGTTCTTTGTTAGCTTGTTCATAAGCAAATATGAATACATCATTGTTAAATCACTCATGATTTTGTATGTCATGTTTTATATGCTGAATTTCTGGATTAAAATATGCCGAAAATTGTCTAAATATTCAACAATCCAAAAACTTGATAGGTCTTTTTCGGTAGTTGGCTTTGCTGCGTCGCTTAAACCGCACCCTCCGTTTGATGGTTCAAATTTTAAGAGATGGCGTGCACGTGCGATCCTGTGGTTTACTGCCATGGAATGTTTTCATGTTGCACAAGGCAAGCCCGCTGAGCCTCTATCTGTTGAGGATGAACGCAAGTTCAATGTAGCGGATAACTTGTTTCGAGGTGCACTTATTAACATACTGGCAGATAACATTGTGGATGTGTACATGCATTTGCCTACGGGCAAAGAGATGTGGAATGCACTTGAGGCCAAATTCGGAGTTTCTGATGCTGGCAGTGAGCTGTATGTCATGGAGCAGTTCTATGACTACAAGATGGTCGATGACCGTTCTGTAGTAGAACAAGCTCATGAGATTCAGGCGCTGGCAAAAGAGCTTGAGAATAATAAGTGCGAGTTACCGGACAAGTTTGTGGCTGGCGGTATTATCGCCAAGTTACCACCTTCTTGGTCGGATTTTGCTACCTCTCTAAAACACAAGAGGCAGGAGTTCAGTGTTACTGATCTCATTGGCTCTCTTGGTGTTGAAGAGAAGGCGAGGGCAAAAGATACTCGTGGCAAGAAAGTTGCTGCTGAGGGAGGTTCTAGTGCCAATTTGGTGCAGAAAAAGAACCCTCAGGCTTTCCACAATAAGAAGAAAAATAAGCCTATTAGCAAGCCCAAGGCTACTACTGAATTTAAGAAGAAAAGCAAAGGAAAGGGCGGCTGCTTTGTGTGCGGTGATTCTGGCCATTGGGCTAAGGATTGTCCGCACCGCAAGGATAAGCAAAAGAAGTGCGCCAACATGGTTATTAGTGATCTTTGGAGGAACATCGAGTGCGGTAATTATTTACCTACAGTTCTTTCTGTTTGTCAATCACCTGAGTGGTGGGTTGACACTGGTGCTAATATTCATGTGTGTGCTGATATTTCCTTGTTTTCATCTTATCAGGTCTGTCGAGGTTCCTCCTTGTTGATGGGAAACGGATCGCATGCAGCTGTTCATGGTGTTGGTATGGTCGATCTGAAGTTTACTTGGAAAGACCGTGCGGTGAAGAATGTGCAGCATGTCCCTCCATAAAGAAGAATCTCGTCGGCGGATCTCTGTTGTGTAGAGATGGTTTTAGGCTTGCATTTGAGTCCAATAAATGTGTCGTGTCTAAGTATGGAACATTTGTTGGTAAAGGCTATGAGAGCGGAGGCTTGTTCCGTTTTTCTTTGATGGATTTCTATAATAAATTTGTGAACCATGTGTGCAACGATGATGATGAATCTAATGTTTGGCATTCACGACTTTGTCATGTTAATTTTGGGTGTATGACGCGCTTAGCTAATATGAGTTTAATCCCGAAATTCACTTTGGTCAAAAGTTCTAAGTGCCATGCGTGTGTTCAATCGAAACAACCTCGCAAGCCTCACAAGGCAGCGAAAGAGGCGAGGAATTTGGCACCGTTAGAACTCATTCATATGGATTTGTGTGAGATGAATGGCGTGTTGACTAAAGGTGGGAAGAAATATTTCATGACGCTTATAGATGATTGCACTAGATTTTGCTATGTGTACTTATTGAAAACAAAAGATGAAGCGTTAAATTATTTTAAGATCTATAAAGCTGAGGTAGAAAACCAACTTGAGAGAAAAATCAAGCGGGTAAGGTCTGATCGTGGGGGAGAGTATTTTTCGAATGAGTTTATTTCATTCTGCGAGTAACATGGAATTATTCATGAGAGGACGCCTCCTATTCTCCCGAATCAAGCGGGGTTGCGAAAGAAAGAACCGCACTCTAACCGATTTAGTTAACGCTATGTTAGACAACTGCGGGACTTTCTAAGGAATGGTGGGGTGAGGCTATATTGACCGCGTGTCATGTCACGAATAGAGTTCCTACAAAGAATAAAGAAGTAACACCATTCGAGGAATGGGAAAAGAAGAAATTGTCTCTCTCATATTTGCTTTTTGGGGATGTTTGGCCAAAGTTAACGTGCCAATTGTCAAGAAGCGCAAACTTGGACCAAAACCGTAGATTGTGTATTTCTTGGTTATGCTATGCACAGCGTGGGTTATAGGTTCTTAATTATAAAAGCTGAGTACGACATGCGTGTTGGTACAATTATAGAGTCCAGAGACACCACATTTTTGAGAATGAATTTCCTATGAAATGTGATGTACCTAGCTCATCTAGTCAAGAACCTATAATTTCCCTTGATTCTTTTGTGCCGATAGAACATGTGAAGAAACACTTATGGAAAATCCTGAGGAGGATAACAATGAGATTACTCAAAAGAGTAAGAGACAGAGGATTGCAAAGTCCTTTGGTGATGATTTCATTGTATACCTCGTGGATGACACTCAGAACCATGGAAGAGGCATATTCTTCTCCCGACGACTATTGGAAGGAAGCGATGCAGTGAGATGGACTCTATTATGTCTAATGGAACTTGGGAGGTCGTTGACCGTCCTTATGGGTGTAAACTTTGTAGGATGTAAATGGATTTTCAAGAAAAAGCTTAGGCTGATGGTACAATTGAAAAGTATAAGGCAAGGCTTGTGGCCAAGGGTTATACCGAGAAAGAAAGCGAGGACTTCTTTGATACTTATTCACTGTTGCCCGATTGACCACAATTCGAGTACTACTTGCCTGGCTGCCTCTCATGGTCTACTCGTTCATCAAATGGACGTTAAGACAGCTTTCCTAAATGGAGAGTTAGAGGAGGAGATTTATATGGATCAGCCAGACGGGTTTGTGGTAAAAGGTCAAGAAGGAAAGGTGTGCAAGTTGTTAAAGTCTTTGTATGGCCTAAAGCAAGCACCTAAGCGGTGGCATGAGAAGTTCGTGAGAACTTTGACATCTCTTGGCTTTGTTGTGAATGAAGCCGATAGATGTGTGTACTATCGCTATGGTGGGGGAGAAGGAGTGATCTTGTGCTTGTATGTTGATGACATACTGATTTTTGGGACCAACCTCAATGTGGTTGAGGAGGTCAAGGACTTTCTGTCCAAGAGTTTTGAGATGAAAGATTTGGGAGTGGCGGATGTGATTCTTAACATTAAGCTACTAAGAGGAGGTGATGGTGGGGTTACACTTGTGCAATCTCACTATGTAGAGAAGGTCTTGAGTCGCTTTGGTTATAGTATTTGCAAGCTGCTTCTACTCCTAATGATCCTAGTGTGTTATTGAGGAAAAACCGAAGAATAACAAGAGATCAATTAAGATACTCCCAGATCATTGGCTCATTGATGTATTTAGCTAGTGCTACGAGACCTGACATCTCGTTTGCTGTGAGCAAGCTAAGTCATTTGGTTCCAATTCCGGAGATGATCATTGGCGTGCTCTTGAGAGAGTAATGCGCTATCTAAAAGCAACCGTGAGCTATGGTATTCACTATCTTTGGGTACCCAAAGGTACCGGAGGGCTCTGATGATTCAAACTGGATCTCGATCTTTGATGAGATAAAAGCCACGAGTGGATATGTGTTCACACTTGGAGGTGGTCTTTGTTTCTGGAAGTCTTGCAAGCGGACCATCTTAACGAGGTCAACCATGGAAGCAGAACTCACAGCATTAGACACCGCAACTGTTGAGGCTGAGTGGCTTCGCGAACTCCTTATGGATTTGCCGGTGGTTGAAAAACCGATACCGGCTATCCTGATGAACTGTGATAATCAGACTGTAATTATCAAGGTGAACAGTTCTAAGGACAACATGAAGTCATCTAGGCATGTTAAAAGGCGGTTAAAGTCTGTCAGAAAGCTGAAAAACTCCGGAGTGATAGCACTGGACTATGTCCAGACAGCTAAAAATCTGGCCGACCAATTTACAAAGGGTCTATCACGTAATGTGATAGATAGTGCATCGAGTGAGATGGGCCTGAGACCCACATGAGTCATACCACAGTGGTAACCTGTTCTACGTGATCGGAGATCCCGTGAAGTAGAATGGTGAAACAAGCTGTTAGTTGACTGGGAGGAGAGACCTTTACAGGGCCCATTTCTTCAATAATACGCTTTTCTCCTATTCTGTATGGCAGGTTGGTTTTTACCTCAATGTGATCCGAGTGGCTTATTTAGAGCAGAGATGTCGGCCTACAGGACATCTTAGAAGGAACACACCTATATGAGTTCGACTGCTGGTCACAGTCTATGAGATTTGGGTGATCTCTAGATACTCATGAATAGGCTTGGAGTATGACTTATACGCTCCAACTAGAGGGGATGCTTTTGGCAGCCTAGTACTAGTAAAGGAACAGGTAAAACTTGTTCGCACAAAGCATCAATTCAAGGCATAGTCCATTGTTGATTGTGGATGAGTGTAACTCCTTTCCTAGGTGGATGTTCAACATGATCTCCATCGAAACTTGGTATATCAAACAACAGCAGAACTGAGAACATTTCTCGTGTGCCTTGAAATTTGGTGGGGATTGTTGGATTAATTGGGCTTGGTCCATTTAATTTAGCAATTAATCAAATGAAATTCCTAGGCCCACATTGAAAAACTGTTTAGTCCCATATGGAGAGTTGAATGGGAGTTACACCACTTTAAAAGGTGGAACGTGGTAACCCCCTTGTGGAATTGGAAAGAGCCAACACGCGCGCGCGCGCTCGCTCGCTCGCCTCGCCTCGCCATGCCACGCCACGCCACGCCACGCCGAGCCGAGCCGTGCGGTGCGGTGCGGTGCGGTGCGTGTGCGTGTGCGTGTAGCGCGTCTTGTATGGCGTGTCGGTGCGCGCGCGTTTTCTTTATCTATTCGAAAATCGTAACGCACTGACTCGCTGGCAGTAACGGTTCAGTTACTAGTGAATTATGGCTGCAGTTATTTTCGAGTAATGACTACAGTTACTAGTGACTAATGGCTGCGATTACTCGGCTCTTTGTTTTGCTGTTACAAAACTCTCTCCACTCCATACGGGATGATAAAAGAGGATTCAGTTACGTCTTGTCTTTGGGCTAAGAAATCTCGGTCGAACTTTACGTGCAAAGAGTTCTGGGCGAGTAGGCCTCCGAAACTCCGTCCGTTCGCGTACCTGCACGGGTAGACGGGCAATCAAGTTTTTGGGGAGCGCATTGGCGCGACTGCTCAATCTGTGAAGAACGCCATCTACTTCCTGATGGTGAACTGTTCGCAAGACTGCACGGCGAACATCTTCCTGCATCACGCCTCGTCCTGCATCACGCCTCGATCGACTACATCGAATAGACCATCATGTCGATCGATGGTAACGGCGCCTCGGTGTCACCGACACGCCCCGCCCGAGGTATAACATGAACACTTCTCTGGTGTATTTGTTTCTGTATGTTATGAATTTGATAATAGGTGTTGCTGTTAGCTTGTTCATAAGCAAATATGAATACATCATTGTTAAATCACTCATGATTTTGTATGTCATGTTTTATATGCTGAATTTCTGGATTAAAATATACCGAAAATTGTCTAAATATTCAACACATAACAGGGTAACAATGCTATGACATCAGCATTTCTAGGCATACGATTTTTAGCCTCACTCTATTCATCGTCAATTCAAGTAGTAGCATGCAGAAAAAATATTCTGAGTAGTTATCCATTGCAATAATTAACTACATATCTGATGCCAAAATTAGGTTCCAATGTAAAACATTAGGCAAATTTATTTCAGTTGTCTTTCAAGGAAAGAAATCATTCTCCACCAGTCAACTGTAAATTACGATCTAGTAACAAGTTGACTTCATTCAACTAGGCTTTTAACACAGGAACAACTTCAGTCTGAACGTTTTGGAGAACATCTGCATGCTTATACAGTAATACTGAATGATTGTTAGCCATTGGCAGAATATTTGTCCTCACCTGTTGATTCTTCGTATCATGTTTTGGATTTTGTTTTCCCGGAAAAATTAGTAGGAACAACTACAAGCATGAAGTAGATTTTTTTAATGTTAGCATTACTGTTCATTCAGCACGCCTTTTGCTAGATAGAACCCTCCTCTGCATTGGGCAGAACTGGCGTCCTGATGCATTATAATTTTGTGGTTTTGCATGACTCATCCTGTCTGAAACTCTATATGCTTTGTATTCGTTATATGGAGCTTCTCACTCTGGATTCAGACCCTCTTATAACATATGGTACCGTGCTATTACATCTCCTGTCGGATCGGAAAATAACTCTAGGGATTGGATTGCATTACTTCAGATTGCATTCTGATGTACACAATCCTCCATTGCAAGGTCATGTGGTCCCATTGTTGCTTATTTCTGTTGAGTATAGCTCTACGGACATGTGTGTGCTATTGCTTGTGTAATGTGGTTCATTAGGGCAAGATGGCAACCTTTTTCTGCATTCTATCTCTGTTTTTTTAAGTTTGGGAAGAATTGGAAATCTGATGCCTAGAGTTCTATTGTTTTGGATGACTTCGTCTTGTCCCAAACTCTGTATACTCGCTTTAGTTATATGAAGGTTCTAACTCTCACAGGTCAGTCACTAATTGTGAGACACCATGTGCAGAGTTTACTATATGTTTGTGATGAACAATTAGTATTTTGTCTAAGTTGAATTTGAATTTTACAACAATTAGTATCAGTGTTCCCGGTCAGACCGACCTGCGAACAGTGGTCTGTCTGGTGGTCCAATATGACCGCATATTGGGTGGTGGTCCGACCGCTGGAGCGGTATGACTGATTTCTAGTTGGTGGCTGCTTTTTTCAGAGAGCGTATTTTGGAGTTGGACTCGTGCGGTCCGACTAGACGTCGTGAGTGGTCGGTGTGACCGGTATTGACTGGGGCGGATCGTTGGTTCGACCAGCCTAAGGAGAGCGGTTAGACCGGTGGCTAGGCCAGAGTACTGGTTGAGTTAAGTTGAGTTAGTTTGAGATCGGTTCATAGCTTAGAAGTTATAAGAGTTTGTGTTACATTACATGATGCATATTTTTAATTAACGTAAGTCAAATGTATGGAACTTGTGCTCGATATGGTTGCTTGATCTTTGAATATGCAGGTGGCTTGGAAGACATATCAATCAATGGCAATGGATTGGAACTAGGCTAGAGAGTTAACATTTGAGCAGTCGTGTAAATTCGACTGAGGCTACTTTACTTAAACAGGACGTACAAAGAAGACAAGGATTATGAAAAGAGGAGTTGGTGCATATGGTGTGCTAAGTGATGAGACTGATGCACGTAGAGACAGTTTTGTTGGACAAATTCTTGATATTTTGATCCAAGACATTTTTAGGTCTAAAAATAGAGGACCGATTGAACTGGCCCTAGACCTATAGTCAGACCGATCTGCCAGTGTGACCGGTCTTAGATTGACGGTCAGACTAGCCAATGGTCCGACTTGCCCCTCAATGCCGATCTGATCAGCCCTATGTAGGAGACTGTTGATTTTGTTGTCTTTTGTTTATAGTTTTGTTTTGCTTAGCCTAATTGATGTGATATAAACTTGGTGATTATCATAGTCACTCGAGTAAAGATTTTGAATACTTTAGAGAGAAAAAGTTTTGGTAACCATTCACTCTTTTGATTATCGGCATCGATCCTACAAATTGCTTGTGTTAGTATTTTCTGCCAATATTTACGATCTTCAGCTGAAAGTTTCAGTGCCCCACTGTGTTGTCTATTTCATTTGATATGCTGTATAGCACACAGCTCCATGGATATCCGTGTGCAATGGCTTGTGAAGTTCTTGCACGAGTGCTCCGATTTTGTGGTGTAGAGGTATAGATTAAAGGTAGAATGGAGCGTGGGAAACCAAGGGTTTAGCCAGGTTTTAACTTTGCATTGAGTAGATAACTGTTACCAATTATGTGAACTAAATGCGTACTGATTATGAACATGCCGTGCCCTGCATTTAATATGATCATGGAGGTGCATGGATTGTTTTAGTTGATCATGATCCTGCATGCGCACCAACTGAGTGGCTCATGAACAGATTACACCCCACATATTGCTTCTTCAGTTCTTCGCCATCATCTGTGTGTATAATTGTACTTGCAATTCTTGGTTGCCTGCCGTATGTTGGCCCCTCACCTGCAGAGATGGACTTTTTCTTGTATGCAGGTGTGCGTCTCTTCAGACTTCATGTTAATTACAAGCTGTAGTGCCCTTGATTTTTTTTCAATTACAAGATAGATAAACATGTACATATATTATAGAGAGTGTCTATACAGCACTCGTACGTTTTTTAATCAAATATGTCAGATTTTAGGATGTTAGATCCGATCTAACGTTCTAGATTTGGACCACTTATTTTTTTAGAAGGGGTATAAGGAATCTGTTAGATAAAGATCCAACGCCTACTACTTATTTTTTTTTTTTTGGAGGAAGGTTTGGGAGATCCGTTGGATAGAGATTTAATGCCCTAAAATCTGACAGATTTGAGTCTAAAAAACATGTAAATATTGTAGAGTAATTCTCTATATTATATGTACCCTAGCAAGTGCATCTCTTGAGCACATGTCTATAATTTAGGGAGATCAAAGGTAAATCCGTGACTTTACAGCTCTCACAGAGGTATATTTACGCGTGCATAAAGATATTAAGATTTTAATTTTAGTAAGTGGAGTCGTACATATGTACTTCTACCACTACTCAGTTGTGATTCCGTAGTGCCCTTGGATTTGTCACCGTGGTTTAGCAAGACATCACGCAAGGGAAGAACGGGCACTCCCAGGATTAGCCTGTGCAATAGTCAAAGTGCCACTTGCCCAAACATGTGGGGCCGATAGCGTTTAACAGCGCAAGTTGTATGCATGTAGAACGTGTGGTCTCTCAGGAGAGCGCACATGCATGCCAAAATGCCATCGCACTCACGTCGTCGACGCTTCCCTTCTACCCACAGTCCAAGTGTACAGCTAGCTCCTTGAATCCTTCCTTACATAGTTTCATGCGTCCATACTGTCCAAACTCATCACACAAGCTAGCGTCAAACCAAGCTATCACCAAGAATACGACACCATGATGCAGCCCACGAATAATTAAGCGTCATGCTTATCTTGCTTAAGTATTAAGATATTAATTTGCCTTAATCGTTATCTTTTAATCCTAAAACCTGTTTTAGGTAGTCCTTGGAGAGAAATAATTGGTAGTTTAAGGTAGCTTAGTTTTATACTTCTTAAAACCCTAAAACTTACTGCTACATATCTAGGTGAAAGGTATGACGGTTGGTGCGGATGTAGTATGAGAAATTGTAGTTTGCGATATATATCATCTAGATAACCTAAGAACTTAATTCTGTGATGATCTCCCAATGTAAAACAGTACAACCGCAAGTTTATAATAGTGTCAACTTGGCTTAAGTAATTTGTATCTACCAGTATGAGTTGCACTATTGGAGTGACCCACGAGTCATTCACTGGTTTTAAATCGTCGTGGATACAGATCATGTCACTGGTGTAAGCCGATATGTGGCGCAAAAAGAGGTCTAAGTGTGGTGCACATAATCACCCTTAGATGAAACTTTAGAGGGTATAACATGTACATATACTAGGGGATGCATTGTAAAGGTCTTATGATGATCCTTTTGATTCACATGTCCAAGAAAATATGTGAAGCATAGCAAGTTGATTATCTCTTGTGGGTAAAGTGTATAGTTGCTGCAGAGTATAAACTGTTCGAACAATTGTGTCTACGGTCAAGGGTGGACATGGGAACTTACTCGAGTTAGTTTCTATTTTAAAAATTTTTATAGGTAGGATGAAAATTTGTCGGATGAATGTAACTTTGATTTTGGCTTTTCCCTGGGTGGTTGTAACCTAGAGTTGAATATGGGTGGATGTAACCCTAGTAATCAAAACTAGCATATGGTGGATGGAACTATGTAATAGGTAAATGGAACATGCATCATTATAAATATTACAAACTTTTACTTTCTTTAATAAAGTATGTTTTGGTTAAAATGTTAAGGCATAGAAATTTCTAGTAAGTGTAACTTTTAAATGTTGGCTTTAGTAAATAAAAGAAATCAAGTTTACTTTTGTTGAACCTTGCATGTATATTATTGTATTCTGTGTGTTAGTTCGCGGAGCACTATTGTTTGTGTTCACCCTCACTTATAAAATTCCTAAGAGCCTGTAGACCAAGGATACTATACGTACTATGATGTCCTAGGATCCGATGATGAAGAAGATGAGGAGATTAGAGTAGTATCTAATAGTCTAAGTCTCATCCCAGTCTATTTGACTAAGTTGGTGTTTATGTGCACCAATATTATCAAAACTTTCAGTTAATATTGGTCGTATATAATTTACCCTAGTCGTTTGCTTATGGTGAAATATGCTTTCCTCTATTGTTTTCGCTTCTATTTTCATATTTATGCAACGTATCCATTTAGTCCGATCAATTCTATTATGAACTTGACCTGATACGATCTATTTAACCTCTGATAAATGTGATATTAATATATAGCTCGGTTCACATCTATGTTGTAAACAAATATCATTTAACTGCGTGCATTCTAATATGATACGGCAATTTTTAATATTATATGAGCTATTGAGCTACTAGAATGTTGCGAAAGAGGATGTATCACAAATTAATTATCTTTGTTCAGGAAGATACAAGTCTATAGGTAATCACAAACTAAGAGATCATCCTCGCAAAAAAAAAGAAAGAAAGATCAACGAAAAAATAATGAATGAAATTGTGCAACAGCTTTACATATGTATAATTAAATTGTTAAATTAAGCTCCAATGAAGGGCTTGACAACCGCCGCTTCTTGATCGGCAAGGGGCTCTGCACTTCCTCCTCCTCTCCCCACCTTCTCATGCCGGTGGCCATCACCGGAACCGGCATCAGGTTGAGGTCAAATTCTCTCACGCCTGACCCGGAACCCGACGCCGACGCGGACGCCGTGAGCGACACCGACAGCCCGTCCCAGTAATGGCACCTCTTGTGCCCGCCGAGCGCCTGGCCCGTTGCGAAGCTCCGGTGGCACAACGAGCACCTGTGCCTGCCGCCCGACGTCGTCGACGACGACGTGTCCTCGGCTGACGGCGCGTTTATTGCGCGTAGGGGCGGCGCGGCCGTCGGTTTCCGGTGGCTGGCCTTGTGCCCGCCGAGTGCTTGGTACGACGGGAAAGCCTTGCCGCAGACGGAGCACCGGAACCGGAGCTCGCACGCTTGCGTTGTCGATGCCGTAGTCTGTAGCCATTGCCCCACCCCGGGCTGTTCGCCGGATGCCGCGGAGGCGAGCGCCATGAGGCACATGGAGACGTAGTCGTCGTGGGTCATGTTCATCATGGCGTAAAAGTTAAGGTGATCAATGTCTAGATGCTGGATGGATATAGTGGCCAGGCTAGGATTCTGGTTTAGCTAATCCTGAGTTATGCGAGGGGTGTGTGTGTGTATATAACACATAGGTGCGTGCAAAACTGGAAGAGTGTGTTCGTAGGAATGGCAGGGTGGGTGGGAAGGAAGGTGAGAGGAGTCTGGGTCAAAGTGGCACGAGGGCGGACGTGACGTGAAGGATCCCCACGCATGTATTAGGGGTGATTTTACTGTATTCCACACGTGCGCTCGCGCGTGCATGTATATATTGTCTTCTCCCGTGCAAAGGGGCCACTCGAAGAACTGACAAGGGAGTAATATTTTTGCCTGATTGGCCATGTTTTATACTTGTCACTGGTAATAACTTTTCCATTTTGGACAATCGATTGATGCAAATTTATGAAATCTTACGATGAATTATGTAGGACCGATACCAGTAATCAGAGATGTGTGAATAATTAATCAAGTAACTAAGAGTCACAAAGTTCAAATTACACTTGCTATACTTTACAAAATAAAGTTAAAGATCTAAGCTAACAAAATCAACAACCTTCATCTCAAGGCTGGTTAGATAGCGCTAGTCTGACTGGTCCTCTATTTCCATATCTGAAAGCCTCTTAGGACAATTCAAATATCAAGAATTTGTTCAATTCTTATTCAAACGATTTTAAATTTTGTATTAGACTTGTTTAAGACATTAGAAACATAAACCAATCAAGAATCGAAAGATTCTTAGACTCGAGTTCACTAAATTAAAGAAAATCTACGTCATAAGAAAACAAAAAACACTACAACTCAAATTACTTGTTACTCGTGAGAATCTAATGTATAAGGTCTTTTAGGTCTATTTCTTGAGAATCTAATGCATAAAGTCTTCCATATATATTCTCACATATTCTAGCAAGATAATTTAAGCAAAAGATCGGATTAGCAGTCCTATGAACATGAAATAAAAAATTTAACTCAAAAACAAGCAAAACCAAATAGGAATACAAACAAAAACAAGATTGAGATAAAGCTTTAATCTATTTCCAATAAAGGATGAAGTTTAGATACTCATGGATGATTATAAAGTGCAACCAAAGCACTACTCACTACTACAGAAATCGTTATCACAGACGGTTTCGTGAGCCGTCTGAATTGATGAGTCAGTAATGATACGATGTCAACACAGACGACTTTCGAACCATCTATGATAGTTGATTATCACATACGGTTTGTAGTTAAAAACTGTCTATGATATTCTTTTTTTCCCTAAATCTATTTCTATTTTTTGGTTAGCCTTAGAAAATGCTAATCATGCCCTCTGAAACAAGCGGATCAACTTGTACATATATACATCCAATTCACATCTTAATTCATTTCAGAAACAAAAACATCCATTTCGCAAATCAATTAATTGAAATGAAATAAAATATCCATTAACAAATACACATGTGCAATTAATGTCAATCTTATCCTAAACAAAAAATCATTTTACGTTGTGGAATTCTCCATCTAATTTTATGACTTTAGAAACCAAAAAGAACGTGCACTCTCCTTGAATTTGTGCAAGGTTGGACTGTTGCAACGCAGTTGTAGGGATGGACGCAGTCTGTCGATATAGGAATATCAATGTGTGTACAGATATAACTTGATAAGTATGAAATAATTATAGTAAGATTGACAAACCTTAGAATTGGTGATATTCGAGGAATCGAGTAGTAGTTTCATATGGTGGCAAACGTAGAATTCACAGGTGTTGCCCGGCAGCTGCTGGTGGCACTGCAAAAAAATAGAATGTGTTAATTTAAGAGGTATTACTACCAAGTGTTATATAGGATTAATGTGTACTAACGAATACCGAAAAATTTTGAACATGTCGTAGGGCGTTGTCCGTCAAGCCATGTAAGTCTACAACATACGTGGCGAACGACCTACGTGATTCCAAAAAATTAGCCTTAGTCATTTGGAAGGAAAGAAAGAGTACAATATAGTTATGTATGGAGAAAATGTATTTACCTATCGATTAATCGGTCGATAACTGTGAAGTCGGTTTTGTTCTTACTTAGAGAATCATGGTATATTACCCTATTCTATTTTGGTATAATTACAATTAAAATCCAGTGAAACCTACACAGGTATGTCGGCTGCTGTCATTAAATCTAATCTCGTATTGCTTATGAAGTAGAAATCAACAAGTACAGCCACTAGTGCAGCACTTACCCCTGATTGTATGGCATAAGTACAAATTTCTTATTGCGGTGAGCCAGCAATGATGTTGTAATGTAATTCTCGACGAAGGATGCATTCTCGTTGATAGTATCTATGGCGACCAAGCATGGGTCCAGGAAACCAATTGGTAATTTGGATGATCTGGCTTCAGTCACCATGTATCTATATATACACACACAAAAGTAACAAATTATATATGACATTTATCGGTATTACATGAATGAAGACTGTGATTATACACACTTACAACATTTAGCATCGAACGAGTGAAGCGTCGAGAGTGTTCAACGTGAAGAGATCAAATAAATCCTCGAATATCACAATCAGTGAGAAAAGATAGTAGCAATAATATTTAGAGCTCAATGTTAATCATTCAATTTCAGCATAAGACAATTATCTTTGTTGAGCAGTTATCCCACCATAGCATCACTTTGCAATTCACAGATATGAGACAATCCACAAACTGCAAAGTACAAACACCAAGAACTCATAGTGCAGGTGATACTCGAAATCACCCAGATGAATCGAACTGTGGCAAAGCACACTAGGCTTAAGGAGATCTCACACGAGAGGGGTGAGGGGGAGGAGGAAAGCGTCGGAGTAGGGGGAGGAGGGTGTTGTGCTCGTAGGGGAGGAGGGCGCTGGAGTCGAGGGAGGTGACGCCGGGCTCGGGGAAGTCGGCGATGGGCTCGGGAGAGGAGGAGGGCGTCGGGCTCGTGGAACGAAGGCGGTGACGGGCTCGGGAGAGCGGCGACTTTGTGCTTTCTTGCTGGTTGGTAGTTAATAACTCCAATACACGCAAAACCCTAGCTGGAGGATATATATAAAGACTTATTAGAGATGGTTCTAAACTAGAACCGTCTGTGATATTTATTATCACAGACATTTCTGAAATAGAACCGTCTGTAATTAGCCCCCTGCTGTTTTGCCCAACTGGAGTATACATACACCAACTAGCAGGCACTGTGTAATAAGACCTCACAAATCGACTATGTTTCTTTACAACAACCCAACGAAGATTAATACACATAAATGTAAAATCACGTATGTATGACTCATTCTCATATACATAAATGAAAATCCACCTATATATTACACATTTTTACATATATATACATAAATGCAAATTCACATATATATCACAACACACGCATTGTTATATACATAAATGCAAATTCACGCATATATATCGCACATTCTCATTCCACTTACTTATTTTCTTTAAAAATTAGCCCTTCATGATGATCAACGCGTATGTAACTAGTTTCATCACGTTGTTCGTCGTTGACCCTTATGCCATTTTTAAAAGAAGGTAACTCATCAAATTGATTGTATTCTTCCTCGTCCACTACATTCTCTACTCTGATAATTCTCCTTTTTCCATTAAGAACTACTGACACTTCTTATTTGCCTGATCGGTTACATAGAAAACTTGAACAACTTGGTTAGCGAGTACGAATGGTTCGTCTTTGTATCCGACATGTTAGAGGTCCACGGTAGTGACACTGTACTTGTCAACCTTCACCTGTGGGAGATGCACCTAACGGCACCAAAATAAGGAGATCTTAAAAATCACGTAGTCGAGCTCATAAATCTCTTCTATGAATCCATAGTACGAGTTTCTCAACCCATCAGTACTAAACGCATCTATGCGGACACCGCTGTTCTGATTAGTACTCTTTACATCCTAAGTCTGTGTATAGAATGTGTACCCATTTATGTCATATCCTTGCCATGTCACAACTATAAATGTTGACCTTTTTACTAACCATGTTAGTATCTCACTTGACGAGCTCTTAACGATTTGCTCCTTCAACATTTGGTTGAACCAACTGTTGTATTGTCTCATGATTCAAACATCTGGCTGCTCCGAATTCTATTGCCGAAGCACATCCTTGTGCTGGTCGACATAAGGGGCCACTTCAGTCATGTGTTGCAAGATTGTGAAATGGGCTTGAGCATACACGTCTATATCTAGAGTGATTGTTTTTCTTCTGATAATTTTGATACCCTTGAGCCTCCCCTTATGACGAAATTGAGGCACACCTATCGATTCAATCTAAGCCATTTAATCGACACAAAATTCAATAACCTCTTTGTCTGCATAACCTTCAATGATGCTACCCTCCGGCCGAGGTCGATTCTGTATATAGGACTTGAAAATTCCCATGAACCTCTCAAATGGGTACATGTTACGTAGGAATACAGGCCCGCATATTTTTATCTCCCACACAACGTGAACAATGAGATGGACCATGATATCGAAGAACAAAGGAGAAAAATACATCTTAAGATGACATAGAGTCATCACCACCTCGTCCTACAGAGTATTTAGTCCTTCGAGATCGATGACTATCTGAACAATTGTGTTAAAGAAATAACACAGCCTCATGATTGTCTCTCGTATTTTGATCGGTAAAATATTTTGAATTGCAATATAAAGCATCTGTGTCATCAGCACATGACAATCATGAGACTTCATGCCATTTAACTTTAAATCTTGCATCGAAATAAGTTTCTTCATGTTGCCAGAGTAACTAGACGAAACTTTGACATAATGCAAGCATTGGCACAGTTATGTTTTCTCGGCCTTGGACAGAGTGTAACACGTAGGGGGAAGGTACGTTCATCTATTATTTATTTTTTGTCAGTGCTAACTCAGGCCTGATATCCATATCAACCAAGTCAAGCCATGCGTTGACACTGTCCTTTGTTTTATCACGAATGTTCAGTAAGAGACAAATCAAGCTATCACATACATTCTTCTCTACGTACATGACGTCGATGCAGTGCCGAACATCTAGGTACTCCCAGTAAGGTAAGTCCTAAAATATTGATCTCTTCTTCCAGATGTTTTTCTCATTAGCTCTGAATTTACATCCCTTTCTGAAGACAACATATAAATCTTTAACCATATTATAAACCTCTTTTTCGCTTAAATGCCTTAGAGCTGAACCATCCCCCTTCTCTCCATCAAATTGTTTCTTCATCTTGCGGTATGGGTGAGCCCATCGAAAGAACTGATGGTGACGCATGTACACAGTTTTGTGTGAGTGTTTCAGCCACACACCCTCGGTACCATCTAAGCAGTGAGTACAAGTTTTGGTACCTTTCGTACTTTGGCCCGACAGGTTAGTAAGGGTAGGATAATCTTTTATGGTGCAGAATAATAAGGAGCGCAAAGTGAAGTTGTCTCATTTGTATGCATCCTATACCTGTACCCCTTCATTCCATAGTACTTTTAGATCTTCCACCAACAGTGCTAGGTACACATCAATATCATTCCAAGGTTGCTTTGGTTCTTGGATAAGTATCGACAGCAAAATATACTTTCGCTTCATACACAACCAAGGAGGAAGGTTATAGATGCAGAGAGTCACGGGCCAAGTGATATATCGGTTACTCATGCTACTGAAAGGATTCATTCCATTTGTACTCAGTCTAAACCTTATATTTCTCGATTCTGCCCCGAAGTCTACAAACCTCCTATCGATGTTTCTCCATTGGGCGAAATCAGCAAGGTATCTCAGCATTCCATCCTTCATGCACTCTTCCAAGTGCCAACGCAATAGTTTTGCCTCATTTGGATTTGCAAAAAACCGCTTCAAACGGAGAAGTATAGGAAGATACCATGCCACCTTTGCAGGAGGCCCTTTCTTCACCCCTATTCCCTCGTCGTCATCTGATTGATTGTTATGTTTGTATCGGGATGTGTTGCACACCGGACATATATGCATATTTGCATGCTCTTTACGGTAGAGGATATGGTCGTTCGGACATACATGTATTCTTTCTAATTCTATTCCCAATGGACAAAGAATCTTCTTGGTTTTATACGTGATTTTAGGCAACTCATTTCTCTATGAAAGCATGTCCACTAAAAGACCTAGCAGCGCCGTGAAACTCTTATCGGATCAACCGTTGCTTGTCTTCAATTTCAACAGTTCAAGCACGACCGATAACCTTGCAGCACGTGAACAAAAGTTTCTTCGAGTCCTCCATCAAGTCTCAGAATTTAACATACTCTCCCTCATCGTAGTTCTCTTTTACATCACGAAGCATCTGATCCAGATTGTCATCATGCTGCTATCCAAATCCGAATCACAATCGACATCATCTGGTGACATATCATTGACTTCATCAGCAATATCATCCGGCGCCATATCATTGACTTCGCCATGACTAGTCCAACATGTATACCCCTTTTTGAAACCCCTCCGAATCAAGTGCGCTTCAATCTGCTCTCGGTTCTTAAACATCTTTAAATTTTTACAGTCAATGCATGAACAATACATATATTCCACTCCCTTATTCAACATATCCTCCTCTGTAGCTATTGCAAAAGCAGACACGTCATTAATGTACTCTTCACTCACATGATTCGTGGCATACATCCAGCTTCGGTCCCATGTTATGCATATATATAACAATTCAGTTTTAAATATTAAATAAATTAATTAGTACTACATATATACCAGATGCATTGAGGCTTTGCTAGCTTAATTAATATTAACACAACAGCTATTTTTTCAGCGATCAAGGAACCAATTATAACTAACAATTTTGACAAATTTGGCCTCCCACATGACAGGAACTGATCATGTATGGTCAAGTAGATGCAAACCATCTTCAATAATAGTCACCAAAATTTAGATCTACATTTTGATGTAACGAAAAACAAATTTTATTACTAACCATATCTAGAACAACAAAGAACTTGATGAATCTTCAAAACTCTTCTGCCAAATAGCTAGCCTCCTTCCACCAAATAAAATGGCCTGAAAGTCTTGCCTCCTCTAGGTGCGCACCGGCCTATATTTGGATCGAAATGAAGACAAATGCAGTTCTGAGCGGTGCAATCAATATATAGGTGGATTATCACAGACGATTTTTAATAAAAACCATCTGTGATAATCAGTTCATCACATACGGATTTTGGCAAGAACCGTCTGTGATACTTAATGGCAACAACACAGACGGTCTCTAAATTAAAACCGTCTGTGATAGTATATATCATAGACGATTTCACAAAACCGTCTGTGATGTTGCGTCTACTTATAGTGTTTGTGCAGTAGTGACTCCTTCATCTCTCAATTTATCTCTCTCACAACCACGGAATAAGACAAAGTGGTAGAACAAAAATATAAACTCTAGAATCCTTGGATCTATCCTTCTCTCCTCCTCTTTAATAACCAGCAACAATCCTAATGGGTCACCAAAGAAACCCGTTAACTCTACCAACACGGGTTTTATATACTCATGCATGCTTCTCAAAGCATTTACAAGACTCGACCTACTAATAACTTAGCGATTGATCCACTTAACTATTCCGACTCTTCTTGACCTAAAACACTTCTCCTTTGCACATCCCCATGCCAAAGTTTTGACGAAGGCACCAATCCGATATTTGACCAACTATCAAAATACCATCGACAAAGCTTATGGGCATCTTTTCTTGACTCCATCTTCATCTTAACCTTAAAGCATTCCACATGCTTTGACATATCACCAGTACCTAATGACTAGCCATAACATTTTCACACATTCGGTCTCCCCCAACCATCTCTACGTGCATGGCCTCGTCACTCAGCATACCATAGCACTAACTCGCCTCTTCACGATCCTTTCTTGTTTGTACTTCCCGCTTAAGCCACATAGCCTTATCCAGACTTACATGATCGCTTGGACCTCAACTCCCCCATCTTGTCTCAGTCTATTACCATCGACCGCTAACGTTCTCCAAGTTACCTACACATCCAGAGATCAAGTAACTATCTCGAGCATAAGTTCTATGCACTTGATTCATGTTAGCCAAAATTATATATCATACAATACAACATGACCAACCAATAGCACCTATGTCGTGCACACACTCATCCAACTCAAAAAAACCAGTTTTATTATACTCTGGCAGCATCCACCGATCTGACCTCTCTCTCTCCCCATGGCGGTTGGACCGCACCAGTCAGACCGTCAACCAATAGCCGGTTTGCCTGGCTCGCCAATGTATCTGAATCTTCAATGCTGGTCACACCGCCAAACTCGATTTTGATCCAACCACCAACATAGACCGATCGAACCATATATGCCTAATTCCAAAACACGCTCTCTAAAAAAACAGCTGCCAACTAGAATCCAGTCATTTCGCACTGGTGGTCTGATAGCCAACCAGAGTTTGGTCATATTGGACCAGCGGTCAAACAACAACTCTGAAATCTAAATTTTCTGAAACTTTTGCAAAATTCGAATTCAACTCAACCAAAGTGTCAATTATTAATCATAACTATATTCTAGACCTTTACATGGTCTCTCAAATTATTTATTAATTCATGTCTTTTGCTTAATGTAGTTGAAGTGCCCTATGCCACTAATTTGTATTTAATGACTTCTTAGTAGAGGACATACAAATCATACAGGACCTCACAAAAAAATATACAAGAACTAGCAATAGAGTTGTGTTTGATCCATCGTATGATGTATTTTCTCTTTTGAATTGATTGATGTAGGAAGGACTATCATGCACATGTTGTAGTAACCATATTTGTGTGCACTATGAATTTATGATAGGCCTGGCGGCTAAGTTCTGTTTGTTGTATTGCTTGTTGGTACTTTATGTCCCATTTGGGAGCGGCAGGATTTGTTAAACTTATCACCTCATGGGTAGGAAAGTGATATCAGTCAGAAACGACGGGTGCTGCTTGAAAGTTTTCGAGTATAGGACAGGCGCATACTAAATAATAATTTACCAGCAAGATAAACAAACTTATTTGTATTGAGAGCGCAAATAAATTTGCTTGCTAACGTTATTATATTGTCCTCTCCTGAAATCATTTGACCGCCTCTTGAAAAGAAATATATATGCATGCATGCACGTTTTTTTTAACTCTAGGTAGGATCTAGTACCATATTCAAATCGGTAGATCTTGATCACATTTGGTTTTTGAGTTAGGACCACAACTACAAAAGCTAAAAGTACTAATCAATCTCAAATCTTTCCAAATTAATAACTCTCATTCCATAGATCCAATTGATAATCCAATTGAGCTACTTGATTCCTTACGTCCATGCGAGTAGATTGACACCCATAACCTTAAATAGACATTTGCGATGACAACTTGATGCAACCTGTTAACATATTATTTGTAGTGACTTAATGTAAATTCAAGAGTCGTTGATCTACTCGTATGGCCACAACGAATCCAGTAACTTCATCATATTATCAATTGGAGCTATGGATGGAAAGTTATTAGTTTGGAAAGGATTAGAGAGTGATTAATTAATACATTTAGTAAAGGAATAAGTCTATATATATAAACCTAATATTTTGTTTAAAAGTCTGTCCAGTATCTTGAACTATGAAATTAAATATTTAACTCGAAACTTTGTAATATGGTTCAAATAACACCCTGATTACGTTTCACATGGTGGAATTAACCACGTGACATGATGAGTAGATGGTTTTATCATGTAGTATGACACACTTATCAAGTTAGGTCAATGACATATGGGGGCCACAAGGGCTTCTCCCCCACCAAGCTCTAAGCGTGCTTCCATGCCCACCACCCCTTGTAGTTCCCTCTCTCTCTATTTCAATTTAGGAGAGAAGGTCTTATGACCCTACCTGTAATTCATCTAAACTTGACTAGTATGTCATCCTGTGTGGTAAAATCATCTACTTATCATGCCATGTAGTTAATACCACCATATGAAAATCAAGTCAGAGTGTTATTTGAATTGGATTGTAAAGTTTGGAGGGTCAAATATCTGGTTTCATAATTCAGGATGCTGAACAAACTTTCGAGCAAAGTTTAAGGTGTTATACAGACTTTTTGCTTGTCATCAAATGGTTTGGCGATTGGACTTGTTGCTATTCCATTTGGCGTCAGCCCTCTATTGCCTCTTGCTGCCAACATTTGTTGATAGGGTAATATAACCAATTTATTTGTGATAGGGTAATATTTTTTTTAAAAAATAGAACTTAAGTGCATATTTTTAAACATACGTATTTAAATACATTATTTATTAAAACAACAACCAACTGAAGCCGGAATCTTCACAACAAAGAGCAAAAGCATGAAGAAAAATTTCAAGGTTCGAGTAGGAATAAAATTAAAAAAAAGTTATTATACAAGCACTGAAGTGTACCCTTAATTATTTCCCTCGCTAAAAAAGGAAGTGTACCGTTATGTGTAAAAGAATGACCAATCACACTAAAATGCTCTTAAAACAATCGACATATATAATATGGGCACACATGTCTTGTGCAATCATGCGAACCATACACTTTGGTTTGTGCCGAATCAACATACAAAATTTGCAAAACATTTGAAGAGCTGGTCTATGGAGTATTAAATCATTATCCTTTATTTAAACTCAAAAGGAGTTAGGATAAAGAAAAGGAAAAATGTGCTATGAACAACGACTTTTGTATTTTTGTTTTACACTACTACAAAAGAGACTATACTAGATATCTATATCACAGATGGTTCCCATAAACTATCTGTGATGCAATTATCACAGACAGTTCATACGAATAACCGTATGTACTATTTTCACAGACAGTTATTCATACGAACCATCTGTAATAATACAAGACATCACAGATGGTTATTGATATAAACCGTCTATGATAATGGCAGACATTACAGACGGTTCATACTAATAATAGTCTATGATTCTTCACATACGGTTCATACTAATAACCGTCCGTGATACTTCACAGACGGTTTGTATTATAAATTGTCTGTGATAATGAAATTATTACAGACGGTTTTTCATAAAAACCATCTGTGATATGTTTCTCGTCTCGTAATCTCCTAAAATTTCATAATATTCCGTCTGAGTCTAAGTAGTATTCCGTTCCGAGACACCTTTAGTAAAATAGGCATAACTTTTGCATACGGTATCCGTTTTCGACGTTCTTATACTCGTTGGAAAGCTAACGATGAGCCTGATAAAAAAAAATGACCAACTTGTACCAGTCACCCTCTAAGATCCCCCAAAATTGATCATCTTTAGCTCTAAATTTGTGTCGCAAGTTTTTAGTTTCTGTTTTTTGCCAACATTTTTTATCTTCCCTTCGGAATTTCGGGTTTGCCTCAACTGCAAAGTTGTAGATTTCATCGAAACTCTTCAAATGAGCATATAAAAAATATATAAAACTTTGTTATTTTATCTTTTGAGACTAACTGTTTACATTGCACCGATATATTATCTTCTACCGTCTACCATTGTCATAGACGATTTTTGTTAAGAATCATCTGTGATATCTATATCATAGATGATTTATAATCCGAACTGTCTATGATAAGCCCCGCCATGTCACTAATCCGTGACATCTCCCCTAGGATCCCGATCTCACCCGTCCATTCTCTCCACATTGAATGGCAGGCACCGGTCTCCTCCCCACCTCTCACCCCTATTAATCCCCCTCTCCCTACTCCAAGAACCAACACCACCAGCACTACTTCAACTCATTTGTGTGCGGCAAGGGAGGGAAGGGGTGGCTGTAATTTCGCTTGAAACAAGATGGAAACGAAGAAGGCAATAGTAGATCTGTACTATTCCAAGTCATCGGCATTAGTAGTGGGCTTCTGCTTATTACATCCTAAAAGTGTGTTCATTCTGTTGATTTTGGCATAGAAGCTGAAAATGGTGTTCGTTGCTTTTATGTTTCTACTGCTTAGAATTTTTAATGAAGGATGTGTAAGTCTAGTTTGCATTAGTCTAAAGTTTCTTGTAGTGTAAGTATATTTCTAAATTTGTAAGTGTTCTCTTGTGTATACAGTGCTATATACAATTCAGATCTGGAATTCAAATTCAAGTACATCGTTTCACTTTCAGAGGATATGGCATGGCTAGCATTTTTTGAAGCTAGCTGAAAACTAATACAAATTTTAGGTATTATCACAGATGGTTTTGTGGTATAAATCGTCTATGAAGCCGTATCACAGACAGCTGCCATCAAAAAACGTCTATGATATGTAGGTATCACAGACGGTTCAGGACATGAACTATCTGTGATATGTCTTTTATCACAGACGGTTCTTATTCTAAACTGTCTGTGATATATCCTTATCATAGACGGTTTGTGGTTAGAACCGTCTGTGATATTATGCCTTCACAGACGGTTTATGGCTAGAGCCGTCTGTGATATTATGCCTTTACATATGATTCTAGTTCTGAACCGTCTCTGTTGTGATTATCACAGACGGCTTATAAACTGTCTATGATAACCTCAGATTATCACTAATCCATTGATTTAGACGGTTAAAATAACCGTATGTGATGATGGTTTCGCACTACTAGAAAACGGATCATCTCTCACAGTTCAAAACCGTCAGGAAAATACCCAAAACCGTCAGGTTAAATTTCCCTGACGGGTTCCCGTCAGGCAAAACCCCTCAGGGCTAGCTGGAAAGGAAAATTAAATTTGGCTGACGGTTACCCATCAGGAAAATTTAACCTGGTGGTATTACCCATCAAGGAAATTTAACCTGACGGTACTAACCGACCGTCAGGAAAATTGATTTAACCTGACGGTACTAACCGATAGTCAGGAAAACTGATTTCATTGACTGTTTGTGTTACCGTGAAGAAAATATAGGCTGACGGTTTGAACCGTCAGCAAAATTGGCAAAAACTACTAACAAATTATAACAGATTTGTTCAGCTACGAAATTGATATCAATGTCGCCACTTCAGTTGACAATTCACAGAAGGCAGAAGCACATATGCGTCTTATTCTGCTCACAAAATAAGCGTTCAAAATGCACATTATACAAGAGGAAAAAGAAATAGAAATTACTGCAGAAGTGTACTCTGTACATAGATTTCAAACTAGTTGTGCAAGGTTGACGCCACACACAAGCCAATCACATAAATTATGATATGGTACAGGTAACTGCCCCCAAATCACTCCCTACATCTTTCACCTAATCGTCAATCTATAAAGCCATCAACTTGAAACATCAACTCAAACCCAATAGATTGATTGACAATGCTGATTACTTGAAACATCAACGCCCCGAAGTATAGTGCTCCATTTACAATGCTGATTACTTGGCAATCAGACCAATAGATTGACCTGCCAGAAAATAAAATAAACAAAGTTATTTAACAATCATCAATAAAATTGTTTCAAGGTTTTAAGAAAGAATGCATCAAAAGTGACTGTTCTCTTTAAGTAGGATACTCTCCAACTTCTTATGTGAGTCTGTACTCTTCTAGAACAGATACTAGGCGCCCCTGTCAAAAGCATATGTGAGTCGATGATAAAAAAACAAAAAAGTGTCTACACTATTGCTGATCAGATTGTATACATACCCCATCATAGAGGAAGGGCTTATTTCTTGCATTTTCCCAAGCAATGGTACGGTTTATCAGGTTGTCCACCATAGCTAAGAAAGATATGGGTCATGCATTGAACTAACTGAAAATTATGTACAATTCTCCAGACTCGAATTAAAACCTACCAGGAATTTTGGTGACACCGCACACGCTATGGTGCTTTCCTTAGCAGCTTCACGTTTCCAGTTATACAATCATGTACTTTATAGTTCATACATATACATGCATAATGTTTGATGCATTCTAATTTAAAAAGAAATATGCCTGAAATACCTGGTTATATTCTTCAATCCAAGCCTCTTCATCACAAGCAGCAATTTAAAAAGAAATGTGACATAGTTAAAATGATTAAGGTAAGCAGTGAACATTGTAGTAAAGAATAGAACAAAGACAAACTGATAAAACCTTCTCAATTGTTTCCTGAGAAAGAACACCAACCGCCAATTACCCAGTGAGGAGAGTGGCGACCCGACATTGAGGCAGCCGGATGCGGGCGGAGCGAGGCCGGATCCGGCGCGGTCGAGAGGCGCGGTCGGGATGGTGTTGATTTCATTGAACGACACAGCAACATTGTTCCCCTCGCCGCCCCCGCTCTACTCCGGCTCCCCTCGCCCCGCTGCTGCTCGGCTCCTCGCGCCTGCTGCTGCTCGGCTCCCCTCGCCGGCGTCACCGCCCCAGCTGCTGCTGCCGGCCCCTCGCCCCCGTGCCGGCTGGCTCCCTACCCGGATGGCCGAATCTGGAGCCCTAGAGTGAGTCGGCAGCCCTAGAGACCGGGGGGAGGGGGAGGAGGGGAGGCCGGGAGGGGGGCGGGGGGAGTGGGAGGGGGCGGCGGGGGGGAGGGGGAGGGGGCGGCGGATGGAGAGGGAGGAGGGTGGCGGGGCTACGGGGCGGATCTACGGAGGGGAGGAGGGGGCGGCGGGGTGAGGGGATGGGGAGGAGGAGGCGGGTGCGCGAGGGGTTGGGGCGGAGGAGGCGCGAGCGAGGGGTTGGGGAGGAGGAGGGGGCACGCGGCTGCTGCAAAAATTGGGTCTAGGGTTTTCTGACGTGCTGCACAAAATTAGTGGGCGGGCTGGATCATAAGCCTCACGGGCTGGAGACCGACAGGAAAATGTATTTTTGTGACGATGATACGTGGGCCCGTCACAAAAATTGATATCCCTCACGGTCTATACGGGCCCATCAGGAAAAATAGTTTATTTCCTTGGCGGCTTAAGGAGCCCGATAGGAAAATGTATTTTTGCGACGGTGATGCGTGGGCCCGTCACAAAAAATAATATCCCTCACGGTCCATGCGGGCCCGTCAGGAAAACTAAAGCCCGTGAGGGATGATCCGTTTTCTAGTAGTGTTGAACCGTTTGTGATGACTCATTTTGTAGTATTGTTAACTTATACCAGTACAAAATAATGACCTTTGTAAGTTGGTTGTAGTTTCAAGGCAACATTTTCCACGAAATATGCCTCTATTAATTACTTATTAGTAGTGGTGCTAGAGATATTGACCAAAATCAATTTGGACGAACTACGTCAAAGACAAAAGTATTTAACTCCTGCCATGTTCTATATATATATGGAGCTAAAACGGCAATTAATTCATACTAGATACAGTATAGTTTCTTATAGAATTCTCATTTCCCTAACAAAATATTTTACTCCATTAAAATAACAAAATATTTAACTCAACATATTCGTAAGCTAGATTAAAATAACAAAACTGCCAGTTAGATTGTTTCAACTTTCAATTTATACTAGGGTTGGGCCCGCGTGAGAATTTATGTGCCTTTTTCTTTGAAATTGGCATATGAAAGTCGACCAACAACGTAAGCACAACAATCAAGAATAAATCTACTTGCTTGTTTGGTTCTAATATTATCTATGCATATATGGTGGGTTCTGGAATAGAATGTATAATTGGTCAAGTGGTTTCTTATGTGCATCTGTATCCATTAGATATAAATAAGACGGTAGAGAGAAAACGTGGTGATATGGCACTCTTGTACTTTTTTTGTTTGCGCTCAGCTAGTATAGAGATAAGATACATAGCTGCTAATATAAAATGTTGCTGAATTGATGAATATTTAAAGAAAAATTTGATTGTGAGAATACAAGAGCAAAATTTAACAACACAGACTGCAAAGCAATAAGGGAGAAAAAAAAAGAAAAAATAAAAAAATTAGCCAGAGGCATAATTACGATGGAACATCGGGTGGCAGAAAAGCTTTTACTGACGTGGCATTCTCTGGTGTAGATTTTGTGCTCAGCTTTGGAGAGAGTTAGATAAGCAACGTTGGCAATATCACCCATAAATCGCTATACAAGTTTAAGTAACTAGCATAATTTTGTAAATGAAGAACTAGCAACATTTCTAGCTTAAGACTAGCTGGACGCCGACATGGACCGGACACAGCGACCGTGTCTATTATTAGTTGCACCTTGCTAGTTCAAATAGCATGTGCCATTTACCATGTTTAGCATCGTGACTATTCGAATGTCAGCATTATATTCAACATTGGGACTACGCCATGAGCTAGCTCTGCCATTGACGGCTTCTAAAAAGCTCGGCATTTTCTATTTGGTATCGTGAGCTATTCCTGGAGTTCCGATGTCGTCTCGGAGTTGTACCTAGCGAGGTTGGGTCGTACTTAACTTAGTTTCTGTTTTTTTCACTATTTAGTAATTTCATATATTTTTAGTTTTTTTAGATTTTTTAGATTTTCTTTTTTTCTTCATATTTCTTTACATTGTCTATGATAGACTAATATTTTTTTTATTTTTAAATTTTTTAAAATTTAATTATGTCAAATAAGTCAACTCAACTACAATAAAAAATAAGTCAGTTATAATAAAAAAAACTATAAATCATTACTATATAAACTATGGCTATTCTAAAGACCACCTGTGGCTGTTGGCGTTCCATCGCACAACACAAGGGGGAGAGATTCGAGGCCACCCCGCTCGTTTCGGCTTTTTTTCGGCTTCTGCTTCTAGTTCTGCTTTTTTTCACTATTCAGTATTTCATCTTTTTCTGAATTTTTTAGATATTTTAGGCTTTTTTGTATTTTCTTTTTTTCCGTGTTCCTTTGTATTGTCCCTAATGGGTTAATATGTTTTTTTCTATTTTTATATATTTTTTTAAATTAATTATGTCTATAAAGTCAAATCAGTTACAGTAAAAAAATCAACTATAGTGAAATTTCAGTTAAAAATTAAAAATCATCGTTAAAACGAATTCCCTCTAAACCCGAAATTAGGACGTGCTTGTCTTGTTGAAGAAAGGTGGAACCAACCAGTAAAAGAGAAAACAATTGAAGCGTACCACGTTTCCATGTAGAGGGTACAGGGACGGAAACACATTGATCAGAACAGGGAAGCTTGCATCTCGAATGGTCGGAACGTGTGCCATTTGTTTGTTTATAATTTTTATCTTTTAAAAACTTTAAATATTAGTAGTGTAGATGGTAGTATAAATAAATTTTAACTAATTTAAATTATTAAAATATAAAGATTAAATAATTCATATTTATTTTAAGCTACTCTAAAATAGCTCCTTCAGTATCTCTCTTCAATGTCTAGTGTATTAATTAACGAAAGCCAAAGGAGTAGTATTGTATGCATGCATGTGTATGATATGTATATATAATGGCATGTGTATGATATGTATATATAATGGCGGCTAAGTACTCTTTGTTTTATTGCTTAATGACAGTTTTGATCAGTTTGGGAGTGGCGTGGTTTTTTAGATACTTGTCACCTGCTCCCGGGAAAGTGTTCTCAGTACGACGGATGCTGCTTGGAAATTTGGGTTAAGCAAGACGGGCGCAGCCAAAATTATGAATTACAAAAAACCGTTATTTCAGATATTGATATGATATTTAAAACATGTAATTTTGATCACTAATTTTTATTATATTAAATTTATATAACCTAACAAAATTATGCTTTTATAAAAAAATTCTTTTTTAGACAAATCTATATTTATTATTTTCATATATTCAATCTAAATATCAAAAAAGGTATTGACAGTCAAAATTTTGAAAGTTTAATTTCATGTACCTTAAAACGATATTTTTTATGACTAGAGAGAGTATTTATAATCACAAACGTTTCCTCAAATAAAAAAGAAAAATGCAAGATACACAAATTAGTTTTTTTAGGGTATACACAAACTTAGTTGAGAGCAAAATTTTGTGCGTTCCGTACTGAACTGTCAGGACCCGGAGTAACAGTTCTAGGATCCTCTATGTAAATCGCACTATCCCAAGAAAAGCTAGTGCACACAGGGTTTAACAGGGATACATACCATGCATAACAACCATTCCTTATTATAAGACAAGAGTATAGGCCTTAAGGCTGAGTTTTACAATAAAAGGGCTCATGGTCAACTAAAATAAAATAGCGGAAATTAATTTGCAAAAGAACAGCCTATTCTGTCTGCCCACAGGCGAATGACTGTAGACGCGGCCTATTCGTCAAAATCCTCACCAAAGTCATCGACATCATTCTCTGGCAACAGATTTAAGCAAGGTGAGCACATAAAGTACTTCACAAGTTATACCAGAAAATTTAACAGAATGAATGCATGCATAAGGAGTGACAAAGGAAGGCTTAATAGAGTTATTTGTGCGAAAAGCAGCACTGAAGTAAATACAGTAACATAAGTATAAAAGCTGAATTTTAACACATTATAAGAAACAATATTTTAACAAAAGTATTATCATTAGTGTAGACTCCGACCCATACTAACCTAACCACGGGTATCTCAGCCGGACTATCCTCAAAAGAGTTCTTGTTTTGTCCACAAACCAAGTTTTATGAAATCAAGTCTAATCCGTGAAAACCATACTCAGCATGTCCATGACCGTGGACACGGCTATCCAGAATAGTTTATTACTCTGCAGAGGTGTACAACTTTACCCACAAGACATGTCTTCCCACTTGAGCCACGCGATTAACACACTGCCTTAAGTGTACGGTGGAGAGTTCATGATAAGATCGTTACAATGTTCCGCGTTCAAAATAATTACGTCGCCACTAAGGTTTCATCACAATTTGAATCCATAAATTGGAGCCCCCTCTTGTGCCATGTGAGATTTCTCGCGGCCTATGCCACGCTCACATTCAGCCTATAGCGGAACTATGTTTGAAACGTCACAAATTATTTAGCTAGGTCCGTCCCAGACCGGACTTATGGTAGTACGATACAACTTTGTAAAGTAGTTCATAGAAACGGTCCTTACTTGACTTAGGCTCAAACACAAACCCTCGTGCTCGACAGTCAACAACGTGTCACCACACACGATGCATGGCAGCACCTCACCACCTAACAGTAGCCTAAGTTCAAATCAAGTTTTATGTTTTTTATTTTAAACCTTTTCATAAAACATTCTTGACAAGGCATGACTAAATTATCCTACCTAAATTTTCTTTAGGCATGACTAAGCAATTCACTAGAAATTTTTCAAGCTAATACTATTGTACCAACTAGTTTTCATCTAAGTGACAAGGCATGTGAGGACGGGGGTCAAAATTGGCCATAACAATGGATCATGGGTATAACTAGAATTCAAATTGACTTTAAATTATATTTGAATAAATAAATTAAAATATTAGGATCAATATGGTCAAGGGTGTAACTTGCCTTGCTCGAAGTCTTGCTGCTGAAAGTCGTCGAACTCAAACTTTCCCGAATCATCGAAATCTAAACGCGAGAAACCAAAACAAATTCAAAACAGAAATTCAAATAAAATTCAAAAAGAGTTCATAAATGGATAGTTTATGATTTTAGAAAAATTTTGAAATTTGAACGGGTCCAATCGGAGTTAAAACGAAGAAATACGGGCTTCCGGAAGTTTAAAATCAAAGAAAAAGAAAAAGACTATTTTCTGGAACTGTTTTTATATTGAACAAGACAATTATGACATCAGCATACATTTAACCGAATTATTTTAGTGAAGACAAATCTGAATTATAATGTCAGCAATGCATTTAACCGAATTATTTAAAAGGAAGTGCTGATGTGTCGCTTTTGGGGGTGACGAGGACACCACGTAGCGCCACGTGGCTGCCATGTGGTTGCCACGTCGCTGTCTTAAGCCAACGGGGCTGGGCCCGAGTGACGTGGCGTCTGCACGTTTGCGTGCCCGAGGCGTTGCGCCTACTCGGCGGCCACCTGGCTACCATGCGGCCGCCACGTGCGCTCGGCCACCGACGTGGCACGGCCGGCCAGAGGGAGGCGCACGGGATCCAAGGGTCGCCGGTGTTCCGACGGGCGGCGGCGCTGGCCGAGGGTAGCAAAAGGTAGAGGGAAGCGAGAGGAGTGCAGTAGTACCGAGCGGGGGGGTCCGAGGGTGGTTGGAACGGGCTGACGGCAGTGAAGGGCGGCGGTCAAGGGAGGTCGTCGGCGGCGAGGGCGCTCCGACGGCTGAAATGGGGGAAGAGGTGGCCGATGATTGCCGAGGCGCGGGGAAGGTCAGGGTGGCATCGGCGAGGCACAAGGAGGACCGGCCTCACCGCAATTGCTCACCGGAGTTCGCCCGAGGCCAGTGGGGGAATAAAAGGTGTGGGGAGGTTTAAGTACTCAAAAACCTAAATTAGGGGGCGGGAAGGGAGCGGCGTGTGGGAAGGAAGCACAGGGGCGGGTTTTTATAGGTGGGTGGGTGGTACAAGCGGGGTAACGGCTCATTGGCATTTAAAGCGGTCGTGAATGGCGTATGACGGCGAGAATGAGCCTTAAACCAAGGGGAAACAATCGGGTCGTGTGCAGCGGAGTTGGGGGAATGAATACACACTAGCGCGGGAGGGAGAATCGGAGGAAACCGAAGAGCTTCGGTTTTTAGCGTTAATGGCGGCGGTGGCTCGGGGAGGAAGAAGGGACGGGGAAGACGGGCCCGACAGGTGGGCCCCGCCTACCAGCAAGAGAGGGAGAGGGAGAAGAAAAGGGTGACGGCTGGATTAAGACACATGGTGTACAAAGGTGAATCGGGACCATCCAAGCTTGGCAAAGGGGTAAGTGAGCGGGAGCGGCCGAGATTGATCGGACGAGGGGGGATTCAATCCGGAGGCGACACGTGTTGGTCCAAGGAGAGAAGAAGGTGGGGAAGGGGTAAGTGAAGGCAAGCGGCTGAGATTAGAACCAGCGGGGGTGGATCTGACCAGGGCGCCACACGTGTCGTTCCGAGGCGGATTTGGCTTTAATTTCTTTTAAGTTTTTTTAAAAAAAATACTAGGAGGCTAAAAAACGCTAGGAAAAATACCAAATAAATTCCAAAAATTCCAGAAAAATTTAGAAAATTCTCTGGGACTATTATAGGCTTAATAAAAATAATTTGAACCTATAATGGCATTTTGTTTTTATAAAAACACAACCTAACTTTAAAAAGAGAGTTTTTAATTTTTAGAAAATTTTGAAAAATTAAAAAAATTATGGAAAGGCTTAGGAAAATAATAAACTTATTTTGGCTTTAATAAAATGGAGAATTTAAATTTTCTTACTCAAGGCTTGAAATAAAACTCAAAAAAATCCAAATAAAAGCCCATAAAATTTTGGGATGTTACATGAATAGATGCAAATGTTTTAGTAGAGAATGCATACAAGTATTTTTCAATCCTTGAATAAGATGGAATATACTCTCTCCAATCATAAAAGGAAGTTGTTTTGGGTTACAAGCAGTTAAACATTATAAACTTTGACTATCAATATCTTTTTAAATATTTAGATTGAACATATGGAAATGATACACGTAGATTTGTCTTAAAAAATACTTTCGTACTATTATGATTTTATTATGTTTTATAAATATATTACAATACAAATATGTTGTCAAATACTACTACAAAGAAGGTCATACCGGATGTCTCATTACAGTCGATTTTCTAGGATCCATTGGTGTTAAACCGCAACGTAGTTATCTCAGATGATTGTACTAGTATAACAATCTATATTGCAATCGATGATAAGAACCATCAGTGATGACCTATTTATCACAGACGATTTTTTACACAAACCGTCTGTGATACATTACGGGCGGTTTGTAATAAAAACCATCTATGATGTACGGACTTATTACATACGATTTTTTGTGAAAAGCCGTCAGTGATACATCATAGATAGTTTTTATAAAAAACCAAACCATCTGTGATGACCTACTTATCACAGACAGGCTGTGAATAGAAGTGTCTGTGATATTCACTGTGTTATTAAATACCCTCATCCCGACAGATATTCTATCTGTTAGACGCGTAGTGGCTTTAAGGCGATTTGATAAAATGAGACTAGAGATTTGGAAAGGTGTTTGTGTATCCATTTATTCTTAGTGTTCTAAGATTAGTAATTGGTACTCTATATAATGAAATCCATTTATTATATGCGTAGCATAGATGGACCGAACCTAGATATATGTTGAGAATCGTGTGAATGAAGAGTATATTGATGGCTTATCTACTTTTAGAAGAGCTACTGAGCATGATATGTTGAAGAGAGGGAGAAAATTTAAGTATTGTTTATGTACTGATTGTGAGAATCTTAAAATGTTTTCCAATTTAGCGTAGATAGAAGCACACTTGATTCGAAGAGGATTCAAAATAGGGTATATATGTTGGAGCAGTCATGGTAAAGAGTAGATTATACAAGAAGGTAGTAACATCATCGAGGGAGACAACGATATACCAGATATCGATTATTCTTTCGATGAGGATAGGTTGCACGATGATAATATGGATATAATGTTACACGATGCAGAAGAAAACTATAGTGAGAGAGAGTTTGGTAAATTCAAGGACTTAATGGAGTACTTGGACAAACCATTGTTCCCAGGCTGTAAGCCGAAATACACAAGGTTGTAAGCAATGGTTAATCCGACAAAAGTTTGACAGCGTTATTAGGTCTCTTAGCAGAATATTTCTAAAGGGAAATGTATTGCTCAAAACCACGTACCAAGCCAACAAGATTTTGTGTCCCTTGAGAATAGAAGTAGAAAGAATACATGTGTGTTCGAAAGACTGTATCCTGTAACGTAAAGAGTATACAAATATACATGCATGTCCGGTGTATAAAGCATCTCGATACAAAGTGTAAGAATTACTCTATTGACAGTGAGGGCATTGATGTGAAGCAAGGACCCCTGTTAAAGATGCTGTGATATCTGCTTGTAATTCCTTATTTGAAGCATTTATTTGCGAACCGAAAAGAGGTAATATTGCTACGTTGGCACTCAAAATAGCATAAGAAAGATAGAAAGCTAAGATACCCTGCTGATTCTGTCTAGTAGATGAACTTCGATATGATGTTTATAGACTTCGGTGCGGAATCGAGGAAGATAAGGTTTGGGTTGAGTACAGATGGAATGAAGCCTTTCGGTAACATAAGTAGCCGACATAATACTTGGCCTGTGAATCTTTGTATCTATATCCTTTCTCCTTGGTTGTGTATGTAGCTGACATACATTTTAATGTCAATAATTATCCAAGGACCAAATGCAACCTGAGAACAATATTGATGTATATCTAACACTAATGCTCGATGATCTTCTAACATTATGGAAGGAAGAGGTGCAGGTATGGGATACGGATAAACGAGAAAACTTATTTGTGTGTGTATATATACAGGCTTAAATTAAAAATTCCACAAAATAGGTCATAAAATTAATCTACAAATAATTGGTTCGTAGAAGTAAACCTCATTTTCACCTTATTCTCTGGCACACACATTTGACTATTACTCTGGCACACACATTTGACTATTACTTTTATTTATATATTAGTAAAAATTAGAGAGTGGATTTTCTACATATGCTTGGTAATACAAGCATTATCTTGTCCATCTGTTTGCATCGAGATTCATGTACCCTCTCTTCCTCCTCTCCTCTCCCCATCTCTCTCGACTCTGACTCTCCTCCTTCAGTTCACATCAATGTGGCTTCCCAGCAGTGAGATTTCCGATAGCGATGGCAAGGTTTCTGGTGTTGTGATTTCTGTTGGCAGCGACGACAAGGCTTTTGACACTTCCTTCCACCAGAGCCGCGCCAGATTCAAGAGAGAGAGAGAGAGAGTGGAGAGAGAGGCACAAGTGTCAGAGCCCATCAAGAAAGAGAGGAGAGAGTGAGTGTAACACTCCGGCCCGACATGAGCCCAGAATGTCACCACTAACTCCAATCCTTCCAAATTAAACCATCATTCACAAACTATTAATATTTATACAATAACCACGATGTGTCTGGGCATCAGGCCTCCCTGTCTTTATATTACTTTTAGATGTGTGCAAGTGCAATGATATATAATGTATCAGGCAAATCCATTAGCATTCATTAATTCAAAAATATATCGATTTGGAAAGAAAGTAATTGATTTGGCAATGCTAAATCAATCATTGATGGAAAGTCTCAATCATGTATGGAAAGTTGATTATAGAGTCTAGGCACTATGGTGCACTTGATATGTGTGTGTGTGTGTGTGTGTGTGTGGGGTATCGAATCTTTCCTGAATTATCTTCACCTTCCCTAAGGTTAACATGGTGATCCAGATTCATATATTAGTGAGACATCAAGTCCCACATAACAAATACAAAAGTATTAAGTAGCATACAATGAATATCTCCACACTAAAAACATACTCACTATGTTCTTAAATAGCTGTTGTTTTGAAATACGTGCAATCAAACTTCTAAAACTTTGATAACGAATATACACAAAACTAATTAGATTTGTGGCATGGAAATGATATCAGTAGATTTAAAAGTACTCTTGTATCATTATATTTTTTTATTAATTTTCTAAACATATAATTAGAAAGGTAGTGGTACTATGTGTAAAAAGCACGTCTGCATGTACTTACAGGTTAAGACTTCTAGCTACATATATAGCGCCTCAATCAAGCAACTTGAGCAAATTTTTAGCTAGGTTGGAGAAATATTCAATGCAATGTGTGTGAATATAAATATGTATGTATAGAAACACTGACCAGCGCACATGTGTAAATATGTGGGGAAGTTACTGATATTTCTAAACGATGTTACCATTGGTTCTGAATGAAATTATTGCTAAATCTTTATAATACCGAAAAGTTACTGATGTTTCTGAATGAAGTTATCATTGATAACAAGTGAAGTTACTATCGAACGCTTACAATATATAGCTAGTGGTAACTTTCCTCACAGTCAGTAATAACTTTTTGAGATGCAAAACTACGTGCAGAATACACACGCACAAAATAGTGCTACCGTATGTATGTATGTAAACATACATATACATATACATTTATATACACACAGCTTAATTTGACATCCTGAGCTTCTTGGCCGGCAGTGGGCTCTGCACCTCCTCCGCCCACCTCTTCAACCAGGCGTTCTCCGGCACCGGCATCAGGTTCAGGTCGAAGTTCCTCACGGCCGACGATCCTGACGCCGACGCCGAGATGGACACCGACACCGACATGTCGCCCCAGTAGTGGCAGCGCTTGTGCCCGCCGAGCGCCTGCCCCGTCGCGAAGCTCCTCCTGCAGATGCTGCACCGGTGCGGCCCGTTGCTCCCGCCTGACGACGCCGTCTCCTCCGAGTCACCCGCGGACGCCTGCGCGGCGGCGGCGGCGGCGGCGTAGAGCTGCTGCTTCCCCGTGGGCGGCTTGCGGTGGCTGGACTTGTGCCCACCGAGTGCCTGGTACGAGGCGAACTCCTTCCCGCAGGCCGAGCACCGGAAGCGGAGGTCCTGCGCCGGCGCGGGGCGCGGGCACCACTTGCTGATGGCGCGCTCCTCCCCCTTTTCGGCCCCTCCGGTGCCGGCGAGAGCGGCGAGGCAGATGGCGAGGTAGTCCTCCTTCCTCAGCGCCGGCGTGGGGAGGGAGAGGGAGAGCGCGGTCGGGTCAAGGAGAGCCTCCATGGCGGCGACCATGGTAGCTAGCTAGCTCTCAAACGCTGGTGTTCTTGGACTTTCGGTTCCTAATCACGCCGCCGCTCGCTGGGCAATCGATCGACCGATTTGGACTTGGGGGAGAAGGAGCTAGCCGCGCGCTGCTATATAGGGACAGGGAAGGCGGTGGGAAAGCATGGGCATCGCGGTCGAGCGCGCAGTCAAACATGCTGGCTGGAGCATACGTGATCCCCACTTAGCGGTCGGCGGCGGCACGCACGTACCGGCCGTTGCTACGTTGGTTCGCGCTGCATGCATCTTATGATAAAGATATGCATAGTTTAGTGGCAACTCGTACGTGAGTCCAACGCCAACTAGGCGGCGTGTGCAGCGGTGATAGTTTTCGCGCGCTACTGGATTTGGACGTATCGCCGAAAACGACTAAACGCACGAACGAGCATATAACCAGTAAACGTTTCTATAAATTTCGAACGCATCCCTCGGAATTCAAAAAGGTAATTGAGGTCTTGAATAAGTCCCTTCTAGTTCATGGTATACCATCAAACAACTCTTCCCGGTATAGAATAAGGTTTCAAATTTTCTTTATAATATGTCATCGCTGCGAACACTCCATCCAAGCCGTCCGTGAGGCATAAACAAAGATCATTTTGCTCTCGAATTTCAAGTTTCACTCCATGCCACTGAGAAATGAATGTTGTTCTATTCTATCATTTGCCATCGCTGGGACAACAGCAGGGGACAAGAAGTGCAACTGTGCAACAACGCGCCATGAACCCGGTGGAGTTCAGTAGCAAATTTAGGGGTTCTGCACTCCATCTACACAGGACTCAGCTGCCAACAACCACACCCAGTTCAAAGATACAGGTTTTTCACTGATTACTGCTGGAAACAAAAGGAGAAAAAGAACATGGACGCAGAACAACTCACTCCAGCAAAATATCGCAATCAACATTTCTCCAATTTAACTGCATCAGATTAGTCTCCCAAGCGCGCCCAATTTGCCTGAGAACTGCATTCAGCATCTCTGCACCCTTCACTAGTATCTCTTACTAGTGTCTCTTCGCAGAATCATACGCATTATGAAAGCAAGGATCAAGGGTAGGTCTAACACCATCATCGTCACTTTCAAATTCATATGCACACCAAAGTTGAATCGTCGGAGGAAGCCAGGCCGCCGGGGCAACAACTGCGCCGCACCGGTGGGAAGCCGCGTCGTCAGGGAAGCTGCGCCGCATGGGGGAACCGTGCCGCCGAGGCAAACCGCGTTGCTGGGAGGGAGCGCGCCGCCATGAGGGACCACGCCGCCAGTTGGGGCTGTGCCGGCGTAGGTAATCGTGCCGCCGGTTGGGGCCATGCTGCTAGGAGAAGCCACGCCGTCGGGTGGGTCCTCGCGCTTTCAAGCACGTTGGAGCACGTTGGAGGGCTCCCAATTTGGGCATCTAGCCGGTTGGGCGATTGGGTGTCTCCATAGGTAACCTTGGATGAGAGGGGAGAGAAGTGAGCTGATGCGTGCTGAGATGCGGCTGAGGGGAAAAATTGGTAGCGGACCTTGTCTGCCATGCGGGCCAGGGTTGGCAGTTTCTCGCTGTAATCGTGGGCATTTTGCGAAATCTGACATGCTTAACGGAAGTGCTAACGGTGATGGCATATTGTAAAAAAAAATTAGAACCCTACGATATATTGCGAAGAGTGAGTTATTCGATCACATTCGTGAATAATAGTCATTCGATGGTATATAATTAATTTTCTCTTAAGGTTTTTGTTATTAGATTCACCGGTCATGACAAATCTGCTATGTTTCTACTAATCTTGCAAGATTAATTGCAACTAACGTATATTATTTTGGAACTGTTTTTAACGACAAATTTGCCGAGCCCAATCTTTACATATTCTTGTACTAGTAAGGTGTCCGTGCGTTGCAACGGAAAACTAAATAAAAGTGATGCATACTATCAAATATGATCTCAAACTGAATAATAAATATCAACTTTTTCTTACGTCATCATGTATCAAACAAAACATACATGTTCGTACTCGTAAATAAATGATCAAGAGCAAGAATAATAGTGCCCAATTGCATGATCTATCACTAATCAAAGCTCAAGAGCAAGAACAATAGTGCCTAATTAATGGTCCATATTTAATCAAAGCTCTGAATAAATTAATTCTACACCAGCCTTAGGCCCTTAGCATTTCAGTTATTTACATATTCTATAAAAATTATCCAAAAAAGGATTGAAGACCTAGCTTCATGCATTTTCAATTTATTTCAGATAGTCAAGCCAATTCCTCTCATAAAGAACACAAACCTAGATCAGATTAAATTATACAGAGATTTTTTTCTGAAATAAAAAAATACCATGTTAGTAAGACAAAGGTTTGTGAGTATGTTATACCTGTGGGGAAGGATAAATGGTGAAACCAAGCTTAGACTTCTTCCCGTAATTGACCGAGAGCGCTCCAACGCGAGAGAACCAAGTCCGATCCGGTCCACCACCAACAAACATTGAACACCAAGAATCCTCGCAATCCAAAGTGCGGTTATGCGCCAACTTGCGCACACGGTCCAGGCATTGATCTACAATCTCCTTTCCAACTGCATTCCACAAATATAATCGAAGCTGGACACATTCGCAGAGAATATTGCATAAGACTCCTATGAAATTTATGGAAATCTAAGCTGAATTACGAGTGTAATGGCCACGGCAAAGTTGTTAGCGGCGTCCTCCTTCCCGAGAGATGAGTGCTCGGGTGGAAGAGTCGGCGGTAGGAGCCAGTGCGCACCTCATCAATGACAAGTGGTCTCAAGGTCGACAAAGATGGCCCTTGGCACGTGCTTGCCTGCACCGGTCTCACTGAAGAACGTGTTGAACGCATCATGTGCGACGCCAACTGAGGTATCACTGCACCATGAATCAAACAACAGAGTTAAGAGTAAGGGTTCAAATCAAGATTTTCTATTCTCAGGAGTAGAGTCAGGATATTGTTTGCACACTTGTTTATGGTCCTAGTACAAGCATAAGACCAATTCAACAAAAACAAATCCTTCTCGACGGAGGAAGATGTCTGTTTTAATAATGAGCCAGATAACTCTTCAATCTAGGACGATCCATGCTCAGTCTGACACCCAGAGCTCCCTCGTCACATTATTTATTAAGCACTGCCCCAAAGTTACTTCTTCAGATCTTGGATCTTAAAGAGTTGGAAACTCCCAATTGTTTCCTGGTACGTGCATGCAAAGGTAGTACAATCTACATAAGAAGCCAAACGCATTGCTAGGTAACGTCGGTTTGGCCTGTTTCACAGAAACAGAACAAATGCACCAACGAAAAGGCCCGATAGTACAAAAGACTACGACGAACTCTTAATTACAAACATCACGCATCTCATCCTATTCTTGCCATCTCTTAACAACCAGCAAAGAAATGTGCCAACCAAAAAATAAACACAACACTTATCCATAAATCAGCACACGAATGGACTGATTGAAATATGACAGAGTAACGCCATGGTGGAAAGGAAACATCCATATACCAACTAACTTGAGACGTCCTGACATCATAACCCAGGTAAACTAAGGTATCCAAGGCAAATAAAACTCATAAATGTAACCTTTACTGTAAACTTAGATGTGGCATGTCAAGATCCTAGATAGCCAATATATTGTTCAGGAATCACGGTTGAGCATGTGAGCTTGCTCGATTTACATGTATATTCAAAGATTCCACATCAGAATCATAACAGTGACACCAAATGGCTCATGCTCAGAATTTCAAAGGTAAAAGTAACCTAAAATGTGATGGCATGAGGGGAGCACGCAAACAATATACACAGTTGATATATCGTAATAGTGAGATCGGCATAAAAATATACTCTCAAGTCAGTCATGATAAATAGTTAAGAGCTTCAAATTGATGTGTGTATCTTGGAAGTAATCAAGTTACCTAGAATGATTCCATCAGCACCTCGATAGTAAGAGCTAGTGATTGTCCTGAACCTTTCCTGGCCAGCTGCAAACAATGAAAAAAGAGGTGCTGAAGCACTTGAAATCTTAGGAACACCACTAGATGATGTAGGTTAAACAAGGATACAATGTAAGTATTGGGTAGAAAGAGTCATTAGTCACTATAGGAGGAAACACCATGGTTTTTAGACTACTGATTTCTTTGTAGAACAAGGTGGTTGTGCCCACGGCAGGCAGCTTCCTGCAATAAGACAAGCTGCTTTTGTGGGGGCAAAAAATAACCCACACAATGACCATTTTGGCATTATGCCTAGGGCAAGGAAAAAGGCTTTGGAAAGGACATGTGGACTTCTAAGTAATTTGTACACATGTTGTATTGAAACTCTGAAGGTACACAAAGGCAATTGCCCACAAAAAGGCAAAGGCAACAGCAATACAACATAAAAAAAATGACAAAACCAATATGTGAAGTCCATATTGTCAAAAACCTTACCGGTGTCCCATATTGTCAGCTTCAGTTTCTTCCCACCAACAGTGAGAAATTTGATTTTAAAATCAATCCCTAGCAATCAGTGTGACAAGTAAACAATAAGAACAATACAACAAAAAGGCACCCTTATACAATGAACTAACATGAGGCCATAATGGAAGTGTTCCTATTTGAGAAGATGGGGTCAGGTTAGTGCTGCTACAATTGGAAACATATTATATGGGCTTTTTTAAGAAATAGTTTGACCTATAGAATTGAAAGAAATTTCGTTTAACTATGTGCACAATCAGTTGATACATTTACGTCCATGAGCCTGGCGACACCTAGATTATCAAATATTACTATATTAGTCTCCCTATGAATCCCATATATTTTGTTCAAAAAGCGAATATGTTATATCTAAACCAATTCATTCATCTGTGGACAAGTTTGGAGCTTTCCTCATGAATAACTTCTTTAACACCACAAAATTCACCCTAAAAAATACATTTAGAAACATAAGTGGCATCCATAACCTGTTGCTGCAGTGACTTTAAGCTTTAAAAGGCACCATAAGTTTTTAATACTCAATTTTGTTGTTACTGTCATCATAGTCATTCCAAAATTTTCCATCCTTTAGATTGGATCAATTGGCTTCCTGTAGTTTGATTAAATTAACATAAAAACACAACAAAGTGATCAATTTTACAGTGATATTTTGATGTGAAACTTGGTAATCCGCTCAATCTGTGCTTATTAGTTAACACATAAAACAACTCAACAAGAGACTATCATTGTCACTAAATCTATGAGGAAATGTAATATCTACGACTTGTATTGACAGAACACCAACTGTATTGAAACAGCGTAGAATGCATCAAAGCCATCTTTCACCTTAAGCAAAGGATTTCCATTTTGATAAGTTTCCAAAGCATAAGGGAAGATTTTTGTCTACCCAGCTACTGAAGTGATAAACAACACATTCTACTCTATTCCAGGGTGACACATAGAATGTCTGCCCCCATTAACAATTTTGATCCAGAAAAATATCAAGCATGGTTTTGAACTAATCACCATCGATGATTCATGCTTAGGATGACCACAAGACAGAATCCATCTCGAGGAGCATTTAGGATCCGGCAGTTCAATTCAGTTTAGTTTTCAAGTAGCCTGGGAGTTTTAGTGCTATTTGTTGTATATATTATGTTTTAACGGTGACAGAGAGATAGGGACAGCTCTTGAACATGCTTGTATGTTAATTTCAAGTTTACAACAAACTTAAGCTGAATTTGTAGCTCCACAATCCTTCAAGAAAGATCACCAGCTGCCTGGATAATGCGAAGAACTTTATACCAAAGAAAATAACAATCAGATGGGAAGTATACATACCAGTTTTGGGCTTATAACTATTGTGACTGTGGCGAACTTTATGAAGCAATGGATCCAAATAAAATGTTGACATAGGACTGCTGCGAAGCACAAAATGACGGATTAAAAAATATGTAGCACAGAAAATAACAATGAGATGTGAAGTATATGCATACATACCAGATTTGGGGTCTTCGTTCAGTATTTTCTCAATGAAGGCAAAGAAAGAATTTTTGCACTCGAACTGAACATGGCAAGGAACAAAAGGAGATGGAGAAGGGTAGAAGGAGAAGTGGACAAAAAAGTAGTTATTGTACCTACTGTAATGTTGAAGTAGGCAATTGTGGAGCGCACACGTTCATTCCTTACAACCGCCGTGCATTCAAGTTGGGCGGTTTGCAAAGGACGTGCTGTGCAGTCAAGCTCGGGCGGTTGGCGAGGGAGTTGACGGTAGCAGCATCGCAGAGGATGGTTGGCGAGGGAACTGGCGTGAGGAGGGGCAGCGGCTGCAATGGCGGCGGCGGTGGAGCAGAGGGGTGGGGGAGGAGGAGGCGGCGCGCGGGGTGCGGGGAGGGGAGGAGACCGCGGCGCGAGGTGGGAGGGAGGGGAGGCGGCGGCGGAGCGGGGTGGGGAGGAGGAGGTGGCTGCGGCGCTGGGTGGGAGGGAGGGGAGGAGGCGGCGCGGGGTGGGGAGGAGGAGGTGGCGGCGGAGCGGAGTGGGAGGGAGGGGAGGAGGCGACGCGCGGGGTGGGAGGGAGGGGAGGAGGCGGCGCGCGGGTTGGGGAGGAGGGGTCTGCGTGGCGGAGCGGAGTGGGAGGGAGAGGAGGAGGCGGCGCGCGGGGTGGGGAGGAGGCGGAGCGGAGTGGGAGGGAGGGGAGGAGGCGGCGTGCGGGGTGAGGAGGAGGGGTCTAGAAACTGCGAGATACACGGTTCGGATTTTATCTCATAATCAGATCGAATGGCTAAGAAAAAGTGAGGGAGGACGGACCAACCACCAACTCCTTCTTTTTAAGTAGTAAAGAAGATATCAGTGATCTTGACGTATTTAGTAGATTTGAGAAACCGTGTGACTAGTGCTTTTTTGCTGCTCGATTCGGTTAGTTGTAATCAAATTAATATACCGAACAATGCAACAAGAAATATGTGCGACAAAAAAAAAACACGAGTAGTTTTTTAAATTTCCAGCACACACTTCAGCAGGAGTAATAATCCGTATGACGTATCGATCATTCGATTCAGTGAGTACAACACAAAAAACTTGAGTTACGTTTAAAGTTTTGCGCGCTTGATGTACACATGCATGCCGTCAAATTAAGCACTTTTAGCTAGATCTTTTTGTCGAAAAGTTGAGTATACGTGCTCGAGCAGGCGATGGAATTAATATGGGGTACGTGAGTGTTTTTGTTAGAGAGCATTTGAATTTTGAGTCATTGAATCTAGATCAAAAGGATCCTATTTCTCCCCTCAAAAAATATATATATATATACTAGTAAGGTGCCTGTGCGTTGCAACGGAAAACCAAATAAAAGTGATGCATACTATCAAATATGGTCTCTAACTGAAAAATAAATATCAACTTTTTTCTACTGCTCTGTAGCTAAAAAAAGTCACCAGCCAAATATAAAGCCTCTACCACTTATCATAAGGAGAATAACACTAAATACCATAGTTTGGAAAGTACAACTTAAACACATAAAGCACATCTACTCAATCATATTCAAGAAAACAAAGCATTTCAAACACAATTATTATTACATCTATGGTTCAGAGAACAATACTGACAGCAGCACGAAGCATATCTTCCATAATGTTGATGGCCCAACGCCATTGACCAGTTCGAGCATGAGCATGGATCAGAGAGTTGTATGTATCAACATCAGGCTTGCACCTATAAATATCGTTTATGTCAAAATAAATCAGAGAATGAACATATAATGTAGAAAAGGCCTCCTCTTTTATCTAATTTGTGAAAACAAACCAATATAGAAATGGTAGCTACACTGTAAACTACATTTTAGTAGAGATATCTGCTTGTGTATTATGATACAAGACAACTGTTCAAGATGCCAGGTTGGCAATCTCCAATAAAGATATTAACAATGTACAGTAAGAAAGGTGAAATTATAACAACATTAATTATGCTTTTTGTTCCAGAAGAATAGGAAAATTTTACAAACTTTAAAGTCAACAAATAAAACTCATACAACTCATACGACAAAAACAAGTTATTCGTAATTTAGAAAAGCAGTCAATGAGGCAGTCAAGAATATATATGTTGGATGATCTGTACATAGATTGATAGACATAAATAGTTTGAGGACTATTGTGACTTCTTGGTAAAAAAAGATAGTTAAATGAAATTTTATGTCATGATAAGTTAATAACATTCATACCGCCATTCTTGCATCTCAAAGAACAGGCCACGTGCTCGATCAACCTGGTTATGTCTGGCATGTAATCGTATCATCATGCCATAAATGTCATTACGAGCACAGTAATTCTCCTGATTTTTCATCTAGCGGAATACATGTACACCGTGTTGCAAGGACCCGGCAATTCACACATATAGTAGATCAGTATAATTTGTAAATGAAAGATTGATTACAATTCACAACCTTTCGATGGACAAATACTTGGGCAAAAAATTGATTATCAAAATCCAACCTTACTCATTAAAGCATGGGAACGAAATCATCGGTGCTACCATTTTGCATTATCAAAAGAAATCAAAGCCAGGCTCTTTTTTTTGTGCTAACCTCTGTAGGGGCAGGATCTTCAGAGAAGAACGGAGATGATGAGTACGCCGTGGCCGAAAGGAGAGCTCCCAGCGGCGACAAAAGGCGGAGAACACTAATCTATGCATAAGGAGATGTTAGGGTTTGGAGAGGTGCTTGGAGGAGGAGGCGGGGGAGGCGGCGCGAGCTTGCCCATTGCTGCGGGGCATCGGTGCACTGCTCCTCGAGGAGGGCGGTGTCGGCGAGCGCTCTCCTTCTTGGCGGACTTGGGAGGAGGAGGCGCGGGGTGGGAGGAGGCGGCGGTGCGGCGAGGACCCGAGGACTCGAGTAGTGGCAGGGTGGCTGCCTCACCGCTTGAGGTCGGCGCGGAGAGGCCGGACATGGCGAAGAACTTGGTGGCGTCGGGGCCCATGATGCGGCCGTCCCCATCTGCATGAGGCCACCGGAGAAGCAAGTAAGCATCGGGGCTTGGGGTTTTGGGGCGGATGCGGAGCGAGAGCGAGAGCGAGACGACCTACTGGTCGGCGAGGAGAACCGGTCGGCATAGGTCTTCGGTGCTCCTTGGAGCAGCCGCGGCGGCAGATCGCGTGATCTCCATCCCGGTCTCCTCGTCGCGGCGCTCGAGTGCCGGCGGTGGCGCAGCGCAAAGACGAGCGATTTAAACGAAACCTACGCTCCTCTCCTTCTCTTCTCCATATCGGAGTGGAGGGGTGGGGAGGAGGTGGTGGCAACGCGGGGTGGGGAGGGGGAGGAGGAGGCGGCGGCGGCGCGGGGTCGGGGGCGGAGGCGGCAGCGGAGCGGAGGGGTGGGGGGAGGAGGCGGTGGCGCGCGGGGTGGGAGGGAAGGCTGGAGGCGACGGCGCGCGGGGTGGGAGGGAGGGGAGGAGTGGTGAGGCACGCAGCACGGAGGGGAGGGGAGGGAGAAGGCGGCGCGTGGGGTGGGGAGAGGTGGCGCGTAGGAATAGGGAGGGAGGTGAGGAGAGACGGTTCGGATTTAATCTCGTAATCAGATCGAATGGCTGAGAAGAGATGAGTGACGACGGACCAACCACCAATTGCTTCTTTTATAATAGTAAAGATATATATATATATATATCCTCCTCTCTTTCTCTCCTCCCTCTAACCCTAGCTGCCGCCCACCTCACGTACCGCCGCTGTGCCGCGCCACCCCTTGCCACCGCGCCATTGCAGTCCCCGACGCTAGTGCTACCTGCTGGCGAGCCTCTGCCGTCACCACTCCCGTCACCCCCCCCTCCCACACCGCCCTTCATCCACTTCTTCGCTGAGCTCACAGCACCCCCACATTCTTCTTCCTCTCTGGCAAAATCCCCTTGTGCTACCCTTCTAACCACTCGTCCTTGTTGTGCCCGTTGACTTCCATTGCCTACCACCCTCTTTTGGCCCGTGCCCGAGGTGGCGGTGCCGCCTTGTCGCCCCACCGTCGGTCTGCCACCACCTTCGGCCTCCCGCTAAATCCAGGGGTTCCATGAACCCAACTCAAACCCAAACCCTAACCTTAACTCGTTGGAGCCACCACCGGAGTTAGAGAAGGAGGGGGAGCATGAATCACGAGGCAATATCTTACAGTGAGAAATTAAAGTGCTCAATCTAAAAAACACTTAAGTACTAGTTAGCAATTCCCAATAATATATAACAGTAACAAATCAGTAATTACCGGTACAACTTAATTGCAGTGTTGATATACAGGGTATTTTCCCTACTAGCCGATTTTCGTTGAAATGCGGCAAAAGCTAAATTTATTGAAACCTTAGTGGAATTTTTAATTGGGAAAAAATTGTTTAAATTTGAAAAATCAGAGGCATATTGTTGGATCCAATATGGCAATCAGGCAGGAATGAATGATACCTTCAAATTCAACTTCTCAAATGGTATTCCAAAACTTTCACTCTACTATCTACTGAAAGCTAGAAGGATTAGATTTGTAACTCACAGAGTGCGGAAGCAAACGGAGTTCAACTTCTCTGGAGCATTGGACCATTATGAGGGAGCGGTTGGACCAGCTGAGCAGTTTGACCACCTGAGATGATCAATTTGACCAGCTTTCGATTATACCGTAGGCCTAGGAGTGGTTTGATCGCACCCCTCTTTCTAGAATCGAAAATCAGCTCCAACCAGAAACAAAAAAATGATGCAATCTCCAATATGCAAATCCAAATAATTTAATTTTTTTCACACACCTTGCTAAGGATCTCAGGAATCTAATCCATCCAAGGATTGTATAGATTTTGGCTAAAGTTTTAATATTTTCTCAAGATAAGCAAGATTGCACAAAAATCAAGCAAAACTCAAGCACTTGAGATATAACTTGCTTGTGGGTTGAGAATAGCTAAGATGGGTCTAGATGCGTTTTCACATGTCACAACAAGTAAGAGTATCTAAAGATTCGAGGTCAAAATCCTAGGAATAGATACCACTAAAAGAGGTCTAAATAGAACTAAATCGGGCATCTTTCAAGATCTTACTATAGGTGATCCCTAGATGGATGGAATATGATTCTCATCGGATATCATAATCACTTACACATCCTTTGAACCCAACAAGATCAAAAGTGAAGGAGAGGGAGTAAAACACCAATTAAAACAAGTGTAAAATCAACGAGAATTAGAACACACTATATAGAATGAACAAGATTGATCTAGTACAACTTGTAGATGAAGATTTTACAATCACTCCACCCTGAAGGATAGAACTCTGACAAGAGCACTCACCCAAAGTTTCCACTACAAGGAAATCTATCACCCAAACGCTGATAAATGGATGGTTGGTTAACCACATGCCTCCAACTCCTCCCACTCATATAGATAAAGCAACCAGCTTACATCTAACTCTAATGAATATTATCCATTATTACAATTGAAAAACCCATTAACCCCACATATATCGAATTTTACACGCATGCATGACTTATGCAAGCTTCTCAAAGCGCATAAACCAAAACCAGCTAAAGAGCAAGCTTTACATCCAGTTATGATGAGGACATCACTTCTTTGGATACACACAACACTCATCCATAAGATGCTAGGCAAGAAACTATGATGATGGCACGTGCATGACAATTGAATTGTCAGGTGAGCTCGTTCCTTGGATTGTTTAATTCAGCTTCTCAGAAAGGGTTACTGCCTAATGCTTGTCGCGTGATTGAGCTTAGAAATATGGGCAAGGACCAAGGAGAGGCACATGGAGTCACGGACATGCTTGGGATGAACATTGAAAGTTACCATGTCACTCTGAGATTAGGACAACAAAGAATGAAAGCTGGGCATATTCTAGAATCTAGTTTGGCCTTCGGAGACAACGTTGATTTCAAACGAGTATAGAATATGCATACGGAGTCCAAATAAGGTCATCTTAGACTTATTGGAGAGATTATGATGTCCTCTTTACAATGGTTTTGGTCTCATTGCAAAACTCCATTTGAGCACATCATAATCCATAAAATAATTCTAAATCAGTTCCAAATCTAGGCCCTAGGCCTTGTATCAGTTTGAGCCCAACTAGGGAGTTGATGTGGGATGTTCTCCCACCTTCACGGCTATGCTCCCCATATCCCTAGCCCCTCAAAAACTACTCAAAAACTACTAAAAATATCAATTTTAGTGTTTAGACTTGTTTAGATTGATTTTCATTCAGAAAATATCAGTTATGCACTTTTATCAACTAGACCAACTATGGTGACTTCAGGCCTTTCCATTGTTCAATGAAATTTCATATTTCATTTATAAATTCAGATCGTACTTATTTCTTTCTTGCTTGATTCTCGATTGCTTGTAGGAAAGATCAGTCATGTTGGGTGTGGTTGGTAACGACAAGGGTGTGGTGTAGCGATTGCGGGACAGACTTGGTCATTTTGGTCAAGTAGTTTCATCGTTAACGTTATATTAAACAATTATAATTATCGGTCTCATTGAAAAATCGGGCCAAATCCCCTTATCAGTTGGTATCAAAGCACAAGTTGCCTAATGAGATTTCTATTTTTGTTTGTTTTTTATATCTATAACCAGAAAATTACCCCATAAAAATATTAGTTCATCGAAAGTCGCCAAAACTGAACCCTAAGTGTGCCTTTGTGATTTCAGTTTTCATTTTACCGTGTTGAATTTTTGTCCATCGTCAAGTTGTAGTTGCTGATCTGGGTCTACTGTTTTGATTTTAGTTTTGGGAGTTGCATATGAAAATAAAAAAATTTGGTTAGATCTATTTTAGGGTTGGTAGTTGCTCTTTGCTGCCGAGTTTGTGGCACCAGATCTTTGGGGAGATAGAGACCAACTTGGTTTTCCCTATCATTTTGGCAGGTTGAATCACCTAGGATAGAGTTGTGTTCAGGTTCTGAATTTTTAGGGCTGAGTTCAGGACAGTTTTGTGCAGCGTTCGTTAAAACAACCATAACTTTTGCATACGAACTTAGATTGTTGTGTTCTTTAGCTCATTGGAAAGCTAACAAAACGTTACATCTCAAAATTGGAGTCCGTCAAGGATTAACCATGCGAGGCTTAAGAAAATGTGAAGATGCCCAAAAAAGGTAGTTTAGGGCCTCAAAACAGCCTCCGAAGTTTCAGCACCCATTTTCGGCGTCCGTTCGCTGTCTAGTTTGAGTTTTCTTTCATTTCAATTTATGTAACTTTGTTTTTAGGTCATATTTTAGTGAGATTAATGTTTTTGTTTCTCAGAAAAAAGAAAAAAAGGCAAGTGCAAAAAGAAAAAGAAATAATATAGAAGAAAGCCGCACAATATATAGAAGATGAAGAAAGATGCGAGTGCAAAAAAAGAGCTGCACAAGTTAAAAAAAATTCAAACAAGGGAAGAAAATTTTGTAGCCTTGTTCATTTTCACATTTTGAGCTCTTTTTATATAGCATTTATGTTGTCTAGTGTTTGCTTGCTTGAGTTAGGGTCGAGTACTAGTTTATGCAACAATTTAGGCGAGTACTTTGGACTATTATTCAGCTAGTGTAATTCTAAAATTGAATATTGTCATTCTTTTGCTGCTTATATATTGCCTGTCCAAGCTCCACATACTACTAACCAAACAGATCTCGACGTATCAGCAATCGCTATACTCATCACTCTAGTCAAGTTACCACAAACCAGCCACCAATTGTACCATTTGCCTTGCTTGGTAAGAATCTTGTAAGCATTTGATAAGAGCTTGAGAGTGTGATACTTCTATAGCGTACAACACCTAGTAGTTAATAGGGAGTTAACAAAATTTCTTATGAGTTTGTTGTATTCTACTAACAATGGCAGTTCACAAAATTTGAAATATGATGGCAAGAATGATGATCAATTTTCTGAACTTGAGAGTGCCGGATCTCTCATTCCTTGCACAAGGATAGTTGTACAATACTTCAACTACAAGGTAAAGAAGATAATAGAGGAGATCTACAACATGTTGGATCGACTCAATGGCACCCTCACCACTATCAACAACAGAGTTAAGAACTTTGAGCAATTCCACCACCACTAACTATTCCCCCTTATCTTCAGCGGATGAGGATGATGATGTTGAAGAGAACAACTGCGATGCCGACACTAAAGTTGAGGGCCCCGATGACCACCACTGTCATCGACTCAGGCAAAATTGATGTGGTATGGGTAGGTTACAAAGGGAGGTACATGATGATATGCATTTACTAAAGTCAAATTTACAATTCTCACATTTGATGGTAGATATGACCATGAAACTTATCTTGACTGGCAATTATAATTAGATCAAAAATTTACATGCATGACTTCCCTGATAATAAAAGAGTTAGGGCAGCTACTAGTGAATTCACTGATTTTACATCAATCTGGTGGAGGGAACAATGTACACTACCATATGTACCTAGAACTTAGAATGTTTTAAAAAGAGTCATGAGAGCTAGATTTGTGCCTCATACTTTTCACGTGACATATTAAATAAATTACGATACTTAAAACAAGATAATAAGTCAATAAAAGAATACTATTAAGAATTGCAAATTAGCTTATTACGTTGTGGTTTGGAAGAAACTGAAGATGCTAAAATGGCTATAATTGTTTGACTACATGATGTGCCAAAGACAATTATTTTATATCATAAGGCAACGTTTCTGAGTCACTTTTGGAGGATACTTTGGGGAAAAGTTGGGACAAAACTGCTATTTTCAACTACTTGTTATCTCCAAACTGATAGATAAACTGAAATCGTCAACCGTATATTGTCAACAATGTTGAGGGTTATTTGGAGAAGAACTTAAAAATGTGGGAAGAATGTCTACCTCACATAGAGTGTGCCTACAATCGCTCGCTGCATTCAACCACAAATACAAGCCCTTTTCAGGTAGTATATGGGTATAACCCTCACGCTCCAATTGATTTGTTACCTCTACCATCTTTGGAGAGGGTAAATTTAGATGCTAAGAAATATGCTAAATCTGTTCTTAAGTTGCACGAAACCATAAAAGAAAACATAGAGTGCATGAATGAGAAATATAGTGTTGCTGGTAGTAAAGGTAAAAAGGAAATAATTTTTGAACCTGGAGATCTTGTTTGGTTGTAGTTGAGAAATGATAGATTTCGATAATTAAGAAAGTTTAAGTTGATGCTTAGAGCTGATGGTCCTTTTAAGATTATTGCAAAGATTAATGACAATGTATACAAATTTGAGTTGCTGCAAAGTTTGGGGTTAGTCCCACATTTAATATTATAAATTTAAAGCCATACTTGAGAGAAAAAGATGAGCTTGAGTCGCAGATAGCTCCAATTCAAGAAGGGAAGGATGATGAGGACATCACTTCTTTAGATACACATAACACTCATTACAAGATGCTAGGCACGAAACTATAATGAGGGCACGTGCACAACAATTAAATTATTAGGTAAGCTCGTTCCTAATATTGTTTAATTCAGCTTCTAAGAATGGGTTACTGCCTAATGTTTGTGATGTGATTATGCTTAGAAACATGGACAAGGACCAAGGAGAGGCACATGGAGTCAGGATATGCTTGGGATGAATATTGGTGGTTACCACGTCACTCTGAGGCTAGGACAACAAAGAATGAAGGCTGGGTATGTTCTAGAATTCAGTTCGGCTTTCGAAGACAATGCTGACTTCAAACGAGTATAGAAGATGCATATGGAGTCCAAATGAGGTGATCTTAGACTTGTTGGAAATCTTATGATGTTCTCTTTTTAATGGTTTTAGTCTCACCTTAAAATTCCCTCTGAGCACATCGTAATCGAAAAACCAATTCTAAATTAGTTCCAAACTTAGGCCCTAGGCCTTATATCAGTTTGAGTCCAATTGGAGAGTTGTAGTGGGATGTTCCCCCACCTTTACAGACGTGCTCCCTATGTCCCTAGCCCCTCAAAAACTATCAGAGATGCCACTTTTAGGGTTTAGGCTTGTTTAGATTGATTTTTGTTCAAAAAAACATAGTTGTGTACTTCTGTCGACTAGACCAAATACAACGACTTTAGACCTCTCTATTGTTCAATGAAACTTTGTATTTCATCCACACATTTAGATCATGCTTATTTCTTTCTTGCTTGATTCTCGATTGTTTGCTGGAAAGATTAGCCATGTTAGGCATGGTTGGTAACGACAAGGGTGTGGTGTAGCGATTGTGGAACGGACTTGGTCATTTTGGTCAAGTAGCCTCGTCGTCAACGTCATATCAAATAATCATAGTTATCTTATCATCAAAAGATCGGGCCAAATATCCTCATCAAGTTAGCCTCCTTAGCATCTTCTGGACATAAACCACTCTCCCAATGCACTCCAAGCACCATGGTTTTGGTCCCATCGTCATTTTTCAGTATTTTGGCTTCCCCGTCAAAACACTCTCGTTTTAATCGGGGACCCCACCTCTTCCTCGAGCCTAGTCTATGATCATATCCTCCTTTGCAAGCTATCTCCATACCCGCAACGTGTATGTTCACTAATGGTTCACGCATCGGTAAGTCTCTCTATGTTGGTTCTCCCTAAGTGTGCCTCACTTGCACTGACCATATCACTCAATAAACCGTTACTCGATTCTTTCCTTCAACATTCTTAGTCTTCTCTATACTTTGCTTGAGCTTAACCATCCCGCCTAACTTCCTTAACCGTATGTCAGCTCATTCCCTAGCCTAGTCCTGGCCCACGTTGTCGGCCATGATTACCTCCAAGCTTCCTACATATCAAAGACTAATAAATTATTTTCAAGCACAAGTTCTTCACAACTTAATCCACACTAGTTTAAACATGCTTCATAAACTCTGAATGTAATGACCCAAGAGTCCAAAACTCAACCCATGAATATTTCTCACAAGTATCCAAATCATATCAGATATCTTGAGATCGAGCACCCAGAAAACATCTCTTTGAAAAAAGCAACCGCCAACTACAAACTGGTCATATCATACCGGCGGTTCGATCGCGAACTAAAGTCCGGTCACACCGGATCTGTGATCAGACCGCCTTCTAGCTGGTCATACCGCCCTTGAATGACAGCAACTCTGAAAACTTACAAACTCTTGCAAATTCAAACTTTGACTCGATATGATTGTCAAATATTCAACACACATAGATCATGGACATTCTCAACTTGTTCTACACATATAAAGTGTAAAAATCTAAACTATGAATGTAATGCACCGTTTAGGCTATACTCAGTTTGGCTTAATAAACCGGCTTATAACTTTTTGTGCACTGTAATTGGCTTATTTTGCGCTGCTGGTGGCTTTTTGGCATAATTAAATTTTAAAAATTTAAAAATAGAAAAAAAATAGGTTAGCCCATCACGGGCAATGCAAACAAATATGGAAAAAAAGTGAAAGGCAAAAAAAGAAAAAAAATAGAAAAAATAAAATTTAAAAATAGTAAACTAGAAAACAAAAGTTATAAGCTGATACCGAAATGAGTCAGGCTTAATTCTAGCAGCCTGAAAAAATAGCATCATGCTACGCATAGGATTATAGGAATTGAACCAAGATAAGGCTGTAAATGAGCCGAGCTCAAGCGAGCTTGGTCTTCTAAGCTCGAACTCGGTAGAAACTCGAGCCGAACTTGACTTGGGGTTTGAGCCTGAACCTGGGCTCGAGCTTGGCTCGGTCTAAGCTCGAGTAGGCTCGAGCTTGGCTCGTTGAAGCTCGGTAACAATTAAAATAATTTATTATGCACTAATTTTCAAAAATACGAAAGATTCGAGTTCAAGCTCGGCTCAAGTAAGCTTGATAACAGTCAAAATAATTCAAATATACACTAATTTTTAAAAATAAGAAAAGTTCGAGCTCGAGTTTGGCTCAGGTAAGCTCGGTAAGAGTTAATATGTATCACTATTTAAGCTCGAATTGAGGGTCGCGAACTATTCGAGCTCGGCTCGGTGAAGCTCGTGAGCTCGAAATCAAGTTTGAGTTTAGTTCGTTTAAAGTTCAAGCCAAGTTTAAATAGCTCGTGAGTTTCAAGATTTTTTTACAGTTTTAAATCAAGACGCGCACATCTCCCTGCCGCTGGGCTACTAGCATTCATTTTCTTATAATATCATGGCTGAGGAACTTTTTATCCTAACACGAAAGATTAAAGTTCAAACTTCGTTTTTGAAAATCTCAAAAGAAACTTACTCAAAATTTTCGGTTTTCGCGAAAACTGAATTTACCGGTGGGGTCCCATGGCATTTGATTGTGGCACGTAAGCATGCAACTAATCTACCTGTCGGTCCAGGTTAACTAACTTGTTTCGCTGTCGTACCGGTGGAAAATTCCGGCACACAACACACGGTCCAGTCTCTTGCAAGGAAATGAAAACCACACGTGTTTCATGCATGCTACAGTTCTTGCTTTCCCACTGCGGATAAAATACCAGAGCGTTCATCTGGGCAGCGACAGGCTGTTGACTGGAGACTTTACCTGCCGCTTGATTAATTAGCTCCGTACATATCCGCGTGACACGTACACGTCATCGTCCGATCCATTTCTGCCGAAATTATATACTCCCCTCCTCCGCAATATAAATCTGAATCTTCGGACGAAATAACGGTATTTAACGTGCAATTAGTAAAAGTGATATTTATCATGTAAAATTTGCAAAATAGGGTTTCCACCATATAATCATTGCGTGAAAGTACCTGACAACCAACACGTAAGCAATGTCGCATAGTGATCGTGTGGATTAGCTAAAACCGTATGGCCACCATGCGGTGAGCACTGTAGCAATATACTATTTAAAACCGTATGGCCACCGTGTGGATCAGCTTCGATATGTATATTTAGAAAATATATTATTTAAATAATATTTAATAAAATTAGATTATATTTGTCTTTAATAAAGTAGTACTATATATGTCTATTTTATAGAAGTAACTATGATTTAATTTTATTAAATATTATCTAATAATGTGCTACACACCGGACTTATGTTGCGGTATCGATGGAGTACTCCACTGGAACTAACTAGCTTTTTATGTGTAGTCGATCATGATCATTACCATTCGTTTTTGACTTAGGCCGGCCTGACTGCCTATTGGTTCGTTGGCTTAATTTCTATCTGTTTCAAACAAAATAAAAGATACATGCTGTATTTTCTAAGTGAGATTATTACATTACAGTATGAGCTTTCTTGGCGCCTAATATACATACATGTGCTTAAATGGAAGGATCAGTTCTCTCTGGTAAGAGAATGAAGGAGCATTTACTCGTGTTTCCAACAATGACGATGCACTCCATTTCAAAATACTTCTCTAACTACTTTATGCATACTTGGTTAAAAAAAAGGTTTCAAAAAACTTTATGCATACAGATAGGAGGCACGAAATATAAGTAACTAATATTTAATGAAATTGCTCCATACCTACCCGTAATATATGATGTATTTCTATCTAGGCATTCCCAATATATAGCTTGTTGCTCTCTCCAGTCGTAAAAAAAAGTCGTTTTGACTTGCGTACAGTCAAACACTATAAGCTTTGGTAATCAATAACTTTTTTAATATTTTAATATTACACATAAAAATGATATATGTAGATTTGTCTTAAAAAGTACTTTCATAATATTATAATTTTATCAAGTTTTAGAAATATATTACAATAGAAATAAATGGTCAAAGTTGCATTTTGAGAACCATGACGATGTCCAAAAACGGCTTCTTTTTTCTAGAGGAGAGAGATGGATTTTAAATAAAACACTCTAATAGATTGTTACTAGAGCTTGTTTCCAAAGGACCCCACAATAAATTAATTATTTTATAGGACCCATCTCATCGGCCCTTTCCTTTTCTTTCTCACACTTCCTACCTTCCCTTCCCTCTTCTTAATTTGAGTGCCTAGCTTGTTACTCATGCAAATAACAAGTTCTCTCTCTCTCTCTCCCCTCTCCTAATCTCTTCCACGTCATCTAAAATCTGTTCTGGTATATCCTTAGTAACAAGTGCAAAACATTATTGGGAATGTTCTAAGGGGGTGGCATGCCCTTACTAACATTGCTCGCATCATTAAAACCAGGGGTAGAAGATTAAAAAAAATGCATAACCATGCACTCCTGATTTTCTCAATAGATAATTATTTTGAAACTGTAAGACAATGTGGAGGTCAACCCATGGTTTGTGATGAGGAGGACCGGAACTCGTTAGGAGAACCATGGTCCAAAACGGTTGTGGATACCGGTTAGATGGTTGGACTCAAGCAAAGTGAAGGTGGACAAGAACTATTGATGGCAAAGTTTGAGCAAAGATCTCAGAGGTAAAAACGTACACTAGGTGAAATGTGAGCGATGTGAAGGTATGTGTTCATTACTTATCAATTGTGTTAATTGATGATTTTGTGTGCCGTGCGGTGCTATGTGATAGTTTGCTTGTTGGTGTTGGTTATAGGACTCCGGAGCTATGTCATGATGAGGCAGACGGGGCCGAGACTAAGCTAAGAGAACTTAGATTCAGATGATCAAGGTGCCACCAGAAGATGATCATGGCTTGCGGAGTGGTGGACATGATAGGCAATAATAAGGTGGATCGGAATTAAGTTCAGGAAGAAACGGAGGTCCAGAACGGTCAAGGAAGCCGGGTATAATCATGGTGAATGTTAAGGCATGTGATGCACCAAAGTGACTTGGGCTCTTTTACAAGTGAGGATAGTTCGAAAGGATCCATATGTGTGAGAGGCAGGCCTACTATGGGCTCCCGGTGGACTGGTGCCCTTCTACGCTGGGTCAAGGGTAGACTATCAAGGCACTACTTGTTGTGACATAACGAGTTCGAGTCGTTGCACGATAACGATATCGTCTGGGGTCCATGGACTGTAGACTTCATGGATCATGCATCACCGTATGGGCTATCCCTGCAATGCCTGGAGGACGTGGCACTATGGACGATGGCATGCCATCTAGTGTTCTCGTACATGGTGGAGGTTTATGTGCTGCAACGCGTAATGCAACCGTTTTGTTTACACTAGGATGTACCCCCTCCGGACGGCAGGTTCCTACCGCGAGCCGTACACCGGTGAGTCAAACTCCATCGAGTAATATTTACACTTAGTACGTTTTGCTCTGTAACATCGATGATTCTAAAAATGCAGACATTTGAGGGTGTGTTGACATGGTACGGACTGGCAGCCATTGCAGCAGGAGTGGACGACAGCATGGACAGATGTAACATTCCAATTTTTGAAACTATGGATAATATGTAAATTGTGGCATTTTGAATTTTTGGCACTTTCTGGCATTTTAAATTTTTTGGATTTTTACTGGTTTTGGTTAAGGTTCCATTAACTAAAAAGGAAGCATAAATATGTATATGTATATATATAATGTTAAAGCAAAGCAAAAAGGGAAAAAACACCAAAAAGAAAGTAATACATTTATAAAAGGAAATTCTAAATGAAAATACAAATCTGAAAAGATGATCCAAATATTTTTTCCAAAAATTCACCAAAAGAATTGGCGTTATATGTAGAAATCAATTAAACTCCAAGCCTCCCAAAAATCATTAAAGTTTAACAAGGAGACCTCCCCAATTATGGAAATTTAAAGTAAAAGTATCAATAATAAAGGAAATCGTTATCTGAAATTTGAGGTATAAAAATATATACACATGTATGCTTTAAAAATGCAATTAGAAATCAAAACAAAAATTGAAAAAGAAATTAAATAAAAAAGTAAAAGAAGAGAGGAGAGAGCCAGCCGGCCCAACCCGGCTCGGCCTTCACCCCCCTTCTCCTTCGCTCCTCCCCTTCTCTGTTTCTCACTCGCTCTCCCCCATGTGTGCTCCCTGCGCTCGCTCGCGCGTGCCCACACCGCGCGGCCGCCATCCTCTCCCCGTATTTCCGCAAGTACGGCCCCACCTCAGCGTTCCCTTCGGACCAGCAGCCCATGACGTGCGCCATCACGGCTTCGACCTCCTCCCTTTGCCTTGCGCGCGCACCAGCACCAGTGCTTGCACCCCCGTCCTCTCCTCCCCGGGAATCCGCTACAGCTAGCCCCACCCCGAGCCCCCCTTCGGACCGCCAGACGCCGGCCTTCCCCTCCACTCCATACCGCTACCGGCTCCACTGTAGCACGCCACCTGCTCCCCATGCCTTCTCGTGTGCACAGCCGATCACCACGCCATCCCCCTCCATCGGCCACAGTGCCCTCCCACGCCGTGACAATCTCGCTTGTGCCATCAGCAGTCACGTGCTCTCCTGTGTTGTCTCGTCGCATCGCCAAGTCCGCCTCCCAAGCACTGTAACCTCACCGCCTTCATCGTCAGCCATCGTGGCTACCATACACCCTCCCCGTGGGCAGCTCGTCACAACAACTATAAAAGCCCGCTGAGGCCACCCAGAGACTACCCACACCTCCTTCTCACTCCCAACGAACTCAATTGTGCCCTCGTGCCCCGTAGCTCACCGGAGCCCTTTTCTTCTTCAACTCTGGTCAACAGACTCACCACCAATTGACCCTACCTCTGTTCAATTCCTTCAGCCAGAAGCGTCTACAGCACCCGGCGACTCCATCTTGAGCACCGGCCGAGGCTCCCGAAGCTCGAGCTTCCCCCTCGCCATGCACCCCCTTTGGACCACTACTGCGGCATGCCGATAGCCCTCCTCAGCCTTCCCCGAGCCTTGTTGACCTCGGATTCGGCACCGTGACCACTCCAAGGTGCTCCCCTAGCCATTAATTGAATGTTCATGTTGTCTAGTGCCATAGCCACCGTCGCCCTGTTCCGTCACCGCCTGAGCTCCCCGCCGATAATGGCTCCAACCAAATTGGCCGGCGAGACCTCACACAGAGGTGGGCGCAAGCACGTAGAATCCATTTTGCTTATGTTACCAGTCGGCCGCCGCCCCTACCGCTGGCGATCAGCCCCGCCGTCGTCGGGAGTAAGACGATGCACTGTTCATTGGAAAAATCTAATTAGCGCCATGATTAATTAGTGTTAATGACTATTAGTTAAGTTAGTTAGTCTCTAACATGTGGGCCCTATTATAATTAAACCGGTAACCAGTCCCACCCGTCAGTGTCAGATAAATAAATAATCCCTGTAGACCCCACTTGTCAGTGAAACCCGAGGGAGGATTAATAACTCTTAGTGGATCCCACATGTCAGTCACTGGTGAGTTAAGAAATTTAAAACCCTAATGGGCTCTACGTGTCAGTCGCTGAAAATTTAAAGAATTAATAAAAGCTAATGGGTCCCACCTGTCAGGGTAAGTAAAAAAATATTATAATCAGTGGACCCCACCTGTCAGTCTCACATACCCTCTCTTCTCAGTATTAATTAGTGATTTTTGATATTTATTTTTGGATTAATTCGGTTGAAAAATTTAAAAATTCATAACTAATTCATTTTAACTCCAAATGAAGTGAGAAAAATTGCTAAATTCATCTAAATTCACTCTCTTTCCAATGGAACCAAAATCATGAATTTTTTTACCTTGTTTGAATTTATGTTGAGAATTTATTTGGTTATGATGATTCTTCTTATTTGTTTTTAAATTTCTGTTCGACGTAAAATTAGCGTACGAAGCTCAAGAGGAGGAATCCGAGGCAGATGCAAGTCAAGACCAGCAAGACCAAGGAACTTGTGACCCAGGTGAGTCAATACTTTGATCATTTTTGAATACCCATTTTGCAATTATTTAGATTCAAATTAATAAACTGCATGTTGTTATTTTCTGTACAATATTATGTCTATTTTTAATGCTCTAGCTAAGTGCCTTTACGTAAGTACTAATATTATACCTCTTAGTATATTAATCAGTGAACCTTGTACATACTCTTAGGAAAAATTATTATGTTAATCTTTTGATAATAAAATACGCATATGCATAGGGCATTGCCTGGCTTAGATTCTAGGGGTGTTAAGACACCCCAACACCACATGCAAATACAAAGAACAATTTTAGAGAGAGTTGTAGTTGAGAATGGTTGTGTATTTTAAAAATGAACATTATTTTATGCCCCCAAAATCCTCTGCTGCTTATATGTTTGGGCGGATGGTTCGGGGGTATGGTGCATTGGAGTGCATGAGTGTGTGGGTTGTGGTAGAACTACTCAGATAACACAAAGACCAAATCGGGTCATGACCTCCCATTGTAAAACTGTACAGCCACAAGTCTGTAAAGTGGAACTTGGTTGAGTAAATCTATCCAACCTCGGACTCATCTCACAGGTAGGGAGGGGAGAAGTGTGGTAATGCAAGGGCCTGTTGTGGCTAAAGGGACATCGAGGGGAGGGTGATTTGTTTCTCTGTCTTATTAGCGCTATGGGGAGTGGAGCCTGGAGGCACTGTAATAGTGAGTAACATCCCATGCAATGTATGGGACCCACCACAAGTGAGAGCAGCCCATAGGGTGGGATGAGAACAAGAGGTTAGGTAGTTTTGAAAGGTTAATGTGATGGTTGACTCGACCACATGACAAAGGAATCATGTGGGGCAATGAGCGAATTGTCTCTTATGGTGAAAGTGTACAAACTCCACAGAGTCAAACCTATTCGAATAGCCGTGCTCACGGTTAAGGGCGGACATGGGAACTTAACTCAGATATAGTTCTATTTCAAAAATACTTTCTAAAAGGAAAGGGCTTGAAAAGGAAAATGGAGGACGATGGATACTCTTGGTTTTATGTTGCCCTAGGTGTCGTCTTAGCGATAATGTAAGCGGCTATGACGCTGAAAGGTAATTATACGGTGCAGGTGTCATGTAAAGGTGGATGTAATCTATACCAATACTATCATCACAACTCTTTTTCAAATATTATGGTTTTTAGTCCAAATGGCTAAATCTTAGGAAGTTTTTATATTTGTACCTTACGTCTTTTAAAAGCAAATTTTCGGCAAATAAAATAACCTGAGCCTATTCTTGACAAGCCATGCATGTTAAGTAATTGTATTCTATGTATTGGCTCGCAGAGCACGGTGGTTGGTGTGCTCACCCTCACATCACCATATACAGAAGCAGGAGGACAAGACCATTATGCCTACGAGGATGCACAAAACCAGGGAGTCAACGACTGCAACTAGGGCGAATTTCTAAAAGCGTAGTCTTAAATATGTAGACTTGCCGTAAGGGTGTGCGCCTATATTATCTAGGGTTAGACAATATAGATGCACACATTTACCCCTAGTCGCCTGCTTGTGGCTATTGGCCCCACTGATGTTTTCGTTTCCGCTGCTATACTTTTGGTCTATAAGTATTTTGGCCTGTGAGGCCCGTTATGTAAAACAGTCGCCGACATGGCATATTTTAAGCTCTGATGTAAATTATATCATGACTGCATGATCATCATGCGGTGTATGAGTTAATTCAACAATGTATTGTGAGCACTATCTACTGATCTAGGGAATAGTGCGGTGGAATCACAGAGAATTTTGGATGTCTACTGATCACAAAGCATGGTTCAGGATGTCTGGAGAATACTATTACTGAGAGAGGAACATGCTTCCATCACGACAACTGACAGAAACACCCAGGAAATGATGAAATGGACCAAGATCCTTCATAGGGAAAGCCTGTTGGAGGGAGGTAATCACTCGGCGGATCACACTACCCGAAGAAGCAGTCAGCACAATGTCATCCACATAGAGCAACAGGTAGACAATGTCACCGCCTTGATGAGACACAAAGAGGGAGGTGTCAGACTTTGCCTCTATGAAGCCGAGAGAGAGAGAGCAAGTAGGCCACAAAACAGCTGTACTAAGCCCAAGGCGCCTGTTTGATATCGTAGAGAGACTTGTTGAGGTGGCAAACGTAATCTGGGCGACAGGAATCCACAAATCTGACTAGCTATGAACAGAAGATAGTCTTAGAAAGTGTTCCATGAAGGAACACATTCTTAACATCCAGCTAGTGGATAGGACAGTCCCGAGATAGGGCCAAAGAGAGAACGGTGCAAACAGTGGCCGGCTTGATGATTGGACTAAAAGTCTCATAAAAATCAACATCAAGACACTGTGTGAAACCACGAAGAACCCAGTGAGCCTTATAGCGGGCAAGAGTGCCATCTGAATTGAGCTTATGCTAAAAATATCCACTTCCCAATGACCACATTGGAATTGGATGGCCATGGAACAAGAGTCTAGGTTTGTTGTCCTGAAGAGCAGAGTATTCCTCCTCCATAGCGCTACGCCAATGAGGGCCAATGAGAGCAGCCTAGTATGTGGTCAGAACAGGAGACAGAGTGGCGGCATGAAGGTTCATGCAGGTGAGCAACTGCCAAAAACCGTGCTTTCCACGAGTCATCATGGCATGGGAGTTGTTGACTGGCTGAAGTGGCACAACACCTGATGGAAGCTGTGGGAGAACGACCCCACCGTGAGCCAGCGAGCCAATTGGTAGACCCGTGGTAGGAGCACCGAGTGCTTCCACTACCACGGGAGGAGTTGTGGCTGGAGCACTGGGTGCTACCATAGCCATGGATGAAGCGACTGGTGGGGGGAGTCCCCGCTAGGAGATGCACTGTCGGCTGGTGTCACGTGCGCAGGCATGAGCTCACCGAGAACGCACACAACGTCGAGAGCTGCAGGCGTGCTGGGGCTGTGCACAATTGGAGCAAGAGAGGCAGCATCGTCTGGCGCCACGACTGATAGGAGCACGGGTGCACGGGTCACACCAGGAGGGGCATCGAGACCTACAAGACACTGAGGCCCAATGGCATTGGCATGTGATCAAGCTCCAACAAAAAATCAATGTCAGTGGGGAGAGTAGTGCGGCATGCTCGGCAAAGGGAAAGGAGGACTCGCAAAACATAACATGGCGGGAGATGATGACTCAATTGGAGGAGAGATCGAGGCATCGATATCCCTTGTGTTTGGACAGGTAGCTGAGAAACATGCACATGGTGGAGCGACGAGAAAACTTGTGAGGAGTGGTAGCAGAAAGGTTCAGGTAACACATACAAACAAAAACTTGAAGGTGAGAGTATGAGAGGAAAACACCAAAGAGCGCAAAAAAAGGTGTGAAAAAAATAGAGAGTTTTTGTGGGTTGGCGATTGAGAAGGTCAGTAGTGGTGTGAAGAACTTCAACCCAGTAAGAGGGGGGAGGTTGGCTTGAAACATAAGAGACCGAACAATGTTATTAGTGGAACAAATAATACATTTGGCCTTGTCGTTCTGCTGAGAGGTGTATAGACATGATATGCGGAGTGCAACGCCATGGGTGAGGAAAAAGGTGCGAGCGTTGGAGTTGTCAAACTCGTGGCCATTATCGTACTAAATGCTTGTGATCTTAGAGCTGAACTGAGTAGCAAAATAGGAGAAAAACTACGAGATGGTGGCAAAAGTATCAGAATTTAGTCGCAAAGGAAATGTCCAAAGATAATGCGAGCAATCATCAAGAATAACCAAGTAGTATTTGTAACCAGATACACTGACGACAGGAGAGGTCCAAAGGTCACAATGAACTAAATCAAAATTCTTGAGAGCACAAAACTATGAAGTAGTAAAAGGTAGACGCACATGGAAACCAAGCGGACATGCATGATAGATAGTATCGGCGGGTCTATTATTGCTAGCAATGGTGGATGCACTAGCAAGGCCAGATCGGGACTCATGGCCGAGGTGCCCAAGACAACGATGCCACAGGGAGGTGGAGACTCTGGTGATGAGTGGGCACGAAAGGGAGGCAGAGCTAGTAGGCGTAAGGGGTAGATAGGTCTAGAGCTATTACATCTGGCAATCACATTCCTGGAATAAAGATCCTTTACGGAAAAGCCAACGGGATCAAACTCAACGGAACATTTGTTGTCAATAGTGAATTGATGAATGGAAACAAGATTCTTGATAAGGTGCAAAGTGACTAGAACATTATTAAGATGAAGAGGGCTAAGACTAGTGGAACCAGTGGAGGTGACAGGTAGCAGAGACCCGTCACCAACAACAACAGTGGAAGGAGTGAAGGAGTGAGGGGGATGGGAATGAGAGAGGTTACCATCGTCCGACGTCATGTGCGAGGTCGCACCAGAGTCCATGTACCAGTCAGTGGTTGGCGGGGAAGCAAGAGTCATAGTGTTGAAAGAGTTCACCAATGACTGCTGATCCTATGGACCAAGACCAAGAGGTGCAGGACCCAGACCGACCCAACGGGGCAAATATGCGGGCGGTGGGTACGAGGGTAGCGGGTAGCCAGCCTGGAGTTTGCCGACTGCCAGCGCGTGCTGCTGGGGCACACCACCGTGGCACGGCTGGGGCAGTGCACTAGGGTTGCGTAGGCCGAGGAGGCCTAGGCTTGGCTTCGACGGAGTTGCCCAGGACACACTTGGATAGTGCTGGTCTAGGGGTTGTAGATGGAAGGTGGCCAACCAGAGGTGCCACCCCCGGTCACACCTCCGCCGTTGGTCTTGTTATAGCTACAACCGCTGCCATGGCGACGACGGTGACTAGAGCCGCTCCCACCGCTGTCCGTGCCATCGAAGGGAGCACCCTGGGAGCAGCAATGGAGCGGCAGCCAGACGCACTGCCACCATCCCAGAGACACCATCGCCGGGGCCCCCATTGCTGGTAGGGGTTGTGGCAATGAGGGCTGTGGAGGGTGCGGAGGGATGCGACGATATCATGATTTCTTCGAGTAGCAGATCTGAGTGGGCCTCGATGAACAAGGGGAACGGCTTCTATCGCATCAGTAGGGCTACCATATATGTGAATTTTGCATTTAGGCTATGTAGAACAGACAGAACAAGGGTTCGATCATGCACCAGTTCACCTGAGTCGTCGAGGGAATTGGCCATGCTCTTTAGCTTGCAGCAATAGTCAGAGATGGAGAGGTCACCCTAGACGAAGTTGTGAAACTTTACGTCCAGGTACAGGGCACATATCTCCTTGTTGTTGATGAACTATTGCTTGAGGCCCACCCAAACGAGCTGTGCCTTGGAGGTAGAAGTCACCACGATCTTGAAGAGTTCAGCGAAGATGGTGCCATAGAGCCATGAGAGAACGAGATAATCAATCCAGACCTAGTCTGTGATGTCGGGGTGGACGTCGTAGGAGAGTACGTGGTCAGAGAGAGTGTACTTACCGAGGGTGACGAGGAAGAGGCCGCGCAATTTGTTGTAGTTTGGAGAGGCGAGGTTGAGGATGACAGAGACAAGGGTCTTGATGTTGAGGACACTATATGCCTGTGTGTGGAGGAAAGCAATGGCGGCGGCATCGGAGAGGGCCAGTGCCTGCGTGGCCTCCTGCTCGCGGTGCCCGGCAGCAGCAGCAACAGCCTCCTGCTCGCGACGTGCAGTGACAGTGGCGTCTTCGTCGGCCATGGCAGCAGCGGCAGCCTCCTGTGTGTGGTGGGTGGCAACGGCGACCTCCTGCTCGTGGGGTGCGGCGGCGGTAGCGTTGTCTGTTCCGGCCATGTCAGTGGAATTAGCGGAAGGGTCGGTTGCATTAGCGATCGCATCTGATGCCATAAGAGCATGAAATATTTGGGGCAATCATGAAATAAATCTATTGATGCACCAAAGGTATATATATATATAGGCCAACCAGGATAGGAAGTTAAGCGGTAGACACATTAAGTGTACACAGGAACCGAGGCGTCTGACACAGGAACCAAGGCGTCTAACAAGACCACCCATACCATAGCCGGTCTGACCGAACCGTCCCAACAGCCAAGCCGGTTTGATCGGTATCTTCAGAACAACATAGAAAAAATTCAAATTCTTAAAAATCAAACTTAAACAATAAAAATGAGATGCGACCAATGTTAAATACATCACATAGAGTTGCCACCCCGTGGTGTTGCAGGTAGGAAAATGATTTGCAGTGGAGCCAACCTCTCACGATCCGTCCAAGGAGAAAACGGTGACTTCCAGCGATGGCACCACGATCTGAAGGTCAACAGTTAGATCTACAGTCCATGCCTTCCACGGTGGTGCAAAGGCGAAGCAGACGAGCTCGATGTGGCAAGATGGAGGATGGTAGCCAGATTCAGATGTGCACATCGGGCGGATATGGATGCTACTGGCAGCGAATATGACGAGAACGGAAGTGGCGCTTCGGGCGCAGCTGAGAAGAAGTACTGGGAGTGCAGTGGCCGCATTGAACATGGCGAGAATAGGGGGTGTGTAACACCCTGATTTTCGGCCATTTAAAAGTTTTTAAATTAACAATGAATTGATGGAATTTTTTGGAAATTAAACAAGCTTAAAATAAATTTTTAGAAATTAAAAATGATTTAATATGATTAAAATAAACATAAACATAAGCTAAAAATATTTTATTTGGATTCTTTGTGTCTCAAGGATTTTTCTGAAATTTTTGTTGAATTTTTTGGATTTATTTGCTATTTTCTAGAACTCTTTTGGATTTATTTAGTTTTCTAAAAAAAGAAAAAGTCCCAAAAATCCTGATGAATAGTGCCGGACCAACCCTACACTGTTCACCAGCCCAGCCCCCTCAGCAGCTCGATCTGTCCTCGTCCACACATTAGCCATCCCCGCACTCCGCGTCGCCCACGCCCCGGACTCACCCGCAACCATCCGATCCCGTCCCATGTGCCACGTGTCGAGGCACCAGGTGTCATCTCCGATGCGAACTCGTAACCGCGCCTTGCCCTCGCCAGACTCAGCCTCAGTTCGTGTGCATTTAAGCACCGCCGCCCCACCGTCGCCTTCCACCCGAGCACCCGCCGCCGTGCGTCGCCGTCCCTCGCCTCCGTACCTCACCGCCCAAAGCCGACGTCGCCGCACCCGCACCCGCGTTCCCGCCAAGTCGCCCTTGTCGTCACCGGTGCCCCGTCGCCATCGTTGCCTCACCGGTGAGCGCCATCGCCTCCCCGTGTTCCCTCTGCCCTCGCTGGTGAGCACCGTCGCCTCCCCGTGTTCCCTCCGCCCTCGCCGGTGAACCCACCGCCGACCCGAGCCCCACCGTCGCCAGCATCGCCCGTGCGGTCGGCCATCCAGCGGCCCGATCCTCGCATCGCCACCGCCGATCTAGATCTGAATCGACAGCCCAGACGTGCCACGTGTACGAGTCGCAGCCGTCAGATCTTGCTGACGTCAGCCCGCACCAGCGCCCCACCGATGGTTCATCTCCTCCATGAACATGGTCCACCGTGGACCGTGTGACTCAGCCCGATCCCACCCAACAGTACACTATTCTGTAGACCTATGGACCTGTCCCCCGTTCGAGTCAACAAACCACGTCAGCCCTAGGTGCCACGTCAGCAGCACATGTCAGCGCCACGTCAGCACTACCCGGCCCCCGGATGCCACGTCAGCTGCCACATCAGCATGCCACGTGTCAGTGCCACGGCAGCACTAGGTGCCACGTGTTAGTGCCACGTTAGCCCGCTGTGCCACGTGTCAATGCCACGTCAGCCCTAGCCACCATGTCAGCAGCCCCTGTGTGCACTGTTCCATGGACCGAGTGCACCGTGAACCCGCTGCCCCGTGCACCGAGTCCACAACACAGTAACTTTTTTGAATTTACAGTATTTTACTTAGATTTAATTTTTTGAGAGCCTATTCTTCTCCGTCCTAACTTTGATTGACCCCGTTTTTTTCTAAATTCATATAAATTCTTTGTCCTGGTTTCAAGATTTTTGGAGTTTATTTGAATTTTATTTTTGTTATTCGGTCGTTTTCTCTCTTGTTAGATCCCGTCTTCGAAGGAGCAGGAGCACCGCTAGAGGATTCCGAGTACCTCACTAAGCCAAACCAGGGCAAGTCAGGTCATTTGATCATGTTGAACCTAGTTTTCAATCTATTACTTAATTACTTTGTTTTACTTATCGTGCATCGCTATTTTATTACAAACCTTGTATTTGGTAGTTATCATCCCAATTGAAGTGATCCCTCCTTAATAATTTAAAATACCATGATATCATTGTCACTATAGGTTGAAAAATTATTTAGTGATACCATATATGTCACATGGGTGGAATAATTAGTATGCTTAGCCTTACTTATATTACGATGGGTTCATCATCGCATGTGAATAATTAATTTGACTTAATGAGATATGGAATCATGGTTGGTGCCACAGTTATAAAATTTAGGCTGTGATATTGGTGTGTCATTGGCGTGGGTTATACAACACTAGTTTTTACTTGGGCGAGTGATCGCGCGCCATCTCTGATTTCTTTGTTGTCTACTCAGCACTATCTCAGGTTCAGTTGCAACAAGGAATGACTTCCGACGGCACATACACCTCCAAATCGGCATACAATGCCATGTGCCATGGAACCATACTCTTGCCTTGTGCTAACAAACTGTGGTGGAGTACAGCACCTCTCAAAGCAATACTGTTCACTTGGCTTGCTTTAAAGCATCGGATCTGGACCTTCTCCAGGCTTTAGAAGTTTTACATCCCAGCCCCACAAGAGTGCCTTTTCTACGAGCAGAAGCCTAAGACAATATACCATCTACTTGTTGGATGCGTGGTGGTTAAACAGACGTGGTTCCTCATCTTCTCAAAGCAAACCCTCTGGGCACATTGGACAGCCACTCGGGACTTATTCTCGTCGTCTGGATGATTTGGAAGGAAAGGAATAGGCTACGGCATGATCAACTCTGTTTTAGTGCCAGGGAGCTAGTCCTCCGCATTAAGCAAGAGTTCCATGCTTGGTCGTCCATCACGAGATCTAGACTTACCGACCTTCTTGGTCGGCAGTGATTGTCCAGGCTTTGCTGCCTAGTAATTTCTGTCGTTCACTTTAGTAATTCTCTACCTTGACTAACTGTCTATAATCGACTTCGAGCACATCTTTAACTCTTTCCCCTTAATGAATAAAGCGCAAATCTCCTGCATTTTCGAGAAAAATAATGGTTTCTTATGTTACATGTGTGATAATATAATGCTGCTATTTCATCTTTGTCGATGTTTTAATATCGATCTTATGTATGATTTCTTAGATTTGAGGGGAAAGTACTCAAGGCTCTTGTACGATCATGCATAATGTAGACACGGGGATTTTATCTAGGTTCATGCCTTCTGCTGCGAGAATAATAACTCTATGTCGTGTACTATTGTTGTTGAAAAAACTTACAAGCGTGGACAATGCAAGGAATTACACTTCCTACAGAAATGATTGCTCTCTTCCAGGACCTCTCCCTCCCTTTTTCCTCGCTGCCCCTCTCTTCTCAATACTTGTCCTTTATATTGCCAGCAAAGCAGCGGCAGTTGCTTCTCTCCAGAAGGTGTCTTGATACTTCGAGAATTAACCGCTGGACATCGGTTATTGTCAGAGAGACATGGGCAGCAGTTCAACATAGAATAGTTGTTGTCAGAGATACGTGGGTAAGATCGCTTGCAGTTATAGAGCATAAACGCACATATTAACTGCCTTGATAGACTATTCCTTTACGAGAGTAAGTTATAAATTGGAGAACAATCAGACCGTCGTAATTGGACTTTCTACCAAGTAGTCAAAGTAGGTCTTATGATTAGATAGTCATGGCAGAACTTACAACTAGGTAGTCGTAGCAGAACTTATAGAGTAATCGCAGTGAGACTTATGACTTCTCTATGAAATTTCTTTCTTATTTTTAAGGGGTATAATCAGATAATGTGATGACGTAATAAATAAGAGGATTGTTATATCGTCATTATCTAGTCCCCCCACTTCAAATAAAAATAACTTTTTTGTGCAAACGGGGTCGTAGATGATCGGAAGCGTTGTCTTTTCGATCCTTGACCAGGAGTGCACTTGGATAAAAAGGTAATTTTATTTGAGTTGAAGAGACAGACTCCAAAGGGATTCTTAATTCCCTCCCATAACTCTGTCTGCCCATTCGTTTTTTTGAGAAAATCGCTCAACTTCTGAGGTGGATAGCTAGAGCTTTGATAAGAAGGCAACTCTTGGGCGATCTTTCGGCTTCACCTTTCTCAACAACTTCTATTGTCCTTGCGTCTTCTGATGAACAAGTCATCTTCCTTCTTTAACTCTCCTCCAAATTCAAATCATGCAATCAAGAAAATGGTGAAACTCACACCTAACTAGGCGGTATCGGAGATGGATAGGCCCAGAATAGGGGCCCTAGAAGAGGCTGAGATAATCCTGCCATAGAAGTTCATGAACTGGATTGAGGTCGCTGGACAACATTGGCCATTGGGGGAGATTGGACAAATCTTGGTGTTCCAGGCCTTTTGTGAGTACAGCCTTCGTCTTCCTGCTCATCTCTTCCTCACAGTGGTACTCGAGTTCTTCAGGTTTGAGTTTGTGAACCTGATTCCTAACTCAATTACCATGTTAAGCGTATTTGTGTACCTCTGTCAGGCGTATTTGGGGATTCCCGCAGATTTGGAGCTCTTCCATTACTATCACGAATTGAGCTGTCGGACCAGCATCGCCACAAGCTGCAGATTAAAGCTCTACATTGGTAAGTCAGAGGCATACATCCCAATGTTCACCAGGTCGTCTTGGCCATCGTGGAACAAGAGGTGGTCCTAATAGTCATAGAAGAACTTAGGACTAGGTAATCGTAGAAAAACTTACGACTAGGTAGTTGTACAAAAACTTATGACTAAATGTTATTCTTTTTTTCCATGTGTGGGCGTGAATAACCGTCAAAACGATCAAGGGGTCGAATTGATGGTTATCGAAAAAGCGACTGAAAAAATGGATGCTCCTGCTGCCAGACAAAGGAAAAGCTAGCTCAAGTGTTGCTATTTCCTCTACCTCTACTGCTCAGAGTGGCCCAATCCAGAAGTTTATCGCGGACATAAGTGCTGCACCTGAGAATGGAGCAACTGTACTTGAGCATCCGACCTCTAAGATCAAGGTACCCTTCTATTATAATATTGAAACCCAATCAGTGTGTGCTTCTTGAGGTTTTATTAAAAAAACTCAACAAAAAACACTAGAAGGATTTTATGTCTTCTGTGAAGGAAATTACCGCAACGATAACACCTATGATCGAGGAAGGGTCTGCTCTTCAGGTAGTCAAAACTGATTTCGACTGTTAGAAGAGTCAGGAGGAGCAAGGTGTGAAAAGCTCTGCTCAAGATCCTCGATCAGACATGGTCAAGAGTATCTCCATTTGACTAGAGATGGTCGAAGAGAAGAAATAAAAGAAACTGATCTCTATAAAAGTTTTTTCTAAGTTCAAAATTAAAGAAGCGAAAACAACATACATATAAACATGCATGTAGCTTTTTTTACTCTCATATTATATTGAAAAATTGTCTTACTCTTATGGTGTGCAGCTCGACGCCTCCATCGAATAAAGACAATACTGCGTGAGAATCCCTTTCGACTTTGCCCGCAGTCAGCGAAGAGATGGAAACGGTGGTCGAACAAACGACCACCCAAATGATGGAAATCGAGATCTGTGTTGTGGCGCCCACAACCACAGAGGTGGTCATGGAAATAGAGGAGAGAGGGGAATTTTTTGAGCATCACGCTAAGGAGCTTGCTAGAGGTGTCCCTCCTCAATCTCGGGAAGGCAACCTGTGGGAATAGAATGAGCTTCTCCACTTCTTCTCTTCTATTTATAATCCACCTTTTGTAGCGAGGCATTCATTCGATCGACCTCTAGCCCCACACCTAAACGACCTACCCAACAAATGGCAGATTTTCGACGACAATAGTCTCGAGAATGTGTGGTGGAGAAGGGTCTACGAACTTGACTAGCTACAAGACTCCACAAGCGTTCTTGCTAACTTTGCTTGTAGAAAAATGATTGTAAGTATCTAGTACTTAGACATTCTCATATAATCTTTTCTGGTGTCTTATTGCCTTCTTGAATATAGAGAGTATTGGAGAACATGGCGACTATGGCCGAGTACCACAGATAGCTCACTCTCCTACGAGAAGAGAACGCTAAGATCCCTGAAGATGTGAGAGCGTGGTAAGTTTTCTTGCAATCAAATTTTGTTTTGATTGCTCGATCAACTTTCTCATATGGGCTTCAAACCCTTCTTGGCCTAGGAGCAATGCAAATGCCCTGGTGGTTGCACTAGAGGAGGAAAAACTTGAGATGTAAAGTCTTAAGAAGGGAGTCGCCAACTTAAGGATAGGCCTAATACGGCCGATTCCAAGGGCAAGGCCCAAGAAGAAAGAATAAACAGTAAGTTCTGAATTGAAAATTGTTTATTCTCTTGATTTTCTCCTTACTTTTCCTGATTTCCCTCCTTTGATAGAAAAAGAAATCAAAATAAATAGCCTCCACATTGAGGTCAAAGAAAAGGCCAAGGTGATCGAGGCTATTTCTAGAATAAGTAAGAAGAAGGAAGCGAGGATGAAAAACAACCTTGAAAGCCTTGATTCACAACTATCAGGTAGGAGATACTTCACCTTGACTAAGTAATCGTAGCAAAACTTATGAATGAGTAGTCGTAGCAGAACTTACGACTAGGTAGACATAGCAAAACTTACGACTAGGACGCCAATACTAGTGTCGTGATATGCGGCACAACCTGACGATCGCTATTCTCTTTGCAGGGGCCATAGCCGAGATCAAACAACTCCTCGATATCTTGACTTGTAGTGAAGAGGAGACGAAGTTGATAAAAACAATCCTTCACGATAACATTAAACTCTTCAACAATTTACTCGACAAGTTTGGTTCTAAGAAAATGGACCTTCCCAAAGATACCATAACCACTTGTGTGAGTATAAATGGGCTACAAGTGAAGACCTTGGAGAAACACTTAGCTACATTGAAGGGCAAGCAAGTCGAGTTGATTCGGGAAGTGGTCAAAGGTGCCATAAGCTATGCTGTGGCAAAACTCAAAGCACGCGACCCAAATCAGTCATTTCAACCGATCGAGCATGACTTCAACTACTCAGACGTAAGAGCAACTCGACTGATCGAAGAAGCTGAACCTTATGCTTGAAAGGTTTCAAAAGAAATGCAACTTGACTCGCCCTTTGAGTAGTCATGCAATTGTAAAAGTTTTCTAAAGACTTGCCTTTGATGAATAAAATGTCTCTTCCTTTTCCTTCGATGAATGAAGAGTTTTGTTTCCTACAATGCATCTTTCTTTTGTACTCGTAAAACAAAAGTTGGAAGAAAAAACATAAGAGCTAAGAAATGAAGTTATGCGAATAACTCTATCGTAACCCCCAACTATTTACTTAGTTTGTATGGATAAACTAAACGAATAGTAATGAGTAAAGCATATTTTCTAACTACCATTGTCGAAATCAATTGTTATATTCTGGTAGCAAAAGTCTGGAATGAGTCGACGCTAGGGAGTTCCTTCTAGTGGACAAGACTACATGAAGAAAGGAAAGTCTCCGGCTAGGTAGTCGTTACCATACTTCAACCAGGTTAATCAAATCGAAGACATAAATGGTAGCAAGAGATAATCAATGGAGTCACTTCTTTTATATCCGCCCAACGTGTTTGTAGATGACCCAGTTGTTTTGTTCTGGCAGCAAGAGTTTAGGTACAATATATTACTAGGAAGCTCCTTCTAGTGGGTAGGACCACATGCAGAAAGAAAAGACTTCGACTAGTGTTGTTCCCTTCTCTAACCAGGTAAAACCAATTGAATATACTAGAAACAATTGAGCAGAACTCTCACTAGATAAATATAAAAAGATTGAGAGCACCAAAACTTTATTGCCAAAGAAACGAGAATTTCAAATGTAAAACTTATGTAATTCATCAATATTCCAAGAATTTGAAAGAACCTGACCATCTTCCATGGCAAGTCGTACAGAGCCTGATCATGTGACTTTGACTACAGTGTAAGGACCTTCCCACTTGGGGGAAAGTTTGTTCCGATTAGACTGGGATTGGATTTTCCTCAACACCAAGTCACCTACAGCAAGGCTACGAGGTTGGACCTTACGATTGTAGTACTTACGCATGGCCTGCTAATAAACTATCAATTGGATTAAGGCTTGGTTCCTTCTTTCCTCGAGCAGGTTGATGCCATCCGCTCAAAGTTGCTCTTGGTTGGAGTCGCTAAAATTTGCAACCCTTGCTGACTGTATTTTTAGTTCTGAAGGAAGCATGGCTTCTACTCGAAAGACTAAGAAGAAAGGAGTTTATTTGGTTGCTCGACTAGAAGTCTTGTGAATTGCCCATAATACTAAAGGGAGTTCCTGTATCCAAGCCCCCGAACGTTTTACCAGCTGATCGAAGACTCAAGTTTTTATCCCTTGCATTATCTACCCATTTGCACACTCCACCACACCATTGCTTTGAAAGTGAACCACTGAGGCATGGCAAAGTTTGGTACCAAGCTGATCAAAAAACATTTGAAATTTTATACTAGAATTGCTTACCATTGTCTGTAATTGTACGACTTGGGACTCCAAATCGAGTAATTACACTTCTCATCATGAACTTTTTTGCGCCTTTCGTTGTTATTCGAGTCACTGGTTCAGTCTATCCATTTTGTGAACGTATCAATAGCCACAAAAAGGAACTCGAAACCCCATGGTACTCACGGAAATGGTACAAGGATGTTTAAACCCCATGTTGCAAATGGCCATGAAAAAGGAATCGTTTGTAGTGCCTGAGCTGGCTGGTGTATTTGCTAGCTATAAAACTGGCATTGTACACATTTATTAACCAACTCTTTGGCGTAATTGAGGGCTGTTGGCCAGTAGAAACCTTATCAAAAGGCCTTACTGACCAGTATTCTGTAAGATGCATGCGCTCCACAGATACCTCCATGTATATCATTGAAGAGTTACAACCCCTCTCTTTGTGATTTACATCGCATGAGAATACCCTGAATACTCCGCTTGTAGAGTACCCCTTCGACCAAGGTATATATCTTGGCTTTGCGAGACAAACAATCTACTTCCAAATCATCTTCGGGTACAGAACCCTTTTGAAGATACTCGTAGATGGTTGACATTCAGGTATCTTCGCATTCAATAGATGCCATCTCATTAGGAGTTGTCTCTATTCCTTCGACCAAATATGGCTTCCAGAGTTGCTCTAAGAAGTCTCCTGATGGTACTGGCCATCAGCGATCAGGAAGAAGCTAGTCGAGCTAACTGGTCTACGAGAAAGTTATCTTTTCAAGGGATATATTGTAATTCGAAAGCAAAATAATGCTTTTCTAGCTTACGAACTTTCATCAAATACTGAGACATGGTTGAACTCGAGCATTGATACTCTTTGCCAACCTGATTCACGACTAGTTGAGAGTCTCCTTTCACGAATAGTCGATGAATCCCGAGTGCTTTAGTAGCTCGTATGCCATCCAACAAACCTTCATATTCAGCCACGTTGTTCATAGCTGGAAAGAGTAATTGAATGGCATACTTTAAAGTCTCTCCCGTAGGAGATTCTAGGACCACCCTAGCCCCCAAGCCACTTAACATGAGTGGTTTAGTCATAGGGGATTTTCTCTATCCTAAAGTTATTCGGAATACCAAATGTTACAGGCAAAGAGACTTGACCAATAGGTTTAGTCAAAGATCCCAGCATGATTCCGTGAAAGGAATACTCCACCGGCTTTATTTTGCTTCAAGAAATCTACATTTTGTCTGGCACACTAATGAATAAGATATTTAAAGAACTACCACCATCAGTCAATATACGATTAACTCGGCAATTGTTGATGGTGGGGTCGACCACAATCGGAAATCAACCAGGTCTAGTGAAAGGGACCGAACAGTCTCCCCTCTCGAAAGAGACGGCAACTTTTGATCACTTAGAAAAGTTATTAAAAGGAAGGGGTTAACAGAGTTTACATCTCGCTCGATAGCCTTATACTACCTCTTTGACTCGTACATAGATGAACCCTCGTAAATATGTTCAATTGTATGTTTCGGGCTTTGGAAGGGCATATCTTCATCCACGTCCAAGTGCTTTCGACCACTTGACTGTCCCGCTTCCTCAAGTGTGGGAAGTGGTCCCTTACCAGAATAGTAATCCTTGAGCTTTCTTTGGAAAACTCGGCAATTGTGGAGGTCGTGGCCCTTCTTACAAAGTGGGGACTACCTTGGCTTGCTGTCCCTCCGGGCAAATATCTTGCCTTTGCCATAATTGGGGTCATGAGGCTTCTCATCACCTATGACCAAGACTTCATTGGAAGGATCAACCTGGGGCTTCTGACTTTTAGCCTTGTTCTTGGACCTTTTGGATTTCTCCTTCTTACCACCTTCGCCTTCCCTTTTATTACCCCGATCGACTTGATCAAGTGTTTTAGTCCATTCGACTGCCTCAGAGGCAGTTGCATAATGATCAGCCATCTCAAAGAGCTCAACAACGGTGGTCAGAGGCCACAAGGCAATGTCTTCAGTGATTCTTTTATTTTGAACTCCCTACTTGAATGCTCCAATGATAGAGGCATCTAAGACTTCTGGAATTCAGTTGCAAACCTGGCTAAATGAAGGAGACGGGGTGCCCGATCTTTCGATGAGATTGATAACTATCGATTTGGTGTAGGTGACTCTCGCGATCCGACTACAACCGTACGACGTCGCTTGCGCCTTAGCAATCGCTGAACCAACTCCGAGATGTTATTGATCTTGCTGGAAGCACGATCAACCTGAACACGAAGTTCAATCCCTGCAAGCAATCGAAGAACTAGCAAGAATAAGACGAAAAGTAATCTGATATTGCGAATAACAAAGTTGGTATTCAAAAACAAAGGTGGGATCCCGAAGGTAGTCTTGACAGGTGATCGTCTGACACAACTGAAGAACCAAAGTTTGCGCAAAGGCTAAACCTAAACTCAACGAAATCCAAGTCCTAGCAGGGGGCGGCGGCTCCTATTTATAGAGAAATGACCAGGGGGGACGCCCTAGGGTTACAAGGCCCATGGGCCCAAGTGGTGGTGGCGCAGCACCTTTTTGGATTCGGACTCAGAAACTAATGTGGATTGTTTTGATGATTACGGCCGGCTCGGATGGAATTTGAAGATGAGGTTGGATCCGTTGAAAAGTAGACTTCATAAGCTTTCCATGAAGTACAAGAACGCCCCAAACGGAGTCCGTATGAAGAAGTTATGCCCGTTTGAATGTGGTACCAATGCAGCAGTCCGAATCCGATTCCAGAACGTGTCCAACTCGGATTCTTGCTTGATTTGATCTCAAAGTGACGTGGTGACCTCCATGATTCTGTCCTTGCATGTCCATGACTCCATGTCCCTTTCCTTCATCATTTCCCAGGTTCCTAACCACAATTAAATCACTTGCATTAGGTAGCGGTCTATTCTCAATAATATATGAACCTAGGAATGAATTCACCTGGTAATTAAGTTGACGAGCACGAGCTCGAGTAAGTGGTCCTTGTTGTGGATGAGTTGTATCCATGGAAGGGATGTCCTCATCATTCTCCCCTTCTTGCATTTGAGTCGTGCTCGACTCAAGTTCATCTTCTTCCCCCAAATATGGCTTCAAGTCTGCAATATTAAATGTAGGACTAACCCCGAATTCTGCAGGCAGATCAAGCTTATATGCATTATCATTAATCTTAGCTAACACCTTGAATGGACCATCTGCTCTAGGCATCAACTTAGACTTTCGCAACTCAGGAAATCTATCTTTGCGCAAATGCAACCAGACTAAATCACTAGGTTCAAAAGTTAAACTCTTTCTACCCTGACTACCAGCAATCTTATACTTAGCATTCATGCGCTCTATGTTTTCTTTAGTTGTTTCATGCAATTTGAGGATAAATTCAGCACGCTTCTTAGCATCTAAATTCACTTTTTCAGAGATAGGGATAGGCAATAAATCAATAGGAGCACGAGGATTAAAGCCATATACTACTTGAAAAGGGCTCATCTTTGTGGTAGAGTGCAGCGATCTATTGTAAGCAAACTCTATATGAGGTAGACATTCTTCCCACGCCTTCAAGTTTTTCTTCAAGATAGCCCTCAACATAGTTGATAGCGTGCGGTTGACAACTTCAGTTTGTCCATCTGTTTGTGGGTGACAAGTAGTAGAAAACAGCAGCTTGGTACCCAATTTAGCCCATAATGTGCGCCAAAAGTGACTCAAAAACTTCGCATCTCGATCTGAAACAATGGTATTGGGCACTCCATGTAGTCGAACAATCTCTCTGAAAAATAAATCAGCAACATTTGTAGCATCATCGCTCTTATGGCAAGGTATAAAATGTGCCATTTTAGAAAATCTATCGACCACTACAAAAACACTATCTCTCCCCTTCTTTGTCGAGGTAATCCCAAAACAAAGTCCATTGAAATATCCTCCCAAGGAATGCTAGGTACAGGAAGAGGCATATATAAACCATGTGGATTAAGTCGAGACTTAGCTTTATTGCAGGTAGTGCAGCGAGATACATAGCGCTCAACGTCGCGCCTCATCCTTGGCCAATAGAAGTGTTCAGCGAGGATGTCCTCCGTCTTTTTGACACCAAAATGACCCATTAATCCTCCCCATGTGCCTCTGTAATAACAAACGACTAACAGAGTGGTTGGAATGCAGAGTTTGTTAGCTCTAAACAAAAATCCATTATTGAAAGCAAATTTATTCCAGCATCTACCATTTTTGCAATTGGACAGGGCATCTTTAAACTCATCATCAGAGGTATATAGTTCCTTTATTGTCTCCAAGCCAAAAATTCTACAATCAAGTTAAGACAACATTGTATACCGTCTAGACAAGGCATCAGCAATCACATTTTCCTTCCCTTTCTTGTGTTTTATGACATAAGGAAAAGATTCAATGAATTCAACCCAACGAGTATGTCTACGGTTCAGTTTAGATTGACTTCTAATATGTTTCAATGATTCATGATCAGAATGGATAACAAATTCTTTGGACCATAAATAATGTTGCCATGTTTCTAAAGTTCGAACAAGGGCAAGTAATTCCTTATCATATGTAGAATAGTTCAAACTAGGTCCACTCAATTTCTCACTAAAATAAGCAACAGGTTTACCTTCTTGTATCAACACACCACCAATTCCAATTCCACTAGCATCACACTCAAGTTCAAAAGTCTTACCGAAGTCAGGAAGTTGGAGCAATGGTGCATTTGTGAGCTTTTCTTTGAGAAGGTTGAAAGCTTCTTCTTGCGCTTTTCCCCATTTAAATGAAACACCTTTCTTTGTTAATTCATTAAGTGGTGCAGCGATAGTGCTGAAATCTTTCACAAAGCAGCGATAGAATCCCGCAAGTCCATGAAAACTCCGCACTTATGTGACCGTTTGTGGTGTTGGCCAACTTTTTATAGCTTCAATCTTGACTTCATCTACTTCAATTCCCTGCGGAGTAACAACATAGCCAAGAAAACAAACTCGATCGGTGCAAAAGGTGCACTTTTCGAGATTACCAAACAAACGTGCATCTCTCAAAGCAATGAAAACAGCACATAAGTGTTCAAGATGTTCATCTAGTGACTTGCTATAAATCAATACATCATCAAAGTAAACTACCACAAATTTACCAATGAAAGCACGTAAAACTTCGTTCATTAATCTCATGAAAGTGCTAGGAGCATTAGTTAATCCAAAAGGCATCACTAGCCACTCATATAATCCGAACTTAGTTTTAAATGCCGTCTTCCATTCATCTCTAAGTTTCATTCTAATTTGATGGTATCCACTACGCAAGTCAACTTTAGAAAACATTGTAGAGCCACTTAATTCATCAAGCATATCGTCTAACCTAGGAATAGGATGACGGTATCTAATGGTAATATTATTGATAGTTCTACAATCAACACACATACGCCAGGATCTATCCTTCTTAGGTACTAAAATGACTGGAACAGCGCAAGGACTAAGTGATTCATGTACGTACCTTTATCAAGCAATTCTTGAACTTGGCGCTGAATTTCTTTAGTTTCTTCTGGGTTTGTCCTGTGTGGTGCGCGGTTGGGTAGTGATGCACCGGGAATTAAATCAATTTGATGCTCAATCCCTCAAAGCGGTGGCAATCCCGGTGGTATGTCCTTTAGAAAGACATCTTTGTACTCCTGCAAAAGGTTAGTGACAGCAGGAGGCAAAGAAGATGGTATCTCTTCAAATGAAAACAAAGTGGCTTTGCAAACTAATCCATAGCAAACAGATTTACTAGCATCCAATTCAGTTATATCAGATTTAGTAGCAAGAAAACTAGCACCTTTCAATTGTATTTCTTTTTTGTTCACATGAGCAGATTTCAGTTCTTTCTTCCTATGTTGCACAAGCTCTTTTGCTACAATCTGATTTTCGCTCTTAGATTTCTCTAAACTCTTCTCTCTACTAGCTCTAGCAAGTTCATCTTTAACAACTGCTCGAGTCATAGGATGCAGCACAATTTTCTTTCCTTTGAACATGAGACAGTATTGATTATTCCTACCATGATGCACACAATCAGTATCGTATTGCCAAGGTCTTCCTAATAATAATGAGCAAGCTTGCATAGGTACAACGTCACAATCAACATAATCATGGTATGAACCCATAGAAAGATGTACTCTCATCATCCGTGTTACCTTCAACTTACCACTGTTGTTGAACCATTGAATATGGTATGGGTGAGGATGAGGTTTAGTCGGCAAAGCAAGCTTCTCTACCATGTCCATACTTGCCAAATTGTTGCAACTCCCACCATCAACAATTATGCGAATCGAGCGTTCGTTGACAACGCCCTTGATTTGGAACAAATTATGGCGCTGGTTTTGCTCGGCATGAGACAGTTGAGCACTTAGTACGCGTTGCACTATAATGCTCAAATACTTGTCGGCATCTTCGGCGCCAACATGCTCATCATGATCATATTCTTCTTCATCTCCTATAGGGTCAGTTGCAAGCATAGCATATGTTTCTTCATCAAAATCACTAGCAGAGGAATACCCACCATCATCGCGTATAATCAATACACGCTTGCTTGGACAGTCCCGCATCATGTGTCTATAGCCTTTGCAACGATGGCATTGAACGTCCCTTGTTCGTCCGGTCGAAGCAACTGAAGAGGTTATTTTTGCAGGAAGTTGTGGTGCTGATTTGTGTGCTTCAGAGACTCGTGGCGTCGAAATTGATGTAGTAGGCCGCGGCTTGTTGTTGGAGTGTGATGGCGCCACAATGGACGAGGGAGCAGGGGTGCGCGGAGTCCATGAATTTGTGTGACCTGCAGAAGAATTAGATCGCATTTTCGTCTGGCGTCCCTGCAACTAACGTTCAGCTTTGCAAGCAAGATGAAACAATCTAGTAATGGAGTTGTAATCTTTATAATCAAGGATGTCTTGAATTTCTCGACTCAACCCTCCCAAAAACCTAGCCATGGATGCCTCCTCATTCTCAACTAACCCACAACGCAACATACCAATTTGTAATTCCTGATAATATTCTTCCACAGATTTTGCACCCTGTTGTAGACGTTGCAGTTTATTTAACAGATCACGAGCATAATATGAGGGAACAAATCGATGGCGCATAAGCAATTTTAAAGCCTCCCAGGTGTTAGGAATGTTATTGGGATTTTGACGACAATGTTCTTTCCACCAAACAGAAGCAAAGTCGGTAAATTCACTAGTAGCAGCCCTAACTCGTCTATTCTCAGAAAATTCATGGCAAGCAAATTTTTGATCAACAGCTAGTTCCCAATTAAGATAGCTATCAGGATCATATTTACCATTGAAAGAAGGCATGGTGAATTTCACCTTAGCAAAAGAATCGTCGTGGTCATGTACCTCACGCCGTGGGGGTTCCCTTCGCATACCTTGTCGGTTAAAACGCAATTGTCGACGAGCTCGATCGTTGTTGTGGTTGATCCTGCCATCGGCCTCGGAATCACCCATATGGTCGGAGTCATCTTGTCTCCGTATCGTCGCAGCAGGGGGAACAGCAGACGAAGCTTGGGCAATCTCCTCAAGGCGCGCCATAATATCTGCCAACGAATTGTTAGTGGTACCTTACGCTTTCTCCATCGCAGCGAGTGTGGCATTGGTCTCAATCTGGGTGCCCTCAAGTTAAGCAAGTCGCTCATTCGTCACTCTGACATCCTCTTCAAGACCCTCTGTACGAAAGTTCATAAGGCGTAGAAAATGTTGTACGATTGCCTTAGTACGAGGAGTATGAGATTGATCCTCATCCGTTGTATGACCTGCCATTGTTAGCAAAACACAAGAATATGTCCCTAACAGCAACTACTAGGATGAGGAGGTTCAAAAAGTCGCTCACACTCAAGCCTTTTATCGAACTCTTACCAATTCTTACCAAGCAAAACAGGGGTGATCGGCTCCCAGCGATGTCAACGTATCTCTGAAGATTGGATGGAGCGATTGCCAAGTGAAACTCAGCCTGTACGGTGTAGGAGAGGTGTAACTGGGAAGGCTCAAGTTTGGTAGCAAGGATTAGCAATAATCAAATCAGAAAATGCAAGCTGAAAAATCGCTCACCGCCGGTTGGTGCTGGTCCTAGGCTAGACCGTACTAGAGACGCGAGCCTAGAACACAAACGAGTACACCGCACAAAAAGAATCTAGATGACATTGCCCACGGAGTTCAGAGGCTCAGAAAAGGACACCGTCTTCACGGGACACCTTAGAATCACTTGTAGAAGGTCTCTGTAAATTTTGAGCGAATTCCGAGAAAGTTGACTTTTCTTGACTTTGCGGGCCCGTTTTGAGGCCCTAAACGACCTTTTTTGGGGTCGAAGTCGCTGCGCGTATGCGTGGTGGCTTACGCGGATCTAAAATCTCCAGATTTCTAGACCTCAATTTTTCTGGCCCTATTTTCCCGTTTCCTTTCCAACGGATCAAGAAACGCCTCAATCGAAGGTCGTATGCAAAAGTTAGGATTTTCTCTCTCCTCTTCTCTTTTTTTTTTACGCCGCGGCTCTTTCTATCTGCGGCTGCCTTTTCCTTCTTGTCTATCTACTTTGCTCCCACTCCGAGTCCAATTTCAAGTCCTACTCCGAGTCCAATTCCGAGTCCGACTCCGAGTCCAATTCCGAGTCCGACTCCGAGTCCAATTCCGAGTCCTATTCGAGTCCACCTCGAGTCCAATTCGAATCCAACTCGAGTCCTATTCGAGTCCAACTAGGCAACGCCTCCTAAAAACCGAGTCCCCTCTCGATGTGGCGATTCAAACCAACCGCAGCGGTGAAACCAAGACGTGAATGTAACTCAAACTCTAGAGGAACTAGACACTAAGACCAGCAAAGGACACGACGATGCAACCGAAAGTTCAACAATGCAAAGTACTGAAAAGAAAAATTGCGAGGCTAAGATTGATTTGGACCGGGTGATCTACTACTTTTTTTTTGGCTTTTTGTGTACTGTAGGTAATGAAAAGCAATCTAATCTAGGAATAACTGGAAATTCTCACCGAGCAACCTTGAGCTCTGATACCACTTGATGGAGACGGGGTGCCCGATCTTTCGATGAGATTGATAACTATCGATTTGGTGTAGGTGACTCTCGCGATCCGACTACAACCGTACGACGTCGCTTGCGCCTTAGCAATCGCTGAACCAACTCCGAGATGTTATTGATCTTGCTGGAAGCACGATCAACCTGAACACGAAGTTCAATCCCTGCAAGCAATCGAAGAACTAGCAAGAATAAGACGAAAAGTAATCTGATATTGCGAATAACAAAGTTGGTATTCAAAAACAAAGGTGGGATCCCGAAGGTAGTCTTGACAGGTGATCGTCTGACACAACTGAAGAACCAAAGTTTGCGCAAAGGCTAAACCTAAACTCAACGAAATCCAAGTCCTAGCAGGGGGCGGCGGCTCCTATTTATAGAGAAATGACCAGGGGGGACGCCCTAGGGTTACAAGGCCCATGGGCCCAAGTGGTGGTGGCGCAGCACCTTTTTGGATTCGGACTCAGAAACTAATGTGGATTGTTTTGATGATTACGGCCGGCTCGGATGGAATTTGAAGATGAGGTTGGATCCGTTGAAAAGTAGACTTCATAAGCTTTCCATGAAGTACAAGAACGCCCCAAACGGAGTCCGTATGAAGAAGTTATGCCCGTTTGAATGTGGTACCAATGCAGCAGTCCGAATCCGATTCCAGAACGTGTCCAACTCGGATTCTTGCTTGATTTGATCTCAAAGTGACATGGTGACCTCCATGATTCTGTCCTTGCATGTCCATGACTCCATGTCCCTTTCCTTCATCCTTTCCCAGGTTCCTAATCACGATTAAATCACTTGCATTAGGTAGCGGTCTATTCTCAGTAATATATGAACCTAGGAATGAATTCACCTGGTAATTAAGTTGACGAGCACGAGCTCGAGTAAGTGGTCCTTGTTGTGGATGAGTTGTATCCATGGAAGGGATATCCTCATCACTAAATCACTGAACAAACTGTCATAGGGTCTCACCGCTGTCCTGCTGCATTCGATGCAAATCATCCTATTTTCTAGGGTGATTATATGTCCCTTGGAAATTGGCTAGTAGCAAATAGTAAAGATTCCACCAAGAATGGATCAACTCGAACGTTTTGTTAAGTAATCAATACTGAGTGGACCCCTCGAGTACTGTCGGAAGGTAATTTGCCATAACATCTCATCACCTCTTGCTGCCCGTACCGCAGCCGTGTAAATCTGAAGGAACTCGATAGGATTCTGAGTCTCATTGAACCTCTCCATATTCACTAGATGGAAATATGGCGGCCAGTGTACTGTTCAGAGTTCGGATATAAATGCCTGACACTCGGTAATCACTTCTTAATGCCTCCTTTGCGAGAAAGGGTAATTCGGGTCATCGGGTGACTGTAGTCAATGATGCCTGATAGTAGTCGACCTGACTAATAGTAGGCCTGATCCATATAAGGGTAATACTCCTCGTATTCCATCTGCCACTATAGATTCTTTGGCTAAAGCGGTGATTGATCACCTATTTGGTCGGTCCGTTAATCCGGAGTCACTCGAGAAACCCTTCGTCGGCTAGATTTATGACCAACAACCATCGTAAATCGTCATCATATCAAACTCTGTGTGGAGAGTTCTGTGAGTGACTCGAAGTGGTCGTGTTCGTCCGACTCCCGGAATTGTGCCGGTGAGGTTACTCAATTCTATCCATCATCTTGCAAAGTCTTTGCGTAATCCGTTCGGCAAAGTGGTCATAACTGGGCGCCTGAGCAAGTTTTGAAGTCGGATTCTCAAGAATGTCATTGATTTGTTGGAGCTCTCGTGCTTCTTCAAACTGATACTGGACATGCCTAGGCAAAGTCTTCTTAACAGCCAATTGTCTCCTCCAAGTGGTGTCGGGATCTTCAATTTCTGAGGTGGGTTGCAACCGCCTCAGAGGAGAGTAATTATTTCTAGGATTTCTCCCACGCTCATTAGAGAATTGATCATGTTCATCGTCGGAGGTCTCTGTGCCATCCTGAAAAGAGGAGGGAGAGTGTGCTCGATGGGAGGTCTCGTGAAAGTCTCCATCGGGAATATGATAAGGATCTGAAGGAAGGGCCATGACCTCCTATCCAGAACCTCAATTTCTGGTGAAGGTCAACTCGTCTGAAGAAACCTCGAGCAATAGCGCATCGCGATCAGAAGTAAACCCCACCAAACAGGAGAATTCCGAGTTATAACCATCTCCGACGGTAGGAGCACTCTGTGACCGGATGGATGAATCCTCAGGGTGCAAATCTCCTAGTAATTTCAGTGGAGTGTCACCATCAGCAGGCAATGCCAAAGTCCCCAGATCTGGTTCTCTAGAATTGGCTGAAACTGGGTAGGTCGTTGCCGTTGGTACACTTGGACTCCTTAGGGTGAAGTTATGGTCGCGCTGCAAGCCCTGCTCGCCGTCAGACTGACTCTTGTCGCTTGGAGAAAATGAGCTCTTCTGTAGGCATACTGCTACGGAGGATTTGGATCCCTCCACGGCCTTTCCTATGGTAGGGCCTCTGGAATCCTACGACAGACCTCTAGGAACAGCCTCACCATTGGAAGCAAGTAAGACTTACTCGTAGTCGTAGTAGGCCTCTATGTTGATATCTGCATAGTCCACCAAGTCAAACAAATTCTCCTCATTTCATTCTCCCATCATGATGGCATCAGAAGGCTGAGAATTCGCCAACAAGGAGTTCACCGGAGCCTTGGAAGAAACTCTTCCCACGGATGGCGCCAACTGTCAATGTTATAATATCGATCTTATATATGATTTCTTGGATTCAGAAGGAAAGTACTCAAGGCTCTTGTATGATCATGCAGAATGTAGACACGGTGATTTTATCCAGGTTCAGGCCATCTTCTGAGAGAATAATAACTCTACGTCCTATGCTATTGTTGCTAAAAAAACTTACAAGCGTGGACAATGCAAGGAATTACACTTCTTACAGAATTGATTGCTCTCTTCCGGGACCTCTCTCTCCCTTTTTCCCTACTCCCCCTCTCTTCTCAGTACTTGTCCTTTATATTGCCGGCGAAGCAGCGACAGTTGCTTTTCTCCAAAAGGTGTCTTGATACTTTGGGAATTAACCGCTGGACAGCAGTTATTGTTAGAGAGACGTGGGCAGTAGTTCGCCGTAGGACAGTTGTTGTCAGAGAGACGTGGGTAAGATCACATGTGGTATGGAGCATAAATGCACATATTAGTTGCCTTGACAAGCTACCCCTCTACACGAGTAAGTTAGTTGTAAATTGAAGAACAATCAGACCGTCGTAATTGAACTTTCGACCAAGTAGTCGAAGAAGGTCTTATGACTAGGTAGTCGTGGCAGAACTTACGACTAGATAGTCATAACAGAATTTATGGAGTAGTCGCAGTGAAACTTATAACTTCTCTATAAAATTTTTCTCTTATTGTTAAGAGGTATAGTTGGAGAATGTAATGCCGTCAATCTTCATGTTCATTTCATTTCATTTTCTCAGTCTACTCGGAAGTCTGACCGTGTTGATTCCTACGGAGGAAAAACATGATATCACAGCTACATGCATGACGCTGCTTGAACCTCATCGATCGATTTGAGTTGATGACGATTTAAATATTAAATTCGCCAGCTTCTTCAGCAATACCATGTGCTTGATTATAAGATTATTAGCTGCCATCTCCATCTAACGATGATCATCAACGACCATATATCAGGTGGGATGGTGTGTACCAAGAGTCCAAGACCATGTGCTTTTGATTTATTAGCTGCATGCATGCCATCTCTAATCAAGTTGTTGTTTGTCGACACAGGAGGCTTTTCCAAACCAACCAACCGATGGAAGCTCGTAAAAGTATAGCAAGGCCCGTTTCATAAGAAGCTTCTTCGATCTTGTTCAGGTCTGAAATGGCATGCCTTGTGTTCATTGGAATTCAGCTACCAGTAAACAGATCACTGATCAGTCCAAGTTCCAAAATTGGCATGGATACTTATCATTTTCTGTTCATAGATGATGATGAATAATTCAACAGGCGTCCATGTCAGCAGCAGAGATATCACCATCAGTCAGTGGGTCCATTCATCTTCACAGTAGCATACTAATCATGCTTTGCCTGTTTGTCAAGTACAGTGAACAGTTAGTACAAGTCAAGAATAGATATGCATCAGTTGTTAGGTTGTCTTGCTGCTGAGACATATTCGTGGAAGCTTCTTACGTTGCACAAAGCTTGCGGCAATAGAGGGCTGTTTTAACTCGTCATGCATTGAAATTCTTCGATGTGAAGTATTTGGTCATCTATTTCTGCCGACAAATAAAGGTCCAATGTTCAAGCTGTCTGGTGTGCCCCCGGCATTTTACTAGTATTCCTTTTTCATTTGAATGGAACCTCTGAGATTTCGTGTTTGATTCCCCCCCTTAGAGCTAAGTTTTCTGAGCTTCAAGTACATGCTTCTTTGATGCATCCCTCTTGGTCCATGATTAATGGCAATTTCACTTCATGCCTTCCCTTTTTTACTAAAAAAATCTTGCTGAATAGCAAATGCCCAATTGGGTTTGTTACAATTTCTTTAGTACACAATATGTTTCCTTTCCGATGAATGAATGAAAGGTTTGTTTCCTAAACAATTTCCTTTCCAACTTACGATAAAACTAATTAAGTGATGGAATATCTGATGGGTGTTATGAGTTATCGAAAAAAATCAGATGGCTATTAAAATATGGTGATGTAGCCTAATGAGAGTAACTGAAGCTTTTCTTGCTTTTTGTATGAGTTTTCTAGTTCTTTAGAATTAAATCCAATGGAGAAACATGGCACGTCGGTGTTTACATAATACATACTACTTATGTTAATAAAAAAGAATTATTTTACAAGATAGAGGTCCCCCAGTGCTTAAAACTTGTGACGTCGGTGTGTTAAGGATTTACAAGTTAATTAAGTTGCAAATCAGACGCTCCATATATATGCTTCAAATTTCTTTTTCTTTTTTTACTTTTTGAGAGAGCATTGAAATACCTATCATTAATGAATCGTGCAAAATAAAAAAAAACATTTGAGACATATCTGAGAGTTCTCAATGCCGGTAGGCCTAAATATGGACACGTCTTAAAATTTTACTAATCTTTAAGAAAATAAACTTAAGGTAGGCCTGCTTATTGTCTCAGATAGCTCTTTTGGACCTAAGAGGTTATGTCCAACGTGAAGTTTTAAATGAACCCTTGAAATGTTCATGGCCCCAATTTCAAAGGACAAAATTAGTGAAAGACGAGTTTTTCCTTTCAGAAATTATGTGCACAGATTATCAAAGGAGTTCTGTTTTTTTTTTAAATGTAGTATGAACCATTTGCCCGTGCTGAACTTATTTAAAATCTGAGCAAATACATCGCTGTCTAATAATAGTTTAAAAATTGCCATGACGTAAAAGGATAGAAATATGATATTTATCTTGAGCGCATTACTTTCTCAATAATCCGTGACCACATACGTGGATAATGGTTCTGCTCTTTTAGGCTACGGTTAATACCTTTTGTCCGTGTTTTTTGATATGGTAGCGGAGATCGGCGTTACCGATATGGATGATACATACGGGTTTAGGCTTAGAAAGTCATTTAAAGAATCCGTTTTAAGAAATCGTCCTATTTATTTTAACTTTTGGAGAAGCTAAAGACCCAAAAGAACGTAACTAATACACCAGTGGGTGTAAATGGCTAAAATCAAAGTGAGTTAGAAACGAGAATAAATTGCAAACTCTCGAATTACAGCAACTAAGCCAACGTACAGGCTTTTGCAATTACAAGTTGTTATTGAGATATGGATGGAGTTCCTCATTTCATTTGTAATTTTCTCCAACATTTTCCCTTTATAAAGTAGCAAAGAATTATAGAAGCACTTCCTTCAGTGTTCAGACTAAACGATCATAGAGACAAACATATACAACACGCTAAGAGTTTGCGGCAAATACCATATGTAGGACCAGATAACAACAGAGAGAGATGAATAGTGTTTTCTTAAAAAAAATTTCTAAGTATTTAAGATTCTATTCTTACACAACTATAAAGTTGCAGAAAATAGAATTTTCATCCAAAACTCAAACCAAATAGCTCAAAAACACTAAACCTCGAAGCAACCACTTCGAAACGGTCTAACCAGTGTAGAAACGGTGGTTTGACCGGTGCTTCAAGGGTAACCTGACCATTGCTACAGTAAAATTAGGTATATGAATAGTATTTTTAGCCCGATTTTAAATACGAAAATTGATGGAACTTTTGATCCGTAGATTCAAATAATATGAAATTTTGTAGAGATCTTCTCTAGACTATCAAGAACCTATTTCAACAAACGATCATGAAAATCATAGCCAAATTTGATAACTTTTTTAGTTTGAAGGAAGGGTACAACGAAACCGAGCCAAAATCAAAATCGATGAATACAACTTATTCGTGGGTGGACGATGACCAAGATGGGTCTAAATGTATTCTCATATATCCCAGCAAGCAAGAACATAAACAAATCATATTAAAAATCTTTAAATCAAGAAATCACACTTTAAGGCCAAACAAGCAAAACTGGGTTTTCTTGATAAACTTACTTCAAAGTGCCTAGATAAGTGAAGATAGATTTCTAAAGGTTATCTTCATTTTTTACACCTCCTTGGTACAGTAAGATCAAAAAAGCAAAAAGAAGAGATCAAAACCAACCAAATCAAGAGCAAATCAATCAAAACATGAGAAATCCATGGAGATAACCAAATATTGATATATTGTTTACTTGAGAAGGTAAGTTTTACAGCCACTCTACCTTAGAGGACAAAGAGCACATAACTCACTCAACTCTCATACCCTAACCCTAAACATGAGAGCACAATAGAGATGGATTGAATGGTTAACATAAGTATCCATCATAATCCCATTATATAGGTGGGCTAACCAGCCACACCAAACTCTTAGTGGATACTATCCACTTAGTACAATACGAAAAACCCGATAACTCCACACACATGAGTTTTATTATCACATATTCACTTATGTACGCTTTTTAAAATGCATAAATCTAAATCTGTTAAGTCCTTTACTCTTGATCCATCTTGATTAAACCATCTTCTCCTTAATCTAAACTGCTCTCCAAGCACAACTCATGCGTCGCAGTTTTGATCTAAAGCAGATCATGGCATTTTGGCTAAACTACTAAAATACCCTTTTTAGACCGGATCTTCATCTTTCATCGCAAGTAATCGCTATGCTTGTCACGTGTAGGTTCACAATTGGTTTGCCATGCGTTAGCAAGTCTATTCCACTCTGATTCCACCGAATCATACCTCATTTGGACAACAAAGCCATATTATGCAAACCATCCGTTCAAACTCGACTTCAATATTTTCCGTCTTTCTTGTATCATGCTTAAACTCACTATCTCACCCGGCATTCTTAATCGTTCTAGGCCTCGGCTCCTTCATAAGCGTAACCCCGATACTCGCCGTCGACCATGGTGACTCCAAGCGTTCCTATATATTCAAAGACAAAGAAATCATTTTCTGGCACAAGTTCTTCACTACTTGACCCACGTTAGCAAAAATATGTGTCATACAACCTTAAAGCAATAACTCGAGTCACCCAAACTTAATCCATGATTCAAATACTGAAATCCTCAATTTCTGTCCAAAACAGAAAACAGTCTAGATAATATATTATCTTTCCAAAACCAAATAATCACTTCGCAAAACTTGCAATAGTTCGTCACAACATTATTCTAGACCTTTTCACATGGTTCTTCACCACACAGTGACATAAGGAGTTCAATTCTGTTCATGAGTTAAAACATCCAACACGATCATTAGACGGGCAAAGGATCACAAAGAGCATGTAGGCTACAATTTCCACCGCCAACAATTTACAACATGTGGTGAATCTTATTATAACAACAACAGATGGGATCCTACGTTGAATGATTAGGTGGAATAGAGATACTGGCAGCATACAGCTCCCGATGAACTGCTTCCAGGGGGAATGGTTGCCCAACCTAGAATGCAATGTCATGCCGGATGTGTCGGAGCAAGACGGGGATGACGATGTCCGGCGAGCTAAGCTGGGGGAGATGGCCCTCAGAGGGCATCACCTCGACGATGGAGTTGCCACCAAGATGCTTGTGCAGGTACTCTGAAACCACGACTGGCACTGCGAGATCCTTGGTGCTCTGAACAATGTGGCACGGGACACTGACGAGGGGGAGGAGGCTGCGCACATCGCTCTGGAAGATCGTCTGGGCGACACTCAGGGCAATGTCAGGACGTATGTTGAAGAGCGTCCGGCTGAACTCCTGAACTGCCACTGATTCCATGTCCCCTCCGACACAGAGTGGCGCAAAACCTGTGCACCAGGCCTTGTAGTTTGATCGCATCGCCTCGAAGAGCTCATTAAGCTCCTCCTGCTCAAATCCCCCGTAGTAGTCCACATCATTGAGGTACCTGTTTGGTCAAGACAGAATTGGATCAGTGAAAAGGAAAAGGAAAAAAATGCAAGCAGAGCATGAACGAACCAGAAGACAAGGTGAACTCCATAACAGAATGAAGGAAATGTAAACTCCTTTAAAACATCAAACTTGGTTAGATGTCCACAGATACTCAACATAGCAAACAAATTGCATGTTCTTGAGATCTTGAATTATATTTGCTACACCAAAAGAACTGAATGATTCAGACGAGGTCCACTCCATGAGAAGTTACTAGCATCCTCTCATCCAAGAAAGCGCATGTCTTTAATAAGGGAACATGGAGTAACCATATACATCACAGAAATTTAAATAACTAGATTATACGTCCCACAGCCAGAACTCAGAAGCCTTCTAGGAGCAAGGGCATGTTTCATTAAGACTATGAGCAAATTGCGCTGCAGGTCCCTAAAGTTGCATCTAAGTTTCACTTAGACCCTAAACTTCTAGATTATCTCGGTAGGTTCATAAACTTGCACTGAAATTTCCTCTTAGCACCCTAAACTTCCAATTAGGCAGGTTCCAAAACATGCACTGAAATTTCACTTAGCACCCTAAACTTCTAAATTAGCTTGGCAGTAGCTCAAGTCAACGGATTTAGTTGATATGGATAACAAACTAGTTAGGGGTTCATTAATCTAATTCATTGGAAGGCCATGAAAACCATCACACGGGTTTTATATCTGTTGTAGCCACAGAAAATTTGGAATCTGGGCATGCTTTATTGAACACCCAGAAAAAACCACCGAAAAGTTATGTTAACAAAATATCATCAGTGACTTTTGCTCAACCCAAATTTAGCCATTTTCTATTATACTGCTATGAAAGTAAGCTACACAGTTTGTAATTATGTTATAACTGCAGAACAACAGGAATATGCAATTATTCTGACAGTTTCTTTTACAAGAATTCTATCTTTTAGTTTGAAGCAACATGGAGTATTATTTTGCAATGACCGTATCCAGCTTGCTTTAGTCTAGTAGTTCCTTCCGTAGTTCATCTCTCTTCTTTTATCAACAAATTAACCACCTCCATTTTTTAGAACAAATAAGAAAAAGAAAAGACCTATAATGGTCATTCAGTTATTGATGCATACACCATTCTCTTTTCCTGGTAGTTTCTGGTCACTGTTGCTGCGCACAGTCATAGACGAGTTTGGAATACTTTAAGCACTCTTTAATAATTTTATTGCAATGCACTGATTCTGGATGCTGAAGCGGTTCAGGACAGTAAATTCTTCTTGACATCACTGTTTCCCGGTGCTAATTGCACATGACATGCCAATATTGTAGTCAGCAGCACAGCACTAATGATTCCTGCAAGACTATTTCCCCCCATATCTGGTGATCAAATAAGTCCATCATGGTTCAGTTGTTGTTGAAAGGTTGATAAGAACAAGGCCCACTAGCTCCCTTAAAGCGCCCTTATCCACTACTGTATTATCCATTGCACCACCAAGATCCACTTCTGCTCCTGCATCTATCTTGTAACATGCACACTAGAAAAAATTGAATATCTAACTACTACAATTGGGAGGATCCTACGATTGTAGTGCTGGATTTTGAACCTATGACTATGTTGAAAAGTAGCCATATTGGTACTAACTAACAACTACATTGCACCATTTGCAACTAGTAATGGTTTCCACCAAGACATAACTTTTGAAATAATTATGGTTTCCAGCAAGGCAATATCGACAAGTGGCAAGAGTGGGCTAATTGGAACAAGACACTTGCACCACGATAAGACAAGAAATGTGTAACATAGCCACACGAAAATTGAAAAGGGATATGTAAAGGGAATAACATGTTCGGAGGCCAGCTAGGCAGCTATACATCAGATGACATTTTCCTTCGCACTACCTTTATTAAATTGCTCTTTGCTTGAAATCTTCGGTGGTGAAATTATTAGCACAACTGATGTGATTGAAGTAATCCAGATGCCCTCACAGCTCTTGATGTCAAAAACATAGTCAAGCAAGGGTCGATTGAATGTGTTTAATTCACATAGGCACCTAATGGAGTGGGCTTTAGTATTTACTACTGACAATATGTCGCAGTGGGCTTTAGTATTTACTACTGACAATATATCGCGATTACACAGATATTGTAATTTTCTCAAATCCTTGAGCCCACCATGATTGGGTTACAGGCTGTTTTCTGGTGGATTGTAATTTGATTCAATTTATTTTTCTTCCATTTTTTCCTTTTAATTTGTAATTTCTCAGTTTTTGTGTTGACTCCGCCTTGAAGGATGGAAGAACCAAAGAACTATTACTCCCTGTCCTGTTTTAACAATAAATGGCACTAAAACAAGACAGTTTATATGTTTGTGCTACCTACTATCTACTGCTGATTCCCGTAATCAGCAGTAATCACCCAGTTTTCGAACCCCTAGGAGAACACGTAGTCCAAAATAAAACTAACATTTCGAGAGACCATGTAAGAGGGTCTAGAATGTTTGTGATGAACCATTGCCAAGTTTACGGAAATGGATTTTTAATTTTGCAAGGATTTGCAGTTTTTCAGATCTTCCTTCTGACCTGGCGGTCTAACCGGCCTATAAGGCGGTCTGACCATAGCGGTCTGACTGGACGCCAGCGGTTTGATCGGCTAGAGGTTGATTTCGACTGAAAATTTATATTTTGAATTTGGTCTTGGTTTGGTGTGTTTGGACCTAAGTCAGTTCATATATGTTGCATAAAGCATATTTTAACTAACATAGGTCAGTTGTAAAAAACTTGCCCAAAAATGATTTCTTAGTTTTTCAATATACAAGGAGGTTTGGAGCTAATTATGATCAACGGCGAGGATCGGAGCTACGCTTATGGAGAATCCAAGATCCAAAATGATCAATGATACCAGGTGAGATGGCTGAGCTCAAGCATAGTACGAGAAAGATGGGAAATATTGAAGAAAAGAATCGAGCATCGGGTTGTACCAAGTGGTTTGATCGGTCAAAGTGATGTGTGATCTGATAGAACTAGAATAGAAGAGACTTGCCATCACATGGTAAGCCAGTGATGCACCTACACATAGTAAGCATAGCGATTGCTTGCAAAAAGAAATGAAGACCGGGTCAAGAAAAGGTATTTTAGTAAAGAGGCTGAATACCAGAAACTATGTGAATCAAAACCATGGTGCTTAAGCAATGCTTGGGAAAGCAGTTTAAGTCAAAGAGAAGCTAAAAAGATCAAGTTGCATCAAAGGCAAAGGACTTAACGGATTCAGACTCATATGCTTTGAAAGGCGTGCATGAATTTAGTATATGTGAGTAAAACCCGTGTTATGTAGGGTTAACGGGTTTCTCCCATATGTGCTAGTAAATAGTATCCATTAGGCTATATGTGGGCTGGTTGCCTCTTATATTTAACCGGTTGGAATGGAAGTTTGCAAGCCAACCAGTCTAACCATCCATCATTCTAGCCTTCTGTTTTAGGGTTAGGGTTTAAGAAGTGTGAGTATTGTAGTGTGCTCTTTGATCCTCCAGGTGAAATGAATGTAAAATCTTTATCCTCAAGTAAAAATAAATCAACTTTGTTCTTCACTCATGAAGTCTCCTTGATTTGGTTGATTTGCTCTTATTCTTGCTAGTTTTGATATCTTCTCTTCCCTTATTGATCTTGCTATGTGGCAAGAATATGTAAGTGATAGAGAAGACTCATGGAGATCAATCCCCATCCACCTTAGGTCTTGCAAGTTCTTAAAGTTTCCCAGTTTTGCTTGGATTTAGCCACATCATGAGTTTTCTTGATCCAAGAGCTTTTTTCCTCAAATCTTTGTAAGTTCTTGCTTAATGTAATATGTGGGAATACATCTAGAGCCATCTTGACCATCTTCCACCCACGAGCAAGTTATATTCTGAGTTTTTGATTTTTGTCTGGTTTTAATGCAACATTGTTTATTCTCGAGAAAGGTCTGAACTTTGACAAGGATTCAACTGATCCATAGATGGAATAGATTCCTGAGACCTCGAGAAAGGTATGTGCAAAATCTCATCTTATTTGGCCTTGGATTTGGAGTTGCGCCAAAAATGGTTTAGATTAGGGCTCTTTTTTTGTTCTAGGAACAAGGAAGCGGTCATACCAATCTTAGGTCCGGTCAGACCGAAGACCCGTCGACCACCAGTCTCACCAATCAAACCACTAAGAGGCTGCCAGTCAGACCGCCAGGGGCATAGGTCAAATCGCCTTGTGGTAGCTAGTCAGATCGTCTAGCTTCAGGGTTTCAGTTCTTCGGCTTTCAAGTTGATTGGTTTGGATTTGGCTTCCAATCTTGATCTTCATAGCTTAGTAGCTATTGGAGTGAAGGATTGGTCAATACTGGGGGCAAAAATTTTCAAGGCATCATTCAACCCCCTCTATTACCATATCGGTCCTACAAGTGGTATCAAAGCCCAATTAACTCTTTTCATAGATTTTAACTGGTCTTATGAGCCATGCCATCATACAAGTATACAACTAAGCCACCCATTTTCGATGGAGTTGATTTTTTTATTGGAAGGCTTGTATGCAATCCTACATCAAGGCTCAAGGGCACCAAATTTGGATCAAAGTCAATAATCCTTATATTGTATCAGCCAATGATCAGATGAATACACCAGATATAGAGGCAAACAATAAGACCTATAATTTTCTGATTCAAGAGCTTAGTTGATCTGAGTTTGAGCGAGTTGCTCATTTGAGGTCTGCTCATGAGATCTGGAAGACCCTCACTACCTAACATGAGGACTCTACCGCGATCAAGGAAGTGAGACAGAATCAATTGAAAAAAATACTCAAAGATCGAGCAAAAACCTAGTGAATCCTTAGATGAGTTGTAGGGAAGGTTTACCAAGATCATTTCATGATTTGTGTGCTATTGACTTGACCTTTTCTGAATCTAAATATGCATGCTAGTTATCGGATGCACTTGATGTGAAAGTTTGAGGAATAAAGATCACTTCCATAAATGACAACATTGTCATGAGTGGGATTACCATAGATAAGCTTTACTCAGGGTTGAAGATCTATAATATTGGCTTCATCTCACATCTCCCCAAGACAGAGTCAAGAGTAGTTCTTTTAGTCCTTTAGACTTTGGCTCTTCTGGATTTTCATTGTCAGCTTTACATTCTCTAAATGATGAGCGGCTAGGGAGGCTTCTTGAGAATGACTTAGTACTCCTATCCACTCAATTCATAAGAGTGTATCATAAGATGAGGAACAAAAGGAGTGGTCTGTCACTTGCTTTGAGTGTGGTGAGTTAAACCATATTCAGGCTAAGTGCCCCAAGTGGAAGAGCAAGGAGGAGAAGGAATCTCAAAGGCATCTTAATCTCGTGATACGAAGTCTAAGAAGCCCAACTACCGCAAGTTTGTCAACCAGATTCTTGTCGCTATTGAGAACGTTGACATGAGCGTTGTGGATTCAGGAATGTAAGATGACGAGGATGACTCTCAGAGTAAGAAGACCTAGGATTTCACCGGCATTTGGTTATATGCAACAATTTTAAGTGCAGAATGACATCTAATTGTAGCTAAAGTTAAATATTAACAAATCAGCTTACCCAAAATGTATGTAACTACATTAATAATGTTGCATACATGATGTAATTCAAATAGTAAGCTCTTAATGTCCACATGCATGCTACAACAGTACATTCCACAACATCACCTCAAGTTCATAACTAATATTACATACTTACTTGTTACTGCTATTGCTTTGCAGCAATCCCCACTGATAAAACTGAAATGACTAGTATCTAAGTCTAGATTCTCGTAACTCCCATTATCATCGTTCACATCCTAACCGGCTGCTGTCAGCAGTCCTGTTGATTTCGGCTGGAAATTTATATTTTGGGAAATTTGGTCTTGGTTTAGTGTGTTTGGAACTAGGTCAATGCATATATACATATATATGCACATATACATACATATATACATACATATACATACATATATACATACATATACATACATATATACATACATATACATACATATATACATACATATATACATACATATATATACATACATATATACATACATATATATATACATATACATATATACATACATATATATATATATATACATATATACATACATATACATATATATACATATATACATATATATACATATATATATATATACACATACATATATGTTACATAAAACAAGTCCTGACTAATGTGGGTTAAGTTGTGAAGAATTTATACTTGAAAATGATTTCTTAGTCTTTACATATGCAGAGAGGCTTAGAGTCAACCATGGTCAACGGAAAAGATCGAGGTTGAGCTCATGAACGAGTCGAGGCCTGGAACGATCAAGGATATTGGGGTGAGATGGTTGAGCTCAAGTATGGCACGAGAAATATGGGAAATATTGAATGGAAGGTTCGAGCAACGGGTTGCACCAAGTAACTTGGTCGGTCCAAGTGAGGCGTGGTCTAGTGGAACCAGAACAGAAGAGATTTGCTGACGCGTGGTAAGTCAGTGGTGCACCTACATGTGACAAGCATAGTGATTTCTTGCAATGGAAGATAAAGACCAGATTAAGGAAAAGTATTTTGGTAAGGAGGCTAAATATCAAAAACCATGTGAATCAAAACCACAGGGCTTGAGAAAGTGGTTTAGGTTAAGAAGAAACTCAGAAGATAAAGTTGGATCAAAGGCTAAGGATTTAGTGGATTCGGGTTTATGTGTTTTGAAAAATATACATGAGTTAAGTGTGTGAATAAAACCTATATTGTGTGGGGTTATGGGCTTTCCTATATGTGCTAGTAGATAGTATCCATTCCGGTTAGATGTAGGCTAGTTGTCTTGTCTATTTAACGGGTTGATATGGAAGCTTGCAAACCATCCAATCCAACCATCCATAAGTCTAGCTTTGTGTTCTAGGGTTAGGGTTTGAGAAGTGTTAGTGCTGCGATGTGCTATCTTGTTCTCAAGGTAGGGTGGCTGTAAAACATTTATTCTTAAGTAGCAATAGATTAATTTTGTTCGTCTTTTATGGAATCTCCTTGATTTGGTTAATTTGCTACTATTCTTGTTGGTTTTGATCTCTTCTTTACCCTTCTTGATCTTGTTATGTGCCAAGGATGTGTAAGTGATAGAGATAATTCATGAAGATTAATCCCCATCCATGTAGACATCAGGCCTTGTAGTTGTTGAAGTTGCCTGGTTTTGCTCGGATTTGACCCCCATCATCAGTTTTCTTGATCCAAGAGTCTTTGCCTCGAATCTTTGTGAGTTATTACTTGTTGTGACATGTGAGAATACATCTAGAGCCATCTAGCCTATTCTCCACCCACGAGCAAGTTATATTCCTAGTTTTTTATTATTACACGATTTTGGTGCAACCTTGTTTATTTTTAAGAAAAGTCTGAACTTTAAAAGAATTCAAGCGATTCTTGAATGGAATAGGTTCTTGAGACCTCGAGCAGGATGTGTACAAAATCTCATCTCATTTGGCCTTGGATTTTTGAAGTTACGCCAAAAGTGGTTTGGAGTCGGGCTATTTTTCTGTTCTAGGAACAAGGGAGCGGTCATACTGCTCTTAGGCCCAGTTGGACCGGAGGTCAGTCAGACTGCAAGTCCCTTTGGTCAAAAAGCCAAGAGGCTACCGGTCAAATCACCATGAGCACCGGTCAGACCGCCTTGTTGTAGCCAGTCAGACCACCTAGGTGCAGGGTTCAGTTCTTCGGTTTTCAAGTTGATTGCTTTGGGTTTGGCTTCCAATCTTGATTTTCATAGCTCAGTAACTATTGGGGTAAAGGGTTGGTGAATACTCGGGGCAATAATTTTGAAGGTACCATTCACGCTCTTCTGTTGCCATACCGATCCTACACATTTCAATCCAGTAATTTTTGTGATAAGATCAATCTTAATGTCGTTTCAGTCCATTAGGTTTTAGTGATAAGATCAATCTCAACGTAAAGTCAAAAGCATCCAAATGTACAAAAGCTAAGCACATGCAACTCTCAAATAGAAAAAAACTAAGCACATACAACCACCTTGTATAAACTGAGTGTGCCAACTTGCAGGTGGTTATGAGTCTATTGTCTTCTCAACTCAGCTATTTAATTTAAGATCCAACGGTTCAACACTCAATACCCCTTAATAATCAAATTAAAGTAATCTATGTCATGTTAACAGCTTTAAGATATCTAGATCACCATCACCCATGGCACTGTTCCAAATAGCGCTGATTAGAACATGTTAGCTTCTTAACATGGCTTTTTTTTCTTTTTCCTTTACATTATCCGTAGAGATATTACGGTGTTTTTTATTTTTTCTATTTTTATTTAATTAAATATAAAAAACTAACAATCGCTACAGGCCCATATAAGGCGCTCTCATCATTCACGCGGTGCCAAAGGCAACATCCGAACGACCAGACTTGGAAAGGCAGCTGAAATGTACTGTTTTTGTGCGAAATAGCGTCATGACAATTGACGGAGGACACTTGCCCGTATAAAGTGTTTTTGAGTACAGAGCCATCTCAGTCTATGCACAGTGAATTAGTGACGCCATACGCCATAAGGCGTGCTGAGAAGCACGTAAAGAATCGTAGTCCCTAGCGACCCTTCAATTTACCCCCATGACGACAAAGCCGCAATCAGCCCCCAAATCCAAAACTTTCCTCACCAGGTAGGCAGACCTCCCTACTAACTAGGCTACTACCGCGTAGCGAGCTTCTAGCCGAATCCACCAAAATTAAGGCATAGGCGCTAAATCAAGAACTGCGACGAACGACCTCACTCTCCCAGCAGTCGATTCCCCAATCCATATAAGAACATCACGCAGATATACTTAGCCAACAATCATCATATATTATGTACCAAATTCTTTCACGCGCGCGTAGTATGATTGACTAAGGAAGGGGGGAAGTAAACGAAGTAAGCGGGCAAGTAACGGTGCTGCTGCCTACCTGGGCGAGGCGGAGAGGAGGACGAGCTTGGAGAAGAGGTCGGGGCGGGAGATGGAGGCGAGCGCGCCGATGACGGCGGAGACGGAGTGTCCGACGTAGATGCAGGAGGTGACCCCGAGCTCCTCGAGGATGGCGAGGAGGTCGAGCGCGTAGCCCTCGAGCGTGGCGTAGCGGGAGAAGTCGAAGTAGTCCGGGTTGGTGGGGCCGGCGCCCATGGTGTCGAAGAGCACGACGCGGTAGTCGGCGACGAGGTGCGGCACCAGGTGCTTCCACACGGACTGGTCCGTGCCGAAGCCGTGCGCCAGCACGATCACCCCGCGCTTCCCCTCCCCCACCACCCGCAGGTTGTGCGCCTCCTGCACGATCCCCATGGACGCCTTCTCCTCCTCCTCGCTTCTTGCTCCCCCTCCTTTGCTCTGCTGTCTTCTTTGACGGGGCGAGAAGGGGTCAGGGACGGTGGGAAACGAGTGGATGGTGGGGGACCGGGGGTTTTAAGGCGAGGATTCTGCCAGTCGGGGAGGGGACTTGCGGGAGGCTCCGTACTTTCGAGACATGGTGTTTCAGCCCGAATGGTCGCCGACGGGTGGGGTAGGTGGTGTTTTAATTAGTTCGGAATTTTCAAATGTGTGCCCATAAGACGAAAAGTATCGGGGGAATTTGGAAGAATAAGGCCTGTTACTTCGGGAATTGGCTTCTGTCTTACGATATAGGCCACAGTAACTAAACAGAGTGTTTTTTAATATAGAATTTATAAATTAATTGTAATTAATATTATATCAACTTTAACTATATCGACTAAAATCGTATGGCTCTCTCTCTTTCTTTTCGTATTCTCTCTCGCGAATAACTAGAATTCAAAATTTTCTTTACTATTCTAAAAAAAGGAGTTGGTGGTTGCCGAAGCCTCTATCCAATCTGGACCGTCAGATCTTCCCTCCCCCTCCCGCCACCCGATCAACCCTAAAACCCTCCCATCCGCGCCCGCCCACCCACCTCCCACCCGCGCCGCCACCTCCCCTCCCCGCGCCGCGCCCTCCCTCCCTCCCACCCGCGCCACCTCCTCCCTCTCCCCCCCGCGCGCCTCCTCCTCCTCCCACCCCACGCCGCCGCCGCCTCCTCCCCCCCGCGCCGCCTCCTCCTCCTCCCACCCCGCCCCGCCTCCTCCTCCTCCTCACCCCGCGCCGCCGCCTCCTCCCTCCTCCCACCCCGCGCCACCTCCTCCTCCCCACCCTCCGCTCCGTCTGCCGCCTCCTCCCACCCCACCCGCTGCGCCCGCCTCCTCCTCCCTCCCCGCGCGCCGCCTCCTCTCCCCCCCGCGCCGCCACCGCGCGGACTTTGCCTAACGAGTGGCCCTCCTCCCCTCTAGATCCGCGTCCGATGGTCGGGCCCTCGATCAGTGCTCCGATCGCGCCCCACTTCCACAACGCCGCCTGCTGGCCCTCCGCGCTCTCCCTCCTCCCCAGATCCGCGCCGGGGTGCTCTACACCGGCGATGGTGGGGGGCGGCCTGCGGCGGTCGGGTTGCCGTCCCCGGCGACGGTCCCGGTGAGGCGACACTACGAGGGCATGGCCATGGGGGCCATCACCCTCGACCTTCGCCCCGGCCTCGGCCTCGGCCCCTTCACGCTCGGTTAGCCCCCAGCCCTAACCACCCATCGTCCTGATCCACCCCGTTTGTAAGGAAAATTATCTATTTGGCATATCAATGTTCAAACTCAGAATTGTCTATTTGGTTTTGCGCTAGACTTGGAACCATGAAAATTATCTCTTTGATTGAGAAATAACCTCAGTTTATTTGGCATGTATCCAAGGACTGCTCCTACAGTAGTGATATGCTGCTGCTGTTTTATTCTCTTCATTATTGATTTTTGTTATGTTCTATTGATGGCAGGGAACACTGCTTTTAATTTGGATGGTACAACTGCCCAAAGGGGTTTGGAAAATCTTGTTAAAGCTGTGATCACAACCTTGATCAAGCTACTCTCCTTTTTCTGCCTTTTCATATCCAAACCAGTGATGAGGCTTGAGAATGTCCATCCTTCTATGGCACCAGTCCCAGTTGCAGATAAGCCACACCATCGGTCTATAAGTGATGCTGACATGAGCACTTGTTTACAGCGTCTTGACAATCTTGAGTCTTTGTGCAACATCTAGCAAGCAATCCTTGCATTTCAGTATTTGTAATCCTTGCATTTCAACATCTCGGTCTATAATATGCATTTCAGTATTTGTAATCCTTGCTTGGTTTTGAACTGAACAACACTATATCTCCTTTAGTGGACCAAGAGAAGATGCAACTCGTATTGGATCTGCTGGTACTGTTAGAAGGCAGGCAGTTGATATTTCTCCTTTGAGGCGTGTGAACCAGGCAATCTACCTTCTTACCACTGGTGCTAGAGAAAGTGCTTTCAGGAATATCAAGACCATTGCGGAGTGCCTTGCAGATGAGCTTATCAATGCGACTAAGGGATCTTCAAGCGGTATATTTTATTTTTAACTCATGTTGATATTCTATTTTTTTACTATAATAATTTACCACACTTCACCGGATATTGGCAAAAAAAAGTCCTGTTCCCTGTTCGGTTGTGGTATGCCCGACCTAGGGTCAATATTCATCAAGTTTTCTGCATTGCTGATTTTGAGCTTGCCTACTAAACACATATCTTCTGCCACTTGTACCTGGAAGGATGGCGCGGCAATGGTAATTCTATTATGTATCTCGTCTTACTTTCATGTGAGGAAATATTGATCAACTAAGGGCTTTGTTGGTTACAAGAAAAAAGAAGAAAAATATTATTACCATAATGAAGTTACTATTACATTGTGTTCGTTGTATGATAATCTGTTTATATGGTATAAATTTTTTATTGCAAACAGTTAAGTTCGATTGCGAAATAGTAAGATATCTTAAACTCTTTATGTACTTCTTGAGGATAAAATTTGAGTTTAGTATGGAACTGAAAGTTATGATATTGTCTTGAACACCATGTTCTTATATACAGTGCATTATTCTGTTTTTTGTTTGCATCATAGCGAATGGATTGTCTTCAAGTTGCCAAAGTTCTAATATGCAATGCATAAGTTTTGTTTGTCATGTAAACATTTTATGACCTTCAATGGGTAGTAATAACATTTTTATCCATTTTTATTTACTGTTTGGAATGCTACACCAATGCACTCTCTTTTCTCTTAGTAACCTGTTAATGTTTTAATTAGGTGAAATTTGGATATTTGGGTGGCCTCTAGAGAGCATACTCGCAATTACTATGGTAGTAATGCAAGTATGCCTGAATATGTAGGCAAAAGTTTTTCGTTATCAGTCAGAAATTCACATACCATTCTCCTAAGCGTGATGGACCTTAGCATGATTAATTCAAGCATTTTTTCTCGTGAAACAACATTTATATTTATTGTAAATTTTAAAATCATACTGATATTATATATCACCTTTTTTGAGAATTTGTTGCAACGCACGGCACTGACTTTGTGAGCAAGAACATCATTTTTAATGAATGTTCCGTAACATCGCATTCATATGTGCCGTTATATCTGTCATAACAGGCAACTATCACCAAGCACTGATCTATCTGCTTTTAAACATACATTATACTTAGATGGTGTGCATAAAGATATCACGCCCCCAATGTTCCAAACTAGATCAGGCAAAGCTGTCTTGCTGAGCAAGGACTCAATCCGGAAGGCAAGAGCTATTTTAGAAGGTAGGAAGTTAACACCTATTAACTTTCTATGTAAATCTTTGGAAGTGTTTTGTTATCTTTGTGCATGATGACATATAGTTAGCTCTGAGTAATTTATGATTTATTTGTGATGTGTACCACTAGACAAATGTGTCATCAATAATGAGACATTGTAATATACTATTTAGGAAATGTTGAGAATGCTGCTTGTGCCATACAACCAATGTTCCATACTGGAATGAGGAGGTCGGTACCTGTCAGCAGGAGCTCGATAGATAAGGCAAAAGCTGTTTTGGAGGGTCAAACAATTGCAAAACAAGGTTGGTCTGATGAATAAGATATTTATTTTGCAATGTTTTGAATATTTCGGTCAAAAATTCCAAACATGCCTTTAATATTTGAATAACTAGCCCCTCTGTCAACAGATGTGGCAGTTGTGGATGGCATGGAGCAATTTCCATTATTCCAAACTGGTTCAGGTAGAGCTGTATCGGTCAGTGTGGCATCTATTCGTAAAGCTAAGGTCATCCTTGAGGAAAATAGTACAAGTGAGGGTAAGGTTTAATAATTCTGCTATTCGAATTTGTAGTTATCGCTTTTGCCTAATTATTGTAAAACTATACCTTTTTTGGTGTTGTGATGGATTTCCTCTCCTATAAGGAAATATGGAGGGTTTTGGTAGGCCTGACCAGTCTCTAACTTTCCAAAGCGGTTCGAGAAGACCGGTCTTGCTCGATGAAAGATCTCTTGAGAGATTTAGGGTGTGGTGGAGGGATGTGCTGAAAATGATGGTAAGATTGTAATATCTGTTTTGAATTTATCTGAATTCAATAATTGATATTAAGTGGTTACCTCTTTGTGTGAAAAGGACATTGGGATACGGCTTCCAGTTCCCAATGTTCCAAACAGACTAGGGAGGCTCATTCTTTGTGTGCCGACCTCAATTGAAGGCAAGGACAGTATTGGAGGAAGAAAATATTAAAAGAAGTGGTAAAACACACATATGGTCTTATTATATGTTTAATGCATAATGCACAAGATTTACAATTTGCTTCTTTTTTCGTGAGGTTCGGGACATGGAGAAAAGCAGTGGATGTGCTACAATTCTTGATCAAACACCAAGTCTGTTTTGATGAATAGCATTTGATTATGAATGATGGAACTGTTACACGAGGGGATATTGCAATGCAAGGTATGTGATTTTCTCAAGTTTATTGTAAAATCTTGTCTCTTTTTGTGTCTGTGTGTGTTACCATTGAGTCTCAAAGTCTGAACAATATAAAAATACTACTATTAATACATCTTAAATGTTCTTCATACTGAATGATCTTTGTCCTCCAATAGAAAAAAATCACAAGGATGTCCACTTGCCGTTGTTTCAAACTGGGTTAGGGAGGTCAGTTTCAGTTAGCAAGAGCTCAATTAAGAGGGCAAGTGCGGTTCTGGAGCCAAGGAACATTGCAAAGGAATTGGAAGGTAAATTGCGCTCAAAACATCGCACATCACGGTTTTGTAGTTAGCGTGTGATAAATGAGGCATGTATTTTTAACAAACAATTTTTCTTTCTTATGTTTCTATTGCAAATCATAAGCAGTCTTATATAACCGTTTTAATTGTGATCTTCGGCAATCTTTCAAGGTAACCGTTTTAGTTGTTCTTCTTGATTATTTAAATGTGTTCAGATTACCTAGGTTTGATTAGTAGCAGATATTTCTATTCCAAACCTAGATGGAGGTGTCTTATCGTAGATGCCATTTTCCCTAGCAAGCTTTTAGTTTCCCTAATAAGGCAGCAACTTCTATTATCTGGTCAATGCTCTCCATCTAAGTGGTTGTTGTCTAATCATTTGGTTTTTCGTTGCAACGCACAGGCATCTTACTAGTCAGCTATAAAATATAAGCCACAGTCTAAAAAACGACCCCTAAAACTACGTTTGGTCGGGCTTTGAAGCCAGCATTTTCGGCTTCAAAGCCATTATTCTGGCTAAACACATGAGCTTCGAAGCCAAGCTCCAAGAAGCTAAGCAGGAGCCCTGCCCGTTTTGGCATGCACGTGCAAAGCATCGAATGGGATGCTCCTGGGGCTCTTATCGAATGGGATGCCCCTGGGGCTTGCCTCTTAGGACATGTACTTGGGCTCAAGGTGCACATAGAATTACCAAGATTTTGTCACTCCTCTCTACAAATCATTCCCCTCTCAACCCTATCCATTCTCCACAGGTTGCGCTGGCAGCAAGGTCTTCCAGGAGGCAGCAGGCAGGCACGCGAGGAGGCCCTCCGCGACACCGATGCACCAGCCGAAGCCCCTCCCCTCCCTGGCACGCCCTGGTCCCCCGACGCAGCCTGCCCCCGCCACTTGGTCCCCCGACGGCGCCCCTCTCTCGATCCCTATTCCCTGCCAACCCCTGTCCTGCTCCCCATTTGATTCACTCCCCATCGAAGCACGATTAGTCCCGAATCCCCTCTCCTTGCTCGTGATGAGTTGATGTCTAATTTGTTCAAAATCCTACAAGATGAACCTAGGTTATCAATACTTGAGTAGTAATTTGTTGAATGTGTGAGTAGTACTATTTACATTTCATTGTTTTTTCCAACCATGTGCACTTTGTTGTTAGGTATCAGCATGTGTCTTTTTTGATCCACAGGAGTTGCCTGAGCCAAGCAAATTTCGCAAAGCTAGTATACAAAATGAAGATCTTTTGAAGGTAATGTTTGAAAATATGAATAATGATGGTAGTGATCATTTGTCACCAACTGTTGTTCATGTGCCAATTGATCCTGATAACCCTGCTAATGTTATTGCTCTTGATGGAGTAGACAACAATACGAAAGAGAATGATAGCACTCAACCAGGCCAAGAGTCTCCCTCCATTAGAAAAGATAAAAGGCCTAGTCCACTAAGAAATCCTGGCAAGGCCAAGAAAAGTAAGATCGAAGCTGCTTCGTTCTTGCAAGCCCAATTGAAGCGTATAGCAACTGCTATAGAGAAATCTGAGCAAACTTTAGATAAGTTGGCCACCCATGCTGATCCCCCAGGATGTGGCATTGAAGATGTTATGACATTGGTTCATGCATATGGAGCATAGAGTGGGACCAATGAACACTTCATTGCTATAGAATTATTTGTAAAAAAGAGAACAGAGGTAAATATTTTTGACTATGAAAACAGGCGAGGAACGCCTTGAATAGCTTAAAAAGAGAGTATATTTCCTAGTATGGGGGTTAGAAAAATTGTCCATGCTTTCTAGTGTGATGTCCTAATCTTTTGGATGATGACTACCTATATAGTTGTAATGATTATTGAAGACTACCTATGTACTTGTATTGAACTATGAATGCACTCTTGTTGTTTCTTCTCACTTAGTCTATGTACTTGTGATCATTTATAAGTTGTGCATCAAGTACCTTACATGTCTATTCAATTACTTGTGTGTTCAATTTCTGACATGTACTGATGAGTTCTTTTGAAGAATGGGAGCAATGCATCAGATGATGACACTGAGGATTTTTTTTTAATGATGGCAATTTCTGAACAGCAAAAAGCTATGCATTTTTTTGATGCTGCAATATTGGAACCAAATATTTTCTGAAGTTCTAAACAAGGGTGATATTAGGACTTCACGGATTTTTAGGTTTCAATTTGTGATAGAGACATTAGCTACCGAGAGAGAAAGTCACAAGAAGTTCAGATGGATGAGAATATTTTCCATAGCTTGCATCACTTGCTAATCACTAGATATGACCTGCAGTCAACAACTAAGATGTCTAGCCTTAAAGCACTTGCTCTTTTTCTGTGGGTCTGTGGTGGCAATGAATCGCAATGAATCAAATTGACAGTCTCAAAATCGTTTCAAGCATTTAGGAGAAACAAAGTCACAAATTCAAGGAAGTCCTTAAGTGTGTGGTCAGAATGTTAATGGATTTTATCAAGCCCAAAGATCCCAACTTTTTTGAAGTGCATAATAGAATCAGAAGTGACAACAGACTTTGGCCTCACTTCAAAGATTGTATCGGTGTCATCAACAGTACTCATATTCATACTTGTATACCATCAAAGGATCAATTGAAGTACATTGGTAGGTCAGGTTGTCGAACATAAAATGTTATTGTAGTGTGCAATTTTGATATGTGTTTCACATATGTCTCAGCGGGACAATCTGGAGCAATCCATGATACTAGTGTATTATATTATGCCTTGCATATTGATAGAGATGTGTTTCACCATCCTCCACTTGGTAATTATTTCTTAAGCAATGCATCATTTTATTTATGGAATTATATTATGCTAGATCTTTACATTTTCATTTTGACTCATAGGAATATACTATCTCATTGATGCTGGATACCCAAATAGGCTAGGATACTTGGTTCCATACAAAGAAGAGCGATGTCATATTCTTGATTTTCAAAGAGGTGGTGATTCAAAATGGAGTGAAGGAGAAATTCAATCATTTGCACTCATCCTTGATGAATGTGATAGTGTGCTTTTGGAGTTCTAAAAATGAAATGGCAAATCTTGCTTAGAATGTAGAGTTATTTTATTGCTAAGCAAAAGATGATTGTGGTGCCATCTATGGCATTGCACAACTTTATATGTAACCATGCTATAGGAGATGTGTATTTTGCTAAGCGTGATGAAGATCCCAACTATATTCCGACCATACCTACTAGATATGCTAGCTATTCATATTCAAATGCTTCGGATTCATCAACTACTCAATTGAATGAAAGATTAATGGACATCTTTTGTGATGAATTGGCTGCAACATTAGCTAGTTAATCTAGCTAATTAAAATGACTAATGTAATATGGTGCAAATAGTTAATTATGATAACTAATGAAAGATCTTTTGTACTATAGAGCAAACAAATACCTAGCATATCTAGTAGGTATCGCTACAACATTAGCTAGTGAATCTGGTTGTTGCTTATAGTTATTGCCATTGGCTTCAGCTTTACTTGTTTCTTGTAGTTATTACCAATGGTTGTTGCTTGTAGTAAACTAGATCATGGCAAGTTCCCCTCCTAATCTGCACAGCCTGGGCCCCAGCCCTATGCAGCAAGCATCATGATCACAATGCTACAGTATTTATGTCACAAGTGGAAATTGTGTAGCATGCATGAACATTGTGGTTGTGCACTAGTTTTTATGGAATTTAATGATACATGGTGGCAAGGGCAACATGGACATTTCACAAGTTGTGAATGGAGCTACAACTGAGAAGCTGCAATTCATGCCAAACACTGCAAATTTCTAAGTTCCAACTTCTCCCGGAGATGACATCTCTAGAAGCCAGGCTTTCAAAGCCAAAAAATTGAAGTTGGAGCTCGACCAAACATGCCCTAAAAGTGGCTAACCAGTGAAGTGATCCTGACATCCATGCAATAACCCATGCATCTCTCTCTTTTTCTTTCCGTGAACCCATGCATCTTCTATTGGGAAATGATACGGCTTGGATGTCCGGACGCATTGGATGTGAGCCCAATTCACTTCCTCTCTCAAGTCCCTCCTTAACTACAAAGCTAACTAGCTATCCCATATAGCCATACATCCCTATATCTATCTACAGCCACACAACAACATGAGACGAGAGCATCGCTTTGTTTACACCTCTAACCACCATTGCTGCACATCCCTGTGAGCCCTCATCATTCGCCAGTGCCGCTCCACCTGCTTCTCCCTACTATCCCAAAGCCTCTTTCCTCCTCCTTGTAATTCCTCCACCCAACTCCTCCCTCCCTCCTCCACCAGTGAACCAAAGCTCTGGTGAGCTGCCGACGGCTGGAGATTGCCACCTTATACGAACTGTTTAGTGATGTGCTAGATGAACCGAGGCATTGGATCTATACAAAGTAAAGGGATCTGACAAAGGGCCAGTGATGAGCCACCGGGTTGGCCCTGGCCTCACCCAAATCTGGGTTTATCGGTGATGATGTTCTGAGCTACCTATCTCCTCCCCTCCAGCAATATTGATCATTAAAGCTACCAGCATGGCCTCTACCATCGGTAGGCTTTTGTTGTAGATATTTTTTCTCAAGTTGTTGCAGACTTGTTTATCGATTGTTTTATGAACTATTGTACTTTGTTGCAATATGATTTCCTAAAGAAAAATGGCATTCTCCCTTATCTGCCTTCACAACTTGTTGTGCATTTTTTTTTTGCAATTGTTGAAAGAAGCATTTGATTTGTTGTAGGTTTTGAATGATTGTTGCATCATAATTATTTCTTGTTTCAGTAAGGGGGTCAATTTGTTGTACCACTTTGATGCGATTGTTTTAGCTACGATGATGAACTTTTATGATTTTTGTGTCAATTGTTCCATTTTGCTGCAAACATTGTTCTGAAGTGTTGCATACGAAGACCCAAAATGTTGCGTCATATATAACATCATGTATTTGTTTATTTGATACTTATGAGGTAGCATAGAAGCACTACTGTGTATATCCAAACAAGATTGATCATTGGTATATTTTGGTGAGGCCAAGATATCGTTTTTTCAAAATTATCCATTGAGGCTATGCCTATTTGTTGCATATGTTGATAACATTTTATTGTAGCTATTGATCACATTTGTAGTGCATAGTATTCTTAAATGTTGCGACATCTAGGAGGGGACCGTATGATGGTAAAGTTCCCATCAGATGTCTGTGCGCTAGCAACACTCTCTTTTATATTGCAGTTTAGACTAGTTGCAATAGTGTCCACACTACAACACTCTCAAACAACCCAAAATTTTAAAATTTTGAATTTGTTTGAATTTTGCTTGAATTGGGAGTTTTTGCCAAATCTAGAAAGTCTTCAAGACCAAACCGCTTTCCCCTTTTGAAAATGCACTTTCCAAGCTCAAAGGAGCACTCAAGCCACTCTGCCACCACTCCAATTTCCACACCCGTGTGCCAAAGCCGTATTGTGGACACACCACCTTACTGACTTCCCATACCATGCCTTAATGTCGTCGTAGACCCCGCACCACGCCATCCCATCGTCGATCTGCGATGCTGCAAGTAGCGCAGCTAGCCACTAGATACAATTATTAGGATGTGTGTCGATGCAAGATGAAATAGTTGTGGTTTATGCTTTAAGATAATTGAGATCTCATGAAGAAAATTACCCCTCACATGACTTGAAATTAAAAGCAGTAGTATATGCTTTGAAGATATAGAGACATTACCTATTGGGAAACCATTTTGATGTATTGTCCGATCACAAGAGTTTGAAGTATATTTTTACTCAACCAGATCTGAATTTGAGGCAACAAAGATGGTTAGAATTGATCAAGAACTATGACTTGAATATTCAATATCACCCCGGAAAAGCAAATATTGTGGAAGATGCATTGAGCAGAAAAATGTATCATGGCATGGCCACAATGCTAGAGTGCCAACCTCAACTGCAGAAGGAGATGCAACAACTGAACCTAGAGATAGTTGAGCAAGGATTGATAGCAACATTGGAAATACAACCAACCTTAACTGATAACAAATTAAGCTTGCTCAGGGAAAGGATGAAGAAATCTAACTACTTAAAAAGACCATTCAGAAAGAAAATCCATTAGAATTTACCAAAGATGAATAAGGTATAATGAGATTCTGTAGTCGCTGTGTGTTCCAAATAAGGAGTTAAAATAGCTAATCCTAGAGGAAACACATTCATCACCATTTTCTGTACACCCTGGAGGAACAAAGATATATCAAGACTTAAAGAAAAGGTTTTGTGGAGCAACATGAAAAAAGAAATAGCTGAATACATAGCACTTTGTGACGTATGTCAGAAGATTAAAATAGACCATTAGAGACCGTCAGGATTATTACAACCATTGCCAGTTTCAAAATGGAAGTGGGAGGAGATTGGTATGGATTTCATTACTAGATAACCAAGGACAAAGGCTGGATATGATGCCATATGGGTGATGTAGATCAACTAACTGAGGTAGCACACTTCCTACCAATCAAGCAAACCTATGGAAAGAATAAGTTAGCTGAGTTATATTTGAAAAAGATTGTGGTACTACATGGAGTTCCTAAGAAGATTGTCTTAGATAGAGGAGCATAATTCATATCAAAGTTTTGGAGAAAATTACATGATGCAATGGGAACACATTTGTCATTCAGCACAGCATAGCATCCCTAGACCGGTGGACAAACAGAGAGGGTCAACGAGATCTTAGAAGATATGTTAAGATCTTGCACACTCATCTATGGAGCTGCATGGAATATATATTTGACATTTGCAACGTTCACCTACAATAATAGTTACCAAGCTAGTATTGGGATGACACCATTTGAAGCTTTATATGGAAGAAAGTGCATAACACCACTAATTAGATGAAAACCAGAGAACAACAACTCCTCAGACTACAAATTACTCATGATGCTCAAGCTCATATAAAAATTATTAGAAATAAGCTAAATATTGCCTAAAATCGTCACAAGAATATGCAAACAATCGTAGGAATGACTTGACCTTTAAAGTCGGAGATTATGTATATCTTAAGTTACCTCATTTAAGGCAATATGTAGATTTCAAATGAAGGAAAAACTAGCACCAAGATATGTTAGTCCTTACAAGGTTCTGAAGAGAGTGGGAGAAGTGGCATACAAGTTGCAATTGACCCTAGACTTAACTAGAGTACATGATGTATTTCAGGTATCACAAACTTTCAAAGTATCTTACATAACCAATTGAACAAGTACCTCTTGAAGATATAGATCTGCAGAATGATTAAACATACTGGGAAGAGTCTGTACAAATTCTTAAAATTATATAAACAACTAAGGAATGGGGATATCAGGTTTTGTAGAGTTCTTTTGAGAAACCATACTGTAGAAGAAGCAACATGGAAAAGGAATCAGTGAGATTTTCCCAACCTCTGCCCTAGCCCAAGTGAATATCAGGGTTGAGATTCTTTTCAAGGGGTAAGTTGAAACAACCCCAAAATTTTAAATTTTGAATTTATTTGAATTTAGCTTGAATTTGAGAGTTTTTGCCAAATCCAGAAAGTCACAAAGACAAAAAACAATTTCCTCTTTCAAAAATGTGCTTTCCAAGGTCAGAGGTGCACTCAGGCCACTCTGCCACATAAAGTGCACTGCCTCGCTTGCCCATCATCGTCATCTGCACGAAAGTCACATAGTACTTTAGACGTGTCTTCGACAACCAACTAAACAAGTACCTCACCGATCGCTTGTACCATGCCTTAACATCATCATTGACCTCGCACCACACAATCCCATCACTGATCTGCACTGCTACAAGTTAGCGTAGCCAGCCGCTCAACACCTTGCGATTGCCACTGCTCACCGCACCACTTTGCGAGCTCATGCTAGAGAGAAGTGATGCCTCTCATGCCACAAACATGCTCAATAGCTTCACCGCTGCAGCGCAAAATCCATGTGCCCGCTCACTCTGTCGTGCACATGCAAGCATGCTCTCACATTGCTAATAATGCCACCGCCTTTGCTGCCTATTTAGCCGAGCCCCACGACCCCCTCACCTTCTTTGCACACTGCTCCACACCCACTGCCACCCCTTCTTCCTCAACTCCAGCCACACCATGCCGCTTTAGGTAACACCCAAATCACCACTGGTGAGCCCAACCACGATTCCTTGCCTCCCCCTCCATTCAAGTCTAGTTACTTGCGCCCCACCACCACGAAGCTAACCCCTAGCTTCTTGCCTAGCTGTACTGCCTCTAGCTCACCACCATCATGTGTCATTGCTCTACCACCAATGGCCACTGTCGCCAGCCTTCCACAAACCATCCTGAGCAACTCCGACCAACACCACACCCCATCACTCCCTAGATGCTTAAGTCATCACCAATTTGGCAGCATCACCGCTGTAATGCAACTGCACAGTTCCCTTGTTTTGACCAAGCTCCACCGCCTCTAGCTACCTCCATGCCACCTCCGTCCGTGCTAATGTCCAAAATGGATTCCTCTCCCTTCCTAGATGCTCGTTGTACCGCTGTTCACCACTGTCCACTGTCACTATCGCTGAAATCAATGCCACCATTGCCCCTATCTAGGCCTCCAAGGGAGCGAGCTCCAGTTCACTTTGAAGTGAGTTGGGCCACATGCCATGTGGACTTCCAAGGAGAGCTGGCAAAGCTAGCTCAAAGTGAGTTGGGCCACGTGCCATGTGGACTGTCAAGGAGAGCTGACAAAGCTAGCTCGAGCTAGCTCTTGGTTTGGTCGGCCAAACTAGGCCAACCCAATACTGTGCAGCCCAATAGCCCCATCCTACATCCTTGCTATTCACCAAATCCGACCCACTAGGAATAGTATCGAACCGTTATTGTTCACCAAATATTTGTTAAGCTTGTTTATACTTGTTTCTACCGTCTCAAGCTCATCTAACCTATTTTCAACTCCGTTCGACCCAATCAAGCACTGCTTAAACCCTAACCACCCAAACCCTCCTACATTTAAACCTTTTTCCATGTTTTCTCTTTTATTTTGTTTACATTTCTCTTTCTTTCAAGCCCAAACTTATTTCAACCATTTTCCTTTGCAATTGCACATGGATTAATTGAGCAAGTTGCTGAAAGAGTTGATCAAGACACTGAAGAAGTAGACTCAGTCGAAGGCTACAAATAGAAAGGCAAGTCACATATTTTTTATCATATTGATCCTATATTACTTAAGTATCTTGACTTTCATTTACATTAATTATGCACTCTTATTTATATAAAATAATAGTTTTAAATGACATGATGGATAATTAGATCCTACCACCGAAAAGTCTAGTTATATTCTTATAGGCCATATTCACTTTGACAACCTTAGTATAACCTATAATAGTATTTAATCACCATATAGATAGCTAGTAATGGTTGGACAACTAAAATGATTTACATATACTAATATGAACTATTTGGCTCCACGTCGATAGACTTGAAATAAAGTTAAGGGTTGATGTCGAGACCCAAATATGCAAATCCGAACTCTCTGTGTATACTGCACTAGTCTAGGATCATGCTCGCACATAGTGTAAATATAGATGAAATATCGACTATATGCATGACTAATAAAGGAAAAGATAGAAATATTATTAATTATCAGAGTACGACCTTATAGGCAAACTTACAATTAATAGTCAGAAGGGTAAGCTTAGTAAATTAGCAACGAAAAACAGTAATAAGCATGGTAGTTATTTGACATGCCCACATGCAATCGACTGGGAAGTGAAGTCCTAATCTGTGAAGTCGTTGAAATATCCTCTCTAAGGTACGTCCTGATGATATGGTCCCTCCTCTTCAGCTGAGCAACAGTAGGCATAAATCCGTGAGTACATTAGTACTCAGTAAATCATTTGTAACAAACTTGCAATATAGTATGCAAGACTTACCAATGGATGACTAAAAGGTTATTTTACATAAAGCAATAATTTAAAGTAAATACAATAAATAGATTGAAAAAAACTTTAAATAAAATGATAATAAGTAACTAACCAAAGCAATTGAATGAATCACAGGCAAACCAACCGTCCACCCAACGAACCACATGTGAACTAATCATTCACATAACGAACCACCAGTGAACTAACCATTCACTTTCCAAAGTTATCCTAATAAAGTTTTTAGTGAAAACTTTACTCTTCGTGTGAAATCACCGAGCATTGTCTATAACCAGAGATATGGCTATTCGAATAGTTTTACACTCTATAGAGGTTCCACAACTGTACCCACATGATCTGATCATTCTCACATTAAAGAAAATCACAATAATGCCTTTATAATGCTCAACCTCAACTCAATCTCGCCCGCTAGAGTTTCGCATCACACCCTCTTGCATCTCATGTAAATCAGCAACCATGTTCATCACAATGGTGAGATTAAAATTGAAATATCACAAATTAATCAGCCAGATCTATCCCATACTGATATATGGTTTGTACGGTTAAGGCTCATATCAATGGCGTATAAAGTTAAGTCCTTAGATATTACCCAGACGAAGCAAGGCAGCGAGACCGGACGGCAGGCCAAGAGGGATGGAGGCGGCGAATTTGGGACTCACCGGCGGTGAGGGCGGCTCGGAGAACTACGGCAGTCGGCACACCGACAAGGACGGCGAACGGCGGTCGGAGCTAAAGACGGCGACACTCGATAGTGGCGACGGTTGCGTCGAAGGCTCACAGGCGATGTTTTGGCTATAGGGTACGAAGATTAAGAGGGGTAGCACAGATTTGTAGGCACGGATGCCGAGGTATCTAGGACAAACATGGGCATCGGCAGCTGCGACGGAATTCGTGTCGAACACAGCAGCGAGCTCCAGGAAGGAGATGAACAGTGACAGGATTGGCAACGTGTGGCAAAGGGTGAGATTAGACGGTTGGCAGTGGATGACACAGATGAACAATAGCTAAGCCTCCCGATGGTTGACTCGTGGTTAGGAACGAGATCCAGCGACCAGGGTGAAGCTTATTCGGATGGCCAACACGCAGCGTTGAGGGAGATGGAATGTTGAGGCTTAATTAGCCGGGATGAACAATAATGGACTCGACCCATTAATGTTTAAAGATTTTTGAGGATTTTCTATTTTTAGAAATTCAAATAAAATTAAAAGAATTCTAGAAAATAGCAAATAAATCCAAATAATTAACAAAAAAATTTCTTGAGAGACAAGGAACCCAAATAAAATAATTTTAAAAAATATTAATATTTATATTAGTCATATTAAATCTTTTTAATTAATAAAAAATCTAATTTAAGCTTGTATTAAATCCAAATGGTGAATTTTATTTTAAAAGCTTCAAATGAACTCTGAAAATTAGGATGTTACAATTGAGGCTACTTGGTAGGCAACTACTAGATGGTTGGAGCACATGACCGCACCCGAGGATTAAGGCTTTGGTATGGTTTTGATAGTACTATGTTGTGATGCACGTGATATGTGAATGATAGCCTCATCTATGACAAGTATGAACTAAACCCTTATACCAAGTAAAGGACATAGACCTCGCTCAATCACAAGCTTGACTTGTCAGCCTGGCCTAGTACACTGCTCGATTTGATCAAATATCTACAGGAGGAATCGCTATCCCAGGATCTTATGGATGCCCCACGCGATAAGGGTGAGATGGAAATTGGGTTGTTTATGTCACTTACCATTCTTTACATCGGTAAGCCTATTCAATGTTAGGGGCGAATTCCACACTAGCCAGTGGATACCTAATCATTGTTGAATGACTCATACCTACCGAGTAGATACTAGAAAGGAAAGAGTAGTAAAATAGCCTTGTTACCTCACCTCAGTCGTACTTTTTCATGTTGCATGTCATTGAATGACATAGTGAGTTTGATGTATCTTGTGAGTAAAATTGGGCAACTCTGTAGAGCATAATATATAGTATTCAGATACATGCTTTCGGTCAATAGAATTGAATTTAATGGGCGATTCCAACAACAAGGCATAAGTAGGTTTTGAATGGTTTTAAAATGATAAGTATGGCTATTAAATACCCTTTTCTCTTAACAAAACAGTGTTTTGGATTTCAAGTCTATGGACTTTTTGTAGGACTGATAATGCCAATAGAGTGGGAGTGAATGGTGATTCTTAAAATCTTCTCCAACATCCAAAAATCTTTCACTCTACTAGCCAGAGAGCTAAGAAGATCATATTTAACAGCCTAAATTCAAACAACAATCCAAAATAGCATAGTCTTACAAATTCAGCACCTAATCGGTTTGACGCCACTGGAGGTATGGTCTGACCAGTGGGCAGTCCACAAACTGCCGGTCTGATCGGGCCTAGGAGTAGTCTGACCACTCCCCTATTCTCATAGTAGAAAATTAGCCTGGGCCAAAATCACTTTGGTGCAAACATCATAATCTATGTTCAAATGAAGTGAAACCTTACACACATACCTTGCTATAGGTCTTAGGAATCTATTCCATCTAAAGATTGTATGGATCTTGGCCAAACTTTCAACCTTTTTTGAAAACATGCAAGGTTGCACCAAGATAGGGCAAAACACAAAAACTTGATAAAGAACTTGCTCGTGGGTTAAGAACAACCAAGATGGCTCTAGATGAGTTCTCACATATCACACCAAGCAAAACCACCCAAAGATTCGAACCCAAATGCCTCGGATCAAGATTTTTTAAGAAGGGCTCCACATCAAATAAGAACCAAACAACTTCAAAATCTTACAAATCATAGTGCCTAGATATATCCAACTACCAAAATACCATCACCTTGATCTGGTTTTCTCCTTTCCTTACAAGCAATCATCATACTTACATGTGTAGGTGCACCAATATCCTGTCACACATCAACAAGTCTCTATTGCTTTGGTTTCTACCGGATCACACTTCACTTGGACCGATCAAGCCACTTGATCTAACCTGCCACTCGAACCTTTCTTCAATATTCCTTGCCTTTCTTATGCAATACTTGAGCTCAACCATCTCACTAGCATCCTTGACCGTTCTAAACCTTGGCTCTTCCATAAGCGTAATATCAGTCCTTATCATTGACTATAGTTGATTACAAGTTTCTCTACACATCAAAAGACTAAGAAATCATTTTTGGGCATAAGTTATTCATAACTTATCCCACATTAGCTCAAACATGCTTCATGCAATATGAATGCACTCACCTAAGACACTAACCTACTTGCTTAATCATTATCAGAAGGAAGTTGGAAGGATATCGATGAAACTTTTGAGATAGATTTCGGTGACTCCCTAGAAGGTGATGACTACTGGTTCTAAGTCTCGACCACACTCAAGCATGCCTGTGGTTTAGGGAGATCTTTTGTCTTGTATCATAAACTTTGGATTTAGATGCTCTTAATAATGTAAAGCTTAGCTACTAAACCATACTCTTTTGTAATCAAAGTTTGGCTTTTATGATTAAATTTTGAGCAAACTTGATGTACACTCCTTTTCACTTCACAACTGAAATTTCTGGAATGGATCTCACACGATCGATGAATAAATCTTGTGTGCTTCTACGCAACTGCACGGCAAGTTAATGTTATTACGATGTCGAGGGTGCTCATTTGAGCTTAAAGTTTAAGCCTTTGGATTATTTGACATTGTTTGATATTTTTTTTTTTGCACTGTAGCTATTGTTAGCTTTTTTAGTGTAATTAAATTTTTTAAAAAAGAAAAAAAAGGTTACGTTATCACGAATAATCGAAAGGAATAAGGTTACGTTATCACGAATAAGAGAAAAAACAAAAGGAAAAAAAGCATAAAAAACAAAAAACTAGAAAAAACAAAATTAACAAGTTAGAAGGTAAAAGCTAAAAGCTAAAACTCAAATAAGTACAGCCGAAATTTCATTAGTATAGATGATTTGATTCTATGGATTGGAAGTCGCTATAGTGGTGGGTAGGGCAATATAGGTGAAATGGCCCGAAACATTTTTTTGCAGAACACCCCATTGTCCATTGGAATTTACGTAATAGTCCAATAATAGTGCAAAAGTTTTTATAGGAATGATGACGTAAAATATAGAGTACATAACCTAACAACAAAATAGCCATGGCTTCACTACTTATGTACTTTTTCTGTTCAAGTTTGTAAAGCGTATTTTTTAATGATGTTGTCTATAAATATAGAATATATTTCATGTTCTAATACAAAATTAATGTGATGTTTCCTCTATACCCCTAATAAATATTTATTTTCTTTTCTTTTCATATATATATTGAATATAGTATTTAGAGATAACTATTAGAATCAGTCTAGTTATTTTTAATATCTCATTGATTAACCTTGGCCGGAGAGAGTAGTATTGTACACTGGTTAACCTCTACCGGCCCCTTTCTCTTCGATTCTCTCCTCGTCGGACTCCCGTTATATTCACCGCGGTGTAAACGTCAACCTTAGCGAATTTATGATGCCGTCCCCTGGTGGCCACTGGTGTGTCACGATATAATGAGAAATTGACAAGAAAATAACAGAAGTGGATGAAAGGGGTAATTAGATGGTAAAACGATGTGTGGAGTGTTACAAAAAAAAAAAACTAAAATGACTTGCAGGAGGTAACTGACTAAGGACTTCTGGGAATTTTTGGTTTTGTCCATCCTTATGTCTATGGAATATTGGTACAAGTAACAGATATCAGAATATGTTATGGTTCAAGTTTTATATCGCTGCAAGTATTTGTTGTGATTTCGTAAGTCTAGAGCTTGCGATTAGTCTCTATTGCAATGGAACTACCAAAAGTTTAGGTTATTAAATAGAAGACGCATTTTGTTGTTGAGCGGTGCGGATTGCAGGCCGGTGGCGAGACGATGCAGCAGCGCCGATTTGAGTCAGAGGGTGTACAGTGACGATCACAATAGCCAAGATAGATTTTGGGGCGGCAGCGGGTAGAGGAAGAGGAGGAAGCGCCAAGGTATGTATAATAATTTATCTTTTAAAATTATTTTTAAAATTTTGATCTTATCTAAAGATAGTGTTAAAGATAATCTCTTTAATAGTAAATTATTTCTCTAACTATTTTATATTATTTTCACCATTACTTTCTTTCTTATACTCTATTACTATTTACATTGATTTATAAATTTAAGTCATCTTTTGTATAAGAGACAGTATATTATATTTTCTCATCTCTCCTCTCTTTTATATAGTATTTTACTTATTTAATATAGCTAAAAGACATAGTGATACTATTAAAGACACCCTTAGAGGCCGTAGGGATGTTGGAGTTGGGATTGTGGGGGAAGCATCCACAGGTTTAACATTATTTTAGCGGTCACACGGATAAATATTTTCACTGACATGCACATAATTTTTAGGGGAGGGTGCGCAACTTTCGCTTTCATTCGCTGTGCCTGTCTGATCGGTTCTGGGAGGGTGTGATTACTAATAAGGGAGACGTGTTGCCTTTGGGGCCACGTGGATGGGTGATGCATTTGCTTGGGTCTTAATACCCTGACAGCAACTTGATAGATCTATATTGTGCCATGCATGACGGTCATTTCAGCGTTGTCTTCTTGTCCGCCAATTGTTCAGCAAGTGCAGCTCCTGTGATAAGGTCATTTTTTTAGCACATATATACATGATTAAAAAAGTTCCAACTCAAATTTAATTGTTTTAGACATCATGCCTGAGGATATGCCTTCAAAATAAAAGGGGTCATCTATCTGTAAGGTTACTAAAATTTTATTAATCATAAGTCACATTTTTAATCATTAGATCGATATCTAATTACATGGCACATCAATCTCTATATAAATCCAACATTCACAAAATTTGACTTAAGAAAAAAAATTAGGCAGCTTACAAATAGCATAATTGCTAAAATAGTATATAATAGTGTTGCCGCCGAAATCTGGCCAAATTTGGACGTCAACACGGAGAAACTCATTCATCATCACTGCACTTTTTTTGAAATGGGATGAATCGAGAGGAAGAAAGCAGGGTAAAATTGTCACTTTATCCCCAATAATAGTATTCTTAAAGCAACCTTTTGAATTTTGAACTCTGCAGTGACATATATCTCTGAATAGGGCATTACAATTGGCCTATGTCCAAATTCCCCATAAAAAAACGTGTGTGGGAACAGGAGATTAGTTTCTTTCAAAAGAAAACTGTAATAAGTTTTAGGGCATGTGGTTGCTTTCCAAACTTTGCCATGCCTTTGTGCTACAAGGGTGGCCACTTGACAAAAATTGGCTAGAAGATAAGTTTATGATAGGTGGGATAAGGGGCTAAGAAAGTATGGCACATCACAACTGTGATTCAGAACCAAACATTTACTAAGAAAAATCAAACTTGGCTAATTTGGTTGTGGCAAAGTTTGGCACAAACCAAACAAGCCCTTAAGTTCATGTGCCTTCCTATTTTTGTCTCTCTGTTTATTTGTGTTTCTCTTTTTCTCCGATGTATGACGTTTTATATTTTTTTCACTTCTGAAATTTCTCAATATATCAGAAAGCAGTTGAACTGTATATCTAAAATGTACCCTTTTGTACTGTTAGTATTATCAACTTATATGCAAAAAAAACCATATTTATGTATGAGATTATTTAGGGTCTGTTTGGATATGCAATTTGGATTTGAATCCTTAGGAACTAAATTTCAAAAACTACGAACGAAATCATCCTCATCCAACCACCCCTTTACTTTAAAAGGAAGAATCTGTTGGATTATTTGAACGAACTAATTATTTTCATCATAATAGTCATGTGTCCATACGTTACAACAGAATCCATTGGATACGTAGAAAATCATGCTACAGAGAAGTGCTACTTTGATCGGTTGAGAAGTTGAAAGTAGTGATAAATGGAAGGAATAGGACGGTTAGAGGAGAATGGATGAACGACTACTAACTCGTTCTTTTATAATAGTAATGATAAACCACATTTAATCTATAGGGTGGTTTCTTTTTGAAAGATTATTTGGATAGATGAGGATTAGAACCAATCTCTTTAATTTGGTCGTGATTTTTGTTCAATTTCCCAGCCAATCCCTTCGGCAACCTCTTTTGACCTTTACTAATTATTTTTATTTTTTTAAAGAAACATTTGACTTAATTGATAAGTTTTTGTAAGAATTTAAACCAAAAGAGTGGTTTACACTCGACACAATGCACAGTACCACTATTCTTATGCGCACATATTCGCCGTTGACAGGGCAAATTGCAGCATCAAACCGAAGGGACTCCATCGATGGCTGTCATCCAAAGGACACGGTCACACGGCCAATAGATCATTGGAAGATTTTTTTTTTCTTATTTAGTGGATGACGTTAGGTACGGCTACGGGTGATGGGAATCTCCTGTTCCTTTGTGATGGCATCTTGTATTGGAGTACACCTCATCAAACCCTGCTTGTTGGACGATATAATTTTTTTCTAATTTATGATTTTTTAAATAAATAAATAGGATAGTTCCTTTGTTGTATTTTTAAAGTAGTTTATAGGATAATTTCACAAAGTGACTTATCGGTATTTGATATGTTTGTACAATCGCTCATAATAAAGATAAAAATTGTAGGAGCTATAAACCATAGTAAAAAAAAAACCTACCCTTTTTCCTGCTTGGTGTACTATTCTGCGTTACCCACTTCCTCATTTTCTTTGCCTGATTTGCTTTGTTGCTTCTTGCCTTCTCGTCGACATAACAGGACTGTTGGCTTGGAAAGGTGATGCAAGACAAAGCACTTTGCTGTGGACTAATGGAGGGGACACTGGAAACAAGCTGGTACCTTCCTTGCCCTAATTGGTTGTGCAGTGGCGGCTGAGTAGAATTGTTTGTACATTTAGGATCACATATACAAGATTTTTTTTTGCGCAGTCAATTCCTGCAAAAAAAAAAGAACTTTTGTATTAGAATGAACTTTTCAATTATTTCTTACATGCATTAAATGTTTTCGGGAAAAAAAACATGGGGGATCAATTAACCCACTATGTTTGGATCTATTTTCAGAAAATAGGTTTGGCTAGAAATTTTAGGAAAACAAATTTTACTTTATTAATCTGTAAGGATGGGTTTATACAAGTCACTACGTGGGCTCCGCCACTGTTGCGTGTAGATGTGTGTGTGTCTAGCACTACATGAAAGATCAATTTGCTGGTTTCTACAAAACCTTCCAAACAAAGCGCAGCTTGTGATTAACAAATTAATTTTCTGATGTGCTAGTGATGGAAGTGTGCTAGTGATGGAAGTCTGGAAGAGAGTGGCAACTTGATGGTATAGGATGACTCCTTTTCGGCTGTGGTTTGTAGCTTATGGATACGATTGATAACTTTTTGTTCAACATGAGCACTTGTGTAAATGAACCGAATATCAATAAGTTGATACGTCGCTTTAAAATGATAATAGAAAAGCTATTTCGTTTATTTATCTAAGAGAAGTCATAAATTATAAACTGAAAAGAACATATTATAGTAATAGTGGTACCAAGAAGCGACAGGGAAGCTGATAGGGACCAGTACTGCATGCTGAGCATTTATAGAAGCAATTAGAAAACAGATGATGATCAGTCCCCACATGCCATGCCACGGCTTGCGCAAGATTGTTTAACGCAGTATCTTGCTTTTTAAATGTAATTTGCAAGATCCAATCAAACAAGTAAGCTTCGAGCTCTCAGCAAATTTTTAGAGCGAGAGAACGATTGGCAAGTATAATCGTATGCGCTGACTCGAACCATTTGGATCGATGTAAACGCAGCTTGAGAGCTTTCATATATGCGTGGCCTCATTGGGTACCCAACATTCCAGCCTTTGCCTCTGAGTAGGCTTTTGTTTTTTATTTTTCTCTCTGCTAAAAAAGAAAGAGATTGTATTTTCTTTATTTCCTTCTCTCGAGAGAGTGCATAGTAGAGGATTTTTTTATTATTTAATCCTTTTTTAAAATTATGTTAAAGTTAATCCTCAAGAATTTTATTTTCAATTCTGACCCCTTTAATCACGCCACCTCCCGTGGCGTAACCAAAATGTTCTGTCACGCCACTTAGTTTGGCGTGACAAAACATGCCACACAAGCCCTCGTCCACCTGCCATGCCAGCGTAGAGGCTTGCGGGGTAGTAGTCACACCAAATTGCAGTTGGTTTATAAATTATGAATTGAGTTAATAGTTGAATTTAGTTCGGACTTGATTTGTGAATTTAGAACCTTAGAATTTGGTAGTAGGGCCCACCGTGTTTCGCTTTTGTATTCATAATTGTAGTTGGTTTATAAATTATAAATCGAGTTAATGGTTGAATTTAGTTCGAACTTGATTTATGAATTTAGAATCTTAGAATTTGGTGGTAAGATAGTAATAAAGAGACTTCCTTTTAAAATATCAAAAATAATTGAAGTTACGGTGATACATAACGCCATGTATATATAACATTTAACAATCCATAACTTAAAAATAGAGAATATATCTGTGAACCAAATATGACACCATCCTTTTAACTGAGTGTAAATACATATATGGATTGATACTCTTTTTGTGGATTGATAACCTGTGACACTTCAGCGTATATATCCATCATAAACACTCGCACAATATTTCCAAGCCTTGTCCCAAAAGTGATACATACTGCATCATGAAAAAATAACTACTATGTGGACTGTGTGGTACAACATGAGGCACAAGGATGGACATATGCTAGACAGTACCGCTGATGAAAGATGGGTATATATTTCATACCTACTTTGAGAACTCATTTTTTTTATGTTGTTGAATGCCTTGCTACGCAAAGAATTGAATGCGAAAAAACGACGAGATTTGATATTGTAAATTAAAATAGACTTCACAATAGAGTTGGGAATAACACAATGCACAAGGTTTGGTTACATGCATAAGAAACAACATCATGCACGATACAACAAACCGAAGTACTCTTATGATACATATGCGCCTTTTTGGAATAAAAATAAATTCGATCTTCGGAGAACTAGTGTGGAACAGCCCAACCTACTGCGTGGACCAAGGCCATTTTCCTTTTCTTGCGAGCACGGTATTGAACTCCTCGATGGCCTCTTTGGCCTTGGCAGTTATTTTTCTCATTTTTCTCACGCTTCCTCTCACGAGCCTCGCGTTCCCTGCACGTGCACACCTTGATATGAGCTTTCGTCTTGCGATGTATACACTCGGTTTGCTCATTGTTGTGGCGCTCCTCCTCCCGGATCTCACAAGACATTTTGACATCCCACTCCTCGTAAGTCGAGAGTCCGCTGGTCATGTGGGTGGATCCTTAGGTCGATCTACTTGCGATAGACACATAGCAGTTCTAGGGACTACGGGTAGACAGGAGAGATAGTTAGTGTGTACTTTGAAAGAGAAATAGTAAGGGAACATACTATAACTAGTCTTTACCATATGCCAATAGCTGCTTGTGTCCCAACAATAGTCGGGATAGTCACAGAAGTAGTTCGTGTAACCCTAGTAATGCATGCCTAGGCTGAGCCGTTACTTAGAATTGAAGAACTTGCATGGGTCCTTGCACCACCAGAGGGGTGATGTCTCTCCCTCGGACGGGTGTTGCAGCGAATGCTCGGTTGGAATGTTCAAGACAGGGTTGCTACTACGGGGGGCGTCATTACAAGGAGTTGATTTCCTGGCATGCTCCGCTTGTTCATCGCGGACCGCAGCAGCCCTTACTTGCTCATTACGGGCCGCAGCAGCTCTTACTAGTTCACGAGTGTCCTCCCATTGATTCATCATATTGTCCCATTGTTTCTTCTGCCTCTTGTCCATCTTAACGTGGTGAAGCAATATTGGTGTAGTATTTGGTTTGGTTATGTAGTGTTCTCTTCTAGATCTCTTTCATCTCCTTTTATAAGCCAAACGGTTAGAATGGTGTGGTAAATTTCACATGAGTACCCTACGAGATAGAGTGTTGCCTTGTCTTTATGAAAAGTTGGTGGCAATGCAAAGTATTGTCACATCTTACATTATAGAGAACTATCACGTCCTACTTTTGATGAGGGGGTTTTGGCCCGATCTTTCGATGAGAATAATAACTTTGATTGATTGATATGACATTGACGATGATGCTACTTTACCGAAATGACCAAATCCATCCAACAATCGCTACACCACATCCTGATCGATATCAATCGTGCCAAGAACGCAGTTGACTTGAACACGAGGTTCAATTCCTACGAGTAATCGAAGAACAAGCAAGAACAAGATAAAGAGCAATCTGAATATCGTAAATATGAATAAAGAACACAAAGGGTTGAGGCCTACAATTGTAGTTGTTAGTCTAGTCGACACAAAAATATACGATGAAGTTTCACGGTGGAAAACTAATCTACACAAACCTGTGTTATATGCCAATTGAGTCTCTATTTATAGGGGCACGTAGGCTCTTACTTATGGAAAGTTTTCAACACTTGGAAAGTAATCAAATCATATCTGATTCTATCTCTGTTTCCAAAACCAAAAGATCGTTTTGATGATTCCGACACGCAGAAAAGAAATTTTGGTATGAGGCTAGATCCATTGGAAAGAGGGCAAGATAAATTTTCTATGCTGTACTTACACATTTCAAACAGACTCTTGATGCAAATTCTATGAGCATTTAAAGTCGGTCCTATCAGGCTAAATTAGCGTTGAATTGTTTTAGTAATTGTGTGCATACAGAAGAAATTTTGAGGTGAGGCTAGATGCATAGGAAAGTGGACAAGCTCTTCTTTCTATACTATACTCGCATACCTTAAACGGAGTTCGTATACAAAAGTTATACATATTTGAAGTTGGACCCATTAGGTGTAGGATCAAAGATGACCGACTAGAGGGGGGTGAATAGGAGGTTTTAAAATTCTTAACTAAAATAAACAATCAATGTCTAGATGATAACTAAGCAATCAATTAGGTGATGAGCAATTATACACAATATCAAGATTCTAGGCAATTAACAATAAGTACTAATGAGCAAGGTCAAATACTATAAAGAACAAGAGACAATCACAATGACACTTGATGTTTTTACCGTGGTATCGGAAACTTGTCGGTTTCCATTAATCCACGTTGAGGTTAGCCCGAACTAATCGGACCGGCTCCACGAATTAAGCCGAAACACCTCGATCATTCTTGGTAGCTCTTCCTCCGCTCCGGATATGGCGAGCTCCCCACCACTCACAAACTTGCCCGGGCTTCTTCACAAACTTCCTTGAAGAAATCACCGGCAATCGATCTTCCCGCCGTCTAGGTGCCGGCAAGCACCAAGAGAATAGACCTCGATTTCACTTGACGGCTCTTAAGTGCACAATGGATCAACACGAATTGAATGCACTCGAAAATCTCTCCACTAGCTCAAAATGAATGCTCAAGAGTGCTAAGAGAGTGGAGTAAATGCTCTAGGGCTCAAATGAGTTCAATGAACATCAGCAACCTGCCCAAGTGCAGGTGGAGGAGTATTTATAGCTTCACCAACCAAAACTAGACGTTGGATAAAATTAACCCTGAAAAATCAGGGAAATCGGTACTACCGCCGTTGAAAGTGCGGTACTACCGATTTTTTACTGTAGCAAACAGTAACGGCTATGTCAGGCGGTCAGAACTAGCCGTTGGATTTTAGTGCGGTACTACCGCCGTTGAAAGTGCGGTACTACCGCACTGCGGATGTACCACCGTGCATAAATCGGTCCTACCGATTTCTTTGCGGCTAAGTTCTTCTTGGGGATCTTTCTGGAAAAAATATTCCGTCGATCGGTACTACCGATTTGTTTTAGGTGAAGTCCCCAAGAGGATACTCTTCTGGAAAAATCATTCCGACGATCGGTACAACCGGTGAATCATGCGGTACTACCGCAGTGCGGTACTACCGCCATTAATATTTCGGTACTACCGATTTTTTAGTGGCTGAGTCCCCAAGGAGATGCTTTCTTGAAAAAACGTACCGCAAATAAATCGGTACTACCGTCTTGCGGTAGTACCGCAGTTTATATGCCGATACTACCGCACTGCGGTAGTACCGCTGGAAGGTGCGATGCTACCGATTTTCCTGAGAAAGCACAATGAGTTTTCAAACACATTTTCAAATGCATGTATGATTCTAGATTGATCCTGTGTGCACCCAAACACGCTATCAAGCTACTTTCAATGATCCCTCTTAATAGTACGGCATCTAACCTATAATCCGGTCTTCTACTTTTTCTCCTAAGACCGGTAAACCGAAAAGAGATCCTAAATTTTATGTACCTCAATCTTGATACTTCTTGAGCTTCAAATTTCCTTTGTAGCTTGTTCTTCACTTTTGTACATATGAGACTTCAGCTATACATTCTCAACACACATGTTAGTCCCATATTCTTAATTTGTCATTAATTACCAAAACCCTAAATTAGGGGCCTAGATGCTTTCATTAGGTTAAATCCAAATTGATCTAGAGGCTGAATTTGATTCCAAAATATGTCCCACTTGAACTCTTGCTTGAATTAATTCAAAAGTAATGTGGTAACCTTAAGTAAGAGTTGGAGAAGGCGTTGACTTGATCTTGATATATTGATCGGCTTTCCTTTAGGTGGACCCCAACCACGAGCACGTAGCATTGATGCAATCCTTCTTGTATAGCTGTACAAATATATTTTTTCATCTTTAAATAGCATCATATTCTCATTTAAAATAAATTGAAATCAAAAAAATGAATTCACCTTTTATTTATTTTTAGGAACTATAGTCGTATACGTTTGTGGCGTGGTCACATCAACTTTGTAGAACACTATCTTTTTTATCTGAAAAGCTGAGGAGGTAAGTGATGTTGAGTCGATCTAAAAGGCTGGCGAGGCAGAGTGTTATCACTGCACAAAGCTACCTCCTTTGGTTTTGTCACTGTGCAAAGTTATCCCGTCTGATCTTGTCATTACACAAAGCTACACCCTTTGGTCTTGTCACTATACAAAGTTGTCCCGTCTGGTCTTGTCACTATGCAAAACTGCCCCGTATAGTCTTATTACTGCATAAAGCTGCACCCTTCGGTTTTGTCATTGTGCAAAACTGCCCTGTGTGGCCTTGTTATTATGCAAAGCTGTCTCATCTGGTCTTCTTAGTGCGCAAAGCTGCCCTATTTGATCTTGCCACTACGCAAAGTTGCACCATCTGGTCCTGTCACTATGTAAAGCTACCCCGTCTGGTCTTATCAGTGTACAAAACTGCCCCATCTAGTCTTGCGACCGAACAAAACTATAGTCTTTTGTCTTGTCATTGCTCAAAGCTGCCCCATCTGATCTTGTCGTTGCGCAAAGCTGCCCTGTCTTGTCTTGTTATTGCTCAAAGCTACTTCATTTGCTATAAAATGCATGCCCCACCCCGTGAAAGTAAGAGCACTCGACCTGTCAAATGTATGAAAAAACTAACTTCTTCGTCGTACAGTAACAAATCATGGCAGACGCCAAGGGGACAGTCGGAGCGTGGTCGCCAAAGAAAGATCTTCCCCTAGAAAGTAGGGAGGTGTAACACCCCATTTCTAAAACCTAGCAAAAATGTCATTTGACAAACTTGTGTTAATGAAAAAGGCTTACTCCTAGTTTAATGGTTCTTGGTGTTTTCCAAAAAGAAAAGTTCAAAGTTTGCAAAAGTAAATTAAAACAAAAACCTTGTTTTATCTTCAATCAAGCATTTCAAATTAACCTGTTAAAAATCTAGAATTAAACTGTTGCTTCAAGAAAACTTAGAAGGAGGCTTGAGTTAAATTTCTAAGAGAAGAAAGAGAGGAGCAACAGCTGCAAATGAGTTGGAGCCCCCTTCGGTTTTCCTGGTCGCCCATTTCTTCTTCCCTCAATCCTGGCCGTCCAACTCTTTCTTTCCTCTCCCCTTCTTGTCCTGGTTGCAGCGTCTCCCCTCCTGCCCAGACCGTGACGCCGCTGGCCCCCTCCGCCCAAATCCACGCCGGGAGCTGCTGCGACGCCGACGCCCTCGCCTTCAGCACCACCCTCTCCTTCAGCGCCCGACAGCAGTGGACCTTGGACACGCCACCCCGCCCCTTTCTTTTCAGCACCGTCCGGCGGCTCTCGCCGCTCGCCGTCCCCCACCGAGCTGCGCCGCCGTAGTCCTTCGCGGGCCCCAATAGTCCTGTCGGCCGTAGCTCCCTTTGCCTTCTGTGCCGTGCCCGCACTGTGGCCGCACGACGGTGATGCATCCGCGCGCACGGCGCCATGTCGCCTTGCCCCCTCCCCTCGATGCCTCACTCTTCCCGGGCCTCTATAAAAGGTGTCAAAGCATCCATGGCCAACTCCACCAAAACATACCTGAAGTTTCCCCTCACCGCCTCCTTCGTAGCAGGTGCTCCACCGGGCTTCCCTCGCCGCCGGCGCAAATCGGTGGACGACAGGGGCTTCTTGACCCACCAGCGAACTCACCTTCCCCTCCTCCCTCTCCTGGCCGGGCTAATCGTTGCCCTCTTGTCCTGCAGGCCGCCGGTGGCACCTTCTTCACCCACACCGGCGTCGGGATCCCCTCGGTGGACCGCAGTGCCACCAGTCGATTCACCGCGCGTGGAGCAGCCCGAGGACCCCGCAAGCACAATCCCTACCCCGCCAGGCTCCGGCTCCCATCCCATCAAGCCGCCGTCTCCCTCTTCGCCACGAGCTCGCTCACGCCGTCGGCCCGCCCTGCTCCACCTCGGCCACCATTAGCACCCCAGGTGAGCTCAAGGTACCCCATGGAAGCTCCCCCGTCGCGGAATCGAGCTCCAACAGCCCGACACGCCGGCGCCCTTGCTCCCCTGTCTCGGCCGTCGCCTAGCTCGCCGCTCGCCGCCAGCTCGCCCGCCGACTTCTCCTCGAGGCTCGCTGCCGCAGCAGCCCTCAGCCGACGACGGCGCGACGCCGCCGTGGCCTCCCCGCCGCCGGCCAGCTCCACCTCCCTCACGGCCGGAATGGGTAGAGGAGAGAGGAGAGGATTTGTGTTTTCCTCTCATGCCAGGATAACCGAAGGGGTTATAAAAGCAATCCGGCCCCTACTTGATTTCCTCTCGGGCCCCACCTGTCGGCAGCCCCCTCCCTCTCTCCCCTCTTAATTTCTGAATTTTCAGGATTTCAAGATTTTGAAAAGCTATAGTTTCATAACCATAATACCAAAATTAACGAAACCAGTTTCTAAATTTTTTATAAAATCAAGACCTATCTATTGGTTCTGTTTCGGTTCAGTTTAGAGTTCATTTGAGTTTTGCTTATTTGTTTTGGTATTTATTCCGTGCTCGCTCTTTGTTGTTTTTCCGGTTCTCCCGCCCGAGTAGAGTTCGAGGACGTGAACGAGCCCCAGCTCGAAGCAGCACCAGACCCCCAAGCTTTTGATCCAGGTGAGTCAACACTTGACCATGTTGAATTCCTATGTTTTAAATGAATTATGTTGTGTTAAAGTATTCAAATTGCATGCGTTATTTTATGTATAATAGTTTACCGATTTTCCTTAGTTAATGGACCACCTTGCTTTATTAGCACTATGTAGCTACTCCACTCCTTGAAATCATCGGTACCCCTACCATTGTCGCCTTAGGTAATACTAATAAATAAAATTTACAAGATAAGCTACGTTATTAATTGCCAGGCAAGTCCAACAAGTTCTCAGGACATTAGCATGCCCTGATCATATTCTTTTCAACGAATAAGTTGTTTTGGGGCAATCATGGGATGTATATGATTGGTAGTTTGTATACAGATTATCTTATGCTTCTCAAAACCCTACAACTTGCTCCCCTGTCCGGGCGGATGGTAAGGGTGGATGGTGGAGGTAACAATCGGGTTGCGGAAGCCCGTCTGGACAATTTAAGGACTTAATCCTGTGTCGGCCTCTCCATGTAAAACAGTACAAACCACAAGCCGGCAAACTGTAGGTATGACTAAATAATTTGCATTCGCCAGTAAAGGGGAGCACTTCAGGGGAACCCATGATTTTCATTGCTGGACGCAAAAACCGTCTTGGATGGATCATGTCGCCGGATAGAGGCGGGCGCAAGAGGTGGTCTAGCTGGGGCCCAAAGGGGTTTTCTCAGACGAAACCTTAGCGAGTGCTAGTCTTTACTAGATGCATTGTAAAGGTCATGTGATCGCCCGGTTGACCTGCATGTCTAAGGAAACGTGCACGGAGTTTAACGATTGGGTTATCTCTTGTGGGTAAAGATGTACCACTCTGCAGAGTCTAAAACTCTTCGAATAGCCGCGCTCGCGGTCAAGAGCAGACATGGAAACTTACTCGAGTTAGTTCTATTTACAAAAATCTCTTGGGGTGGGAACCAAAAAACTAAGTGGAGGGAAGTACTCCACTTTGTTGGATTTTTCCTGGAGGGACGTACTCCACAATTAGTAGTTAGGGTGGATGTAGCCCAGTAGTCAAAAACTAGCATTGGTGGGTGGAACCATGAAATCGGTGGATGGAACCATCTACAATATACTTATTGCACATTTACAAACACTTTTGCATTAGCACAAATCTGCTAAGTCATAGGGTTTTAATTACGTATTTGTCCAATATTTCTTTGTGCAACTAAAATAAACCCCAGCCATATGTTGTCAAGCCATGCATCTTATACTATTGCATTCTGTGTGTTGGCTCGCGGAGCACGTTGATTTGTGCTCACCCTTGCTCTTCAACCCCCATATTCAGAAGCTGCAAACCAGGAGCACTACGCCTACTGTGTGGACCAGGATGCCGAAGGGAATGATGACGGTGGATATTAGAATAGGCATCGGTAGCTTTGCCGCTTGTTTCAGTCCGGTTGACCAGGCTAGCTTTGGCGGGTGCCTCCGTTATTAATCAGGTCTCTGGTTAATAGCGATGGTACCCGAGTAGGCTCAGTCACTTGCCTGTGGCGAGTTGTGCCCCTACGCTTATGTACGTTTCCGCTTCCGCTCTTTATGTATCGTAAGACAATTGGCATTCGACGCCCCATCAGAACCTCGGCCCGACGTGGTCTATTTTAAACTCTGGTATTGTAATGTATGGTTTTGTCTGTATGAAATGATGCAGCATTGTATATGTGAGCACTATCTACTGATCCAGGGAATAGTGCAATTTTTTCACAGAGGATTCCAGGTTAGTAAACTTGGGGTCCGACAGAGCTGGTATCAGAGCATACGACTGTAGAAACCTTAGCTAGACCGGTCACGGCATTAGGACCTGGAGACTATTTGCAAAGAATTATGAAAAACTTTTACAAAATATAGCATAATACCGCTTTACTTAACTCTCTTATTTCAATAACTCACCTGAACTTTCTTTTGTATTTTATTCTCACCTATTGTTGTTCAAAATTTTAGATGGCCGGAGCACCACCAGCTGGTCCGTGGGATCACCTCTCCCATGGGGAAGGTGAAGGGGGGTTCGTCGAGATCTTGCGGCAGCTGCTTCAGCACCTTGGGTACCGCCGCCAGCCCGTTTTTAAGGGCAGGAGAGTCTGCATCCAGGAGACGGACTTGTGGACCATGAAGGTCTTCATCTACGCACGGGGTGGTGACAGGGAGCTCCGCTCCCACACTATCCATGCTGAACCTCCGCGGATGTGCCTCGCCGACGCCATCCAGGATGCGGCACGCCTCGCTGCAGCCCACCTGTGCCAAATGTACGAGGGGAGGCTGCGACAGTCGCCCTTCGCCCACTTCCCTCGCATCCGCCAGGGGCAGTTTCTCCCAGATCGCCTCGACACCAGGGTGGACGACCCCCAGCTATCGCACCAGATCCAGCTGACGCAGGCGTTGTCGATCACCTACGCCTTCGCCCTGCAGGAGATTGGGCATCTGCGCATTCTCCTAACCACGAGCCTGCAGCACTCGGACACCCTCAGCACCCAGCTCAACCGCTACCAGATCGCCCTCCAGGTGGCAGAGCGCGGGAGGCTCGCCGCCGAGGCCGGGCTTGAACACCTTCAAGCCAGGGCGGCCTACCCTCTACGATGTCGGCTCAAAGACCAGCTCCTGCACACTGTCGCTCCAAAGACTGGGCGTCGGCCAAAGACTAACACCGGCCTCCCCGCACGGTGCAGCCCCACACCAAGTCGGCACCCAAAGACCAGATTGGGTCCAAAGACGAGTGTCCGCTCCGGCTCTGTAACATCCCAAAATTTTGTTCCTTCATTGAAAATTTAATCTGGAGTTTATTGGATTTTCTAGAGTTATGTTAAAGTCCTGGTTTGAGAAAAATTATAAACTTTAATTTATAAAAGGCAAAAATGAATTTATTGCATTGCTGGATGTTAAAACAAATGTATTTCAGCTTCCTTAAGTCAAATGTGAGATTATATTAATTTTTCTAGATTTTAGAAGGAATTAAAAACCTTCCCTTTTCAATCAAATTGTACCTTTGCAAATTATACTTTTTAAAATGAGTGGGACATATTTTTTATTAAGTCTAGAATAGCTCCAGATAGTTCTCTGAATTTTTCTGGATTTTTCAAAATTTATTTGGTATTTTTCTGAGTTTTCTAAAGCTTAGTAGCATTTCTGGAAAATCAAAAAGAAAGAAAATCCCAAAATCCTCCCGGCGCTGTGTCAACCATCGGCGTCCCCTCCGCCCGCCGGATTCCCCTCACCGTCCGATCTAACTTAAACCCTCTCCCGCCTTCCTCCTCTCGCGTGCGACGCGTGTCGCGCATCGGACCGCTCCACTCCGCGCCGGATTTAATCCTCGCCGCCGCGCCACTTACCGCTTCACCGCTCCCTCCGCTCCCGCCGCCACGTGGTTTTATCCGAGCCGCCCCTATTGCCGCACCTCATCGTAGCCGCCTTCCCACTTAAGCACCGACCGCCCCGATCCGATCTTCGTTTTCGGATCGAATCTCGGCCGTCCCCCTTCACTTACCCTTCGCAACGCGCGCCGTCCCGATCTCTCCCGTGCCACCCGTCAAGCATCCGACCATCGCCCCGCCCTTTCCGTTTTCTTCTTCGACGACGGCGTGCTCCCACCGCCGTGCCCGTCGTCCCCCCCCTTCTTGCCTTTCTTCCTCGCGCGATCTCCGCCGCCGCCGCCATTGAAGCCGCGAACCAAGCTTTTAAAGCTTCGCTTCTTCCGATTGATGCCCGCGCCAACGCCGATCGCATTGCACCTCCACCGCGCCCATTGCGGGCATAATCACGCGTAATTGCGCCGTTACCACCGTCGCGTTAAACCTCCGAGCGCTGCAACTCCGCGAGATGGGCGCGACCGTTACTCCCCTCCCGGGCTATAAAAGGCCTCCCGGGCACCTCTACCCACACCGCCTCCCTGCACTCCTCAATCCCGGCGAGCAAGCCCGAAGGTCCCCTGCGCTTGTTTCTCCCCGCTGCCACCAAGAACTCCGGCGAGCAACCGCCGCCTCGAGCTTCCCCGCCTCGCCGGTGCCTCCCAACCTTGCTTTGGTGCCTCAGCGATCCCCGCGACCACCTCCCGGCACGTGCACCACCGAGCTACTCCGCCGCCGTGAAGCCTTCTCCGACCGCCGCCTCTCCGCCGATTTCCCTCTCCGGTCATCCTCGGCCTCGCGCAAGGTACCGATGCACTCCGCGTTCTCCTCGTCATTTTGGTGCCTCGGCGCGGCGCCGCCACCGAGCTCCGCGACCATCGGGCCTCGAGCGCCACCGCCGCCGGCCAGCACGCCACCGACGGCCGAGTTGGCGCAGCGTGGCAGCCAGTGGCGGCGACGGCGCCACGCCGCGCCACCGCGCGCCCCTCGCCACCTCGCGCAGCCGCCACGCGTCGGCATAAAGCCGTGACGTGGCAGCCACGCGGCGACCACGCGGCAGCCCCGTGGTGCCACGTCAGCGCCACCCCGCTCCCCGCGCGCCCGCCTGCCACCTCACCCTTCCCTCGGGTCCATGGACTCGGTCCATGACAACCGGGCCCCACCTGTCAGCCTCTACCCGATTATATTAATCCTAGGGCTGACGTCATAATCTATAATTTCCTTTAGAAAAATAATTCGTGCTGACGTCATAAATCCTTTTCGGTTTAAAAATAAATCCAGAAAATACCCTTTTTCTTTTATTTTGAATTCAAACTTTGGAAGGCTATAACTTTTGCATTTTAACTCCAAATTGACCCATTCAAATTTCTAAATTTTTCTAAAATCATGATCTATCCATTTCTGGAATAATTTTCAAATTTTCAAATTTATTTAAATTTGATTTGAATATATTTTGTAATTCCAAGGTTTAAATTTAAATTAAAACTTCCAACTTCTTTTAAAAGCCTCATTTCCTTTTTAAAAAATTGTTGACCCACATCCAAAATTCAAAATTCTGTCTCCCAGTGTATTTTATAATTTTTGGAAGTTAATTGGATTTTGTTTGAATTTTTGTTTTGAATTTGCTTTGAATTGATTTTTCGTTAGATATTGACGATTCAAGAGTTTGAATTGATTTAATCGCAGCAGGACTACGATCAAGGCAAGTTACACCTTTGACCATGTTGAACCTAATAGTTTAAATTATTTATATTATTTTACTGTATATGCATGCGTATCTTTATTCAAATGTAATTCAAATTTGATTTGAATTTTAGATATACCCGTGATCCTTTGTATATGGCCAATTTGAATCTTGAATTCATATACCTTGTCACCCTAGCTGAAAACTAGTTAGTACTATAGTATTAGCTAGAAAATTTTGTAGCAAAGCTTAGCCTGGCTTAGTATAATTTTAGATGGGATCAATCTTTCACATGAAATGACGGACTTTAAAAATAAAAACTTGACTTCGGTGAGTCAAGGATGGTTTATGAAAATTGTTTAAAAATGAAAATAGAAACTTATGATTTGGACTTAGGCTAATGGTTAGGTGGTGGGTGCTTGGCATGCCTCGTGTTTGGTGACACTGTTGATTGTCGTGCACGGGGTATGTGGTTGAGCCTAAGTCGGATTAAGGACCGCTTCGTGAATTATTTTACGGTCACTTCAGACTACCACAAGTCCGTATGGGACGGACACGCTAAGTAATTTGTGAAGTTCCAACTATAGTCTCGCTATAGGTGAATGTGAGCGGCGTGAGGTCGTGGGAAGTCTCACATGGCACCAGAGGGGCTCCAACTCGTGGATTCGAGTTGTGGTGAAACCTTAGTGGCGGCGTGATTATGTTGGCTATGAATCATCGAACAGCCTTGTCATGAACTCTCCGCCGCACACCTAAGGCAAGGTGTTGATCGCGTGGCTCAAGTGAGAGGGAATGTCTTGTGGGTAAAGTTGTACACCTCAGAGAGTAACAAACTATCTCGATAGCCGTGTCCACGGTGATGGACATGCTGAGTAGAGTCTTCACAGATTAGACTTGAATTTTCATAAAACTTGGTTTTGGCAAACAAACGTTGGATTTGGTAATGGTCCGGGTGGATTCCCGTGGATAGGTTAGGGTGGGTTGGAGCCTACACTAACGATATTTACTTGTTAAAAACAATATTTTATATACTGTATTTAAATTCAGCTTTTCGTACTTACGTTATTGTATTTAAATTCAAGTATTGCTTTCCGCACATTACCCTATTAAGCTTCCTTTGAAATCTCTTATGCATGCATCAACTCTGTTATATTTCCTGGTGTAACTTGCGTAAGCATTTACTTGCTTACCTTGGGAGTACTTCTGTACTCACCTTGCTAAATCTGTTGCCAGACTTCGAGGGCGACTACGACGGTGAGGACTACTTCAGCGAGTAGGATGCGTCTTACAGTCATTCGCCTGTGGGAGGCTGGATGGGCTGTGCTGCCACCTTTACTTTCTTTCCGCTGTTTTGTTTACTTTGTTTGGCCTGGTGCCTTATTGTAAGACTTGGCCTTAAGGCCGTATTTTCGTTTAATAATATCTCGTGGTTATTTTTGCATGATATACATTGCTGTTAAACCTGTGTGCACTAGCTTTTCCTGGGATAGTGCGATTTACACAGAGGGGCTCGGAGTTGTTGTTCCGGGTCTCGACAGAAATGGTATCAGTGCAACAATGACTCTAAGACGTGACCTTAGCAAGAGACCAGCTTTAAGGATATATTTTAATAAGAAATGCCCTTTTAAATTATCTCTCCCTTTTCTTAAGTCTCTTTACCAAAACCGATTACTAACTCCTCTCCCCTTCCAAATTTTAGATGGAGCAACCCACCCGCGTCTCCCACGGAACCCTTGCTGGACTCTTCACGACGATCTGCATAACCTCATGCAAGAGCTCAACTTCCGCCTGCACTCTCTACCAGGATACGTTGGCATGTATGGAGACGAGGAACGCTGGAGGGTGGAAGTGAAGATCTTCAAGGATTTCGAGCACACGGAGCCATTTACGTGTTCGACGCACTCTACCTCGAGCCACCTTCTTCGATGGAGTTCGTGATGCAGCCCGAGAGGCCATTCGCCACCGCGGAACATCTACGCCGAGACTTATCGCAGACCGACTTCCGCTACTTCCCATGAAGACTCCTTATGGGTGCCCGACTTTCGTCTCACGAGTATGAGAGCAACCCCACCTCATACGATCGGTGGAGTACACCAAGTCCATGGATCACATGTACCGCATCACCTCGACGAGCCGCACACCGCATGCCAGAAGCTCCGCGCACGCGAAGAGGAACTTGCCGAGCTCCGTGCAGAAGATGCAGGTTCCACTGATTCCGGACCTTTTCCGAGGAGACTCGAGCGCAGCGCTAGTGTGTAGACAACCCCGAGTCTTAGAACGCTATCCGTGAGCTGTAGAACTCTGTAAACAGCCACGAGACTATTATAATAAAATAAAAAGTTTTATTTGGCTCTTATCTGTGTTTTCCTTACTCTTGTGTGTTGTTTTGGTGGGATTGTTACTAGAACCTTTCCTTTAGTTCTCTCTCTAAAATCTGAGGGTCTCAATAGATGGTTAACACAAGAAGAAACTCCAACATGGACAACGCCAACCCCGGAGCACAAGGAAGCCAGTCCGCTCCGATTCCACCACCCCCGCCAGCGGCAGGACCAGATTGGGCACAGTTGATGGCCAATCAAACCCAGTTGATCCAGATCTTAGCTCAGACGATCAACAACCCTCAGGCTCATCATCAACCTGCCCAAGTGCCTCCCAATCGTCTCTCTGAGTTCCTAAGGATCAAGCCACCCACCTTCGCAGCGGTCGAACCGATGGACGCCGACGATCGCTCAGTCGATTGGCAAGAAGTGGACATTCGCAGTTGCATCGATCGGAGCGAGTCCTGCTCGCTCTCATCACCGAATGGGCCCGCATCTCAATGGTGGGACACTTTCACCGCTTCGCACGCCAACCCGCAGACGGTGACGTGGATCGAGTTCGAGCAAAGCTTTCGCAAAGCTCATATCCCCACCGGCACCATGGCATTGAAGAAGAAGGAGTTCAGATCTCTGCGCCAAGGAAGTCGATCACAATGAGTACGCATAAAGTTTAACTAACCGCCCGCTACGCGCCAGAGGATGTGGCTTCCGGCGAAGCCAAACAAGAAAGGTTCATGGAGGGCCTGAATGACAACATATCAGTACAACTGATATCGGGTGACTATACTGACTTCCACCAGCTAGTCAGTAAGGCCATCCGCCAGGAGGGCAAGCACATGGAAATGGAGACCCGGAAGAAAAGGATGGCGGATCAGAGGAACAACTCTGGAAGTTCTTTCAAGAATCGCAGATTCTCCTCACTCAAACAAGTTCGCACTTGTGGCAAAGAATCTCAAGAACCACCCAAAGAGTTCAAGTCCTCAACCAACCGCCACTGCTTTCAGCCAACCGCCAAGAGTTCCCAAGCAACCGCACCCAAAGAATCGGTGGCTGACACGTAAGAGCAATCCGCCCGACGGATTGACTCGCTACTATCGCAGAAGGAACTGTGGCACTTTGCCAAGGCGTGCCCTAAGAAGATTCAAGCGCAAAGAACTTCAGAGCCTCGAAGTCGTAACCTGTGGCAGCAGGCCGCACCTTCATCAAAGGGCGAGTGAACCATGTGACAGCGGAAGAAGCCCAGGCTGCACCATATGTCGTGCTGGGTATGTTCCTTGTCAATTCAGTACCAGCATCAGTTCTTTTCGATTCCGGAGCATCGCATTCCTTTGTGTCAAAAACTTTTATGGATAAGCATGGGTTGGGCAGGGTAACCCTTAGTAACCCTATGATAGTTCACTCCCCTGGAGCAGAAATGAGAGCAGTGACCTTGTGCCCCAAAGTGGAATTGCTCATAGATGGGACCCGATTCCTCGCCGATCTTTTGGTTTTGGAATCGCAAGGATTAGATGTCATTCTCGGGATGAACTGGTTAGCCAAGAATCGAGGTCGGATCGATTGTGCTACCAGATCCATCACCCTCACCAATGACCAAGGCGTGGAAGTAATCTTCTCTCGCCAGGTTCCGAAGGCAGAAGAATGTGCCCTCTTCCACCTCCAAGTCTTGGAGGAAGTGCTGATCGTACGGGAATACCCAGATGTTTTTCCCAAGGAACTGCCAGGGATGCCACCGGATAGGGAGATCGAATTTGTGATTGACCTAGTCCCAGGCACCGCCCCGATTTCCAAGAGACCATATCGGATGCCTGCTAACGAGTTAGCAGAATTGAAGAATCAACTCAAGGAGTTAGAAGACAAAGGGTATATCCGACCCGGGCCACGCCTTGGGAGCACCCGCCCTGTTCGTCAAGAAGAAGGATGAGAGTCCGAGGCTATGTGTGGACTACTGAGCACTCAATGACGCGTCACCATCAAGAATAAATACCCTCTCCCGTGATCGATGACTGCTCGATCGCTTGAAAGGAGCCAGTATCTTCTCCAAGATTGATCTCGCGATCGATACCATCACCAAGATTCGTGAAGGAGACATTCCTAAGACTGCCTTCTCCACCAGATATGGGCATTATGAGTTCACGGTCATGTCATTTGGACTGACCAATGCACCAGCCTACTTCATGAGCATGATGAACAGTGTGTTCATGAAATACTTGGACAAGTTCGTAGTAATCTTCATCGACGACATCCTCATCTACTCCAAGAATGAAGAAGAGCACGAGCAAAGACCTCAGATCACTCGAAAAGCTTAGAGAGCATCAACTTTTCGCCAAATTCGTAAGTGTGAATTCGCTAAAAGAGGTTGCCTTCCTGACATATCGTAATGTACCAAGGAATCAGAGATCCTTCCAAGGTAGAAGCAGTAATGGAATGGAAGCCACCAAAGTTCGTAACAGAAGTCAGGAGCTTTCTTGGACTTGCGGGTTATTACCGTCGGTTCATAGTAGGATTCTCCGAGACAGCCAAGCCAATGACCCAATTGCTGAAAAAGGAGAAGAAGTTCGAATGGACGAAGGCTTGTGAGCAGAGTTTCCAAACCCTTAAGAAGAGACTAGTCTCAGCACCCGTGTTTGTCTTACCAGACGTGCATAAAGGCTTCGAGGTTTTTCAGGACGCCTCGCCTAGGCTTAGGCTGTGTTCTGATGCAAGAAGGCAAAGTGGTAGCCTATGCATCGCGTCAACTCAAGCCTCATGAGTGCAATTATCCTACTCATGACTTGGAGCTAGCCGCAGTAGTGCACGCCTTAAAAATCTGGCGCCACTATCTTATTGGTAACCGTTGTGAAGTATACACGGACCATAAGAGTTTGAAGTATATCTTCACCCAGGCAGAAACTCAACCGGAGGCACGAAAGATGGTTGGAGTTGATAAAGGACTACGACATCGGTATACATTACCACCCCGGAAAGGCAAATATGGTAGCCGATGCCTTAAGCAGGAAGTCTTATGCAAACATGGTGATATCAGAAGAAGACCAGACCCGACTTCAGGAGGGAGTCGCCCGTCTAAGTCTAAACCCAACGGGACCAAGCACCTCACCACACCGAAGTGCGACCCGGCTTGCCTGATCAAATTAAGGAAGCTCAGATTGTGGACGAGGATATTCAAGAAATCAAGAAGAATATGAGAAGAGGCAAAGCACCAGGATTCAGCGAAGATGAACATGGTACGGTTTGGTTCGAGAACCGCATCTGTGTGCCGAATAATCAGGAAATCAAAAACCTGATTCTGAAAGAGGCTCATGATACCCCATACCCAATCCACCCAGGTCGTACCAAGATGTACCAGGATCTGAGAGAAAGATATTGGTGGGTTAGTATGAAAAGGGAAATCGCAGAGTTCGTTGAAGCCTGCGACACCTGTCAACGAGTCAAAGCCGAACATCGAGGCCACGACTCTTGCAACCATTGCCGATTCCGAATGGAAGTGGGAAGAAATCGTATGGATTTCATAACCGACTCCCAAGGACGCAATCGGGTTATGATTCAATTTGGGTAATCATAGACAGATTGACTAAAGTGGCTCACTTCATACCACCAAAATCACTTATTCAGAAGCAAGTTGGTGAACTGCACATGTCTCGAATTGTGTGCATGTATGGCGACCCAAGAAGATAGTGTCGATCGAGGAAGTCGGTTTACTTTCGATTTTGGCAAAGGTCGCACGAAGAATTAGGTAGTAAGCTCGGCCAGCACCGCTTACCATCCCTGCATGCACGGTCAAACAGAAAGAGTTAATCGATACTCGAGGATATGCTAAGGGCTTGTACGCTGGATTTCGGGAACAGTTGGGACCGCTCATCGCCCTATGCGGAATTCTCGCATAATAATGACTACCAAGCCGATCGCAGATGGCACCCTTCAAGCCTTGTATGGTCGAAGTGCAGACCCCTTGCTTTGGGATCAGCAAAGTGAACCCCAAGAAACGGACTCAAACTCGCCGCAAGACGCAGAAGATCAAGTGAAGAAGATCGAGAGATGACTAAAGATAGCCCGCCTCGGCGTAAGAGCTACGCGATAACCGCTGCCGAGACTCGACCTTTGAGGTCGGGACTACGCCTATCTTAGAGTATCCCCACTCGTGAGGTGTGAAAAGGTTTCAAATTAGAGGGAAGCTAGCACCACGATATGTGGGCCCTTTCAAGATTCTCGACCAAGAGGTGCGGTCGATATCGCTTAGACTTGCCGCCAAGCATGTCGTGGGTGCACAATGTCTTTCATGTCTCACGCTTAAAAATGCCTCCGAGTACCCACAGAGCAAGCCGTGACCGAGACCTTGGACCTCCGTGATGACCTCACCTATCGTGAGCAACCAATCAAGATTCTCGAGACAGCAGAACGTCAGACCAGAAGGAAGACCATCAGATTCTGCAAAGTTCAGTGGAGCAACCACACCGAGGACGAAGCCACCTAGGAGCGAGAAGAAGATTTAAAGACCAGCCATCCCCATCTCTTTTGTTAGCTGCAAATCTCGAGGCTAGATTTCCTTTAAGGGGGGTAGGTTTGTAACATCCCAAAATTTTGTTCCTTCATTGAAAATTTAATCTGGAGTTTATTGGATTTTCTGGAGTTATGTTAAAGTCCTGGTTTGAGAAAAATTATAAACTTTAATTTATAAAAGGCAAAAATGAATTTATTGCATTGCTGGATGTTAAAACAAATGTATTTCAGCTTCCTTAAGTCAAATGTGAGATTATATTAATTTTTCTAGATTTTAGAAGGAATTAAAAACCTTCCCTTTTCAATCAAATTGTACCTTTGCAAATTATACTTATTAAAATGAGTGGGACATATTTTTATTAAGTCTAGAATAACTCCAGATAGTTCTCTGAATTTTTCTGGATTTTTCAAAATTTATTTGGTATTTTTCTGAGTTTTCTAAAGCTTAGTAGCATTTCTGGAAAATCAAAAAGAAAGAAAATCCCAAAAATCCCTCCCGGGCGCCAGGTGTCAACCATCGGTGTCCCCTCCGCCCGCCGGATTCCCCCTCAGCCGTCCGATCTAACTTAAACCCTCTCCCGCTTCCTCCTTCCGCGGCGACGCGTGTCGCGTGATCGGACCGTCCACTCCGCGCGGATTTAATCTCGCCGCGCGCGCCACTTACCGCTTCACCGCTCCTCTCCGCTCTTGCCGCCACGTGGTTTTATCCGAGCCGCCCCTATTGCCGCACCTCATCGTAGCCGCCTTCCCACTTAAGCACCGACCGCCCCGATCCGATCTTCGTTGTCGGATCGAATCTCACCGCCCCCTTCACTTACCCTTCGCAACGCCGGCCGTCCCGATCTCTCCCCGTGCCACCCGTCAAGCATCCGACCATCGCCCCGTCCTTTTCCTTTTCTTCTCGCCGACGCGCGGGCCCCACTCGCCGTGCCCGCTGCCCCCGCCTCTTTCTTTCTTGCTCGCGCGATCTCCGCGCCGCCGCTATTGAAGCCGCGAATCAAGCTTTTAAAGCTTCGTTTCTTCCGACTGATGCCCCGCGCCAACGCCGATCGCATTGCACCTCCACCGCGCCCATTGCGGGTATAATCACGCCGTAATTGCGGCCGCACCACCGCCGCGTTAAACCTCCGAGCCGCTGCAACTCCGGCGAGATGGGCGCGACCGCTACTCCCTCCCGTGCTATAAAAGGCCTCCCGGCACCTCTACCCACACCGCCTCCCCGCACTCCTCAATCCCAGCCGAGCAAGCCGAAGGTCCCCGCGCTTGTTTCTCCCGCCGCCACCAAGAACTCCGCGAGCAATCGCCGCCGCTCGAGCTTCCCGCGCCTCGTGGTGCCTCCCAACCTTGCTGGTGCCTGTGCGATCCCCGGCGACCACCTCCCGGCACGCACCACCGAGCCACTCCGCCGCCGTGAAGCCTTCTCCGACCGCCGCCCTCCGCCGATTTCTCCGGCCATCCTGGCCTCCGCGCAAGGTACCGGCGCACTCCGCGTTCTCTCGTCATTTTGGTGCCTCGGCGGCGCTGCCACCGGAGCTTCGCGACCATCGCCCCGAGCGCCACCGCCGCCGCCAGCACGCCACCGACGGCCGAAGTTGGGCGCGGCGTGGCAGCCAGTGGCGGCGATCGGCGCCACGCCGCCGCCACCGCGCGCCGCCGCCACTCGCGTGTGCCGCCACGCCGGCATAAAGCCGTGACGCGGCGACCACGCGGCGACCACGCGGCAGCCCCGTGGTGCCACGTCAGCGCCACCCCGCTCCCCGCGCGCCCGCCTGCCACCTCACCCTTCCCTCGGGTCCATGGACTCGGTCCATGACAACCGGGCCCCACCTGTCAGCCTCTACCCGATTATATTAATCTTAGGGCTGACGTCATAATCTATAATTTCCTCTAGAAAAATAATTCGTGCTGACGTCATAAATCCTTTTCGGTTTAAAAATAAATCCAGAAAATACCCTTTTTCTTTTATTTTGAATTCAAACTTTGGAAGGCTATAACTTTTGCATTTTAACTCCAAATTGACCCATTCAAATTTCTAAATTTTTCTAAAATCATAATCTATCCATTTCTGGAATAATTTTGAAATTTTCAAATTTATTTAAATTTGATTTGAATATATTTTGTAATTCCAAGGTTTAAATTTAAATTAAAACTTCCAACTTCTTTTAAAAGCCTCATTTCCTTTTTAAAAAATTGTTGACCCACATCCAAAATTCAAAATTCTGTCTCCCAGTGTATTTTATAATTTTTGGAAGTTAATTGGATTTTGTTTGAATTTTTGTTTTGAATTTGCTTTGAATTGATTTTTCGTTAGATATTGACGATTCCGGAGAGTTTGAATTCGATTTAATCGCAGCAGACTACGATCAAGGCAAGTTACACCTTTGACCATGTTGAACCTAATAGTTTAAATTATTTATATTGTTTTATCAGATATGCATGCGTATCTTTATTCAAATGTAATTCAAATTTGATTTGAATTTTAGATATACCCGTGATCCTTTGTATATGGCCAATTTGAATCTTGAATTCATATACCTTGTCACCCTAGCTGAAAACTAGTTAGTATTATAGTATTAGCTAGAAAATTTTGTAGCAAAGCTTAGCCTGGCTTAGTATAATTTTAGATGGGATCAATCTTTCACATGAAATGACGGACTTTAAAAATAAAAACTTGACTTCGGTGAGTCAAGGATGGTTTATGAAAATTATTTAAAAATGAAAATAGAAACTTATGATTTGGACTTAGGCTAATGGTTAGGTGGTGGGTGCTGGCATGCCTCGTGTTTGGTGACACTGTTGATTGTCGCACGGGGTATGTGGTTGAGCCTAAGTCGGATTAAGGACCGCTTCGTGAATTATTTTACGGTCACTTCAGACTACCACAAGTCCGGTATGGGACGGACTCGCTAAGTAATTTGTGAAGTTCCAACTATAGTCTCGCTATAGGTCGAATGTGAGCGCGCGTAGGTGTGGGAAGTCTCACATGGCACCAGAGGGGCTCCAACTCGTGGATTCGAGTTGTGGTGAAACCTTAGTGGCGGCGTGATTATGTTGGCTATGAATCATCTGAATGCCTTTGTCATGAACTCTCCGCCGCACACCTAAGGCAAGGTGTTGATCGCGTGGCTCAAGTGAGAGGGAATGTCTTGTGGGTAAAGTTGTACACTCTCAGAGTAACAAACTATCTCGATAGCCGTGTCCACGGTGATGGACATGCCGAGTAGAGTCTTCACAGATTAGACTTGAATTTTCATAAAACTTGGTTTTGGCAAACAAACGTTGGATTTGGTAATGGCCCTGTGGATTCCCGTGGATAGGTTAGGTGGGTTGAGCCTACACTAACGATATTACTTGTTAAAAACAATGTTTTATATAATCGTATTTAAATTCAGCTTTTCAGACTTACGTTATTGTATTTAAATTCAAGTATTGCTTTCCGCACATTACCCTATTAAGCTTCCTTTGAAATCCCTTATGCATGCATCAACTCATATATTTCTGGTGTAACTTGCGTAAGCATTTACTTGCTTACCTTGGGAGTACTTCAGACTCACCTTGCTAAATCTGCTGCCGGACTTCGAGGGCGACTCACGACGGTGAGGACTACTTCAATGAGTAGGATGCGCCTTACGATCATTCGCCTGGGAGGTCGGATGGGTGTGGCCGCCACCTTTACTTTCTTTCCGCTGCTTTGTTTACTTTGTTTGGCCCGGTGCCTTATTGTAAGACTTGGCCTTAAGGCCGTATTTTCGCTTAATAATATCTCGTGGTTATTTTTGCATGATATACATTGTCGTTAAACCCGTGTGCACTAGCTTTTCCCGGATAGTGCGATTTACAGAGGGGCTCGAGTTGTTGTTCCGGTCCCGACAGTGCTCCCACACCAAAGACCGGCTCGGCGCGTGGACCCGCAGACTGCTGATGGCGGACGCAAGAACGCGGCGCCCGCCGCCTGTGGGCACCTCGAGATTCCAGCAGGGGCGCTGCTCGCCTCGCTTCGCTCCTCCAAAGAACAACTCGAGCTCCTCTCGGTCTCGCTTCGCTCCATGTCTCCCAAATACGGCCGGCAGTTCTGTTCCGCGCCCAGAGAGTGCATCTTCAGTGGCGGCGCCACTCCCTGAGGTGTAGATCGCTATAGGTTAGACAACAGGATGGCTAGGCAGCCCTTTTGGTGTGCACGCGCACTTCCCCGCTTGTACCCCTATGTATCCGGGGCCAGAGACGTTATGTATCGTGACATGACTTGTTGTACGCCGCATGTGTGCCCGGTTGTCATGTAACACCTAACCCCTAATGTAATGAACTATCCTAGGCATAATGCCTTGTGTTTTATTGCCTTCGCTCGTTGGTTTTTCTCGTTGAGCTGCTAGAGGGCTCGCGAACCTCATTATATCCCTCCTCGCTCTTCTTTAGATTCTAAAAAGGCTCGTTGTGTCCAGATGGCTCCCGGAGGGTCATGTTGCTCGTGGTAGGGTCAAACCCTAGGGTCGCACTCGTGGAAGAGGCCGAGGCAGAGGTCGTGGTTTGAACTTGCCACCACCACCACCAAGACCACCAACCATGGCACAAGTATTGGCCCAAAGAAACGCAGATCCTCCAGTAATGCTCTCCAATCAAGAAACTAAAGGCAGCCTAGCCGCAACTCCAAGTTGTCCGATTTCTTGAGGACTCGACCAATGACTTTCTCCTCGGCAATGAACCCTTAGACGCCAAGATTGGCTGCGTGATACAAAAAGAAGCTTAAGCTTGCCCGCAGTCAAGGTGACAAGGTGGACTTCGCCAACCATCGCCTTAACGCGCGCCGCGGCAGCCAGGAGAACTACCTCGCCGCCGTGGGGAAGAGGACCCTTGAGTGACAACTCGGACGAAGAAGAAGAACTCAAGGAGAAGAGGAAGAAGTGGAAGTTGAAAACCCAGAGATGCTCAATGGAAGAGCCGAGAACGAAGGGAACTACGATGAAGTAGAGGAGCCAACCGCAAAATGTGTCTCATTGTCACTTGGGCTGAATTCAAGAATGCATTCCGGCAAAATTATGTTCCAGCAGGCATCATGAGAATGAAGAAGAACGAGTTTTGGAATTTGAAGCAAGGCAATATGTCTGTCTCGGAGTATCTTTCGCGATTCAACCAGCTAGCTCGCTACGCCTCGCGGGATGTAGCCAAGCAAGAAGAGAAGATTGACCGATTCCTGGAAGGGATGCACGAGGAGATGAGAGCACAACTGATTTTGCACGACCATCCCAGCTTCCACCATTTGGTGAATAAGGCTCTCATTCTGGAAAATGAGAGGAAAATACTAGAAGCCAGCAGGAAGAGGAAGTGGACAACTCAAAGGCCTCAAGGCAGTTTTCACCCAAGCCCTGTACCAAGGCAGCCCCTCCTTCCGCAAGTGGCAGCGCCAAGACTCCAAAGCTCCTTTCCAAGCACCCTGCTCGGCAATAATGGGATCTGTGCCCCGCCCTATAGGGAAATCATCCACAACCAACCTCGCTGCAAACCTCCACTGCTTCAATCAGGAGCAAAAGGGCATTTCGCCAACAAATGCCCGGATCGCTGAGCTACCCTGTGGAAGTTCAACTCGAGTCACCTCATCCCGAGTTCGCCTTCAACACCAAACAAGGTCTATCGACACCTGCCGCCACAGACAAACCTCAACTCCAAACCATGGACGTGTCAACCATGTCATCGCAGAAGACACCCGAGATGCCTCCGAGTACTTATGGGCACGTTCTCGTTAAGTCGATACCCGCACAAGTTCTTTTTGATTCGGTGCTTCGCATTCTTTTATTTCGGGAAGTTTGTTGAAAAGGTTGTTGCCCACCTTTAAACTAAGGAGACCTGTGGTACTTAGTTCCCCAGGAGGACCCCTAACTGCCACCTTAGTTAGCCCTAGTGTAAAAGTCACCATGGAAGGCTTTGATTTCCCGCACTCTTGGTATTGCAATATCGACTTTGGACGTCATTCTAGGGATGGATTGGCTAGCCAAAACCAGGGAATGATAGATCTGTGCTAATAGGAAGGTAGTCCTCACCAAAGACTCAGGGAGAGAAATAAAGGTTGGTGTGGATCGCCCCGCCTCGGGTCGCGTAATCCATCACCTTGAGGCAATAACATTAGAGGATACGCCGGTAGTTCAAGAGTACCCAGAAGTCTTCCCAGAGGAACTACTGTGCATGCCACTGCATGCAGAGGTAGAGTTTGTAATTAACCTAAAGCCAGGGACCGCCCCAATTGCAAAAAGACCATACCGAATGGCAGTAAATGAACTTGAGGAACTAAAGACTCAAATTGAAGAGCTCCAAGCCAAAGGTTTCATCAGCCCACTGCCTCCGTGGGGTTCCCTGTAATCTTTGTCAAAAGAAGGATGGCACCGCCAGATTATGTGTAGACTACAGGCCCTCAATGAAGTGACTATCAAGAACAAGTACCCTTGCCTCGAATAGATGACCTGCTCGATCAACTAACTGGGCCACTGCTTTCTAAAATAGACCTAAGGTCGGGTACCATCACCAAGATCCGAGCAGAGGATATTCCTAAGACGGCATTTACCACACGATATGGCCTATTTAAGTATACAGTCATGTCGTTCGGATTAACTAATGCCCCGGCCTACTTCATGAATCTAATGAACAAAGTCTTTATGGAATGCTTGGACAAATTTCTAGTTGTATTCATAGACGACATCTTGATCTACTCCAAGAATGCCAAAGAACATGAAGAGCACCTAAGGGTAGTCCTCGGGATACTTAAGAGACATCAATTGTACGCCAAGTACAGTAAGTGTGAATTCTGGTTGCATGAGGTTAGTTTCCTTGGGCACATCATATCCACTGGAGGAGTAGCAGTCAATCCCTCCAAAGTAGAGGCAGTTCTAGGGTGGAAGCAACCCACCTCAGTCACAGAAGTGCGTAGTTTTCTGGGTCTAGCCGGATACTACAGACGCTTCATAGAAGGCTTTTCCAGGATATCTAGGCCAATGACAAACCTACTCAAGAAAGAAAAAAAGTATGAGTGGATGGAAGCATGTGAAAAGGGATTTCAAGAATTAAAGACAAGATTGACCTCAGCCCCTGTGCTAGTTCTGCCAAATATACACAAGGATTTTGAAGTATATTGTGACGCATCGCGCCAAGGCCTGGGCGGTGTGCTCATGCAGGAGGGAAAAGTTGTAGCTTATGCGTCCAGACAACTCCATCCCCATGAGGACAATTACCCAACTCATGACCTGGAGCTAGCCTCAGTAATACACGCTCTAAAAATCTGGCGACACTACCTGATTGGAAATCACTGTGATATTTATACAGACCATAAGAGTCTCAGATACATCTTCACTCAAGCTGACCTTAACCTGAGACAGAGAAGATGGTTAGAGCTAATCAAAGATTATGATCTGGACGTCCACTACCACCCCGGGAAGGCTAATGTAGTAGCCGATGCCCTAAGTCGCAGACCCCACTGCAATAACCTTATGGTGGGAGGATTGCGACCTGAGCTTTACAGAGAGTTTGAAGCCCTTAGCTTGGAAATAGTAGAGCATGGTACTCTAGCTACCATGGAAGTACACCCAACTCTCGAGGAGCAAGTTAAAGCAACCCAGAAAGGACACCCTGGAGTCCAAAAATTCAAGCGCCTCATGGCCTGTGGAAAGCCCTAAAATGGTAGCAGATGAACATGGAGTTCTGTGGTATGGGAAACGTCTCTTTGTTCCCCACCAGAAGGACCTAAAAGACCTGATACTCAAAGAAGCTCATAGCTCTGCTTATACTCTACACCCGGGTAGCACTAAAATGTATCAAGAAATGAAAGCCCTATATTGGTGGCCGCGTATGAAGAGAGACATCGCCGAATATGTAGCCTGCTGCGATGTATGCCAGAAGGTCAAGGCTGAACATCAAAAACCTGCCGGACTTCTGCAACCCCTTCAGATCCCTCAATGGAAATGGGAAGAAGTAGGAATGGATTTCATAACGGGGTTACCCCGCACCAAGTCAGGATATGACTCCATCTAGGTAATAGTTGATAGGTTAACGAAAGTGGCCCATTTCATCCCTGTAAAGACCACCTACAAAGGGGACCAACTAGCCGAGTTGTATATGGCCCGCATCGTGTGTCTACATGGTGTGCCTAAGAGGATCGTCTCAGATCGAGGTTCTCAGTTTACCTCGCATTTCTGGGCCAACCTACACAATGCCCTTGGGACCCATTTTATGCTCAAGATTACGATCACCCCAAACAGATGGGCAGACCGAAAGGATAAATCAAGTCTTGGAAGATATGCTACGGGCCTGTGCTCTGGAGTTCACCTCGGGTTGGGAGAAGTGTTTACCCTACGCAGAATTTGCCTACAACAATAGCTATCAATCAAGCCTTCAGATGTCACCTTTTGAAGCTCTTTATGGGCGAAATGTAGAACCCTCCGCATTGGTCGAAACAGGAGAAGGGTACATCTTTGGACTCGATACTTTGAAACAGTGTAAGAAAAGGTTCGCTTGATTAGGATCGCTACAAGCCGCCGCCTAGACAAAAGAGTTATGCCGACAACCGCTGAAGAGGACTAGCATTCCAAGTCGGAGACCAGGTGTACCTCAAGGTGTCACCCCTCCGAGGGATCCGCAGGTTAAGGTGAAAGGCAAGCTTGCTCCGAGATACATAGGGCCATTCCCTATTATTGATAAGTGTGGGGAAGTTGCTTATCGATTGGAGCTACCAGCAAACCTGTCAGAGGTGCACAACGTGTTCCACGTGTCCCAACTCAAAAAGTGTCTCAGAGTTCCCGAGGAAGAGGCCCCAGTAGAAACTATTGAGCTCCAGAAGGATCTGACCTACCCGGAACGTCCGATCAAGATTCTCGATACCATGGAAAAGAAGACCAGACGCCAGACCATTCGCCTCTGTAAGGTTCATTGGAGCAACCACTCCGAGCGAGAGGCAACCTGGGAGCGCGAGGATCAACTTAGAGCTGACTTTCCCTTTCTTTTCCCAGCATAGTCGAATCTCAAGGTCGAGATTCATTTTAAGGGGGGTGGGATCTGTAACACCCCATTTCTAAAACCTAGCAAAAATGTCATTTGACAAACTTGTGTTAATGAAAAAGGCTTACTCCCAGTTTAATGGTTCTTGGTGTTTTCCAAAAAGAAAAGTTCAAAGTTTGCAAAAGTAAATTAAAACAAAAACCTTGTTTTATCTTCAATCAAGCATTTCAAATTAACTTGTTAAAAATCTAGAATTAAACTGTTGCTTCAAGAAAACTTAGAAGGAGGCTTGAGTTAAATTTCTAAGAGAAGAAAGAGAGGAGCAACAGCTGCAAATGAGTTGGAGCCCCCTTCGCTTTTCCTGGTCGCCCATTTCTTCTTCCCTCAATCCTAGCTGTCCAACTCTTTCTTTCCTCTCCCCTTCTTGTCCTGGTTGCAGCGCCTCCCCTCCTGCCCAGACCGTGCCGCCACTGGCCCCCTCCGCCCAAATCCACGCCGGGAGCAGCTGCGACGCCAACGCCCTCGCCTTCGCCGCGCTCGCCTTCAAGCACCACCTCTCCTTCGCCGCCGGCAAGCAGTGGACCCTGGACACGCCACCCCGCCCCTTTCTTTTCAGCACCGTCCAGCGGCTCTCGCCGCTCGCCGTCCCCCACCGAGCTGCGCCGCCGTAGTCCTTCGCGGGCCCCGATAGTCCCGTCGGCCGTAGCTCCTTTGCCCTTCGTGCGCGCGCAGACTGTTGCCGCGACGGCGGTGACGCATCGCACAAGACGGCGCCATGTCGCCTTGCCCTCTCCTCGATGCCTCACTCTTCCCGGCCTCTATAAAAGGTGTCAAAGCATCCATGGCCAACTCCACCAAAACATACCTGAAGTTTCTCACCGCCTCCTTTGTAGCAGTGTGCTCCACCGGCTTCCTCGTCGCCGCAAGCAAATCGGTGGACGACATGTGGGCTTTTGACCCACCAAATAACTCGCCTTCCTCCTCCTCTCCGGCCGGCAATCGCTACCCTCTTGTCTCGCAGCGCCGGTGGCACCTTCTTCACCCACACCGCGCCGGGATCCTCGGTGGACCGCAGCGCCACTGGGCCGATTCACCGCGCGTGGAGCAGCCCAAGGACCCGCAAGCACAATCCCTACCCCGCCAGCTCGGCTCCCTTCCCAGAAGCCGCCTCTCCTCTTCGCCACGAAGCTCGCTCACGCCGCCGCCCGCCCGCTCCACCTCGCCACCATTAGCACCCTGTGAGCTCAAGGTACCCCATGGAAGCTCCGCCGCGAATCGAGCTCCAACAGCCCGACACGCCGCGCCTCTTGCTCTCGCTCGCCGCCGCCTAGCTCGCCGCTCTCGCCGCCAGCTCGCTCGCCGACTTCTCCCGAGGCTCGCCGCCCGCGCAGCCTCAGCCGACGCCGCACGCCGCCGTGGCCTCCCGCCGCCGGCCACTCCACCTCCTCACGGCCGAATGGGTAGAGGAGAGAGGAGAGGATTTGTGTTTTCCTCTCATGCCGTGATAACCAAGGGGTTATAAAGCAATCCGGCCCCTACTTGATTTCCTCTGCCCCACCTGCCGCCACTCCCTCCCTCTCTCCTCTTAATTTCTGAATTTTCAGATTTCAAGATTTTGAAAAGCTATAGTTTCATAACCATAATACTAAAATTAACGAAACCAGCTTTCTAAATTTTTATAAAATCAAGACCTATCTATTGGTTCTGCTTTTGTTCAGTTTAGAGTTCATTTGAGTTTTGCTTATTTGTTTTGGTATTTATTCCGTGCTCGCTTCTTTGTTGTTTTTCCGGTTCTCCCGCCCGAGTAGAGTTCGAGGACGTGAACGAGCCCCACCAAAGCAGCACTGCACTCCCAAGCTTTTGATCCGTGAGTCAACACTTGACCATGTTGAATTCCTATGTTTTAAATGAATTATGTTGTGTTAAAGTATTCAAATTGCATGCGTTATTTTATGTATAATAGTTTACCGATTTTCCTTAGTTAATGGACCACCTTGCTTTATTAGCACTATGTAGCTACTCCACTCCTTGAAATCATCTGCACTCTACCATTGTCGCTTTAGGTAATACTAATAAATAAAATTTACAAGATAAGCTACGTTATTAATTGCCAGGCAAGTCCAACAAGTTCTCAGGACATTAGCATGCCCTGATCATATTCTTTTCAACGAATAAGTTGTTTTGGGGCAATCATGGGATGTACATGATTGGTAGTTTGTATACGATTATCTTATGCTTCTCAAAACCCTACAACTTGCTCTCGTCCGGGCGGATGGTAAGGGTGGATGGTGGAGGTAATAATCGGGTTGCGGAAGCCCGTCTGACAATTCAAGGACTTAACTCGTGTCGGCCTCTCCATGTAAAACAAGACAAACCACAAGCCAAGCAAACCGTAGGTATGACTAAATAATTTGCATTCGCCAAGAAGGGGAGCACTTCGGGGAACCCATGATTTTCATCGCTGGACGCAAAACCGCCTTGATGGATCATGTCGCGGATAGAGGCGCGCAAGAGGGGTCTAGTGGGGCCCAAAGGGGTTTTCCAGAGACGAAACCTTAGCGAGTGCTAGTCTTTACTAGATGCATTGTAAAGGTCATGTGATCGCCGGCTGACTCGCATGTCTAAGGAAACGTGCAGAGTTTAACGATTGGGTTATCTCTTGTGGGTAAAGATGTACCACTCTGCAGAGTCTAAAACTATTCGAATAGCCGCGCTCGCGGTCAAGAGCAGACATGGAAACTTACTCGAGTTAGTTCTATTTACAAAATCTCTTGGGGTGGGAACCAAAAACTAAGTGGAGGGAAGTACTCCACTTTGTTGGATTTTTCCCGGAGGGACGACTCACAATTAGTAGTTAGGTGGATGTAGCCCAAAGAGCCAAAAACTAGCATTGGTGGGTGGAACCATGAAATCGGTGGATGGAACCATCTACAATATACTTATTGCACATTTACAAACACTTTTGCATTAGCACAACCGCTAAGTCATAGGGTTTTAATTACGATTTGTCCAATATTGCTTTGTGCAACTAAAATAAACCCCACCATATGTTGTCAAGCCATGCATCTTATACTATTGCATTCTCAGGTGTTGGCTCATGAGCACGTTGATTTGTGCTCACCTCGCTCTTCAACCCCATATTCGTAAGCCGCAAACCAGAGCACTACGCCATCGCGTGGACCAGATGCCAAGGGAATGATGACGGTGGATATTAGAATAGGCATCGGTAGCTTTGCCGCTTGTTTCAGTCCGGTTGACCAGGCTAGCTTTGGCGGGTGCCTCCGTTATTAATTAGGTCTCTAGTTAATAGCGATGGTACCCGAGTAGGCCCAGTCACTTGCCTGTGGCGAGTTGTGCCCCTACGCTTATGTACGTTTCCGCTTCCGCTCTTTATGTATCGTGAAGACAATTGGCCCGACGGCCCCATCAGAACCTCTCGCCGACGTGGTCTATTTTAAACTCTGGTATTGTAATGTATGGTTTTGTCTGTATGAAATGATGCAGCATTGTATATGTGAGCACTATCTACTGATCCAAGGAATAGTGCAGTATTTTCACAGAGGATTCCAGGTTAGTAAACTTGGGGTCCGACAGGAGGACTTCGGCCCTAATTACCGCTTGATGCCAAAAAGGCGTGCTCAACTGGTATGGCGAAATACAGACACAGGGAGGATGCAGTCGTCCAGGTCATGGAAGGTTATTTGGATGGCAGGCGGCATTTCTTCCGATGTGCACACTGTGGAGTACAATAAGGCAATAATTTGTTTATGATATCACATAGGTTTCTAATGCAATATAGATCAATATACCCATAGCAGTATATTCTTCAAGAAAGTCTAAAGAGACGAAGACTACATATGCAGACCAATGTTCAAATAATCTTGCCAAATTTGCTGATCATTTCCAACAAGAAATTGTAGGATAAAAGATAACCGACTAGAGAGGGGTAAATAGAAGGTTGTAAAAAATTTTATCTTCTAAAATTACTTACCACAAATTATAGTTAGGTAAGATTTTAATTTAATTTAAACCTACACAATTCTAGTATAATTAAGACACTACAAACACAAGTCTCCACAAGAATATCTCTAACAAAAAAATGACAAATGCAACGATCACAAGGTGCTAGAAATTCAAGTGCAGAAATGGGAGAAAAATAAACAACCAATTTGACACACGATATTTTACTATGGTGTTCAAAAACTTGTCGGTTCCCCTAATCTATGCTGAGGAAAGCCCAAGCACCTTAGACCGAGTCCATGAATTAAGCCCCACTTCTCAATCACTATGAACATCACAAGATTCTTCAACTAAACCAAAATTTTTATTGAAGACTCTAAAATCTTTGCTATTAGAAGAATAACCAAGCAAGAAACCGTCATCACATCGACTTTGAAATTTAGAGAGTCGAACATCTTTTTTTCAAGATGTAGCATTTACAACCAAATACTTTAAAGTAGAAAATGCTTGATTTTCTTTCAATGAGAAGCTAATAAGAAGTCTTTTTCAAAAGACGATGCAAATAAATGCAATTCATGGCATGGCAAACGGTATTAATAGCTTCCGCCCAAAACTTATCGGAAGTATCATATTCGTCAAGGATTGTCCTAGCTATTTCAATTAATATTCGATTTTTTCTTTCTACAACTCTATTTTGTTTCGGAGTGTAGGGGCTGAAAAGTTCATGGTTTATTCCAAGTTCAACATAAAAATCTTCAATTGTAGTGTTTTTGAACTCGGAACCATTATCATTACAGATTTTCTTAATTTTAAAATCAAATTCATTTTAGTCCCTTTTAACAAAACTTTTGAAAATCTCGGAGGCTTCACTCTTATCATTTAAGAATAATACCCATGTATATCTAGAGTGATCATCTACAATGCCTAAACATAGCTATTGCCTCTGATGCTCTCATCAGTTGTTGGCCCAAATAAATATATATGTAAAAGTTCCAATGGTCTAGACGTTGACATGATACTTTTGGAAGGATGAAAGTTTGCAACTTGCTTCCTAGCTTGGCAAACACTACACAATCTATTTTTCTGAAACTTCACATCTTTTAAGCCAACGACTAAATCACATTTGAGAAACTTTTTGAGTTGGATCATACCAACATAGCCTAACTTTCTATACCATAACCAACCCAAAGATGTTTGTGCCATTAAATTGGTTTTTAGGCATGAATCACTAGGGGAGAAATCTACTAAAAAATGGCTCCTAAATGTAAAGCCTTTAAAAACAAGTTAATTTTCCTTTTCTTTTAAAATGGTAATATCATTTTTAGAGAAGGAGCATATCAAGGCTAAATCACATAATTAAGGAACGGATAACAAATTAAAATTTAATGTTTCTACTAGTGATTCATTAGAAATAGAAATGTTATTTGAGATAGAAATTTTACCCAATCCTAATACTTTTCCTTTGCTATTGTCTCCAAATGTGATCCTTTTATTACTTCCACTCTCAAATGTGGTGAACATCATCTAGTCTCTGGTCATATGTTGAGTGCACCCACTATCAAGCACCCAATATGTTCCACCAGTCTTGTAGTTCACATATAAATGAAAATCAAGTTCTTTTAGGTACCTAAATTTGTTTGGATTTTTGGAGGTTAGTAACTAAGGCTTTGGTCACCCAAATACCATTCTTTTTATGCCTAGAATTGAAGTGCCAATAAATTTAGCAATAACACTACTATTTTTAGATTTTTTAAAGCATATAGCAAGAATCAGATAATCCAATAGAAAGAGTCTTACCTATAGGATAATTTTGTTACACATGTCCTATTTCCTGGCACTTTTGGCAATACTTATCATTTTTTCTAACAAATCATGTGGACTTGTTTGCCGGCTTTTTACCTTTCTTGGGTACATACCCAAGAACCTCACTCAATAATTGTAGACTTGAATGAGCACATTTACTCACTCAATAATTTGTCAAGGGTAGCTTTACCCTTGAAGCACCTTTCTAAACTTTTGTTGGGTTTGGTCACTTATTCCTTCAACTTATTATTCTCAACAATGAGCTTAACATCACATAACTTAGCATTTACTTAACTAGAGGCAATTTTAGAACAACAAGACATGTTAAGAAAATTATCACACGAAGTGGAAATGCTAATTCTAGCTATTTCTACACTAGCATGGCAATATAAATATTGCTTGTAATTGCAATGCTAGTGCTAGATTTGCTTGAATTTACTTAGACAAGCAAATCATGAGCTTCATTTAACTCCTCATAAGAATCTTCAAGGGAGAGATGCTCTCTCTTTAAACTCTTGAATTTTGACTTTTAGTTTTCAAAAAATTTATTCAATTCAATTAGCATATCTATTAGTTCATCATAAAAAGACTCATCATCTTCAAAATATTTTACCTTCTCTCTTTTTGCCATAATGCATGTTGGAGATAAGAAAAGTGATGGAACTTTCTTGATGGCGATGCCAATAAGTCCCTTCTTTTTGAAAGACTCATCTTTATCAGAGTCGGAGTCTATGTACTCCTCATCAGAGTTTCATTCTCTAATGTGGGCTTTATTTTTGCCCTCTTTGTGAAGCTTCTTGAAAAGCTTCTTCTTGCCATTAAAGTCCTACTTGTTTGGGCATTAAGAAGCAATGTGCCCCTTCTCATTGTACTCATAGCAACGGATATTGCTGTAGCACCTGTTGTCATTGTAGGAGTGCCCCTTACCCATATCATAACTAGCTCTTTGGTACAACTGTCTCTCCATGAATTTCTTCATCCTTCCCACAAAGAGGGCTAATTCCTCCTCGGTGTCCTCCTCTTCATTCTTGGACTCATCACTTGATACCGCATTTGCTTTAAAAGAGGTGATCTTCTTGTCCTTAGAGAAGGATTGCTCCAAGAGTTCCTTCATATCCTTCTCGTACAACTCATTGGTGATAAGGTTCTCCAAGAGTTATGTTGGTGTCACCAAAGTCTGGTATTTCTCTAGCAACGCCCTAAGGATCTTCCTTACAACATCAACATCTGTTAGTGATATGCTAAGACCATTGAGCTCATTCACAATATTGTTGAGGCGAGAATAAATTTTATTAATACCCTCATATGGCAACATTATAAATGTTTTATATTTGATCTGAAGTCTATGCAATTTGGCTTCTTTAACCATAGATGTTCCCATGGATTTCTGAGAAGTTAGTCCAAATATCATGAGTAGTTTCTAAATTACTCACTCTATTAAACCCATCCATATTTAAAATGTCAAATAAAGCATTCATAACTTGCGCATCTAAATGTGTGTTACGCCCCTCTTGTTCCGTGGGGTGTAGTGGATCAAGACGCATGACATAACTCTTATTTATAATTTTCTATATGCTCAGACTTATAGCCTTAAGATAAATAGATATTATAATTTTTCAATAAAAATAATTTGAGCCATCAAATAGAGGTGCCTTCCCTATAGCAATTCCCTCACTAGCCATCATTTTCTCTCTAGATAGTAAAGTCTAATAAATAAGAGATCAAACTCTGATACTACTTGTAGAATCAAGGATAACCAACTAGAGTAGGGTGAATAGGATATTCTAAAAATTATTACCTTCTAAAATCACTTACCACAAATTATACCTAAGCAAGATTTCAATTCAATTTAAATCTACATAATTCTAATATAACTAAGACACCACAAACATAAATTTCTACAAGAATATCTCTAGGACAAATAAATATGACAAATGCAATAATGACAAGGTGCTAGAAATTCAAGTGCGGAATTGAGAGACAAAGAAACAACCAATTTGACACACGATGTTTTATCGTAGTGTTCAAAAACTTGCTGGCTTCCCATAATCCACATTAAGAAAAGCCCAAACACCTTAGATCGGCTCCACGAATTGGCTCCACGAATTAAGTCTCATTCTTCAATCACTAGTGGTTACCCTTCCTTTGCTCCGGAGATGATAGACACCAAACCGCTCACAAGATGGTGCCGGGTTTCTTCACAAGTTTCTTGAAGAAGTCACCTTGCAACTCCTGCTAAGTCGTCTAGGTGCTGGTAAGCACCAAGAGTAATCAACTACAGCTTCGCTAGATGGTGATGCCAAGGATCAATCTAGGATTAATATGCACTTGAATTGGCTCAATTCCCTCAAATGAATGCACAAGTGAAATTAAGGTGTGGGAGAGGTACTCTATTACTCAAGAATGTTCAATGGAGAGTCTAGGCTCTTTCTTGAGCTGGTGAGGAAGTATTTATATCCCTACCAACCAAAACTAGCCGCTGTATAAAAGAATCCTAAAAAATCAAGGAAAGCAGTAGTACCACTGTGTAAATTACAGAACTACCGTACCTCTACTGTAGCAACAGTAATGACTATGTCAAAGCGACAGAACTAGCCATTGGAATAAAATGTGATACTACCACCGTTGAAATTACGGTAGTTCCAAAATTTGGCGCGGTACTTCTATTTTAGTTCGAGATCAAAAGTTGGTCCTTTCTAAAAAAATGTACCACCCAATTCTCAGAGCTTCTGAGATCCGGTAGTTCTATTTCTGGAGTGCGGTCATACCGCTATGCGGTAGTTCCGCCGTTCAAATCCCAGTACTACCTTTAGAGAGACTAAGTCTGTCAAAGGGTACTCTCTAGAAATAATATACCGCTTAAAGTGTTGGTACTTCCAGAGTTCGATAGCACTATTAAAAACACATCGATACTTCTGGATTTCGATAATACCGCTAAATACACACCGGTACTTTCGATATTCCTAACAGAGCACAGTTGACTTTTAAATTTAATTCTAAGTGCATGTATAATCCTAAATTGATCCAAATGGTACAAAAGCATGCTGTCAAATTATTTGCTATGATATCTCTTAATAGTACGGCATTTAACCTATAATCCGGTCTTTCAACCATTCTTCTAAGACTGGTAAAATAAAAAAACAGATCCTAGACTACTTGTACCTTTGTCTAGAGCCATCTTGATCTGTTGATCCTTAGTATATATTTTCAACTTGTCACATTTACCGTTAGGGACTAAACCTTTTAAACACTCAATAAATACATTAGTATTATATTCATAGATTGTCATTAATTACCAAAATCATTTTTAGGAGTCTAGATGCTTTCAAAATCCCAAATTGTGGAGTGCCTCGCTCAGCCATTCCAATCTAACAAATAACCTAGCAAATGAATAGGAACAAGACGAGGAGGAACAAATCGATCACCTTGGCCCCGATGGAGTAGCCAGCGAACTCATAGAAGGTGCGAAGGAGGAGGGCAGCGGAGCCACCGGGACTGGAGCTGAGCGGCGGGGCTGGAGGGGGGCAGGGGGTTGGAGGTGGGCGGCGAGAGGCAGGCAACGGGGCTAGAGACGGGCGGTGGGAGGCGAGCGGCAGGGCTCGAGGGGGACGACGGGGCTAGAGGGGGGCAGTGAGGTTGGAGGGGGTTGCGGGAGGCAGGCAGGGCCTGCAGAAGTCGGAAGCGCCGGGGATGGATATAGGGGAGAACAGAGAACACGTCGGGACGAAGAGACGTGGAGAAAATGGCAACTGGAGCGATGGCCGCACTTAAGTCACCCTTATCACACCGAGTCTCGTGGCGTGATAATAGGTGTCATGTCATGAGTTACGGTGTGATAGATGCCACGCAACCCATCCATGTCGACACTACGCATGAACGAGGGCTTGCGTAGCAACTTTGGCCATTCCTCTATGGGTGATGTGATAGAACGTTTTGGCCAAAGGGGTTAAAATTAAAAATAAAGTTCATGACAGATTAACTTTAAAAAAATTTTAAAAAGATTAAATAATAAAAAAATCCATAGTTGAAGGTTTTGATATATTGCGAGATCCAATCAAGCAGGAGACATTTGCTTGGAACCCGCCCATGTTAGTTCCCAGAACCGAAGGAGTTGAATATACTAATTGTAATACTTGTACAGTTCGACATGCCAGGTGTTAATTATTAACGAACTAACGCACTTGTAATTGTTTGCATCCAATAAGCATCATGCGAAGATTTTTTTTTTATTTCTTTGTGTACACTTGCCTGCGCACTATCTACAGATTACAGGCAAGTGGTGGGCAAAACGAGCTTGTCAGGGCTTAGCATAAGGTATATGAACTCCTAGTTGACTTTCTTGGACCGCTGGGCAATCGCTCGTGACCTGTGTGATTCGTAAGCATCTGCAGGGGCGGAGCCACCCCTGCTGCGAAGCTGGGCGGCTGCCTGGGCTCGCCGACGACGAGCTGTGGAGGCTGTCATGCCCCCGCTGTCGCCAGATGCCATGGCATGCAAGCTTTTCCCGGCAAGTTGCAGTGTCGTATGGGTCAAACTCCAAATGGCAAAAGCCTTAGCCCGTTAGCAAGTTGTAAAAATAGATATTCGAGCGCAAATTTTTTTTAAAAAAAGTGGCTAAAGTGATATATATATATATATATATATATATATATATATATATATATATATATATATATATATATATATATATATATCTTTACTATTATAAAAGAAGGAGTTGGTGGTTGACCTGTCGTTACTCCTCTTCTCTCATTTCTTCGATCGACATTTAGATAAAATCCGAGCCGCCTATCTCGTAGCCCCCTCCCTCCCACCCGCGCCGCCTCCTCCTCCTCTATCTCTCTCGCAGCCGCACCGCCCCGCGCGCGCTCCTCCTCCCCACCCCGACCGCCTCCCCTCGCTCTCCCCGCCGCCTCCTCCCCTACCCGCCGCCGCCGCCGCCTCCTCCTCCTCCCAAGCGCGCCTCGCTCTCCCCGCCGCCCCGATCCGCCTCCCCTCGCTCTCCCTCGCGCGCCTCGCTCTCCCGCCTCCTCCCCACCCCGCATCGCCGGCGCCTCCTCCTCCTCCCCCCCTCGGCTCACACCGCCTCCTCCCACCACCCCACGCCGCCGCCGCCGCCCCACACCCGCGTCGCGCGCCTCCTCCTCCTCCCCACCTCGGCCCGCTGCCGCCTCCCTCCTCCCTACCCGCCGCCGCCGCCTCCCTTCCCAACCCGCAAGCCTCCTCCTCTCTTCTCAAGCAACCCGCAGCGCCTCCATCTTCGTGGCAACCACCGTGCCCCTCGCACAAACCGCCGCACCACATCCAAGCGCTTGCCAAATCTCCTCTCGCTCCCTCCCCCCACACCGCCGCAACCGCCTCCCCACCACACCCCGCGCCGCCTCGCCCCCTCTCCCTGCCCATCCCACCCCCGCGCCGAGGAGGTGGCGATGAGGCCGAGTACGCGGTCTCTGATGACCAGAGTGCCACAAGTGTGTCCCTCTCGTGCACCTCTCTCCCTCTTGCGCCCTTCCTCGTGGGCTCCTTCTCCCGCTGCCGCCCCTATTCAGTCGCCACCACCGCTGCTCCACATCTTGATCCTTGTCTCCCTCTCGTGCATCTCGTTCTCCCCCCCCCCCTTGCCCCCTCCCTCGCGGGCTCCTTCTCCCGCCCGCCGCTGTCAGCCCACGCCAAGCCCAGGCAACAACAGCGGTGGAGGCGAGGCAGATGGGGAGGTGGAGGGCATTGGGGAGGCGGATGGGGAGGGGGAGGTGGAGGGCGTTGGGGAGGCGAAGGCGAGGCGGATAGGGAGGTGGAGGTGTAGGGCGTTGGGGAGGCGGCCACGGAGAGGTGGAGCAGGTTACGACAGCACCAAGCGGCTGTTTAACTTCATACAGGTATATGGCTTGCATTGCATATCTGTTCAAATTCTGATCCATGTGCGCATATTAGACTGGTTTGGTCCACTAATCACATAACAAATGTTTTATTTTGTGATGCATTTGATTTGATTAATCTTAGAATGCATTTAAAGTCAAACTTTGGTTCAACCTGGATTTGTAGATTAATCCTAGCTGTTGTGATTTAGTCTATGTTTAATAAACTGGTAGGTTAGGACAATTGTTAGATCTGTGCTACTTCTTATGACAAAAAACATTTGCCCACCATCACTTCTCTGTTAAATTTGTACGTTAATATTCAAGTTCATGCTGTAAAGATGGCATCTTTTTTTTTAGCACCGCTTCCATCCGTGAACTCGCCTTCTTCTTTGAATTGAAATCAAGGCACCACCTAAATGTCCGTGGTAAGAGTGCAACTTTGCCATCCATAACAAACCAGTTGATTTCTTCCCTAACATGCTTCTGCTCCAACAGAGAAGGATTGGGAAGACATAAAGTTTAGCGTTGAAAATGGTGTTGATTTCTATGCTGTTTCCTTTTTGAAGGATGCCAAAGTTATTCATGAAGTAAAGGACTTCCTTAAAAGTAATGTTCTCTTTGTCATGTATGAAAATCTTGGATATCTATATTGGGAACTTAATTAATGTGTTCTTTGCTCCTTTTCGTATCCAGTGCTAATGCGATATACATGTCATTCCAAAATTAAGAGTGCAGATTCAGCATCAAATCTCAGTCTATTATTGCCAGATCGATGGGGTAAGACACATAGTCTATGTCAATTCCTTCATATTAAAAGGCATTGTCAAGTGGCAACTCCTTTCAATATTTAAATGCCCTTGAGTAGTTGTCATGAGAATTGGACCAAGCAATGTGTGTTGAAGAGCTTTTGTGGAAGTTGGAACACATAATTTTTATTGTTTTAATTCTATCGTTTCTATTTTCGTCGCATGTATCTTGTATGTGTCCGCATGCGTGTCTTATTCTATGTCCGATAAATGAAAAACTATCTCGCCACCTTGATGGACTTCTTTATTAGTGCTACACATCGAACTTCTTGAAATGCTTATAGGCAATGGTGACGTGTGGAGATCTTGGTGCCGAACTTCCTATTAAGGAAGTTCCTTTGCTACTGTGAGATTAAAATTTATGTATAATTTTAGGCGGACAAGAAAACATTCTTACCATTTTGTTCATTTCCTCCTTTTATTTATTCATATGCTCAGAAACAAGCAAGCACTAATAGCATTTAAGTTGCAATTATTTTACTTTTTTAGAGAAGATTGTCGAACATGCCAAAGCATGCAAAACGAGCCATCGTTGCCACAAATATGTTGGAAAGTATGATAGACCATCCAACTCCAACAAGGCAGAAGTTTCTGATATATAGTAATTGTAGTTCGGGAAGGTGCTGATGCCATTATACTATTTGGTGAAAGTGCTCACAAAAAGTAAGGTTTCAACCTGTCATGTATTTATGCCTGATATTGATGGTATGTACTCAAGTTGTCAATGTGCTTTTCTTGTGGGCAAATGGATCATTACCTACTGTAAAGGACTGCTGATAAATAATACTATGTTATATCACTCACAATAATATTCATGTTTGTAAAGGATTGCCGATAAAAAAATGGGTTGGCATTGGCCTTCGTTGTCAGAGATGGTGGCGAAGCCATTGGAGCCGAGGAAGACGGTCGTGTCGCCTAAGATTCCACGGTGCTAGAGTTGTTAGAAGCCAACGCAAGTAACTGGTAGAAGGAGGTAGAGGGAAGTGAAAAGAGTCCGGCAAGGGGTTTGGTTTTAATCACTATTCGCCATAGGGTCTTTACGATGATAATAATTTAATATATTGTATTCCAAAGATAACTGTTAAATTTAACCGGTGTCTTTAGAGGGGGCTAGACTTCAATTTTGAAAACCATCTTTAGTATGACCTGTCTGTTTAATGCATGTCCGTTGGAACGAAGCTTAATTAAGTAGATGATTCGTGATACTATGATCTAAAATATATAAACCAAATAATATGAGTTTAGAACCTGTTGTCTTATTTATTTAATATCCGTTGCAACGCACGGGCACTCTACTAGTATATATATATATGTGTGTGTGTGTGTATGCGCACTTGATTCGGCCGCATTGAGCAATGGAAACAGAAACAAAAGTAAAAGTAGGCGCTCACATGCTGCATGTGCTTCTACTTCACCGAAGTTACAAATTTTCATTTTTTTTTTCATGCCGTGGCTCTCTTCATATGTCAGTGTTGACTTTTGAATATCCCTAATTTGGTTCAACACGTGGAGATTCGTTTGAGCAGATATTGTACAAATTGGGTCTACTTAAGTTCACCCATTCTGTTGTTAAGCCTGGCCCAGAAACAAATTTACTCTCCTACATTCCGTCAGGCTCTCCTCTTTAAAAAAAAAACACTATAAGGCTCTCTTTGAAATACAAGAATTTTTCTAGACTAAACTGTTTTGCGTAAAAAGTTTGCAAAATTTATGTGAAATTCATACGTTCCAAATAACCCTTAAAGGCCTAAACTATATGTGTTAGGCTTTCACCAAACATGGCCCAATTAGCACAATAAGGTTATGTGTTTAAAGGTAAGAATTTTGACATATTGAATTGTATCTCTACACTTAAAAGAAAGAGGTGGTGGTGGTTCATCTTCTCCTTCTAACTTTTTCTTGCATCTCTCTAAAAAATCTCTAACAAAAACAGAAAAAACAATATCTCAAAAAAATAAATTCCGCTGCCCTCCAAATTCTCTAACAAAAAACAGAGCTTACCATGTGCATGGAGCCGAGGGTGCAGAGACTAAACACGGCAGAGCACGGAGACAGAGCCAACAGCGTGGGCCGGATAAGCCAATCTTAATAATACCGACTCGATGTGCTAAGATAATATGATTTTTTTATCTATAGTAAAACATAGATATTCAGCTAGTCGTGTAAATTTCTTACGAAATATGTGTTAGGCTTTCGCCAAACATGGCCCAATTAACTTGATAAACGTGCAGCCTGTTCGGCACTTCGGTCCATTTAGTACTTGTGATTGTCTTCACAACTTCGGATCGACCCAGGACAAGCCCGCCTAGCACTGGTCTTTCCAGTTAGCAACATGGGTTTCCATTGGATCTACCCATCCCATCCTAGCCCACCTAAAGGAGCCCTCGAGTGCAGCGCAATCCATTCCGTGCGTGCCACCCCGCTCTTTCGATCCAAGGATGGGGTCTGTCCCTTTTTTTTTTGTTTCGATTTACAGATGCACCTTATAATTTTTAACTGTTTACGAATGTAAAGTATAGAGCAAAAAAAATTATATATGATTTTAACCGATATAAATAAAGTCATTACACTATATGCTACAATCAACTTGTAAACTCCGTTTTAAAAAAAAACTTTATTTAAAAACTAATTACTTAAAAAAACCAAAAAATAGATTTTAAAAGTAAAAAAGAAAAGATTTGATGGCCAGTGGCATGCATAGGGTGAGTACCTCGACCAATGCTAAGAATTACCACATTACCACATTAGACACACGCTAACTTTACCTTCTCCCCAGTGTGTAGCACCTCTCTTCCTACTCAAAACGAGTCCAAGCCCCTCACTTGGGCTTAATAAGCCGATTTATTGCTGAATTTTCACTGTAGTTAATTTATTTTGCACTGTAGTTGATGGTGATTTATTTGATATAATTAAATTTAAACAGATTTAAAAATAATAAAAATATTAGCCCATCACGAATAATACAAACGAATACGGAAAAAAAGAAAAGGTAAAAAATCTCAAAAAAGTTAAAAAACTAAAAAAAGATAAAATTTAGAAATAGTGAATTAGAAGTCAAAAATTTAAATCAAAATGAGTGGGCTCGTTCTCTTTCCATGTCCCCACGTACCCGACCAATCCCCTTGTCCCTCGTCTCCTTGTGATTCTCGATGACTGCGAGCTTCCTCAGCAACGGTAGTAAGCGCAACAATAGCCATGTGGCTGTGACCTCGATCCATTGGCGACAGCGACTGGTTGTGACGCGGCAGCCGACTGTGCCTTGAATCGGTTGAGGCAAAAGATGCTAATCGAGTTGATCTGGTGGCAACGGTGACAGCGACGCGTGCGTCTTCCTCGACCTCGTGTAGGTGCCAGCGCGACTTCCTCATCGTTGAACTGCGTGGCAGCTAGGGGTGGCAATTTCCCCGCGGGCCCCGCGGGAATATCCTGTGGGGTGGGGCGGGGGTAATATCCTCGCGGAACAGGCGGGCCATGAAGTTAGCGGGACGGGACGACGAGTCATCCTCTCGTAACTTACACATTGAGGGCCGATAAAAATAAAAATAAATATATTTAATAATAGATTATTATTTTTAATATAAGAGATTGTATTCTTTTCAGATATTTATACTAAAACTTGAATTTATATGTTAGAATATATATTTTGAAGCTATATTTTTAAAAATAATATGCTTAAGTAATTATAAATTAATAAATAAAATCAAAAATTTATTTTTAAACAATAAATTTAATTTTTTTAATCCTCTGGGACCCGTGAAGTCGGGTCCCGAGGATCGGGGACGGTAATCTCCCGCAAGCTAAACGGGCGGGGCGGGCGAGTTCGCGGGCGGGCGGGCGCGGAGGCTTCCCCGCCCGCCCGCCCGCTTACACCTCTAGTGGCAGCGGCATGTGCGTCTTCCTCGGCCTCGGTCTGGCAGCCACGCATCTTTCTCGACCTCGATCTAGCGATAGTAGCATCGTGTGCATCTTCCTCGACCTCGGTCAGGCGGCGGCACGGTTGTGTGGTTTCTTCTTGTAATATAATATAACTTTTGGTTTAACGTCCTGCTGTGCTAAAAAAAACTAGCTATTATGTCATATCCCTATAATAAAGTTTAGTTTTTATGTTGTAAGTATGTGTTGATATGATATGCATTTATGTACAATACTTCGCAGCTGAATAAACTTAGTCAATTACCGGAATTCCTAATGGTCTCCGAAATAGGGCGCTACAATGCCGTATCTTCGTGCCTTGAGCTTGGCGATTGGCCTTTCGATCGGCGTACCGCGCAGGGTCATTGTGTGTACCCTGGAATGGGTCGTCCTGCCTACCGTACGTCAATACCACGAAGAGAAGCACATTCACATCACCAGGGGATGGCAGCGGCAAAAAAAATGTCACCATGACAGCGTAGAACCTGAAGTAGCCCTTTGTTTCGAAGGGAAAGAGCAAACGTGAAACCCCCCACGGGACTAGCACACCACATGCTAGTTACGCGAGGTGTGGTGACGAGGCAAGCGCGACGCGCGCACGAGACACCTAGCGGTTGCGGCCTTGGCTTGCGCACCGACCGAAGGATACGTACGGCAAGTGGCAGACGCGGCACCTGGGTCTAGGTGTGAAGCGCGTGCGGTGGGCGCTGGCGATTCGCGACACAGCACGCCCGGTGGATGGTTAGTAAGGCAGCTGTCTCGCTCTAAACGGTTTTTAGTTTCTAACTTCTAAGCTCTAAATTATTTAAAACATAACAATTTTTTATTTTTTGATTTTTTTTTTGTTTTTGTTATTTCTTCTTCTTCTTATTCTTTTGTATTGTCCTAAAAGATATAGTGAGTGTTAGATTCGGGCTTTGGCTGAATGTCTAGGTCTAATCGGCTTTACTTCCCGGGCCACAGGTCTAAATGGGCTAAACACAACTAAACCCACGGAGCAACACACTTATAAGTGTTATTAGGTCTTCTCTCCCCAAAAGACTAGTCCAGTGGGTGGGATTCTCTCACACTTATAAGTTGTGCTTTCTCTTCTCCCACAACCAATGTGAGATTATTTCTAACAATCTCTTCCTCGCACATTGGTTGGGCACTTCTGCAACTATGAGGTTCAAGGAGATGTTAAGTGTCTGGGCTCTGATACCACTTGTTAGATCGGATCCTAGCCGTATGCCTAGGTCTAATCGGGTTTACTTCCCAGACCATAGGTCTAAATAGGCTGAACACAACTAAACCTACGGAGCAACAAACTTATATAAGTGGTATTGGGTTTTCTCCCTCCAAAAGACTAGTCCAATGGGTGGAGGCTCCCTCACATTTATAAGGTGTGCTTTCTCTTCTCCCACAACCAATATAGGATTATTCCTAACAGTGATGATTTTTCTTATTATTTTCTTATTTTTTTCTCATTATTTAACTTAAAAAAACTAATAGTCGCTACAGTGCAATTGTAGCTAAAAGACTACAGCAGAAGCCAAAAAAACCACGACTTTTAAGACTTTTTGAGCACTATCTATGTCCGTAGGTTTAGGGGACTGTCCACACATATGGCACTATAGTTATTTTTTAAAAGTTTGGTATCTGTCGAGTTTCTGTAGCTTGACAGATCGAGGTTGAAGACCTATCGAGTAGGTAGGTCCTATTAAGTTCTGGTGGCTCGACAAGACCTATCAATCTGTTGTAGCACGGCAGACGACACATATCACCTACCATGGCTATTGAGTTTAAGGATAAAGCTAAATTTATAAAAAAAAATAGATACCTAGAGAACAATTTAAAAATGGCTATAGTATCATATATGTAAACAGTCTAAGGACACCTTCCAATGAGCGCGGGGGCCTATCCAGGCTCGCCGGCGACAAGCCATGAGGTTCGCCCACTTTTGGCAAGGCGCAGGTCGCATCTGGACGCAACAAAGTTCAAGGTGGGCTTGTCTTCTGGGCTCCGTAATTGCTGGCTCCGCTATTGTGCAGGCTAGGCGCTAGTGCAGTACCGTACCAGGCGTGCTTGCGATCTAGCTACGGCACTCTCTGCAACTGTCACAAGTCAGGTAAGTGTGTCGACGTCGCTAGTTCGTTCTACTCGAGCTTTATCCCCTGAAGATGGATACGAGTTCAACACAATTTTGTCCATTCGGGTTCCAGTTTCCTTCTTACTCATGAGGCTCACCAAAAACACAAAAATAAAACGTGGTAAGCTGAATTTGCTCTAAATTTTCGCTCCATCTGCCTTGCAAACCGTGCGTCGCCCCCTCCCCCCGCGTGGTTCTTTCGGGTTGTGGTTTATAACTTAAATCTTTGAATTTTAGCTGTTCACGAAAGACAGTACATAGAGGAAAATAATTGTATGTGGTTTTGATCGGTACAATTGAGCTTAGTACATTTTTTACTATAATTTTTTCTGTTAACCTCATTTTAAAAAATATATACTATTTAAAAATTAATTATTAACATAAATTATAAACCACGAGCTGTAAACCCAGCCAAACTCGGATGAATCGTCCATTGTTGTCTTTTTTGTGGGCTCATATGTTTGATGGGCTGCCTAAGTGGGCAAGGCCCTTTTACTGAACGTTAGTTCCATTTTTTTTCCTCGACATGTAGCCTTAAGCCGTTAATGCCTTCAACGCCTTCATGATAGCCCAGGCCTGCTAAAACGCAAATTTTGCCGACGTCAAGTCCACAGTTGTGCTTTTCCTTCTTTTTCTCCCACCTTTTAGTTACTCACTAGTCCTTCTTCTCTAAAAAAAACTCCTTACGTCCCTCAGTAGAAAATCTCTCTTCTTGAAAAGCATCATCCTATAACATAAATTTATTGCAAAGATTAAAGATATAGTTATTGTAATATTTCTATCATATATCTCTCCTTTAATATTGACAAAGTGAGTGATTAGTTATAGTATATTATTTAATAGAGGTATATATGATGTAATAATTTTTTTTAATATTTAGCGTCTTCTTGGTTTTATATTGCGTGGGACGGGAGTACTCACTAGTCACTCCTAAATACTTTTGGGCCACTCCTTTGTTGAGGAGTTTTTATTTTTACTCACGAGTTGGTTATCCAACAATATTATCTAATTGTTGGATAACCAACTCAAAAAAAGTTGACAACACCGGTAGGTTCATACAGAAGAAGGAAACCAATTTTGCAGGAGAAGGAAACCTATTCTGCGTCTTTTGTCCCTTTCAGCTTTGATTAAAATGAAACTGTTCATCTACTTAACTCCAGAAACGCCGGCAGGCCAGGTGGGTCGTCTGAGCAATTTTGTTTACACTGTATCTGTCACATGATCCATCAACAACCTTTGCACTTTCCTCTCTTATCTTTTTTTGTTTCCCTTCTCGAAAGAAGTCTAGATTTTGGATTACCTAGCAACATAAAAAAAAATGCTTTCACGATAATGTTCTGTGGAACAGTCATCGATCTGCAGCCTGTGCGGTCCAATTTCCGAGACAGCAGGAGCCACACCTTTTTTCAGAGCACTCTGATCACACATTCCACGGCGTGCCGTCTAACCAACGGGTTGTTTCTTTGGTTCACACGAAGCGACACCATAGGAACCGAAAACGGCAGAGGACAAATGTCCAGTGCAACAACTGACAAATAACAAGCTTTTATTCTTTTGGGCTGATTTTAGACCGCGGTTTAATGTTTTTAGCTGTGAGTTATTAGTCTAATGAATAGTAATTATTAAGAGTCTAAGGGCATCTTCAATAGTCCTAACTAAGTACTATCTATAAGTATTCCACATCATCTATAGAGTACACACTAAAAACTAGTATTCTAAAGGACTATCTATAAGAATAGCTATTTGATGCTTACATGCACACACAGTCATTTATAGAGGTTGCCTCGTTTTGCGTTATAGACTAGAGACGAAATAGTAGCTAGCTGTTTGTTTTTGCATACTCTCTTTCCTCCATATAGGATATATGCTGATGTGTACATGCAAATAGCTAGCTGACTCAGCACCATTGGAGATACCCTAAGAGAAGCTAAAAGCTGCTTAAAATCCAAAGAGAACAGGCTACTTGTCACTCATCAGATTTGTTCGTTTAGACACTGATTTTCATTTGCTCGTTAGTACTAGTAACATAAGACTTCTGCATACTTAGGGTCTGTTCTTTTTAGCTGCGACTTATGATTTTTAGTTGAAATTTTTGAATTTTAACTGTTTACGACAGAGATTACGGAGAGAGATACTCACTTACGATTTTAGATGGTACAGATGTTGAGCTTTTAATGTGTACTATAATTAACTTGTAGACTCCATCTTAAAAAAATACTCCGTTTGAAAGTTAGGTACTGTAGCAAAAGCCAAAGGCCTTTTTAAGAAACTGAAAAGAACAGACCTTCAGTTTCTCCAGCGAAGATATAGGGGTGTTGAACTCTTGATGCAGGCTGACTTTAGTTTGAGTAGGATGGATTCTGCCTCCCAACCATGAGAGGTTGAAGAACGCGCTTATGCAGGTGGTTTGATTGACAAAAATTAGAAGTCGAGACACACAACAGTCGAAAAATGATTTTCTTAAAAGAAAAGTTGTTGTTAAAGTGTGCTACAAATTTGTATACGTGTATGCAGACACATACCTCAACGTAGTCTTGGTTTGTAATTTTTTTAGGACTTTTATTTCTTAGCATATATATGTATCTATATAATCTTATGGTTAAGATACGCTAAAGTTTTAGTGCTTGTAATCTTTTTTCATACAGTGATTTCCGTATTTGTTCATCTGTATTTTTTCACAAAGATTTTTTATGTTAAACCATATCGCCCATTCTTTTGGTCCTCTGTATTTGATATATATTTTATAACAAGCGGTATAAAGCTCCGGGCGGTATCCAGAGTCGATCGGGCGTCAAGTCGTCCCTGCATCGACGAGACTGCTAGGGACGAAAACGGTTGCCGAAGCCGTCCGCCGTCGCCGACGGAAAGCGATTCCGTTCACGTCGCGTGGAAGGAGGAATCCACGTCTGCGTTTGCGTCGAACCGAAGACGAGACGAAGATTCTCTCCTTCGCGGGCCTGCAGCCTGCAGCCATCAAAGCGACGCACGAAGCTGAGTCGAACGAGAAATTCGAGGCAGCAGCTTCCGACGGAAATAAATTTGAAAGCCGCGGCACCTACCTAGCGTTAAGTTCGTGCGGCCGCCCACCTCCAAGGCAAGTTGCACGACAGGAAATAGCAAAAGCCTATCCAGCGAATTTGGCTAAGTACACACGGAAGCGTACCAGAAAAGGCTGTCGCAAGTTTGCGAGGATATTGTTTCGGGTACACGGTGGTGTACCAAGGTTGTTCTAAGTCTTATTTCGCGTACACAACAATGTACCAAGCATTGACTTCGTTTCACGGCTCGACTCCCTGTTGAGCGTCAATCCATGCTCTACCCCGGTCTGTTTTAGCGCTTGGTTTGTTAACACCATTGCTCGTGACTGACACTATACCCTAGTGTTGTGCTACGCCATCTCTATCGACGATTTTCTGTCTCAATCGATCGTTATCTTCTGTCAAGAGCATGTATCGTCAGTTCTATATAATTTTATTGGAGGTAGAGTTCAATAAAATCCAGGCTGTTGTGTCTATTATTAGCAACATCTATACGAAATTAATCATTGGTGATTTATTTGATGATTCATTGTCTTCTATGGGGTTACTGCAGCAAGATCTGCACATATAGAGTATAAGGTGGAGCTACAAGTTTTCAATATAATTAAGGCTACGCTTGATCAAATTGATTTTGAAAAAAAATCAATATCAGTTGGGGGGACAACTGATTAACTGTTTGATGACACCTTAATATCAATTACATAATATTTTTTCTGGAATTTCTTATTTATTATTGAAGGTTATGCTCCAAATATGAGTTTAATATTAAGGATTTAAAGCGTAAGGAAGAGTTAATTATCTTCATAAGTACTACAACATTTGGTATTGTAGTTGCAGTATATTTTAGTTGTCACGGCTCATATGAGGGGGCCATTATAGAGATTGTTTCTGCTCTATTAATGGCATAAGATTTGCTTTTATCCATATGTTTTTCTACATGAGCAGTTTTCAACCACATCATGAAATTCAGTTACTTTTACAGTCGACAGGTTAATGTACGTGATGGTCATACATGCAAGTTGATCTTCAATAGGCATTGTTTGTCGAGTTATGTGTTTCAGATGAAGCATGCAAAAAGTATATGAGATGAGTTAACATCGTCTCGGTTTTGTAATCTTTTAAGACTCTTGTTCTTTAGCCTATATATATGTATTCCTATAGTCACACAGTTGAGATACATTAAAGTTTTCCGTGCTTGTAATATCTCCCCGTATAGTGATTTTTGCCTTTGTGAGTTTGTATTTTTTTCGCAAGGGATTTTCATATTAAATCCGTGTCTTCCGTTCTTTTGATCTTCTATATTTGCCATGTGTTTTATAACAGTTTGTAACCTCAATTTCTCACGTTTAATCTCAACCATTGATATTGCGATCGACCGAGATGCAAAAAATAATGTTACTATTCAACAGCTACAGCAGAGCAGAGGATCCCCTCCGTCCATAATGCTGAAGCTATCCCTTCTCTTCTCCGGGCCATGCCTGAAGCTTCTCCGGAAAATGTCCAACCAAAATACTGGACCTTCGTTGCAACAAATAGTACGAAACATGAACATTAATTTTTATTCCCTAAAACCTGGTAAAATGTACCAAGCCTTGGCACCTTCCCCCCCTTGCAAACCATGCATATATGCAGGTACCTGCTGTGCCTTCTGTTCCAAAATAAGAAAACCCCATTCTGCTCCCATTTTCATGACACAAGAGGCAGTGGAGCCCTGACATGAGCTAGGGACAACCTGAACAGCTGAGGTGAGGCCATTCATGGGATGGGACCAGAGCAACACTGGGAAATGCATCAATGGCCAACCATCCACGCATGGCGCAACAAAGCACATTGACCTCTGCAACCAGCTTCTTCTTGCAACGCCGCACGCCATTGCCACCGCAGCTTTCCCTGCAGAAAAGGTTGGTAGCCATCAGGCAGAGGTAGAGGTCTAGAGCAGTTTTGAGGGGCACCACATCCTCGTCTCGCTTTTCCCACGAAAGAGCCGAAAGACACCTGTCCCCCATTACAGGTGCTCGAGGAGGCGAAGAGCAGAATGCGGTGTCCTCTCGAACTCTCATGCGTCCAGCTTGTCGCTCGCGGCCGCGCGCGTCCGAAAAGATGCATGGGAGGATGGCTTAGCTGCTTGGTCGCGAACATTTTGATGGCGCATGGAGCCCTCTCCCCCGCGCTGTCTCGCCCCCACTACCCGCTATCATTTCATCCTCTTCGAACCGTGGCAGCCATTATTACTGGTTACTGAAGAAAAATGTTTGGGCGCGTTGTTCTGAGAGCTCAATTGGGGTTTTTCGAAAGAGCGGTTTGTTCTTTTCGGCTTCTGAAATCGATTTTTGGTTTTTGCTATAGTACCTAATTTTTAAATGGAGTATTTTTTCAAGATGAGATCTACAAGTTAATTATAATACACATTAAAAGCCTAACATCTATACCATTCAAAATCGCAAGCAAGTATCTCTCTCTTCGTAATCTCTATCGCAAATAGTTAAAATTCAAAATTTTCAATCAAAAATCATAAATAACAGCTATATTAAATATGCCCTTAATTTGGCATCAGTTAGTGTTGTGTTGTTAGACTAGACGCAATCTTAATAACAATTCAGATATCAGATATAACACTTCTTCAAATCTACTATACGCTTTCCTCTCTGTAGACCGTTCTACAATTGTAATTCTTGCCTCTTTGAGAAGGAAAACTAGAATTTCTGAAAGCCAACTTGAAAGACGAAAGCACATGCACGCATATAAAATGGCATGAACTCTTGACCTGGCTAACATGCCGTCCTGCGTCGCGTTTGTCTGCTAGTGACTTACCAATGATTGAAGGACGAAAACATTGTGGATTGGCGGCTTCAGTTTTAGCCCTAAAAATAAGATGAATTTTGGATTCATCTCGGACAAAGCCTCCACATGTTTGAATCACTTTAGAGCGTCCTTAAATCTGTGCTGTGTCGCCTCAGATTCGGATTGGTTTTCTTGTCATGTAACTGCGAAACTAACAAATCATCGACAAATGTGCTTCCAAGACTACATCGTACGCTGTGTAAACTATTCGGATTCTTGATTTGCATCAGTATCTGACGTGAATTGACCCGAGATTGTGCCATACGAACCGAGCTAATCATGATTGTTCCAAATGGCCGCAACACTGACCATTTTGTGCGCGCTTATGATTAATCTCTGTCAGGGAAATCTCTCGATAAGCACACTGGATTCCCCACAATCTCTGCCACATAATCGTGCCACATGTTTGCCTTTGCTCTATCTGAATTCTGAGCTGCAATTATCTTCTTGTGTTTGTTTCTCAAGACTGAATCCAGATATGCGGTACAATCATTTTCTTTTTTTAGCGATCAATGCGGTATAATATTCTAGTAATTAGTAATTTATATGGTAAAACACGTGACTCGTTCTGACGAATTACGTGCACGATTTAACCAACTCTTCTTCCTCTGAAAAATACAATAAAAGACAGTACAGAAGTCAATAATCACTTATTCTTGGTTTCTTCCCCAAACAAATGCAATTCACCTGTTCAATCTTTCTGGAAAGTCTTCTCCGCTGTATGGATATTGACATGTGGAGTAAATGGATTGAACATCAAATGCGGGCAGGATGCAATTTATGAGAGAAGGGAACATTTCTTTCCTATTTTCCTTGTCTGTGCGACATGAAATGTTTCTTGGAATTACTTAAGCACAAATTCATCTTGGCATAATTTGTTCAAGTTGCACTAAAGTAAAACTTTTGTAATAATGCCCTCGTGTCGATGAGATAGGTGAACAAACAAGATAAGAGCAATCCGCCTAAATTGAGAAAAAGTTTTGATAAAATCAGTCTGAAGCTATCTTTAATTTTATGAAACAACTGAACCTGAGCTTGTTTGTAAGGAAGTACAAATATTTGAATGTACAATAAGATAGTGTCTGTTTTGTTAGCAATTTGGATGTGCATGTCAGTGCACCTCAACCTGTTTTTTAGGGAAGTACAAATATATATTTTTAGTTTCTACACAGCAACAGAATTCCACAAATCAACAAATGAGAGGTTTTAAAAATACAATTCCAACTAGCATATTTCTTACTGAAAGCTCTGGCTAACATATATTTTAGAAGACCTAACATATATCAACAATTGAAAAGTAGAATACAGCTTCTCTCCAAACATCCTCTCATGGTGGCAGAGAAGCTGAGTTTTTTTTCAATGGCTAATTTCAAAGAAATTCAGAAGGAATTTTGCAAGAAACAATTGTTAGTGATATGTCTTAGAGACAATCATGGAGATGATTGTATCACTTCTATATTTATGATCTTTTGAATAATATGTTATTTTATCTCTTAAATAAATATCTTTCATATTGATCAACAAGTATGTGACTTATTCGTGGAACTCTTTATTTATGTTATGATATTATTCTAAATTATCTTTGATCTTATATTATTATGTAGAACAATTATGATTTACAGATCATCATATATATTGATTGATGATCATGTTTCACGAATCATGGATATGAGATATCAAATCAATAATGTGGACACATGTTAGAAATTATGATGTTGGGTTAACCAACCATGAGATACTGCGGGAATTGTTATATTCTTAAGTGTCATCAGTTGGTCTCATACATAGTATACGTATGATTCTTAGACTTGAAATCGTCATTATTTTCCATATATGTAATAGTTTATTTAAGAGTTACTAAACACTATTTCGTAACTGAGTAATCATAAAGATAGCTTTCGAATTTATTATGAAATATGAGAAGGAATAAGACCAATCAAGATGGAATTTACCCCTCCTATATAATAGGAGATATATCTTTAGGCCCCTCGATGTGGTTGGATTAAGAAAGTGTATGACCATGTCGAATGTGGTTGAAAAATCAATCACAACTGAGTAATCCACTACAGATTCGAGTGAAGGATCAAGTTATCATAGGATGTCACGCTTCTCGTCTTAAGTTCGATCTAGTATCATGAGGCAAAAGTATCGGTATATAAGCATTATATAGATTTGTCCGATATGATCTTTATGTATATTTAGGGGGTTATTATGTCTTGCTAGGGACCGCTACCGACTTATGAACCGAAAAGAAGTTTTTAGCCTATGGCCAAATATACATGAATTTACAGGGTTACACACTTTAATAGGCTGAAACGATAAGGGTCCGGATAATAGTTTTCAAGTGGGATTTAATCTCTACTCGTATCGGATAAGGATTCGATTGGAGGCTATATAAGGAGAGGTGTGAGTGCTGAGAGAGGTATCCCGAAACACACCTATCAAAATCTTAACCGTCACCTTTCATAACCCCTACCATACACGTTGGTGTTAGTATACCGATGCACGGTGTTTCCTCCCTAGATGTGTGGACCTCAGTAGAGGCATTGCTACGATTGCAATACTGATCGAGACGATCGTAGGGAGGAGACGTTGGTCGGAGGACGATCGATTGCTTCCACTACATCGACACGTTCTTCGTTGAATTGGCTGTTTCAACTCTACTTTCGCTGCACTGCGCGTCTAATGGTAATGATTTATGATCTCTTACTCGTATGACTTCTTATTTTACGCAGTAGAAGATTTTAATTCGCGCTAGTGTAGCCTACCCGTATCACAACAACAACCTACCTGTATCCCAACAACAATTTAATTGCTTCATTCTAAAAAATTTCATCTTCCAAAGACTCCCTAAACTTACTGTAACATTTAATAGTGCTTGTATAACCATGTATTTGATTGGATTCTATACTTTGAACTTTCATATGTTCCATTAATTTTTCTTTTTTTAAGAACATTTGTGTTCCTTTTCTCTTTTTTAGAGTAATATGTGCGCAATTTTGCTTACTAAACCAATCAGAAGTACTTGTATGGTAAATAGTTTTGATCAAGACTTATAATGCATACTCACTCACTTGTTATTTTTTACTTAACATTTTTTTACATTTATGATCTCTATAATGTGATTTTGACTATTACTTTTTATAACTTTTATATTATAATATATTAATAAAAGTATAATAATATGAAAGTATTTTTAACGACAAATCCAATTATATAAATTTTACACAGCCAATCAAGATAGTTGTAAACATATTAGTGATCAAACTATAAGCATAGATTCTAGGACATCAAGTAAAAAAGAATGGGTAGAATACAAATCTAAAGCAAAATTAATCCTTAGCTTTTGCTACCTTTTTACAAATATCTCCTCATAGTTATTTTGCATACTAGAAATCTCCCATTTACTCAAAATCAAACGGACAAGAACAGAGCAATTGAACAGATAAGTTCACGGTTTTCTATCCTCGTTCTCATATTTTTATTTGATATATACATTCTAGCTAGTAATATTTTTCTCTCTCATGTTGTGGTGCTTGTCTCCTTTTCCTCCTCCTTTGTTTAATCTCTTGTCCAATAAAATGCTCAACACACACGTATAAATAGACACAATGACACCACAGAATTGAGGTGAGCACATCCCACCTCTCTCTCTCTCTCTCTCTCTCTCTCTCTCTCTCTCTCTCTCTCTCCGAGCCCAAGAAACCCAAATACAAAAGCAAAACCTAGCCATGTCCCTCTCTCTTCCTCCTTCAAACCAAGAAAGCAAGAAACCATCTATGGCAAGCCAAGAAACCGCGCCCCAATGCCAGCCGAGCGGTGGAGATGCCGTCGACAACTCCGCCTCGGCGGCGCCCGAGGAATTCGAGTTCTGTATACTCTCGTCCGGCGGGCTGGCACCGGTCGGCGAGGACGCGGCAGCTGGCATGTGCGCCGCCGACGAGGTCTTCTCCGACGGCAAGCTACTCCCGCTGCGCCTCTCATCGGCGGCCTCGGCCGACGTGTCCGCCCTCCTGCTGCTTCGCTCGGACTCGCTGGACGGCGCCACGACGGCGTCGTCCATCAGCGGCTTCAGCTCGCGCTCCGACAGCCGCAGCGCGAGCTCCAGCAGCAGCGTCAGCCGAAGCACCTCGTTGAAGAGCGCGTCCTCCGACTCCGTCGGCCGCAGCCACTCGTCCAAGCGAGCCTCCTCCGACGCCGCCGCGCCGCCGCGGAGGTCGTTGTCGAGCAGCCTGTTCTATGCTCACCCGAGCCCGTCACCGCGCCCTCCGCCGCGACGGAGCGGCGGCTCGGCTGCGTCGACCGAGCGCCGCAGCACCGGGTCTGCTCCACCGGCCGCATGGAGCATCATACGCCTGGGCGTCGTCGGCGCCCCCGAGGTCTACCCGCTGCGCGCGGCCGAGTCCAGGAAGGCGGGCGCGGCGAGAGGCGGGAGCCGTAGCGCGAGGTTCGAGCAGCCGAGCGCCGCCTCTAAGGAGAAGAAGCTCGCGTTGGGGTTGTTGGGATCTGGCCTGGTGTGCAATTGCTCGCCTGACGCCGTCGAGCCGGTGGGCTCGGCGGAGGCAGCTGCGGCGGCGGCGAGGCGGAGGAGGAAGAAGGCAGAAGAGAAGAAGAAAGGAGGGGTGAAGAGTGGACAGAGCACTGTGCGTAGGAGTAGGATTCTTGAGTGGCTGGAGGAGCTCTCCATTGCCAAGGACAAGAGCGTCGTGTAGAGATCATCTGTTTCTGTTTTTCTTAATTTTCTTTTTTCTTTATTGTTTCGTTTCTTCGATGGTTATCCGTATGACTCTGCAAATATTTGTGACTTGTTCCTTTTCACCATTCAATTGGTTTATTAATGATCGTTGAGCAAGGCTCTTCATTTGTGAATATTACGACCTTAATCAATCTATTAGATTCCTTAATATCCACCCTAGTTTTTGCCAATTACTACTGTTTGCATGTTTCATGCAGGACTTGAAAAGTTGAAATTTGCATGCTTGTGGTGGTAGCAGGAGGGCTATGGAAACAAAGCATGGCATCAACTTGGCACAAAGGAACGGCTTGGAAAGAAAGACTTGAATCTTCTATCCTTTTTTTTTCTCGTGCACCAACTGAAACATGGAGCTTAATTACAAGCCTATTTTCCTGTTGCAATACAGGACCTGTTCATAACATCAGATTGGGAAATTACCCACTCTGGGGTTCAGAAAATTACTCACAAATTCACATAAGGTTCAACCAATTAATTATCTGGAGCTATGTATTCTGACCTCTAATCCTGGTCTGAGCCCGACTGATTCAAGATTTGAACTGTAGTTATGTAAGGGTGGACCTTTTTTTTGTATTGGGCACCACTAGCGTGTCCTTATCATGATGAATGTAGTGTCGTAAGATGATCGCTAGCATGTTCACACCTTATAACCGTATCATAACTTGTGAGTACCATCACACAGTTGAGGATGCAATTCTTGTGCAGGTAAGAGCAGAGGAAATGTTGATTGAAGAATAAAGTCGTGGAGATTTGTTTAGAATGATTGTAAGGTACCGTTCATTTTGGCTTAAAGCCAGCTTCTGCTTCTGAGTTCTACTTTTTTTTTCATTATTCAGTAATTTTATCTTTTTTATAGTTTTTAAAGATTTTTAAGATTTTTTTGCCTTTTTTCTCGTATTCCTTTGCATTGTCTATGATAGGCTAACATATTTTTTCTATTTTTACATTTTTTAATTTAACTATGTCAAATAAGCTAACTCAACTATAGTAAAAAAAATCATAAGCTAACGTCAAACTGAGCGCTAAATATTGTAGCACCGAATTAAGAATTTCTCCCCAGAGGGAAAATGTCGCATGACCCGGCCCGGCGGCCTCTGTTTTCATTATGAATGAAAATAAGTGGTCTATCACAGTGTGTTATGTACTTGTGATTTCTTTTTTTTTTTCGAGTAAAAGAGAGCTCCGTGTATTTCTGATTCGAATATATTATATATGTTGAGCTTTCGTCATTTTCTTATTGATTACCGGAAAAATATGCTCGACTTACGAATTTGCTGTTCTGTAAATATGTACCTTGAGAACACACCAACAATCTAAGGGGGTGATCGTTTTAGCGATGGCTTCTGGCTTTTGGTTGAAATTTCACTCTAGCTGGCTTTTTTTTACTGTAGCTGATTTGGCTTTTTCGGCATAATTAAATTTAAAAAAATGTAAAAATAGAAAAAATTTGTTAGCCTATCACGAACAATGCAAAGGAACACGGGAAAAAAAGAAAAATGTAAAAAAGCCTAAAAAATCTAAAAAAATTCAGAAAAAGACGAATTATTGAATAGTGAAAAAAAAGCTGAAGCTGAAAAAAAGCTGAAACGAGCGGTGCCTAAGCGTACTCAATCAAACAAGATTATGAGCCCAAAGTCAATGCATGTTCCATTCAAACAGTACTGTCGTGTTTTTTTGAGAGCTAACGACGTTATTGCGCACGCTATTAATCTAGAAATGACAACTGCCTGCTGGCGTCCCTTATTCCTAGCTATTGACTTAGGGCTTGCTTGGCTGGTGCCCTGAGCTTTATTCCTAGCAAAACGTGATATTTGGAGGTAGTCTAAAATTCTGATGATTTTTAACTGGCCAAGCATGAATGAAGATGTGTTTGTTTGGTTGGTGACCTTGGCCCGAACAAAGTGTAAAATTAAAAAAAATTATGTTTTGAGAACGAGAAAGCGTAAAACATGAAATACACTTCTCTAACACCATAGCAATCCCACCCAACCTTCCTTCCTCCTCATCCCCGAGTGTGGCGGCGGGAGGTGGGCGAGCGACTGTCACGGAGGTGTGAGAGACGACGACAGGAGTCGGGTGATCGACCGCGACGACAGTAGCGGGAGTTGGCATCGGCGAGGTAGAGCCGGGTGAGCGACCTCGAGAGTCGGTGTTGGTGAGGCGGAGCCAAGCGAGGAGGCGGCGATGGCGCTAGGCGGAGTTAGAAGGAGGAAGAGGCACTCGTCAAGCGAGGTGGTGGTGGGAGCCAGGCTCAGCATCGGTGAGATGAAGCTCAGCATCGATGAGGAGTAGTACAGGAAGATGAGATTAGAGAAGGAAGACGACGATTAGTGGTAGGATAGCTCACTTGGCTCCTAGGCGTTCATTTTCAAGCACCTGGGCCTGGCGTCCCAGCTTGGACCAGGCAAGCTCCTAATACGGCAACCAAACACACCTCAGGTGTGTTACATGTAATCCCGACTTGGTCAGGTTTGTTAGCTGCACTAGGTCTTCAGTTAGAGTGTTTTGTGTGCATTCTATTAATGGGGGTGTGTGTTTCCTATATGCGCGGAGTGCGCATAAGTCGAAGGGGTCGTGACCAGCAAAACCGAATCACAATGTGAGTCATTAGAGCTAGGTAAAATATCTCAAGTGTGTTGGTTATCGGATTGAAGTTCAAAGGAGAAAAACACCCAAAAACTTGCTCCAAATTCTGTCGCTGAATGTGCTCATTGAGTTCCTCTAAACTTTACTGTTCATCATCCGAAACACATATTCCGTTTGATTGCTTGATCTTGTAGATCTTAGGCTCGATCTTAACACTTGGTATCAGAGCTTGGCTTGCCCAGAGATCTCAAGATCAACTCCATGGCACTCACCACTCATCAGGCGGCGAAGGAGAGTGGCAACGTGCCGTTCAATTGCCTGATGTTGACATTGTCAAATTACACGACGTGGACGATCAAAACGGAGGTGATCATGGATGCCTAGGGTATCTGGGATGCAATCAAACCGCCAGCTGGGGTGGCTGTGGAGGCGAAGAAGGACAAGACGGTGTGAGATTATATCTTTAATGCTATCCCGGATGATGTTCTTTTGCAAATCGCGATGAAGAAAACCACGAAGGAAGCTATGGACAACTTAAAGATAAGGTATCTCGGTGTTGATCAAGTGAAGAAGGAGCGGTTGCAAACTTTGAAGACGGAATTTGAGGCCCTACGCATGGCGAAGGGAGAATATGTTGATGAGTTTGCAGGGAAGCTGAGCGGGATGGCGACCAAATACTGGAGTCTTGGTGACACTCGTGATGATGTTGCACTTGTCAAGAAACTATTGGATTCCATCCTAGATAAGTTCCTCCAACTAGTCGTCTCAATTGAGCAATCTCATGACCTTAATGCAATGCCATTCGAGGAGGCGATCGGGCACCTCAAGGCATACGAGGAGCACACACGACTTCGCAACAATACTGGCAATGCCAACGGCCACCTCCTGCTCACTCACATCGAGTGGCAGGTGCGGTAGAAGGCAAGTGACGAAGACTCATTGTCAAGAGCCAAAGGGCGGGCCTCCATCAGGATTGAGGGTCATGGCCAGGGAAGATGGCATGATAGGGGGCGCGATCATGGTAGAGGAGGCCATGACAACCCCAGTGCATCACGCCAGGAGGGATCGGTGGCCCAAGCAACGTCAGGGACAAGCGGCACATTAAGTGCTTTAATTGTGACTAAATGGGGCATTATGCTTTTGAATGCCGTAGCAAACGTTGGGATGAAGAAGCGAACTTGGTTCATAACCAGGAGGACAAACCAGCTTTAATGTTGGCTATGTGCAAGGAGGAACCAAGAGACCTTGTGCTATTGAATGAAGAGCACGTAGTGCTTGATATGCACATTGAGGAAGAAGATCAAGGTGAAAGGAAGAATAATTTGACATCTGGAATTTGGTATCTTGATTATGGAGCCAGCAACCATATGACAAGACATCACTCATTCTTTGCTGATTTGGATGAAGGCATCATCGGGTAGGTGTGTTTTGAAGATGGCTCTATAGTGCAGTTCAAAGGAAAAGGCTCAATTTTGTTTGATTGCAAGAACAGAGTGCAGCAGCTATTGCAAGAGGTATACTTTATTCTGAGTCTTTGCAATAACATTATGAGTCTTGGTCAATTAGCAAAGGATGGCAGCAGGATAGAAATACATGGTGGATTTTTGTGATTGTATGACCGGGGTGGTAGAATGCTGATGAAGGTAAAAAGGTCCTGCAATCGGTTGTACAAAACTAAGCTGCAGATTGGAACACTAGTTTGCCTTGCAGTCAGCCTTGATGAGCCGACATGGTTTTGGCATGCTCGGTTAGGACATCTGAACTTTCAAGCCATGAAAACCATGGTGGAAAAGGACATGGTGCATGGAGTGCCGAGAGTGGAGCATCCTACGCAGCTGTGCGAATGTTGTCTAGTTTCCAAGCAAAGCCGTATGCCATTCCCACATCAGTCCTTGTATCAAGTTGAAGAACTTCTCAGCCTTGTACACGCCGATCTCTGTGGGCCAATTACACTACCGACTCATGCTAGGAATAAGTACTTCTTGCTATTGGTGGATGACTTGAGTAGAATGATGTGGGTTTATATGATCAAGTCAAAAGATGAGGCACTGACAACATTCAGGAAATTCAAAGCCATGGTTGAGAATGAGTAGGTATAGAAGATTAAAATGTTGAGGACAGACCGTGGCAGAGAGTTTTTGTCGTGGGAGTCTCTGAACTATGTGCCTCAGCCGGGGTATAATGTCATTACACCGCTCCATACAGTCCTTAGCAAAACGGCGTGGTGGAGCGCCAAAATCGGATGGTGTTGGCAACCACGAGAAGTCTATTGAAAACAATGAACGTCCCTAGAAATTTGTGGGGAGAAGTAGTTTGACACGCGATGTATTTGTTAAATCAAGTGCCAATGAAAGCAATGCAAGGAGCTACACCATGGGAGGTTTGGACAGGGAGGAAACCGAGCATGAGTCACCTCAAGGTGTTCAGTTGTGTGGCACACATGAGAGTGCCATCAGTGCATCTAAAGAAGTTGGAAGATAGGAGTAGACCATTGGTTTATTTGGGGGTGGAGCCTGGAAGTAAGTCACATCACCTAATTGATCCCCAAGGAAAGAAGCTATATGTTAGTCGTGATGTGGTATTTGAAGAAAATAGAAGGTGGAGCTAGGATGATATGGGAAGTGACAACTCGGACCGAACAGAGTTTACTGTTCATGAACTGGTAATGCAGAGTGCAGAGCTAGAGACTGAAGTGGGTGTTGGAGGAGCTACTACGGAAGCTGCAGCATGCTTGGTGCTGCATGGAATCAACCCCCAGCCCTGCGATAGGTGCCATGGCAGACACACCAATGACTCCACACTCACAAATGCCGGCTTCAAATCAGGAGCAATCAAAATCACCCAGCCCGATGTCTTGGTCCTTGCCAGATTCCTTAACTTATGATGAAACACCACAAAAATTTAAGTCAGTGGCAGAGTTATATGAGGAGATTGATGAGGTTCAGTTACCTGAGGAGCTATACTTGGCAGCAATGGAAGAACCAAATAGCTTTTGTGAAGCCCAAAAGGAACCAAAATGGTGGGAAGCCATGAAGATTGAAATGGACTCAATTGAAAGAAATAAGACATGGAAATTGACTAAACTGCCGATAGGTCATAAACTGATTGGTCTGAAATGGATTTATAAGTTGAAAAATATGCTACTGGCCAAGTCCAAAAGCATAAGGCAAGATTGGTTGCTAAGGGATATGTACAATAGAAGGGAATCAATTTTGAGGAGGTATTTGCACCTGTAGCAAGGTTGGAAATAGTCAGACTGCTACTAGACTTGTTAGCACAAAAGAATTGGAAGGCACATCATCTTGATGTTAAGTTTGCATTTCTGAATGGATACTTTGAGGAAGAGGTATATGTTTGCCAACCGGAAGGATTTGTTGCTAAAGGCAAAGAGCACATGGTGTACAAACTGCTAAAGGCTCTATACGAGCTACGGCAAGAGCCAAGGGCCTAGAACACTAGGCTCGATAGGACTCTAAAGGAACTTGGTTTTCAGATATGCCTACAAGAACAAGCAGTGCACAAAAAGTGCTTAGGAGATGAGTTGTTAATCATCGGTGTTTATGTTGATGACTTGATTGTCACTGGCCCAACTGCAACAGAAATTGATCACTTCAAGCTACAAATGAAGATGAAGTTTGAGATGAGTGACCTAGGTCTCCTCTCATACTACCTTGGGATAGAGGTGCAACAAAATAGCAATGGCATAGTACTAGGGATGGCAATTGTGCCCGTTTACTTGTGTGCCCACAGGTAAATACCCTAATAGAGTCGAATATGGGATATTTTCTTTACCCACGGGCATGGAAATGGGGGAAACACTCCGCCCGTCAGGTAAATGGGCATGGGTATGGGGTAAGCTTCGCCCGTACCTATCTCGCTCGTTTACCCACGAGAAGATGCATGTCTTTGAGATAATCGAAACAATTCTTACTGATTGTAATTCTATTATTCCTCATTAGAAGCACTCCTTGTTTGCAATTATCTAATGCATGATTATTTGTACATGCGTATTTTTAATACTTCAATTAAGGGGGGATCTTCTTCAATAGTGCAATTCGCTTCTCTATTGTTGTTACTTAAAACTGAATCTAGACTCTTTAGTTCCTGATCTAGGAAATAATTAATTTTCATAATAAGTTTGGAAAGGGCCCTAGTAAGGAAATTTACTAGTTTAAAATTGAATTTAAACAAAACCACAAAAGATAGCTATTATATTTCCTAGCAATGGCTACTACTTATATGTATCTGTCATTAGTTCAACTCTCAGATGGTGACTCTCAGTTCATGGGTAAACGAATATGCCCGCGGGCGACGGGTATGGGCGAGGTTTTTCGCCCGTCATCCTTCGTGGGCATAACCGTGGGCGTAAATCGGGGTCGCGGGTATGGATATGAGCGAGCACTACCCGTGCCCTCTGCGCCCAATTGCCATCCCTACATAGTACTAAAGCAAACTAGTTATGCAAAGAAAATTCTTTAGCAAGCTGGTATGTTTGAGTGCAAGCCAAAGATGAACAAGGAACACCGGTGAATGCAATTGAGTACCAGCATTTGATTGGAGGCCTTAGGTATTTAACCCACACTCAACCAGATTTGTCTTACTCAGTAAGAATTGTGAGCATGTACATGGAATCCCCAAAAGCAACCATTTCAGGTAGTGAAACACATCCTAAGGTATGTGAAGGAGACAATTAACTATGGACTTGCTTATGGCAGAGAGGGAGAAAGGGAGTTGATTGGGTATAGTGACAGTAATTTGGCCAGGGACCCCGATGATTACAAGGGCACTAGTGGCATGGTGTTCTACTACTCTGGCAGCCCAATTACTTGGTGTTCTCAGAAGCAGAAAATAGTGACATTGTCATCCCACAAGGTAGAGTTTATGGCCGCAACAGTAGTAGCTTGTCAGGCTGAGGAACCTACTGAGTGATCTCATGGGAAATGCTCCAAAGGCAATGGTAATGTGGGTAGACAATAAATCAAGCATTGCCCCATGAAGAATCCTGTATTTCACGGAAGAAGCAAACATATTGACACTCGTTTCCACTTCATAAGAGAATGCATTGAAAATGGTTTGGTGATTGTTGAACATGTTGTAGTGAAGAGCAATGTGCTGACATCTTGACCAAGGCACTAGCGAGAGTGAAATTTGCATAAATGCGTGAGCTTCTGGGAGTCAAGAATCTCGAGAACTTAAGTCAGGATTAAGGGGGAGAGTGTTACTTGTAATCCTGACTTGGTCAGGTTTGTTAGCTGCACTAGGTCTTTAGTTAGAGTGTTTTGTGTGTGTTTTGTTAGTGGGTGCATGTGTTTCTTGTACGCACGGAGTGCACACGAGTCGAAGGGTCATGACCGACAAAACCAGATCACAATGTGAGTCATTAGCACTAGGTAAAATATCTCAAGTGTGTTGGTTATCGGATTGGAGTTCAGAGGAGAAAAACACCTGAAAACTTGCTCCAAACTCTGTCTTTGAATGTGCTCATTCAGTTCCTCTGGAATTTACTATTCATCATCCAAAAACACATATTCTGTTTGATTGCTTGATCGTGTAGATCCTAGGCTCGATCCCAACAAGGTGCTCCCAATGTTAGCTCTTGACTTGGGCCACGTAGGTTGGTTCTAGGACACAATCCAAACAAGCCCTTACTCCCTCCGTTCTTGAATAGATGTCATTATAGGATTTTACATAGCAACTAAGGCATATTTACAAAAGATCATCTTGCCCTCCCTTATTTGATAATTTTATTACTCTTGGATGTTGTGTACACTCTAGTCTATAGGTGTAAATGACCTTAGAAATAAGAATAAGAGGGGTATAAAAAGAAGAAAAAAATAGTTAAAAGTTATCTCAAAAGTGTATAATGATATATATTGAGAAGCAAAATTTAAAAGCTACAATGACATGTATTTGGGAACAGTAGACTACTAGCAAATATACTTAATTGACTAGCACATATAGTTTTATGGAAGTGTCTATTGCGTGTTGGTGCTAGAACTACTTCGGTCATTCTCCTCCTCCATCTCGCCGGCTCCCTCACTCGCGTCCCCCACTGGCCCTCACCTTGGATCCACCACCATCTCCAGTGCCCTTCGCCACCACCCCAACGTACTGTCTCCTGTGTGCATCTCTCAATGCCACCGTCAGCACCTGTCTGCCTCCACCGCTCAACCACTTCTTCTCTATGCCCCACCCACCCATACACACACAAAACTAACTCGATCGTTAACTGTCACCGGCTACCCTTCTTCTCTATGCTGCCACCCATCGCTAAGCTCGTGTAGTGTTACCTGTTCCGCTTGCATAGCCTGTCACCTATATAGCTATGGTTGTATGGCTTGGTGAACCCAAAAACTTATAACCCTAACTCGATGGCTCGTTGTTGCTTGCCACTCACTGTAGAACTTGCTGGAAGGTGGAAATTTGCAATCATCGCCAGTGGGGTCGTGCATTATGCCAATTGATATGGTAGTTGATATGGACCTTGATCTATGAAACGCTCCAAATGTGAATCCAACTTTCCTGGGAGAAAACAAAAAATTTGTTGTATATTACGGGTCGAGCTGTTGACCTTCGAGTTTGGCAGCCAAACACTTAGTATAAAAGTAGACAATAGATGTAGTCTCAACTTTATTGATCGTTGGGATGTAGTGTACAAAAGGCCTAATCTCTACCTCTTTTTATATTGGGGAGGAGTTGAGGATAGAGTAAGCGATATAATACTAAACTATGCTATTGAGCATTTGGCACTAACGGGCTAGTTTAGGAAAAGTGCCCACACATGATATATATATGTCTATAAACAATTGGTGATATTTAAAGTATCTCCTTCGCTTTAGGGTTGTGTTTGGATGGGCTGGGAATTTGAACTAAAATTTCCGTCCATCCAAAAAAGGCCTAGTGGTCTTAAAAATCCCACAATAATCCTTAAATTAGAAAAGCAAAATTTCTAAAAATTCTCTCATTAATCGGGAGAAAAAGAGAAGATCTACTCACTTATTTCAATGGCCCAGATTATAACAATGCTGATTAATCACTATTACAATTGTTATATTTGTATAACAAATACACCTATATTTTCAAAGGCATTAGAGTCACATAAAAATATGATATGTTGCAACGGATCCTATGTCGCAATATCTAGCCATATAATTATGGAAAAAATTCCGCTAGTTTATTATACAACAAACTCAACATTAATATATTTAAATTTTACATGGAAACAAAAGGCAAAACAAGCATGCATAAAATGAGTAGGAATCAATGGAGGCGGCTCAGGAAATACAAGTGTGACATCTTTGGATCACCGAAGATGGCAAGAGGTTACGTGCTGACTGAAACCACCACCCTCACCTGACCTGACCTGAGAGGTCTCCGGTTTGCTGATCCGTCTCGATGGCGACGCCGATCCACTTCGACTTGGGAGCGTCGTCAGCAAACCTGTGTAATGCGTGATAGTTGCTGAGCGAGTCTGACGCTCGTGTCTGCTTGTCTGGATCAAACACTTCGTTCCATGTATGACAATGTCTGACGATTCAAATTTCTTCTATCAGTTTATCATTGGCAAGCTTGCTTTTAAATTCAGCAGCCGCACGAGATAATGCAGATGATGAGCAAGGATTAACCGTTGGTTGCCCAAAAAATTCCTGATCAGGGACTGGACAAGGATTAAGGGCTGTTAGGTTTGCCATCCTTACAAACTAAACCAAATATTGATAACGCCGATGAAAATTGGCTATTGTTTAGTTTGCTTTTAAAATTTGGTAATATTAATAAAATTCAATGTCACACACGGGCAATCCAAAGGCAAGAAAACCACTCACTAAAATTTTGGTAACGCCAAAATTTAGTTTGATCACAATCCAAACAACTTTTTTTGGTCAATCTTTGGGGTTGTATGCAAGGCATGCCTGATACGCTCGCACGCCAAACACCTGGATTAGCAGGAGACAACGCAACTACCTGGAGAAAATCATGCCAAGCTTTTCCTTTTTATTGTTTTATGCTATCTTTGGCAGTGGTTACGACCGATTCGGTTGCTCCTGTGCTATACGTATACCTGACATATCAATGATAATAGTATGCGCGATAATTCCATTCGCCTTCAGACAGTACCCGATTTTCCTGACCTTTGGATGTTCATCAAGATTTGTGCTCAAAATGGTTAAAAAGATTTCTGATTCGAAAAACTTTCAAATATTTGAAAGGCTTTCAACTAGTTCAAAAACTTTGAAATGATTTGAAAAACTTTTGATTCAAAAAGCTTCAGTTGATATCCAAAAATCTTTCACGTGATCAAAAAAGCTTTTGTTTCGGAAAAACTTTCAAACGATTCGAAATTTTTTACACAAAACCTTGTTCTTTTCGAATAAACTATTTAAGAAATGAATGGTTTGGGGAAGGGATTAGATCCATTGGATGCTGATACCATGGTCTAAAATTTGAGTACTTTCTAACAAAAGAGAACTAAGTGCTCCTAGGCACCTCCGGTTTGAAACCCAAAATTCGACTTCGGTCGGTTTCTGCTCAGTTTGCACCATTCTAACAAGTTTAAAATCCTGATTTGCGAGGACTACATGAGCTGTTGTAAGTACTGCTCTAGACGCACGCAGCTGCTTAATTACTGGGCCTGTTTGATATGGCCGCGGCTTACGGTTTTTGACTGAAATTTTTGAATTTTAGTTGTTGTGACAGATATTACAGAGAGATACTCGTTTGTGATTTTAGATGGTACAGATATTGGGCTTTTAATATGTGCTACAATTAACTTATAGATCACATCTTGAAAAAAATACTCCGTTTAAAAGTTAGGTACTATAGTAAAAGCTAAAAGTCAATTTAAAAAGCTGAAAAGAATAAACTTTAACCAGTGCAGCTGGTAGGGACCTTGTACTGTTTCGATTAATTAGCTCCTCTGCCTTGAGCTAGATAATCGCTTCTTCCACTGGATAACGCAAGGCATGGACAACTACACTGAATTTTGATCTGCACGCGTCGAGTTTTAGGTCATATGTGCCATCGCACAGTACTAAACCCAGAATGTCTCGAACAAGAAACATGGATTATACGGTGCCACACACTAGCTTGTAGCTTTCGTCTTTAAAGGCGCTGCCGCGACGACGATGATGATGCGTACGTTTGAGCAGACTTGCACACTTGAGTTGTTTTGGTTTGCACAACAGTTGATTAGCATGTGCTGTGCCTGTCGATCTGTCGCACTCTGAAACTCTAATGTTCTGCGATTTACTGTTTCAAAGTGCCGTGTCTTTTTAGTTAGAATAGAACTACAGTGATTTTTAGTTTTTTTTGAGATATTTAATTAAAAAATAACTAATAAATAAACAATACAACTATATCTTTACGAATAATACAGAGAAAAAAACTGCATTGAAAAGCCATCTAAATAACTTTTGACTTATAGAAACCATGGTTGTCTGAAATAGGGAGACGGCTCACAGTGCCACATAATTGATTTGCACGGTTGTACTCACGCACATAATTAACATTCGTGTGGTTCGAATAACAATATCTCAGAAGAGGGAGGAGCAGCGTCAGTGCGTCACACAGCAAGTAACACCTGAGATATTATTATCGATCTCAGCCAGTTATTACCGGTCCAATTGGTAAACCAACTATTATGTTACGACCCATCCAAAATTTTTTTTTAACATTGATACTATGCATCTGGATGACGATGATTTGTATTGTCGAGTTCTTTTAATTTAAGGTACGATTGCGACTAGGAATACGTGGATCTGCTGTACATGACGAGAACGACGTGTTCAAGCAGAGAGACGATGATATGATAGCAACTGATGCATAGTAATTAGTAGGCAGAATTGTTTGGTCATAGTGACGACAGTTCTGAAGCAGCAAGCAAGATCTTTCGGCTCCACAAGGGAAGCAAGCAACGCAGTCGTGTGGCGGTTGGCAGAACCGGTAATCGGATAACTAACTCGATCGATAAGCATGTTGCTTAGTTAACTAGGAAAAGTGAGAGCAAGGAAACGTGCAGGAAATCGGTCACTCGTAGCAACCAATCAAATCAACAAGAGTACTATATGTTTCTTTTTTCTAGCCGTGGTTCATGAGTAGTTAGTTTTTGGCCTTTTTTTTAGAGGAGGACGAGATTCGTGTTGACATTAATCGCAAAGACCAAAACAATGTTTAAGACTGGTCAAGTATTATGTCGATATTATGTCGATTTTTTTTTCTTTGATTTATTTATGCCACTAGTAAACCAAGTGGTTTTTATACTAACACCACGCAACACAGTATACTTTTCTTTTCCTTTGATTTATTTATGCCACTAGTAAACCAAGTGGTTTTTATACTAACACCACGCAACACAGTATACTTTTAAATATAAGTAAGAACAGAGTTACAATAGCACATCAATTGATTACACAAATAACTTACAATAGCATGTCAATTGATTACGCGAACAACTTACAATGGTTCCAAGGCACTGTCGTTGCACACTCCATTTGGATGCCGTTCGAACAGCAATTACTTTTGGTGCAAAGGCCGCCTCCCTCGCGTGCTCCACTTCGTCTTTTTGGTTGGGAGGAGCGGCGCGCGTGCATGCAAAACCAAAACGACACATGACGTCGCTCCGTCTGTCACCTCGCTCGTGCCTTTGCTAGCTTTCCGGAGTAAAAAAAGAAAAAAAAAAGGTGCAGGCTAATCGAGTGAAAACGTACGCAGGAGGAAGCACGAGCTAGCGACTAGCGAGGGATCAAAAGGTGGCGCTGTAAAAAAAAAGCTTAAAAAAAGTGACAGCGAAATAGGTGACAAAAAGTGGCACCGTAAAAAGAGCTTCAAAAAGGAGAGAGCCTACTTTGCTTTGTTCAGTACCTGGGCTAAATTTTTTTTTTTGAAATTAGTTCTTTTGCTTGTTAGAAAGTTTTGCAAGGGGCCATCAAGCTGATTTTTTCCCCCAGTTGATGTATGTGATCATCTGGAAAATATATGTGATCTCGCCCCTTTTCCTCTCCCATTACATTACAAGGGAATGCGAAATTCTTATGTTCCAATTGGCTGTTACTAGGAATGGCAATCGGGTATGGTGGGTACGGGTAGTGCTCGTCCATATCCATACCCGCGATCTTGATTTACGCCTACGGGTATATCTGTGAAGGACAACAGGCGAAGAATATCGTCCATACCTGTCGCCCACAGGTATACCTATTTACCCGCGAACTGAGAGTCACCATGTACTTTAATATGAAATCTTCCAACACTAAAGTATTGCAACATATTAAAGTATTGCAATTTTATTTGTAATATATTATCTTTCTATACCAAAGTATTGTAACATGTTATCTTTCTACACCAAAGTATTGTAACATATTATCTTTCTATACCAAAATATTGAATATTTGTAATATATTCATAGATCGTGGACTCGTGGGTAAACGAGCGAGACAGGTACGGGTGGAGCTTACCTATACCCGTACCCGTTTAACCGATGGGTAAAAAGTTTCCCCTATTTTCATACACATGTAAAGAATACATCCTATACCCGGTTCTATTAAGGTATTTACCCGTAGATACACAAGTAAATAGATATAATTGCCATCCCTAGCCGTTACTACCAGCCTACATTGACCTGTGTTTTAATGGATTATTCTTGAGCATACGTCTGTAAGTAAAAGTGTGACACATAGTAGCAACATGTGACTACAGATACTAGCTACTAGTAGAACAAAAAAAAATAATCTGGGCACACTTTATCTTGTAGCATTGCAGCTATGTGTAGTCATTACGGTTTGCACTTTGGCGGAGTAAAAAGGCTTTGGCATTCCCAACGCGGAACGCTCATCAAGCACACTCCTATGATCGGTTTCTAAAGTGCTCTGCTCCCTCGAGCATGAACCATAGAGCATCATCATTAGCACTCCCCTGCTGCAGTCCCAATATTGGCTTCAAACTGTTACTCCTTGAAAAAGTGGTTATGTCTATAGCTATTTTTTGATGATGCGGAGGGACATAGACATTGTCATGCAATTGATTTCTTTTTATAAGGCGTATTTTGGCTAGACATGAGGATTAAGGAGGTCATAAACAAAAAAAAACACTAAGGAAATGACCATGTTATAAATATCTTGGAAATATGAGAGAGAATAGCTTAGGAGAGATAACACTTATAAATGCAAGGGAGAAGATATGATAAACCCCGCTCAGCTTCTTGATCGCGGCGACGGGTGTCAGCTTCTAGTGATTTTTTCACTGTTTGAAATTTTTGTCGTTTTCTGTTTTTTTGTGTTTTGTTTTTTTTTCGTATTCTTTTGTATTGTCCGTGATAGGTTAACATGTCACTTCTATTTTTAAAATTTTTTAAAATTTAATTATGTCAAATAAACCAACTCAAATACAATAAAAAATCAGTCAGCTACAGTAAAATATTAGCCAAAAGTCATAACCCATCGCTATTCCGAACGCGACCTAAAGAAGGGAAAACATTAGTAAATACGAATACACGCTTTATATTTTAAAATAAAACTACAAAAACTATATGGCTTATATTTTAAAACGGAGAGAGTAATAAAAATCACAACAATAACACCAAGCCGACGACAAGACAGCCCAGGTCTTGGCCCTGTTTGTTATCGGGAGTTTAACCTTTTTCTGAACACCTGTGAATTACAGAGTTTAATCCGGTTGAAGCACTTTAACTCTCCTAACCCAAAGTTTGGATTATCACAATGAAAAAGTAAAAAGTAAAAGGTTCTGTTCTTTTCAGTTTCTCAAAATGATTTTTGACTTTTGTTATAGTACCTAACTTTCAAACGGAGTATTTTTTTAAGATGGAGTCTATAAGTTAATTACAGTACACATTAAAAGCTCAACATCTATTCTATCCAAAATCGCAAACGAGTATCTCTCTCTCCGTAATCTCTGTCGCAAACGGCTAAAATTCAAAAATTTCAACCAAAAACCAAAAACCGCAGCAAAAAAGAACATACCCAAAATAAGCTAGCACTCTTAGGCCCAGTTTGTGGTTATTGTATTGTGCTGTGATATGATGTGATGTAGAATATAGTTAGTTAGATGATTATTTACTAATTCTAGTAAAATTTTGCTTTTATGGATAAAAAATGTTTTCAACTAATTGTTAGTATCTATAGTAGAAAAAAATAAGTGCTTTGAAAATTCACTGCAATACCTAACGGAGCCTCCATGTACACTGGGCATCCTAGTGTATTTATCTAATTCCATTATGCACCCAGACAAAGAAACACTAAATAAAACGTTTATAAGAAATGGCCACACTGCCTCAATTAAATGATATAATACAACCACTTAACTTTTTCAAAGCATTATTACGATAACTACACTTTCAATTTTCTCATGAATAAATATTTTGACACATCCAAAAATTTTGATAAATATTGTGAAATGGAGGGAATATATGATTTCATAAAATTTTGACACATGTTGCAATTGCATGGACGAAACGATCTAGATTGATGAAAAAGTATCAATTTATAGGGAGTGATTGGGAAGGCACAGAAGCAAGTTCCCAAAGGTTTCGGCTTGTTTTGACAGGCGGGTATCAAATTTATTGAAAAAGCCAGGCGATCTAGTTTGAAAAGCCGGCACAAATGTGCCCTGAATATTACTCGTAGTCAAATGGCAGCACAAGTGCACCACCTTAACCTTCTGGGCCTATTGGACTGGTGTTCATTGGCTCTTTGGCCCATAGCTTTCCAGGCCTTCACCGGCCAGATAAGATGTGAGTTTTCTCAAAACAAAACAAAAAGACAAGGCGTGAGTAGAGGTGGCCAAATGGGTTATAATTACCAGGCTGGCCCATAGCCCACTACTGTGAGTGTGGCCCGCGACAGAATTGTGCTGGACCGGCCCGACATGAGGCGGTGGGCTGTGTCTGGGCCATTGCCTTGGCCTAGTGTGCTGGCATGGGCATGGTAGGGCCCGACACAAGCTAATAGGCACGTTGGCCTGATTGGCACGAGTAGCCTGGTGGGCACGGTCCGTTAGATATGAAAATCGGATCGTTAGGTACGGTTGGCCCGACATGGCATAGTGGGCACAACCCGTTTGGCACGAACGTGGCCCATTTAGCATGATTAACGATTAGTTTTTTGATATTTCTAGCCATTTGGGAGTTTAAAGATACAAAAAATTAAAAACTCTCAATTTTTTATAAATAGGCAGCATACCCCCTTATTCAGCCACACTCAAACTTGCAATCTCTTCTCCGAACTCTTGTGAAATTTTGACACACTTTGTGATAATTTGGCAAGATTTAAAATAATTTTGCCAAAAATTGAAATCCGGCTATAGTCAAGAAAAGTGGTAATAATACTATTTTTTGTAACAATACTAATTCTCATATATTTATATTGTTTTTACTTTTCTTTGTTGTGATGTAAAATATGCAATAGTGTAATTTTCTATTTGCATTTTATAATTTTCCACATTTCTCCATGAAAAAGTTTGACAATTTTCCTGCGAATAAATATGGAATCGATCCGAAAGATCTTTCATCATTCGGGAATGAAACATCTCTGCCTCCACCTCAAATGGCAGAGCAAACCCTGGTTGTACCATCGTTAGGCTCTACGAGTGTTGCTGCATCAGCAAGCACCGGAGTAAAGAGGTCTAGACCTAACACATCGGAGCTGTGGCAAGATTTTGAAAAGATAATGAAGTGACATGAGGCGGGAGCTCAAGTAAGATATGCTGTATGCTAAATATATCGTCATGAATTGTCTGCAAAGTCTTTTGGTGGAACCGAATACTTGCATGGATATACCCAAAGATGTAAAAGAAAACAAGGTATACCCATAAGGCAGACACAGTTGTAGTACAACCATGATGGTATGATACATAACTGAAATTATAATCCCGATGTAGCTCGAGAATCTTTAGTCTATTTAATTGCCGCATAGGATCTTCTTTAAACTTTAGTTAGTCAGAAGTTTGCTCATAATTCTATATTTTCTCACGTTTCTAGACAGACAATGACTAGAGATTTAGTTAAATATTACAATAATGATCATTCTAAAATAAAAGAATTCTTTGAAACCTATACATTTTCGGTTGCCTTCAACTCGAACATATGGAGTGGTATGTTTAGGGAGGATTATCTTAGTGCAATTGCTCATTATGTGAGTGGTGATTTGGTATTGAAAAAGAGAATTATATGCTTTAAACTAATTGACGTCGCACACATAGGTGAGAATATAGTAGAATGTATTGTCAAAGTCATGAAATATTTTGGTCTTACAAACAAAATTTTTGCAATGCTACAGCAAACTCCACGGTAATGGATATTCTCACCCTATTATTTAGTATATACGCCTAGGGATGGCAATTCCCCTTGCGGGAGCGGAGCCCCGCGCGGAATATTTCCATGGGGGGCGGGGGCTAATATCCCCCCGCGGGGGGAACGGAGCGGGGCCCCACTATGCTAGCGGGGCGGGGATGGGGGTCATCCTTGCCCTGCGAGGCTCCACAAGGACCTGACAAAAATAAAATAAATATATTTAATAGTATATTATAGTTTTTTTAATATAAGAGATTGTATTGTTTTCTTGTATATTTAGATTAAAATTTGAATTTATATGTTAAAAAATATATTTTGAAACTATATTTTTTTAAAAATATACTTAACTAATTATAAATTAATAAATAAAGTTAAATTATTATTTTAAAAAATAAATTTAATATTTTTTTATCCCCCATGGGGATCCCGTAGGGGTCGGGTCCCTGCGGGGACCGGGGGCCTTCTGCCCCCACGAAGCTTAACAGGGCGAGGCGGGGGGCTGGCTCGCAGGGGGCGGGGTGGGGCCGCGGAGGCTTCCCCCGCACCCCCTGCCCTGTTGCCATCCCTATATACGCCAAATCCTTCTTACTATATCAGCGATGTGCCTGTCATATTATTAATCTTATAGTTAAATGTGGTTTAAAGAGGTTGAATCCATATCTTCAAGCTTTTCGTGATGCAATTTTTTTTGTAAATAATTCTAACTAACAAATTGCAGTATATAAGAATTACTACATTACGATAGGTGTTTGTCCACGAAAGTATGGTGTGGACATGCTGGTAAGGTAGTGTTAGTGATATGCTCTAGAGGCAACATGGAGATATTGTATATATCACATACTATGTTTATGATACATTACTTTGTTCTTTGAAATAGACATTATCATTATTGTCCACGAAACTCAACTTATCTCATACTACAAAATATTTTACCCTATAATCTCATATTTTCTATTTTTATCCACACGCACTATTATAGCCATGCCGGCAACACACTGTTGACTGAGTAGCACTAGTATGTTGCTGAGAAGATATTGGTATTTCTAGAACACTTTTATGAAACCACTATTGCTTTATCTGGAGTATGGCCCATGCTGCATGGGTCTTCTTCTTCCTCAATTCTTCAAGCACTGAAACAGAGGGGGGTGGTAAGGTGAGGCGCGCACTCCGATGGTGATGGGGCCTAGGGACGGGCTTGGGAGAGCAAGGTGATCCCATTTTGGGGCTTTATGATGGTAGGGCTTACTGTGGATAGCCATCGGTGAGGTGAGCCTCACAGTGGTCAACGACAACACAAGGGTGATTCAGAGGCTAATCGGCGAGGGCAAGCTTGGATTAAGCATCTCTGCGGCAAGGGGATCATTATGGTAAGGACGGCTCGAGCTCTAAGGTTATGTGGAGGGCTGTCCATGGCGAGGGCTTGGCCAGGCGGAGGGGTCGGAGAGGCTAAGGCAAGGCCTTGGCGATGTTCATGGGGTCACAATGGATCTACAGATAGGGGTAATTGGAGAATGGTGAAGGGTTTAGCGGGAATTGAAAATGGGCTTTCCAAAGGTTTTACTGCGTTGACAGCGGAAGGTCACCGGGGTGGGAGAGAAATGGTTGGCCAGTGAGTTGGACACCGATGTGGGGTATGGGAAGTGCTCATGGGCTTTTATAGCCGCTATAAGGTGGTTTGAGTAGTAGGGTGGTCGACTCAGCAGTGGTGCGTGGCTGATGGAAGAGGGTGTGAGAGATCTCGATGGTGGTTGGTAGCCGTAGGAGTGAGGTTGATGAGTGGCATGGCACCTTGGTTTTGGAGTTTCCTCGAACGATGGGTTGCAGCAGTCAAATTTTGTAGGCATGTGCATTGGGTCGGGAGGAGTGGTGTGGCGACAGCGGCGAACGCAGTTGGGACGGCTATAGCTAATAGCTGAGGAGAGATGATAGCCAATTAATGGTGTGGTCAGGAGCTGGCAGTGGCCATACATGATTTGATAGAGTTGCAGCGGCGTGCAGAGGTGAATTGCCACGACGAATAGGAGCATGCCCTGTGCCGGTAACAGGGGCGTAGGCAGTGTTTAGGAGGGGCGCCAGTAACTGAAGAAAGTGGAAATTCGGAAGGGGAAGTGCATTTTGGTTGGAGACCTTTGAATTGGGAAAGTTTCAAATCCAAAGCAAATTTTTTAAAAAAAGTTTAAAAACTTTTGAAATTCTGATGTGTTTCATATCTGTTGCGTTCCCATTCAAATCAAGAGTTCTCCTTTTTCTTGTTTTAGAAATATTCCCTTCCTTTTTTCAATTCTATAGATTAAAATGGTAAAGCAACATATAGCTTGTTCCATGTCACCATTTAACGATTCATCAAACTTTTTGGCCTTTCAGTTGACTGCCGATGTTCAATTGACATGTGCTGCAAATATTTGTTCAAGATGGGGTAGTTTCATAAGAACTTTTAGGTAATGATCTTATCTTGGTTCGCACATAATTTAGTAGAGTTTTTTGCACTTTGCACAGCATGACTTTAGCTTTTTTGCATTCTTTTTATTATTATTTTAGTGCAAAAATAACTAGAAATGAGGTTATCGAAATTGATTTGAGAGCAATTAATTCCTACGTTTCTGTTATGGAGGGAATGGTGAGAGGCCTTGTAGATTCTTCATGTAATGCTTTTCTTGTTATCTTCTTTTTTAATTTGTTTAATTAAGCCAGTAAATGACTACAAAACTCAAAGTGCTAGAGAATTCAGAAGGCACCAGGACAACACCATCAGTTGTCGCCTTTAATTAGAAGGGAGAGCAACTTGTTGGAAGTCCAACCAAACATCAAGCAGTCACTACTATAGAAATTATCATCGCAGACGGTTCAAAAACATCATCACAGACGATTTTCTAAACCGTCTGAATTTATGGATCAGTGATAATCGAAAGTTATTACAGACGATTTATAAGCCGTTTGTGATAAATACAATACAGACGGTTTGTAACTAGAACCGTCTATGAAGAACACTATCACAGACGGCTCTAATAAAAAATCATCTGTGATACTCACACATCACAGACGGTTCTAACTACCAACCGTCTGTGATGGATGTGTATTACAGATGGTTGGTATATAGAACCGTTTGTGATACTTTTTCATCACAAACGATTGGTAAATAGAACTATTTGTGATGTGTAAGTATCACAGATAATTTTTTTCGAGCCGTCTGTGATAGTGTTCTTCATAGACGGTTTATACCATAAAACCGTCTGTGGTAGTTCATTCTATACTAATTTATTTTTGTTTTTCAGTTAGTTTAAGGAAATATTAGCTATGCATTTTGAAAGTAAACAAATACAATATCAAACACAGCAGATAACATCAGCAAATATAACAGAGAATATTCTATTTTCATTACAATTCACCATTACAATATGACAAGATTACAATTCACCATTACAATATCACAAGCAAATATAACAGAGAACATTATATTTCCATTACAAATAAAGCAACAGAGAAGAAAGAATAGAAAAATAGAGATCCTAATGGAAGCTCAACCGCGCTGATGAGGCCTCTATGCCTAGATCCTCTCTTCCCTGATGTAGCGCGCGAGCTGGATGTCCTTGACGCTCACCATTGCAGGCGCCGATTTGAGCGCATGAAGTAGGAGTCGGGGTCGAGGAGGAGGACGGTGAGGATGCTGAAAAGATTTTGAGTGTATGAAGTAGGTAGGGGGATGAGTTCGGGTGAGTATTTATAGGGGAGAGAGAGGCGGGAGCTACGATCCGTGGGGCAGGGGTTGGCCGGTTTCTATTGGCTGGAATTGAGTGGGGGGAGGATTGACAGGCCCGACAGTCAGAGACTAAATTATCACAGACGGTTTGAACCATAAACTATCTGTAAAACATAATTATCACAGACGGTTTGAACCGTGAACCGTCTGTAATAAAGATTATATATATGGATATAATGTAAACAATTTGTCTCAAAATATAAAATAGCAAAGTTCTATATGACATATATATACTCATTTAAAAGGTTTTGACGAGATCTAAAACTTTTCAGTTGAGACGAACCCTAAATTTCAGAGGGAAGATAAATTTTTTTTGGCAAAAACAGAAATAAAATACTTGCGATGTAAATTTAAGGTTAAAGATGGCTGATTTTGAGGGTCTTAGAGGGCGACTAGCACAAGCGCATCATTTTTTTGGATCAGGTTTGTCGTTATCTTTCCAATGAATACAAAAACGTCGAAAACGGACACCGTATGCAAAAGTTATGTCCGTTTTACTAAAAGTGTATCGGAATAGAATTCTACTCGAACTCAGATGAAAGATTTGTTGAATTTTAGGGGATTACGAGACGAAAAATATATCACAAATGGTTTGTAATATAAACCGTCTATGATAACTTTATTCTCACAAATAGTTTGTATTACAAACTATCTGTGAAGTATTACAGACGGTTCTTACCAAGAATCGCATATGATATTTCACAGACTGTTCTCTCTATAAATCGTCTATGATTGCATTTAACACTGACGATTTTTATGAATCATCTGTAATAAAACATCTAATATAAGTCTTTTTGTAGTAGTGAGTGACCAACCCATAAAACACTTTCTTACGTATAAAGCGTTTGATAGGGCGGTGCTTTGACGACCCACAAACACAGAAAGGGATGAAAATGGTACCATACAAAATTGTGAAGACTCCAAGTGGTGACACTTGGTTGAAGCAATAGATGGCAAGCAATACTCACTGAGCCAGGTGTATTTGTTTTGACCAAGGTGAAGGAGACTGCTGAATCTTACTTTGGTAAATCTGTTTCCAAGGCTGTGATTATAGTTCCGGCTTATTTCAATGATGCATAATGTCAGGCAACCAAGGAGTGGCTTAGGACGATGGCAAGCATAAATATTAGAGTGTGATACCGGATAAGTGGTTTAGGATGAGTGGGCAGAATAGATATGATATTTGCTATAAATTTTTGTTTTCCTTACAACGCACAGTAAGTAGAGATAAATTGACAGTAGCAATGCGAGGATCGAACTATATATACATTTGCTTAGCTTTTGCATATCAACGTGGCAAAACTGCATATATCAGAATTAATGTATATTAGTTATCAGTTCAGCAGGTCGTCCCACTTGCAGTACTGCCCGCCGGCGAGCGCCCGGTAGTAACGATCCCTGCAGTAGACCGGCCGTCCGTCGGCGGCCTCCGCCGCAGCCGCGGCGAGGTCGCCGTCTTGCATCACCTCCACGGGCAGCCGCAGCAGCTCCTCCTTCCTGCGCACGAAAACGCACAGTTCCATTTGCAAGAATGGCTTATTATTTTGTGACATGCGTGAGGAAATGAAACGCATGCAGCGATGTTTACATGGTTCAGGTTTGGCAAGAACTGCATGCATGTATATATGCTGTATGCATCTATATACACGATCGCGACTACTCACCTCAAGCTCGGCTTGGACGAGGCAGCAGAGGGGGCTTCGTTCAAGGAGTGGAGGAAGTCCTCGACGGGGGCGGCGAACGCGAAGAGCGACACCGCGCCGACGAGCATCGCGCCGGTGCCCACCAGCGTCTGCTTCAGCAGGTTGATCACCGGCTTTACCTGAAGGATCCGTCAGCAAGATAATGCAATGGGACTTTCGTTGTTAGTGAAACATCGAAGGTTATGCTAGTGATGAGGGGGGAAACTACTAGTATCCACTGGATACCATCTAGTGAGAAAGCACATTCATTACCTTGTAAGATCCCAAGAGCCTGTCACGAGCCAGCACCTGCAACAGAAACGGAATTGCAGGCATGAAGCTAGCCTGAAGTGCACTTTGCGTTCAAGGTGTACACTCTGTGAAAATCGTAGACAGCTAGACTAGGTTTGTTCGACTACAAGGACATTTCGTGAATGATGAAATCTACTCTGTTGGAAATTGGGAAAAAATTCATATTTTGAGTTTTGAATTTTTCTGATGACTGCATTTTTATGAAGTTTTGAATTTTTCTGATGACTGCATTTTTATGAAGGATCATGATATCTCTAGCCATCCAAACAATGTTGAGTTCGATTAGAATGATCTTTTGTTACATTACTTTATTGATTGACAAAGTTTGTCCAATCAAACTTGATATCGCAAAAGCCTTCGACTTGGTGTGCTGTGGATACTTGCTTGACCTACTGGAAAAGAGGGGATTCCCGCCACGATGGAGAGATTGGGTTTCATGTCTCCTCTCCACAGCCGCTTCTAGGGTCCTCCTTAATGGGGTCCCCGGGGATAAGTTACAACACCGTAGAGGCTTATGACAGGGTGATCCGTTATCTCCTTTCCTTTTTATCATAGCATTAGATCCGTTGCAGAAAACCTTGAACATCGCAATGGAACTTGGTGCCTTGTGGCCCCTAGGGGGCTGCACAATCGCCCTCCAAACCACCCTATAGGTAGATAATGCCGTTATCTCCCTAGTGCCAAAGCAACAAGATGTTTGGACTCTTTGTCCAAATCCTGCACAAGTTCGGGGACACAACAGGTCTATATACCAACCTACAGAAAAGCTAGGTGGCACAAATTAGCTGCAACCAAATTAACCTATGTCAAATATTGCATGACCTATCCACCCAACATGCATCCTTCCCCTTGAAGTATCTTGGGCTACCGCTCGCGATTAAAAGGCTCCGCAAAGTAGACTTCCAATGTTGGAAGACAAGTACTCAAGCCACTTGGCTGGATGGCGTGGCAAGCTGATGACTCTTGCGGGTAGGAACATCCTTGTCAAATTCGTCTTGACACCTCAATCTACCTACTTTCTTACGGCCATCAAGGCACCAAAATATGTGTTCAAAACCCTTAATAGACAGATAAGATGATTCCTTTGGGCCGGGTCAGAACAACAATTAACGGGTGCCAACTGCAAGGTCACTTGGGACAGAGTATGCAGACCTACACAATTGGGAGGCCTGGGCCTCTTTGACATAGAACGTTTCACCATGGTGTTGAGACTTAGATGACTCTAGCAAGAATGAGGATCCCAAACCAAACCTTGGCAAGGAATGGAAACCCCGTGTGATGACCAAGTTCGCCGTCTCTTTGCAGTAGCTACTACCATAACGATTGGCGATGGAACGAGGGAACAACTGGCTGCATGACCTAAATTGGGCGGACGGGATTCCACCGCAACACATACACAAGCTAGTTTCTATCTGGGGGTACGCGTTCGTGATAAATCTGCAGGAGGCTACCGAGGATTCAATCACATGGAAGCTAACTCTTGATAGAGTGTATATGACAGTCTTGGCCTACGAAGCATAGTTCCTGGGGGCAGTAAAAATCAGTATGAATCCTCTAATATGAAAAACTTGGGCACCACAAAAATGTAAAATCTTCACCTGTCTGGCAATACAAAATAGGCTATGGACGACAGATCGTCTGCACATGTGTGGTTGGCCTAATCATGTATTGTGTCCCATGTGCAGGCAAAAGCTAGAGTCTGCCATACACCTTTTGGCCAAGTGCTGCTATAGCACAAGAATCTGGATCTCCATAGTGTAGTGGACATCTTGCGACTCCATTAACCCGGCTACCTGGCGGACCTTTCACTCGGTCCAAGACTAGTGGAAGTCTGTCGTACTCATGCTTGGAGCACCGCAAAAAGTGATGGCATCGCTAGTGATGCTAGTCTCTTGGTAAATTTGGAAAGAACGGAACACCCATATTTTCCGTTCGACAGCGCTCTTGACCACTGCTATAAAGGAGGAGGCCGAAGCATGAGTCCTAGCAAGGGCAAAAAAGCTAGTGGAGCTCTCAATCACCTATGTAACACCATAAGTGCTTTTCTTAGGCCAGCCCTTGGCCCATTCCCCCCTCCCCGTCTCTCAAACTTAATTTGTAATACGTTTCTACTCTCCTGTGAATTAATAGAGGGCAGCCCTCCTGACCACTTTTTTTTAAAAAGGAGAAAGTTTGTCCAAGAAGCGTGCGTACCTCTGGTGGCTTTACCCACATCTGCCCGTCGTACCATCCGGTTTCTTCATACGGCACAACTGCCGACAGCAGCCTATCTCCAACGTAACTCCATCCCTGCAGTACTAGCAGCTGCTATATTAGCACAGCTCAGAAACTGATCCGTTTGGATCGAAAGAGAATTAAATTTCCTGATCATTTCCATTTTGTTTTTTCTTTCTTGGTAGCTGATGCAAAATCACCTGAGACATATGTTCTTATCAGTTGATCTATCACAGCGTTTGCCGAACGTACCAGATAGATCCTGAGAACCACCAAGGACACAAGGAGCAGGGTTCCTATCCCAGCGGCCAGCACAAACTTGAGCGGATCCTGCGTGTGTAAACACAGATGGACAAATTACTCTTCATTTGTTTTGTTTTGGTTCCAAATTCGAAGGGCGCATCGTTCGAATTGGTTCCAAATTACTCTTCATTTGTTTTGTTTTGTGCGTACACCGAAACACAGGTCTCGCGTGCGAGATGAAACGTGAGACAAGATGGAAGAATTTCCCATACCTTTCCAGGACTGAAACTTGCGGCGGCTATTGGGGCCGCCAGCACTGTAAACGTCACCAGCCACAGGCCACCAAGCCGCAGGAAGAACGACCCCGGGCTCAGCTCCGCCCACGAGTACAGAATGCTATCCTTGAGAGCGGAGTACTCATTAACCTGCAGCCATCATGAAATTAACCGAAAAATCCATCATTAATCCATTGGTAAGCATACCTGAAGGTACACATATGTGTCTTACTGCCAAAGTCCAAGCGCCTGATTCACTGCAGAATTTTTGTTAGTAACTAAACCATGCGTACCGGTCTTTGCTCGAAGGGGACTTGTATCTCCAGCCCGGGGTCCCAGTTCGGGCCGCCGCCGGCGAAGCCGCTGCGGCTGCTCTCCGGCTCCTCTTTCAGCGCCATCGCCACCGTGACGCTCCTCGGCCTCCGCCCCGTCGATGCTCCGGCGAGCCGCCGTGGTGCTGCCGATCCATGGTCGTGCCCAAGGAGTGGCACTGGATGGACGGTGACAATCTTCAGCCGGAGCAGCATGGATAAGCACTCCTGGTATTATCTGTCACTCTACCGTTGCGTTCTCACCCTAGCTAGAGCTTACAAGCAAGGGAGGGCGCCATGCGGAAGCTCACAGCCGTGCATCTCTTACGTGGTGCAGGCTTCGGTGGCGGCTTGTGTGGCTGAGGAGGGGGAGGGGTTGTCGCGGCTGGCCTCGTCTGGCGAGGCTGCCTACACGTCGCCGGTGGTCCGTGGCACATTGCCTGCTCGTCTGGCGAGGCTCGCCTGCCGTCAATTGCGATATTTGTCTATTTTTTCTAGCGCGGGCCGTATACATATTTACACGACGTAACGGCTGGTCGCTATTTGCAGACTTATTGGTAAACCTGGGCTGCTAAAGTTTGGATTCAATAACAGTCCAACTTTATGTGGCGTCTTGGTTTTACGAGTAGAGAGTAATGTTGGCTGAATGGATTTTTACGAAATTGCTTTAAAAAAATGTGAATTAAGTAGCTAGATGGGCGTATAGCATGCCAGTCTTTTTAAGGTGAGTTGAGTTTCTTAAAACCAGAAATACAATCTCTCGGTAGAGACGAGGTCCGAAAGCAAGGGCGTATAGCATGCCAGTCATCCCGATTCTCCCCTGTGCAGCTGAAAGTTTCTCGGAAGGTGTTTATATGCTTTTCTCAATAGCGGTTTTCGTAATTTTTAAAATACGATGAATAATAGATAGATATTACTTTAACTCTTCATGTGTTTTGAAACTAGTGTTACTCTTATTAGAAAGAAAAACATAGAACTACTTCTCAATTTTCACAATAATGGGCGGCATTGTTTGCATTTTCGCTGCACAAATTGAAACAAAACTCCCTCAAACAAAAAGCTAAGCTCCCGGGCTTCGGCTAGATACTTGTTACTCTTGATCAATTCGCCACCAATTCACCGATCGTCTTCACTAGGGGTCGAAACGAGCCGAGCCGAGCCAATCAAAGAACGATGAATGTCATATTCAGCTTAATATAACTATGATGTTATTGATGCACTATTATGGCTTCAAAAAAGGTTGGACTGAGCATTTGAGCCATGTGAAAATTTGTGCTATAGCATCAGTAGTAACATTTTGGTCAACAGAGTATTTAGCCTTCGAATAGCTCTATTCACTTCTTTTTCAGATCATCTTTTTTTTGCCCCAATCTAAGAATGATTAGTGAAGCTTTTCTTTCTCATATTGCTTTGCAGCCCGTATATATTGATCAATCGATAACCAGTTATGTTGCTTCATAATCATAGCTGATGCCACTACCTGTTAGTTCAATCAAAGAGCTGATGATGATAATTAGTTGACTGGCTTTCTCTGTTTCCAGTTTTAGTAGATAGGATATGTCAATAATATAACGAATGAAGTTCAGTCCGGTTTAATTCTATATCATAGATAGAACTAGGTAGATATCGATGATATGATGAGATTTAGTTCATGTTTTATTGTCTATTCCATAATGCAATTTAGTTTTTCATTCTTGACTTTACATGTGATGGCCAGGTTTTGATAATACAGTGCAACAGTGTTGTGATACCTTGAGTTTTTATTATAGTCTATACATGTGTCATGCTGCATTCGAATTTTGCTCTTAATTATATGGTTTTAGTGCATTTGCTTGATTCCACTGTACATTGCAATTCTTTTGTAACACACATACACAAGGTTTCTATGCGGTAGCAGGCTTTAAAAGGCATATATGGTCATAAAAAAAGAATTGCATTTGTTTATTCTTTACTACATATTATTATGTTATGCAATGTTTGAACTTTCTTCGGTGATAGAATGTTTCATGAATTTTTATCAGGATGTAAAATGACTCCAAGTCAATCTTATTTAGTCAACTTTCTTTCCTTCATATGTGATCAAAAGGGCTTCAAAATGATTTAGTTGACTTGTTTTTATGGTTTGGGTTTTTATTGCAGCATGAGCACATGTCTAGTAACTGGATAAAGCGTATTTTGCCATTATGTTTTCAATAGAACGAAAGCATGCATGCGATGAAATTTATAGTTAAAACTCACACTTAAATCATGGCTTCCTCTAGGAAATATGTAAAAGAAAAATCTAACACATAATTTAAATTAAAAATGTGTAATCGAAAATAAATAAAATACTCATATCTCAAGTGTGCATGGGTCTCTTCTTTTTCAACTTCTAAAAGATGTTTTTTAGTTTTTCTGTAGTAATTAGTTTTCAAATGGAGTGCCTTTTTAATGTGAGGTTTACGAGTTGATTGTAGTACATATTATAGTAACTTTAATTATATCGATCAAAATTACACACGAATTTTTTTACTCTGTACTCTCTCTTACGAACAACCTAAAAGTCATAAGCCATAATCAAAAGCTATAAACCACAGTAAGAAAGAACATGCCATATGTATGTTAAATTATGTGCATCTATTGATCATCTTGGTTACAAAGAATTAACCTTTGATTACATAAGCCAGCAGCGCAATTGCGTGAGCCAGCACGCTAGTTTCATCACGAAATGAAAAGAATTCCTAGATACCAAATGGAGCCTTGTCTTCTCCGGTCTTATGTAAAGTTGCATTTACGAACCAAACGCCACTACTGAATTGTCATTTGGAATCATGTCTTTGATGTTCCCTCAAAATTCCCATAAGCATGGACCATAAATTGAGGCTTTATTTGAAAGGCATATATTTTACAAAAATTAGTTCAATCTAGGGGTGGTAACTTTGTCTATTAATTTATAATTATTTAGGCATACTTTTTTTTTTACAAAATATAGTTTTAAAATATATATTTTAATATATAGTTTCAAGTTTTAGTCTAAATATATATTAAAAAATAATACAATCTTTTATATTTTAAAACTATAATATATTATTCTAAAATATATTTTTATTTTTATTAGAACCACGTGGACCCTACGAAGAGGATGACATCTATGCCCACTCCGTTATCCTAGCTGGGCCTACCCCTGTTCCCGTGGGGGGGTGGGGGGGGGGGCCGCCCTCGCCGATGGAAAAAATTCTCAACGGGAGAAACTGCAACCCCTAACTTCAATCCTTATAGAAATCAGGAAAAAAATTATTGTGTTCTAAACTATCCGAATATTTCTCTCCCAAGAAACAAAACCTAGTTCCTTAGAGCAACTCCAGCAGTAGCCTTCAAAACAAGGCCCCTACTTTTTATTTGAGAGCTCCCCCTATTTTTGAGGCCCTTTTTCTGAGTGACTCAAATAGAGCCCTCAAAACAGAGCCCCTACTTCTCAATTCTCTCTATTTCCTCACACACTATACGCATATATATGGGACAAAAGCACAATACACAATAAAATATTTATGATTTCACAATGAGGGACAATATGTAAATTTATGAATTCAAATACAAATATTCAAATTTAAATTCAAATTTATTCTGAACTTAAATTTATGAATTCAAATACGAATATTCAAATTTAAATTCAAATTTATTCTGAATTTAAATTTATGAATTCAAATACGAATATTCAAATTTGTTTCGAATTTAAATTGAAAGCACAATGAGGGGCGTTTAAATTTATGAATTCAAATACGAATATTCAAATTTAAATTCAAATTTGTTCCGAATGAGGGACGTATTTATTCAAATACGAATAAATCTGAGTTTAGGGGCTCAAGTAGGGGGCCCCTAGGAATGAGGGTTTGGAGGTCTCATTTGAGAGGCCTCTATTTTTGAGGGCTCAAGTAGGGGCTCTGCTGGAGTTCAATTTTTTACTCTGGCTCTTAAATCTGAGTTTAGGGGCTCAAGTAGGGGCCCTGTTGGAGTTGCTCTTACGGCGGCAACAATTTCCTTTTGATTGGTAGCGATGGACGACCGAGATCTGCTCAGGAGTCCCTTTCCGGCGGTCAATCCCGAAAACAGGGCAAGGCACCACTTGGTCGTTGGTACACCCCTTGGCTTATTCCGCGTCCCCTGCAGATCCACGGTTAGAGATCTTCCATCCCCACCTCCCCGAGAACCACAAACCAAGAGCAGAGCGGCGCGGGGGCGGCCGCCGGGCGCAGCAAAGCAGGGGGCACGCGGTGCGACCATCGTCGTCGGCGAATCCATCCGTCCACGATGGGCGGCGGCAACGGGCAGAAGTCCAAGACGGCCCGAGAGCGCAACATGGAGAAGAACAAGGCCGCCAAGGGTTTGCCCCTTCTCTCTCTCTCTCTCTCTCTGTTCCTTTGTTACTCGCCCTTCTAGTTCTTGGATTGGAGGGATTTGTCGTCTGATTGTTCTGTCTGGGCTGTGGTTTCATGGATCTGTACTTTTCATGTGCAGGGAGTCAGCTTGACACCAACAAGAAGGCCATGAACATCCAGGTACGCGCTCTAGATCTGTGCTTCTTGCTCTATGGTTCGATGTTTTAGCGTGGAATTTCTTGATTGGTTCGTTGGTTGGGTCATGAGACTAGTATTGGATTGATAGATGTAATTGCAGTTTAGGTTGGTTTATTTCCCGGTTCCCACTATTAGGATTTAACTTTTTAGTGGGGTAGTATAACTGGTAAAGATTATTCTTTTGCCACAAGAAATGATACTTTACTTTGTTGGGCCTACATTCTGTGGTATTTGGGTTCTAGCTTTGAATTTGCGAGTGAAAGTATGATGATATGTAATGTTTATGCCTAAGAACTTTCTACCGATAAGTCTTGATCTACGAAATTTGGTTTGCCCAAGAAATTTGGCAAGGGTGACACTCGCTGCCACTCCACAAGAACAGCAATGCTCTGCTGATGCTTGTGATGGGATGATCATATCACCCTTGCCACTGAATTGGCCAATGGGGCTCCTTTGATGAAATAGGCCGGCCCATGCCCGTCTTGTGAATTGGTCTGCAACTAGTTGGACAAGTATAATTCTATGGTGCAGCAAGCAATCTGCTGAAGGGGTAGTTGATTTGTATGCCGCTTTAGTCAATTTCCTTGTAGGAAACTACTTGTTGGAGTTCATAAAGGAGATGTGAAACATTCTAGCTGTGCACAAACTGTATTAATCAGAAAATTTTTGTTTAACATCAATTGCATACTTTGACTTTTGACAAGATGGTTCTCCAAATTGCTTCTCTGATGTTGTTTGGATCAACAAAAATGCAGTGCAAAGTGTGCATGCAAACCTTCATGTGTACCACATCTGAAGTGAAGTGCCGGGAGCATGCAGAAGCTAAGCATCCGAAGTCAGATGTGTACCAGTGCTTCCCCCATCTGAAGAAGTGAAAGCCTGTACCAGCAACTGTCATGGTCATGGAATCCAGAAAATGTGTCGTTGTCTGGTTTGATCACCATCAGTATAGAGGCCTCTCTTTACTGAGGGAGCTCATTCCCTGTTGTTTGCCACCGTTTATCATGCGTCCTGTCATATGTTACTCTACATAAGAAAGTGATGTGGTGTCCAATGATGTGGTGTCCAATGAAACTGTTGTCTGCTGTTAAACCAGATTGATTGTGTCAATATATGTTACACTACATAAGAAGTTTCTTATGCAAACACGAGTATCAGACCAAGATATCCTGTGGCAATATATGTGTGATATTGATCTGCCTTGTGTTTTACACTGGAATGTTTTTTCAAGATTCAGCATAGTTTTACTAACAAAAGATATTTTTCTAAATTAACAATCGCATACTGTTCGCGATATATATTTTTCTATTCAAGGTTTTGTTGTTACCTGAATAAGCTTATGCATTCTGTTTACTATGCTTGTCTATCTTTTCCTTCCTAAAAAATATTCACGTATGGCCTCACCAGCTCTAACTTCATTAATCTCGCACGTTTCATCCTTCTCCGCACCATGCACCTGCCTCATTCCCTAGTCTGCATACCGCCACCTTCACTCCCTATCTCTTCACTGACGCCCCTCCCCCATTAACCAGCCGTCTCCTCCCCCCGCATCCCCACGGCCGCCTCTCCAGCGTGTCCTCTTGTTGCCTTCTCCCCTCCCTATCCGCAGACACCTCCTCCTCATGTTTATCTTCCCCTCCTTCCAGGCCGGCCCGGGGGCGAGCGGGCGACGCCGGGCCCCAAAATCCAGGGGCCCCCAAAACGGTTCGCCTGCCGGCTGCCGCTCGGGAAACATGCGGCGTGAGCCCTTTCGCCTGCTGCTCGAAGCCTTGGAAACATGCACTCGTCCTTTCGCCTGCCACAATGGTTCGCCTCCCAAGCTGTCAGCTCCACGCGCCCTGCCATTCTCCCCTCCACGACTGCTTGGTCGCTCGCTTCGTCAGTCTCTTTCTCCTCTGACCATACTGGCCACGGCTCGGGCCGATCGATCGGCAGCACACGCAATGGGGAGCCAGTAGCCTCTAGGACATGAGTGCTTGTCTCCTCGCCTGCCGCGACGAACGAGGTGATGCGAATTGTCATGCTAATTGCCCCTAAAATCCCAGGATTCCAGGACCGGCCCTGCCCTTGTGAGTTCCGGATGAGAGAAGTGATATGGACAAGTCAAAGGAGGTACTTCTGCCTGGTTTCCGGTTTCATCCCACAGATGAAGAGCTGGTCGGTTTTTATCTCAAGAAAAAATTCAGCAAAAACCTCTTTCCATTGAGCTCATCAGGCAGCTGGACATCTACAAGTATGACCCATGGGATCTCCCAAGTAAGCTGCTACTTTCTTTGTGCTTCTTGTTATTATTTGTTAATGAATGGAACATGAGTAACTTCAATCTTGTGAAGGCTTGTTTTTTAAAGTAACAAATAAAATGCCTGCAGATACTAATTTGCATTTCTCCATCGACAGAACGAATAGAAGGCAGTTTCTCTATCTAGTAACATGCAGATGACATATATTATGCCCCACAAGAAGATAAATTAGGATTTAAAAAGTACCCCAGGTCCACCATCTTATTTCAACCAAACAATGCCACAGGAAAAAAGTTAAAGCCATAGCACTTGGTCTCATCATCCAGACCATATAAAGCTGGACTATATTTTTGCATAGCTTACATTGAGGAACTAGTTTCACAATTATCCTATATGCAAGTTACCTAAGAATAGCATAAGAGAAAGAATTATCTGCCTCTCATCCACTTGAGTCGAAAGTTATTCTTGAAAAAAGTTTGACAAACTTATAGCAGTATTTCAAGCATCAGGTACACCAAAAGGGGATGGTCATTCCTGTAAGTTCAGATTACTCAGAGGAAAGATGAAGACTTCTAAACCATTACCACCAGTAAGAGATACAAAATTGGCGCATGCATGTAAAACAGTTCCAAATACGGTAGCAAGCATAAAATATAGCCAAAGTGGCACAAGATAGTAAAGTTGGTTTTAATGATATTTCAACTAGTACATTGACCTATCTGTTCATCTTCAAGCTCACGAAGACCTAGTTAAGTAGTACCTTCTCATCAGAAGAGCAACCCATATATTGTTATCCTCCTTGAACTTCTGCAACATTGCTTTATTCACCATTACTTTCTGACTTATTTATTATCTTGCTCTTGGATAGAGCTTGCACGTTCTGGGGCGAAAGAATGGTATTTTTACTGCCCAAGGGACTGGAAGTATCGGAATAGTGCTAGGCCAAATAGGGTCACAGGAGCTGGATTCTGGAAAGCAACAGGAACAGATAGGCCCATTTACTCTTCTGAGGGAACCAAGTGCATAGGCCTGAAGAAGTCTCTTATCTTTTATAAAGGGAGAGCGGCAAAAGGGATCAAAACTGATTGGATGATGCATGAGTTCAGGCTCCCTTCACTCACTGATCCATCACTTCCTAAAATACCAACAGACAAAAACATTCCTGCCAATGTAAGCATTTATTCAAAGTATTTACTTATAGCACTAAAATTAAAAAATATCTAGATATATCATATTATTCTGACGCTTTCTTTCTTGAACAGGACGCCTGGGCTATTTGTAGGATATTTAAAAAGTCTAGTTCTATGGCACAAAGAGCGCTATCTCACTCATGGGATCCTCAGTCAACTGCAACAACAAAGCCTAGTTGCATCTAGAAATGTTAGAAAATTTTTTTACGGTAATATCTATAAATTCTTTGATATGAATTTTTCTTTAATACATAACGCATTTTAAATGTTTGTTGGTAAATTAGATATATATATATATATGTAGATTTATATTTAAATATTTATACTAAGTTCTTATTTTTAGTTTCACCTTGAACCCCTAAAATCGCTGAACCGACCCTGCCTCCTTCGATATATTCTCAGCCCCCTCGACAGCCCGCTGTCCTCACTCTCTCATCTGCCTATCGCTGCCTTCTCTCCCTATCTCTCCACGCCGACACCCCTCCCCATCTCTTCGCCAATGCCCCCTCCCCATTCGCCGTCCACCTCCTCCCCCCGCATGCCCCACCGCTGCCTCCATAGCGCGTCCTCCCGTTGCTGCCTCCCCTCCCCATCCGCTGACCACCTCCCCCGATGTTTATCTCCTCCTCCTCCGATCTATTTTCGGACCCGAGCGCACTAGTGTTCTGAAATGTTGGAGTTAACGGTTTCAGATTACAGTGCTAAAGGTTACATTTTATATACTAATTTTCTGTTGTGATCTGTAAATTTTCAAATTTCCGCAAGCCTTGGAAAAGCATACGAGATATGTCTTGAGCCTTTGGAACCTATGCATTTACGTTGGAAAATCATTAAATCAATCATTAGTGTGGACGAACAAGCTCATTATGTATCGCTTATTATTATGCTGATGGAATATCTGCTATAAGTGAATGCTCTTTCAGTGTAACTTTGCAGTAGCTTCTCGAGGTTTTTTAAGAGGCTATTCGATCGGAATTTAAGAGCTTAGTTCTGTTTAACCAAATACTCGTTCACATCTGAGTCATAGAGCACAAAGGAATTTGATGCGGGCGTGCTTAGAATTGCTCATACTTTCTCCAGATTTTTCCAAGAGAGTATAAAATCTCAGCATTATCTAAGAGCAGTTGGTAGAAACATGCTCTTTTGCCTTCTTTTACATCAGTGGTTGGATTGAACATTTCCTCCGATGGAGAATCTTCAAGCTATATAAAGATCATTCCACTACAACGGAAATAATGATGTATGTCTAATCATGTCTAAATGCTGTTGTTAGTTCTTTAGTTAGCTTTTTCATGTTTGTTTTTAGTATAATCATACTGTACATATTAAGAAACAGATTAATTCTTAATTTATAGATGTACTACAAGTTTAATTTAAGGCTCCATTTGAACTACATCAATTTATAGATGTAGTACAATTCAATTCTTGCAGGAATCGGAAAAATCCCTGTGTTCCATGGTCTAAAGAAAATCCCAGATCAATTGATTTGTTCCAAACATATTCATTTTTACAGTGGGTGCTTCTTTAATTCAGGAAACTAGAATTGCACACTGGCAGCTATCATGCATTGTCACTTTTAAAGCTTAGATAGTTGACTCAACACGATGTTCTTATTCCTCCACACTGTTCTTATTCCAAGTTGCAAGTAGTGATCCATGCGACAACGATGTTCCCGTTCGAGTACGATGTTTTCTAGTGTTATCTCCTGGGAAATAATCATGTTCAAACTGTAAACGGAAACTTTAATTTACAACATTATTTTGTTCAACCTTAATCATACATCAATATACCTTGATCCATATTGCAGCAAGCTTTCCTCCCTTATAGTAAGTCTTTTCTCTTATCTCTGCCTTTTCCTTACAGTGTTCTTTTGATGATCAAAGAACTAGCAAGAAGTACATGTGTGTATATGCTCTATCGTTTCTGCACTACGATCGAGTGCGTGAATAAGGCAAATGTGACACTACTTGCTTCCTTCTTTCGCTATGCATCGAAAGAATTGGCAAGGAGTGTCTATTTATAGCAGTGAACAGTTGCTTGCAATAGCAGTCGCGTCCCCTGCTTTTTTTATACCAACAGCCATGCATGCAAACAACTATCCTGACGCTGCATGCAAAGCCAACTGCACTGCGCATTAAAGCTCTTTTATTGCTGCATACTAGAGAGACACTCACATGCATGCAACTGCACTCAATTGCTAGATACACACATATAAATCCTTATGAAAGAGAGACAAGAGGGATTTAAAACCCAATAATTCTAATACTTTAAATCTAGCAATCATCATACTAGATCTTTTATAATTAGAATTAATCCAATAAATTACATGGGTCACTTTTCCGTTAATTAAAACTAACAATCTCCCACTTGATCCATGTAATAACTTGATGATTCACATATAAACTTTAAGTGCACACTATTCATGAATTTATCAAGTTATATTTTTTTAATTGAATTTAAATTGAAAGGATTATGGTGGTCTCAAATTTTTAGTCAATAAGACTCCTTCCATATATCACAATCAATTTAATCCAAAATATATCTTTAATTAAGGAAAATATAATCCTTAATTAAAATATTTCACTAAACTCCATAATGTGAAACAAAGGACAAAAAACAATTCTTTTATTGAATTCAAACTTGTCACAATAATATGAGCAACAATTATTTGTACAAACTTGTACAAATCTTTACAAACACATTTCTATGATAACAAGGACTTCTCAATTAAACCCATACTTTCGACATGACCATTAAATGTCTTGGGCAGTAGACCTTTAGTTAACGGATCCGCTATCATAAGATCAGTACTGATATGCTCAAATAACACCTTCTGTTTTTGTACTTCTTCTTTAACTGACAAATACTTCAATTCCATGTGTTTTGCACCTTTCGAGTATTTGTCATTTTTGGAGAAGAATACGGCTGCGGAATTGTCACAATAAATTTTTAATGGTCTCTCTATTGAGTTAATAATATGGAGACCTGTTATAAAATTCCGTAACCATAATGCTTGAATAGTAGCTTCGAAACAAGCCACAAGTTCAGCCTCCATAGTAGAAGTAGCAATAACTGACTGCTTCCCATTCTTTTAAGAGACTGCTCCTCCAGCTAACATAAAAATATAGCCAAATGTAGATTTTCTTGAGTCTACACATCCAGCATATTCTGAATCTGAGTAACCAATCACTTCAAAATTGTTTGATTTTCTGTACGTGAGCATGTAATCCTTGGTGCCTTGTAAATACCGAAGAACTTTCTTCGCAGCTTTCCAATGATCCATCCCAGGATTACTTTGATATCGACCCAACATACCAACAGTAAAGCTAATATCTGGTCGAGTGCATGTTGATGCATACATTAAGCTCCCAACTACCGAAGCATATGGAATAGATTCCATTTCTTTTCGTTCCAAATCATTTTCGGACATTGCATATTGCTAAACTTGTCCCCTTTCGAATTGGAACTATGCAGTGAGCATTTATCCATTCTAAACCTCTCCAAAACTTTATTGATATATCCTTTCTGAGACAAACTTAACAATCCTTGTTTTCTATCACGGAATATTTCTATTCCTATAACAAAGGATGCCTCACCCATATCTTTCATTTCGAAATTCGTAGAGAGGAATTTCTTTACATCATGTAACAATGATTTATCATTAGCGGCTAACAGAATATCATCAACATATAGGACTAATATAATAAACTTGCTCCCATCGACTTTAAGATAGATACATCGATCAACGGTATTTTTCGTCAGAATCGTGCGATGTAATGGTATTATTAAATTTAATATACCATTGGCGGGATGCTTGTTTAAGCCCATATATTGACTTCTTTAGGCAACTCAACCAAATCCCAGACTTTGTTGTCATTCATTGATTTCAACTCATCTTCCATAGCATTAAACCATTTTTCTGAATTATTACTTTTCTTGGCTTGTGTAAATGAGACTGGATCTTCATCTATACTTAAGTCACATTCATGTTCTAAAGAGTATACCACATAATCATCCAAAATAGCTGATCTTTTCGGCTTACCAGACCTTCTTAGTGCTATTTCTTGTGGTATATCTTTTTCCTTCATGGCTTGTATATCATCCATCGACTTTTCACCAACTAAATTTTCTCTTTCCGTGTTGTTAGGTAACTTTAACACAACATCTGGAGGAGAAATATTAGTTGAAGAAGTTTCTGTTCAATCTCATTAATCGTTCTTTGAGATTCATTACTCCCATCGATTTGACCATTCTCGATGAATCGAGCATTTCCGCACTCAACTATTCTTGTACTATGGTTAGGACAATAAAATCTATATCCTTTAGATTTTTCAGGATAACCGATGAAATAACCGCTAATAGTTTTTGCATCAAGTTTCCTTTCATGTGGATTATATATCCTTACTTCTGCTGGACAACCCCAAACATGAAGATGTCTTAAACTAGGTTTCCTCCCTGTCCACAGTTCATAAGGAGTCTTAGGAACTGACTTACTAGGAACCCTATTTAGAATATATGCAGTAGTCTTTAATCCATACATCCACAAGGATATAGGTACATTTACATTACATATCATACTCCTAACCATATCCATAAGAGTACGATTTCTCCTTTCAGCTACACCATTTTGCTGAGGTGTTCCAGGCATTGTATACTGTGCACAAATACCCTTACTTTCAAGGAACTTAGCAAATGGACCTGGACATTGTCCATTTTCATTATATTTACCATAATATTCACCACCTCTATCAGATCTCACAACTTTAACCTTTTTATCTTGTTGCCTTTCAACCTCATCAATGAATATCTTTAAGTAATCCACTGCTTGAGACTTTTCATGTAACAAGTATAAATAGAAATAACGTGAGTAATCATCAATGAAAGTGATAAAATACTTTTCATTTCCCCAGGAAGGAACATCAAAAGGACCACAGATATCAGTGTGTATTAACTCTAATGGTGCATTACTTCTTGTGGCAGGATGCTTTGATATATGCGAGGTTTGCTTTCCTTTATTGCATTCTACACGTATGTTCCAGTCGACAAAATCCAATTGAGGTAAAATTTCACTATTCATCAACCTCATTATTCTTTCTTTGGATATGTGACCAAGTCTTTGATGCCATAGGAAAGCAGAACATTCACTATGTGCGCTACGTTTATTGCCAACATAAAATTCAACATTAAACAGAGATTCAGCAAATCCATTATTAAGATTAAAGCGATACAATCCTTCAGATAAAGTACCACTACCATAATAGTACTCACACTTATACAAGGAAAATACACCACTTCCAATCTTAAACTTAAAACCTTTATTATCCAACTTAGCAACAGAAACTAAATTTCTAGCACATTCGGGAACATAAAGACACTTTTCAAGATCCAAGTGGCATCCAGAATCTAGAATTAAGCGATATGTCCCAATGCCTTCAATTTGTGCCTTCATTCTATTTCCCATGTACAGGAAATTTTTAGTTCCGCTTATGGGTTGGATCGAAAGGAATCCCTGTAAAATATGCAACACATGAGTAGTTGCACCAGTATCTAACCACCAGGTATTATTGGGAACTTCAATAAGGTTTGATTCTAGGCATATAGAAGCATAATATGTACCTTTCTTTTCGAACCAAGCTTTTCGTTTTGGGCAATCTTTCTTGAAGTGTCCAACTTTCTTGCAGAAATGACATTTCATATCTTTACGGATTTGACCCTCCTTAACAGCTCCAGGAGTCTTATCCTTCTTTTTACCCTTTTTCCCTGGTTTTCCCTTACTGCCGCTAGCACCCTCATGAACCGTGAGATGGACAGAATTTTCTCTATATTTCTTTAATCTCCCTTCCTCTTGAACTAACATGGCCTTTACTTCTTGAAAGTTCCATTTATCTTTAATGGTGTTATAATTCACCTGGAACTGGCCAAATTCAGGAGGTAGCGAGTTCATAATGAATTGAACCAAAAAAGATTCATTCAAGTCCATGCCCATGGATTTCAACTTCGCTGCAAGATTAGCCATGTTTGTCACATGATCATGAATGGGTTGCGACCAATCAAATTTCTTAGTCGTCAACTCACTCATGAGACTCCCCATAATGGACTTATCCGTAATGTCTAATTGAGAGTATTCTTTAATCTTCAACATGAACTCTTTTGCATCTTACGTTTTGGGCATTGATGGCTTAACATTTTCGGCCATCAACATACGCATTAGATTTAAACTCAATCTGTTGGACCTTTCCCAAGTCTCTAAAAGAGACAAATCATCATCTGTACTGTCCTCAGTAATGATTGGTTTATCCATAATCAATGCGTAATCTAAATTCATAACACCCAATTGGAAACGCACTTGCTCGGACCAATCATTATAATTCAGTCCATTAAACTTTACAAGCCCGCTGCTTTGAGCATACAGGTTTATGGTGGCTGCAGAAAAGAACATACTCAAAATAAATATTTTGACCAAAATAGATCCAGACAAAACTTTTAGATATGCATCTAAAACCATCTTTGGATGAATTTTAAATACAAACTTTAAAACTGTCAAAAGATAAACTTTAATAGATTTTTCAAACATACTCAGATCTTTACACATGCTATCTTTGGATATACATGTTACCAAAAATGTTTGATCAATCTCTTTCATGTTATTAATTATAAGCAATGATCCACCTTTGGGCGATCTCCAAGCTTTGTAATTAATAAGTTTAATTGTACGATCATTGTAACAATATTCGATATGACCGGACAATAAAAAAAATACACAAATAAATGTCAATAACTTTCTAGTTATGCCACTTTGGTGACGAGTAACTTGTACTATACATTGATCATTTAATTGGTATTTCATTTCATAAGAAACAAATATAAGGATATGCTATTTCAATGTACTTGGACGAATACTATTATGTCCAGTACAAAATCCATACAAAATAGCATAAGCAAACTTTCATATGATCATCAAAAGACCATAAAAAAACATTAAGACAAAAATTTTCATGGTGAACAAAAGTTTTGTAACCTTGCTCTGATACCAAATATAAGCGGAAACTTTAATTTACAACATTATTTTGTTCAACCTTAATCATACATCAATATACCTTGATCCATATTGCAGCAAGCTTTTCTCCCTTGTAGTAAGTCTTTTCTCTTATCTCTGCCTTTTCCTTACAGTGTTCTTTTGATGATCAAAGAACTAGCAAGAAGTACATGTGTGTATATGCTCTATCATTTTACAGACTCTGATCGAGTCTGTGAATAAGGCAAATGTGACACTACTTGCTTCCTTCTTTCTGTTGTGTACCGAAAGAATTGGCAAGGAGTATCTATTTATAGCAGTGAACAGTTGCTTGCAATAGCAGTCGCGTCCCCTGCTTTTTTTTATACCAACAGCCATGCATGCAAACAACTATCCTGACGCTGCATGCAAAGCCAACTGCACTGCGCATTAAAGCTCTTTTATTGCTGCATACTAGAGAGACACTCACATGTATGCAACTGCACTCAATTGCTAGATACACACATATAAATCCTTATGAAAGAGAGATAAGAGGGATTTAAAATCCAATAATTCTAATACTTTAAATCTAGCAATCATCATACTAGATCTTTTATAATTAGAATTAATCCAATAAATTACATGTGTCACTTTTCCGTTAATTAAAACTAACACAAACTTCGTATCCACGCCATTGAATTTTCTTGGGACATGAATAGAGATGAACTTCTTGCGAGCGATAATAATCAATCGGTAGATTTAGGGCCCGTTTGAAATTAAAGGGAAACAAGGAATTTAGGAGGATTCGAATCCTCTACGGTAATTTCCTATGATGTTGTTTGTAATAAAGGAATAGCTCATATGAATTCCTTTAAAATTCTTGTGGAATGGGCTATTTCACAACATTTTTGGTGGAAAACAACACGAGGTGACTACCAGTGTGACACCCCAGATTTTCCAGGTGTCCTGTATTCCCGTAACTATCTAGGGTTTTAATTGCGAACAGAATGATATATTGCAAAAGCTTCAGTAATTAAAATATTTTATATAGCAGTGGCAATATGGCATGTCGGCCAGTTTTACATAAGGGCCGCCAAAACTTACATTAAAGAAGAACCAATGAAAACTCCGCAGTCAAGCTTGAGTGTAGACGCGACCGTAACTTGTATAGCCTCCTCGAGAAGGCACGTCCTCCTTGATCATCGCGTTCACTGAACAATTAAGCAAGAATGATTACTTTCGTACTTAGCAAGCCACAATGCTATAAAGCGGTATGCTTATAGATACCACTAGTGATGTGGATCAAACCTTAAGGTGAGATTTTAATCCATAGACGGCCTGATCTTTTGCAGTAGAACAACAAATACGCCAAGATAACTAGCAAGGTTTACGATCTGATGAACAGATACAACCCGTACCAAGATAAATATCCCCAACCGTGCGCACCACAACGCACAACCTGAGATGAGTGGATCTCACGATCTAGCAAGTAAACTCCCACACGCAACAAGAATCCCCGTGCTAAGTACAAATCCCAATCGGAATTCACAAACTGGTGGATTTTCACTAGGCCTCACCCAACGTGATAACAGGGATGAACCCTAGTGGCATGCAGCCAGAAACACTCACGGTATATTCAATTCATTATCAAAACTCTGAGTATTACAATAGTCGCACCTACCTTTCTATAGGCATGACATAATTCGGTCTAAGGCCATGCACGCACAAACCGATTCTAATTTAATTTGGACTACTCTATGACTGACTTGACCCGATAACCACAAGGACTCATGTAGGATCAAGAATAATTAAGAGAAATGAATAGGATATTTTTAAATTATTTTGACTAAATCATAATTTTAAAGCAAATAAGAACAATTAAAATTATTTTGCACCGTTCAAAGCCTAAAATCTCTATGTCTTGCTACAGCACCACAAACCTAAATCTAGACCAGCTAAAACCTCAAGAAATTGAAAGCTCTAGAGTTAAAAAGAAGTATGCAAGGGCTCAAAAGCATCAATGTGACCCAAGAGTGCTTGCATGCTACTGGTGGAGAGATATTTATAGCATTTACCCACTAGGATGACCTTGGGGACAAAATCCTCAAAAAATGGGTGGAGCAGTACTACTGTCATGTGTCGTCCGGTACTGTCACACCCACTGTTCAACAACTATTTAGGGATCATTAAATACATAGAAACTAGCTATTAAACTAAAAATCGGTTGTACCGTACTCACAGGGTCTAGTCATACTGACACTATGGTAGTTCCACAATTCAGCTACGGTAGTACCGATTTTAGAGAAGAGAAAATCAGCCAAAAAATATACCTTTTTGAAAATTAGCTACTGCCAACTAAAATACGGTCATACCACAATGTCGGGCCCAGGGGATTAATCTTGAATCCTATGTGTTTACCATACTGGTCCCATAATCAGTGACTAGCACACACACATATAACAACATTGTATCACATCCATACTCACATAAATAATCATAGTACTGTATAATACTAGACATGTGAACATAAGCTTATATAACTAAACTTTTGACAAAAGGGCTGACGAGCTAAATAATTTGCATAACAAGTAAATAGCAGCGGAAGTAACAATAAATAGAACAACAATTCCAGCAAGCATGCCATGGCTCACCACTTGCAACTAACTGGAGTTAAATGTTAGCAAATGGCACCGTTTTCGCCAATACCTACCGCGTAGAAGTAATCAATCTAGAGATCTTCTTCTTCTTGTTATGAATAATATTCAACAAGCAATGGTAAGTACGAAAATCAGACTCTGCAAGACTTTGTAGCAAAGTTGTATAGTATGCAAGCTGAGTCAAAGATGGCTATCTATTCTAGTTTTCTTTGCAAAAACCTACTTTTATTTGATATAACAATAATAAATTACAAGCGGAAATTGTAAATGCAGTTGACATTTGATATAAAGTAACAAGTTAGTACCATAAGCATAATACACAACTGGTACAAGATTAGACCCAAACAACTTATTATGCCAAGGCTTCCCATACAAGCATTTGTGGTTGTACGAAAGGCTTAGTTCAATAACACATAAGTTCACGGTCCTTAATTGATTTGAGCGAGAGTCTCTAACCACCAATCATCACATAAAGTTTCTTTTTTACCATAAGTCACATCCACATAAATTTCCACTATCCAACCAACACGTGCGATTTCCTCTCGCACAACAAATTGTACACATATCTCGCCCAAGTCAAAACCATAGTTTTCAGTTTTGTTTTCTAGATAAAATATCAAGGGTGACCACTATGGTCCAGCAACATAACCATCCCATGTTTTAAAAAGTTTGCCATCCGATCGTTCAATATATTGACATCTATGCAGGGCTAAGCAATTCTATCTTATACCCATTCTAAAATTTCACAACTAATCATACCAATTGTAGTATCATTAGTAGGATGACAATAGTAAGTATGGAAATTTTTTGACGAAGGGTCAATGAAACAATTTAGCATAACGATTTACCTTACCAACATAGCAATTTTACCAAAAATACATGGTCGGATAATAGTTTGAGCAAAAAAAACTACTTAACATTGAAATATAGGATCAACATGGTCAAAAGGGGTGCTTATCCTGCTTGTTAAACACTTGTGTCTTGCTCTGGATTGATTTCTAAATTTTGTCAGTACTTCGATATCTAGCGAATAAAGCTAAATAACACAAATAAATTAAAACAATAGCAAAACTCAAACGTTTTTACATATTTAGAAATATCATTAATTTAGAAAAATTTAGAGATAAGATCACTACATTTGGAGTTTATATGCAAAGGTTATGAGCGTTTGAATTTATCTTAGTTTGAAAAGTCCTGAAAAAATAAAATGGCTTTTATCGTTTGGCTATGGGCCCCATTTGTCAGATCTTTTTTTTTTCCATTTTTGAATTTCTACAAAAACTTGCTTCCAGGTGTGTCCTTCTTCTCATATACACACATTGCAATGGGTCTTCATGATGAGGGCATCCCTAACACTTATACATCTTCTCCTATTGGTGGTCATGCACTTACTGAGATGGACACCATAAGTGAAGCTACAAGTAATACAAGTGTAGAAGTGCATGTTGGTCCATTGACTAGAGCCAGAGCTAAACTTCTAAATCAACAGGTGCTTTTGTTTCTTAATGACTCTATTATTATTGATGAGAATTGGGTACTACCTCATGCAAGTGTTTTGTGCATTCTCAGGTTTGAACATTGTGAAGCATTTGGAACCGCGAGGGTGGAGAAGGAGGCCGGAGCCAAAGGGTGGGAGGAGAAGCTCACATGGGTCAAGCAAGAAGAGAAAAGCCTAGGAATTCAAGCCCAATTCGTGCCTCCCACAAGGACAATTGGATTCAAACTCGGATTCAACTCAGAATTCAATTCGGATTCGGTTCGGGACAGCCTGACAGGCAGTTACTAAAAGGGTCATAACTTTCACAAACGGAGTCCGATTTAGGCGTTCTTGGACTTGTTGGAAAGATAATTTCAAGGGCTACGTAATGGATCCAGCCCCAGCATCAAATTCGATACAGCTCAAAAGTTATGACTGAAACAATATGACGGCTGTAAAATCCAGTTTCCTTTTTAAGAGTTCGTATCTAAAATCATATAGGGTTAAGTTGTACTAAGTTTGGGGGACTCTATGCACGTCCCAAGAGGCTATATAAGCCCTGTATTGGCATCCTTAGAGGGGGACCAAGTTTTATGCATCAGATTGAAACATAGCTATTGCTTGTTCTTTCAACACCAGAGTTCATGCGAGGACTTTGAGAGAGAATTAGGCGATCCATTGTTCATTCTGCAACTCAAGGTCAAGCCGTCGTTCCATTGGGAATTGGAGACTTAGCGTTCGTCGCTTGTGGTCGCGCGACGACAACTATCCGGTGTGTTTTGGGCGTTTTCCGAAGAGTTGAGGGTTCGTGCATGGGCACGAGTGTTCAGCTAGCGACATCGTCTACTTCACATCAACTATCCATGGTTCCTCACTTAGAAGATCGGGACCCATCCCCGTATCATATGGTATCAGATTCTAGGTTTACTCGGTGAGAACTTCTTTACCCGTAGTTAGATTCGTTTTTCTGTCCTATCTTCCATTAAACCGAAAATTGTAATACCAAAAACCGTAGTTTAATCTGTTTAGTTCTTGTGCGTTTTGTTAAGTTTTCGTCCATTAGAGTTTTGTTTTCGTGCTGATCCGTGTGTTTCCTTCGCGTAGCTTGATCTTTGTGTCCACATAAACCCTACAAAATTGTTGATTGAATTCCTCAATTAGCAACAAAAAAGAGTAAATTGCATTTACTTTTGAATTCTAAATTCCTTGCTGTCCACATTGCTCTCAAGAGATCCATCCAAATTCTCTTTGGGGGAGAGTTTGAGATAGTATTCACTTGCTTCAAAACCGAAAGTTTGCTGCGGTTTGACTTCAAAGAAACAAATCACTACTTGTGCCAAACCCTAGCTGACCGAAAAGAAAGAATTGCTACAGTTGAGCTTCACTTATATCTTTTCATCAATTGAGAGTAGCTTTTGATATTGTTGTTAGGGCTGTTCTTGAGTATTATTTACGCTTGCTGAATTCTTGAATTTGTGCAAAGGGAAGACAACACTAGTTTGGCCAAAAAAAAAGAAAAAAAAAGAAAAAAAAAGCCTGAAAGTTTCCTGCGATTTGATCAAGAAACAGTGAAAATAGAAAGTGTTGGCCGAAACTCTGTGAAAAAAAAATACCCTAGTTCATATTTTCAGCTTGTGCACTTATTCTCATAGAGCAATCTTGTGCCCTTACATTCATAACTATTGCAATTGGCTAGCGTCTCTCCTTGTACTTAGTGCAAAACGAGCTACTTATTCATCTCAATTTCAGATTGCCTCTTTCTAGCTCATTTCCTTTGTTTGCATTAAGTCCCATTTATCGTTGCGTGTGCGTTCATACACTTCTCTTTAACCAATTGGATCAGCACATAGGCAAATACTCTAGCTTGGATCATTACTTAGCTTTACAATACCTTGAATATCAGATTGCATAGGTTATTCACATACCTGTCCAAGCTCCACCTACACCTGTTTGTGTACTCCCTTGCTCTTGGTTACGCTCATACATTACCGGGTTGAGATCGTTCGCTATCACAGGTGTCGATTCGCTGTCCTTGATTCACTTTGGAACGGTAAGCTTGCCTTGTTTTCAGGACAGTTAGTTGTAGACATAGAGAGAGCTTTTGTTTTTACTAACCCAGATATAACTACGTTTCTTGGTTGTGAGTTGTTTCCATGTCAGGTCACGAGGAGGTAGGGGTGGATATCGAGCCGGCTCGGCTCGGCTCGATAAGGCTCGGTAAAAAAGTGGCTCGGCTCGGCTCGTTAGACTAACGAGCTAAAAAGCAGGCTCGACTCGGCTCGGTAAAAAGCTCGGGCTCGGCTCGTTAGGCTCGTTAGGCTCGGCTTGTTTAGTAAACAAAGACACACCTGAATGCATACAGCAGCTCAATGCATACAACAGCAGTAACATACAGCAGTAACACACCTCAAATCAAAGTGGCAGCAGCAACCACATCAAAGTGACATCAGATCTAACATACAGCAGCAGTTAGGGGTGGATATCGAGCCGGCTCGGCTCGGCTCGATAAGGCTCGGTAAAAAAGTGGCTCGGCTCGGCTCGGCTCGTTAGACTAACGAGCTAAAAAGCAGGCTCGACTCGGCTCGGTAAAAAGCTCGGGCTCGGCTCGTTAGGCTCGTTAGGCTCGGCTTGTTTAGTAAACAAAGACACACTGAATGCATACAATGACTCAATGCATACAACAAAGAGAACATACAGCAGAAGAACACACCTCAAATCAAAGTGGCAAAGACAACCACATCAAAGTGACATCAGATCTAACATACAGAAGCAGTAGTATGTTACAAAGACACACCTCAAAGACAGAGAGGAGGAGGGGAGGGGCTGACGCCGGCGGACGGCGAGGAGGAGAAAATGGCGCCGTGACGGCGAGGAGGAGGGGAGGGGCTGGCGCCGGCGGACGGCGAGGAGGAGAGGGGCTGGCGCCGGCCGACGGCGAGGAGGAGGGGAGGCTGGCGCCGCGGACGGCGAGAGGAGAGAATGGCGCCGCGCACGGCGAGGAGGAGGGGAGGCTGGCGCGGCGGGACGGTGAGGAGGAGGGAGGCTGGCGCCGCGACGGCGAGGAGGAAGGGAGGGCTGGCGCCGGTGGGGCGAGAGAGAGAGAGCTGGCGCCGCGGACGGCGAGGAGGAGGGGAGAGGCTGGCGCGCGACGGCGAGGAGGAGGAGAGGCGGCGCCGTGACGGCGAGGAGGAGGAGGCTGCGCGCCGGGACGGCGAGGAGGAGGAGAGGGGCTGGCGAGTGTCGGGTTTTCGGGTCGAGCGAGGCGAGTGTCGGTGGCCTCGACCTCGAGGCGTCTTTAGCGAGGCGAGCGGGCGAATGGGCCGAGCGCAGCTATGGGCAGATGGGCCGGACCTTTCCGACCGAGCCAAACGAGCCTGGAGAGCGGCTCGCGAGCCAGCTCGGGCTCGGCTCGTTAAGAGCCACGAGCTTAATCTTCGGCTCGGCTCGGCTCGTAAATGTCACGAGCCGAGCCGAGCCGAGCCGAGCCGAGCCTGTATCGAGCTGAGCCGAGCCGCGAGCCACGAGCCAAATTTCCACCCCTACGAGGAGGATCCACCTAATCCGGACGCCCCGGTTACATGGATCGAGTACACTCGGTTGCGCGAGATGCTCCAAAAACAACTTCATGATGGTGACAATGGCGTGCGCGATGAGCTTGGGGAAGTTCAGACTGGACTGAACAACCTTGGAGAGGAGGTCAAACAATTGCGTGCGAGCATCAACAATAACTTTCTGGAGCTGCGTGCCATGTTCACACACCACAATCTACGTGGGGATGCACCCGCTGATGCCACAAGTGTGCACGGTCCTCCGGCCGTTTTGCACAATGAGACCGAGGAGGAACGTGCTATTCATCTAGATGAGGAGCGACGTCAACACCAGGCGCGTCGCATGGCAGTACCGCCGCACATCGGGATGGCGGCCGCAGCACGCCCTCAAGCACGTGGGCCAGCCCGAGGCAATGGCAGTCAGGGTGGAGTTATACCACAGGGTGCCCACGGCGGAGGTGTGCCTCGTGCTGATGCGGACGAGCGCTGGAATGACGATTTTCCCATCGACGACTACGATGAACGACGACGCCATCACCGCAACAACGTGCAGCGTCCTCGCCACGATGACGCCGAGGATCTTGTTGCTAAGCCCAAATTTACTCTTCCTATATTTTCAGGTGGTACAGATGTGGAACAATACCTCACTTGGGAGCTGAAAGTTGATAAGTTGTTTCGGATGAACAACTACTCCAATGAGAAGAAGCTGTTGCTTGCATCCAATGGCTTGGATGATTACGCCACACATTGGTGGGAGCAGTTCATCCGTAAGCGCATGGAGCGCCATGAGTTGCCAATTATAACTTGGGAGTAAATGAAGCAGCATTTGCGGGCACGCTTTGTACCGCGCCACTACAAGCGCTCACTCTTTGAGAAGTTGACAGGGCTGCGACAAGGTATGAAATCAATTGATGAATATCATAAGGAAATGGAGACTATCATGATACATGCAGATGTTCGCAAGAATGAAGAACGGACCATGGCAAGATTTCTAGCCGGCATGAATCATGCTATCAAGCGCATTGTCAATCACCATTCATATAATGATATGATTGAGTTGCTGCACCAAGCACGCGAAGCCGAGCGACAAGTGATTGAAGACGCCCGGTTCGCTGCCCGGTCACGTTTTTCAGCCAGTCTGGGACAAACATATAACAACAGCCAACCAAACAAGAGCACTTCAGCTGCAAGCAATTCGGCAATGCGCAGTTCCGCAAATAAGAAGCTGGAAAGTACACCATCACCGGTGCGTCGACCTATGGCGCCCGCGGCTAGTGTGACCTCGTCTATGGGGTCGACAGGACATTCACGTGACATTATTTGCCACAAGTGCAAGGGTGTTGGCCATTTTTAGAGGGACTGCCCAAATGTCAGAACTATGCTTGTCACAGAGGATGGCGGTTATGTTTCAGCTAGTGATGATGAGTCGCCCGATGCACAGGCAGTCTTGCACACTGATGACATAGAACAATGTGAGTGTGATCCTGAGTTCCCTACCACTGAGCAGTACTCCATTGTTTGCACGCCCAAGGTGCTTAGTGTCATGCCATCGCCATCACGCGAACAACGGTGCAATTTGTTTCAGACTTGGGCCAAGCTTGATATGGGTAAGGTGTGCAAAGTGATCATTGATGGTGGCAGTTGTCACAATCTGGCTAGCAAGGATATGTGTCATAAGTTGGGTTTGAAGTATTTGCCACATCTGCGTCCTTATCATGTGCAATGGCTGAGCGACAAGGAGGAAGTGAAGGTGAACTATATGGTGCGTGTGACATTTGCTATTGGGAAGTACACCGATACTGTGGACTGCGATGTTGTGCCTATGATGGTGTGTCACTTGCTCTTGGGACGGCCATGGCAATATGACCGTTCCGCTCTTCATGATGGGCGTACAAATCGCTACATGTTTCGATGGAACAATATGGATATCATCTTGAAGCCGCTTACACCGCAATAGATTGTCAATTCCTCCATGCCGAAAATTGAGATGCATGTTGAGAGTGCACAAGCGCGAGAGAACCATCTGAGTGGTAACAAGAAACGAGAGGGAGCAAAGAATTTAGTGATGTTAGCCACCAAATCAGAGATGAGGGATTTCTGCGCGGATCCTAATTTGGTGCACGTTGTGCTGCTGTACAAAGATGCATTGCTTTTGACTAATGACTTAACTTCTCTTCCTAGTGGTGTTGTTTTGTTTTACAGATTTCAATGACGTTTTCCGTAAGAAGTACAACAGGCTCCCACCACTTCGGGGATAGAACATAAGATCGACTTGATTCCAGGAGCGTCGCTGCCGAACCGACCATCGTACCGCACCAATCCCGAGGAAACAAAGGAAATTCAGAAACAAGTACAAGAGCTTCTCTCCAAAGGGTATGTACGCGAAAGCTTAAGCCCTTGTCTTGTTCTGTTATTTTAGTTCCTAAGAAAGATGGTTCATGGCGTATGTGCGTAGATTGTCGAGCGATTAATAATATCACAATTCGATATCGTCATCCTATACCTCGCTTAGATGATATGCTAGACGAATTGAGTGGTGCTGTTATTTTCTCTAAGATAGATTTGCGCAGTGGTTACCATCAAATCAGAATGCATGAAGGGGATGAGTGGAAAACAGCCTTTAAAACGAAATTTGGGTTGTACGAGTGGTTAGTCATGCCTTTTGGTTTAACTAATGCACCTAGTACATTCATGCGCTTAATGAATAATGTTTTAAGGCATTTCATTGGTAAATTTGTGGTTGTGTATTTTGATGATATTCTGATTTATAGTCGCACTGAATATGAACACATAGACCATCTTAGACAAGTTCTACAAGTTTTGCGTGAGAATAAGTTATTTGGTAACTTAGAGAAGTGTACTTTTTGCAAGGATCGTGCCATCTTTTTGGGCTATGTTGTTTCTGCACAGGGAGTTGAAGTAGATGAGTCTAAAATTGAAGCTATTAAAAATTGACCTACTCCTATGAACGTCAGTCAAATTAGGAGTTTTCATGGTCTTGCTGGTTTTTATCGGCGTTTCGTGAAGGATTTTAGCACCATCGCTGCCCCTCTGAATGAACTTACTAAAAAGGGTGTTGAATTTGTGTGGGGGGTAGCGCAAGAAAATGCTTTTTCTGAACTTAAGAGACGCTTGACTGAAGCACCGTTGCTTGTTTTACCTGATTTCACTAAAAATTTTGAAATTGAGTGTGATGCTAGTGGATTGGGTATTGGTGGTGTTTTAATGCAAGAGGGTAGACCGGTCGCTTATTTTAGTGAGAAACTGAATGGTGCTCAATTGAATTATCCGGTCTATGACAAAGAGCTTTATGCGTTAGTGCGCACGTTAGAAACTTGGCAACACTATTTATGGCCTAAAGAGTTTATTATTCATTCTGATCATGAGGCTTTGAAGTATTTAAAAGGCCAAGCAAACCTGAACCGTAGACATGCCAAATGGGTCGAATTCATTGAGTCGTTTCCTTACATTGTGAAATATAAGAAGGGAAAGGAAAATGTGGTAGTTGATGCTCTTTTTAGGAAAAGTGTGCTTTTAACTCACTTAGGAGTGCACGTCCACGGTTTAGCGAGTTTGCGTGAGTTATATGCTTATGACCATGAATTTTCTGTCCCTTATGCACATTGCAAAGAGGGAAAAGGCTGGGATAAATTTCACATCCATGATGGGTTTTGTTTCGCACTAACAAATTATGTGTTCCGAATCCTCCGTGCGTTTGCTATTCTGCAGAATCACATGCGGTGGATTGATGGGACATTTTGGCCGTGAGAAGACGTTGTCTATCTTGAGCGATCACTTTTATTGGCCTAAGATGAGGCGAGATGTGGAGAGGTATGTGCAACGATGCATTACTTGCCACAAAGCAAAATCGACGATGCATCCACACGGTTTGTATACCCCTTTACCTGTTCCCAATGCCCCATGGGAGGATATTAGTATGGATTTTGTTTTAGGACTGCCTAGAACTAAGAGGGGACGCGATTCTGTTTTTGTCGTTGTGGATCGTTTTTCGAAGATGGCACACTTTATTCCGTGCCACAAGAGCGACAATGCGTCGCATATTGCTGACTTGTTTTTCAGGGAGATTGTGAGGCTACATGGCGTGCCGCGTACTATTGTGTCAGATCGCGACGTGAAGTTCATGAGCTACTTCTGGAAGACACTTTGGGGTAAACTGGGGACGAAGTTGTTATTCAGCACAACTTGTCATCCCCAAACTGATGGTCAAACAGAGGTGGTGAACCGCACACTTTCGATGCTACTCCGGACCATGATCAAGAAGAATCTGCGCGAGTGGGAGGATTGTTTGCCGCACGTGGAATTCGCTTATAATCGGGCCGTGCATTCCACTACGCAGATGTGTCCATTTGAGGTAGTTTATGGTTTCAAGCCCTTTACACCGCTTGATTTGTTGCCACTTCTCAGTCAACAACATACTCATATGGAGGCGTCCAAGCGAGCTGAATATGTGAAGAAGTTGCATCTCAAGACAAAAGAAGTGATAGAGCACAAGGTCAAGTATTATGCTGATAAGGCGAACAAGAAAAGGAAGCAGATGGTTTTTCAACCAGGTGATTTGGTTTGGGTACACTACCGTAAGGATCATTTTCCAGAACGTCGCAAGTCTAAGTTACTACCGCGTGGTGGTGGGCCTTTCAAGGTACTTGCGAAAATCAATGACAATGCCTACAAGATAGAGCTTCCCGGCGATGACTATGGCGTGAGCTCTACGTTCAATGTCGCTGATTTATCACCTTTCTTTGGTGGTGATGATCCAGCGTCGAGGACGACGCCTTTTCAAGAGGGGGAGGATGATGAGGGCATCCCTAACACTTATACATCTTTTCCTATTGGTGGTCATGCACTTACTGAGATGGACACCATAAGTGAAGCTACAAGTAATACAAGTGCAGAAGTGCATGTTGGTCCATTGACTAGAGCCAGAGCTAAACTTCTAAATCAACATGTGCTTTTGTTTCTTAATGACTCTATTATTATTGATGAGAATTGGGTACTACCTCATGCAAGTGTTTTGTGCATTCTCAGGTTTGAACATTGTGAAGCATTTGGAACCGCGAGGGTGGAGAAGGAGGCCGGAGCCAAAGGGTGGGAGCAGAAGCTCACATGGGTCAAGCAAGAAGAGAAAAGCCCAGGAATTCAAGCCCAATTCGTGCCTCCCACAAGGACAATTGGATTCAAACTCGGATTCAACTCAGAATTCAATTCGGATTCGGTTCGGGACAGCCTGACAGGCAGTTACTAAAAAGGTCATAACTTTCACAAACGGAGTCCGATTTAGGCGTTCTTGGACTTGTTGGAAAGATAATTTCAAGGGCTACGCAATGGATCTAGCTCCAGCATCAAATTCGACATGGATCAAAAGTTATGACCGAAACAATATGACAGCTGTAAAATCCAGTTTCCTTTTTAAGAGTTCGTATCTAAAACCATATAGGGTTGAGTTATACTAGGTTTGAGGGACTCTATGCACATCCCAAGAGGCTATATAAGCCCTGTATTGGCATCCTTAGAGGGGGACTAAGTTTTATGCATCAGATTGAAACATAGCTATTGCTTGTTCTTTCAACACCAGAGTTCATGCGAGGACTTTGAGAGAGAATTAGGCGATCCATTGTTCGTTCTGCAATTCAAGGTCAAGCCGTCGTTCCATTAGGAATTGGGGACTTGGCGTTCGTCGCTTGTGGTCGCGCGATGACAACTATCGGTGTGTTTTGGGCGTTTTCCGAAGAGTTGAGGGTTCGTGCATGGGCACGAGTGTTCAGCTAGCGACATCGTCTACTTCACATCAACTATCCACGGTTCCTCACTGAGAAGATCGGGACCCATCCCCGTATGACTTCACTTAAGTGTTACAAGTGGGGCCCATGTGTCATACTAGAGCTCATCTTATTCAACCTTCTGTTGTGGAGGAGAAATAGTGCTACGGTCATTAACGTTCTCTGTGAACTTGGCTGGTGCCAAGGAAAGGCTGGGGAAGCAGCAGGAACTAGAAAAATGGGTTGCTTGGGAGACTATTCTTCCTATGGTGGTGATGGAACGCTTGGCGATGGCTTGTGGCGAGCTCCTGGTAGTGGAGGACGAAGGCTGAGTGGGGCAAACGTGGCGCAGCTTGCCAAAGAGGAAAGGGAGGGGTATGTGAGCATCCATGGGCCAAGGGAAACTCATTGGACTAGTCAACAGAGGTAGAGGATGGCCGGGGTGTAACATCCTCAAAATTAGGGCACCTAAAAATGTGTAAAATTTTAAACTTTTTCGCTTGCATCTAATTGGCTTTTGGTTTTCCTAGCTTTTGATTGAAGTTCATGGGAAATAAAATTCATGAACATAAAAATTTAGAAGGGAAATATCAATTTATAAAACTAAATTGAATTAAAACTTGAATATGAAAAGATGATATACAAAATAAGTAGGAGAATTTACAGTAAAAATTGCAAGATGCAATTTATTAAAATAAATCTTTAGTCTAATCCTAAAATAAACTAATCAGAAATAGAGGGGGAGTTATAGTTAAAAATCTAATAACTCAAATTCTAAATTGAGAGCCATTTTCAAATCCAAGTCTAACCAAATTCAAATAAGAGTTCCATTTAAAAATTATGAATTCATAATTCAATTGCCATCCAAAGGCCTTACAAGGTATTTTTGAGAATCTAAATATTAATATGAATCAAATTTATGTGCAAATTCAATCATAAGTCAAGTTGGCTTTGGCTTGGATTGAACATTTAAATTTGAATTTCAAGTTTGAAATTAGGAAGAAATTCAGAAAATTGGGAAGAACATCTTTGGGCCAACCCATTTGGCCCTGGGGCCTTCTCCCCTGCCCTATGACCCCTTGACCTAGCCTAGCCAGCGCTAGGACATGCCCGGTGTGCCTAGTTCGCACCCTGGATGCACCCATGCCACGTCTGGCTACACCACCGTTCGGAGCTTCACGCTATCTAGTCGCACTTGATCAACGCCAGCGTGCGCACAAGATCTGCTTGACCCACACCAACCTCCTACCATGCATGCTTGTGTTGGCACTGCTCTCTCCATGTGCCATGCCATGCCTTGCCCTACACCAGCCATGCCCCTCCAAGCCCTGCTACAAGAATTGACCAAGGAGCCACCACCTATGCCTGTGTTCAAACCACTTTGACCTCATCATCACCTACATTCAATTGCGCAATGACATCGACCATTGTACTGGCTTAGCTCTACCATGACGTCAAATCGGGTTAATGCTGCTCTAGTGATCGGCTGTGAGAGCCGTCCCGCCACTCATGTTGCCACGCCTCATCCGCCTGCCTCGTCACATGTGCATTAAAGCCATCGCCATGCCCTGGCCACGCTGCCTGGTTACTTGACCGCTTATAAATACCCAGCCGAGCTTTCATTAGCATTGCCACACCCCCTCCCCCATCAAGGAATCACGCCCTCCTACCCCGTAGCTTGCTAGAGCTACTTTCTTCCCCAACTCTGGTGACCATAGCAATTGACCGACTAAAGGCTTCTCTGGTTGATTTCTTTCGGTCAGAGCTTCATTGAGGACCCCTAATCATGACCCCACCATCAAATTGAATCGTCACTGTCCCTACATCATCGGTTCCATGATCTAGCTCTTCGGCACCGAGCCTCTCACCGCCATGCCACCTCAGCCATCCTTGGACCTCGTCGACTCTTCAGGTAGCCTTCCCTTGACTCGTAGATGCTCCCAGTACTTAGAATTATACTATCTCACTGCCATGTGCCGTAACTCCATGAGTTGAGCCACCATTGTCGCTGTTTACCGTCGAGCTCGAATTGAGCCATGTCGCTTCATGCGTAGGTGCAATTGGCCCTAGCAGTCCATTTTTAGGTTTGTTGGTGACCACCGCCCCTTGCCGTACAGGCGATGAGCTCAGTCATCTCTTTCCTACGCGCGCACACTGTAGTGAGGGATTAGTTTAAATTCAAAAGTTTAATTAGCTTAATTACTAATTCAAAAGTTTAATTAGCTTATGTACTATCATTAGACTTGGTTAAATATCCTAGTAAGCACCTCATGACATATGGGTGCATTTTAATTAGTGAAGTCATTTAAAAACTAGTTAAGAAGTATGGACCACTAACATGTGGTTCCCTCGTTACTATGGGCCTGTTTGTTTCAGCTGTAGATTCTGAGAAGCAGCTGGTGAGTATCTAGCTAGTCGAGACTGGAGAAATTGGATAACTGACTTCACGGCTACTAGTTCATTTTCTGGATTCTGTAGCTTCTAGCTACTTAGAATCTAGATGAAAATCTGGACTATTTGGGGGAGCTGCAGATTCTGGGAGTAGCTGCAGCTGCCAGAAGCTAAAACAAACAGGCCCTATGTTGTACAAGTGCTAAGCCTACCTGTTAGCCTCTGATATTTTTCCTTTAGGAAATTAACTCAAAAAAAATCCCAAGGGTCCCACCTATTATTCTCTGTAGCTTATTCAATAAAGAAATAAATCAAAAATGAAATTAAAAAGAGTGGACCCCACTTGTTAGTGAGAGGGACTCTCTCTCCTTTAATTATTTTTGGATTTAGTTCAAACTTAAACTTTAAAAGGTCCGTTCTTACTCATCTTAAGTCCAAATTAAGTGAAATTTGTCTCTAAATTCATATAAAATCAAGATCTTTCTAATGAAGCTAAAATTATGAATTTTTGAGTTTATTTGAATTTATTTCTATTTTACTGATATTTATTTGAATTTACGCGTAATCATTTAAATAGACTACGAAGCCCAAGATAAACAAAAGATCGAGACAAGTCAGGATCCTCAAGTTCTATTCTTTGATCATGTTGAACCTATACAAAAGGTAAACAATACTTTGATAAATAAAAGGTAAGTCAATACTTTGATCATGTTGAACCTATATTTTGTGCAAGTTCTATTCATTTAAATTACCAAATTGCATGTTGTATTTGTTATGCAAGTTATGTTCATCTTAAGGTCATAGATACATCCCTATCAATAATTGTGTTATTATTATATATACTTCTATCTAAGCGTCATGCTTAGCCTTGCTTAGATACCTAAAGGTATTAAATTACCTTGACATCAATTCAAAATATGAAACTAGTTTTAGGTAGACCTTGGAGGGAAATGGCTAGTATGTTGGGATAACTTAATTTTATGCTTCTTAAAATTCTAAAATTTTCTTTACATATTTGGGTGGATGGTAGCACGAGAATGTGTGGGTTGTGGTAGCATTGCCCAGATTACTCTAAGGACTGAATCCTATGATGATATTCCAATGTAAAATAGTGCAAATACAAGTCTATAATAGGTATGACTTGGCTAAATAATACCAGACCTTAGAGTCATCTGGAGTGGTGTAGGGGTGGAGATAGTGCATGTGGATGTTGATACGGCTTGAATTGGATACTGAGGAAGGGTGATGTTCCCGCTACGCTAGTCATTGGGAAACTTCCATGTTCTTGCTGTGCTAGTCATTGGGGAAACATTCCGCACAACTATGGTGCCTTCTTTGGAAGGGATAAACCAATTGGTCGAGATGATGAAGGGGCAAGATATTGTAAAGGTCTCATTGTGATCTTCTCTATCTGCATGTCTAAGGAAATATATGAAACATCACAAGTTGATTGTCTCTTATGGGTAAAGTGTATAACCTCTGCAGAGTAAAAACTATTCAAATAGCTATGCCTACAGTCAAGGTGGGTATGGGAACTTAGTATCTATTTCTAAAACTTTTGTAGGTGGAATGAAAACTTGTCGGGTAGATGTAACCCTGAATTTGAATTACTCTGGGTAACCCGATGATGATTATGGGTGGATGTAACCTTAGTAACAAAAACTAGCATATGGTGGAGGGAACCATGTAAAAGGTGGATATAACCTGCACTACTAATATTGCATACTCTTATATTCTTTAAAACCTAATTTAGTCAAAAAAAAATACGAAGTGTTAGGAATTTCTATTTATTGTAACATTCTATTGTAGCCTTGGCAAATAAAATAATCCGAACTGAATTCCATTGTGTGTTGGCTCATGGAGGATGGTTGATTGTGCTCACACTCACTCAATTAACTCAAAACTTGTGGAGCAAGATCACTATGCTTATTATGATGCTCTTGGAAATGATGGAGATGAAGATGGAGGAAACTGGGACGATCTTAGGTATATAGTTTGTGTCCCTGCTGAGCAGACTTTGATGGTGACTATGTACACATATATTATCCAAGCTTGGATGATATCTGTAGTACATATTTTACCCTCAGTCCCTTGCCTATGGCAAGTTGTGGTCTTACCCTTTGCTTATCACTTTCATTTCTACCGTTGTAATGCAAGTATTTGGCCAGATTGGCCCTATATGTAAACTCTATCTGATGTGAAATATTTAAACTCTAATATATAATATTAATGAATGGTATGATTCATGTGATGTATAAAATGATTTAACAATGTATATGTGAGCACTATCAACTTATCTAGGAAACAGTACAGTGGATTCACAAAGGATTCTGAATTAGCAAACATCTGGGCCTGACACGGGATGGGCTATCCACGGAGCTCCAGCAATGGCAATGGTGATGCACATGGAGGGTCCACCTTAGTGAATGAAACTTCAAGTTGACCCTTGAGGAGGCAGAGGGGTCCAAGGGGAATGATGTGGCCAAGAGTGTGAATGCTACATTGATTTGTGTTTCATCCATGCATTCCGAAATTATAAGGCTTAGTGATGAATTGGGCAAGAAGAAAGAAGTAACCAGTTAGGGGAGAGATAATAAAATCCTAGTTCATGCGGATGCTTATGTGATTCCTCTTTTGCGTAATGCAAACAATATAGCAACACATAGAATTGGAGGTGTGGATAGTGAAGAAAGAAAGCTAGTTTGGCTCAAGCGGAAGACACAAGAACAATCAAATTTTCATGCATGCAGTTCTATGCACAAGGTTCATAAAGTTTTCAATGACAATTCTGAGGTTTCTAATGTACACAAAACACATATTTAGAAAGCTAATGATGTCTATTTTTCAATGAATTAAACAACACTTGATTTGGAGTACCCTACACAAAAATATGGCAACTTCATTAGACGCTACACAAGCTATCCGGAGAGACGTGCGAGAGATGCCAAACATAATAAGTCCGTGTCTTGCAAGGTAAGTATGGATAATATTGGGCTACAACATGACTTTTCTAAGGTTGATAAGGTTTCCTTTCCACCTATCAATCAAATTTGGAAGCCTCCTAAACCGATAAAGGAAAGATATGAAGATTTGAATGTAACTCGGACTCGGTTCGGAACAGCCACTAGGGCTAACCTTAAAACGTCCATAACATTCACAAACGGAGTCCGATTTCAGTGTTCTTGGACTTGTTGGAAAGCTAATTTAAAGCCCTATACAAATAGTAAGGTTCTAGCCATAGAAACCTCTGGTCGCAACAAAAATTGATAGACAAACCAATGGTTCTCTTTTAGGTATTTCCTTCTTAGTTTCTATTGGCATAGGCTTTTTGTGTTCGTGTTATATTCAAATTGGCCGGGCCTTTGGTGCCAATATAAGGCTAGGGCCTTAGCCCCATTGTAACTTAGGTTATGATATGATAAGTTTTTATACTTGTGAAATAAAGGAGAAAATCGCCATGATAGTTGTTGGCGGCCAGATTGCGTGTTGCAGGGTTTTTTCGTTTTGAGTTTGCTAAGTTGGTGCAAGGCAATAACAGGAGGTTCTTGAGATTGCCCATCGAATCTACAAGGTTCATCTCATCTAGTTCATGTCTTCTTTGCTGAATTCACGGTTTGGAGAGTTTGGTAGATTGCTTCTAGTGTGCACATTGCATACTAGTGCAAATCACTCTTATCAAGGTTGTTGGCGATATCAAGACAAGAAGAAGACTCCATCCACAAGAACCAAAGGAGAAGGAACCTAGCTAAATGTGCCAGAAAAGATCGGGCCATTCCTACGCACCAACTAATTCTTAGTTGGTCTGTATCATCTTGGGAAGCTCTAGCAGAAAGGAATTGATGGGAGACTCGTTGAGTGAAGGATGGCAATGACGGCAACATGGTTGGCTTGTTTTGGCCTGAGTTGGGGGAACAAAACGTGTTCCCAAGGATGCACTATATGAAATTCAAAATTGACATAGAGCTTTTGATCCTTAAGTCTAAGATGTAATGCCCTAAATGTCATTTCGGCATCCCTAGGAATATTTAGCGGAATCGCGATGTTTTTTTTCGGTAAATCACGGGAGGCGGGAGAGAGCTGCGGAATTATCTGAAGTAAGAAAAAATAATTTAATTAAATAAAAAAGATTTGGGCTGCCTAGAGGGGGGCCTAGCCACTTTGGGCCAGCCAGCCCAAAGGGCCCAAGTCGCGCCCTCTTTCCCCCGAAACCCTAGCCACCCCCCTAAATCACCCCTCCCTTTGGCCACCGCCCCCTAGGCAGGCCGCCCCTCCCCCTGCACCTCCATCCCAAATTGCATCTTCTCCCTGCTACCCTGTGGCAAAAGAAAACCAGAGAAGATAAGAGAAGAAGGGGACGAAGAGGAGGGAGAGGAAGGAGGGAACGAAAGAGGAAGAAGAAGAAGATAAAGGGGTGATCTTGTGAGATCATCTAGGTATAATTTATTACCTCATTCCCCTCTATTATAGGTTAATTTAGGGATTTTGGCTCATGATTAGATGTGTTCATATGGGGTAAACTATCGATTAGTGCTTAATCATTGTCTGCGCGTAGGCTGTTTGGGCAGATCGTCAAGATGAATTTTTCTGAGGAGACCATGAATATGAAAGTTGTAGAGGCCGCAGAGATCTAGATCCTATAATTTTTTTAGAATTTTTGGCTGTGGGGTTTGGGTGCTACAGGGATTGAAACTCTGCTGTCCAGCATTGGAGAACTCAGAATTTAGTTTCTAATCGTGGACAGATTCAGAGGTCCTAACGATTTTTATGAATTTTCTCATAATAACAAAAGTTGAAGATAATTATGTAATATAGCTACTAGTAAAATTTATAATTTTTAGACAAGTGTACAGTGGGTGGTGAATGGTAGAAGCTTGCTAGTCGGAACTCCGTTACAAGGTCTGTCCTCTGTTTTCCATGGTGATTTACATCCCTTTAACAATAGAATAAAATTAGGGAGTCTTCATGAAAGTGGTAGCCTTCGTTCTGTGATTTCAGAAAAGTTATTGTTTGATGTGGTTTGCCTAGTAGATTAAAAGATACGAAAAATGCAAGCAGCGTTGTTGCAGTAGGCTGAGTGTAGGAATGACGGGTTGAGAGGGTATTGTCAGATTTTGGGCATAGCGGCGCTTTATTTTTCAGTTGTGGATATTATGTTATAGATTTATACTGAGTGGTGATTTATGAACAAGTGGCTTCGCTCCTGATCATGCTTAAGCCCTTCGCTCCTTCGGTAGAGGCAAGTAAACGTAGTAGCTTTTGCTACAGTTTAACTTGTTAATTTTACTACCTTCTTTTTAATTATTAATTGATTGGCTATTAATTCCTTTTAAATCATGATGCTTTACTGTGCTACATGCTTCTTTTTATATATGTGGTCTATGTGGTAGTATTCTTTATGAATCAATTGTGGTCTATGAGGTAGTGTTCTTTATGAATCAAATATGATCTATGTGGTAATATTCTTTATGAATCAAATGTAGTCTATGCGGCAATATTCTTTATAAATCAATTATGGTCTATGTGGTTATATTTTTTATGAATCAATTTTGGTCATATCATGCATATCATAGCATGTCATTTGCATTGTGGATGTCACTGCACCTAACCGCGATCGTACCAGTACAACATCGTACATTACTGTAGTACAATGCATACTCTTCCCTTGTTGGGTAAGGGTGCAGTGGATTATATGCATACATATGCATTTTCTTGTGGATAGATCATTTGCATACATATATAATCTGTTGTGGATGAATTATTTGCATACATATGCAATTTATTAGATCTTAAATGGAATGGGCGGAGCCAGGAATTGGATACAGGGGGCAACATAGATAACAAGTAGAGTAGAACCAATGAATATGCCGAGCTGTTTACGGCATGCATGCATGGCTCGTGTACGTACTTATAGACATGTATACATACGTGTCGCCTTAGCTTAGCTACGTCTACGTGCACGTACTGGTGTATGTCTGTACGTAGGTATGGCGTATGGGTGTATATATACGTACCATTAGGTCGTAGGCGAAGACCTGGATGCCAGTGTTGCCGAGGGAGGCGGCGGCGAGCTGGACGTTGCCGAGCTGGCCGCAGAAGATCTGGGTTGCCGACGACATCACGATGATCAGCATGTACACCACCATGGTCGGCGGAGCCAGTAGGCAGCAGCCGCAGCTCCAGCGCCACCGCCGACGCCATGCGCCGCGGCCACGGCGCCGTGCCCTCGCCCTCGCGTGGAGCACTGCAGCGCTGAACGAATCGGACGCAGGCCACTAGAATTCGAGATTTCGAAATCAAAACTGCACACGGAGCACGGGGCGGTCGGCTGCGCTGGGCGTGGCGTCGCGTCGATGCGTGGCGCTGGCGGCGGGGCGGAACCGCCGAATCTGGAATGTGGCAAATGGATGGTCGCGCTGTGAACGTGCCTCGGCGACGCGAAGCGACAAGGTCACAAGAAGACGAACAGCCCCTGTGAATAGCCGAACAGGCAAGAGTCACAGACTGGGCTTTATTGGGCCTAATTGGGATTAGTAAAACTGTAGAAGGATTAGTAGAACTGTAGAAGGTTGGGGGGTGCCAGGCCCCCCTTGGCCCCCCTCTCTCCGCCACTGTATGTGGTAGTATTCTTTATGAATCAATTGTGGTCTATGAGGTAGTATTCTTTATGAATCAAATATGATCTATGTGGTAATATTCTTTATGAATCAAATGTAGTCTATGCGGCAATATTCTTTATGAATCAATTATGGTCTATGTGGTTATATTCTTTATGAATCAATTTTGGTCATATCATGCATATCATAGCATGTCATTTGCATTGTGGATGTCACTGCACCTAGCCGCGACCGTACCAGTACAACATCGTACATTACTGTAGTACAATGCATACTCTTCCCTTGTTGGGTAAGGGTGCAGTGGATTATATGCATACATATGCATTTTCTTGTGGATAGATCATTTGCATACATATATAATCTGTTGTGGATGAATTATTTACATACATATGCAATTTATTAGATCTTATATGGAATTGACTCATGAGAGTCTCTTGCGGTACGGGGTTTGATGATCTTCTGAGATCTTATGTGGATTTGGTTTATAAGAGTCACCTGTGGTATGAGGGTTGTGGTTGTGGAAAAATATTAAGGTTAATGAGAATGATATGCTAATGCTTTATTGTGGTAGGTAGTAATTGTGGTTGTGGATATGAATGCGGCCATTGAGAAAATTAATCGTTGATGCTTAAACAATCATAGTTTAATTAACTTCTTAAACAGTTTGCTTGCTGAGATTTTATCTCACTCTTATTTTTCCTCCTTCCAGGTGATCCTTGAGCATGCATAGGAAGGGTAAAGCGGCACAACAGTATTACACATCATTTCATGATTTATGCTGTAATAACTTAGAGGGGTCTTTAGCCGTTTTCTATCTTCTCGTTGTTGAGCACTATTATTTAATAATGCTAGATTGTGGTTGACTTTAATTGTTTATGTTCTTAGCGGTTATACCTTCTAAATATCTTCCTTACTTGTTGTATTGTTATCCTTCCGCGTAGTTTCCTTTATTTTGGGAAGATGCACCGAATTTGTTTTGTATCCTGGCTAATCGTGGTGTAGGTTAGTGGCATCCTAGGGTAATGTGGTTCTTAGAGTGTTACATAAGAACACAATGTGACATGAACATATCGGTTAAAAACTCACCAACAGAGTCGGAATAGCGATGCTCCGCGGTGGCTATGGTGGGCGCACTCACCGACATCGAGAAAGGCATGGTCCAAATGGTCAAGGATGCTGGAGGAGACGGTCATACTCAAGTTGAGGTGCATGGAGATCAAAGATGAATGGTGTGTGTTTGAGCTATAGAGGTGCGTTTGAAGGCTATGACACATGACAATTTAATTTTGGTTTGTCCAAAATGGGTAGTGTGAAAAAGGTGAACAACCCATGTTACGTAAGAGTTTTGGGTTCCTTAGTTTGAATTGTATAAGAACTTATGTTTGGGCCCTAGGTTTCGGGTTCCTTAGTTAGAATTGTATAAGAACTTATGGTTTGGACCCTAGACTATAAATAGAGATTGGGTTAGGGACTAACCCCATGGCTGGATAGATGCAATTTTTGTGCTAGGGTTTGAGGAGTGCTAGGAAGGCACTTTGTAGCCACAAATTTGATAAAAAAATACATCTAATCTATTGTGCTCTACATCATCGCATCTTCATCTCGGTCATCTCTCTCTCCACATCATCACGTCGTCGGTGTGTAGGTGGAGTTGTGCGACGACTAGTAGGAAGCAAGGAAGCATCACCTGAGATAAAAGGGAGTAGACAACTGTTTTTTGCATATTGGCATTGCATCAATAGTAGAGAGAGAAGAGGTGCATCATGTCGTCGGCCCCACGAGAGGACAACAACAGCACAACAAAGTTGGTTCGGCCTTGAAAAAGGGGCAAGGCTACCACTGCTGCTTTGAGTCATTTGCATGTAGTGGTGTGCATCTATTCTAACTTGCCTCATGGAGAAGAATCTGAGAAGAACAACACAGCACGCGGTAGATTGCAGTGCTGATTGAAAGGACACCTCCATTTATTTTATTGATACAGTACCAGAAGATGACAAGCATGTGCGCATGAAGAAAAGAAATTAGTAGAGCATGTGAATCAATGAACAAATGACATCTTGATTTTTATATTTGCTACAGTACTGGCAGTATTTGCTACAGTAACTGAGCACTATTTTCTACAATGACTGGGCACTATTTGCTATAGTACCCAAAAAATATTCTTTTTCTTTTCCTTTGCTATTTTTTGTTTTTCTGTTTTGCTGTGTTGGCAGGTTGAAAGATCAAAAGACAATAGATTTAAGGAAAAAGTTTTCCTTGTGGATTTTAATCATTTACCCCCCTCTGATTGCGATTGATGATCCTACACAAACCGAGATAGCTTTAGACTTCTGTAATAGTTTGGGGTTGTTTCCATTCAACCACATCCTTAACCTTTCTTAGATCCATGACAGCTCAACCTTCAGATAGTATATGACCCAAGAATTCTCCAATACTAATCTCAAATGATATTCATTCTCTTCTTCACTCCTCGATTATATGAGAATATCATCTATGAAAATGACCATACACTTGTCCAAAAACCCCATAAATACTATATTCATCAAGTTCATGAAGTAGGCAGAAGCATTGATCAATCCAAATGACATTATGGTGTACTTGTATAAACCGTAATGGGTGATGAAAGTTGTCCTTGGAACATCCTTAGATCTGATCTTGAGTTGAAAATAAATCAATCTTATTCAATCTTGGAGAAAACACGGGCTCCATTCATTTGGCCAAACAAATCATCAATCCTTGGCAGTGTGTATTTGTTCTTGATGGTCACTTTGTTCAACGACCGGTAGTCCACACACATCCTCAAGGTGTCAGCCTTCTTTTTAACAAACAATATCGGTGATCCCCACAGTGATGAAATTGGCTCGATAAATCCCTTGGCTTCCTGCCCTTTAAGATACTTCTTCAATTTGGCTAATTCATCCACATACATCCTGTACGGTCTTTTTGAAGTTGGTGCTATTCCAGGCAGCAACTTGATCACGAATTCCATATATCTATCTGGTAGCATTATAGGCAACTCCTATGGAAACACATCAGAATATTCACATTCTACTGGCATCTGACTTATTTCTACCCCTTGAAGAAAACTGAGAGTAGGTCCAGATGGTTCGATCAACCTTGGCTTGATCTCGACTCGGGTTCCATCTCTATTAATGAGGGAAACATATTTTCTAGCACAATCTATTTGACCCTAATTCTTGGACAACAAATCCATTCCAAGAATCACATTTATCCCATGTGAGACAAGTACTATCAAGTCCACTTCAAAGTCCATGCCATCTATCATTATCTTCACTCTGGAACACACCAACTTAGTCCTCATCTCTGATCCAGGTTGCTTGATTACCATAGTTTGATCCTAGAAATTCATAGATATTTCTTGTTGTACAACATAACTCTTGGTGACAAAAGAATGTGATGCTTCGTAATCGAATAAAACTGTAGCAGGGCTTGAGTTGACATAGAATGTTCCTAACACAATATTTGGTGCTTCCTAAGCTTTCTTTACTATCACATGGTTAACTGTCCCATGTCCAAAATTTTGGGTTTCCTTCAAGGTTAGATTCTAATCTTGTTGTCTATCACAACTTTGGGCTATCATTTTGTTCTAGAATGGCACATCCTGAGGATTCAGATAGGCTACAACATGATTCTTCCATGGGCATTAGTCAACATAGTGCCCCATCTTATTACAACTAAAAGAAGTAACTTCCACCACTGCATTTCCAACACTTCCATATTTATGTACACTCTGTTGGTACGATTGCACAACTTAATTCATTCCTTATTATGTAAGATATACTTAGTGTATGCTATGTAAAGTTATTTTTTCTACATTAGATATCACCAACTCACATATAATTGTCATACGGACCATGAAGCTAAAGTGGTAGAAAACATTAATTAGTGATATTCCTATCTTGGTGATGAAGGCACCCTTAGGGGCGAGGAACATAGATAAACCAATTATCTCTCAACATAGATAAGTATTCAGGTCATTTAAACAGATAATATGCTGAACTGTACAAGAAAGTGGGCAATAATAATATGCATAATGCATACAATTAATATTTATTTTTGCTCTCAGTTGAGGAGTTGCTCAAAAGTTAAATCTTGTCCTTCTCTACTCTTGTCAATAGATTAGTAATCAGAGTGACTATCCCTTCTAAATTTTGCTAGTTTGTTGATCTAAATTATCTTAGTATAATGATAGAAACAATTGTAGTTCTAACCAGAAACATGTAACTGAGAAATGCTACTATAGTATCAATAGAATTTTGGCAATATTCAGAACAGGACAACAACGAGCAACACTAAACAAATGTATATAACTAGCACTTGACAACGCAATAAACTAGTAGAATACTTCTAGATAGCCATAATGATCTCAAGTTTGACAATTTGTCCTCATCGAGCAATCACAATATCCATAATCTATCATGCAAAGTCCTCCAAGTGCTAGTATTATTCACAAATTTTAGAGATAATAAACTAATTTGAAACTAGCACTATAAACTTATGCACAATAGTAATACAAGAATGCAAAGTAAAGCTCACTAGGCAATGGCAATCGAAGACACTGAGATGGCAGTAAGGGCAAGTTTCCTGTGGTAAGCTCTTGAGTTTTGCCCAGATTCCCAGCTCTCTCATCTGGATTTGAAGGTAAAAGAGGCCAAGACTCGCAGATGGGGAATGATGGCGCAAGGAATGGCCCCTCCAATCTTTCCGCTTGAAGACTAGGAACAAGAGGGGGATGAGGAGCATGCCCCAGATCTAAATTGGCTCGCCGGTCTTATCTGATCCTTTCGGCAATAACCAAGGAGGCGGTGTGCAAGGGGAGGAGGCGCGCCGAGGAGGCGGAAGCTCGGAACAGGCGGTGTGTTCGGGGAGGATGCGGTGGCTCATGCTCATGGGAGAGTTGAGATATATTAAGCATTTGAGTGGGGCGCGCGGGCAAACCGTAGAGTCCAAATAATAAATATCACAGATGGTTATAAATTTACTCTCATATATATAAATACAAATTCACATATATATATGACACATTCTCATATACATAAATGCAAATTCATACATACATGACACATTCTCATATACATAAATGCAAATTTAGTGGCCCAACAGTAAATAGAAATTCAACTGCTTGTATTTACATATGACTAAATAGTGTGGTCAATCGCTTCTTACAAAAGATTAAAAAAAAGTAGAAACCTAACTGCTTCAAAATTTTTCTAGTGGTGGAGGTAGCATACTATCTCTGTCTTCAAAATTTCATAAGTGACGTGGTCAGCATTGGATGTTTCGGGATCATCAGCGAACGAAGCCTAAAATGCATAAACCTACTGACGCACTCATTCGAGTATCTATCGAAGACCCTCTGACTAATGATTCAAGTCGAATAGAGCCCATAGTCTCTCTTCCCTTGCTTCAAGGGTCTCAACAAGGTTGACTCGATCGCCTGCCGCCTCAACTAAGAACTCCAAGCAATACCAAGCCACCTGGAGACATGCAATGTCATTGTGGAGGATCACGTCGACGGCGATGTTAGCTCACCAGAAGTGGGAGACCAACTCGAAGACGCGGTAGAGGAGGATGTCAAGACAACGGAAGGTGGCTATCACTTGCTTTGGCAAATCCTTGAATATAAAAGGAAGGACACTGTTGGCACAGTGTCCTTTCACAACATCTGCTAGCGTACGGCCGGTGAGGTGCTCGTATAGGATGGCCAAGTTGACGATCAATGCCAGCAACAAGGAACAGGCTGTCAGAGCCATTCGTTTGTGCTTGAGAGTATATATGTGTATCAGTGATGTGGGGATTAATCTTAGGTACCTGTCGGATGATCATTTTTATAAATTTGGTGCATGAGACAAAGAGACACATCGGTGAGCCAAAATAATCAAAGACACATCAGGGAGACGAAGTGATTAGAGACACATCACAGGGTTGAAGCGCTTGCCATTCATGCATATAAGAGATACATCAGAGACGATTTGTATTAATAACCATCTATGATAATATCACAAACGGTTCTAATTAAAAATTATCTATGACGTCCAATTATCATAGACCGTTATTTTTAATAACCGCCTGTGAACTATGATGAATGGTTATTAACAAGAATCGTCTGTGATAATTTTGTATCACAGATGTTTCTAGCCATCGCTAGTAGCATAAATGCTCATGCTTTGTAAAACTGTCTGTGATACTTATAACACAGACGGTTCCCCATTAACCGTCTATGATGAGGCGTCTAGTGTAGGCTGTTTTTGTAGTAGTGTAAGCATTTTCCTGATAACATCAATATCGGTTACTGTGTCGCCTAGGATCATGAGTTCATTGACAATGTTATTTAGTCTTGAAACATCTCGTTGATGTTTTCATATGACAACATTATGAATATCTCATATTTAATCCATAGTCTATGCAATTTAACCTCTTTAACCATCGTTGGGCCTTCATGAATTTCAGAGAGCGTAATCCAAAACTCATGAGCCATTTCCAAATTGCTCACTCGATTAAATTCATCCGTATTCAAAGCTCCACAGAGAGCATTCATTGCTTGAGCATTGAGGTGAGAGTTTTGTTCATCAAGATCTGTGGCGTGTGTTAGATAACAGCCATAACAAAACCTTCACTAACAATTCTCCATACACTATGGCTCATGGCCTTTAAATAAGTTGTCATACGGATTTTCCAATAAGCATAATTAGAACTATCAAATAGAGATGCCTTCCCTAGAGAGATACCCTCACTAGCCATACTTACTCTCTAGGCTGTAAAGCCCAATAAAGAGAGACCAAACTCTGATACCACTTCTAGGATCAAGGATAACCGACTAGAGGAGGTGAATAGGAGGTTTTGAAAATTTTTTTTGGCTAAAGCACAATTTTAAAGCAAGTAAGAACAATTAGAATTGTTTTGCACCATTCAAAGCCTAAAATCTTTGTCTTGCTATGGCACCACAAACCTAAGTCTAGGTAAGATACAATTCTAGCTAAACAAATCAAGCAATTAATTAATAGAAATGTAAATGCGGAAAGTAAAGAGCAAGAAATATAAACCACACAAAGGACACAAGAATTATTTCCATGGTCTCGAAGACTTGCTAGTCTTCCCTAATGTATATTGAGGGGGGTTGAATGAATCAAACTAGCTCCTTGTGCATATTGAGCCTTTCCTCAATCCACTAGGATAGATCTTTCCCGCTCCAGAAGGTGAGCTTCAAACTTCACAACCACGTCGGGTCTCGTCACAATCTTCTTGAAGAGATTACCGTGTCAACTCCTCCAAGCCATCAAGGTATCGGCAACCACCAAGAGTAACATGCCAACGACACTTGCTTGAAGGTTTTCAAGTACTACAAAATCAACTAGATGATGCAATACACTTGAATGCTCTCAACAACCTCAAGAAGTGAATTGAAAGCTCTACAGTTGAAGAGAAATATGCAAGGGCTCAAGATATTCAATGGGATCTAAGAGTACTTGCTTGCTATTGGTGGAGAGATATTTATAGCCTCCACCCACCAATATAACCTTTGGGGATGTGTAGGATCGAGGAGGCCGACTAGAGGAGGGTGAATAGGCGGTTTTAAAAATTCTCTAGCTAATTAATATCAATTTCTATTTAGCTAAAACGAAGTTTATAATGCAAAAACTTAACTCAAATTGGTTTATGAAGTACATCAATAATCTAAGTCTATGTCAAAGATTTACAATTCTAGGGTAATAAACAATCAATTTAATTCTATGAATATAAATTGCTTGAATGTAAATTGAGCATAAGAGAATAAACTACAATTGACACAAGATATTTTACCATGGTGTTCGAAGACTTACTGGTCTCCCCTAGTGCATGTTGAGATAAGCCTAAACTAATTAGACCGGCTCCACGAATTAAGCCTTCCACCTTAAATCCACTAGTGATAACTCTTTCTCTCTTCGGGTAGGTGAGCTGCAACCTTCACAACTTTACTGGGTCTTCTCACAACCTTCTTTGAGAAGATCACTATGCACGATACCTCTAACGTCATCTAGGAGTCGGCAAACACCAGGAGTAACAAGTCAAGCCCCTCGCCTAACTCTCACCATGTGCAATGATGCACAAGCTTAAGTGGATACTCAATCCACCTCTAGATACAACACATGCAATCTAGATACCTCACACAGAAAGTCAAAGTGTGTAATGCCCTAAACGTCTTTACGGCGTCCCTAGGAATGTTTAACGGAATCGCGGAGTTTCTCGGTTCTTCAGTGAATCACGGGAGGAGGGAATAGAATTGCAAAATTGTCTAAAACAAAAAATAAAATTAAATAAATAAAAAATAGAGAGAGTGGGCTGCCTAAAGGGGTGGGCTACCCACTTTGGGCCAGCTAGCCCAAAGGGCCCAGCCGCACCCCCTCCCACCACCTAAACCCTAGCTGCCCCCTTATAAGTCCCTTTGGCCGTACCCCTCCCCCCTTTCCTCCCCTTGGCCGCCACCCTCCTGGCCCCTTGCGCCTCCACACCTCCTCCAAGCTGCTGCTCTGCTGTTTGCTGCAAAGGAGAGATCAAAGAAGAGAAGGGAGAAGAGAAGGGAAAAGAGAAGGAAGAGAAGGGAGAAGGAGGGGAGAAAAGAAGAAGAAGAAGGGTGATCTTGAGGGATCCCCCCTAGGTAATTTTTCCACCTTAATTCTCCCTGTTTTAAATGTAATTAGGGTTCTTGGCTCGAGTTTAGTGGTAGATTAGCGGGGTAATTAACCGATTAATGTTAATTTGCTGTCTACGTGTAGATTGATTTGTGCAGCGTGAATGTTCGTCTAGATTAGAACATCAAGACGATTTTTCCTGCGGATTTGGCCAACATGAAATTTGTAGAGGACATCAAAACCTAGCTTCTGTAATTGTTTTAGGTTTTTCTGGCTGTGGGGTTTGGGCGCAGTAGAGTCGGGAACTTCACTGTGTAGGAGAGGAGTAATCAGAAATAGATTGTTGTTCAGGTGTAGTTTCAGAGGAGTAAATGAATTTTATAATTTTGGCCACAATAACAAGAGTTGTAGAAAATCTTGTAAACTAGCTTCTGTAAGAAAATCATGATTTTTGAATCATTGTACAGAAGGTGGGATTCATTAGAAGTTTGCTGGCCAGATTGCCGAAGCAAAGTATGTCCTCTATTTTACACGGTATTTTACACCCTTTTAGCAGCAGATTAAAAATAGGGTGTCTACATGAAAGTGTAGGTTTTTCTCTGTAGTTTCCAGAAATATCATCATTTGCTATGCTTGGCCTAATAGATTAAAAGATACGAAAAAACAAGCAGCGCTGCAGCAGTAGGCTGGGCATAGGATTGATGAGCCGAGAGGGTATTGTCGGGTTTTGGGATTAGCGGTATTTTATTTTCTTAAGATGTGGATGCCTTGCTGTAGTCCTGTGTTGAAAGGTGGTTTTTGGACAGGTGGCTTCGCTCCTGACCGTGTTTGAAGTGCTTCTCTTCTTCGGTAGAGGCAAGTAACGTAGCAAATGTACTACCGTTTAACTCATTAATCATACTACATTCACATTAGACAATTCTCTTAATTTGAGATGATATACCATTGTTACATGCTTTCTTAATGTGGTCTATGTGGTAGCAATTTAAAAATTAATTGTTTATGCTCTTGATGGATTAATTGTGGTTATATGGTATTATTCTTAATGAAACAAATATGGTTATAGAGTAGTATTCTTTACGAGGATATTGTGATCTAAGTGGCAGTATTCTTAGTGAGTACATTGTGGTCTTAGTGGTAGTGTTCTTAACGAATATATTGTGGTCTTAGTGGTAGTGCTTTTAATGAATATATTGTGGTCTATTGGGTAGTATTCCCTATGAACTGATTGATTATGATCATGGTGAATCGAATGTGGATTATGTGGTATTGTCCTTATTGAATCATATGTGAATTATGAGGCGGTATTCTTAATGAATATATTACTAATCTTTGTGGTTAAATTCTTATGAATCATTGGTATCATATCATGCATAACATGTCATGACATTTTCATCGTGGATGTCACCGCACATAGCCGCGACTGTACCGGTATAGCATCGTACATTATCGTAGTACGATGCACATTTTTATCTTGTTGGGTAAAGTTGCAGTGGATCATACGCATTCATATGCATTTTTATTGTAGATGGATCATTTGCATACTTATGCAAAGTGTTGTGGACGAATTACCTGTATACTTATGCAGCTTCTTAGCTTTTACGTGGAATTGGCCTATGAGGGTCACTTGTGGTATGAGGAATGTGACTGTGGTCATGGAGTAGGGTTCACTCTCTTGTGGTATGGTAGAGGTTGTGGTTGTGGCATGAGGTATTTCTCTTGTGGTAAATATTGTAGCGGTTGTAGTTGTGGGGAAATAATATGGTTAGTGAGGAAAATATGTAGGTCTACGATATAGTAGGTTATCGTAAACAAGCCAGTCGAGCTAGGCTAGCAGCAAGAAAGTCTACGATCATAGGATGGTCGCAGGACAACTCATGACTACGTTATGCTCGTAAGAGAACTTACGACTATAAAGTGGTCGTAGAAGACCTAACAACTATGTAGTAGTCGTAAAAGAGTTTACGACTAAGGAGTAATCGTAGAAGAGTTTACGACTACCCTGTGAAATCTCTCCCTTATAGATAAAGGGTATACTCAAGGAATACAATGACATAACAATATCATTTACAGATAAATAATAATTTGATGATTTTTATATCTTCATGAGCATGGATTCTAGAAAGTCAAAGTAGTATGGAAAGTTGGCTAGATTGTACAAGGGAGAACTTAAGTCAAACTTAGCAAGGTTATTAGGATTCGGATACTAAGCAGAATGTCTTTTTGGATTGGTAGGATCTTACACTTAACTTCAAAATAATGATTTTAAGTATTGGAAGCTCTGATTCTCTATGTTATATGGTACCACGCGATTTAGATTCTACATAAATCAGAATTTGAATTACCCAACGAGTAAGATTGGGTCCGTGAGAACCTTGGAACCTAGTGTAGTGGAGGTGGGATACCAATTACCGATAACAAATTAGTAGTATGATACTATTGTTGAAAATAGAATAGTGACACGTAAATACAAATGCCACGTCTAGTGTATTCCAACAGAAATTATACAAATTGTTGTTTGGGTGCTCTATAGGAATTTTGTAGGGAAAATTTTCTTGATTAGAGAGAGGAGAGAAAGAGGAATTGAGTTTGAAAATATCATTCTAGTTATTTTTTTTAAAATTTAACTTTTAGACGTTCGTTTTTATAAATGTAGTCTCCTCCTTAACCTATCGTGCGTGGTAGCAGCCATGCGGGGCTACTATAGCTCGGCAGCACAACAGCGTTGTAGCACAGTAGTGCTGCCAAGCTACAATAGCTCGTTAGGTCTGCTATAGTACTGCTACACGTGGTATGTTTAAGAGAGGAGTTAGATTTGTAAAAACAGATATTCAAATGTTACGTTATAAAAAAATGGCTAAAGTGGTATTTATGTGGTGGATTCGAGAGAAAGAGTAGTTTTTCCTTACTTCTCAAAGGAATTTTAACACGACGTTTGAATGCTCTTCCAAAATGTGGAGGAAAGGAAGATTTCCCTAGGATTTCTTCGTCTATTCCTTTTACAGGAAAAATTCCTAGGCTACGAATGCTACAAAGCTCCTTCAAACTCCTATTTTTCAAAACTCCTTGTTTTGTTGGCACGAGGAACATAAAGTCCTCCAAAATTCTTTCAAAACTCCTTGTTTCAAACAAGCACTTTACAGCGTGTAACACTTGCATCTGTCGGCATGACCGCAGGAGAAACACAAATACAGCATGCACTACCAATTTTCTTCTTTGGAAGACATACTCTATTTTTTTTTGTAAAAGTATAGCAATATATTCCGCACTACCAATTTTCTTCTTTAGAAGACATACTCTATATTTTTTTTGTAAAAGTATAGCGATATATTCTGTCCTTTGAAGTCATACTTTTGTACTTTAGTTTGGCAGTTGCCCAGAACTTTCGTTTTGTGCCCTCTTTTTCTTCGCAGGCTCGCAGCACGTTGCCCATGTCGGGCAGAACATCATACGTAGTACACGGTTACCACGGGAATGAAAAGGAGTGGCTACAGAAATGGTTCGTTTATGGGGATCAAATATAAAAAAAATATCTGATGGCTTTGAATTTTCTCGGTGGGCCCATCAGACACGCAGAAGAAAAGAACGCCAATCGCACGGCAAGGACCCGAGTGACCCCTCCCACCCACTCTGGAAATTGTTTTGTCCACTCAGCCAATTGGCCTACTTTTAAGTTTTGACTTGTAATTTTTTGGCTAAGAATGATAGTTTTTTATTATGTTTTTAAGAGGATGGTAGAGACACTGATGTACATGATGTATATGATTTTAGATTTAAAAAATTATTTAAATAAACGGCTTCAAACAACTGCATAGAGAAACGACCTAACTTGCTTTGGCTTGTTGAGAGGTTGAAGCCAAAATCCATAATAAAAAGGCAAAAAAAGAATAGGCCAATATAAGTTCAATTTTGGCAAAATTAACTATAAGACACTCATATTTGATGACATTTACTTTAGTACACTGCGTTTTCATGAAAACGTAATTTGCTGTAAGACAACTAGCCTATTATAATACCATTTTCGGCTAAATGTGTGAGAGATTTTAGGAAACGATGGTGCCCTAAACCTTACAAACGGGGCCCGCACGTCAGTGATTAGAGCATCATCTTCTTCCCTCTCCTCTTCCCATTCCTTCGTCCGAGCTCACCGGGAACTCGTCCGAACACCGTTGGACCCCCACCGTAGCCTCGTCAGAGCTCGCTGGACCTCACCGCCGTCTCATAGGAGCTCGGAGAGAGGAGAGAGATTATTTTTACCACATTTGGGACATGTGAACACGTCTGGGCTGGAAAGACAGAAGAGGGATGGATGGATTGGAAGAGAGAGATGATTCAGTGTAATTAAATTTAAATTTTTTTAAAAAAGATATGTTATTTTGGATCATATAAGAAATAAAAGAAAAAAATAAAAAAATTCAAAAAAGATGAAATTTAGAAGTTAGAAGTTAAAACTCGAAGTCCAGTGGAGCGGGGCATATTTTTTCGGTCAATGGTACGTCTAATTTTGCCTTCAATTTTTGACCCTTAAAACTCAGCAACTCATAACAAGTCATTAGATGTTCAAAATAGATTATCGCTTTTGTTTGGTTAATGAATTCCGTCTTCCATCTTGCCAAAACTAGAAATATTTGATCATACGCCTCGTCTAACATGCAAGATTCTTATCTCAAATAGGAGTGGATCTAGCGTTTCGTATGAAAATTCTGGCGCCCTTTAATTTGGTTTCTTTAGAGCCTGTGATAGACAAAAAGGTAGTTTGAGCAGAGATTTTAACCACCTCAGCAGCTTAATAAAATGGCAATAAAACCTAGATGTAGAATATTACTACTTCCTCTGTCCTATAATATAAGTATATTTTTTTAGAAAACATCTTCTCATGATACAAGTACATTAAGTGAATTAAAGTGTGTTATTGCAATATTTTCACTCAATTTGGGGCGTTCGGAATAGCGATGGCTTCTGACTTCTGGTTAAAATTTCACTGTAGCTGGCTGAAATTAAAGTGAGTTATTGTATGTTATTTAATAAGAATATGTACGGTCCAATAATATTAACTTTTTATATTTACTGTTTCTCTGGTTTGTGCGTATAATAAATTTGGATTTATATTATAGTACGTATGGAGTAATACAAACCGCAAAACATTTTATTGTCCACATCACTTATGTCAGTGAACCTATGTTATAGCGGTATAAATTAATCGGATACAAGATAGAAGTAGATATGCAACTCTATTTTAGATATAAAGATCAAGTGTAGTATATACACACCACTGCGTAGGGTTTGTAACATCATATTTTTCTGAAAAATTTAAAGCCCTGAATTTAAAAAATGAATTATTGGAATTTTTCTGGAATTTAAACAAGCTTAATTTGAAATTTTAGAAATTAAAATAATTTAGTTTGATTAAAAATAAATATTAACATAAGCTAAAATTATTTTATTTGAGTTTTTCAAGTCTCAAGGAATTTTTTGGTATTTTTGGTGAATTTTTGGGATTTATTTGCTATTTTCTAGAGCTTTTTGGATTTTCTTTGGATTTTGGAAAAAGAGAAAACGGAGAAAAATCTTAACCCCCCCGGTGGTCTGATTTCCCTCCGGCCCACCTCCCCTCGGCCCACGCGCCCCCGGCCCACCTTTCCTCGGCCCACTCCGCCTGCCACGCGTTGGGCCGTCTCGTCGTCGCGCGTCCACTCCCGCACCTGCCGCAGCCCGCTCTGCCCCTTGCCACCAGATCCGGTCCATTGCCACGTGCCCCGCATCCGCTCACCCACGCCCTCGCTCGTTCCAACCTGCACCGCACCGCCCGATTTCCCCCGTGCGCCACGCGGCAGCCATCACACCGCACTCGGCCATCTGCGTTGCCCTAGCAGCCCCCGCGCCCCAATCGGCCACGCCCCGCTTCGCTCTCCGCCGCTCGATCCTTGCCCCGCCTGCGGTTGCCAGTTTGAGCAGCCACGTGTCCACGCCCGTGACCAACCTGGACGCAGCGCGCCGTCTCCTCCCCGGTCACGCCTCGATGCGTGTGCATAAAAACTCACCGCCGCCGCCTTGGGTCCCGTGCTCGACCGCCGTCTCCAAACCCTGCCGCCGCCTTCCTCGCCTCACGCTTCCGTTCTCGCGAGCAACGCCGTCGCTAGAGTCCCAGCACCCGAGCGCCACCAGCTGTGCCCATCCCTCGCTGGAGGACTTCGCCGCCAACCCGTGTGCCTCCGTCCCCCACCTTCCTCGAAGCCGCCGGAGTCCCCGCCGCCGGCCGGTGAGTTCTGTGTCACCTGCCGTCTCTGCCTCCGTCCGCATCGACGCTGGAACCCCCGCCTCGCGCACGACTCGCCGCCCCTCGGTCCGCGAGCCATACCTGCGTCAGCCGCATCGTCCGCCTCGGCCCACGTGCCAGACAACGTTCGCGTCCGCGCCTCGCATTCGTCGCAACGCCTTTTCTGATTTTTCAGTATTTTCTTTAGATTTAATTTTTCGAGAACCCGTTCTCCTCCGTCCTAGCTCCGATTGACCCGTTCTTTTTTCTAAATTCATCTAAAATCGAGCTCTATCTGTTGGTTCTGGTTTCAAGGTTTTTGGAGTTCTTTTGTTTAGTATTTTATGTGATTTTGTTGTTTTAGTCGTTTTGTCTCTCGTTAAATTCCGATTCCAGAGGAGCAGGAGCGACGCTAGAAGACACCGAGTACCTCGCTGAGCATAACCAAGGCAAGTCGTGTTCTTTGATCATGTTGAACCCAGTTTGTAATATATTATTCAATTATTTTGTTTTAAACTATCTTGCATTGCTATTTAATTACAAACCTTTGTATATGGTACTTACCGTCCCACATTGAATTATTCCCCCTTGATAATTTAAATACCATGATGTCATTGCCACTATAGGTTGGAAAATTATTTAGTGATGCTATGTTAGATGTCACATATGAATCATTTAGCGTTTATCATCACATGTGAATATTTAACTTGATTTAATGAAATATGGAACCGTGGTTGGTGCCACATTTATTAAAATTTGTGCCATGTCATTGGTGTGTTATTGGCGTGGTTATACAAACTTAGTTTTTCACTCGGGCGAGTGATCGTACAGTCAAGGGGGAAGTACAAGTTCATTTCGTGGGATGTGGCAGTCTCGCCCGGGAAGATTTAAGAACTTAACTTTGTGCGCTATTGATCTGAGCTTTATCGTGCAAACCACATATCTAGTATGGGATAGACCTAGCTGATTAATTTGTGATATTTCAATTGTGATCTTGCAATTGTGATGAACATGGTTGCTGATTTTCATGTGGCGCAAGGGGGGTGTGATGTGAAACCCTACCGGGCGGGATTGAGTTGGAATTGAACTTTGTAAAGGCCTTGTTGTAATTTTCTTATGACGAGGCTAATCATATCATGTTGGTACAGTTGTGCAACCTCTGCAGAGTGTAAAATTATTCGAATAGCCGCGCCCTTAGTTATGGACAATGCTCGGTGATTTCACACGAGGGGTAGTGGTTTCATATAAACTTGGTGTTTATAGTTGGACAGTGAGCAGGTAGTTCACTGTTGATTTAGCTTGTGGTTGGGAGGTTCACAAGTGGTCTATTTCAATTCTGTTGATTACTTATTAATTATTGTTTTCATTAAATTTCGCTTTCAATCTAATATTCATAATTATCATAAAATGTCCTTTTATGCAAATTAACCGTTCAGCCATCCTTGGTAAGCATTGCATATTATATTCATTTATTTGTTACAAAACGACTTGCTGAGTACCAATGTACTCACGGATTTATGCCTATGTTGCTCAGTTAAGGAAGAGGAGTATTATCAGTAGGAGGTTCCAGAGGAAGAGTACTTCAGTGACTTCACGGATTAGGACTTCGGTCCCCAGTCGATTGCCTGTGGGCATGTCGAATAGCTACTACACTTTATTTTGAATTTCCGCTGCTAGTTTTGTTAAGCCCTTCAGGCTAGTAATATTGTAAGCTTGACCATAAGATCGTACCTTTGAGATTTATTATTATTCGAGTTTCCTTTTATTTTAGCGTGTGTATGGATGATATTGTATCTATATTTGATTGTGTGCACTAGCGTGATTCTGGACTAGTGCTGAATACACAGAGAGTCCGAATTTGCATATTTGGGTCTCGACAGTAGGATTCGCCAATAGTTAACTATAAGGACGCTATATACTCTACAAAAGAAATACATGTTTAGACTGGTTTGGCTCTTGCCCCACTTGTTGGTGAATTTTTGTCACATTTAGCATCGTTTGCAATCGTATTTGCGGAAATAGACGTATGCTAACCAAAGTAGCAGAAATGGCATTTTTGTCATCCGGTGGTCGGACGACAACGATAGGGCATTGACGTGTGGCACTTGCCATCCCGCGGGTGGACGGCAGGCCACCTTTCGCCCTGTGGCCAGACGGTAGGCCGTCTGCCGCCCTGTGGCTGGATGGCACTGCCTTTTTTATTTTGGTCAATTTTTATTTGATTTTTTTAATATAGCAAATGAGCTCAAAAAATTACAAAAAAATTATGTACAATCTCTTGACACAACATAGTTAATTGCATAATGTTTTGGTAATTTTATCCACTATGAATATTACACAACTCAGATGAACAATGATGAACTGTGAGAGGTTCGTATTTATGGTTGAGCGAAAAGGGAGTCTGGTGCGCTCGCCCGTAAATTAAAGACTCCTTGTCGACGCGTAGTACTTCGGGACGAGGGCACTGACAAATGTGTAAACCAGGGAACTAGCAAGGGGGGACGGCACAGACATAACGACATTAGTGCGGACGAGAGAGCGCGCGAGGGGGGACGACACAAACAGAGTGACAATTGTGCGAAGGACATATGTGGCAATGGGCTGATATATGTGCGAAGGACAGAGGTCAGCACTGGAAAAGATACTTGATCATCGTATATCGCTGATTTAACGATTAAATTAACAGAAATTAACGTGGCAAATTTATAGCATATAAAATTCTAAAAAATATAGAATTACTATGACTGTGTCAGGAGGCTTCGTATAAAATTTCTTAATTTTTTGATCTCGTTTACTATATGTAACAGCTCCTACGAATATGAAAATCGTATGAATTTTTGAGCAACATTCATAGTGGATAAAATTACCAAACAATTACACAGTCAACTACGTTATGTCGGAGACTGCACATAAATTTTTGTAATTTTTTGAGCTTATTTTCTATATTAAAAATTCAAACAAAAATTAACCAAAACAAAAAACAGCAGTGATTAGGCAGACCGTCCAGCCATGGGACGGTAGGTGGCCTGCCGTCCGTCCGCGGGATGGTCGGCGCCATGCATCAGTGCTCTGCTATTGTCGTCCAGCCACTGGATGAGAAAAACGTTATTTCTGCAAATACGATTCATATATATTTATTTTCGTAAATACGATTGTAAACAGTGCTAAATGTGATAAAAATTGCTTGTTGGCTCACAAGAACCGGACTGGTAGAGATCTTGACCAGATAAGCCGTTAGGAGACGCAATGCTTCCTACTTTCCAACCTTCTCCCTCTTCGTTGGGTGTAAGTTTAGGATTCTCTTCTTGGTGAGGCTTGCAATTTGCTTCCTCTTTGTGCCTGGTCCAAGTTGAAGTCGGACTCACACTGTCCTTGCTGTATTGACCGACCGCAACGCCCTCCTCCGCCTTTCCAATTCCCGCCGCCGCCGCCAACACCACTACAAACCAGCTCCACCTCTTCCTCCCTACTCCTCTCCTCTGTGCCTCCCTTCCTTTCACACCAGAGCTGTGCAGAAGAGCCCAGCGCGATCAGCCTACCCTATCGATCCTCCCTACTGTCTAGCTAGCCTCTAATGGCGCCCCGCGTGGCCTCCCTCGTCACCGCCGCCTTCCTCCTCCTGGCCGGCGCGGCGTGGGCGTCGAACGAGGAGGGGGACGCGCTGTACGCGTTGCGGATGCGGCTGTCGGACCCCAACGGCGTGCTGCAGAGCTGGGACCCAACCCTCGTCAACCCCTGCACCTGGTTCCACGTCACCTGCGACCACGCCAGCCGCGTCGTCCGACTGTGAGTTCTGCTCCTCCCTTACACGCCGCCGCCTCCGCCGTCTCACTTTCCTCCGTCCGTTCAAGATTTTCATCTGCTCCCTCCCTGTTTGAATTTTTGTTTATCTTCCACTCTGTTTGGTTTCTAGTTCTTGATCGGCTCGAGGGTTTCCCTGTGCTTGCTCGGATCACTCCAAAAATCAAGCTCCCTATTTCGAGTGTTACGAAAATTGCTTCTTGAATATTGAAGCCGTGCATGCTATGATTAATGTTTTCATGCTACCCTATGGTTTTCTTGCGTCCGTAAACTTGTGTTTCTGTAAATTGCCCTGGTTCACAGATCATGTAGGCAACCATCTAGCGCTAGCTATCGAGAATTCCATAATTTCTTTGTTCATGAAATCGTCTGACATCGAGGAACGCGTCAAAATCAAATCTTGGTTCCAAGATGTGAGGCTCGAACTGTTCAACGACAGCATGGTTGTTATGTCAAATTACTTGCGTACTGGTAAAGAAATGGTCGGTCTTTAATCTTCCACTTGCTTCTTGTCCAAGAATTTGTTGGTTTGTTGCCCCAGTAAGCAACAATTGAATCATCTACTGTCCAAAGGAGGGATTTTTCTGAAACAATCTCCAAGAGTATATCAAGAACTCGACGCTTTTTATAATTCAAGAATTGCATCCTTTTCGATGGTTGTGTTTGTGACTCTTCCTTTGTGAAAAAAAAATGTTTCAGGGATTTAGGCAACTCCAACATCTCCGGCTCCATTGGCCCTGAGCTCGGCCATCTTGTGAACCTCCAGTACCTGTATGTGCCCATATGATGAATTCTAGTTTTTCTATTGTTCGAACAGAAAAAAAAGCCATTTGATCTTGATTTGCTAAATAGAAATTGAAATTTGATTTGCAGGGAGTTGTATAGGAACAATCTTGGCGGTGAGATCCCAAACGAATTGGGCAATCTGAAGAATTTGATCAGCTTGGATTTGTATGCCAACAAGCTCACTGGAGGAATCCCCAAGTCACTTTCCAAGCTCAACTCACTGAGGTTCATGTATGTATCATCGTCTCATTACAGTCGATTGCTAACTACAAAGTCATGGCATCTTTATTTTTAGTCCAAATGATGAATCCAAATGGTTTGGGCAGTTGTGGCCGTTATTCTGAATCAACTGAAATGGAATTTCAAATTTATGTTTCTCTGTTCATTTGTTCTCGACATGGTTAAGTGGTAATTTTATGAAAAGGAAGGAGGTTTGGATCTCATAATTCATATGTGAGCAACTTTTGCTAAGCTGCTACTAAAGCTCGATTTCTTATAAATAGGCGCTTGAACAACAATAAACTTGCTGGATCAATTCCAAGGGAGCTGGCCAAACTCTCCAACCTGAAAGTCATGTGTGTATAAAACTATACCAAATTTAGTTGTTCCCTTGATTCTCTATGGTTGCTGATTGTTTTAAGTTCTTGTGACATGCAGCGACTTGTCCAACAATGCCCTCTGTGGAACGATCCCTGTTGATGGTCCTTTCTCAACCTTCCCTCTTCGAAGGTATACCTTAACTAGCATATTTTGCAAAACTAATGTTTGCCATGTATGTTTTGTAAAATACACCAGAAATTCTAGACAATTATGGATATTGCTGCATTTGTACTGTGATCCCCTAAAATGCAGTGGTACTATGCTGCATAAGATTTGAGTTAGATGCTCAACTAAGACAAATATGCTTTTAAGTTCTAATATTGCCCACTGAGATGACATATGACATTTGTGTCCGACTAGTTCGTTAGGATGGCACTCTTTCTGCTAAAAAAAAGGATATGATGGTTAAGTGGAACACTATATCATTGTTTTGAGAGTTCCTGTCTTCCAGCACCCACTAGAACTTGGGAAAACTTTCACATAAACTGATGCGATGGCATCTCTTTTTTTTTTCAGCTTTGAGAACAATAGCAGGCTCAATGGCCCAGAGCTTAAGGGATTGGTTCCTTATGACTTCGGATGTTAGGAGCTCCCCTTCATGCTGGTGCACAATAATGCATGCCGTCCCTAGTTGAAAGGAAGTCGAAATGGTAGCACAAATAGGAAACCTAGCATGGAGAATGTCATGAGTTATGACATGCAACAGCAGAACTGAAGAGAAGTTTGTGAGAGTAGGACCTGAGATAATGAACTCAGACAGCATAAAGAAAGAATGTATTCAGAGAAGTTTTACTTGGTTAATACAGTTATTACATCATATAAATTGTAAGCTGCTTTACCGCAGGTGTGTTACCCTCCAGTGCACCCTTGAAATCCATTTAGTCGCCTTGCTACTCTTTGGAGTAGGGGATACAACGCCTGTTTATGCCTAAATCCATGCTGACGAAAATGCACACATTTTATGTTTTCTCTACAATGGTTGGCATTCCTGATTAATTTCACAGAAGACGGTTGAAATACCAGCATTTCAAGGTAAAAAAAATAGAACACACGAGAAGTCCATATAAACATCTCAAATAAAAAAACACCTACACCACTCCGCTCTACATAATGAGCATGATGCTATTTATCGTATCATTCTAACTCAAGTTGTCTGACATAGAAAAGATGACAAGATTGTCGAGAGAATTAAAGAAACACATCAGCACACTGATCCCGTGAAAAAAAATGTTGGTTCACTAGTGATCTCTAAATGCCTGCAAAATTGATTCGTCAACCAAACCCATCGCTTGGTAAATGACCCATCTCATATCAACCATTCTACTCCCAAAAAATGCCTCTGGTTGGCTAGGGAACCATGAATGGACGACGTAACAAAATTGAACATTGCAATACGGACCGCAATAATTTTACTACAACTATTTCGCAGCTGATTCTGTCGGTGATCTCCCATATAGCCTGAACAGCAAAGAGGATTTCGACATCTGCTGCTCCCTCTCAAGTGCTGCAATCACATCCTTTACCGTAATGCTCCGTGCCACTTCCATGTGTGGTGACCTTCTAACACCACCTAATGAAAAAGCACAAAACATTCGAAGTTAAACACCAAGTGTAGGCATGGCAGATACTTTTCAGTTAGGTCTAATCCCAGATTTGTGCAGTATTTAACATCCCAGATTTGTCCAGTATTTAACATGCATTTATTTCCTAATTTAACTCCCAGCAGTGGGGTTTCTTTTTATATTCTGCATGCTTTTTTATCTACATTTGTTGTTGGTGGTTGGCTGAACAATAATTGAATTAAAATATTATCCCTTACTGTTGCCTAAAACTAAACAATTATCGTACAGGTTTAACCAAACATAACACTCCCTCCGATCAGACTCTTTTCGTTTTAACTTGATGCACATAGAACAAGGAGTTAATACTTTAGTTTTCGCATAGTTCGATTGCATAAGGAATTAATAAGGGCATTTGGTGTAAAATGCTGCCTCGAGAACCCAAATCATCTTTTTGCAAATCAAAATCATCTCCCTAAAACATCATATATTTTGGACTGGAGAGAGTATAATTTTGACATCAATGTCATCGTAGGGTCTATGAATCTGAAATAAATTATCGTAGCAATGAGGACATGACGTTAGAAATTGGAGTGCCACAATGGTTTGAATAATATGTTCATTTTAAACTAATTTCCTTTTTTATTCTTCCTGCTACAGGTCTTTTTTTCCTTATTCTCGATTCAATTTAATCCCAACTGACAAGCAATAATGACCAACAAATATTTTACTACGTACACTGATTGGAAACAGGAATCAAGATATCTATACGTAGATAGTAGGAAGTACATGTTTTTGACAAAAAACTTAAGTTCTGCATAGTGACATAAAACAAGTTTTTCTTTTTGCATAAAACATTTTGAAATCACAGAGGTTGATAAGAACTTACATGTCGGAAATGATAATTTAAGGAAGGCATTCGTTGTCAGGTCCAACAAACATCTCATTAATTATCTTCCTAAATATAGAGAGAGTGATTTCTCATGTCTCTTCCAAATTTCATGATCACACAAAAGTTCGTTTAGGTGGGATGCCTAGAGGTACTACTAGAGTAGATTTGCTTAATTTATGAGCACGAGTTACATGTTTCAAAATCCTAATTGGGGATCTTGAAAACAGCATGATGGCAAAAAAAAAAAAACTGAAAGGTGCCACATGCAGGAATTATTGTGTGAACAGTAACCACAGCACTGCAGCAGTAGATTAGGTGCAGTAGATTTAGGCCCTGCTCTTTAGAGCTTCTGCTTTTGGTTTCTAAATTCTTAATTTCATTTTTTTCGACTTTTTTGGCTTTTTTGGTACTTTTTGCCTTTTTTCTCTTATTCCTTCACATTGTAATGATAAAATTTTTTCATTTTTTTATTTTTTAAATTTAATTACGTTGAAAAAGGCTACCAACAATTACAGCTGCTACAGTGCAAAATAAACCATAAGCCTAGGCTTATAAGCCCAAATAAGTACCACCTTAGTTGTTATCTTATCCCTTAGTTGCATATCTTAGAGATAGAATCTTATCAAGTTTGGAAGATTATCTCTAGTAGTTGGAAGGTTTAGATTGATTTGTTAGAGCCGGCTCTATATAAGCACAGCATTGTCATCCTTTCTCAGTGAGCAAGCACAATGAAATAAGTCTTTTCTCATCCTAGTCTTAACCCTCATCTATAGTCTGCTTCTCATCCCAATCAAGCTGACGCCGCTTGGCTATTCTCCCGGCGGTGCTTACCCCATAATGATCTAAGTACCACTACAAAAGGTGGTAACAATGTCATCATGCAAATTGAGCCACTTAATGTCATCACCTTCTAATAGACCAATTTTCTCAAGCAAGTTAAAATATTCGCAGCCTACATTGAAAAGAAACTACTGGTTTTGCTATTAAGTCATGTTGTAGCCCATAAAGTATGGTGTCAGCCCATAAAGCAGATCGAAGCCTGAGACAGTGGCGGCGCAATGCACAAGAAAGCGCAATAGAAGCGCGGTGTAGAAAAAGCGTGGCGACCTTAAAAGCTCGGGGCGGTGGCTTCAAGAGAAGCGGTGGCATCATAACGACTTCTACGATCTGCACGTGGCTCAGAGAGAAGAGCGACGTTTGCTGTCATGCGAAAGACCGCACAAATCCTAAAGGATGGATTGTAGCTAGCAAAGCAATCGACTAACTGACACAAAATTTTGTGGACTCGCATGGCTTAGACGAACTGAAGATAGAGTATGGATTTAAATGAACGCAGCGGAAGACTCAAAATCCTAAAAAGACTCAAAATACTGAGTAGCAAAATACTAAGCAGCAATAAAGGCACTCGGCACAAAATCTCCATCATAAGCCGTCGCCGGGTTGTACTCGCACCGCAAAACACCAAAATCCCATCACCGCAAATCTCACCACACCCACTCCGCTCGGCTAAACGGAGCCCAACTCCAACCCTGCCGGGATAGATAGAAAGGGAGGGTCACACGCTCCATCGAGCGGCTACGGCGATGGGCTCCAGCTACCGGCGGCGGGAGGCTATGGGAGTGTGCACGGAGAGCCTCGGCATGAAGAGTGGCGACCTCGGCGACGCCGCCGAGATAGACCAGCTCCCGGTCGCCGGAGCAGCCGTGTCAGAGGAGGAGCAGGTGGCTGGCGCGGGGCGGGTGGAGCCCCAGCTGTTGCCGGAGAAGAAGCGGTGCATGGAGAGGCACCTTCCTCCGGCAATGCCGCAGGAGGTGGAGATTGTCAAATTTGAGCTTGAAGAGGCCAGGACCAGGAGTAGTTGAGGCCAAGCTGGTCAAAGATGATGAAGACGACGACCAGCAGCGACGTGGCGACGAGATCGACAGATCAGACGCCTGAGAACTTGGCAAGATCCGATGGCGGAGTGGAGGCAGTGGGTGAGATCGACGGCATCGAGCGCAAGGAGCGCGAGGGCGTCAGCGAGCACGAGTGCTAGATCGAAGGTTGTAGTTGTGTGCCGGCGCTGGACGAGCTACACCCACGGCGTTGTATCTTGAGGACTCCGTGCTGTGCGTAACGGAAGTGGAGCGCAGGGAAAGGGTGCCGAAAACAGAGAAGAATTGGAGAATACTGAATAGACGATAGTTCTCGTTGTTCCCTCTGTGTTACAATCAGCCCTCAATTTATAGAGCTAATCTCATCTAGAAAGAGTATGTAAACTGTCCGTAAGGGACTCTTAACCAAACAACTAGAAGCATACTAATTAGAGATACGTATTCGATTACAACTCCACTGGCTAAACCGAGTCTGTCTCATCCGTATTCTCCAGTGCAGCCGAACCAGACGTATTCTCCTTTCCATTACGGTGTCGCCGCGTATACGTACGCCCCCACATAACATCTGCTGGGTCTCCAAGAAACAGCTTGTCCTCAAGCTGAAAAGAAGGGTAGTGTTGCTTGAACTGGACGACATCCTCCCATGAAGCATCTGCTGCTGGCAGGCTTTGCCATTGAACCAAAATCTGCCATGCACCGCGGGCTTTGCGTGTGCGGAGAACCTGATCAGGTACTGGGAGAACTTTGCCTTGATACAAATCAGGTAGCGGAGGCGGACTGGAAGTCGGCTGGCCCATAAAAGGTTTCAAAAGACTAAACACGAAACACGTCATGAAGTTTTGCTTTGGCTGGAAGACGTAAACGATACGCTGCTGACCCAATTTTTTCAGTCACTTGATATGGCCCGTAAAAACGTGGTGCAAACTTCCCTTGAGGCTGCATGACAATAGAGGTAGCCTTCCTATGCTGAATGCGCAACCAGACCCACTGGTCGACCTCCAGTTGAAAATCACGATGATTGGCATCGTAATACTTCTTGTACTGCTGCTGTGCTTGCAATAGGCGATCACGAATATTAGCTAAGAGTTGATCTCTATCCTGTAAGAGAGTATCCACTGCAACCACCCGAGCTGAGCCCGGCTCATAAGTGCATAAGGACGAAGGATTTCGGCCATAGACAACTTTGAATGGAGTCTCTCGTAGAGAAGAGTGAACAGATGTGTTGTAACAATATTCGGACCAAGGCAACCAACGCAACCACTATCGTGGGCAATCGCCTGTCAGATAGCGTAAGTACATAGCAATCACTTTATTACCACCTCAGTTTGGCCATCAGATTGAGGATGAAACGCGGAACTGCGGTTAAGTTGCACCCCGGCGGGACAAAATAATTCTTCCCAAAAGTGGCTAGTAAAAATCGGATCGCGGTCGCTTACTATGGCCAACAGGATCCCACGTAACCGAACTCTCCTCAAAAAACACCCGAGCAACAGAACTAGCCGTGTATGGATGTGAGAACTAGCCGTGTATGGATGTGACAAAGCAATAAAATGGGCATATTTGGAAAATCGATCCACCACTGTAAGGATAACCGATTTACCATAGACACGCGGTAGTCCTTCAATGAAATCCATTGATATGTCCTCCCATATTTTGGATGGCACCTCCAACGGTTATAAAAGGCCAGCGGGATGGAGGTGAGTGTTCTTGTTACGTTGACACGTTGGGCATGCTTGAACAAATTCCTGAACCAACCGCCTGGCATGTGGTACAAAAAAGTCAGAGCGTAACCGGTGTATCGTTTTATGAATTCCCTCATGACCCATTGTATGTGCGGCTGTGAGAACAGAAAGCAATGTTGGTGAGGTCTCTGCAATATATACGCGGCCTTTGAACGTGAGCAAGCCATCCACAAAACCCCATTCGGGTTCTACTGACCCCACAAGAATGTGATCCTTGAGAGCTGTCAAGGCAGATGAACTAGTGATTTCACTGCGTAGGTCATCAAAAAGAGCAAAACGAGATGATATTGCGAAAACCGCCGATGTCTCAGAATCACGCCAAGATAAGGCGTCAGCCACAATATTATGACGACCCGGTCGATATTCCACTCGAAACGAAAATCCCAGGAGTTTGGTGACCCATTGATGTTGAGGTATGGTAGCCAAACGTTGGTCTAATAAAAATTTCAAATTGTAATGGTCCGTGCGAACGAGAAAAGTCCGTCCCCACAAATACGGTCTCCAATGTCGGACGGCCTGTACCAAACCAATGAGCTCCTGCTCATATGGCGCCAATTGTCGGTGTCGAGGCACCATGGGTCTACTGAAAAAAGCAATAGGCCCCGCTCCTGGATGTAAAACTGCCCCAATTCCGGACCCCGATGCATCACATTCCACAATAAATTCAGCCTGAAAATCAGGGAGTAGAAGAACTGGGGCAGTCGACAAGGCGTGCTTCAAAATATCAAAAGCGCTCGAGGCTGCTGGTGTCCAAGTGAAACTCTCCTTCAACAATTTGGTTAAGGGATCTACAAGCGTGCCATAATCTTTGATGAACCCGTGATAATAGCCGGCTAGGCCCAAGAATCCACGCAATGCATGTACAAATTGAGGAAGCGGCCAAGCAGCCACGGCCTGTACTTTCTGCTCATCCATGGCAACACCATTACTAGTAATCACATGACCCAAGTAAGCCACGGATGAGGAGCCAAAAATGCACTTGGACCTTTTAAGGAAAAAATTGTGCTCCTGAAGAACCCAGAGGATGGTACGCACCTGGAGAAGGTGTTCAGACCAAGAGGGGCTGTATATTATAATATCATCAAAGAAAACTAGGACGAATCGTCGTAGGTAGCGGTGAAGAGCTTCATTCATTAAGGCTTGGAATGTCGCTGGTGCATTAGTTAAGCCAAATAGCATGACTAGAAATTCAAACAAGCCCTGATGCGTCCGAAAGGCTGTTTTCTCCACATCCGCAGGGTGCATGTGAACTTGATGATAACCCGAGCGCAAGTCTAACTTGGTAAAGAACTTGGCATCCTTGAGTTCATCCAAAAGCTCCTCCACCACTGGGATCGAAAATTTATCTTTGATGGTTTTGCCATTAAGAGCGCGATAGTCGACACAAAATCTCCACGACCCATCTTGTTTCTTCACTAGCAACACAAGTGCTGAAAAGGCTGAAGAGCTGTGGCGAATAGTGCCTTGCCGTAACATCTCTTCACACTGTTTCTCTAATTCGGCCTTTTGAATGTGAGCATAACGATATGGTCTAACTGCAATAGGAGGCGTACCTTGAATAAGATGGATCCGGTGGGCGCGGTTTCGCTCTGGAGGAAGCCCATGAGGAGCGGCAAATAGCCCACTGAACTCATTCAACAAAGTTGACATCAGATCAGACTGTGTAGTACCAAGTGCATGTATAGTGTAGAAAGGTAGAGAGATTAGGGCAAACACCACACAACTAAAGGGCTGGGGTGGCTCGAATATATAATGGCCTGAAGTAGGCATACAAGGAAAGCATATACATAGAAGGCGCATACATGGTAAGCGCGCATATAGAAAGCATATACATGGAAGTATATCTAATTATTCTAATACCCGCCCGCAGTCGTAGCGGCAGTTCGGACGCAAAGACTGGATCGAAAATCCTGAAACAGCTGTGTCGGGAGACCTTTTGTCATGATGTCCGCGAACTGATGAGAGGATGGAATGTGCAAAACACGAACCTCACCAAACCTTACGAACGAAGTGAATGTCAATCTCGATGTGCTTCGTACGCCGATGCTGAACTGGATTAGTCGACATGTAGATGGCGCTGACATTGTCGCAGTAGACGACGGTCGCTGAAGCAACTGGGGCGTGGAGTTCTTGCAGAAGTTGTCGCAGCCAACAACACTCAGCTATAGCATGGGCAACAGCACGGTACTCGGCTTCTGCACTTGATCGAGACACGGTTGTCTGACGCTTGGAGGACCAAGACACGAGATTGTCCCCGAGATAAATGCAGTAGCCGGAGGTGGAGCGTCGCGAGTCGGGGCAACCGGCCCAGTCGGCGTCGGAGTAGGCGGTGATAGATGTCGCTGGGGAAAGGCCGATGTGTAGACCGGCGTCGAGAGTACCTTTGATGTACCGCAAGATGCGTTTGATCAACGCGAGATGGGGCTCCCGTAGATCATGCATGAAAAGGCATACTTGCTGGACGGGGTACGCCAAGTCAGGACGTGTGAGTGTCGATATCTTGAGAGCCCGCAAGGTCTGCGGTATTTTCGGACGGATCGGCCACGGGAGCGCCTGCCGTGGCCGGATAGCTTGGCGTGAGTGTCCACGGTGTGGCGTAGGGTGACACTCACCATGCCGGCTGCCGCAGAAGATCAACAAAGACATCATCACCGAGACGTAAAGAGGCCGTTGGAAGAGCGTGCGACGGAGATGCCGAGGAAGAAGTGCAGGTCACCGAGGTCCGTCATGGCAAACTCCGAGTGGAGCAAGCCTGTGAGATGCTGAAGAAGGCCTTGGGTGGAAGCCGTGAGGACGATGTCGTCGACGTAAAGCAGTAGGTAGGCCATGTCAGAGCCCTGACGGAGGACAAACAGGGACATGTCGGAGGAGGAGGCGACGAAACCGATGCCGCGGATGTAGGAGGCGAACGCGCGGGGAGCCTGCTTCAATCCATAGAGGGACTTCTGGAGAAGACACGCATGGGTGGAACGGGCAGGGTCCACGAATCCGGAGGGCTGCTGGCAGTATACCGTCTCATTAAGAGTGCCATGTAGAAAGGCATTCTTGACATCAAGTCGATGAATCGCCAGAGCAGGATGCGCGATGGAGAGGATACCGGATGGTGGCGGCTTGACCACCGGATCGAATGTCTCGTCAGAGTCGACACCGCGGCCGAGAGGCCACGAACAACCCAATAAGCGCTTTATAGCGAGCCAAAGCGCCATCGAGTGAAACTTGTGCTTGAAGATCCACTTTCCGAGACGACGTTAGCACCAAAGCGCGCGGACGAGGCGCCAGTGTCGTTGTTCATGAGGGCCTTGTGCTCTTCGCCATCGCGCGCCGCTTGGGATCGACAAGGGCGCTACGATAGTTCGCCGAACAGCGGCGAGAGTGGTCGGCCGCTAGGAGAAAAACTCACAGAGGATCGCGCGCATCGAGCTCGTGTCACCATCGGATGGTCCGAGGGAGGCGCCGACGAGTCGTGGTAGTTGGAGCGCGTGGGTAACGGTCTTTGGTGCGGTGGTCGGAGGAGCCGCGACGTGGTCGTCGAATAAACGGATGCACGGGCGGTCGTGGCGGCGAGCGACGGATGGCGCCGTGGATCGAGGAGATGATCGCCGACACCATGCAGATGGTGGAGCGATCATCCGGGTACTGCAGGGTGCCATTGCAGCGATCGCGAGGCACCCAAGATGGCGGTCGACGCCGAAAATCGAAGTCGAGCAAGGAGGGGTGAAGATCGGTCACCATCGGCAAACGGAATATGTTCTCATCAAAGACAACATGGCGGAGATGATGACGCGTTTGGCGGTGAGATCGAGACAACGGTACCCTTTATGGTGAGAAGGGTAACCAAGGAAGACACAAGCCGTGGAACGTGGAGCAAGTTTATGAGCGTATAGCGTAAATGTTTGGAAAACAAAGACAACCGAAACCCGAGATGATATCTTGTGGTGGGAGCGATGAAGGAGGGTATAGGGAATGTCAAGACCGACAGAGGAGGACGGGCACGGTTAATGAGATAGGTGGCGGTTGCTAGCGCCTCCCAAGATGCTTGGGAGGCATAGTGGCGTGGAGCAGAGCGCGCGAACCGCATTGTTGAGGGTGCGAGTGATGCGCTCGGCTTTGCCATTCTGCGGGGAGGTGTATGGGCAAGAGAGGCGTAGGGTAATGCCGCGGGAAGCAAGGAAGGATGTGTTGGTGTGGTTCACAAATTCGGTGTCATTGTCGGCCTGTATGGATTTTAGAGGAATGCCGAATTGTGTGCTAGCATAGGCGGTAAAATCTGCTAAAAGCTGGGAAACTTCTGATTTCTTTCGAAGAGAAAAAGTCCAACAATAATGAGAGAAATCATCAAGTAACACTAGATAGTAAAGAAAACCAGATATGCTAGGAACTAGAGATGTCTACACTTCACAATGAACTCGCTCAAATGGCGCAGAGGAGCGCGAAGAAGAGGTAACAAGGGAGACGCGTATGTTTGCCAAGTTGACAGGACTGGCAAAGAGAGCGGTCTACTTTATTACATGAGATGAGCGAGTTTTTATGTAGGGTGTCGAGGCTGGCGATGCCGGGATGACCAAGGCGCTGATGCCATAACTGGGAGGAGGCGGCGATGTGGTTGCTGGGTGGAGCTGAGGTGGCGACTGGAGGTATGGTGTAGAGGTCGCCTGTACTATCGCAGCGAAGCATCATACGCTGTGTCCGGGGATCCTTAATGGAAAAACCAAATGCGTCAAACTCAATAGAGCAATGGTTATCACGAGTGAATTGTCTAACAGAAAGAAGGTTATGGACTAGAGTAGGGATAACAAGAGTGTTGGGAAGAAGAAAACGGGTGGTTGGTGTGTGAAGAAAAGTGTGACCACGAGAGACAACAGGAAGACAGGACCGCTGCTGCCAAAGAACGCACCGAATGAGGTGGAGGATGGGAAGAGAGGAGTGTACCGTCGTCTATCGTCATGTGGGAAGTGGCGCCGCTGTCCATGACCCAACCACCATGTCCTTGGACAGCCAGTTGGTTCAGCGCAGTAATGAGGCCGCGATCCTGTGTCCGCAGAGGGAGACTGGGACGGCGTGAAGGCGGTATGAGCCTGAGGTGTAGCGCCGAGGAGGCCGGGAGCGGGCGAGGGGCGCCATTGACCGCCGGTAGGGGCAGTCCATGGGTTGAAGTAGAACCAGGGGCCGGTCGATGGAGATGATGGTACACGACCACCCGGAAAACCGGCACTGGTACCACGGCCGGACCCACCCTGCACGCCATGGCCGAACCCACCCTGCCTACCACGGCGGTTGCGGCCACCACGATGTCCATCACGAGCATTGGCGGTCGGAGTAGTGGTCGATGACGTGTGGCCGGAGGAGCCGCTGGAGGCGAACAAGGCCGTGGTGGTGGCGATCTTTGCCTCGTTGCTAAGGCGAGTCTCCTTGAGAGCAAGCATGGACCGTGCCCTGGCGAAAGAAGGGAACGGTACGGCATTGGCGATGTCGTCGGCGGCGCGGAGAAGCGCGGTTGAGGCCACGCGAAGAAATTGAGGACGAGCCGCGAGTCGTTGATGGGGTAGCCGATGGCGCAGAACTCGTCGGCGAGGATCTTCATCTGGCGGTCAGAGTCGGTGATGGACATATCGCCTTGGACGAGCGAGTGAAACCGATTGTTGAGGAAGACGCGCGGACTCCTTGTTGTCGCGAACAAATACCGATCACGACCCAAAGATCTCGTGCGATCTCTTGATCCGTCATTCTTGCCGAAGTCGAGGATGTCGCCGAGACGAGCCATAGAGCCACCGAGAACGGCGGAGTCGGCGAGGACCCTGTAGCCTCGTCGCGATCGCGCAATGTCGGCGCCGCCGATGTGGAGAGGAGGCCGAACCGTGCACATGGTCCGAAAGAATTTGGACCATCGGAGTAATTCGGCGTCTTGGTCGAGAGTGGTCGGCACATGGGACTTGACGACGACCGTACAGTAGGGGTTGAGGACGATCGGAGGAGCGGCAGATGCAATCACGCCGGCAGGGACAAGAAGAGCAGCTAGATCCGCGGAGAGGGCCGCCATGGCGCTTGTTTCCTTTTTTTTCGTATATATATATATATATATATATAAAAGGAGGCTTACAGGAGAAGCCTTCTCCTCGCACGCATCCGACGGATCGCGGTGGCGAGGGGAGCGGCTACCGGGATGGCGGCGTCTGGGAAGTAACGGCGACCGCAATGGCCGCGGCGAGGAGGCGCAAGCGGCGACCGCGCGGCGGCGGGCGAGGCGGCGCAGCGCGCATGGCGGCGGCTGGTAGACGGGCGGCGAGCGATCGCACGGACGGCCGGTGAGGCGGCGCGCCCGAAGCGTGGGAGAGACGTCGCGGCGCCGGGGCCGATCCGGTTGGATCCGGCAGCGGCGCCCGGCCGGCAGGGAGTCGGCGCTTGCCCGAGGTGGCGCCGTAGGTGGCCGGGTGGTGTCGCACGAGGCGACGGGAGAACAGCCAAGAACTCGTGGAAGCGGGCTGCGTGCGCACGGAGAAGGCGTGGAAGAACTCGTAAAAGCAAATCTGATACCATGTAGAAAGGTAGAGAGATTAGGGCAAACACCACACAGCTAAAGGGCTGGGGTGGCTCGAATATATAATGGTCTGAAGTAGGCATACAAGGAAAGCATATACATGGAAGGCGCATACATGGTAAGCGCGCATATGGAAAGCATATACATGGAAGTATATCTAATTATTCTAATATATAGACGCTGATGGCACCGACAGTCCACGCCATGTCACCTGCCGATCTTCATGTCGGAAGGACAGCGTCATTTGCTGAAAATCCCAGATGATAGGTCCAAGGGTGCTGAGCCATTGCACACCCAATACTAGATCAAAGCCTGCTAAGTGAATAGACAAACAGTCCACTGGATAGACGTGCTGATCAATGCGCAAAAGTAGTGCACGGCAAACGCCATTGCTGACCACATGATCCCCATTAGCCACTGCCACCCGGAGCCCTGCTTGCGGCTGTACGCTGATGCCTGCTCGCTGTATCGCTTCTTTAGCAAGAAAATTGTGCGTCGAGCCAGAGTCAATCCCACCAACCGTGTTGATCCAATCCACACAGGCACCTTCATGGTCTATGTTGTTCGTGGTTGTACACTGGACAGCGCATGTAAGGATATGGCAGGTTCGTCACGCCCTTCCTCATGGGCAGGTATGATGTCGTCGGTAGGATCGTCTGGCAGGACTTCCAGGAGGAATAGCCGTTTGCAGCGATGGCTGGTGAAAAACTTCTCACAGTTAAAACAAAGTCCTTGGCGTCTTCGGTCCGCCATCTGGGAAGCTGTGAGTTGCTTGCAAGGCATTGCTATAGCGCCAGGATTTGTAGTCGCGCTGGTAGTGTTGGCGGTAGCCGCGGCCGCTGTACCTAGTAAACCAGCGGCGGAGGTGAGGACGTGCTTGGTTCCACGTCCGTCCAGCCTTTGGCAGTGAGGACGCAATTAGGTGACGTTTCTCATATGCCCGGGCCAATGCCATGGAGAGTTGTAGGCTCCCTGGATGCTGAAGTTCAACATCCATTCGTACTGGTTCCATGAGCCCAGACGTAAACAATTGAACCCGTTGGACCGGAGTCAGCGAGTCTGCTCGGCATAATAATGCCACAAACTTTTCTTGGTACTCATCAACTGTCCCTGTCGCCTGTAATTTAGCTAATTCCCCCAAAAAATATTGCGAATTGATGGCCCAAAACGCAGACTGCAATAATTTTTGAAGTTGTGCCAGGACGGTTCACCCTCATCCCTTTCCAGTTGGTAATACCATTGCCGAGCTATTCCTGTTAGATGGTAGGAAGCCAACCAGACCTTCTCGTGTTCGGTGTGCTTATGGAGGGGATCTTCTTTGCCGTCGAACATGGGGAAGGCGATCTTATGGAGGCGAGCCCCCGGATGATTGTCACTCTGTGTTGTGCCGAGATGAGGGCGGGAGGGTGGGTGCAATGCCTGTTGGGATTGGCAGGATTCCTTCTCCCGACCTTTTTTCTAGCATACTGATCCTTTCCTTGAGTGCAACAACCTCTGTTGACAGATCGGTCTTCAGCTCTTCAAACTTGATCGTCATGGCTGCAGTGAGATCCGCAACCTGCGGTGTTAGTGCCGCCATCTCAGATGTGCTATCCATTGGCTCTGATACCAAGTTGTCAGATGCACGCGTGCTAGATCGAAGGTTGTAGTTGTGTGCCGGCGCTGGACCAACTACGCCCACGGCGTTGTGTCTTGAGGACTCCGTGCTGTGCGTAACGGAAGTGGAGCGCAGGAAAAGGGCGCCGAAAACAGAGAAGAATTGGAGAATACTGAATAGACGATAGTTCTCGTTGTTCCCTCTGCGTTACAATCAGCCCTCAATTTATAGAGCTAATCTCATCTAGAAAGAGTATGTAAACTGTCTGTAAGGGACTCTTAACCAAACTAGAAGCATACTAATTAGAGATACGTATTCGATTACAACTCCACTGGCTAAATCGAGTCCGTCTCATCCGTATTCTCCAGTGCAGCCGAACTAGACGTATTCTCCTTTCCATTACGGTGTCGCCTTATTCTCCAGTGTAGCCGAACCAGACGTATTCTCCTTTCCATTACGGTGTCGCCGCGTATACGTACGCCCCCACATAACATTACAAATGCACTTCCTATGTTGGTTTAGGATTTTTTTTTTTTGTGCTAGATTACTTATTGTATGAACAAAATATGCTAGTCCCAACATTTTGTGCTAGGTTTTTAAGCGGTTTTTTTTGTTTTTCCCGGTAATGGGAACAATTACCGGTTTTCAAATCACCCAAATTCAAAATTTGAAATGTGAATTTCATCTAGTTTTTTCGGTTTTCGAAGAGAAGCGATTACCATTATGACCATACCGACTGGGTTTTGCACCGATTAGAGATTTCTATCTCTGAATCCATCTATAACCTTTCTTTACAGAGAAATTCTAGAGGCAAAGACGCAAATCAAGGAAACAATTCAGGGAATAACTAAAAGTTGATAATTGAAACAATTGACGGAAAGATAAAGGAAAGGCTAGATTCTTCATTGCACTTGATGGCATACCTATTGAATCTATATTATAGTTATCATCAACTCTATTTTACATCATTGCTACTTAGTTCAGGTAACTAGGCACTAGGCCCCAGCTTGCCGTCCGCCTAGCGCTTACTTGAACACTGTCATTGATGATATCAAGAGAGAGAACCTTAACCATCAAAATTTCATGTTCAATTTCCATTTGGTTCAAATAAGAGTGATTTTTAAAGAAGGTTGGGTTGAGCCACATCATACTAAAATCTACAATAGCAATGAATGAAAATGCATAGTATGATGTGCACTGCATGTGCCCGGTTACTGGGAAAATCTATATTATTAAAGGTTAGTTTGGATGGTGACGGGAGAATTCCACACGAGCAAATAATTCCAGCGCAAGCCAACAGTTCGTTTGGATGAGGTCGTGAAGCAAATTTCCTGGCCCATTCCCGAGCAATCCACCCGCGGGGGGGGGGGGGGGGGATACATGCATTGAGGGAAGGGAATATTTCCTAGCATTGGAGTTTTTCCCCTTTGGCTTCATCTCCCAAACAAAGGAAGGGAATATTTCCTAGCAGGGATTATGTTCCAATTGCATGGAGGGGAGTTCAACATGCCCACCACAATCCCTGCTAGGGCTAACTTCCATAGGGATATCTCCCTCAAAAACTTTTGGTCTGTCCATTTGGATAGGTTCTTTTAGACTGTGACTTATACTTTTTAACTTATGGTTTATGATTCTAGCTGTTCGCAAAAGAGATTACAAAGATATAAATACTCACATGCGATTTTGACCTATACATATAAAGTTAACACAATGTGTAGTACAATTGACCTTTAAACCTCGCCTTGAAAAAAACACACCGTGTTTGCAAAATCTACTGTAGCTACAGGGAATAAGCCAAAAGTACAAGTCAATTCAAACCCAGACTACACTACCAATAGCCATCTATGGGCCTGTTCTTTTTGGCTGCGGCTGATGGCTTTTGGCTGCGGCTGATGGTTTTTTGGCTGTTTGCGACAAAGATTGCGGAAAAAAAGATACCCGCTTGTGATTTTTGATGATACAGATATTAGTTTTTTAACGTGTGCTACAATTAACTTATAGACCCTATCTTAAAAAAATACTCCGTTTAAAAGTTAGTTACTGTAGCAAAAGCCAAAAGCGGCTTTTAGAAGCCGCAAAGAACAGGCCCTATATCTACTGGGAAATGTGTCACATACTAAACCTTTGTACTAACTGAATACAAAGGGAGATCTCAGCCTTCAATAACTCCCCATACACAATCTCACTAATGACAGCATCCAACTAAACTTAGTATGCAGTTAGTACTTAAGACATAAATTTTAGTATGTAGATCTTATTACAGATGTCTACCAAAATTTACGTGTATACATTATTAAATGTTGATAATTTAAAACTATCGCACCCCACCATTCAAGTAGTCATGTGCAATGCGCTGTGATTTTGACTGCAAGTGCATTTTGGTTAATATAAATGAAATGATACAAGAGCAAAGGCTAATGAGCTTACCAGGTCCAAGCATTGAGAAATAGCCTCTCTTTTCAATTTCTTGCCGCTCTCTTGAGCCTTTTCCAGATTTTGGTGAAGGTTTGTGAGGTGACATGTTACCCAGCAAGGAGTCAGAAGAACCATCACCTCCTTCACTTCTCTGCTTATTTCGTTCAGCTAGCAATTGCCACTTTGAAAGCATGTCATCCCCCCCTGCTGCAACTCGCACAGCAGCATTTGCAGCTGTTGTTCTCATTTTATCATCTTCCTCCTTGAAAGTCTACAACGTATATAAAACCATCAACACCTCTAGTATGTATTATCTATTGACAACTGCACAAGTATCACCTGATTCCTTAAAGGAGACTAACCTTAGCATGCTTTGATGTGCCACGAGCCTCATTCTTATCCTTCTCTGAATCAACAACTGCATTGTCATCTCCCTGCAATAACTAGTATGATCATTCAAACTGCAGTTCAGAAAGGTACATCACGAGCAGAAAGCTACATCACAAGCACTAAATTTCAGAAACCTAGGCCCAATTACACCAACAAACATATCTTAAATCTCTATTAAAGTCGAGTGCAAAACAAGTCACAAGAGAGTGCCCATCATCACATTCTCTCGTTGCCATCGGATTCCAATATAATGAACAAAAATACACACTAAAAAAGATAATTAATAGACCATACGATATAGAATCTACAACATATTTCTAAAGAACAACAAAACTAAAGGGCTGAGGGTGCTGAACTATCAGATTCTGTCACTGCCGTCTGATTCCAGCCCAATGAACACAACTGCACCCCAAAAAAGCACTCAATAAATCACACTAAATCGCAACAATGTGCAGGTTTAATCTTAGTTACAATCAGTGGAAGAGCTTGTCCACTAAAGCTTAGATAACTAATTGACACATAAAATCTATAAAACAGTCAAGTAAACTCTACAAGGAGTGGTAGCTCAAAGGGACAATGGAGAACAAATTGACTGCACTTTGGTACATAATATCAAGCCATGCTTGAGTTCACATTAAAAGAACTCAGTTTTGCCTGTACAAAGCTATATGCATCACAATAGGTTAAAAATGTAAGCACAGTACGTGTAATAATGCAGCATCTTCAAGCTTTAATTTACAGTGCAACTTATCAGAAGTATGGGCATACATAGTCCATATCCTAAATTAATCAGAAATTATACATTGGATGTCTGATTCTTTCCAAGTATCAAACACTTGTTGAACAATTCAATTGAAATGTTGCAGTACCAAAAATAACAGTAACAGTATTCCATATGAACTGATGCAACAAACATTCGATAGATCAGACATCTGATCCTTTGTTGTTCCCATTTCAAAAACACCTACTGACAAGTGAGACTGACTTGGTGAACCAGTCACCACATGCACTCTCAAGCGTACTCATCAAAGAGTGGGCACTGTACAAATTGCATAGCAGTGATTGCAAGGATTACCCTGCCCAACTAAAGATTGCATCCACAGTTGCGAGCATGCAGATACTAGTTAATATTTGTGTACTAAAATGCCAGAAAATGATGTGCTGTAGAAGTATATGAAGAATCTTTGTTTAAGAAAATTAGTAAAGTAGTCCCATTTAACAGAGGTCAAAATTCATTTTTTAGGCAAGAAGATGGCCAGATTGAAACCTACTCTCAGCCTCACACCATGCATATATAGTTATTACTTATATTCTCATGTAATTTGGACTGAGACTCAAAAATGTAGAGAAGTAGAGAGGGATTGGCACAGACACCACACAGCTAAAGGGCCGGGGTGACTTTGTATATATATGGTCCGATGTAGACATACAAGGAAAGCATATACAAGGAAAATACATACAAGGTAAACGCATACAAGAAAAGCTATCTAATAATTCTAATACCCGCCTGCAGTCGCAGCGGGAGTCCGGACGCAAAGACTGAATCGAAACTCCTGAAACAACTGGGTCGGGAGACCTTTTATCATAATGTCTGCGAATTGATGAGATGATGACACGTGTAAAACATGAACCTCACCAAGCGAAACCTTCTCGCGGACGAAGTGAATGTCAATCTCGATGTGCTTCGTGCGCCGGTGCTGGACTGGATTAGTTGACATGTAGATAGCACTGACATTGTCGCAGTAGACAACGGTCGCTGAAGCAATTGTGGCATGAAGCTCTTAGAGAAGTTGCCACAGCCAGCAGCACTCTGCTATAGCATGGGCAATAGCACGATATTCGACTTCTGCACCTGATCGAGACACGGTTATCTGACGCTTGGAGGACCAAGAGACAAGGTTGTTACCGAGATAAATGCAATAGCCGGAGGTGGAGCGCCGTGAGTCTGGGCAGCCGGCCCAGTCGATGTCAGAATAGGCGGTGATGGAGGTCGCCGAGGAGAGGCCTATGTGGAGACCGGCGTCGAGAGTACCCTGGATGTACCGCAGTATGCGCTTGATCAACGCGAGGTGGGGCTCCCGTGGATCATGCATAAAGAGGCACACTTGCTGGACGAGGTACGCCAAGTCAGGGTGTGTGAGTGTCAGATACTGCAGAGCCCCCGCAAGGCTGTGATACTCGGACAGATCGGCCACGGGAGCTCTGTCATGGCCGGATAGCTTGGCTTGAGTGTCCACTGGTGTGGCTGTAGAGTGACACTCAGCCATGCCAACGCGTCGCAGGAGATCAATGGCATATTGTCGTTGAGACAGGAAGAGGTCGTCGGAGGAGCGTGCGACGGAGATACCGAGGAAGAAGTGCAGGTCACCGAGGTCTGTCATGGCAAACTCCGAGTGGAGCAAGCCTGTGAGGTGTTATAGGAGACCTTGGGTAGAAGCCGTGAGGACGATGTCGTCAATGTAGAACAGTAGATAGGCCATGTCAATCCCCCAACGGAGAACAAACCGATGCCACGGATGTAGGAGACGAACCGTTGATACTATGCTCGGGGAGCCTGCATCAAGCCAGACTTCTGGAGAAGACACACATGAGTGGAACGAGCAGGGTCCATGAAACCGAAAGACTGCTGGCAGTAGACGGTCTCATTAAGAGTGCCATGGAGGAAGGCATTCTTGACATCAAGCTGGTGAATCGGCCAAGAGCGGGATGCGGCGATGGAGAGGACCATCCGGATGGTGGCCGGTTTGACCACCGGACTGAACATCTCGTCGTAGTCGACACCGTACTGCTGAGAGAAGCCATGAACAACCCATCGCGCTTTATAGCGGGCCAAACTGCCATCAAAGTGAAACTTGTGCTTGAAGATCCACTTCCCGTAGGCGACGTTAGCACCTGGTGGGCATGGTACAAGTCGCCAGGTGTCGTCCATGAGGGCCTTGTACTCGGCCATCGCGGTGCACCAATCGGGATCGGCGAGGGCGCTACGATAGTTCGACGGAATGGCTGAAGTTGGGGAGTATTCGGCCGTTAGGGAGAAAAACTCCACAAAGAGATCGGCGGCAGACCGAGCCCGTGTCACCATCGAATGGCCCAATGGAGTAGCTGAAGGAGTCGGGGTAGCTTGAGCCTGCACAGGCAACGGTGCTGGTGCAGCTGGGTCGGAAGGAGCCGCATGTGGCCGTCTGGAGTAAACCAGATGCACGGACGGACGTGGTGGTGGAGCGACGGATGATGCCGTGGACAAAGGAGATGATCGCTCGACACCATGCAATGGTGAAGCAATCATCTGGGGTACCTGCAAGGGTGCCATTGCAGCAGTGCAAGGCACCGGCATGGCAGTATCAACATCGAGGAAATCGAAGTCGGTGCGAAAGGGAGGGGGTGAAGATCGGTCACTACTGGCAAACAGAAAGATGCTCTCATCAAAGACAACATGGCGGGAGATGATGATACGTTTGGTTGCGAGATCAAGACAATGGTACCCCTTATGGTGAGAAGGATAACCGAGGAAAACACAGGTCGTATAACGTAGAGCAAGTTTATGAGCAGAAGTGGCAGACAGGTTTGGAAAATAAAGACAACCACAAACCCGGAGATGACTGTACTACGGTGGGGAGCGATGAAGGAGGGCATAGAGAATGTCACCACCGACAAAAGAGGATGGGCAACGGTTGATGAGATAGGTGGCAGTTGCGAGCGCCTCGGCCCAATACTTGAGAGGCATAGTGGCGTGGAGCAGGACCGTATGAACCGCATTGTTGAGGGTGCGAATGATGCGCTCGGCTTTGCCATTCTGCGGGGAGGTGTATGGGCAAGAGAGGCGTAGGGTAATACCGTGGGAATCAAGGAAGGATGTGTTCAAGGAAGGATGTGTTTATGTGGTTCACAAATTCGGTGCCGTTGTCAGCCTGTATGGATTTTAGAGGGAGACCGAATTGTGTGCTAGCATAGGCTGTAAAGTCTGCTAAGTGCTAGAGAACTTCTAATTTCTTTCTAAGAGAAAAAGTCCAACAATAATGAGAGAAATCATCAAGAAACACCAAATAGTATAAAAACCAGATATGCTAGGAACTGGAGATGTCCACACATCACAATGAACTCGCTCAAATGGCGCAGAAGAGCGTGAGGAAAAAGTCACAAAAGGGAGGCGCATATGTTTGCCAGGTTGACAGGACTGGCAAAGAGAGTGGTTTACTTTATTACATGAGATGAGCGAGTTTTTATTGAGAGTGTCGAGACAGGCGACGCCGGGATGACCAAGACGCTGATGCCATAACTAGGAGATGGCAAGGTGGGTGCTGGGTGGAGCTGAGGTGGGGACTAGAGGTATGGTATAGAGGTCATCTGCACTATCGCAGCAAAACATCACACGCTACGTCTGGGAATCCTTAATAGAAAAACCAAAAGCGTCAAACTCGATAGAACAATGGTTGTCACGAGTGAATTGTCTAACAGAAAGAAGATTGTGAACTAGGTTAAGAACAACTAGAGTGTTGTGAAAAAAACGAGTGGATAGTGTGTGAAGGAACGTGTGACCACGAGAAACGACAGGAAGGCGGGAACCGTTGCCAACAGTGACGACCGAATGAGGTGGGGGTGGGAAGAAAGGAGTGTACCATCGTCTGTCGTCATGTGGGAAGTGGCGCCGCTGTCTATGACCTAGCCGCCGTGTCCTTGGATAGCCAGTTGATTCAACGCAGTGATGAGGCCCTGCTGATCCCAGGTCTGTGGGGTGGAAGACTGGGATGGCGTGAAGGCGATATAAGCTTGAGGTGGAGCGCCGAGGAGGCCGGGAGCGGGCGAGGGACGCCACTAATGGCCAGTAGGGGCAGTCCATGGGTTGAAGCAAAACCAGGGACCGGTCGGTGGAGATGATGGTATGCGGCTACCCTGGAATCCACCACTGGCGCCTCGGCCGGATGCACCCTGCTTGCCGCAGCTGTTGCGATCGCTGCGATACCCGTCACGAGCATTGGCGGCTTGAGTGGTGGTTGATGGCATCGCGGTGGGGCTGTAGTCGGAGGAGCCACCGGAGGCGAGCAAGGTCGTTGCGGTGGCGATCTTTGCCTCGTTGCCGAGGCCAGTCTCCTTGAGAGCGAGCATGGAACGCGCCCTGGCGAAGGAAGAGAACGGTACAGAGTTGGCGATGTCATCGGCGGTGGTGAAGCGCGGGTTGAGGCCACGCAGTAGGTTGAGAACGAGCTGTGTGTCGTTGACGGGGTAGCCGATGTCGCATAGCTCGTCAGCGAGGACCTTCACGCGCTGGCTGTAGTCGGCGATGGATAAATCGCCTTGGACGAACAAGTGAAACTGGTTGTTGAGGAAAATCGTGCGGGACTCCTTGTTGTCACAGAACAGCGCCTCGATTGCGACCCAAAGGTCACGTGCGGTCTCCTGATTAGTCATCACTGAGTCGAAGACGTCGAAGACGGAGCCATAGATCCAACTGAGGACGGTAGAGTCGACGAGGGCCCAGTTGGCGTTGCCGCGATGCGCCGTGTCGGTGCCGTCAATGTGGGAGAGACCAAACTTCGCGCATATGGTCCGAAAGAATTTGGACCATCGAGAGTAGTTCGGTGTCTTCAGATTGAGGGTGGTCGGCACATGGGACATGACGACGACCGTGTAGCAGTGGGTTGAGGACGATCGGAGGGGCGATAGGTGCGATCTCACCGGCAGTGGTGGCGGCAGCAGCTGAACTGGCGGGAGGAGCCGTCGTGGTCGGGGAGGCGCGGCACAAGACCGAAACGAGATTTGTTTTACCTATAAAAGGTATTTACTCAGATCTAGATCTGAGCACTTGCACTTGAGAGGACTTCGGTGGGCACGGGTGGCTGATTGGACTAGGCACTTTTATACGCACTAGTTGGGCCAGGCTGGTTGGAGAAGTTTTGGGGTAATTGTGGGCCGAGGTATGGGCTGGTTTGCAGGGATGGCTGGGTTTATATTACCCATGGGTTTACGGGTTCGGGTACTATAGGAACGTACCCGAACCCGGCAGACCCGATGGGTTGGGCTTTTTGCCCATTAAAAGACCCATGGGTTAGAAAATTGACCTAGACCTATGCCCTAATAGAGTAAAAACCCACCGGGTATCGGGTTCTGGGTACCCATTGCCATCACTAGCGACAGGCGACCGGCCAGCAGCAGGAGGCTAACCAAGGCGGCCTGGGGGGAGGTTGGGGACCCGGAGGGAGGCGGCGCAGCTGGGGTGGAGTCGCCGGAGGGGAGGCGGCGGTGTCCTGGCGCAGAACCTCGGTAGATCCGGCAGATCCTGGGAGGCGGCAACCCAAGGGGAGGTGGCGGCGCCCGGAGGGGAGACGGCGACCCGAGGTGAGGCGGTGGCGCCTAGAGACCGGATCCAGACAGATCCGGTGGCGGGGAGGCGCCTCATCGTCCAGGGGAGGCGGCGGCGTCCAGGAGGCCGACGGAGGCTCGGTGGGGCGATGGCATCGGCGCAGGAGCCTCGGGAGTCGTGCGGCCTGGAGGGAGACGGGGCATCACCAGTGTCCGGTTGGAGGGTCGACCTGGAGGGAGGGAGGCGGTAGTGCGGCCAGGGGAGGAGATAGCAGCGGAGAGAGGCTCAGGAGCTCAAAAGAAATCTGATAACATGTAGAGAAGTAGAGAGGGATTGGCACAGACACCACACAGCTAAAGGGCTGAGGTGGCTTATATATATATAGCCCGGTGTAGGCATACAAGGAAAGCATATACAAGAAAGGCACATACAAGGTAAGCATATACAAGAAAGGCGCATACAAGATAAAAGCATACAAGGAAAGCTATCTAATTATTCTAATAAGAACAAATGGATGTGACTTAAAACTTATTGTCTCATGTAATTTGGACTGAAACTCTAAGATGTGACTTAAAACCAGGTAATCCAGATATCAGTTAGATCATTTGCTATCAAGGTTATTGAACATTCAACATTAGCACTTAAGTGTTCTGCTACGCATAACACTACTTATTGTCTCATGTAATTTGGACTGAGACTCGAAAAGTATGATGCAACAAATGGATGTGGCTTAAAACCAGGTAGTCCAGATATCAGTTAGATCATTTGCTATCAAGGTCATTGAACATTCAACATTAGCACTTAGAAGTGTTCTGCTATGCATAACACACTTGATATTGGCACTTACTATTCATAAGCGTGTAAAACAATTGTTAAAGATCTAAAACATATCCTTACATCACAAAGATGTCATATGAATCGTACTGATACAAGCTGGAACTACTATTCACACGTTAGTTTAATTAGGAAGTTATCCTGAAGAGTTAGATTAGATTGGATTGTTAGAGATAGTATGTATCCATTATCAAGCAAGCAATAAAATGAATTAATCTAGTTTTAATCTAGTCTCTCCTCAAGTTTCTATCGTCCCATTCTAAGTCTATCCCCGATTAGATTGAATTGTTAGAGAGACTTTTAGTCTTACTGGCCAAGTCAAGTCATCCCTATAAAAAAAGATAGTATATATCCATTATCAAGCAAGCAATAAGATTAATTAATCTAGCTTTAATCTAGTCTCTCCTCAAGTTAATTAATCTAGCTTTAATCTAGTCTCTCCTCAAGTTTCTATCATCCCATTCTATGTCTATCCCTCTTCTCTAGAAACCCTAATCCCCTTCAACCGTGCTGTCCTGTCCCTCCTCCGAACGGTAGTTACCGCGATGAACTTAGTTCATCACAAATACTCTATGTGAATAAATAATTTAAAATTCCAAACCGAAATATCATGCAGAACTAACATCATTTTGTTTCCTGATTCTTTCAGCATCTTCAGACAACTTTTTGTCCCACTGTTCTCTAGCTTCTCGGTTCACCCTCAATATATGACTACGAACATCTGAAGATAAAGGATAAAAACGATGTCTTGATTTTTCAACATCGACCCTCTACAAGAAAAGAATTAGAGAGGGTATAATGAATTAGTATCTCAAATAGATTAAGTTTTACGGGGGAAAGATAAATGAAATTAAGATATCATACCTGTTTTGAAAGCCTTATTGTATTGCTTATGAATCCTCGTAACCGCTCCTCAACGCACTGGAGAAAGCTTAAGTTAGATCAGGCATAAGCCAAATCTTGAAAGGACCTTGCTAGATAATCTCTCACCATCGACATACAACGCTCCACGTCACTGCCTATGTTCTTCAAATTACATTTCCTCACTGCCAAAACACCAGCGTCAGAGAATAAAAGCAAGTGTACCTATCAAGTTAACTAAAACTTGAATGATGAAGGTACTAACTGATCTCTGCTAATTTCTTTGTCAGAGGTCCCTTCTGTAGAATGAGCTTTTCTTCTTCCAGCTGTACAACTTTCCGAGCAGCTTCTGAAACTCGACTCTCAACCTTTGGAGCAGAAAAAAGTTGATCTTCTTCTTCCTGGCAACAAGGCACAAGTTACAGCATCAAAGTTCATTGAATAATGGGTACTACAAGGTATGCACAAAGCAAATCAACAGAAAGAAAAAGCACATTAAGGAATATATACCCTCAGATTAACACCGCTAACTGCAGTAACATCATTCAGCTGGTCAATGCTTTGATCATGGAAACCCCCAGACACCTTCTGCTTTTTGCTGGCACGATATAAAAGGAATCAGGAACCATAGAGCAATTACATCTAAATTGAGATTATTAACTCAGTCAGAATGGGCATTGGAAACTGGAATTACCTAGACGGTGGAGGGGACAAGTCTACTGCTTCCAAAGGTTTCTTCTGTCCAGCAGATGGCTTCTTTTGAGGTGTTTTGGAAGCTGCTATAGGAGTTGCTTGTGTAGCAGGTTGGATCTAATGATGCAGCAATATTCATTAGATCACAACAAAATTCTCCATGATACTGAACCATTCCTTGGCTGCTGCAAGAATTAGTAAAACCCAACAAGAAATAAACAGAACACAGGCAAGCATGCATGCATGAGTGAGTGCGCGCAATTGAAAGGAATATTTCACTTCCCCATCAAATATAATAAGGTGTAATCAACCATTGATGCCTACATCAAATTACTAAGCTTGCAATGATAGATCCACTACTACTCTTTCCTAGTAAAACATTTACTAGTTTGTCAATTTGTCAATAACAGGATATTTTCACTCATAAACTTATATCTTGTGTGACCTATATGCTTGCAGTGATGTGTATTTTCATTCTGAAAGATCTGAGATGAATTATATCCATTTCATATGCTTGCAGTGATGTGTATTCTCATTCTGAAATATCTGAGATGAATTATATCCATTTAATAAAAGAAAATGGTGTACAATTATGTGGTTTTATGTTTAAACAATTAGCTACGGCCATTAGCTTATCATGTCCAGGAATCTGGAGCTCATCATGTCCAGGAATTTGGTTGCCTATAGCCTGATCTAAGAATCTGAGGTTATTGACTAAACATCACATACAGCTAACTATACATATATAGGCAAGAGAATAGTGAGGACAAGTTTCCTAGACAGACACAGAGACCGAGAAAAATCTAGGTCCAATAGCTTCCACCATAAAAACAATGCTAGCTACAGTTTGAAAGAAAACAACAATACTTTGGATTGGTTTTGAGCTACAATCTCACAACCTGCTCTTTCTTCTTCCTCTTTATTTATAGCTAGGAACTCAGATAGATAAGGCATGCATGCCGAACATTAAGAGGTTACACAGGATACTAAGCATGCAACATTAAGAGGCATGCATGCACACGGGATACTAAGCATGCAACATTAAAAGGCATGCATGTACATAGGATACTAAGCATGCATACGGGATACTAAGTATGCAACATTAAGAGACATGCATGCACACAGGATACTAAACATGCATGCAGAACATTAAGAGGCATGCATGCACACGGGATACTAAGAGATTACATGCACACAGGATTATTTCTAACAATACTCTCCCTAATCCTTGTGCACTAACTCTAAATTGATTTTGACCATTCCAATTCTTACACGTAGCTCTTGAAATTTGATTCGCCAGTGCCTTTGTTAAAATATCAGCGAGTTGGTCCTTGGTCCCAATGTAATTAGCGTTGACGCTCCCATCCTCCATGCACTCCCTGATGAAATGGTAGCGAAGGTCGATGTGTTTACTACGTTCATGGAAAACTGGGTTCTTGCTTAGTGCTAAAGCGGATTTACTATCCACCTTTAACTCAACTTTCTCAGCTTTTCTTTCATGGAGTTCGCCGAGTAACCGAGCTAACCAAAGTCCTTGTGTTGCAGCAGTAGTGGCGGCTACATACTCTACTTCACAAGATGACAAAAGCCACCACTCTTTGCTTGAGCGATTGCCAGCTCACCAGGCTATTGCCCAAAAAGAACAGTGTACCGCTCGTGCTCTTTCTTGTGTCGATGTCACCAGCGTGATCGCTGTCGCTATAACCAATCAGCCATGCCTCTCCATCCTTTCGCCCACATAATATAGTCATAGTAGATTGTTCCAGCAACGTAACGGAGGATGCGTTTCACAGCCCCCATGTGCTCCTCTGTTGGTCGTTCCATGAAACGACTCAAAACCAACGGCGAATGCCAAGTTTGGTCGCGTGTGGACGAGGTAGCGAAGGCTACCGACAATACGCCGACACTTCGTGGCGTCTACCTCCATGGCCGTGTTGTCCCGACTAAGCTTGAGCCTTTCCTCCATCGGGGTGTGGGCTGGATTGCATTTCTCCATGCCGTCCAACTGCAGAATCCGTGCGGCGTAATGTGCCTGGCCAAGATTGATGCCGTTGCTGTCCTGCTGTACTTCAATTCCGAGATAAAATGACAACAAGCCAAGATTACTCATCTGGAATTTGTTTTTCATCTCGCCCTTGAACTCCACCAACGGCTCTGTAGATGGCCCAGTAATGATCAGATCATCCACGTAGACCCCGACAAGCAGGGTCGTGCCACCACGGCCGCGGCAGTAGATTGCGTGCTCGTGTTCACTCTGCTTGAAACCAAGATTCTTGAGTGTGTGGTCGAGCTTCCCGTTCCAAGCCCGCGGCGCCTGGCGCAACCCATAGAGCGCTTTGCGCAGCCGTAGGACCTTCCCTTCTCCGGTGATGACAAACCCCAGCGGCTGCTTCACGTATACCTCCTCCTTCAATTCTCCATTGAGGAAGGCGGATTTCACATCCATGTGGTGGACAGGCCACCACTTTTGGGCAGCAATAGCGAGCAACAAACGAATGGACTCCATGCGGGCAATGGGAGCAAACACTTCGTCGAAATCAATGCCCGCCTGCTGGACAAAGCCTTTCACAACAAGCCTCGTCTTGTGCTTGATCACCGCACCGGACTCATTCTTCTTCAGCTTGGGCGGTGGCCGTGCGGCAGACTGACTAGGTCCCATGTCTTGTTCTGTTCCACAGCATCGATCTCCTCACGCATGGCCGCACGCCATGCCTCGTCTCGTTCGGCCTTGGCAAATGAGCATGGCTCGCCTGCACTTGCCAGATGCAGTTTGGCTTCGTCCAGCTCCCGCAATGCGAACCCTGGTGGCGCAGCTCCTCCGATTAGATTTTCCACGGTGCGATACCGCACCGGTGTGTCGTCGTGTGCTGTGTCAAGCCTGGCGGAGTCGTTTGCCAGTGGTGAGACGAATTCCGGCGTAGGTGGGGCCAAAGCGGAAAAAATTGTCGCCGGAGTGCTCAGAGTGGGTGCTGTAAACATGGGTGGTTCTGGAGCTGGCGGTGAATAAGTTTGATCTCGTGGCTCGTCTCCCCCACTGCTGGGCACTGGAGTTGCTGCAGCCTTAGTACGGGTGGAAGTGTACTCGATGGTGAAGGTGCTGTCGAGGCTCACTGCTGTCAGATTGCTCGAGGCCTCCCAATCCCAGCATGCATTCTCATTGAAAACAACGTCACGCGAGACGTGAACTCAGCACACGTGTGGATCATAAAGCCTGTATGCCTTAGTTCCAGGTTCGTACCCGAGAAACACCATTGGAGTACTGCGATCGTCAAGCTTGGACAGATTTGGCCTTGTTACCTTTGCATGTGCAACACAGCCGAATGTGCGCAGAAACGAGACTTCAGGCTTCCTCCTGTGCCAAGCTTCAAACGGTGTCACGCCACTCAAGCTCTTCGTGGGGGAGCGATTGAGCAGGAACACTGCGGTGGTCACTGCCTCGCCCCAAAATGCTGCTGGCATTTTCTTTTTTCTTCACCTTGAGTAAGCTTCTTGCCATCCCAATGATGGTCTGATTTCGTCGTTCCACAACTTCATTCTGTTGTGGTTAGTAAGGTGCTGTGAAGTGGCGATCAATACCTTGCTCCGCACAGTACCGCCCGAACTCAATTGAAGTGAATTCACCACCGCGATCAGTCCGCAGCACACGTAGTCGCCGCCCAGTTTCCGTCTCGACACACGCCTGGTACTCCTTGATTGCCGTGGCTGCCTCGTCCTTGCTGGTAGCAGACGCAACCACATGTAGCGGTTGTGGTCGTCCACCAGCAACAGGAAGTAGCGCCGCCCGCCGTGTGTCGGTGGAGTAATTGGTCCACACATATCACAGTGCACGAGGTCCAAAAGACCCTGGCACGGTATTTGGCCACTTGCGGAAATGGTGTGCGACGCTGCTTGCCAGTGAGGCAGCTATCACACACCTCCCCAATGTGGTCGATCATTGGCAGACCGTGAACCATCTTGTGGCGTGCGAGCTTCTTTAGCGCATCGAAGTTCAAATGCCCAAACCGGGCATGCCAGAGCCATGCATGGTCATCGTGGTGCATTGCCGCAAAGCACACTGGCTATGTCAGAACTCCTCCATCGATCAGCACTTGGTAGCCTCGCTCATCGAGCTGACCAATGCTAACAATATTGCTCTTCAATTTGGGGATGTAGTGAACGTCAGTGATTGCGCGATGCTCGCCGTTCTGGCATTTGAAAAGAACGGTTCCGCACCTGCGGATGTCCACGAATGATCCATCGCCGAACTTGACGGAACCATGGATAGTGTTGTCGAGTTCTGAGAACGCATCACCGTTTCCGTTCATATGATTGCTAGCGCCCGTGTCAAGATACCACACATCACTCCGCCCTTCGCCTTCGTGACCGAGGTTCACCTGCGCCTTGGTTTCGTCGAGTTCGACCCGATTTGACAGAGACATCTCTGTCGCGTCGGTGAGCACGCATCTCTGTGCCATCAGAAGGGTCGGCTCCTCGTCGTCCCCTTGCACCAAATGAGCTTGCTCGACACGCTTTGGTTGGCGGCAGTCCCTGGCCCAATGGCCAGTTCTGCCATAATTCTGGCATTTGTCACGGCTTACGTCGCGTGTGCCATCCTTGGCGTTCTTGCCGTCACGGCCGCCGCCGTCGACCTTCTTGCGTTACGGCTTGCCATGACGCCAATTCGCGCCACTGCTCCTACCGGAGTTGGAGGAGTGCTCGCCCTGCTGCCGCTCCAACATGCGGGCCGACCATTCCTCCTCCATGAGGAATAGTTTCCCGCCCGCGGTCGTTACAGTCCCGGTGGGGACACAGCGATTCTCCACCGCCTCTAGCCTCCCGATGACCTCCTCAACGGTGAGTGTCGAGAGGTCGAGCAACATCTTGATTGACAAGGCAATCTGATTGTACTGATGAGGTACAATGCGAAGGAACTTTTCAACTACCTTTAGTTCCTCGATGTTGTCGCCGAGAGTCCTCAGGTTGCCGACGAGGCTGTTGAGGTGCATGGTGAAGTCGTCGATGGACTCGCCATCGCGAAACGCCACCGTCTCAAACTCTTTCCGCAGCTGCTACGCCTTGGCATTGCGCAAGCGGTCGCTGCCGACATGCATGGCCTTCACCGCATCCCACGCTTCCTTGGCGCTGGTCTTCACGGCGAGCGTCGAGATCATCTCTGCCGGCACTGCACGGAGGATGGCCTCCATCGCCATCCGATCCTCCTGGAACTCTGCATCGCCGATGCTGATGGCGTCCCAGAGTCCATGTGCTTGCATCATGACTTTCATCATCAAAGCCTAGTCGTTGTAGTTTGTCTTCAATAGTATTGGGTAGTTGGCAGAGCCGCCCACCTCCTTGACTACCCGCTGCACGATCAGCTCGCAGCCACCGGCGTCCCGGTGCTGGCTACGGCGCGGTGGAGGTGAGGGAGAGCGACGGCGACCATGCCGCCCAGGACTCCTGGAGCCATTGTTTACCAGAGACAACATCCCAGAAGTCACCTGGCTCTGATACCAAAATGAAAGAAAACAACAATACTTTGGACTGGTTTTGAGCTACAATCTCACAACCTGCTCTTTCTTCTTCCTCTTTATTTATAGCTAGGAACTCAGATAAGGTATGTATGTCGAACATTAAGAGGTTACACAGGATACTAAGCATGCAACATTAAGAGACATGCATGCACACGGGATACTAAGCATGTAACATTAAGAGGCATGCATGCACACGGGATACTAAGCATGCAACATTAAGAGACATGCATGCACACGGGATACTAAGCATGCATGCAGAACATTAAGAGGCATGTATGCACACGGAATACTAAGAGATTACATGCACACAGGATTATTTCTAACATAGTTGACTATGGCCATCCGTTACACCAGCTCCTTTTTCCTCAAAATATCAACTGATTTCCATACTTCCAGTGCAAAGACCAGTACTTGATGAGCACTGGACTCGAGCAATAATTCAAGTAGGTCAGAACTCAAACCAAGTCTGAGCTGAGCTGTGCTCTAATCTAAGCTGAGCTGAGCTCAACTAATTTAAGCCTGCTTGGCTATTCCTAGCTAGAGTGAGTAATTAGCAGATTTTAAGCAACATAATACACTAGATGGACATGACATAAGCAAATATAACCAGCATATCAAGTGAATCTGAAATAACCAAATATAAACATATCAGCAATGACGTAAATACATGTAAATTTATAATTGTTACAAGAACATTCACATGGAAGTTTGGCATTAGTAAGATCAGCCAACAATATTTGAGGGTTTCATGTAAAACATACAAAGAAATATAATGCAATTTTTTCAACAAAGTCCTATCTTCCATTGGTATTGTTTTACAAATGAGCTTTAAAGTGCAACGAGAAGTACACAAAAACATACATCAACAAAATAGCATATCAATGCATACCTGCATGTTAGGTTCTGCTTGAGTGCCATGAGATCGATGAGGCTGGCTTGAGCTTGTTGTAGTCAAAGACTTAGAAGTGCTCAATGTAGATGATTGATTTTCCAAAACACCACCACCCTTTGAAGATAAAAGGGCTGGGTTGACTTGTTTAGAATGCAAGTCAGCAAAAGAACTCTGTGTAGATTCAGAGCGTTGATTAACAATTTCCTTATTCATACGTGCGGTTGGAGTGAAAGAATTAGTTTGCAATGTTGGTCGTGCTGCCACACTCCCAGTCACTGTGGTAACAACTCCCTGGACTAATTGTCCTCTTTGACTGGAATCTGCCACTTGTGGTCTAAGTTGTGCAATTGGACCTCCAACTGGCAGTGAAAATGGACGGGCATGAATATTATTAGCCCCAAACACTGGCAAAGATGTTTGTGGACGCTGCACATGATGTTGCGTTGCTTGCACTGAAACTGAGTGCATATTGGGCGGACGGCTTTGTAGCATATTCACTCCTTTCCCGTCTGATACGTTACCAGTTTCGTTAGGCTTTTGCAAATTGCTTTCTGAAGCTGGATAACCCATATTACTCTGCATTTGGCCTGATGAGGAAGGCCGAAACTGAGGTGGTCTTGGGTTGTCAATAGCTTGTTTTATAGGCATGGAACCACTGGGAACATTTTGCTGACTGGAAACTTGACTTAACAAAGAATAGTTGCTTGGATTTGTCTGGGGATTTCGTTGTGCCTGAGCGACCTGCTGCCAAACAAGACCAAAGTAACTCCCAAAGAAAAACAGAATATGCTGATAACAGTAACAATAACAGTATAGGCAGTGCTGATAGATAGATTAACCTAACATAAGCATTAACTGCACAGATGTTAAGCAGCATTTACAGATGAAGGGAAGCCAGGTTATTTACATGGACCATAATAAAGTGGAAAACTTTGTTACCTGCATTTGATATTGTGAAGCAGCTTGCTTGAGCAACTTATCACCAACAATAGTCCTTACAACTCTTAAAAAGTGTTCCTTGCTGACTTCATTTTTCTATTTAAAATAAAAGATATTTTATATATAATAAGAATAATTAAGTAATCTTTTATTGAATAACAATAATAGTTGGTCCTGTTGTTTTTAATCAACATAATTAAGGGACAAATACCAACCCGCAACTTTGTAAAAATGGACTGAATTTGCATATCCTTGTCTTTGTCAAGGTGGCGTCTCAGAATCGGGATTAACATATGAAATGTAACAACAGGAATTTTTCCCACCGTAGTAGCACTGTTGGTTTGGTTTGTGCCTGGTGTTTGTTGACTCTTCATTTGTTGCATAGGCTGCTGCTGATCAACAACACTTTTTTGAGAATTGTTTCCTGGCTCTTGCTTAACCTTTAGCTGGTCGCATTCTTCTTGGGTATTAGAGTGAAGATGTTTGTTATCAGCACCTTCAGAAACCCCTTCAGGTATAGATGACTGCTCATTTCTACATTGTAAATGTTTCTGTTCTTGTTGTTGGCTTTCCTGGTTTCCAGTTTCATTCTTTACTGAACCTTGCCACTGTCCATGACTGTGGTTTAATATTGAGTTGCTTTCCAGAGGTAATATACCTGCAATTTGAGGTCAAATTAGCATGCAGTTCACTTCTGGAAGAAAAGAATAAATTATAAACTGAATACTTGCTAAAAACAATCACACCATAGCTCAGTTACCAAGAATATGCTGAGAGATTCGAGGACACAAAATTGTGATAAACTAGGTTTTCTGTTACAGTTCACTTCACATCGTGCCAGAGACTTTTATGACACTATGGTTACACATTGCTGCAGTTGAGCATTTTTTACATAGGAGGTGCCTCTGGTGCATCTTCCCCTGTCAGTGCATCCCACCTCCAAGCACCATGCAATGGTCATTAAGAATAAAAAAAATAACAAAAGTAATATAAAATCAATCTACCATATCAAAAAAATTCAATACACACAGGGAGAAAGAAAACAAAATATGCTGAAGAGGAAATCCGAAAATAAAAGGGATAGGGCCAAAAAAAAGTAACTATTAACTGAAATTTATCTTTTGTGGGTTAATATAAATAGAGTCATGGGCCAAAATTTTGCAGGATGCTTGATCATTTCATGACCCATTTGACCAAATGTATCGTGTTTTTGAGGGTAGGATGAACCAAATATTTTCCATTGTGACATATAAACCCATAATTTGACCAAGTTGAACATTTAAAATGCAAGTTTATAGACTTCAAAATACGCTTCCACTGATAAAGTACCAAGTTCACAATCTTTGAGCAAACTCCATTGCTAATTTATGTCTGAGCTTAAGCAGGCTATGTGTATGGGCCCGTACGGATGGCCGGCCCATGACACTGTGTCAGCCAATAAGCACCCAAGATACCTTCTTTATGTGGCAAGTTTTTCTAGCTTTAACTGCTAGAAATGTATATAGTTCTTTTAGTTGTCAAAGGACATGTTACATAGATGCAACATTATTGCTTTCTAAACAGCGTTGATTCAAGATGCAAAATCATTTGCAAATTGCAATGAAATAAAAAATTAGAAGATTCCAAGTTAAATTCTGGGCGCTTCCCTCTAAATAAGCTAAGCTTTTGTTTCACCTAATATCTACATGCAACTGCTAACTTGATTTCTGCTTCTCTTCCCTACAATTCTTTTCCTAATCTAAAAAAAGGAAAAAGTCCATTTTTCAACCTTCAACTATGGCCAGTCCGAATTCAACCTGCAACTCCAAAACCGTCAAAAATACAACCCTTAACTACAAAACCCGTCTAAAACACAACTCTCGACCCATTTCAAGACGGTTTTGCCCGACATAGCGTCCACATGGACCCGGTTTTGTTGACATGGTGTCCACGTGGACCCAGTTTTTTTATTATTAGCTAAGTAGGACGCCATGTCAACAAAAACTGGGTCCACGTGGTTACCACGTCGTGGCAAAACCGCCCTAGAATGGTTCTAGGGTTGTTTTTTAGGCAGTTTTGATAGTTAAGGGTTATGTTTTAGACAGTTTTGGTGTTGCAGGTTGAAAAGTGGACTTTTTCAAATAAAGAATTAACATGAAAGCGATGTTGAGCTCATAAGCAGTTGGGGATCATGAGAGGCCAACCATATATATACTCCCTCCGGTCACAATTTTTTGTCACCGTGAGGCGTGTGTAAGGTCACACTTTTGTATCGTTGACCCATAATATCTTTTTAAATAGATTAAATTGCACGTTACCACAAGTATTTTTCCCAAGTTTCAAAAAACCCCAGGTTTCACAAATATTCTCACTTAACCCTAGGTTTAAGAAAATATTGGTAAAAAATTACATCTTTTTATTCCCTGTTACTTCTAAGGGGAAGCTGCCAGTGGGTCCTGCATGTCATTGAATTGGAAAATTTTATGCCTACTGGCTGCCACAAGTCAGTGAAATCTCTGCTCTCTTTCTCCTCTCTTCTGATAGCATTGGCAGTATGTCATTGAGTTTAAGTAACAAGAAGTAATGGAACCTAGGGTTTTGGTTGCAATGTTTTCTTAAACCTGGGGTTAAGTGAGTCTATTTGGGAAACCTAGGGTTTTCTAAAACACAGGTACAAAAACATGCGGTAAGATACAATTTACTTGTTTAAATAATCATATTGCTCAGGTGAAAATTATATGAGTAGATTCGTCATGAAAAATACATTCTTAAATCTTAATCTTACAATTTTATAACTTCTACAAATGTGTTGCAATAAAAATTTTCAAACTAGGTCAAGGCTGTATTTTGGTAACAATGAAAAGTCAAAAACATCAAGAATTTTTTTACTGGACATAGTAGTTATTAGATTTGCAGGAAACTTTACCAACAATAGACTAGAAGTCACCAAGAGAGATAACTCTGTCACAAACAACTAAGCAAGAGCTTACCAATGTCCCCTAAAGCAAAAAGATTTGTAAAATAGAAGCTGCAAGTACACAACCTTTGAAACCAAGTCTAAGTTCTACCCTCATAAAATAGTTATGCTTTCTCATGAAGTTATGTTTCTTAGGTGAGTGTAGAATAGAAAATTAAAGGGTAGTGGTAAGCACCACAGAAGAAAAGATAGGATTAAAATCAATGCATTCCATGGGATGAAAATCAATGCATTTGGCATTCCATGCTACTATGGGCGTACATACTTCTGCTTACATGCTGTAAATGTTTCTAATTGAATTGTTTTTTTTTTTTTGCAAACTCATTGCTTCCATAACACCAGTGCAAACTTCATTCACTCTAGTTCAAATACTCCACAGCAAAAGGGCAATGTAAATACTCCTGAAAAACACCATATAATAATTCCTGAATTAACTTGGAACTTATTTTCAAGTGTAAGAACTATTTGTTTGAAAAGTTCATTGCTTCTAGAACACCAGTATAAACATCATACACTCTTGTTCAAATTCTCCACAGCAAAAGGACAACACAAATACATCTGAAAAAGACCGCCATATAATAATTCCTGGATCAAGTCAGAACATATTTTCATGTGTAAGAAATATTTGTTTGAAAACTTCATTGCTTATAGAACACCAGTCTAAATGTCATCCATTCTTGTTCAAATTCTCCATAGCAAAAGGACAAAACAAATACATCTGAAAAAAAACCACCATATAATAATTCCTGAATTAAGTTGGAACTTATGTTCAAATTCAAGAAACGCATTTATCTGAGCTAACAAATTCAAGAAACGCATTTATCTGAGCTAACATTCTTGGCCTACATATTCCTATCTACAGTGTTTGAATTATTGCTAGCAAAAATCAAATGGTATATGGGTATCCTAATGCTCATTGGATAAAAATTCTCTCAATCCAGGCCTATTTTACGGGTCTACGAAAGGGAAATTCCAATTGAACAACACAATAGTTACGCTGCACAATGCTTGATTCTTCTCATGCGCTAAGAGAGCCATTTCTGTAAGAAAAACTCACTGCAAGCCAAGTGGTCATGGATTATGGGCTCATGCTCCATTTCTCATAAATCCAAGGCCAATTTCAAGATCGTACATAATTTCTCAAATTCAATAACCACACTCTTCAAGCCAAACACCTTGCTTCTATGTTATTTTCATGTAGTCAAGGAGCACTAAGCACAATAGCTTTATTTTTCTAACAGACTGTCCATATCTTCAGCATTTCAACATTTAGTTCCTATATTTTGTTTCCCTTGAATTAAGACATAAGCTTCAAACCCTAATCTCAATCTCAACAAAATTCGTTTCCACTTGAGTCCTACCATACCCTCAGAGAGGGGTCGGAGAATCGGCACATTGTAGTAAAAAATTCATAGATAGGCTATTTTGTTTTGAATCCGCCATGTTGCGCACACTCCAAACCTAAAAGTGCAAACCGGTTATTGCAACTTAGGAGCTGCATTCTGTTATCATGTACAGAATTTTTACTTGATTTCATTGTTCGCCCAAACCCAAGAACCGCATTATCTAACCCCTGCAGTACCGTTTCTTGATTCCTATAACCACCTGTTCTTGCGAAAAATACGGAGCACCACGAATTCGACCCCAGAACAAGAAATCATCTACAAGGATTAATTGGACTGGGGGGCTCACCAGAGCCGTGATCCACCGGCTGGGAGGAGGCGGCGGGGGCGCTGCCGCTGCCCTCCACCTCGCGGTTCAGCGCCGCCGTGAAGGCCTCGACGTCGGCGCCCGAGTGCATACTCTCGTCCTGCGCGATCCCAACAACAAGAAACCGCCATTTAATTTCTTCCCTTTCCCCCAATAACTCGACGAAAATGGCAAGAAAGGCGGGGGGAGGTTCGGGTCGGGCCAGGCACCTCGTCGTCCTCGAGGAGCTTCATGATGGGATCCATGGCGTGGGGCTCGGATTGGTGAAGCGAGGGCGCCTCTCTCGTCGCCTCGCCTCGCCTCGCCTCTCTGCCGCCCCTTGTCGGCTTCAACAAAGGAAGGGAAATAATAATAATAATAATAATAACAATAATAACAACAACCTTGTGCGCGCAAGGAAGGAAGAGGGCCGGCTTGGTTGCTACTTTTTCCAAAGGCTCCTCGTGAGTTGGATGAGGTCCGCGCTTTCTGGGCCTGCCTGGATATGTCCAAATATCTCAATGGTTTGCAGGCCTTTTATTTTTTTCTATTTTGGAATAGAAACTATTTTCCTCTTTAAAAGAATACATGAGAAGCTTCACCTCAAGATTGAACAAATTAACGGACACTAATCACATGTTCACGTTGGCTTCTGCTAAAAAAAAACCTAAAAACCAACATATAAGCACCTGGCTCTTCAAAACGGTTCTTTTATTTCTTTCGCTCCTGTCTTATTTCAAAGATAAGGTAAAGGTTACGGACGTATCATGCATTCTACTCATTTTGCTCCCGTCTCGCACACGCATCTATTCCTTACTTCCTCACCACTCGTTCCCTCCTTCTAAAAACCACTTCTTTTAACTACTAAGATTTATTTTTAATTAAAACCATCAGTCGTAGCTAAATGCAATCAATCATATCTAATATGAACATGCCCTAAATAACCTAGTGACGAAAAAGAGGGTATTTGTTTTCCATCCACCTGAATTTGATCCAACCGGTGAAGCAGGAGCTAGATCCACAAAGCTACGATTGTAGCAAAGCTCTATATTGGCAAAGTTTCTAATTAACCATGTTGGTTAGTGTAAACAAGATTGAGCATAAGCACAAACACATTCTAGCTTTGATGAACATCCAGCAATAAGAATGCATCAGATCTAGCGAAGGTGGTGCATGCTAGTGATATACCTTAGAGGTAATTATAAAGATAATTGTATTACTTCTATATTTATGATCTTTTAAATAATATGTTATTTTGTCTATTGAATAAATGTCTTTCATATTGATCAACAAGTATGTGACTTGTTCGTGAAACTCTTTATTTATGTTTTAATATTATTCTAAATTACTATTTATCTTAATCATTATATAGAACAATTATGATTTATAGATCAACACATGTATTGATTGATGATCATATTTCATGAATCATGGATATGGGATATCAAATCAATAATGTGGACATATGTTAGAGAACATGATATTAGATTGACCCACCATGAGACACTACGGGAATTGTTATATTCTTAAGTATCATCAGTTGGTCTCATACATAGTATATGTACGATCCTTAGACATGAGATCGTCATTATCTTTTACATGTGTAATAGTTTATTTAGAGGTTACCAAACACTACTCCATGATAAGGTGGTCACAAAGGTAGCTTTCGAGCTTACTATGAAACATACGAAGGAATATAAACGATCAAGATATAATTTGTCCCTCCTATATAATAGGAGAGATATCTCTAGGCCCCTCAATATAGTTGGATTAATAAAGTGTATGGTTATGCCGAATATGGTTGAGAAGTCAATCACAACTGAGTAATCAACTACAGTTTTGAGTGAATGATCGAGCTATAATAGGATAGTACGCTTCTCTTCTTGAGTTCAATCTGGTATCATAAGGCAAAGGGGTCAGTACAAAAACACTATATAGATTCGTCCAATACGATCTATATATATGTTTGAGAGTCGTAATGTCCTGCTAGGGATCTCTACCGACTTATGGACTGGAAAGGAGTTTTTGGCTCATGGCTAAATATACATGAATATATAGGGTCACATACTTAATAGGTTGGAATGATAAAGGTTCGCATGATAATCTCTGAGTGGGATACTATATCTACTCGTATCGGATAAAGATTCGATTGGAGCCTATATAAGGAGAGGTACGGGGCAGAGAAAGGCATCACAAAACACACCCATCGAAACCCTAGCCGCCACCTCTCATAATCCCTGTCGTGCGCGTTGGTGCTAGCACGTCGACGCACGGTGTTCCATCCCTAGACATGTGGACCTCGGTAGAGACGCTATTACAACTGCGGCACTGATCGAGACGATCGTAAGAAGGAGACAGTTGGTTAGAGGATGATTGACTACACGGCAAAAAATTTTAATTTACGGTAGTGTAGTCTACCCATATCCCATCAGTGGTACAGGGCCATCCTGTGTAGTATTTGATCTAGATTGGTCGTATACAGTTGATATGTGGTGGTAGTAGGTTGAATCTATTACTGGTCTGATATGATAGCTTAGATTGGTTCATATTATTGGATTGGTTTAGGCACTGGTTGATAAGATCAATCGGTTTCAACGATAGTTGATAGGTTCAGAGAAGGTATGAATTGATAGCACTAAGTTGCTATTCTTTCTAAAAACTTCCCACGCTGATCAACATGATTGATCAATGGAAAATCAAGCCGATTAGATTGGTTTGGAATTGGGTTAATATGATTAATCCGATGAAATTTTCAAAAGTGATTTCGTGAATAGGATTCATGTCCTAAAACAATTTCCAAGGACACTGCCCCTTTGATCCTTGCCCGCTAACCAGCTAGCAGGACCGCCGTGCTAGGTAATCGTACCACACACTATAGGTATTATGTATTCATATCGCACGATGGAATTGGATTCTGCACATAACTCGTTTTGCAGGGTTGTGTGAATAGTATATCCCATTGTGTACGTGATGCATATATGAGTTTTTCGTCGCCTGCGAGTCATATTGATTTATAGCCAGATGCTATATAATATTGTATAACGGCCTACGTGTCGATTTGTAATACTTGATATTTTTATATGTAATTCATTATTAGCTGTTAGGAGTAATAACTAAGTAGATGAATGTGGTGAACTCAAGCATGATGGCTCGATGGGCAGGAAGCGTGGTGATGGAGATTGCCGTGCTGAGGACCATACTATATCACAGTTTAATATGATTTAATTGTGAATGTTTTTATTTTTCTGTTATACTATTATTCATGTTATTACTTTTTTGTTGTTTTTAACATAATAAAATAGTATCCATCTAGAAAAATTAAGCCAAACTTGATGCCCTTCCAATAGTTACACCTATCAAAATTTTGATCATTAAATGGTAGGTCTACCAAAGTAGGGTGCCATTAATTATCTCAATAAGACAGGGTAAAGTGTTGGATACTTCATGCATAATATTGGTTTAACTTGACTAGGCTATCAAAATAGTTTTAGATCTAGGGGTATAATGTTGACGCCGAGACATATCGATGTCACTCAATGAACAAGAGTTACATATGATGCAATTAGCAAGGGGTTGCTTACCTACATCGCTAGGTTTCTAGCAGTGATGCAAAAGCTCACTAGGACTTAGTGGGTACATGATTTTAAACATATAGTAGAAGTATCTTTTATTAAATTATTAAATGGAAGGTTTCACATAAAACATGGTGCTGAATTTTTTATATACTTTTTATGTTGTAGATAATACCACCATCTACTTCCTCCACACCCAGTTTTAACCTACGATCTATTCTTGAGAAGGAAAAACTAAATGGAATAAACATCATTTACTGGTATCGCAACTTAAGAATTGTTCTCAAGCAAGAAAAGAATGAATATATTTGAGAGGTTCTATATCCAAATAAATCAGCTGAAGATGCTACTCGTGCTCAAAAGAATGAGTATGAGAAATATTGCAATGACTCACTTGATGTTAGCTGTCTCATACTTGGCACTATGAACTCTGAGCTTCTGAAGCAATATGAGAACACGAATGCCTACAATATGATTGTGGGTCTTAAAGGCATGTTTGAGAACCACACAAGGACTGAAGGGTACAACACCTCTAAGTCATTGTTTGCATGCAGTTAGTTGAAGGACGTCCGGTCAGCCCTAATGTAATCAAGATGATTGGATACATTGAAAGTTTAAAAAAAACTTGGTTTTCCCCTTAGCTAACAGTTAGCTACTGATGTGATTCTCTAGTCACTCCCTCTGAGTTTTGAGCCAGTCATTTTGAACTTTTATATGAATGACATGGAGAAGTCAATGACCGAATTACATAGGATGCTTAAGTCAGCAGAATAAAGCATTAAGAAAAGTTTTAACCATGTAATGATGGTTCAAAAGACTACCAACTTCAAAATAAAGAATCATAAGGCTTTGAGCAAAAGAATGGGTACGGGCAAAACTCAAGATGAGATCTCGAGTATCAAATCTAACCTTCAGAAGCTCAAGATTGGTGCTGCACCTGATACCATTTACTACCATTTCCAAGACACTGGACATTGGAAGAGGAACTGCAAGAAGTACTTGGCAGAATTAGAAAAGAAAGGAGTAAGACTTCTACTTTTGGTATAAATGTTATAGAAATAAATATTGCTACTTCTCATGTTAATTCTTGGGTATTTGATACCGGATCGGTTGCTCATATTTGCAATTCAATGTAGGGGTTGATAAGGAGTGGGAGTTTAGCAAAAGGCGAGGTTAATCTTCGTGTAGGCAATGGAGCAAAAGTTGTTGTATTGGCTGTTAGCACTTTACCATTAATTTACTCTTAAGATTAGTTTTAGAATTAAATACTTTTTATTATGTTCCTGCCTTAAGCAAAAATATTATTTCTGTTTCATGTTTGGGAGCAAAACGTTATGAATTTATAATAAAAAACAATTGTCATTCAATTTATTTGAATTATATGCTTTATGGTCATGCTCCATTGATAAATGGATTATATGTTTTAAATCTTTAGGATGTGCCTGTCTATAATATTAATGATAAGATGTTTCGGTCTAATGATTTGAATCCTACTTATATTTGGTATTATCATTTAGGTCACATAAATGAGAAGCGCATGGTGAAGTTCCATAAAGATGATCTTCTAAACTCATTTGATTTTAAATCATTTAAAACATATAAGTCTTGTTTACTTGGTAAAATGACTAAGACACCTTCCACTTGTATAAGTGAGAGAGCAAATGACTTGTTGGCCTTAGCACATTCAGATGTATGTGGACCAATGAGCACAACAGCCAGAGATAGTTTTCAGTACATCACAACTTTTACCGATGACTTTAGTAAATATGGATATATCTACTTAACGAGGAATAAATCTAAATCATTTGAAAAGTTTAATGAATTTCAGAATGAAGTACAAAATCAACTTGGCAAGACAATTAAAGCCCTATAATCAGATTATGATGGTGAATATTTGAGCCATGGGTTTGGTAATCATCTAAAGCAATGTAGAATTATTCCACAGCTAACTCCGCCGGGAACACCTTAATAGAATGGGGTGTCTGAACGACGAAATCGGACCTTGTTAGACATGATTCGGTCTATGATGAGCCAATCTAATTTGTCATTGTTTTTTTGGGGTATACTCTAGAAACAGTTGCGTTCACATTAAATAGGGTTCCATCAAAAGCTTTAGAGAAGACATCATATGAAATATGGTCTGAGAAGCGTCCCGGGTTGTCTTTTCTTAAAATATGAAAATGTGAAGTATATATAAAATGTTTGATGTCTGACAAACTCACACCTAAATTTGATAAATGCTTCTTCGTGGGGTATCTTAAAGAAACTAAAGGATATTACTTTTATAAAAGGTATGAGCACAAAGTATTTGTTGCCTAAATTCGTGTCTTTTTGGAGAAAGAATTTTCTCAAAAGGAGTTAGTGGGAGCACGGTGAGACTCGAAGAAATTCGAGAGACATCAGAAAATATTTTAACTCCTATTGAACCTCTACAAAGTGTAAAAAATATTTTAGAAACTATGGAAGAGGCACCAGTCCCACATAGGTTTGAAAGGCCATGTTAATAGTCGATAATGTATCGATATGACATTTTATTGTTAGACAATGATGTGCCTAATACTTATGAGGAAGCGATGATGGGTTCGAACTCTGAGAAATGGCTTGGAAACATGAGATCTGAAATTTAATCCATATATGATAATCAAGTTTGAAACTTAGTTGATCCACCCGATGGTGTAGAAACCACTAAGTGTAAGTGGTTTTGTAAGAAAAAGATAGACACAGATGAAAATGTTCATATCCATAAGGCACGATTAGTTGCGAAGAGTTTCAAACAAATTTAAGGTATTGAGTATTGTTCTAGGGGTGACCCCCCAGCTAAACCCAGCTAGCATGTTAGGAAGTTATAAACCCAAGGTAGACATGTACAATGACTTAGTTACCCTTGGGAAGGATACTCGATGTAAGGGCACGATTGTAAAGACGCTCCCTACGGGGATATATATATTCATGATGCAAACCCTGGGAAAGACCCAGAAGAGAGCATTGCTCACCTAACTCTCCACTACCATACACTCTCTCTCTCTGTTTGGTCTGTAATCACAACAGTTGGTGCCGTCCGTGGGGAGCGGTAGGAGTAAGCCTCAGATCTCGAGAAGGATGGCACCGAAGAAAGCATCGTCATCGGCGATGAGGTCCCGCGTCAGCACCAGGGCTTCGGTATCGGCGGTTGTGGGCGCGAACGACGACGCAGGCGCCGATGTGACGGTCAACCCCGCTACCGCCCCCGCTACCGTCGGCGTTCACTGCGTGACGACCACCCCCGCCAGCGCCGATGTGACGGTCGACCCCGCTACCGCCGATGCAACGCCTAACCCCGCCGCTGGCGCGACAGTCAACCTCGGCAGCACCGGCCGGGTGGTAGGGAGTGGTAGTGTCGACGCCCAAGGAGGCACAACCGTCGTCCCTACACCCGGTGGAGCATGGAGCAGTCATCGACGACGGGGTCCATCACACCGGCGCGACGTGCAACCCAACGATGACGGCGGTGGCGCGCGATTGCCTCGCCACGCGGCGATGGAGAACGCCTGCCGACGGCCTCGGCGCGCTCAAAGAGGAGCTGGTGGATCTCCGCAGACCCCGTCGGTGGTTGCGCCGGAGCCCACGCCGGAATGGGCGAACAGCCACGATGCCCCTACATCCAGCCGCGCCTTGCTGCGACGCGTGGATTCGGAGTCCCCGCTGTTTGTGGGCCTCCAGCAGGCGGCATGCTGGAGGACTTCAAGTTCCCCAGCGCCATCATGTCGTACAAGGGCGACACGGACCCCCGGGAGTTCGTACGCGTGTACGAGACGCCATCGAAGCTGCAGGCGGAGACGACACCACGAAGGCGAATGGACTCCCCCTCGCGTTGCAAGGAGTGGCGCTCTCTTGGTTCTTCACCATAGAGCCAAACTCCATCTTAACGTGGGAGCAGATTCGTGACCGCCTCTACAACAACTTCCAAGGGAACTATGTCGAGCGCGTAGATGCGGATCAGCTCTTCGCGGTCAAGCAAAAGCTGTCAGAAAGGCTTCGGGAGTACTTCAAGCGTTTTGCGAAAGTCCGCTGCCAGGTCAAAGACGTCAATGAGACAACCATCATCAACGCAGCAATACAGGGTCTTCACCCGGGGCCGCTGGCCGAGTACAATGTGCGGAAGCCAATCAAGACGGTGGTAAAGCTCTTCGACAAGATAGAAGAATACGCCAGGGCGGAAGAAGATGCGCATCGGCGTCAGGCCAACGACGCCGACGCCAATCTGATGGCGGACATGACGAAGAGTGAAGATTCGCCGAAGGAGGGCTCCTCAAAGGGTAAGCACCGGCAGGAGCCATCGAAAGATGCCTCCCAGCACAAGGACCCATCGGGCGACAGGCCCAAGCGCGGCCAACAGAAGTCTCGGAGAGCCCGTTATGTCTTCGACGTTGAGGGCGGCTTCGAGGACAACGCCTCCGCTGGCCGCGGTATGAGGGCTCGCCGGGGTCGGGGGCACGGCCGAGGCTGGGGCCGCGAGGATGGGCCCCGTGCGGAGTATGGCGACCAACGCCGCGTCCAGTGGTGCGAAGTGCATGGCCGAGGCAACCACGATACACGCACATGCACCACCATCGCGGCACTTTGGCAAAGTGTCACCAGGGACAAAGACCTAGAGGCACGCCGCCTGTCGTGGCACATATCCAGCAACACCTGGACGGCCCCCTACGAATTCAGCACCAGGGGCCGCACCCGCAAGGACTCCGGCCGATTCAAGCCTATGTGCAGCAGCCCTAGAAAGCCCCCCGCGGATCCACGCCCCAGAGGGAGCCCCGCGCAGGGTCATAAACGTCATCTCCGGGGGCTCCTCACTGGAGTTCACCTCGGAGAGGCAGCGAAAGGCCTACGCACGGAGGTTACACTACGTGGCGGCATACCCGGCGCAGGCACCGCTAGATTGGGCGCAGTATGAGATCACCTTCACGCCTGCCGACGCTGAGGGTGTGAAGTTCCCCCACCAAGACCCTCTGGTCATCCGTGCTACCGTTGCAGGCTGCGACGTCAGATGTGTCCTCATCGACGGGGGAAGTTTCGCAAACATTTTGTTCGATGGGGCCTTTGACCAAATGGGAATCCCTCGGAGTCGCCTTGGCTCCTCGAAAATTCTGCTGCAAGGCTTTGGAGGTCAGCCGCTGATGGCGCTGGGCCAAATTTGCCTCCAGGTCTCATTCGGCTGTGGCGACAATGTGCGGAGCAAGGACGCCACCTTCGACGTCGTGAATATCTCGTACCCCTACAACGCGATATTGGGGCGACCAACCCTCAACTCATTCAGGGCTGTCCCACACCACAACTTCTTATGTGTGAAGCTCCCAGGTCCGCGGGGTGTCATCACCGTCCACGGCGACCAGGACATGGCCCGGCGCATAGAGCTCGGCACCCGAAGACCACACCATGAAGTCCAGAGAGACTCCTAGGCCGGGCACACCGACACAACGACGCCGGCACAAGGAAGCTGGCGGCCACCAGTAGCACCTCATCGGACTCCCCCGATGGCTCCGACAGCGGAAGCAGCAGAGGCTCCTATCTCGCCGCCGTGACAACGACAGCAAAGTGGTTAGTCTTCGACCTTTTGTACTCGCTCACCCGCGCAAACAAGAATTCAATAAAGTTCACCGTTTGCGAGGCCACTCGTGTTTCCCACAACAACGTACGGAGGCTTGCCTTCGTACGCACTCTTCGAAGTATAAATAAGATGCGGATGTTGTCCCTGCGCACTCTACTGAGTGTAAACAAGACGCGGATGTCCTGCGCATGTGTCGGTGGCATCACTGCGTGTACTCTTCGGAGTATAAATAAGACGTGGTTGATGTTCCCACGCACTCGAGTATAAATAAGACGTCGCGTCGAGGTCCGCCTCCGCACGCACTCTACAGAGTATAAATTAGATGTAGCGTCGAGGTCTGCCTCCGCACGCACTCTACGGAGTATAAATAAGACGTAGCGTTGAGGTCTGCCTCCGCACGTATTCTACAGAGTATAAATAAGATGTAGCGTCGAGGTCCGCCTCCGCACGCACTCTACGGAGTATAAATAAGACGTAGCGTCGAGGTCCACCTCCGCATGCACTCTACGGAGTATAAATAAGACATAGTGGGGGGACGCCTCCGTGCGCACTCTACGGAGTATAAATAAGACGTAGCGTCAAGGTCCGCCTCCGCACGCACTCTACGAAGAATAAATAAGATACGGATGTTGTTCCTACGCACTCTACTAAGTATAAACAAGACGCAGATGTCCCACGCGCGCGATGGCGTACCCTCCGGAGTCTAAGCTAGTTGTGGTTGATAGTCCCACGCATTCTCTGGAGTACAAACAAGACACGGATGTTGTCCCTGCACACTCTACTGAGTATAAACAAGACGCGGATGTCCCGCGCGTGCCTTGGCGTACCCTCCAGAGTCTAAGCTAAGTCGTGGTTGATAGTCCCACGCATTCTCTGAAGTACAGACAAAGACGCGGATGTTGTCCCTGCGCACTCTACTGAATATAAACAAGACGCGGATGTCCCACGCACACGTTGGTTTTGCCGCCACGTGTACTCTCCAGAGTATAAATAAGACGTGGTTGATATTCCCACGCACTCTCCGGAGTATAAATACAGCAGAGCACGGGCACCAGAGGCTCCCCGCGTTTTCTGCAAACCGCGTGTGCCACATGGACGGAATGCCACGGGTACAACGGCAAGGCGTCTCACGTACAAAATTTTCCGAATACACGAGTGCGGCGGACCCCCTCAACCGCGAGGCCTGGGAAGCTTCCTCCTAGTGCCAGCCACAGCTTCTTGCAAGAAGAGCTGGACTGTGACACCGTGGAGGAGGGGCAGCGCTAGAGCTCAATGGCTTGCGCTTCTGCAGAAGAGATGAAGAGATGAGAGCGCTCGTTGAGGGCGCCCTCGGGGGCGTGCGGCCCAGAGGTTGGAAAGTCGAAGCCTGCCTCTGGAGCCGCCAGACCCCCTGTTGCAGTACAAGCGAAAAGCCCCACCCACCTCCCCCACCAGGAGCATCCTCGAGCTAGGGAAGGAGACGGGGGGAGGTACGGTGCCTGCCAAAGGCACCCTAGGCAAGGCGCGACCTCGCTGGCAAGAAGTGGAGGTCTACTCCCAAAGCTAGAAGTTTTCTTGTTGAAGTACAAGTGAATTGCCCGCCACCCCTCTTCAGCCGTGGTCCTCAAACGGGCTGGCGAGAGGAAAACACACCGCGGCGTCACATCCACCCTGTGTGAGCGGGGTGTTCGACCCCGTGGTCGTCCCGACGGCATCAGCCGTGCGCAGGGAGCCCTCGTCGCTACCGGTGTTGGCCAAGCAGCACTAGGCGAAGATGGGGCACGGTAGGGACTGCGAGTTTAAGAGGGGAAGTGGCAAGGCACCAATGTTTGGGAAGGCGAGTGGTTCTTCACTCGCCCGCTCCCCCTTTTATAGAGTTCCAGACGCGCGACCCCGCTAATTGCGCCCCAAGTGTCTCATCGACCGTTCCAGGCGCATGTGCTGCAACAGTATCGTCCCACTTCAACTACAGGATTCCGCCAATTGCGCTTCACGCGTTCCCCCTATCCTGGGGGGGCCTGAAGAAACAGAGGGCAGGCAAAGTCCTCCCCACCAGCTGTAAAGCGATGAGCGTAGAGCTCCGCGAATGCCGCTCCCAATGTCCCGTCAATATCCACAATTGCGGGGAAACAGTAGCGTCCGTGAAGTCTCGCATCGATCGCGAAGGCCAGGGCCTACTGAGCTAGATTCCTGTAATCTCCCAAGCCTACTTTATCCTTATCCTATCAGAAGGTCGACGACGGAACGCTCACGCGTTTACTTCGACTAGGCGCCAGCTCCGCTGCCACCGCTTCGGAGGGTGGGGGATGGAGCGCTCACGCCTCTACTTCAACTAGGCGTCAGCTCTGCTGCCACCACTTTAGAGGGTAGGGGACGGAGTGCTCGCACCTCTGCCGACCAGGCGCCGGCTCGCGCCACCGCTCGAGGGTGGGGACGGGCGCCGCGCCTCGCCGACTAAGGCGCCAGCTCCGTTGCCACCACTTCGGAGGGTAGGGGACAGAGCGCTGCGCGTCTAGCAAACTAGGCGCCAACTCCGCTGCCACCACTTTGGAGGGTAGGGGACGGAGTGCTCGCGCGTCTACTTCAGCTAGACGCCAGCTTCGCTGCCACCACTTTGGAGGGTAGGGGATGGAGCGCTCGCATGTCTACTTCGACTAGACGCCAGCTCCGCTGCCACCACTTCGGAGGGTCGGGGATGGAGAGCTCGTGCCTCTGCTTCGACCAAGGTGCCAGCTCCGCTGACACCGCTTTGGAGGGTAGGGGACTGAGCGCTCGCGCGTCTACTTCGACTAGATGCCAGCTCCACTGCCACCACTTCGGAGGGTCGGGGACGGAGTGCTCGCGCCTCTGCTTCGACCAAGGCACCAGCTCCGCTGACACCACTTCAGAGGGTAGGGGGCGGAGCGCTCGCATGTCTACTCCAACAAACTTCACAAGAAAATCACAAAGCGGGTGTGCCCGAAGAAGGCGGCGGGGGCAAGCATTTCAGCTTCTCTACTGCGTTCGTACATGAGTGCTTACAAAGGTCACGGCCGATACCATCCCCTATTACATTATACACTATCGTCCACTTGTGAACGCTACTCGTTCAGCTCCACCCGGACGACCTCCCCCGTCGAAGCCTCACCCGTCGAGGGTTGAATTGCCCAAAAATCCAGCGAGTCTTCAGCCCGCCACCAGCGCCGCAAACGGCGCCGGGTTATGGCGTCAGAAATCAACAGCCGGTCCCTATTGGGCAGATGTTTGGAACATAATGGCATGTTGGTCAGAGCAAGAGAAGCAATCTCCGCTTCATTCGCAGAGGGGGGTGCGTAGGTTACAACACACACACTGACACACAAGAACCCCGGGGTCACACCTGCCTCGAGCCGTCGGTGCCATCATCGTCGTGCCGGGCAACTCCACCAGCCATTCGCCAAGGTTTCCCTCGCCGTACATGGTCCGACGCAACTCTACCTTCGCCGCAGCCTCCCTGATGTACTCCCAGATCCGCTCATGGAAAAACCGAACAGCGGGGCGAACAGCGTGCACTGCACTAGACATCACTCCAACACCGGCCGGCATTTCCAGTTGCGGGTCGCCCAATTCATCGACATGACGGCAGCCTCGGTGCTAGAGAAGCGCATAAGCCAGGCATGCGGTCACGTAGGAGTAATGTTTGCCAAAGGACGTCGCAACGGCGCGAGCAAGATTGGAAGCTTCTCCAATCCATCGAAGTGTCCGCAACAGCTCTTCGGGCCCGAATGAGCGGGGCGGCACGTCGGCGACAAGGTTTTCAAGGGTGCCCTCCAGGGCCAGCATAGCATCCCATGCCGTCATCGAGGCGTCGCCCTGAGCCTGGTCCCGCTCCCTCAGAGACGCAGCAAGGCGGCTCTTCTCTTCCTCTAGCATGGTAACCTGCCGGACCAGGCCATCCCGCTCCTCCACTGCCTCTTGCCAAGCCGCCGCCACAAGCTCCTCGGCATATGAGATGGCCCTCGCGTGTTCAGCCTCTAGGCGTCGAATGCGGTCATCTTTAGAGGAATGCGCATCCTCTGTCGCGCGAAGAGCTCCTTCGGCGATGCGTAGTCGGTCCTCTAAAGCCTCCCGTTCACGGGCATGGGTCGCCTACAGCACCCGGCCAAGGGCGAGCAGCTGCACGATAAAGTGGTCAGTACACCTCCGAAGGGCCGCGTGCTGCTAAGGGGCACATACTTACCCTTATTTCGGAGATCTCTAGCACTCTCCCAAGGAGTCCCGACCCATAGGTCTGCAGTGCCTGGCAGTCTAGGCTCGCAGCCGCGCTATCCATGATCCCCTACCACGCTGCTAGCACCTCTTGTCGAGGGATGAAGTCTGCTAGGCTTCGTGCGGCATCCGCAGTAACAGCTTTGGCGGTGCCGGATGCCCCTCCCGAACGCACGTCCTCGTGCTCCGAGAGCCACCCACATTCGGGGAGGCATGTTGCTGAAAGGGACATAGTGGTTAGTCCTGCGAACACCTAGCGGGATCACAACAAGCAGTGTAAGCTTACCTCCAGCCCCGCCAAGAACCGCAAGGACATCGGCATCCCCCGGCGAGACCACCCGCCAGTGGGGGCCTCGTGTCGAGCTCGGCCCACGTGCCCCCGCCCCGGCGATCGGACCGGCGCGGACTGCGCAGGGACAACGCAGTGGGTACTCGGTGTCTGAGTCAAAGTCCCATAGGGCCCTGACCATGCTCGCTATAGCGAACCCCCTCGCTGAGCGAAGGGTCGATAGCGTGCGGGGCCGCTTCGCCTTCGGAGAGTAAGGCGACGACCCCGCCTCGGTAACCGCCATAGGCACGGACTCCGTCCCAACATCCTCCACGGGCGACGGCTCCGCCTCAACGCCGGCTGGCGGCGTAGAAGCTTCTCCCTCTAAATCACCCACATGGCACTCTTCCTCCGCGCCAATGTCTAAGGGCCCTCCTTCGCCCTCTGCATCCGCATCTACCTCCGAGTCGGCAAACTTCACCGAGTCGGGGCGGTCTCCGGTACTCCCTTCCTCGTAGCCGTGCGAGGCGGGCTCGTGGCCGAATAGCGGCGCCTGCATGCGCTAATGCCCAAGGCTTCGTGATACAGTTCATTCGCCTGCACCGCCTCCCGGCGCGCACTACGCGTAGGGCGTATTCCCTAGCCGTATATGGTCCGAGGAACATGTCCACCGCACGCTCCACGTCTTCTAGGAGAGCACCTGTGAGCAGCAAGAGGCATGATTTAAAACAACGGGCCCAACGGACAGCACACGAAAGCTAAGCTCCATCAAAACTTACATAGACCGGAGGGTCTCGGTAGTGAACACACGGACGGGTGGACATTGTCGCGTCGAAGCCTCCCAAGTGTAACACGCCACTCGGCAGCAAGTGGTGCCATACCATACCTGACGAACTCCTCGGTGAGGTCGCGCATGTTGAAGCGGGCGGTGATCCCTACAAGCCTCCGTGCCATTCGCTGATCTTCAGCATCTATCGGCGCACCAGGCGTGGTGTTGAACGTCACCGGCCACCCCGAACACTCAAGGCCGCTACCGCTCGCCACGCGGTGGTAAAACCACTGCCTCATCCAGTTCGGCTCCCACTCCGCCTGGCCCGAGTCCGCGGGGAAAATCTTCTTGCACTGCGCACGCAAGACAAGGTCGATGCTGCCAAAGTTGGGAAATGTTCTGTCTCCCTGAGCCTCCGACTCACACCGTGCGTCGTGGAGAAAGGCGAACTGCGATGCGGTCGGCCAGCACGCCTCCGTACGAAATGCCCAACTGCACACGGTAAGCTGGGCTATCGCATTCGGCATTATCTATGCCAGCTCGAGTCCAAAAGTCCGCAGGACGTCCCCGACAAGCACGGCGGCCGGAATGCGCAACCCGGCTTCGAAGTAGGCGACGAACACGATCGCCTCCGACTCCTTGGGGTGCGGTTCGGCCTCGTCGCCCGCGGGCAGTCTCACCTCCCGGCGGTCCGACAGCTTCCCTTCGCGTAGGAGGCCGCGAATCGTCTCTTCCGTCACCAGCGTTGAGCCCAGGACACGGGAGCACGGACCTTCTACTCTCTCCACCGCCGCCCACCGTTCGTCCACCTGCGTGGAGTCGCGCCCCTCGAGTGTGTATTCCACCTCGAGCGGCGACGACCGCTGGAGGGTAGCGCTATTGTCGGCCGGCTGAGCGCGCTCTCCGTCATGTGCCATCGTCCTCCTAGAGCTACATGACGATAGAGGCATCAAAGAAGGCACGAGATTGGGGCATGCGATCAGAAGCTAGAAGGCAAGGCGAGGAGAATGCAGGTGGTGTACCGCAAGGGGTATTTAAAACCCTGCATCTTCCACGCCACCGTTAAGGGTAACCGGCGGGAGGCGAACTGCTCGCCTCCCCACGATCGAGGCCGAAGTGGCACAACTGCCCACGTGCGCTAGGCCCAGTCAAACAACGGTCGCGCAAAAGGGCTTGATAGCGCACGACGCGCCAATAGCGCTCCACCACGCGTCTACTCGGGAACCTGCGCAGGGCAACTCCGACTCCGCCTTCAACAAGGCCTTCGCCTCCGCAGGGCAATTCCGGGCCCGCCTTCGGCTCCGTCATTTCGGCATGCACCCGCGCGCCGGCGTGACACGCCCGAAAGCACCCCCCACTTCGGTGGCTCGGGCCAACCCCGGCACCTGCTGCACCCCATATTTCCTTACTCTTGGCACAAGGAATCATTTTCGCATCCTGACCCTAAATGTCCAACGTCTTTTCGTGGATGCTAGGTCGCAGAGAGTGCTCGCGGCGCAGGTAGGTCGGCGGGAGTCCATGCCGATCGACGCCACACCAACCAACGGGAGGGGGCGTCGTGGTCAAAGCACGCACAGGCATGCCTGTCAGCCGGATGGCCAACGCACGATCTACCAGTAGCTTTCCGCCACGCATCCCGCCTCTCTCGGGAAGGGGCGTGCGATCATGGTCATGCAACCGCTCGCAGCCCACGACGCGCTAATCGCGTTGCGCCACGTGTACCACCTCCTCGGGACAATGCAGACGGCAGCAGCAGCCCCCTGGCTTTTCAAAGGTCGGCACGATTCGCGCCGCCAGTACGACGCCAACACTGGATTGCGGAGCTATCAGGACGTGCCGACTCCGCGCCAGGTGAAGATCACCCACACTTAACTCCCAAAGACACGGTAGCTCAGCACAACCTCGCCCGACGGCGTCCCGATGTCACTCCTGAAGCATGGCATACCTTCGGCTCAGCAACACGACTCCGCCTCTACTCGGCGATGCTGTGAGGGATGGCTCCAAACTCGGGCGCTACCTCGATGGCCAGCCCAATGCCGCATCCTCGCCATGAAGTAGAGTTCAACCGATCGGGGTCCAACAGCCTACTTCCCCTGTGAGTGCGTCGCGGCCGGTGGTCGCCATATATTGTGCTCAAAAATAGGCGCCCTTCAGTTCATCAACATGGCGATACTCTTCTGCATGTTCATGAACTGAAGAAGGCCTATTTTTGAGATCAAGTCTTCTCAACCACGCCCGTACAGCACTCCTAGTATATATATAGCCGTCTCCCACATGGTGAAGCCCAACTGCCGCCAGTGGACCCGACATGGTCGCCCATGAAGAAGCGCAACCGGCAGAAGTCAAACCGACGCGGTCACTCACGCGTGGGCGACATCCCAACTTGCCGCACTTGCGTGCTTCGCCTGCATCGACGAGGTCTCCGCCTCTGCAGGGCAACTGCGACCCCGCCTATGGCCCTCCAGCCCTGTGTTCGCAGAGCCACGCCGAGCCGCACGCGCCAAATCGTCTCCGCCCAATATCACAAGGTCACAGGCCACAGGGACGGTTGGGCCAAAGGGCTTGGCAACATGGCTTCGGCCTGTGAAGCCCTTCACCATGAGAGGCTCCTGTTGTTGGGGTGGCCCCCACCTAAACCCAGCTAGCCTGTTAGGAAGTTATAAACCCAAGGTAGACATGTACAATGACTTAATTACTCTTGGGAAGGATACTCGATGTAAGGGCACGATTGTAAAGACGCTCCCTACGGGGATATATATATTCGTGATGCAAGCCCTAGGAAAGACCCAGAAGAGAGCATTGCTCACCTAACTCTCCACTACCATACACCCTCTCTCTCTGTTTGGTCTGTAACCACAACAAGTATGATGAAACCTTCTTGCCCGTCGCTATACATATGTCTGCTCGGATGATTCTAGCTATTACTGCATATTTCAATTATGAGATATGGCAGATGGATGTCAGAACGACCTTCCTAAATAGAAACCTAAATGAGGATGTGTACACGACATAACCTGAGGGTTTTGTCGATCCTCAAAATACTGAAAAGATATGCAAACTTCAAAGATCTATCTATAGACTGAAGTAAGCTTCTCGGAGTTGGAACATATTATTAATTGAATGAAGAAGAATGAAGAAGAGCCTTGTGTTTACAAAAGGCTAGTGGGCGTGCACTTATTTTTTTGGTCCTATATGTCGATGACATATTATTAATTGAAAAATGATATTTCTATGCTTTAATATATCAATCTTCATGCAGGATTCTAAGAAGGGTTTCTTACATATATCACATTTTATTAGTCTTAGCAAGACCTAGTGTCTTTCGACACTAGATAAGCGAGCTAGATGAGTAAGATTCCATATGCTTCCGCCATTTGATCTATCATGTATGCCATACTTTGTACATGCCCATATATGTCATATGCTCTAAGTGTTATAAGCAGATATTAGTCAGATCTAGGTGAAGGTCAAAGGATAACTATAAAGAATATTCTAAAATACTTGAGAAGGACTAGAGATGTGTTTCTTGTTTATGGAGGTGAAAAAGAGCTAGTCGTAAATGGTAACACTGATGCTTATTTCCAAACTGATAAAGATGAGTTTCGATTGCAGTCTGGTTTTATGTTTTGTATTAATGGAGGTGTAGTGAGCTGAAAAAAGTTTCAAGCAAGAGACGATTGCCATTCTACAATGGAGACTGAGTATATTGTGGCTTTTGAAGTTGCAAAGAAGGTTATTTGGATAAGAAAATCATCTCTAAGCTGGGTGTGGTCTCCAGTGCTTCTAGTACAATCAATCTCTATTGTGATAATAGTGGAGCTATTGCGCAAGCCAAGAAGCCTAGATCACATCAAAAATCCAAACACATACTTCGCATTTTCACCTCATTCGCAAGATTGTAGATAGAGGTGATGTTAAGATATGCAAATTACACATGGATTTATATATTACTGATCCATTGACACAGCCTCTTCCATAGCCAAAGCATCAGGTGCACACAAGAACTATGAGTATTAGATACTTGCATGATTGATTCTAGTGTAAGTACTCTAGTACAAGTGGGAGATTGTTAGTGATATACCCTAGAGACAATCATGAAGATGATTGTATCACTTCTATGTTTATAATCTTTTGAATAATATGTTACTTTATCCTTTGAATAAATATCTTTCATATTGATCAACAAGTATGAGACTTGTTCGTGGAACACTTTATTTATATTTTGATGTTATTCTAAATTATTCCTGATCTTATATTATTATGTGGGATAATTATGATTTACAGATCAGCACATGTATTAATTGATGATCACCTTTCACGGATCATGGATATAGAATATCAAATCAATAATGTGAACATATATTAGAGAACATGATGTTAGATTGATCCGCCATGAGACACTACGAAAATTATTATATTCTTAAGTGTTATTAGTTGGTTTCATACATAGTGTATGTACGATCCTTAGACTTGAGATCGTCATTATTTCTTACATATGTAATAGTTTACTTAGGGGTTATCGAATACTACTCCATGACAGGGTGATCATAAAGGCAGCTTTCAAGTTTACTATAAAACATGCGGAGGAATATGAGCGATCAAGATGAAATTTGTCCCTTCTATATAGCAGAAGAGATATCTCTGGGCCCCTCGATGTGGTTAAATTAAGGAAGTGCATGGCTATGCCGAATATGATTGAGAAGTCAATCACAGCTGAGTAATCCACTACAGCTTCGAGTGAAGGATCGAGCTATCACAGAATAACATGCTTCTCGTCTTGAGTTCGATCTAGTATCATGAGGCAAAAGGATCGGTACAAAAGCACTATATATGTTCATCCGATATGATCTTTATGTATGTTTGGGAGTCATTATGTACAAAAGCACTATCGACTTGTTCATGGAACTCATTATTCATGTTTTGATATTATTATAAATTATCCCTGATCTTATGTTATTACGTAGGACAATTATGATTTATAAATCAGAACATTTATTGATTGATGATCTTGTTTTACGGATTATAGATATGGAGATATCAAATCAATAATATGGACACATGTTAGAGAATATGGTGTTGTATTACCCTACCATGAGTTACTACAGGAACAGTTCCCCTAGGTGCTAGGCGGTGCCCTCTTGCCTTACCCACCTAGGCGACCACCTAGCCTACCTAGGTGCTAGGCCGACCAGCGCCTAACTGAACACTAACTACAGGAATTATAATATTCTTAAGTGTCATTAGTTGATCTCATACATATGTATGTAAGATCCTTAGACCTAAGATCATCATAGTTTTCTATATGTGTAATAATTTATGTAGGTGTTGCCAAATATTACTTTGTAACTAGATGGTCATAAAGGTAGTTTTTGGGTTTACTATAAAATATACAGAGGAATATGAGCGATCAAGATAGAATTTACTCCTCCTATATGACAGAAGAGATATCTCTGGACTCCTCGATATGGTTGGATTAAAAAAGTACATAGCTATACTGAATGCGGTTGAGAAGTCAATCGCAAACTAAGTAATCCGCAATAGGATCGAGTGAATGATCAAACAATCATAGGATACCACGTTTCTCACCTTGTGTTCAATCTGATACCATGAGGCAAAGGGATCGATACATAAGCACTATATAGGTTCGTATGATATGATCTTTATGTACATTTAAGAGTCGTTATGTCCTGCTAGGGATCGCTACTGACTTACGGATCAAAAAGGAGTTCTCACTCCATGGTCGAATATACATGAATCTACAAATTCACACACTTAACGGGTTGGAATGATAAGAGTCCAAATGATAGATCCAAGTGGATACAATATCTACTCTTATTGGATAAAGATCCAGTTAAAAACTTTCCAAGTTGGATATGTTATCTAATCGTATCGGATAATAGTCCGATTGGAGGCTATATATACAGAGGCGTGGGGCTGAGGAAGGGATCATAAGACACACCTATCAGAACCCTAGCCGTCACCTCTCAAAACCCCTGCCGTGCGTGTTGGTTCTAGCACATGATGCATGGCGTTCCATTCCTGGACATATGTACCTCGATAAAGGCGCTATTACAACTGTCGCGTTGATCGGGGTGATCATGAGGAGGAAACGGTTGGTTAGAGGATGATTGACTACTTTCACTACATTAATACGCGCTATGTTGAACTAGTCATTTCAACTTTACTTTCACTATATTGCGCATCTAGTGGTAATGATCTATGATCTCCTATGTACTTGCATGGCTTCTTGGTTTACATGGTAGAAAATTTTAATCTACGCTAGTGTAGCCTGTCAATATCCCAAACAGTACATATAGCAAAACTGAATTAGATAAGTATATCGGTGGAAGATACATAATACTGTAATGAAAATATTGACACTCTTGGTGGAAACACAACTTACATGTATGGCTCATAATGTATTAGCAATCTCTATATCAATGGTTGCTTCTTAATCAACTGTGTTCTTGATGGCATACAGTTTAATCAAATGTATGGCTCAGCTGTGTTCTTGATGATTCTTGAATCTTGTTAACTCCATTTTATGACACAATGTGTGGTATGTGCACAAGATTAGATACATCATTCTAACCATATGAATGTTGAAAAGGATACAATTTAATTGAATCTTTTTTTAAAAAAGGAGATGCATCTCAATAAGGTAATGCGTTAGCCTAAGTCACAAGCTTATCACATATGCTCATATGACCCCTCCAGCTTTCAGATTTAATTGTGTACAATCACAGGAGCAAGCATGATATGTGAGATTAAAGTTCAGTTTGTTGGTCTTAATTCCCTGCACACAAAGAAACTAGTGAGTCCAAGAGCCCTAGAATGGTCTAGCACTTGTGAACCCTTGAGATAAATGGTAGTGATTCCTTCTTACAAGAGGAGGTGGTATAATAGCTAGCACTTGCTATTAGGGATAGGAAACAGGAAAGGATAATCCATTTTATCTTAAATTCATATTCGAGAAAACATGAATATGGTAAGTAAAATCCGTATTCGAGAATGTTCGTATTCGTATTCGAGAATGTTCGTATCTGTATTCAAGAATGTTCATATTCATATTCGATAATGTTTGTATTCATATTCGAGACTATTCGATTTGTATTCGATCCATTTCCTTGAGAAAGTTCGTATTCGTATTTGAGACTATTCAATTCATATTTGATCCATTTCCATCCCTAGCGACCTCCCTAGGGATGATTATATGAAGCAATTTTCTGATGAACCAAGATTCATAACAAGAAGTGAAAATTACTTTGTATAATTTTTAACTCTATTCACTACACTACTAACTCGTGTAAACGTGTAGTAATGTTACATAAAATTGTTCTACTGAGATTTGTTATAAAAGTTTTAGGATATTCACATTCGACTGAGTTAAGTATATATTCGATTCGAATCCATATTTGTTACGACATTCGATTCGTATTTGAGAATGTTTGAATTCATTTTAAAAATATAGTTTCGTATTCATATTTGGGACTATCTGATTCGTTTCCATCCGTACTTGTCGTAATACTATTTGGGCAAAGGTTTTGTCCTAAGTTTGGTGGATAGAGCAAAAGGAAGAGACTAGGAGGAGTTGAGGCAACAAGGGGAAGCTTATCATAATAGCAAAGAAGACACAAGAGGAGAGGAGACGGTGGGGCACTACTTACTAAGGTGCTTGAGGCTATTGTGGTCAAATCATCTCCATGTTAATGTCAATTGTACTTGATTTAGCTCTCTGATTTGTGTAGTTGGTTGCAGGATTGGTTTGGTGAAGTATCAGATTGAGGGGGGAGTTTTTGATGGCTCGTGTTACATCATATTCAAACTATAATTTTGGTAGAAGATTAGCTTGGGTAGTGAAATGATGCCTAATTTGGCTAAAATTTTGTCAGCTTGTGGGTGACTCATGGATCTATGGTTTGCTCGGTATGAACTAAAATCTGGGATGGGAGAGAAGTGTTGTGACTCTGTTTTAGCTGAAGGCCACCTCTTGTTAGATTTTGCTTTAGCATTGTTGCTGGTGCTGTTGTATCAAGGTTGTGTTATCTTGTGTTGCTACTACTGTTGTGGGTTCTCCAAATGTTCTAGAGAAAACTCCTTATACCCATTATCGTTCATACCAGAAGATTTGGTCTGCATTGTTTGCCCCGTAGTTTTTTTAATTCTCTCAGTTAAAGGATGTTTTCATGTAAATTCCTATGTCACTGTGTTGCCAAATTGGCCCCTTGATGCACAGATTTGCACTTTTGGTCCCTTTGTCGACCACAGCAAAAGCGGCAATTGCCAAGTGTCTCTTGTTGTGGTGTAGTACCATAGTATGTTGGTGGCACCGTGGTAGCAAGCATCAGCTGACAGCACAACCTGCTGTGACTGGGTCGCGTAGTAGGAGGACCTATTGTGGTCAAGTAGCACAGTAGATGACATGCCATAGTCGGGTAGTGTAGTAGGAGGTCCTATTGTAGTCGAGTAGCGTGATAGGTACCTGCTACGATGGACCTACCTGAGCTGCTGCACTGCCACTCGCTGTTGCGTTACCATGCCCCCCACGGCACCAAACCGTAGCATGTGAAAGACCGAATATAGTAATAGAGGGGGTGAACGGTGCCAACAATAATTTTTCCCCAAGTATTCAAGATTCTATACTTAGACACCTACAGAGGTGTAGAATATAGAATCTCCAGCTAAACATCAATCCAATTCGCTCAAATCAAGAAAACTTGGAACCAAATCCTTTCCGGCGGTCTGACCGCCCCGGGTAGTCTGACCGAACTTATAACGGCGGTCTAACTGCTGCTACAGTAAAATCAGATAATGAATAGTATTTTCAGTCCGATTTCAAACTCGAAAACTAAGATAACTTTTGATCCGTAGATCCAAATGATATAAAATTTTGCATAGGCCTTCTCTAGGTTATTGTGAACCTATTCCAATAAACAATCTTGAAAAACATTGCCAAAGATAGGACATTTTTCAGTTTATTGGAAGGTTGCACAAAAACCGAGCCAAAACCCCAAATGGTGAAAACAAGTTGCTCGTGGGTAGAAGATGGCCGAGATGACTTTAAATGTATTCCCACATGTCACAGCAAACTAGAACACCGAGAATCACTACCTAAAAACCCTTAAAATAAGAAGTCACTTGGTGAGACCAAAATTAAGTAAAATCGGGTTTTCTCGTGAATCTTTCTATCACAGTGTCTAGATGGATGGAGATGAATTTTTGAGGATTATCTCCACCTCTTACATGTTCTTGGCATATCAAGATCACAAGAAGGAAAAGAAACGATCAAAACTAACCAAATCAAGAGCAAATAAATCAAAACGCAAGATAGACAAAGAGATTATCAAATATTGATGTATTACCGCTTGAAGAGGTAGGTTTTACAGCCACTCCACCTTGGAGGACAGAGAGTATACCATATACTCAAAACTCTAACTCTAAAATATGAAAGCACAAGAGAGGTGGGTTGGATGGATAATCACATATCTCCATCCCAACCCCCTTTTATAGATGGGCTAGTCAGCCCCATCCATCACCTAGTGGATATTATCCACTTAGTACAATGGGGGAAACCCGTTAACCCCACTCACACTGGTTTTAACTCACATATTTCACTTATGCACGCTTTTTAAAGCGCATAAGCCCGAATCCTTTAGGTCCTTTGCCTTGAACTGTCTCGATCCAATCATCTCCACCTTGATCTAAACCACTCTCCAACACGTCGCCCACGCGTCGCAGTTTTTATCCAACGTGGTTTCTGGTATTTTGACCAAACTACCAAAATACCCTTCGTTGACCCGATCATCACCATCTATTGCAAGCAATCACCATGCTCGCCACGTGTAGGTACACCACTAGCTTGCAATGCGTCGCCAAGTCTCTCCTGTCCTGGTTCCATCAAACCACGGCTTACTTGGACCGTCCAAGACTCATGGTGCAATTCCTCTGTTCGAACTCACTTTCAACATTTCTCGCCTTTCACGTGCCATGCTTGAGTTCATCATCTCACCCGGCATCCTCGATCGTTCTGGGCCTCAACTCCTCCATGAGCCTAGCCTCGATCCTCACTGTTGACCACGGTTGATTTCAAGCGACCTTGCACATCCAAAGACAAAGAAATGGTTTTCAGGCACAAGTTCTTCACTACCTGACCCACGTTAGCTGAGACATGCATCATGCAACCTTAACATAATGAACCAGGTCACCCCAATTCAATCTATGACTCAAATCCGAAAATCCTCAATTTCTACCAAAAAACTATCCTTCCAAAAAACGATCTTTGCAAAATCAAATAACCACTCCATAAATATTACAATGATTCATCACAACATTAAATAGGACCTTCTCACATGGTCCTTCAATCTCCCCTTTGATGAATACATTGACAATACTCAAAAATATAAATAGAAGGTGGTTTTAGAAAAAAAAAATTTGCAAAGAGAGCTCCAAATGGTAAGAAGAAAAATGTGAAGAGTTGAAAATGACCATATGAGATGGAAATGGAGTGAAACTAGTGAAAATATTAGATTTTTCACAAAAGCATCAAAAACACCAAATGACTCGAAAATCTCACTCTAGGTCCATATGAAAGAACAATTGTTCTACTTGACCTTGATCATAGTAAGAAGAGATCATGAGCTCCAACTTGGCAAAATCTACATACATAAAAATACCAAATCGTGCTAAAGATATGCATTTTTACCGATCTTTCTCCCCCTTTGACAATAAAGTCATCAAGATGCATGCAAGAAGATAGAGCATGAATGGAATGAAGTAGCTGTATTTTATTTCTATTTCACTTTTAGGAGCCATGAAAATTATCCAAAATGACTCTATAAATATTATACCAAGCCATATTATGTGAAAGAGCTATTTTGATCATGTCAAACCATATATAGCAAAGTTAAAGCCAGATGAGCAATAATTTGAAATTAAATGGATTTTAACATATCAAGTTGCTCAAGATCGCAGTTTAGCTAAAGGTATCCAAAAATGAATCAAGTCGTATTAATATTCTAAATGGAACCAAGAAGCTACAATTAAATCAATTTAGAGTGCTACAAGCTACAAGTTCAAGTTCAAGAAGCTACATTTAGCACATTTGGCATTTTCTGAAATTCATTTTGGTTTGAGCTGAACTTAAACCATTTTCCACATGATTTTATTTTCTTAGCTGTGTGCTAGATCTTAAGTCTTATGCGACCACCCCAAACAAGAAGCTTAAGAAAGTGATTTTGGTCATCCAGAACTCTCCCTAAGTTTATGTCTAGTAATGGTAAGCAGTCTCATGAAAAAGAATTGATGAGATTAGTTTTTTCGCATAAAAGAGATCATTTTGCATTTTTTTTAACTTAATTCAAGAACAAAGAGCTAATGTTCACTCATGCTTCAATAAAGAACTAGCGTAGCTTAATCTAAATCTCAATTTAGATTCAAGACTCAAGTTAGCTTATTTGACATGGCATGAATCATTAGAGGATCACTAGGGCAAAACTAGTAACAAGATTCAACAAGACGAGATTTAATTCAAGTTGTTCATATTTAATAGAGCTAATATGGTAAAAAGCTAAGCTATACATAGAATGGCATGACAAATCTAGCAAGCTATCATAAGACATGGTAAGATATAAAGCAAGATATCATGTCACACAAGAATAATAATCAAAGCTTTATGTATTTATATTACAACGCACATTGCTGAATTTAAAATGCAATATGATGCAATAAAGATCCCAGCTCCCCCTCAGCAAGTGATTCAATTTTAGTAGCATTTTGATTTAAGTTGAGTTATGTCAACATTAAGCTTAAGAGAATTACATATTAACTCCCTAAACCAAAGACAAAAGCAAGAGAAGGGAAGCTTGGAAAACTGAAGAAATGGTAGTACTCAAAGCATAGACAAGATAAAGAGATCACTATGGTTCAGACTCGCTCTATCTACCCTATATGACTCTAGGACTATTAGCTGGTCATCTATACATAAGGGAGTAAACACGTTCCCTATCTACCTAGGGGGCCCAACGCTGCTAAACCTAAAAGAAGTAAGTGAACTCAATCTAGTGAGAAGAGAAGCGACTAATAAGCAGCATCCTAGGATCACAAGATGAAAGGAAGAAGTCTAACCAGCTGAGAATGAAAATCACTCTGGTCTATGCTAAAAAGACTAAGCCTAAATACACCCATAAACAAAACGTAATAGAAAGAAAATGCACATATAATACAGAAAGTACATGATGCTCCCCTCAGATTAAGCCATAAGGACATACTACTCTAAGCTCTCCCGCAAGTTCATGAACCTTAAGCTTTCTAAAGACTTGGTGAAAATATCATCCAATTGGTGGTCACTTTCCACAAACTGAAGCACTATGTCACCCTTCTCCACATGGTCTCTAAGAAAATGATATCTGATGATTATGTGCTTAGTCCTAGAATGTTGCACTGGGTTCTTAGCAATGTTAATAGCACAAGTATTATCACAAAAAAGAGGGACACTATCTATGGTTAACCTAAAGTCCCACAAAGTTGAAACCATCCAAAGCACCTAATTACAGCAACTAGCGGCTGCAACGTACTCGGCCTCTGCGGTGAACTGTGCAACACTGGACTGCTTCCTAGAAGACCAAGAAACCAGAGAAGTGCTAATAAATTAGCAAGTACCAGAAGTGCTCTTCCTATCTATCCTACAACCAGCAAAGTCTACGTCGGGGAAGGCTTTAAGGGAAAGACAGGAAGTAGAAGAGTAGCAGATACCATAGTCTAGAGTAGCTCGAAGGTACCTGAAGATGCCTTCATTGCCTGATGATGAGAAGCGCGGGAAGAAGCCTGAAATCGAGCACACAGACACACGACAAAGTGTATATCTGACCTCGAAGCAGTAAGGTACAAGAGGGAGCCAATCATGATACAATACTCTTTCTGATCTACAGGCTCATAATTGTCATCAGGATCAAGTGTGGTCGAGGTCGCCATCGGAGGCTTTCCATTACTCATGTCGAAGCGTTTCAAAAAGTCTTGAGTGTACTTGTCTTGATGCAAGAAGGTACCTTTCTGAGTCTGCTTGATCTGAAAGCCGAGGAAGAAGCTCAATTCGCCCATCATGCTCATCTCAAACTCTGTGCTCATGACATCAGAAAACTGATAAACAAGAGCATGAGAGGAGCCATCAAAGATAATGTCATCCACATATATCTGAACAAGTAGAAGGTCATTGCCAAGCCTACGAATGAATAAGATCTTATCTATCTTACCCATCTCAAACCTATGACTCAAGAGATAGGACTTAAGCCTCTCATACCAGGTTCTAGGGGCTTGCTTAAGTCCATACAAGGCTGTAGAAAGCTTAAAGATATGGTTTATGTATTTGGGGTTCTCAAAACCTGAAGGTTGTCTAACATAAACCTCTTTCTCAATAAACCCATTGAAAAAGGTACTCTTGACATCCACCTGGTACAGCTTGAAACCCTTAGATGCTGTGAAGGCAAGCAGAATCCTAATGGCTTTTAGCCTAGCTACAGGGGCAAATGTCTCCTCAAAATCTAAACCCTAAACCTAAGAGAAACCCTGAGCTACTAGCCTAGTCTTGTTTCGAATAACTACCCCATCCTCACTCTGCTTGTTCTTAAAGACCCACTTGGTTCCTATGACATTGTGACCACTAGGGGCTCAACAAGTGACTAGACCTTGTTCCTCTCAAAATTCTCTAATTCCTAATGCATGGCATTGACCCAAGACTCATCAGATAGTGCATGACAAATATCCTTGGGTTCAAAAGTGGTGACAAATGCAGAGTGTAGGTAGAAAAAAGATAAACTAGATTTTAAGCACGTGACACGCTCATGAAGATATCCTATCATCTACTCAAAGGGATGACGGCGTTGAATGTATCGGGGAGGTCCTGAATGAGAAGAAGAAGTAGCATCTACCTCGTGAGCTGAGGAGCTAGGAACAGAGCCACAAGCTCTAGAAGAATCAGAAGGTAATGGCTGATATCCTTGAGGCGTAGTGGTAGAAGCAAGCACCTCAAGGGAAGGTAGAACTGGATCAGGTAAGGAACCTTCATCTCCATCCTCCTCATCATCTACAAAGATAATCTCGGACTGCACAACTAGACCTGGAATGTCGGGCCTAGTATCAGGGCTGGCCTCATCGAAAGTAACCTCATAGGTCTCTACTATCCTACTTGTATCGCAGTTCCAGACCCTATAACCTCATGAAGAAGTCGAGTAACCCAGAAAGATACCATCAGATGAACATGACTTAAACTTATCTAGGTTCCTAGACTTTAGAAAAAAACATTTGCAACCAAAAACACAGAAATAAGAGACACTAGGCCTTCGCCCATACCTTAACTCATAAAAAGTGCGATGTAAGTGTGCCATCTGAAAAACTCTGTTCAAAACATGGCACGCGATGTCTATTGCCTCAGTTCAAAACTTTTTAGGTGTAGCATACTCATCGAGCATCGTCCTAGCCATCTCGACCAAGGTATGGTTCTTTCTCTCCACAACACCATTTTGCTGAGGGACGTGCGGAGACAAAAATTGATGCTATACACCTGTCTCATCACAGAAACTTTCAAAGTAGGAATTCTTAAACTCCATGCCATTGTCACTGCGAATCGCTTGTAAGGCACCAGGGAGCCTAACCGACAGCCTACTAAACAACCCATGAAAATGACTGAAGGTCTTATCCTTTAAGGCTAAGAAAAACACCCAAGAGAACTTTGAGAAGTCATCAACCACAATAATACCTTACCACTTTCCACCGGCCGACTGCACTCTTGCTGGACCAACAATGTCCATATGAAGAAGCTGCCCTGGTGCATCGGTCATAGTCATAGTGACCGGAGAATAAGAAGCGGCAACCATCTTGCCATGCCAGTAAAGAGCACAAACTAAGTCTTGGACCATCTTGAGCTTAGGCAGACCATGAATGAGACCGTGGGCACTAACTCGGGTCAAGTGATCAAAACCAATATGACCAAGTCTCCTATGCCAAAAAGAGATATCACAATACTCTGAAGCAACTAAGCACCTAAGAGAATCACCAGAGGACTCAACAAAATCAGCACGAAAGATCCTCCCAAACCTAGAAATCCCACAAACTAGACTCTCCGAAGAATCAAAAATCTTGTAAGTATTTTTTTAAAGCTTACCTCAAAGTCATTATCGGCAAGCTTAGAGACAGAAAGCAAATTATATCGCAGCTTACTAAAGAAAAATTCTTAAGAATAAAAGAATCATTAACGCGCACGATACCTTGAGCGATGACTCAACCTAACGAAGCGTCTCCAAAAGTGATCGTCTGTCGGACCCTGAAGCAATGACTCATGTATCCTCTGTGTAAATCACACTAGTTCTAGGATCAAACTAGTGCACACAGCGGATAACAAATATTCATATCATGCACAATAATATTTATTCATTAACTAAATATGGGCCTGATGGCCAAAGATTATATTAATGGTTCATAAACCAAAATTAAATATAAGCAGCGGAAAAAGAACCATAAAACAGCAGCCCATCCTGTATGCCCACAGGCAAATGATTGTAAGACGTGGCCTACTTGTCATTATTCTCAAAAAAGTTGATTAAGTCCTTCTCTGAAAATAATGAATGAAACAACATGAGTACATAAAGTACTCCACAATTTACACCAGTAGGTTTAACAGAGTTAATACATGCATAATGGTTAACAATTGAAGGCATAGTAAGGTTAGTTGAGAGTAAAGAAGAATTTAAGTAAATACTGTAAATAGATTCAAAAGCTGAATTTTATACAATAGATGGAAATAGCGATTGAACAAAATAATATCATTAGTGCATGCTCCGATCAAACACTAACCTATTCATAGGTATCCCACCTGGTCCATCTTTTCCAAAAGATCTCATACAGATTCCATCCATCCATATGCTTTTCAATATCCTATGGATTCCATCCATCCATAGGCCTTTTCAGAAATCATTTTAAAAATCAAAGTCTAATCCATGAAAAACTTTACTTGGCTTGCCCATGACCGTGGACACGGCTATCCAGAATAGATCATACACTCTGTAGAGCTTGTACAGCTTTACCCACAACACATGATCATCCTATATTGCCACCGAATAAACACATTTCCTTTGGTGTGCTGCGAGAAGATCATGACAAGGTCTTTACAATGTTAAGCCTTCAACCTGGTCACGTCGCCAATAAGGTTTCATCATAATTTGAATCCACAAGTTGGAGCCCCCTCTTGTGCCGTGTGAGACTTCTCATGGCATACGTCACGCTCACATTCAACCTATACCGAGACCAAAGTTTGGACCTCACAAATTAGTCAGCTAGGACTATCCCATACTAGTCTTGTAGTAGTACAATATGGCTTTGCAACAATAGCTCACAGACCAGTCCTTAACTTGACTTAGACTCAAACCACATGCCCCTTGTGCCTGACAATCAACATTGTGTCACCGAACAACAATGCATGCCAGCACCCACCACCTAACCATTAGCCTAGGTCAAAACCAAGTTTTATATTTTATTTTAAAAACATTCCATATACTTTCTTGACTCACCGAAGTCAAGAATACATTTCAGAAAATCACTGTTCTGAGGTGAAACAAATATTCTCACTTAAATCATTCTAAGCATGGCTAAGTAATTCTATAAAATTTTTAGTCAATACTATTGTACTAACTAGGTTTTCATCTAAGGTGATAAGGCATGAGGAAGTTCAATATCAAATTTGGCCACACACAAAGGATCTGGGTATAACTAGAATTTAAATCGAATTTAAACTAGATTTGAATAAAAGTATGCATGCATAATAATTTAAAAAATAAAATAAATAATTTAAATTACTGGGAGCAACATGATCAAAGGTGTAACTTGCCTTGCTTCAAAGTTTGCTGAGATTCATCAAAGTTATACTCTCCGGAATAGTTATAGTCTACACGCGGAAAACCAGAACAAACTAAATTCAAATAAAATCCAAATAAATTATAAAATATATCCTGGGAGATAGAATATGACTTTAGATGAATTTAGGAATTTCAATGAGTCCAAATGGAGTTAGGGCGTAGGAGAACGACTTCTGGTAGTTTGAATTCCAAAGAAATGAAAAAAGGAATTCTTGGAATTCTTCTCTTTGTGAAGGAAAAGTGGTCGGAAGCTACAATATTTGTGTATGATCGAAATCATCATCGAAAGTGTAGTCGACGCTGTGGTCGAATCAACGATTGAAGTTGAGAATGTCAAAGTCGAAGATGAAGGCTCCAAGTACGGGTGAAGTCGAAGTCGAAAATTCGATCAAAGATCCAGTCAAAACTGTACAACGATCGAAGAACACTATAGCAGTCGAGAAAAAAGGATAGTCGGAGTTGAGTGGTCAGGATGGAAATGAACGACAGTGATCGAAAGTGACTATGGTGGAAAGCGAAGGTGGTCAGGAATAGAGGTGGTCGGAGGCTTAGAGCGAAGAGTGATAGCGGTCGAAATGGTAAGTGGTCGGAAGCGACTACGGTGAGAGGCTTACGGCGGTCAGATGTTTAGAGTGGTCAGTGGTTTGCAACATCAAAGTTAATGGTCGGAGGTAGATGGAGACGGCAGTGGTTGGGAGCGGTCAGGTGCTGATGTGATATGCCACGTGGCACTGTCGAGGCTGCCACATGGGTTGTGTGCGGACATGGTTTGCCAAGTGAGTAAGAGAAGGGAAGGGCTTGGTAGAAACCGTTAGATGATAATCAGACAATGATGAGGCATGGAGAAGCTTGGACCAATTTGAATGGTCAAAGGAATGTTCGGACCATCCGAACGGCAAAAGAGAGGAGGTGGCGCTGAGGTGGCTCGACGCGCGAGGACCAACGGTCCACCGGAGTTCTGGTGAGCAGCGGCGGCTAGCGAGGGCACAAAAAGAGAGAGGGGACTACGAGGAGTGCACTTGTGCTCTTGTGCATTAGGAGCAAGTGGCTGGAAGCTGGTCGATGGCGAGGTGAAGTGGTGGCGCAACTTGTGCATTAGATGATAATCAAACAGTGATGAGGCATGGAGAAGCTTGGACCAATTTGAATGGTCAAAGGAATGTTCGGACCATCCGAACGACAAAACAGAGGAGGTGGCGCTGAGGTGGCTCGACGCGCGAGGACCAACGGTCCACCGGAGTTCTGGTGAGCAGCGGCGGCTAGCGAGGGCACAAAAAGAGAGAGGGGACTACGAGGAGTGCACTTGTGCTGTTGTGCATTAGGAGCAAGTGGCTGGAAGGTGGTCGATGGCGAGGTGAAGTGGTGGCGCAACTCGGGCGGTGATGGCGACAGTGTTCCGACGGTGAGAAGGCTCAGCTAAAGGTGGTGAAAAAAATATAAAAATTATAAAATATATATTGAAAGATAGATTATGAATTTAGAAACTGGAATCACTTGATTCGGAGTTTGGACGGAGGAAAACGAGCGATTGAAAAATTGGCGTATCAGAAAATTCTAGAAAAAGAAAAATCAAGAATATTCCGAATATTCCTATGCAAAACTAACAGAAAGTAGTTTTTGGCCATGGCGCCAGTGAGAAAAGACACGGAAGGTGAAGCCAACTAGCAAAATGGGTTTCTAAGGACCCGAGGCACATGTAGGAAGTGATGGCATGTCAAACGGAGCACAGTGACGACGTGGACGGCGACAACGACATAGGGTTAGAAAGAAGAATATTTTTTGGGCATGGAACACGGAGAGGTAGGGTGAGCATGGCCTAGAACGCGGTGAGGTGAAGCTAAAAAAATTATCGGCTAAGCCGAAAACTCATCGGAGACGACGCAATCGTCGTTTGAACGACGTAAGTAGAGAAAAACTAAAAACTCAATATCTTGGTGCTCGGTGAAGTGAATCCCCAGATGGTTTGGCACGTTTGGACGTAAACGGATTGTTGACAGCATCCCCGGACAGATGGGGACGCGAAGTATCATTTGCGGCCATGGCTAGGTGTCAGAGGTGAAAATTTATAGAAGGTTTTCAGAGAAACAGGGGGAAGCACAGCGTAGAACACGTCGAAACGAACTCAACAATGCAGACGGCTGTTAGGTGGCTGGAAGGTGGTCGGCGGAGAAATGGAGAAGCCTTTAGATAGCCGACAGGCTGACACTGACATCGATATTTCGGATAAACAGAGAGGAGATAGCATGCAAAAGTTACGACAAAATGAAGAGGAGAATACAGGGAACATTATGCTCACCTTGGTTGTGGTCGAACATGCACGGTCGGCCGGTGGCGACGTGAGAAACGATGACCCGATTTGGCCTACGGTGATGACAATGCTCCGTCGAAGTTCCGACGAAGGAGAGGGGAGCTCCACGTAGACCGCGTCAAGATGAAGCCAATGGTGTTGTCAAAAGTGGCGGGGCTCCTCTGTAGGCGATGCAAATAAGCCAAAGAACGACGCTTGGAAGACGAAAGAAAAACTTCAATTGCGGCCAAGAGGATGGAAGTTAGGACTTAGGATTTTCAGGGGTGAGTAAGGATGAGGAGGGGCTCCTGGTGCTCCCTTTTATAGGAGTTAAGGAGGTTTGAGGAGAGAGATCAACCAACCATGTCAATTCATGGAATAGTTTAAATCTCGTGAAAATGCTCATGAATGAGAAGGGAAACGGCCGGGATTGGAAGAGCCAAGATTTGACGAGAACAGCCAGAGTCGACAAGCCAAACCTCTCCCTTCCCAGCCTGGCGAACCTAAGTTAGTGAGAAGAAAACATCAGTGGCTCAGTACTAGGGTAAATAAGAGCAGATCTAGAAACCTAGTACTGAGTCATACGATGGGCAAAAGATCTAGTCCTAGAAGCAAAAGACTGACTCCTAGCAATACTACGTGCCTCGCATCTTACAAACTCAGAAGGTTTAGGAACATACCTCAAACCTCTGCTAGGCCCGACCGCTATAGAAGAGCCTATCTGACCAACGACAGCATGCTGATCACGCCGCGGATAGCCACCTCGATGGGGTAAACAAGGTCTATCATCAGGACGACAGAAACCCTGACCCGAGACAACTCGAGGACCAAAACCAGAAGGAACATGAAAACCAAGTTCTTGACGCTGCCTAAAACCAAGAACGTCAGGTGAGCTACCTACAACCCTAGATCTCGTGTAGATTTTAGGAGCGCTCCGAATCTGGGGCTGACCCTGAATACCCCTAAGAGTGCGAACACGGTCTCTATGTGTAATCTTGGCGTGCCTGAAGCAAAACTCGACCACATGTCTATCCTTCTGACAGAAAGTACAATGATACTTCGCCTTCGAATCAGCAGGTGAAATATCCTTACTGTCAGAATTCCCTTGGACAAAACCCGTAGATTTAAACACTATTTTCTTAGGCTCAGGCGCAACCCGTAGATTTAAACACCTACTGCTATAGCTCTAACAACAGCAGGTGGATGCTTCCTCACATCCTTTAAGAAATCATACTCTAAAACATGAAAGCACAAGAGATGTGGGTTGGATGGATAACACATGTCGCCATCCCAACTTCTTTTATAGATAAGCTAACCAGCCCTATCCATCTCTTAGTGGATACTATCCACTTAACACAATGGGAGAAATCCGTTAACCACACTCACACGGGTTTTAACTCACACATTTCACTTGTGCACGCTTTTCAAAGCGTATAAGTCTGAATCTATTAAGTCCTTTGTTTTGACTCGTCTCGATCCAATCAGCTCCACCTTGATCTAAACCGCTCTTCAACACATCACCCACTGCAGCGGTTTTGATCCAAGGTGGTTTCTGGTATTTTGATCAAACTACCAAAATACCCCTCGTTGACCCGATCATCACCATCCATTACAAACAATCTCCATGCTCGCTACGCGTAGGTGCACTACTAGCTCGTCACATGTCGCCAAGTCTCTTCCGTCCCGGTTCCACCGACCATGGTTCACTTGGACCATCCAAGCCTCATGGTGCAATCTCGTCGTTCAAACTCGCCTTCAACATTTCTCGTCTTTCTCATGCCATACTTGAGCTCACTATCTCACCCAGCATCCTTGATCATTCTAGGCCTCAACTCCTCCATGAATCTAGCCCCGATACTCGTTGTTGACCATGGTTGACTCTAAACGACCATACACATTTAAAGATAAAGAAATCATTTTTGGGCACAAGTTCTTCATAACCTGACCCACGTTAGCTAAGATATGCATCATACAATCTTAACGTAATGAACTAGATCACTCCAACTCAATCTATAACTCAAATCCTAAAATCCTCAATTTCTGCCAAAAAACTATCCTTTTAAAGAGCGATATTTGCAAAATCAAATAACTACTTCACAAATATTGCAACTGTTCATCATAATATTGAACAGGACTTTCTCACATGGTCGCTTGCCATTGCTACCACGGTCAGTCGGGGAGGGGGCTAAATCCACAAAAACAGGTGGGAGGGGTCCAAATTTGGAAAAAGTAATAGCGAGGGGGCCACATAGGCTAAGGCCTCCTGTATTTCAACTTTCGTATTGTATTGTTGGACTCGAAAAGCGATTGAATCGCCAAACCATCGAGGGTGGAGCATACCAATTATACATTAATAAAGGAGCAAACGGGTAAGTCTTGTTGTCTCGGTGTGCTGCTGGTTGTGCTTGATTGTGAGCACTACTGCAGACATAGCACTCGTGTGTGCCGCGAGGCGAGAAGGCCCGACCACCACCGATGTGCCAATTTCGTGACGATCGCAGCATGCCGCCAATCAGGTCAAGATATGGGAGAGTTGAGGGCAAGATGAGTCGAGTAGTCGGCACTCAACATGGATGACTTAGGTGTAAAGCGAAAGAACATTAGATTAGGGGCTTGTTCTTTTTGGTTGCGGCTGATGGCTTTTGACTGCGGCTGATAGTTTTTGGCTGTTTGCGACAGAGATTGCGGAAAGAGAGATACTCGCTTACGATTTTTGATGGTACAGATATTAGTTTTTTAACGTATACAACAATTAACTTGTAGACCCCATCTTAAAAAAATACTCCGTTTAAAAGTTAGTTACTGTAGCAAAAGTCAAAAACGACTTTTAGAAGTCGCAAAAAAACAGGGCCTAGATCTCGTTCTTGTTGCATTTTTCTCTTCAAATGCATGTGGGTGTGGTCTCTGTTCTTCTTGATCTAGAAATCAAGTGATCAGTAATGATATTTGGATTTGTTATTTCTCAAATTCTTTAGTAACATGGATCCATCACAATTATAATTAAAATGTGTAATATTGTGAAGTGGAGTAGGTGGATTATCAAGGTCAAGTGATTCAGGTTCAAATTAGTACTTGAAATCCTACAAGGAAGAAAACGGCAAGCATTGAACAATCAAGAACATGCTTTTCAAGCGTTGTCAATGCTTGATTTGCCGTGGGCTCCTATATTTTTTTGTAGTATTGCCATGATTTAAACTCTAATTGAAGTGGTGTTTGCTTCCTTGATACAAATTGTTTATGCTAATATGCCACCCCTGACCCCTATGGCTTCCTTTCAATACATGAGCCACACCATCGCATCTAGCCCAGCGAAACCACAACTCCTACATGCCGCGCGCGCCGCCCACCTGCGGCCCACAGCCCATTTATGCTGCAAAAACAATCAAATGACGCCATCACCTCTAAAAAGTGGCTTCGAATTTGCGAAATGCTATAATTTTTAAACCAAATATCTGATCCGTTTGAACCATCGTATTTCTTATTACAAGATATTTAAAATAAGAGCCCACTTACATATATTTCACGTTGTTTTGTCGGAGATTATTGGGTCAAACCCAAGGGCAAAGATGGTCCACGTGGGCACATATCTTTCTAGGCTGTCCCTAGCGAAACTAGGGTGAGAACATGAGAAGCACATTTGTGCATGGGGCATCTCCAATGCAAGCAGCAGCTCTCAGTTGGATGATTCAAGAAAGAAGCACATCATGAAGCATCTCTACAAGAGCTCTTTCTTCCGATACATATATGTTCGCGCTGACTAAAACCTCCCTTCTATTCATAGATAGTTAAGCACAGCCCTCTCGTAGCGCCGGCCACCAAACCAAGCAGCGTTGCCATAGTTCTGGCCTCTTTTCTTATCCAACGTGGCTACAGTAACTAGCTTTCCCTCCTCAAGTGCCCTTCCACGTAGGAGCAATGAGCATGGCCTGAGAGCGTGGACAAAAGACGAGGCATCTACATACGTAGCGTTCAGTTTGACGTTAATTTATAGTTTTTTATTATAATTGAATTGACTTATTTGATATAATTAAATTTTAAAAAATTTAAAAATAGAAAAAATGTGTTAACCCATCACGAACAATGTAAAGGAATACGGAAAAAAAGAAAAAGCAAAAAAGCTCATAAATTCTAAAAAATTCAGAAAAAAACAAAATTAATTAATAGTGAGAAAAGCAAAAATCAGAAGTAGAAATTAACTTTAAATTATTTTGAGCGGTGCCACAAGCACTAGCCCATCACGCCGCTGCGGCTGTCCAGGATGGCACAGCACGAGGGATTAAATCCAATGAGGGCGCGTCCTACTCCTAAGTTCTGCCTTCTTTGGGAAAATATACAGCGGCAGGTTTCAATAGTTCTTTAGACGGGCCGCTCTTTTAAGTTTTCAAGTTGTATTTGCTTCAATTTCTTTAGACTGAATGACTGTTTTGCTATGGATTATATATATATTGTAGTATGTTGAGTCTGATATTACCACCTCCGTACTCTACTGTATCGTGTCTCTACATCCTTAGCTCCGTCATAGACAAAGCTCTGCTTTTTTATTAGAGAATTTGTAAGTTGGTAGGATTTGATTTTGTTTGAGGATTTTTAAGAAGGCACAGAGAAAAATTAGGAGAGACAGGTAAACTATCGCCGTCAGCTCTTTTTTAAGTGTAGAGATACATGGCGGGAAAAAGCAAACGACATGTATGTACATGTAGTGCCATCGGTAGAGCATTAAGATTTGTGCGCTAATCAAGAATCACATGCAATCAGCGGTGGGCGCGCATCTAGAATCACCTCTACTTTTGCGCTCTGCTCTCGGTTGGGCAGGAACGCTTTTGTTCTCTCTCTCTCTCTCCGCTGGCGAGGAAAAGCGCCGTCGGCAAGCAGGCGACGAAGAAGACGCGGTAGCATTTTGGCTAAAATGATATTATACCGACGGTTATTTTTAAAATATTTAATTAAAAAATAAAAAAGAAAACTATTATTATATTTCTATGAATAATATAAAGAAAAAAAGAGAAAAAAATCTATGTTAAAAAATTAATATGTTCTAAACGGTTTTTAACTTTTAAAGTCCGAAATTATTTGGAAGAGCCTATACATAGGAGGCATCTCAAACCCGCAGACAGGAATCCCAGTTTGGTCTTTGGTAAAGCTACTTTTGTTTGCGGTTATCCGTGCCAACAACAGTTTGTAGAATACTACTACAGATTCATGTCTTCTTTTCTTGAAAAAAAAGCATGGCAGAAGCTCTGTCAATTCACTGGAAGAGAGTAGCTAGAGAGGGTGGGTTTGCTGGGACTTTGCTTTGGTTTATATTTGTTACAGTAACTAGTTTTTAAATAGTATATTTTTTAAGGTGGGATCTACAGATATATTATAGTACAAATTGTACTGAGTTCACCTTACCGATTAAAATCATATATAACTATTTTCCTTTATATACTATCTATTATGAACAGTCTAAAATTAAAAAAATTTAGCCTAAAATCATAAGTCAGTGCCCAAAAACACAGCCAAACTATATAGCGCAGGAGGATGGAAAACGGAGTAGTTATGCCACAGCTACTAATCGACAACGTTTTTACGAATTCGCTACAAACAGTTATTAATACGCGGGCAGTCCTCTGCCAGCTCCACGCTTGTGGTAGCTGCATTTTGCTTGCTTGCGAGAGCAGATTCATCTACAAAGAGGGCCCTAAAATTAAAGAAGAACAAAGAAGAAAAAGAACACTGGGTAATTTCTGAGAGGCTGCATGTAGGACTGAAATGTTTCCCGCAGAGCAGGGCCGGCAGGTTCTGAGAATCCTGGAATCCTACACCGTATCCAATTCTCTCTCTCTCTCTCTCTCTCTCTATATATATATATATATATATATATATATATATATATATATATATATATATATATATATATATATATATATATATATATATATATATATATATATATATATATTTCACGTTGTTTCAGAACTATCAGAGCTACCCAAAAAAATAATTAGACTCGGACGGTGTTCCATCTTGTTTCCCTCGTGACTAACTAACGAAGCACATTCGGAGCGCCTTACTCCCACCAATTTCATGTTAATATCAGTTAAACCAAAGAACGCGGATCAGATCGAGATTGCAGCAGTGTTTGGAGCGAGCACATCCTTAAGCAGCAATGCATTAATGCTGCACCTACATACATACACAACAAGAAGGCAAAAGCCATGTGCTTCCTCCATGTGCCACATGGCATCTGGGCTGATTAAGTTACTGAACAAGTTGGGGCTACATATGTACCTCGCTACGTACAAAAAAGCTAGGTCAGCACTAGCAACTAACCCAATCATCACAAAAAAACAATGAGTACAACACCGGTTGTTCATTGTCTCATTTCTTGCTAAGTAGCACTCCCCATTTTCAAGGTGATTCCAGCGGTACAGCAAGGACAGTGCCCCAAAGAAAAGGAACACACACATACATACATATTATAAATAATACACCTATACATACATATATATATATATATATATATATATATTATGTGTACATATATATGTATATAAATAAGTGTCCTAGGGATTAAAATTTTCAATTGACAAGCAGAGCCCCCATGCATGCATGTGTCCTGGGCTCACTTTTAATTGCATGTCTCAACTAGGTGGTTGGATCGGATCCACCGGAAAGAATGTACCAAACATGAGCCCCTGATCTAGTTAAGGATTGCGTATCACTGTCTGCGTGTGTACCTTGGCCGTTGGGGCTGTACCATGCCTTGGAATCATTGCGATTGGGCTCTTATTTACTCCAGTTGTACCCACTTTGTGGATCTATGAGCCCCTGATCTAGTTAAGTTGTCATGTAGTCCCTACAGATTGATGGCATATATTGTTTTGTTTCTTGATGGTCGGTTCTGCGATGCTGTTAGATTCTTTCCCCATGCTCTCTGGACTGGAGTAAGTGAAGGAGAGAGCTAGAGGTGCACATTTCATGTGTTCTGATCATTGCTGATAGTAATAGTATTGTTCAGTGCATCTGTCTTCAATGTGATCTGCGCTCTGTAGATATATCTATCTGAGCTGATCCAAATGCTAGAATCTTGAAGAAGTGCGAGATCTTGCTAGGGGCTAGGGCTGAATGTGTTGCAAGTACTAGTCATGTACTTCTTCCTAGCTACAGGGGAATTGATAGCAATCGAAATAGAAGGCCTTTTGTTCTTTCTTTTTGAGGGAACCTTTAATGTATGACAGATGTTCATAGGTACAAATGAGGGCCTGTTTGATATAGCTACGGCTTATAGTTTTGGCTGAAATTTTTGAATTTTAGCTGTTTGCGACAGAGATTATGGAGAGAGGTACGTACTTGCGATTTTGGATGGTACAGTTGTTGGGTTTTTAACGTGTACTATAATTAACTTGTAGACTCCGTTTTAAAAAAAATACTCCGTTTAAAAGTTAGGTACTATAGCAAAAGCTAAAAGCCGTTTTAAGAAACTGAAAATAATAGCTCTGAGTTTAGTTTGGATTCATACTATTTTGCAGTATGGTTGTCCCCATGGGTGGCTCTTGTGTTTGTCCATATTGGTTGTAACTGATGGCTTTTGGCTGTAGTTTATAGTTTTTGAGTGAAAATTAATAGTACTGACTGAAAAAGTAGCTTTTAAAAAGAAGGTGCGAATGGTGGAAAAAGTGAGGGAGAGATATACACGTGAGATGAGTGGGGTGCGTGATGCGGCTGTGACCCCTGTCTTATCTTCGGAGCGAGAGGAGTGGAGAAACTAATATTAAAGCTAATCAAAACTAGAACTAGAGCTATAATGGACAACGTCAGATCAAGTTTTTGTTAGTTCTTTACTTGAGTTAAGAAAGTAACTACACCTCCGCAATACAATAATTCATTAAACTGGTCAACACAAACAAGTGTGTCAACATGACCGAATAACTCAGGACCATTAGTGCTAGATTTGTAATATGCACGTACGATTTGACAGATTGATTTGACATTCTTACTAACCTGCTAGATTTGCTCAAGGCAGTTTTACCTTTACAAGCTTAGCACAGGCTAGGGGGCATCAGCACTGGGATGCCATCATCTCTAAAGGATACATCACATAAACTGAATTAATGGCCAAGCATCACCTGCTCCTGTATACCTACTGTGTATCGCCAAGACAGGGAGGACAAGTCCAGCTCATGGATGGTGCCCAGTAGGGAGTATCAGATCATGGGGCACTTGCCACCACATCCCCCCAAATCATGCCATTGTCTCCAGATTCCCGGGCTTGGTTGTTAACGCATGAGTTGTCTGAACAAGCTCGCATCCCTCCAAGGCAGAGAGCATATATACAGTTCAGGATCCCCATTGTTAATCCATCATTGGGGGGGGGGGGGGTGTCCAAAGCGGCATCGCTTCTGATCTCCAAAGAGACTTTCTCTCGCGCACATCGCTGGTGATCCATCCATGTCTTTGTTTTTGCTAATTGGAGTGGACTGTCGCACGTGGTGGCGATCGGTTATCGGGTTTCTTGGAAAGCTGTGGGAACAATGTCGGTGTAGGGTCACAAATAATTCAGTCTGATCAAGAAAGGAGGGGGGAAATTAAACCGAAAAGGGAAAGGGCATGCGAACCTTTAAGTAGTATTATTCTATAATTCACATGCAACGAGTGCGACATTTAATATCGAATTAGGTTGATAGCACAAACACCATAAATGTATAATTATGGCCACAAATCAATCCGAACATGGTTTATGTTGATAGCACAAATTAATGGCATAATATGTAGCTTCTTCAGACTCAAATCCAAAAAGTATGATACCTGAAATTGTTTTTCTTGAATATCAAGTTCAGTTTCGTACGTAGGCAGATCATCAAACCTGGAAGCTTAAACTGCCAAGGATGATTGCATTTACACTTGGATGTCAACAACATCCATAGATCCACATTGGATATAACTAATATGGGACGACAATTATGAATCATTCATTCAACTAGATTGAGAAATAAAAGAAAAGGTTCGTACTATATATTCTATATTCCTGAGTGGAGGTATGTGATGTCAACAAGTTAGGAGCATGATTCCAGGGCAGGCATGGCATGCACACATGTGAACTGCCTTGGCTACTTTAGCTGTGCCTGTCTCCGGTGTGGGTGATTCTTTGTGTGGTGCCCCCCATAAATCGTGTTGCGGATAGATACATGGATGCACATATTTATAGCAAGTGGGGGTTGCTATGTTTCCTGCTTTTCCAGTCTGTCCTTTGCTTGGCGATTTGTGGTGGGGGCATCATTCCTTCCCTTCTCAATTACTTGAAGCTGCAGTGACCAATTGGGACTGCAATCTCCTTGGCCGGTCTCTCTCTGCCTATAAAATAGGCTCTTGTAGAGTGTTGAGAAAGTTAAGTGCCCTGTACGATCATCCTATACATAAAGCACCCCTATTGCAAGGTTCTTCGAGGCCTCGATCCCGATAAGCATCCAAGTGATAGGTCTCCACTCCTTGTAAGTAGTGTCTCTATTCTAATCTCTTGGTTTTCATTTTTCTTGCATCTATCAAGATAGGCTGCAGTTTTCCATGGTTGTTTGTAACTTGCATGACAAAACAAGTGTATCTATCCATAGGAGATTCTGTTGATTCGTTCCTGAATTTTGCAGCTGCCCTGCTCTCCGTTACTTGCCATCCAGGTTTTTCCACAAGATGTCAAGATATCTGAAGCAGTACGAGAAGGAACACATGAAGATGGCCATGTTGAAACAAGAACAGACATTCAAGCAGCAGGTAATAGAACAAGAACTAGGAGTTCCCAATCAAGAACAACTTCAGCTAAAACTTCCTAAATTCCTGTTGCTGTCAAATTAACAACTTATGCCGCATGCTTTCAGGTTCAAGAACTGCACCGGCTGTACCGAGTTCAGAAGCTACTGATGACTGACGCGGCAAACACAATGCCCAGCGTCAAATGCGACCCTGAAAACGAGCGGCATACACAGGAGAACGAGGCGGGCTCAAGCAAGTCATGGGACGCCTACTCAGAGCGAAAGAAGGATCCCCTTGTTCTTGAAGAGAGTGACCTAGAGCTAACGCTGGCAATAGGAGGTTTCGGGACGGCGGAAAAGAGGGCAACGAAGAAGGAGACGTCGTCTAGCGTAGAGTCTAGGACGAGCATGTCTTCGTCGTCGACGGAGTCCGGCCCCGACTGCAGGATGCTGCCTCCTCGTCCATCACAGTTGGGGTCGTCAGCAGTTAAGCCTAGTCCAAATGTTGGGCAGCATTTGGAGCAGGGAGGGCTGAAGCAGCCTCCTTGGCTTCACCAGTGTCTGAATTTGGCACGATAAGATCGCTCAATTTCTTACTGTATCATCCTTGTATCAACCTTTCTGCTGTTCCCTCTCTTCTTGATTGTTCTTGACTTATTTTCTTCCTTCGGACAAAAACTAGCACTCCTCCGCACTTATAGTGGATTCTTTTGGATTTATGACTTAACTTTTTATAGTAATTAGCTTTCAAACAAAATATTTTTATAAGATAGGATATATAAATTGATTGTATTAGATACTGCCTTGACTTTATTTATATTAGTTAAAATCATACGCGAATATTACTCTTCGTACTCTCTCTCGCGAATAGTCAGAATTCAAAAATTTAAACGAAAACCCAACAGCTATAGCATAAAAGAATCCACACTTAGTCTCACTGTTCATATGGCCTGCGGCTTTATGGTGAGATTTCACTAGTGCCTGCCCGATAGTATGGTAGAAAGCAAGGTTAGGTCCTTGTTCGACAACAAAGCAAGGTTAGGTCCTTGTTCGACAACCCAGGCCCCAAGATAGCCATATGAAATGGTCAGACTTTTCAGCTAATCTAGATAAATTCAGCTTGTGGCCATTGTAATTTAGTCCCTAGTGATGAAAAAAGATCGACATAGCTACCAAAAATGTCGGCCATTTAAATCTTTCTGTTCGGTTCTTTTTCACTTCAATGAATCATTATAACCGAATTGATGTATAAAATTAAAGTTGGTTACCAAAATTTAGAAGACTTTACAGATATAAAACGTATCCTCATCAGTCGAACTCGTTTTTCAAAATTCATTAGTATGTTCTAGTTTAACTTACATGGATCTTACGTACTTTATTGAATTAATTATCATGTGAATTGTTCTATGTTGCTCATACGGCATCCTATTAGACATTGGACTTTTCACTTTCTTTTCACAACAGCTTAAAAAATAAGCACAGCACAGCACAACAACCACAAACTGAGCCTTAATGTGTTTTAATTCCACTTTTGAGAAAGCTTCCGGTTGATGAAAAATCTACAAACACTACTTTCACTTAGTTAATTTAGAAATATTTGCTCATGTTAGTACTCAAAGTTCGATGGAAACGTTCTCCAAAACAGTATCGAATGGAGATTTTTCTAGTGGGTAAAGTACAGTCTCTATAGAATATAAAGAGTTCGAACAGCCATGTCTGCAGTTAAGGATGGGCATGAGAACTTACTCCAATTAGCTTCTATTTCAAAAACTTTGTGGGTGGAATAAAAACTTATTGGGTAGATGTAACCCTAAGTTTGGCTTTCCCTGGGTGGATGTAACCTAGTGATGAATATTGATGGATGTAACCCTAGTAATAAAAACTAGCATATGGTGGATAGAACCATGTAACAGGTGGATGAAACCTATATCGTTATAAATATTGCACACTTTTACTCCCTATAATAAACATAGTTTAGTTAAAATGCTAAGTTCTAGGAATTTCTATTTATTGTAGTTTTTAAATGCTGCTTTTAGCAAATAAAAGAACTCGAATCTACCTTGTTGAACCTTATATGTGTAAATATTGCATTATGTGTGTTGTCTCACAGAGCATCGTTGCTTGTGCTCATCCCCGCTCACAAAATCCATCGAAACTTGTGGACCAAGGACACTACGTGTACTATGATGCCCCAGGAGCTGATGGTGAAAAGATAAAGGATATTATAATAGTCTCCAGTAGTCTAGATCTTACCCAGTCATGCTAACTAAATTGGTGTTTGCATGTACCAATATTATCTTGCCTGTGGTGAGATATACCCTCCCCTTTTGCTTCTGCTTTCGTTTCCACATTTTGTAATGTATCCTTTTAGCCTGATTGGCCCTATTATAAATTTGACCCAATGTAATCTATTTTAACTCTAATGTTGTAATATTATTATATGGTATGGTTTACGTCATGTTTGAAATGATTCAGCGATGTATTCTGTGAGCACTATATACTGATCTAGGGAATATTGTAGTGCTTTCACAGAGAATTCTAGATTGGCTAAATCTGAGTCTGATAGAGCTGGTATCAAAGCATATGACTATATAAACCTTAGTTAGACTGGTTGTACTTAAGGACTCGAGTCCTATTTTCAAAAAGTTAATAAAACTTTGATAAAAAATATAGCATATTAATACTCTTTACTCATCAGTTAGACTGGTCGTACTTAAGGACTCGAGTCCTATTTTCAAAAAGTTAAGAAAACTTTATAAAAAAATATTACATATTAATACTCTTTACTCATCACTCTTAGTTCTTGACTTACATTTATTTTCCCTATATTTTTACTCTGTTACTGACTCTTTCTTATTCAAAATTGTAGATGGCCATATCATCTAACTAGGGTACATGGGACTTTTTCTCCCATGGCGAGGACAATGATGAGTTTGCGAAGATCCTCTGTAAGCTTATGTAGTACCTAGGCTATTGTAACCAACCCAACTTTTAGGGTCGAAAGACTCAATCCTAGACCGTAGGTCTTGGATGATGGAGGTTTTCCTCTACGAGAGGGAAGGTGAGTTTGAGCCTCACACCTTCTAGACCTAGCACCCGGAGCACCTCTTCGGATGCTCTTCAGGACACAGCTCACCTGGCCTTGGTTCGCTTATGATATGACCCTCCATTCTTCTCTGTTCTGCTTCTACCCGTCTATTCGGGAGGGTGAGCACTGCCATGAGACCTACGTCACCACGGATAATGACCAACAGTTAACACACCATGTTCAGCTGACCAAAGCCATAGGGGCCACCTACACCGACACCTTTTAGGAGATCGATCAATTTCGCATTCTCCTTACCACCAGCTATGCCCACTTTGACACTCTTCATGCCCTGTTCAACAATTGCGAGAGGACCCTTACTGTTGTGGAGGGCAAGAGGATAGCAGCAGTCGCTGAGCTTAAGCGTACAATAGTAGCAACAGCTATCTACTCCCTAGCACCTCCCGGACCCCCTGTCATCCCCAGCAACCCGAGGCCAACTTGACCTCTAGGACCTTGCCTGAGAGTCACTATGTGCAAGAGCATGCGATGCCCTAGTTCACCGCCCATCATCAACCTTGGAGACTCCAGAAGAGGATGCAACCTCTCCCATTCCCGTTCCTGCTCCCATTCGCCTATCGGCAACCGTAGGTGCTCCCATTCTCATTCTCTGGGCGACTACACCACTTGTTGTGGGCATACCCTCATGGATGAGTAGGCTGGTTTAGTTAGGTTAGCTAGAAGTGCTTGCTAGAGCAATCTTTTAGGTTGCAAGCACTTTTCCTTGTTCCCTTTTGTACTAGTCGAGTAGATATTGTGGTTTGTATCTTGGTGTCATAGCTTAGCATAGCCTATATACTATGTACTAGTAGTCATGTAACACTTAACCTCTTATTATTATAGCTATGTAGTCACCTTAAGCCTTGTATTGTATTTCATCATTTTCTCTTATTTTGTTGGTTCTTCCATTGTGCTCTTAGAGGGCTAGTGAACCCTCATACATAACTATTAGTTCTAAGTTAGGTTGTTCTCTCAAATAGCCCATAAGAGAGTCGCTGCTCGAGGATGTGGTGTCACCACTTGCTAGGCTTCAAGTGCCACAAGCTGAGGAAGAGGCCGTGGTCGTGGACTAAATCTCCCTTCACCACTGCTAGTTCACTCGACTATGGCTCAAATAATTGCTCAACAGACCTAGATTCTTCAAGCCATGCTCACAAGTCAGCAGGTAGGAGTAGCTAGTTGCAACTTTAAGCTGGTAGACTTCTTGAGGACTCGACCTTTGACATTCTCATATGCCAATGAACCATTAGAGGTAGAATACTAGCTTCATGACATAGAGAAGAAACCCCAACTTGCATGGACTTTGCCACTCATTAACTGAAAGGATCTGTACTTGTATGGTGTGAAAACTACCTAGCCGCTCGTGGAGGAGAAAGTCTAATAGCTGACAAGAAATTTGAAGAAGAAGAAATAGCAAAAGTTGAAGGGCAGCAAGTACAAGTAGAAGGATAGCAAGAACAAGCAGCAGAAGAAAATATTGAAGAGCAAGCATAAGAGGAAGCTGAACCAACAAGGCTTGCTATACCTTGTATGTAACACCCTAGGATCCACATTATCCTAGGATGCTATTAAGCCACTCCACAGACTAGCCAATTTACAAGATAATATAAACTGACAATAATTTTCTAAAACATGATAAACTAAGTGAAAGCATACTAAAACAATGGTAATGGGACACTATTAATAAAAGCACCACCACTACCAATTTTAACCAATTAAAACGAACCACTGTCGAGCATTATTAATTTGAAACAAACATCAATGAGGGAAATAAATCCATGACTAAGACTCCATAATTATTATATCATTATATTAATCCTAAGATAGTGTGCAATTGTGTTGTGCCGCTCTATCCTTCCCATGTATGCTCAAGGATCACCTGGAAGGGGGGAAAAGCAAAAGTGAGATAAAAATCTCAACAAGCAAATTATTTAACAAGCTAATTAAACTACAATAGTTTAAGTTTCAACATTTAATTTCCACATTGACCTCAATTATAGCCTTAACCACCATAATTACCAAAAACCATAAAACATCAGTAATTAGGTCTCGATTGCCTATTTCAAAACCGCAACCACCACTACTACCAACATCAATAAAGCATTAACTTATTTTTCTCACTAATCTTATTCTTTCCCGCAACCACAACCGCTAACAACAGTTACCACAAGAGAAAATACCTCATACCACAACCACATCCCCTACCATACCATAAGGGGGTGAACCCCCATTCCACGACCACAGCCATATACCTCATACCACAAGGGACTCTCATGAGCCAATATCACAAAAGTTAAGAAGTTGTATTTATTTGCAAATCAATCATCTACAACACATTGCATAAGTATGCAAATGATATATCCACAATGAAAATGCATATGAATGCACATAATCCACTGCATCCTTACCTAACAAGTTAAGAGTGTGCATCATACTACGGCAATGTACGATGCTAGACCGGTATGATCGCCGCTATAAGTGGCGACATCCACAATGCAAATGTCATGACATGTTATGAATGATATCATAATCATAATCCACAAGAATTTACCTCAAAGAACAATATCATATTCATCATGAATTTAACCACACAGGACAATAACATATTCAACATGAATACCACATCATAATCCACATATGATTCAATAAGAACATTACCCATAATCCACATTCGGTTCACCAAGACCAAAATCAATCTATTCAAAAATAGTACTACCACATAGGCCATAATTTATTCATTAATAATACCGCCAATTAGCCCACAATATGATTATTAAGAGTACTACCACCTAGATCACAATATCCTCGTAAGGAATACTACCCCACAACCACTTTTATTTTTATTAAGAACTATACCACATAGACCATATTAAGGAAACATGTAACCATGGCATAACATCTCAAATTAAGAGAATTAACTTGTGTGAATGTAGAATGATTAACGAGTTAAACAGTAGTACATCCGCTACGTTTACTTGCCTTTACCGTGGAGCAAAACGATCAAGCACGGTCAGGAGCGAAGCCACCTAGGGGATCCCTTAGAATCTCCCTTCTTCTCTTCTCCTCTTCTTCCTCTCTTCCTTCTCTTCCTCTTCTTCTTCTTCTCCTTGCACCAATGGACAGCAGCTCTTTGGGGGAGAGAGGGAGGCACAGGGGGGATAAGGGTGGTGGCCAGGGGTGGGAAAAAGGGGGAGGGAGGGCGTCCCAAGGGGTTTTATGGGGTAGGGCTAGGGTTTAGGGGGAGGGGCGGCTCCACTTGGGCCAGATGGACCAAGGTGGCCCTCCGGGCAGCTGCTAAGTGGTTTATATTAATTTAATTTTTTTTATTATTTTAGACTATTCCATAATTTTATTTTCGCTTCTTGTGATTTATCGAAAATCCGGGTGACTCCGTGATTAATTTAAACTATTCCATAATTTTATTTTCGCTTCCCGTGATTTACCAAAAATCTGGGTGACTCTGCGATTAATTTAAAAATCGACGCCAAAATGATGTTTAGGGTATTACATTCTCCCCACCTTAAAGGGATTCGTTCTCGAATCTAACTCCTCAACCCACGAGACAAAAGAATAATAAAGGAGAGAACAATTGAAAGGAAACCACAACTACGAGTACTCTCTTGCCTCGAAGAGCTTGGGTACTTCTTTCGCATTTGATGCTCAAGCTCCCACGTCGCCTTCCACTCGAACTGATTTGTGCAGAGGACCTTCACCTACCTGATGGCCCTCTTTCTCATGACCAACTCTAACGAGTCCACGATACGCGCTGGTCGACGCCGAGAGCCTGCAACTCTTTTGCCAGCTTTAAGCGGCTAACAGGTCCTGCCGTTCTCGCAAAATTTCCCCGCGACAACTATTAAACCACTTTTTAAATCCATCATTCTTCTTAAAATACTTTCCTCTATTAAATATAATTGGGATAATACCTTATACCCGCAAAGAATTTGACCGCAGATTCCACTCACGCTGTTCTACTCGAAGAACGTCTAAAAATCTTTTATAAACAGAACCTAACTAAAAAAATGAAGGATTATCAAGCAACCCACTCGCAACCAACTTTCCTTCATAGAACCACGATTCAAAATCAAAGGATCTATTTCCAAGTAGACAATTGGAGAGACCACACAACATAAGCCAAGAGTGAAAATCACTTGAAAGACCAAAATAATCATATTCTTTTCCCCAACTAGAAAAGACTATGCCTCAACATAAAACAATTCAATTTTGCAAATGACCTCTGCCAAAAATACACAGCCTAAACAAGAATTAAGAGAGTATTTTACTACTCGAGATAATAATAATTTCTCAATCCATTCCCTTTCAGAATTTAATTTCCTTGAACCAAAGATTTCTAAATCATCACCCACATACCAACTCACATACCAACTCATTTAACTTAAGTTGGCAACCTCAACAATGTGCTTAAACTGAGTACATCATCTACACCCTTGTAGAGAGACTCACAGCCCCTGCAAAACATATTCTAGCCAAGACCTCGACTAATGGAGTTATTTTGACAGATAACTCCTAATGAACCTCAATCCCTTAAGGATAACAACTCGAAGTTCTTATCACACCCACAAATACTCATTTACTGCACCTCAAGGATGCTATCCCGATCATCACACTATTTGGATTCCACTCTGATCCACTATTCCTACACAGAAACACTGGGCATATGAGATTCTAGCATAGCAAAAGGTAAAGCCCAGACTCAGCTTTCAAGAGTCCTACAACAAACTACACGTATAAGATAGGGAAATCCTCGGGTAAAAACCCTACTATTCCACAATTAACATGCACTCAATTCTTAACATCAATAAATTATTTGGCTTCAAGATAAACATTCTATTTAAATCAAACTCTTCCCAAGGATAATTTCACAAAAATAATATATCATCCAATGTATCTCAAACATCGTAATATTTAAAGCTCCCACAAAACATCTACTAGACCATCGCTATCTAGTTACCATCACGCAACATAAAGGCTTTGCAACCCACAACAATTACCCTGTTCTTAAAAGAAGAGGTAAGAAGAAATAAATTTCAGCACACAGAAAACCGCCATCATTCACAGTAGCCATAAGACCAAGAGAAAAAAATAAATAGCAATAAGGTTGGAAAACACAAGATGAGATCATCTGTACCTCAAATACTTCTAGTACACTCTTTTTACAAGAAATAATTTTTTTTATCACTGTATCCCGCCAGTTCTAACAAAAGAGGCTTGAAGACCACAACACAAGGTTTAGTTAAAAACCAATAAAGGCATTCAACACGTCACTTTACTTAAAGCAATCTCGGCTACCACATAAATCATAAGGTCAAAAAAAAAAGATTCCAACCGCAAATCTCAAATCCTTCAATTTAAATAGTATCATGGAGCTAACAAATTACTTTATTTAGAACTTTTAACACCGCAATCACAATTACGTACTGTCAATTGTATTAACAACAAGATAAGACATTCTTTGCAAGAATAATCATATCCTCTTATCCCGTCATATTTTTTTTCAAAAGGAACACCATAAATCACTTCATCATGTTCTTATTATCTAAATAAGATTCCAACTACTTAATCCTAGGAAAAACCTAGAGCACAAGCCACAATATTAAAAACAAACTCTTTAACAAGATAATATTAGAATATGACAACCTCAAAAACATGCTAGTTTAAATATCTTATCACACCTCATACATTTAACGCTTACTGAAATAAAATTGTTTTAACAAGATGTTACTAGGATATGGCAATCTCCCAAAAAAACCACACTATCTAGATCAATTACTATATCCCATTCATTCAGTTCTTATTGATGCTCAATTCTAATTTAACACAAATATTAATTGCACTCTAGCCATTACTGTCAATAATGGATTATTATTTTTGTCATGGTAGCATTCATGATCTTATCTTTGTTTTGCAATCACAAAACAATTATGAGCATAGATTCAATATTCGACCTTATGTTCAGAAATTAGAACGAAATAACTTTAAATTTCAATAATATAAGCTTTATAAGACAAGATTACATAAGTCAATACATCAACCTTCATCTATTTCTTTATACATATTTCAGCAATTTAGCATGGCGGAAGTTAAATGAATCTAGCAGTTGGACATGCTCATCAAGTATATAAAGTGAGGACATATTAAAAGTTAATATTACTAAGGCAATATTCCAACACCTTCTTACTTAACCATCCCGAATGGTCAGATTAATTACTTGGGACCAATCAATCCAATCTATCCAACAAGTCGAAAAATTTAAACAACCAGAATAATCAAACCAATTCTTCTTTTTTCATATTCCTCAATAACTGCATGAGTTCTAAACATGAATCGACAAATTCTTAACCACACTTCTTCACGACACTACTACAGGATAACATCATATTAATCAACTTCACTTCTAAGGATATTGGCAAAAATTAATTATGCACCACGCTAGCATCTCAACTTGATAATTCGCAAACTCATCAAACTATTTACATAATTGCCACTTCCTACTTAGACACAATAAAACATCACAAAGGGTTTTAACACTTCCCTTTAGAAAAAAGAGAAATCAATCTTCAATAGTCGAAATAACTCAAAAGAAATGCATAGAGTCATGGCTTCCACAAGTAACGAACTTCCAACATAATGCTTTTATTCCTTTTCAAAATATCAAACGAATTAATGAGCCATATTTTCCAGTAAGAAAGATAGAAACAACATGAAAAACCAATCTCACCAATTAACAGCGCTCACGAGCAACAAAAGCAACTCATCAATCAAAAGAAAACAACAATTGTCTCAAAACGATTAGAGACCTTTTAGCACCCAACAACTGCAATAAACCACTAACCCAAGACAAATTCACTAACCGCAAAAGGCGAAGAATTGGCCAAAATCAACTCAAGAAAGATAACAACCCTTCTAAGAAACTCACCCACAATATCAGTAACCAAGTTACCCGTTGTAACTGCATCACTAGCCCCACATCACTAACGGTGGTATAACCTAGTAGTGCCCAAGGCAACAACTACGACCTCTATATCTTATCATTAACTATCCCCACTCATAACAGTCAAAGCAGCAAATCTTAATCACACAAGATTATCTCATGACATAAATCAACAATACAACATGTCAAAGTATGAATGCAATGCTTGACCCATCCCGTCCTACTGTACACTAGTGTGTCAATTTCATAATTTAATTACCACGGACCTAAAACCCGCTCGTATACTAACTGTAACACCCTAGAATCCACATTACCCTGGGATATCACTAAACCACTCCACAAACTAGCCAATTTACAAGATAACATAAACTGACAATAATTTTCTAAAATATGATAAACTAAGCGAAAGCATACTAAAACAATGGCAATGAAACACTATTAATAAAAGCACCACCACTATCAATTTTAACCAATTAAAACGAACCACTGTCTAGTATTATTAATTTAAAACAAACATCAATGAGGGAAATAAATCCATGACTAAGACTCCACAATTATTACATCTTTAATCTTAAGATGGTGTGCAATTGTGTTGTGCCGCTCTACCCTTCCCATCATGCTCAAGGATCACCTGGAATAGGGAAAAAGCAAGAGTGCGATAAAAATCTCAGTAAGCAAACTGTTTAACAAGCTAATTAAACTACAATAGTTTAAGTTTCAACATTTAATTTCCACATTGACCTCAATTATAGCCTTAACCACCATTATTACCCAACCATAAAACATCAGCAATTAGGTCTCGATTGCCTATTTCAAAACCACAACCACCACTACTACCAATATCAATAAAGCATTAACTTATTTTCCTCACTAACCTTATTCTTTCCCGCAATCAAAACCGCTAACAACAGTTATCACAAGAGAAAATATCTCATGCCACAACCACATCCCCTACCATACCACATGGGGGTGAACTTCCATTCCACAACCACAGCTATATACCTCATACCACAAGGGACTCATGAGCCAATACCACATAAAGTTAAGAAGTTGCATTTGTTTCGTCTACAGCACATTGCATGTATGCAAATGATATATCCACAATGAAAATGCATATGAATGCACATGATCCACTGCACTCTTACCCAACAAGGTAAGAGTGTGCATCGTACTACGGTAATATACGATGCTGTACAGGTACGGTCGTGGCTATAAGCGGCGACATCCACAATGCAAATTTCATGACATGTTATGAATGATATGATAATCATAATCCATAAGAATTTAATCTCAAGAAACAACATCATATTCATCATGTATTTAACCACAAATGACAACAACATATTCAACATGAATACCACCTCGTAATCCACATATGATTCAATAAGAACATTACCCATAATCCACATTCGGTTCACCAAGACCAAAATCAATCTATCCAAAGGTAGTACTATTACATAGGCCACAATTTATTCATTAATAATACTGCCAACTAGCCCACAATATGATTATTAAGAGTACTACCACCTAGATCACAATATCCTCGTAAGGAATACTACCCCACAACCACTTTTATTTTATTAAGAACTATACCACATAACCACACATATTTCATCAAGCATAACCAATTGATTGCTAAATTGCTATCACATAGACCACATTAAGGAAGCATGTAACCATGACATAACATCTTAGATTAAGATAATTAACTTGTTTGAATGTAGAATGATTAACGAATTAAACAGTAGCACATCCACTACATTTACTTGCCTCTACCATGGAGCAAAGCGATCAAGCACGGTCGGAAGCGAAGCCACCTAGGGGATCCCTTGGGATATCCCTTCTTCTCTTCTCCTCTTCTTCTTTCTTCCTTCCTTCTCTTCCTCTTTTTCTTCTTCTCCTTGCCTTCTCCTTGCACCAATGGACAACAGCTCTTTGGGGAGAGAGGGAGGCACAGGGGGGATAGGGGTGGTGGCCAGTGGTGGGAAAAAGGGGGAGGGAGGGCGCCCCAAGGGGTTTTATGGGGTGGGGCTAGGGTTTAGGGGGGAGGGGCAGCTCCACATGGGCCGGATGGCCGAAGGTGGCCCTCTGGGCAGCCCGCTAAGTGGTTTCTATTAATTTAATTCTCTTTTTATTATTTTAGACTTTTCCACAATTTTATTTTCCCTTCCCGTGATTTACCGAAAATCCGGGTGACTCCGCGATTAATTTAAAAACCAACGCCGAAACGACGTCCAGGGTATTACATTGCACCAACTTCAATACTGCTTTTAGGACAAACTTTGTACCTATTGATATCATGTGTATGAAGAAGAACGAGTTCAGAGCATTAAAGCAAGGCCACTTGTCCAGCAATGAATACCTTACCAGGTTCAACTAGTTAGCTCACTACGCCCAAGGAGATGGAAGCAGATGAGGAAAAAAGATTGACCATTTCTTAGAAGGCATGCATGAAGAAACGAGGGTGTAGTTGATTATCCAAGAAATTTCTAGTTTTCACAACTTGGTCAACAGAGCTCTTATTCTAAAAAATAAGAGAAGGATGATGGAAGCAAGCTGTAAGTGCAAGATCGCAGCCCAAAGGCTACAAGGAGGTTACCCTCAGAGGCTAGTATATTATGGAAATCCCTCTTTCAGGCAAGTTGCAACCTCACCACTTAAAGCTCCAGCTCCACGTCCAATGACAACATACTTTGCACCCCTAGTCTCATAGGACAACCCATTGAAGTCAACGCAGCAGCCCATCTCCATTACTTCAGTTGTAGAGAGAAATGACACTTCACCAATTGTTGCCCAAACTGCTAAGTTTCATTGGTGAAGTTTAACTTGGGAACCACTCCAACCCGTGATCAAGCATCAATGTCTAGCAAGGGCTATTAGACCCCACAAGCATTCAGAGCAACATCGACATCGAACTAGGGCCATGGATACGTTTTTTGTTAAGTCAGTACTTGTTCATGTTCTCTTTGATTCTGGGGCTTCTCATTCGTTCATATTGAGAAAGTTTGATGAAATGCTTAAGTTGCCAATCTTTAAGTTGAAGAAACCCATGGTAGGATCACATAGGGATACTTAACTTCTATGTTAGCAATTCTCGGAGTAGAGATTACCATGGAAAATTTTGGGTTCTTAGCGGACCTCACGGTGCTACAATCCCAAACACTAGACATCATCCTAGGAATGGATTGGTTGGCCAGATATCAATGAATGATAGACTGTGCCAATAGAAAGGTCGTACTTACCAAGTACCTCGGATTAACAATAAAAGTTAATGTGGACTGTCCCTATCTTTTGGGTTGTGCAATCCATTACCTTGAAGATATGCCTCTAGAAGAAATACAAGTAGTTCAAGGCTACCAAATAGTATTTCTAGAAGAGTTGCCTGGTATGCCACCAGACAGAGACATAGAGTTTGTCATTAATCTTAAACCACTGACCGCCCTAATTGCCAAGAGACCTTATAATATGTCAATCGATGACCTTGAAGAGTTAAAGATGCAGATTGAGGAATTGCAATAGAAATGATTTATTAGACCTAGCTCATCTCCCTAGGGTTCACTGGTATTTTTCATGAAGAAGAAGGACAACATCACCAAAATATTTGTGGACTATAACCCTCAATGATGTGATTATCAAGAATAAGTATCCCTTACTCTGCATCAATGATCTATTTGATCAGCTTTTAGGAGCCACACTGTTCTCCAAGATAGACCTAAGGTCAAGATACCATCAACTCAAATTAGGGCTAAGGATATCCCCAAAATGACATTTACCGCCCGGTATGGCCTATATGAGTTCATAGTCATGTCATTTGGCTTAACCAATGTGCTAGCCTATTTCATGAACCTCATGAATAAGGTATTTATGGAATACTTGGATAAGTTTGTGATTGCGTTTATTGATGATATTTTGATTTACTTCAAAACCACTAAAGAACACGTTGAACACCTACGATTGGTTCTAGAGAAGCTTAAGGAGCACTAACTGTATGCCAAGCATAATAAGTGTGAGTTATGGCTCCATGAAATCAATTTCTTTGGGTGTATTGTATCCGCTAGAGGAGTAGTAGTCGACCCAGCTAAAGTAGAGGCTATTTTGGAATGGAAGCAACCCACCTCTGTGACAGAAGTACATAGTTTTTTGGATTGGCTAGATACTACAGACAATTTATCGAAGGATTTTCAAAGCTTTCTAGACTGTTACCCACCTGTTCAAGAAAGAAAAGAAGTATAAATGGATGAAATCTTGTGAAAAGAGTTTCCAAGAGTTAAAGCAGAGGCTGACCACTGCTCCTATGTTAGTCTTGCTAGATATACACAAAGATTTTGAAGTTTACTTGATGCTTCGCGCCAAGGTCTTGGCTGCGTACTTATGTAAGGAGGAAAAGTCACGGTTTATGCATCAATACAACTCCGTTCCCATAGAAATAACTATCAAACTTATGACTTGGAATTAGCCTCAGTAGTGCATATTCTGAAAATTTGGCGGCATTACTTGATTGGAAACCATTGTGATATCTACACTGACCATAAGAGTCTTAAGTACATTTTTACTCAGATGGATCTCAACCTAAGATAGAAGATGGCTAGCTCTAATCAAGGACTATGATCTAGACATCCATTACCATCCTAGGAAGGCTAATATAGTGGCCGATGCATTAAGCCGTAAGTTCTACTGTAGCAAGTCACAGTCCAAGAATTTCAACTTGAGCTCTACAAGGAGTTGTAAACACTCAATCTAGAGATGGTAGAGCAGGGCACCATAGCTGCTATGGAAGAACCTGACCCTAGAGGAGCAGATCAAGACTGCTCTAGAAGGATATCCTCGTGTCTAGAGATTTAAGCGTCTCATGGCCAAGGGAAAAGCTCCTAAGATGATTGAAGATTAACAAGGGATCCTATGGTACAGAAAATAGCTTTTTGTTCCCCACCAGAAAGAACTCTACGACTTAATACTGAAAGAAGCTACAGTTCAGCATATTCCCTGTACCTAGGGAGTACCAAGATGTATCAAGATATGAAGACCCTGTATTGGTGGCCTCGTGTGAAGAGAGACATTGCGAAGTTTGTAGCTTGTTATGATGTATGCCAATGGATCAAGGCCAAGCACCAGAGACCTACTGTTCTACTTCAACCACTATAAATCCCTCGATGGAAGTGGGAGACAGTTGGAATATATTTTATCACTAGTTTTCCTCGAACCAAGTTTGGATGTGATTCTATATGGTTCATAGTAGACAGATTGACAAAGATCGCTCATGTTATCCCCGTGAAGACCACCTACAAGGGTGGCTGATTAGCTGAACTATACATAGCACACATTGTGTGTTTACACGGAGTACCTAAGAGGATAGTCTTAGACCGAGGTTCTTAGTTTACTTCACATTTCTGGGCTAGTCTACATGATGCACTTGTAACCCAAATAGCTTTTAGCATGTCATACCACACTCAGACTGATGGACACACAGAAAGGGTGAACCAGATGCTTGAAGATATGCTTCGGGCTTGTGCCCTAGAGTTTACCACAGATTGGGAAAAGTGCTTGTCGTATGCATAATTTTTCTTGAATAACAGTTATTAGACTAGTTTGAAGATGTTCCCATTTAAAGCACTCTATGGTAGAAAGTGTAGAACCCCTCTCATTGGTCAAAAGTAGGAGAAGGTTATGTCTTTGGACCAGATACCCTTAAGCAGGTAGAGGAAAAAGTAAATCTAATCAGAGACCGACTACAAGCTGCCCAATCTAGATAAGAGAGTTATGCTGACAATCATCATAGGGAATTGACTTTTGAAGTTGGAGACCATGTTTATCTCAATGCTTCACATCTTCGAGGAATTTGGAGGTTTAAAATTAAAGGCAAGCTCACGCCAAGATATAGGCCCATTCCCAAACACAACCAAGTGTGGAGAAGTAGGCTACTAGTTGTATTTACCCGCAAGTCTGGCAGATGTCCACAACATGTTCCACATCTCGCAACTCAAGAAGTGTCTAAGAGTATGTCGGACCCGGATTTTCAATCCAGAATCCTCTGTGATTCCACCGCACTATTCCTTGGATCAGTAGATAGTGCTCACAGATATATTACTGAACATCAAAGTACATATAAAGTGGAAGCGTAATTATAATAGAATACTTACACATGGGCCGACTAGGCCGAAAACAACGAAAGCAGCAGCCGAAACAAAGTACACAGGTGGGACCCACAACACATGCCCATAGATAGCCAACTGGGGTTCACGACCTAGTTCCTGGCCTAATCGTCTTCTTCTCTATCATGACTTGGTGCATTGCTGTAGTGCAGCGATTCGACTCCTGATTTTGGATTTTTGTGAGAGAGGGTAAGCACACTAACCACCGTGCTCCGCGAGTCAATACACAGAGTGCAATTATATAACATGCATGACTTGACAAATAATTAGGCTCGGGTTATTTTATTTTGTCAGAAATTACTTTTCATAAGACTTAATATATACGTATAAAAATTTCCTAGACTTAGCCATTTGGACTAAAATGTAAAAGGAATTGTGATGATAGTATTGGTACAGATCACATCCATTGTTACATGTCACCTACACCATATATCCACTTTTCAGCGTTATAGCTGCTTAACTTACCACTGGGATGACACCTAGGACAACACAAATCAGGACAGTCTATCGTCCTTCATTTTTCCATACCAAGTCCCAACCACAAAAATTGTTTTTGAAATAGAACTATATCAGAATTAAATTCCCATATCCGCCCTTGACCGTGGGCATGGCTATTCGAATAGTTTTAACTCTGCAGAGTTTGTACACTTTCACCACAAGAGGCAATCCGCTCATTGCCCCGCATATTTCCATAGTCATGCAGTTGAGTAGATCATCACAGTAACCTTTCAAAACTACCTGGCCTCGGGGTCTCATCTCACCCTATGGGATGCTCCTACATACGATGGGTCCCATACGTTGCACGGGATGTTAATCACTATACTAGCATCGTCGGGCTCCCCTCCCCATAACGCTAGTAGGATTGAGAAACAAGTCACCCTCCCCTCGGTGTCCCTTTAGCCACACCAAGCCCTTGCATTCCACTTCTCTCCCCAACCTGTGAGATGAGTCTGAGGTTCGATAGGGTTTACTCAGCCAAGTTGCACTTTGCAGACTTGTGGCTGTACTGTTTTACAATGGGAGGTCATGATCCGACTCGGTCCTTAGTTATCTGGGCGGTTCTACCACAAAACCACACACTCGTGCACACTAATGCACCATAACCCCGAACCAGCCGCCCAAACGTATAAGTAATTTGGGGATTTTTTGAGGCATAAAATAATCATCATTAAAAATACACGACCATTTCCAACTGCAACTTCTCCCAAAATTGCTCTTTGCGTTTGCATATGATGTTGGGGTATCTTAAGCACCCCCGAGACTAAGCAAGGCTTTGCTGTGTAATATAAACGTAACTGATTCTTTTAAACACTTATATTTATAATTTTTCCTAGGGATAACAAGGTTCACGGTATAGTATGCCGGGAAGGTATAACAGCAGCACTTAATAAAAGGGTAGCTAGTTAAAGCATGAAATCCAACATAAGATAGCACATAAAATAACAACATGCATTTAATAATTTGAATCTAAAGAATTTACAAAATGTGTATTCAAAATGATCAAAATAATGACTCGCCTGGTGTGGTTTGCTGTGGTCTTGAGCTCATGCAAGGCTTTCTTATTTGTTGATCTCGAGCTTTTGATCTTCATCATCTTCTGGATCTTGGTCTCACTGGATCCATTGACTCTCCACGATTCCAATCTCTAATTACGTGCTAAACAACGGAATGCAAATAATTCAAGAAAGTCCAAGTAAATCCAAATAAATTCAACTTAACTTTATTATGAGTTAAAGGGTGACTCTTGGTAGGATTGATGGAGCGTAGGGAATTGACGGAGTCAATGGGGTTGGAGCGGAGCGATGAAATGGCGAAAGGAAAATGAAGTATTACGACGGAAGGAGTATTCACCGGAACATTTCACTGTGGGTTCATAAATGGCTAAACATAGCTGACTGTAGGATACCATGGCTCGACCTATTTTATTTAATAATTTCTTTTATAATTTTATATTTATTAAGGAAGTTCCATGAGTTAGGGTATACCTATGGACAGATGTACGAATTTAGCTGAACAACATCCGGTAAAGCGTTAACATTTATGAATTAGGGCACGAGGTCTATACGTGTGGTGTATCGATGGAACTTATTGAAGCACTTTTAGAGTTTGTATTTGTGGCATTTCATGTTGTGATATTTTATGCGGTTTTTAATTTTGAATTAATTAAGTAGTTAACTGAGTGAGTAGTTTGCTAATTTCTTAAAGTGTGGGATCATTTAATTATACATGTGGTAATATTTACTATTGTCCGTTGCTAATAGGCAGTTTCTAAGATTAAAATGCGTTATATACACAATGTATGCGATTTTTGATTTATCACTTTAATCTTATAGTTCCTACTTCTAGTAACTGGAGATATATTATTTTATGTGGTCCAAATTTTAACTTGTTTATTAAAACACAATTGGCACAAATCATTTTATTTACCGATGCTCAGGGGATTTTAAATAGATGCATCATATGCTTCTTTAATTTATGACAAACATTCAGATTGGGGAGAGACTAATTTATTATCTGGGTGATTTAACTTTTCAGTTGGTCAAGGCCTATCCATGAACGTTGGAAACGATCTTTGTATAGATTTAAGGTTTCAAGCTTACAAGAGCACACACACACACACACACACACACACACACACACACACACACACATATATATATATATATATATATATATATATATATATATATATATATTAATTGTTCCTAAAATAATTGACTTGCTATTTGGGAGAGCAGTCCATGCATGATCTTGCTTTTAGTTAACTTTTATGTAAGGATTAATTCCTTAGTCTTTATATTTCAAAGTAAATATTGGTAACACATCTTACTACTTACCAAACTTTTTAGATATTCACCTACTCAAGGTTGGCTCTCCCAACAATTTTATTTTATTAGCACCTTACTTGATTTAACTAGATTATATGCCATTGCATTTTTATTTGAGTTTATGCTAATTATTTGTATTAGTTACTATTTAAAAGTGCTTTCATAAATTTTAATTACCTAAGTTCATACAATGTATACATAAGTCATACTTTAATTTAAGGGATAAACTAACTTGCCACACTTCTTTTACTTAAGTTCTAATGTTAATCATCTACAACCTACCATCTACAACCTTTGCTAATATGAAAAGAGGTATGATTTATTCTTTATGCCATTTTTAACTTACCAAATCCCCCTTTGCATGAAATGTTGGTCTAATGCAATTTCTCCATTTTTAATTTGTATTAATTCTTTTATTCATCAATTGAGTTAACCATTCTTATTACCATCTAATAGTGAGGGCCTCACCTATCACACACTCAAAGAGTTGAGTTCTTTCTATTTCACAGAGAGGTAAGCCAGGGGGATGAGTTCGGCCGAACAGGTTTCAAACCGAGCAGAGGAGGCACTTGTGAATTCAAAACAGGGACGGCAGCGCCAGCTTCCAGCACCGGTGGTGATGGTGAAGTAGGGCCAAAGGGTCATCGGCGATGGATGAAACAGGCTATTGGGGAGGTAAGGAGCCTAGGGACGGCGGTGCACTGGTTGGGGTGACTCCGGATGCCAACGGCGACAGCTTGTGGCGGTCGGAGTGAGGGGCTCACGGGGGTGGCGGTTGCTGAAGGGGAGAAAGAGGGAAGTGAGGAGAGCATCAGCACGTGGAAGGTTCGAGGAAGCTCACCGTGTGGTTGCTCGAGCCGAAGAAGCACCAGAGGAGGCCGACGACGGGGGCCCGGGGCGGCGGCGGGGAGGCTCACGTGGAGGGGAGAGCTCGAGCGTCGAGGGGGCCGAGCGTTGGTTGGGGAGGCTAGAGAACACCTCCGAGAGGCTTCCACAAGAAGGAATTGGGTGGGGGTGCCTTGTGGAGGGAATGGCGAGGGCAGTGTCAGCTTTGGCCGACGATGGGAAAAAAAACGGCCGTGTGGCGATTTAGCTCTGGGGAAAACAAATCAATTGCTGGTGGAGGTTCCTAGGAGGGGGAGGCGCGTTGTGACGCGGTCAGAGTGGTGGAGGCGTCCCGGAGCGGCTGGGAGCGACGGCGGCGGCGAGGGAGGCGTGCACGGTAAAGTGAGCGGGGGAAAGAAAGGGAAAGACGCAAGGGCAATTGGTGACTCGTGGCCTTCTTATAACTAGGACAGCATGGGGAAAAAGCAGCAGGGCATGGGTGGCGACGTGGGAGGCAGGGCATGGGCGGCGGCACTGCTCGGCCATGGCGTTGGGGTGGTGACGCACGCACAAGCATGGGGAGGGGACACGAGAGCACAGGGGCGCGTGGGCGCGGCATGGCTCGGGACAGGGAGGTTGGTGGAAAATGGGGCGGTGGAAGTGACGCGTGCTCAGGGGAAAGGGAAGAAACCAGGGGCAGCGGTAGAGAAAACCAGGGGCGGTTAGGTGCTTGCGCGCGGGGAAGAAGAAGAGCAGCGCGAGGGATGGGGAAAAGGGGGAAAAGGAGAGAGGAAGCGGGGACGGTCCACTGGCAGAGAGGAAGGGGAAAAGAAAGGGGCTGCCGGGTGGGCCCGGTGGCAGGGAAAAGAGGGGGAAAGAAAAAGGGAGGTGGGGCCCGCGTGGAAGAGAAAGAAAAGAATAGGAAGTCTGCCCCCAAGGAAAAATTAAGAAAATTTGGATTTCCAATTTTAACCATTAGCTAAGTTCTGAATTGAATTACAAATCGGAGTGTATTGTATTTTATTTAATTTACTTTTGTGGTTAATTTGTCGAGCTTCGAAAAGTAGAGTCTAAACTTTTGGAATTTACATTTTTATGCAAGAGAATTAAATGGAAAGTAGGAATATGTAACACTCTGTTTTTCAGTATTTTCAAAAGTTTTGAAATAAAAATGATTTTTTGGAATTTTCTGGAATTTCTTAAAGCTTAAAATAAATTTTTATAAATTAAAAAAGATTTAATATGATTAAAATAAATATTAACATAAGATGAAAATATTTTATTTGGATTCCCTATGTCACAAGGATTTTTCTGGAATTTTTGGTGAATTTTTTGGATTTATTTGCTATTTTATGGATCTCCTTTGATTTAAATTGAATTTCTGAAAATAAAGAAAGCGAGAAAAAAATCCTTGTGAATAGTGTTGTCCGAGCCCAACACTATTCACCGGCCCGCGCCACCTCTCGGCTGCCCGATCCGTGCCTACCCACGTGTCGCCCGATCCGCACCTCGCTCTGCTCGCACCCATCCGATCTGCTACCCCACCACGTGTCGCCCATCCCTGCCGCTGCGTGTCCCGACTGCATCTGACCCGCTCGTACCCGCATCGTCTCCTCCCCGGACATGCCTCGATCCGCGAGCTTAAAATGCCGCCCCACCGTCGCCTTGGTACCTGAGCTCACCACTGCCCTCGCCGTGATCTGCCGCCGCCCTCGCCGTGCTCCTCCGCCGTCCTCGCCGCCGACACCTTGCGCCGCCACCTCTTCGGCGTCGCTGCAACCCGTACCTCACCGCGCCCCGCTGGAGCCCTGTCGCCATCGTCGCCTCGCTGGTGAGCAACTTTGCTGGCCTTCGTCTATGCCCGTCACCGGAATCCGCTCCTCCGTCGCGCGCTTCGCCACCGCCCTCGGCATACGTGCACCTACCTATGCCCGCACGCCTTGCACGGCGAGCCGCAACGCGTCGGTGATCTGATGGTTGCCGCCCCTGATCTGTACTGTTGATCCAAATCTAGATCAATAGCCCCGATGCCGCCGCATGTCCGAACCTCGGCCGTCATGTCGTGCTGACATCAGTATGCACCATGCCCCCGCCGACGGTTCACCTTCCCCGTGGATGCGGTCCACCATGAGCCGAGTGACCGACAGCCTGGTCCCACCGGTCAGTGCACTGTTCCGTAGACCCGTGGACCCGTCCCTCGTCCGAGTCAGCACGCCACGTCAACCCTAGTCGCCATGTTAGTGCCACGTCAGCACCACCCAGCCCTAGATGCCACATTAGCCGCCACATCAGCATGCCACGTGTCAGTGCCACGTCAGCCCTAGGTGCCACATGTCAGTGCCACGTCAGTCGGTCGTGCCACATGTCAGTGCCACATCACCCCAAGCCGCCATGTCAGCAACCCCCTGTGTGCACTGTTCTGTGGACCGAGTCCACTGTGAACCCACTTTTCTATGCACCGAGCATACAACATATTAACTTTTTTGAATTTCTAGTATTTTCTTTAGATTTAATTTTTTGGGAGCCCATTCTTCTCTGTCCTAGCTCCGATTGACCCCGTTTGTTTTTCTAAATTTATCTAAAATCGAGCTCTATGTTTTGGTTCTGGTTTTAAGGTATTTGGAGTTTATTTGAATTTTATTTGATGCTATTTTTTTGTTGTTCCAGTCGTTTTCTCTCTTGTTAGATTCTGTCTTCGAAGGAGCAGGAGCGCTGCCAGAAGATCACGAGTACCTCGTGGAGCAAACTAAGGCAAGTCATATCCTTTGATTATGTTGAACCAAATTTTTAATCTATTATTTAAGTACTTTGTTTTAAATTAACATGCATCGCTATTTTAATACAACCTTTGTATTTGGTAGTTATTACCCTAATTGATTAATTCCCTCTTTGATAATCTTGAATACCATTATGCTATTGTCACCATAGGTTGGGAGTTTAATTAGTGATATCATACTAGATGTCATATGGGTGGTACGATTAGCATGCTTAGCCATGCTTATGTTACGAATGGGTTTATCATCGTATGTGAATAAATAACTTGACTTAATGAGATATGGAACCGTGGTTGGTGCCACAATTATAAAATTTGTACCATGATATTGGTGTGTCATTGGCGGAGGTTATACAAAACTGGTTTTACTTGGGGAGTGATCGTGCAGTAAAGGGGGAAGTGTGGGTTCATTTTAAGGGATGTGGAAGTCTTGCCCGAGTAACATTAAGGACTTAACTTTGTGAGCCATTGATCTGAGTTTTACCGTGCAAACCACGTGTCTAGTATGGGATAGACCTGGCTGATTAATTTGAGATATTTCAATTTCAATTTCGACATTGCGATGAATATGGTTGCTAATTTCCATGAGACGCAAGGGGGTGTGATGCAAAACCCTAGTGGGCGGGATTGAGCTGAGGTTGAACTTTGTAAAGGCCTTGCTATGATTATCTTAGATCGAGGCTAATCTGTCGAGATCCGAATATGCAAATTTGGACTCTTTGTGTAAACTGCACTAGTCCAGGATCACGCTAGTGCACACAGTCAAACATAGATGTAATCACAACCATACACACGATATAATAAAAGGGAAACTCAAATATCGATAAATCTCAAAGGTACGATCTTATGGCCAAGCTTACAATATTTCTAGCCGGAAGGGCTTAACAAAAACTAGCAGCGAAAATCCAAATAAAGCGTATTGGCCAATCGACAAGCCCACGGGCTAACGAGTGGAGAACGAAACCTAATCCGTGAAGTCATCGTAGTACTCTCCTTCTGGAATCTCCTACCGATAATACTCCCCGCCCTCAACTGAGCAACATAGGCATAAAGCTGTGAGTACATTGGTACTCAGCAAGTCGTTTGTAACAAATGAGTGCAATATAGTATGCAAGGCTTACCGATGGAAGGCTGAAAGGTTATTTTGCAATAAAGACATTTTACAGTAAATATGATAAATAGATTGAAAGCGAACTTTATGTGAAAACGATAATAATAAATAACCAAAGGAATGAAAGTACACCACTTATGAACATCCTATTCACAACCTGAACCAACAGTGAAATACCTATTCAATTCCAACATAAACCACCAAGTTTAAAAGAACACGTTAACCCTCGTGTGAAATCACTGAGCAATGTCCATGACCGAGGACGCGGCTATTCGAATAGTTTTACACTCTGCAGAGGTTGCACAACTGTACCCACACGATGTGATTAGCCTCGATATTAGGAAATCACAACAAGACCTTTACAAAGTTCAGTCCCAACCTAATCCTGCCCGCTAGGGTTTCGCATCACACCCCCCTTGCGCCACATGGAAATCAGCAACCACGTTCATCTCAATGGCAAGATTATGTTGAAACCTCCCAAATTAGTCAGCCAGGTCTATCCCATACTAGACATGTGGTTTGCATGATAAAGCTCAGATCAATGACGCACAAAGTTAAGTCCTTAATTCTACCTAGGCGAGGTTACCACATCCCCCGAAGTGAATCTGCACTTCCCCCTTTACTGCACGATCACTTGCCCGAGTACAAAACCAAGTTTGTATAACCAAGCCAATGACACACCAATGTCATGGCACAAATTTTAATAAACGTGGCACCAACCACAGTTTCATATATCATTAGTTCATATTAATAATTCACATGCAATGATAAAGTCATTCGTAAACTTAAGCAAGGCTAAACAATTCTATCGTACCCACCCATGTGACAATTAATATAACATCACTAATTAAATTCCCCACCTAAGGTGACAATGGCATCATGGCATCAAAATTTATCAAGGAGGGATAAACAATTGGGACGATAACTACCAATACAAGGATTTGTAATAAATAGCGATGCAATGTAATTTAAAACAAAATAACTAAATAATAGATTGCAAACTGGGTTTAACAAGATCAAAGGACATGACTTGCCTTGGTTATGCTCAGCAAGGTACTCTTGGTCTTTGGGCGTAGATCCTACTCCTCCGGAATCCGAATCTAACGAGAGAGAAAACGACCGAAATAAGAAAAACACATAAAATGATAAGCAAATGAACTCAAAAATCATAAAACCAGAACCAAAAGCTAGAGCTCTATTTTAGATGAATTTAGAAAAAAGAAAGGGGTCAATCGGAGCTAGGACAGAGGAGAACGGGCTCTCGAAAAATAAACCCTAAAGGAAAATCGGGAAAATCGAAAAATGCACTGTGCTGTGAACCTAGTGCACGGAATAACCAGTCCACGGTGAACCCGGTCCACAGAACAGTGCATGCGGGCGGTGGCGCTGACGCGGCGAGCTAGGGCTAACGTGGCACGCGCTGGTGCCGATGCGTGGCAAGTGCTGGCGTGGCTGCTGACGTGGCGGGTGACGTGGCACCTAGGGCCAGTTTTTGGCTGACGTGGCGTGACACATGGTACGACATGTGGCCCTAGGGCTGACGTGGCTTGCCACGTGGTAGAGCTGACGTGGATTGCCTCGTGGCGCGATCGGGTCCGTCCGCTCAGATCTAGGTGTGCGGCTGCGATTGAGCGGACTGGAGGCGGGACGACGTCGATCGCCGACGCGTGGCTCAGGCGCGCCACGCGAAGCGTCGCTGCCGGACGCGTGGCGTGGGAGTGGGCGCGGCGACCGAGGCAGGGCGTGGGGCGACGCGGGAGGCGATGTGGAAGGCGGGCGAGAGGGTTTGGCGGGGCGGCAGTTCTCATCGGCGACAACGGCGACCGGAGGTGGGGACTGCATGGGGTGATCCAACGGCGTGGAGCGGGCAAGGCAGCGTTAGGGTTTTGATCGGGGGCGGAGGCACGAGTGGGGCAACGTGTGGCTCGCGGGCGGGATCGGACGGCTGCGCGGGCGAGCAGGAGACGGCGGCGGTTAGGGTTAGGGTGAGTGCAAGCGCGCGGGATCGAGCGGCGTGGATGCGAGCGCGTGGGCGATCGGGCGGCAGGGCGAGCGCGGCGGGAAAGTGGCCGAGGGCGGTGGGCCGGCGCGCGAGAGGCGGGCGGATGGCCGACGCGTGGCTGGGAGAAGGATCGAGCGGCTGAGGTGACTCCGGGGGTTTTTATTTGCTTTTTTCCTTTTCCTGAAATCCAAATAAACTAAATAGAGCTCTAGAAAATAGCAGATAAATCCCAAAAATTCACCAAAAATACAAGAAAATTCCTTGTGGCCTGTAGAATCCAAATAAAATATTTTCAACTTATGTTAATGTTTATTTTACTCAGATTAAATCATTTTAAATTTCAAAAATTCATTTGAAGCTGGATTTAATTTCAGAAAATTCCAGAAAATTTATTTTTGGAAATTGGGCTTTGTAAACTTCAGAAAAACAGGATGTTACAAACCTTACCTCCTTAAACGAGATCTCAACCCCGAGATCTGGGCTAGCTAACAGAATAGGTTCGGGAACTCGGCTCTGAGGTCCTCCTCTCGCTCCCAGGTTGCCTCCTCCTCTGAGTGGTTGCTCCACTGAACTTTGCAAAAACGGACCACTTTATTCCGGGTGACTCGCTCTGACTCTCCGAAAACTTTGATTGGATGCACTTTATACGACAGGTCCTCCTTCAGGTTAACGGCCTCAACTGGCACAACTTTCTCTGGCACACGCAAATACTTCTTCAGCTGGGACACATGAAAGACGTCATATACGCCACTGAAGGAAGCAGGTACCTCCAACTAATAGCAACCTCTCCCCTGCGTTTCAAAATCCAGAACGGACCAACATATCTCGGTGCAAACTTCGCTTTTAACTGAAACCTCTTCACACCTTTGAATGGTGTGATCCTGAGATACACAAAATCATCTGGCTCAAAACTCAGCTCTCGACGTGCCCGTATCGCAGATAGCTCTTCTGTGCGGCTGCCCGCGATTTTCAACCTTTCTTGAATCAAACAGATATTATCATCAGCTTCTTTTAAACAATTAGGACCAAAAACCTGATCTTCCCCCGTCTCCTTCCAATTGAGAGGGGTCCTGCATTTCCTGCCATACAATGCCTCAAACGGTGACAACTGCAAACTGGCCTGATAACTGTTGTTGTATGAAAACTCTGCAAAAGGCAAATAGCTATCCCACTTGGACCCATGATCTAGCACACATGCTCTCAACATATCCTCAAGAATCTGATTCAGTCGCTCTGTCTGACCATCTGTCTGGGGGTGATATGATGTACTGAAGTTTAGGTGAGTTCCCATAGCCTTATGGAAACTTTCCCAAAAATGAGAGGTGAACTGTGATCCACGATATGACACTATTTTCTTTGGCACACCATGAAGACTGATAATCCTCGACATATACAGCTCTGCTAGTCTGTTACCACTATAGGTTGTCTTAACTGGGATGAAATGAGCAACCTTGGTCAATCGGTCCACGATGACCCAAATCGAAACATAGCCCTCTTTGGTCTTTGGCAGACCGACTATGAAGTCCATATCAATTTCTTCCCACTTTCACTCAGGGACTTTCAATGGTTGTAGCAAGCCGGCTGGCCTCTGATGCTCTGCCTTTACCCTCTGACAGACATCACAAAGTGCCACATACTCAACGATCTCATGCTTCATGCTTGGCCACTAATACTTATCCTTAATGTCCTGGTACATCTTGGTACTGCCTGAATGAATCGAGTACAACGACTCATGAGCCTCTTTTAACAGCAAATCCTTTAGCTCTTTCTTGTTGGGCACACACAAACGCTGCTTGAACCACAAGGTTCCTTGGTCATCCACTGTAAATCCTTACTCTTTTCCTTCACTCATGTTCTCCCTGATATGCTGAAATGCCTCATCATCTGACTGAGCCTGACGAATCTGACCATCCAAAGTAGGCTGCAACTCCATTACTGCTAGGAATCTTTCCTCGACTAATTCCAAACTGAGCTTTTGGAATTCCTCGTGCAAAGCTGGCTGACTCTCTCTAACCATCACTGAATTGCAATACACCTTTCTGCTCAAAGCATCTGCAACCACATTGGCCTTTACAGGTTGATAATGTATACCAACATTAGAATCCTTTATCAGCTCTAACCACCTCCTCTGCCTAAGGTTAAGCTCGGACTGGGTAAAGATATATTTCAGACTTTTGTGATTCGTGTAAACCTCACATCTATTACCCATCAAATAGTGACGCTAAAATTTTAAAGCATGCACTACGGCTACTAGTTCCACTCTCTTATCCTGCATCAAAACACAACCCAATCCTTTGCGAGAGGCATCGCAATAAATCTCAAAATCCTTATTTATATCAGGCAATACTAGCACTGGGGCTATAGTCAAACTCTCCTTCAATTTATGGAAACTTTTCTCACACTCTAGCGTCCAAGTGAATTTCTCTTATTTCTTGAGCAACTGCGTGAGAGGTCTAGCTACACTGGAAAATCCCTCAATGAAGTGACGGTAATATCCTGCCATACCCAGAAAACTCCTGACCTGGGTCACTGATGTAGGCGACTGCCAATCCAAAACATCTCTCACTTTTCCAAGGTCAACTGCGACTCCTTCTGCTGTCATCACATGTCCTAGGAAGGCAACTTCCTTCATCCAAAATTCACATTTGCTGAACTTAGCATACAACTGATTATCCCTCAACTTCTGCAATGCCAATCTCAAGTGCTCCTCATACTCTCTCTCATCCTTGGAATATATCAAAATATCGTCAATGAACACAACGATAAACTTATCCAAATATTCCATGAACACCTTATTCATCAAATATATGAAGTAAGCTGGAGCATTGGTCAATCCAAATGACATGACTATGAACTCGTATAAGCCATAACGAGTCGAGAAAGCTGTCTTAGGTATATCCTCCTTTGGAATCCTCATCTGATGATATCCTAACCTCAAATCAATCTTGGAGAAAACTCCTGCTCCTTAAGCTGATCAAACAAGTCATCAATCCTGGGCAAAGGGTACATGTTCTTGATGGTGACCTCATTAAGTGCTCTGTAATCCACACACATGTGTTGACTGTCATCCTTCTTTTTAACAAACAGCACTGGTGCTCCCCATGGGGATGAACTCGGTTTGATATATCCCTTATCCAAAAGCTCCTGAATTTGCTTCTTCAATTCTACCAAATCATTGGCTGGCATGCCTGGTTCACCCTAACAACTGGAAATCAGAGCGGTACCTGGTACAAGCTCGATCAGAAACTCCACTTCTCGCTCCGGTGGCATGCCTGGAAGGTCATCTGGAAACACGTCGGTACTCGACAACCGTATATCTTCCAACCGATCACCTCGCTCGCAAACCATAATCGACTCGCGACACATCATGGCTGCAAACTGTACCTTAATCCCATCTGAACTGGTCAAGGTCACTGCTCTACTCCCACAGTCTAACATTGCATGCTGCTTTTGGAACCAATCCATACCCAAGATCACATCTAGGGACTGGATATCCAACAAAATCAGTCGACCCCAACTCAACTCCACAATGGTTATCCTAACTCCTGTACAACCTAGGTTCGATCTCAACTCAGAACCGGGGGATTGGATTAAAAAAAACAGATCCAAGAGCAACAGTTTTCAAATGTTGCTTTAAAGCAAAACTCCGAGAAACAAACGAATACGAAGCTCTAGAATCAAACAAAACTGTAGCAGGAACTGAATTTACTAGGAACTTACCGATCACAACCTCTGGTGCTGCCTGGGCCTCCTCTGCGGTGACGTGGTTCACCTGGCCTCTCACCACCGGTGTCCCGCCGCCCGACTCGATGCCGGGGTGCTCTTCGTCCTGCTCCTGGGGTAGGAGTCCGACCAGGTGTGGCTCCCAGATCAAAGCGAACTAGTGTCGGGGCCTGCCTCTAGGGGCACTTGCTAGCATAGTGTCCTGGCTCATGACACTTGAAGCAAGTGACAGACGCTGCTGAATTGTTGCTCTTCTGCGCGACCATCGGAACTACCGTGACGCCGTCCCGACTAAAATCGACGCGGCGTCGGGCTAGGGTCCTAAAGCCGGCGGCCGCGCTCGCTTCGCCGAGGCACTCGTGCAGGCTGGTAAGAACCAAAACGAGGCCTCTGAGACTGGTGCAACTGTGACCCCTACTGTATCATCCTCCTTTTGCGAGACTCCTCTAGCTCGCGGCGACTCTCCTAAATGAGAATGGCCTTATCCACCATCTGCTGAAAACTGGTATAGTCGTTACCCACGACCTGCACTTTCAAAGTTCGGTTCAAGCCCTTCTTGAATCTCTTCTGACGAGCGGCATCCGTGGCTACGTCCTCTGGCGCGTAGCGAGCTAACTGAGTGAATTAGTTGAGGTATTCACTCACTGACATGTTCTTTTGTTGCAACTTCCGAAACTCATCCTTCTTCATCTCGACCACTCCATCTAAGACGTGGGCGTTATGGAAGGCTTTAGCGAACTCTTCCCATGTGATGTTGTTCTGGTCCTCATGGGTGGCACAGTAGTTCTTCCACCACTCTACTGCTGCTCCCTCGAGCTGGTGTGCTGCATAAACACCTTCTCTCTGTCGGTGCACTGAGCCAAGTTCAACTTCTTCTCAACTGAACGGATCCAATCATCGGCCTCCATAGGCTCTGAAGAACTGGAGTAGGTAGGCAGTCTCGTCCTCATAAATTCTGCATAGCTGTACTACTGATGAGGTGCTGGTGGTGGTACTGGATCTTGGTGCTGTCGCTGCATCATAGCCTGCATATTTTGCATCATTATCTGCATCATCTGAGTCTGTGCCACCAAGAACTGACTGAGAGCGGGGTCTAAGCTGGGTGGGCCGCTGCGCAACCTTGCGCTCTGGATCTGGTTCGCTTTCGGTGCGGCCGAGGTGTTCTCGTATCAACCATCTTCTGCTTTCAAAAGAAAACAACTGTTGACTGACCAAAGGCAAAAGATGAGGTAGAAAAGCATAGATAAGAGGTAAATTCGTCTAAGGGGGTTTTGCTAATGGAAACCTAAACTAAACAAACACTTAGCCAAAAAGGCTAATAACAAAACTAAGCAAATTAACTCCATTAAAAGATTGACATGATCGCAATATAATGCTTTTAAGGCAAGATTTGCAGCTCACATCACACACAACTGCAAATAAAATCTAACGTTTCTATACGCACTATCTAATCTGAAGTCTCCCACTCAGGACCTGACAAATAGGGCACACTATTCTCGTCCTCGAAATCGCTGTAGACAACCCACGAGTTGCGAACTGGCGGCGGCTGCTCTCTGACTGGGGCTGGAGTAAACTGCTGAAGATATGCTCGACGATCACCGGTGATACGATGTCTCTGCTCTGGGCTCGGCGGTGTAGGCGACGGTAGAGGTATTGGCGACTATGGTCGGAGTTTCTTCCTGACTGGCTCTGGCAGGCTAGGGGTAACTCCATACTATTCCTTGAACTTCCGTATGAGTCTGGCCATGTTGATCTTGTATAGCTTACAAAGTCGTCGGATGGCCTTGTACGCAACTCCTTGTGCTGACTCCTCTCCACTGGCACCGGTATTCTTGAAGCCGTGATGTAAAACTTGCTTGCCAACTCGTGTGGTGAAGTACAATCTGGTGGTGGTCCCGATGCGCTAGCCTTTATTCTTCTCATCCTTGGTGAGATAAACGGGCAATCTCTTCAATCCAAGGCTTCAAAACAGAATGCGAAGAAGTGCTCTCCATCCTCCCGACGGGCTGAAAGAAGCTTGGGACATCTAATGCATTTATAAAGAAAAGATCAGTTTAAAGCTTTGTAAAAACAAATGTTACGAGGGTGAGGCGAAGAACAAGAATCCTTGAGAATAAGGTAAGAAAATAGAGATATTACTAAGTATCAAATTTGGTTGGTTTGATTTAAAAAATAAGTTTTTGGCTAAACGACCATTCTAACTAGGGCTTCGTCCTACAGTCGATATGGTTCTGATACCATCTCTGTCGAGACCCGAATATGCAAATTCGGACTCTCTGTGTAAACTGCACTAGTCCAGCATCACGCTAGTGTACACAGTCAAACATAGCTGTAATCACAACCATACACACGATATAATAAAAGGGAAACTCAAATATCGATAAATCTCAAAGGTACGACCTTATGGCCAAACTTACAATATCTCTAGCCGGAAGGGCTTAACAAAAACTAGCAGCGAAAATCCAAAATAAAGCGTAGTGGCCAATCGACAAGCCCACGGGCTATCGAGTGGAGAACGAAGCCTAATCCGTGAAGTCGTCGTAGTACTCTCCTTCTAGAACCTCCTGCTGATAATACTCCCCGCCCTCAACTGAGCAACATAGGCATAAAGCCATGAGTACATTGCTGTGAACCCGGCACACGGAATAACCAGTCCACGGTGAACACGGTCCACGGAACAGTGCATGCGGGTGGCGGCGCTGACGCGGCGAGCTAGGGCTGACGTGGCACGCGCTGGTGCCGACGCGTGGCAAGTGCTGACGTGGCACCTGGGGCCGGTTTTTGGCTGACGTGGCAGCGGACGTGGTGTGAAACGTGGCCCTAGGGCTGACGTGGCTTGCCACGTGGGTAGGGCTGACGTGGTTGGCTCGGGTGCGACGGCGGCGACAGGATCAGGCGGTTGGGATCGTACCTCGTGGCGCGATCGGGTCCGTCCGCTCGGATCTAGGCATGCGACGGCGATTGAGTGGACCGGAGGCAGGACGGCATCGATCGCCGACGCGTGGCTCGGGCGCGCCGCGCGAAGCGTCGCGACCGGACGAGAGGCGCAGGAGTGGGCGCGGGAGCTGGCGCGACGACCGAGGCGGGGCGCGGGGCGACGCGAGAGGCGACGCGGAAAGCGGGCGAGAGGGTTTGGCAGGGCGGCAGTTCTCACCGGTGACTACGGCGACCGGAAGCGGGGACTGCGGCGATGAAGCGGTGGCGACGGGGATGGCGGTGACGGGAGCGGTGGTGACGGGGCACGCGAAACGAGGCGGCCGCGCGGGTTTTATCACATGCACCGAGGCATCCGGATTGGTTACGATGTGTGCGCAGATAGCGGACGCGATTCGGGGACACGCGTACGGCTGGGATGATGCGCGGGGTGATCCAACGGCGCGGAGCGGGCGAGGCAGCGTTAGGGTTTCGATCGGGGGCGGAGGAATACATCAAGATAATCACACACCACTGGGATCTCCTTGATGCACAACAAAGAACTCAACTTCATGGTAAGAGACCAAAGAAACCCAATCCTCGACACACATCGGTCAGGAAACAAACTAGCCAACACAAATAGAGAATCTAATGGTGCACACCCTAAAAGAAATGAGACCCCCCCAAAGAACTAACTAAAATAGATTGAAAAATCTGCTGCATACCCAAGTTCGCTCTCCTAGCAAACTCTAATGACACAAACAAGTAGGTAGCTCTGGAATTGAAAAGAACAAAGGCCTCAAGAGAATCCACAAGTAAAGTACCTGTCACCACATTATGATGGCGTACTGTCTTAGGTGTAGGCGTGGCGTAGACCCCAAATGGTGCCAGGATAGTGGAAGCCCTGACACTCAGCGGTGGAAGTGCAAGGGCTGCTAGAGGTGCAACATCTGATGTGACGCGGATGGTGTAAGTTCCAATAGAACCTAGTAGGAAATGCCAAAGGAAATGCTGCAGGAGGAGCCCAAGCTGGAGGATAATGCGGCACTAGGGTGGCTACCAGCATATGAACTGAGCTTCGTGAAGATGCGGCTAAAGACGCAACAGGAACCGACTCCTACTTGGTGATGCTAGTGGGATTTTGCTTGCACACCAATGCCTTGTGGCCTGCCTAGCCACAACAATGATAGCTCCCAGACCAGGAGCACTCTAAAGCACGGTGCCCATCACCGCACTTCAAGCAGATCATGTCTTGGCCAGGAATGAGGTGCAACGGCTAGAAAGTTGGAGAAGGGCGTGGTGTTGAAGAAGAAGACGGCCTCTGTTGAAAAGGCTGAGTAGACAACAGAGGACTCTACCCCCTAGAACATCATGGGAATGGGTCACTGAGAAGACCTGCCCCCACCACCAAAGCTCCTTTTCTAGCAACCGCTAGAACTACCAGAAGGAGTGGAACACTAGAAGCCTACCTCTCCTGAGTGAGCTCCATCCTAAACTGTAACATCCTATTTTAGTCTTCTTGAAGCATTTAAAATAAATTTCACCATTGGATTTTTTGAAATTAATTAAAGATTAACTTGAATTTTTAGAAAATTAAAAGATTTAACATGACTAAGTTAAAATTCAACTATTCTCAAAATTATTTTATTTAGATTACTTGTGATGCAAGGAAGTTTTTGAATTTTCTAGGATTTTTCATATTTATTTGCTATTTTCTAGAGCATAAATGAATTTATGTGAATTTCTAAAATTAGAAAATCTGTAGAAATTCCAAAAAGCTTTGTTGGGCTAAAACCCTTATCCCAGACCATCTCTACATTCGGTGTACTTAGCCCAGTCACTTCGTTCACCATGCGTCACCCATCTGCTGGACTGCCTCACTCACGCCACATCCAAGCCTTCCATTCCTTGCTCTCACCGATAGGTGGCGCCCACATGTTAAGCCATCGTCTCTAAGCTATACCTAAGCCAGACTTCACCTTGGTGTTTACATCGTCTTCGACAGGGATTCTCGACATCTGTGCTGGCCCTACCTTTAACTCAGCATTCATGCTCACCTTGGACACCTCAGCGTCCATGCATAAAAGGTCGAGTTGTCCTCATTTTCCTACTTCCTGAGCTGCCCATTACCTCACCCGAGTGTGTCATCGCCTTTGTCTTCCCGCCATCGTAGCTGAGTTTGCCTGAGCTGTTGTTGTCATCCTTGTCTCCATTCACCGTGCATTGTCTTCGCTCGTGCGTCGTTGAGCCTCACCACTAGTAAGCCTCATCGCCGTCGTCATCACTGCCTTGGTTCACCACTCCGCACCATCGTGTTTTGCTCACCACCGACTGGCATCACCTCGCATCAATCACCACCCGTTACCTTGGTTCTCGCATCATCCGTTCGCCCACCGAAGCATCACCCCAAGCCACGCGCTAAGCTAACATCACCCCAGACGTCATTGCTGACCGGCCGCTGCTTCGTCTCTTCCATAGATATAATCCACCATGAGTCGTGCCATCGATGTGTGGGGCCTACTGGTTAGAAGCACTGTGCCATAGACCCGTGAGTCGAGCCACAGAAGTATCCATGCTAGCAGCCACATCGGATCACATATCAACCCTAGATCCACTTGTTGGCCATGTGTCACACACCATGTCAGCCCTAATGCTTAGTTAGCCACCACATCAACAAGCTGCATTAGCACATCCACTGTTCCTTGCACCAGGTTCACGATAGCCTACACTATTCTGTAGACCAGGTCCATAGCACAGTAGTTTTTCTTCATTTTTTAGGAATTTATTTGCTGGAAAATCTTTTAAGTGATCGTTCTTCTCTGTCCTAGCTCCGATTGATCCAATTCTTTTTTCTAAATTTATATAAAATTAAGCTCTATTTTCTAATTCTAATTTTATAGTTTTTAGAGTTTATTTTATTTTATTTGTGTTTTGTTTGTTTTCTCGCACGTTAGACAACGTCTTCGAAGGAGCAGAAGCAGGACCAAAAGATCAAGAGTCGATACATGAGCAAGGCCAAGGCAAGTTATGTTCTTTGATCATGTTGAACCTAGGTTTCAAATCTATTATATATTTTTTGTTTTAAATTATGATGTATTGCTTTTTTTGTATCTGGTAGTTATTGTCCAAATTTGATTAATCTCTCAATTGATAATTTGAATACTATGATTCCATTGTCACCATAGGATGGATTTTATCTAGTGATACAATACTAATTTTTATATGTTTTGTACATTCAATATGCTTAGTCATGCTAGTAGTATGTTGGGTTCATCATCACATATGGGTTAATTAATTAATTTTGACTAAATTAGATATTGAATCGTGGTGGTTAGCCACAGTTGTAAAATTGAAGTACCATGACATAGGTAGTGCCATTGGTGTTGGTCATAAAAAATGGTGTTCACTTGGACGAGTGTAAATTTTCTACCTTGATTTTGTCATTGAGATGTTATATTGGTGCAAGAGGAGGCTTTTTTGAATAGGTGGTTAGCCTACTCGATAGAGAAACCAGAGCGGGCAAGATTAGTTTAAGATTGACCATTATAAAAGCCTTTTTATGATCTTCTTGGTCAACATGCGCAAAGAAGTGTGTTGGTCTAGTGTCACTATAAGATGATCATATCATGTGAGTAAAATTGTACAACCTCTGCAGAGTATAAAATTATTCAAATAGTTGTGTCCTCTATTGTGGACAATACTTAGTGATTTCACACGAGGGGTAGAGATTTTATGAAATTTTGGATCAGTTAAATTGGGAAAGTGAATGATTAGTTCACTGGTGGATTATGACAATTCCTTTTGAGTATCTACTTATTATTTGTTTTACAGTTTGTTTCAATCTAATTATTGTTTTTTACTTTAAACTATTATTTTCTATAAAATAACTATTCATCTATACTTTGTTAATCCTTGCATATTTATATTGCATCTCATTACAAATGACATACTGAGTACTCTATCTACTCATGGCTATATTCACACTTGCTCAGTTGAAGAAGAAGAACCATATCAACCGAAGGTACTTAGAGGATACTTTGACAACTTCTCGGATTAGGATCTTGTCTCCCAGTTGATTGGCTGTGGACATATCAAATGGCCATTTTATTTTTCATTGTTTTCTATTGCTAGTTTCTTAAGCCCTTTCGGCCATTATTTGTAAGCTTGGCCATAAGGTTGCAACTCTGACAATTATTAGTATCTGAGTCTTCTTCTTACTTAACCATGATGTGGCCGATATGTCATCTATATTTCCACTGTGTGCACTAGCGTGATTCTGAACTAGTGCAGAACATACAAAGAGTCCAGATTTACATATTCGTGTCTCGACGCGAACTCCATACCTTTGGCCTAATCGACCACAGAGTTGAAGTTGCGTGGTCCTGTCGCCCCCCAAGACGTGGTGATACTCCTAGTTAAGTCCCCTTGAAAACCTCTTAGCCTTCTCTTGATCATCGCCAGCCATGGCTGTCACAAAACGAAGCAAATTATTAAACCCTGCCTCGTACTCTACAATGGACATTGTTCCCTAGACAAAGGACTCTGGATAGAACTTCACCTTGAACTACTCGACAAAGCCCTCCCAAGTGATCAATCCTTGAGCAGGGGTCCTATCTGACAGAACCCCCTACTACCAGATGTCCGCCTGACCCTCCAGCTGAAAGGCTACAAAGCATGCCTTCTACTGAGACGTCATCTTCAGAGCTCCAAATTGCTTCTCCATATAGCGAAGCCAATCTACTGCATGGACCAATGTGCCAGCTCCATCAAAACTATCCAAACAGAGGGATAGTCACTCACGAACGCACATCCTAACCTCCGGTGGAGCCGGTGCAGCACCAAGGTCAGCAATAGGTGCGCCTATAGTGTCGGACCCCGGAGCAACGACTCCTGAATCCTCTGTGTAAATCGCACTAGTCCAGGATCAAGCTAGTGCACACAGTGGATAACAAAGATTCATATCATGCACAATGACATTTATTCATTACTAAATATGGGCCTGATGGCCAAAGTTTACATCAATGGTTCATAAACCAAACTTAAATATAAGCAACGGAAGAAAACCAAGGAAGCAAAGAGCCCATCCCGCTCGCCACAGCGAATGATGTAAGACGTGGCCTAGTCGCCACCATCCTCACCGGTTGTTGACGCCATCCTCCGCAACAGATTTTAACAAGGTGAGCACATAAAGTACTCCCAAGGTAAGCACATAAAGTACTTACGCAAGTTACACCGTGAGTTTTAACAGAGTGAATGCATGCATAGGGATAACAAAGGAAGGCTTATAAGTTTATTTGTGCGAAAGCAAGATAAGGTAAATACATTAAATAGATTCAAAAGCTGAATTTGATACTGAGAGATAGAAATAACGATTTAACAAAATAATATCGTTAGTGCAGGTTCCAACCAAACACTAACCTAGTCACAGGTATCCCACCTGGTCCATCTTTTCAAAAGATTTCACATGGATTCCATCTATCCATATGCTTTTCAAAATCTCTTATGGATTCATTTTGTTAGTGCAGGCTCCGACCAAACACCAACTTATTCACAGGTATCCCACCTGGTCATGGATTCCATCCATCCATCCATAAGCTTTTTCATAAACCATTTTAAAAACCAAAGTCTAATCCATGAAAAACTTTCCTCAGCTTGCCCATAACCATGGGCACGGCTATCCAGGATAGATTATACACTCTGCAGAGGTTGTACAGCTTTACCCACAAGACACGACCATCCCACATTGCCACTAGATTAACACACTTCCTTTGGTGTGCGGCGAGGAGATCATGACAAGGCCGTTACAATGATCCATAGCCAAAACAGTCACGCCGCCACTAAGGTTTCACCACAACTCGAATCCACGAGTTGGAGCCCCCTCTTGTGCCATGTGAGACTTCCCACACCTACGCGCGCCACATTCAGCCTATAGCGAGACTATACTTGGAACTTCACAAATTACTTAGCCAGGTCCGTCCCATACCGGACTTGTGGTAGTACGATGTGGCTTTATAACAGTAGCTCACAGACCGGTCCTTAATTTGACTTAGGCTCAATCCACATACCCACATGCACGACAATCAACCAGGTGTCACCAAACACGAGGCATGCCGGCACCCTACCACCTAACCAATAGCCTAAATCCAAATCATAAGTTTTCATTTTTATTTTTAAACCATTTTCATAAACCATCCTTGACTCACCGAAGTCAAGAATTCATTTCCAAAGTCTGACATTTCATATGAAAGATTGATCCCACCTAAAATTATACTAAGCCAGGCTAAGTATCTCTATAAAATTTCTAGTCAATACTATGGTACTAACTAGTTTTCAGCTAGGGTGATAAGGTATATGAATTCGAGATTCAAATGGGCTATAATCAAATGATCATGGGCATAACTAAAGTTTAAACTGAATTTAAATTAAATTTGAATAGAAGTACGCATGCATATACAGTAAAACAATATAATTAAATTTGAAATATTAGGTTCAACATGGTCAAAGGTGTAACTTGCCTTTCTTTGAAGTTTGCCGAGGTTCGCTGAAGTTATACTCTCCGAAATAGTCGTAGTCTACACGCGAAAAGTAAGAACAAACTAAACTCAAATAAAATCCAAATTTTATAAAATAAATGCCGGGAGATAGAATATGAATTTTGGAATTTGAATTGGTCCAAAAGGAGTTAGGGCGAAGGAGGACGACTTCTGGAAGTTTGAATTCCAAAGAAATGAATAAAAGGAATTATTGGAATTCTTTTCTTTATGAAGGAAAAGTGGTTGCAAGCTACAATATTTGTGTGGGGTCGAAGTCATGATCGAAGGTGTAGTCGAAGACATGGTCAAGACCATAGTCGAATTAACGGTTGAAGATGCGGAGGTCCAAGCCAAAGACAAAGACTCTAAGTACGGGTGCAGTCGAATTCGAAGATTAAGATTCGGTCGAAGACTTACTCGAAATTGTATAGTGGTCGAAGAACACTATAACAGTCGAGAACAAATGGTAATCGGAGTCGAGTGGTCGGGACGACAATGAACGCCGGCGGTGGAAAGTGAAGGTACTCAGAGTCGGCTACGACTTCGACTACCGAGTATTCTTCCAACTACTCATTGCTGAAAAAGCGAAGGTACTCGGAGACTTAGAGCGAAGAGTGACAGTGGTCGGAAGCGACTATGGTCGGAGGTAGACGGAGATGACAGTGGTTGGGAGTGACTGTAGTCGGAAAAACAATTGTGGTCGAAAGGATTGGAGTTTATGCAGAGTGATCAAAAGAATCGAATGGGTTGGAGGGTAGGGAGGTTAAAACGGTCAACCAACCATGGTCGGTTTGAAGGCGGAGGTTGAAATTGAAGGTTCCGAGATTGAAGATCGAAGTCTAAGTCTTCGAGGTCGAAGGTCAAAGGCTAGAGTCAAAATCTCCGAAGGTCAAAGTCTCTGGGAATGAAGATCGAAGTCGAAGGCTCCGAGCAGCCGGAGTCTATGAAACCTTCGAACAGCGGAGTCTAAAGATCCTCCGGATGGCGGAGTCTAAAGAGCCTCCAGATAGCGGAGTATTAAGAGCCTCCGGATAGCGGGGTCTTAGAATCGGATGGCTGAGAGATGTCAGATGGCTTCACGTGACGAGATTCGAGTGATCCAACGGCAGCGAAGACCGGGGAGGTGTACAAAAGAGGGAGAAGAGTATGAGTCCCGATTTACTTTGGCGCACGGTTCGGGCTGCACAAAGTTGGCTGGCGGCGAGGGTGTAGCGAAGGCAAGACACGATTATCGACGGCGGAGACTCTCCAACGACAGCTTGCTCGGAGAAGGGGCGTCGAAGGTTCGCGCGGGCCTGAGGAAGGTTATTGGCGGCGGGGTACTCCGGTCATATTTTGGCTCAGGAAAAAGGGTGAAGGAGGTGCGCGTGGTCCCGTCGAAGATTTGGCAGTGGTGGCGTCGGTGTTGGCGAAAGAGACACTCCGGCGGGGGAAATTGCTTGGCGGAGGGGTGGCGAGGTGAAGAAAAGAGAGGGGATTGCAGGAGTGCATTGGTGCTCTCTGCAATACCGTAGTGGTTGGAAGGTGGTCGGTGGTGAGTTGGAGCGATGGCGTAACTCTGGCGTGATAGCGGTAGTGTTCCGTGGTGAGGAGATTCAACCAAGGACGGTCGAGAAAATCCAAAAATTATGAAATATATACTGAAAAATAGATTATAAATTTAGATGAATTTACAAACTTGAATCACTTGATTCGAAGTTCGGACGGAGGAGAACGAGCGATTGGAAGATTGTCGAATCAGAAAATTCTAGAAAAAGAAAAATCAGGAATATTCCGAAGGAATATTCCCGCGTGAACAGTAATGGGCAGCAGCCCTGTTCACTGTTTTTGGCCGTGTCGTTGGTGAGAAAAGGCATGGGAGGTGAAGCCAATGGGTTGCTAATAACCCGAGGCACATGTAGGAATTGGCGGCACGTCAAACGGAGCACGATGACGACGTCTACGGTGACAATGACATAGGGTGTGAAGAGAAGAATAATTTTCGGACAAAGAATATGATAAAGTAAGATAACCACGGCGTAGAACGCGGTAAGGCGAGTCTAGAAAAAATATCGGCTAAGCCGAAACTCACCGGAGGTGACGCAATCGTCGTTTGAACGACGACGGTACCGAAACATGAAAAACTCAATATCTTCGCGCTCGGTAAGGCGAATCCAAAACCGTCTGAAACATAGCCTCCTGGGATGGTTTAGCACATTTTGACGTGAACGGATTGTCGAGAGCATTCCCGGACAGGCGGGGACACGAAGTGCTATTTACGGCCATGGCAAGGTGTTGGGCGCAAAAATTTAGGAAAGGTTTTTGGACGAACGGAGGGGAGCACAGCGTAGAACACGTCGAGACGAACTCAACGCTGCAGACGGCTCGGCCAACGGACTAGCGAAACGCGGTGGACAAGACTTTATGTAGCCTACAGGCTGACATCGGCGTTCCGGGCAAACGGAGAGGAATTAACATGCGAGACTTGCGGCGAATCGAAGAGGGGAGTGTGGGGATCGTGATGCTCACCTTGGTTTTGGTCGGGCATGCACGGTCGGCCGGTGGCGACGCAACGAATGCGGACCCAATTTGGCCCACGGTGGCGACGGTGCTCCGACGAAGTTCCGGCGAAGGCGAGGTGAGCACCGCGTAGAACGCGACGAGGCGAAGCCAACGGTGTGGTCAAACGCGGTGGCGCTCCACCGGACGAGGCACAAAAGGCCGAAAAACGCTGCTTAGAACACAAAAATAAAACTTCGATTGCGGCCAATAGAGAGGGAGTTGGGACTTGAGATTTTCGGGGTTGAGTGAGGATGAGGAGAGGCTCACGGGGCTCCCTTTTATAGGGGTTGAGGAGGCCCGAGGAGGGAGATCAAAGGACCATGTCCATCAATGACATGGTTTAAATCCCGCGAAATTAGGCATCAATGAGAGGGGAAACGGTGGGGAATTGAAGGAGTTTGATGAGGGGAATTGATTGCAATTTATTTCGTTGAAAACCGTTGAGAAAATCATGAGTTTTGGAAGCTTGAAGAAGGCTCCCATGGCTGCGTGCATGCTGTCCTGCGCGTGAACAGTAACGGGAGGAGGAAGAAGAAGGAAAAAGGAAGACAGAGAAAAGAGAAAAAAAAGAAAAAAAATTTGAAAAAATTCCAAACAAAATATTGTTAGAATCCTTGGAACCTAAAAAGAATAAAAAATATTTTCGGAATTGTTGGACGTTTATTTTAATTTTTAAAAATAGTTTCCTTTTTCTAGCTTTAAATAATACAATAAATAACAAATAAAGGCTAAAAATCTTAGAAAAATTCATGTAAGTTTCTAAAGTTATTTGGAACTTATGAAAAAAATTCCAACTCAAATTTTCATATTTTTCTTTATAAAATATTTTTTGTTTAACAGAAAGGCTCTTTTCTTCTCTTTTCTTTTTAGCAGAAAATTAAGCTAACTAAAAATTTTAAAATTTCAAGAAACTAAATAACTTTGATTTTTGCTTTAAACTAACTTATTTAATACCTTATTTATTATTTTTTGTTTTTATTTTTTTCTTAAATCACCTTTTCATAACCTTTTTTTTTGCCGAAAATCAGGCAATTAATTTTTTTAATAACTTAAAGAAACCAATAGTAAATGTTTTATTTTAAATTAAATCAAATATTTTGAAATAAACAGCTGGGCTGTTACAAACTTCCCCCCTTAAAGAGAATCTCGTCCCCGAGATTCGCACGGCTAGCAAAGAAATAGGTTTGGATCTTACTCTGCATGGCTTGAGCTGTGATCTAGTTCAGATGTCCCTTCGTGAACTTTGCTGTCCTTTTGTCTACTATTTGAAGAGTGTTGGCGGTCGGTGTTTCAGCTTGATGCTTCCAAGAATTAGGGAAGAGGAGATTTAAGACAAAGGAGGAATATGGGTCATTTTGCACAATCCAACAAAACATAAACTAAAAAAAGACCTTTGTTAAGATAATATCATGTAACAGTTACGGCTATCAACAAAAGAGAAAACTTGATAGCTCATAACATCGTCTAATAGCTGCCTAACAATTTATCCTAAAGGGGCAAGGATTGCCTTGGTTTGATCCTTCGTGACTCTCTGGGTACAAAGCGCGATCCTTCGGTGCGAAGTTTGAAATGATGGCAGAGGCGAAGAACTGCTTCACGAGCGGCTTCTTGCTTGGCTCTTTCACATGAGTGACTGCTTCTTTTAAAGCGGTAGCGAAGACTTCCTTGTCCAGTTCACTTGGTGATGAGTAAAGCAGTGTCTCATCATCTGATTTCCATGGCTGTCTATTCGGTGTATGTAGAAAGCTCGACGTTGGAATCTCAAATGACGGAGTAGCCGATGAAGGCCTACACTCCATCCATCATTCAGTGCATCTTGATAAACATCCATCTATAATGGTTTGAACAGATGAGAGTTGGAAATATATTTTCACATAATGACATAAAGATGAGAGAGATTCAAGATATAAGAGTAAGTATAGATTGAGAGGTAAGAGTAAGAAAATTTTTGCAATTACTGATCATTCAAAATAACTCCTTAGGGTTCAACCATTCTATTCTACCTACGGTCACGTCTTATGGTCATTATAGCTCTGATACCATCTCTGTCGGACCCCGGAGCAACGACTCCTAGATCCTCTGTGTAAATCGCACTAGTCCAGGATCAAGCTAGTGCACACAGTAGATAACAAAGATTCATATCATACACAATGACATTTATTCATTACTAAATATGGGCCTGATGGCCAAAGTTTACATCAATGGTTCATAAACCAAACTTAAATATAAGCAAATGGAAGAAAACTAAGGAAGCAAAGAGCCCATCCCGCCGCCACAAAGCGAATGATCAGAAGACGCGCCTAGTCGCCACCATCCTCACCGGTTGTTGACGCCATCCTCCGCAACAGATTTTAGCAAGGTGAGCACATAAAGTACTCCCAAGGTAAGCACATAAAGTACTTACGCAAGTTACACCAGAGTTTTAACAGAGTGAATGCATGCATAGGGATAACAAAGGAAGGCTTATAAGTTTATTTGTGCAAAAGCAGATTAAGGTAAATACATTAAATAGATTCAAAATCTGAATTTGATACAGATAGATAGAAATAACGATTTAACAAAATAATATCGTTAGTGCGTGTTTCAACCAAACACTAACCTAGTCACGTGTATCCCACTGGTCCATCTTTTCAAAAGATTTCACATGGATTCCATCTATCCATATGCTTTTCAAAATCTCTTATGGATTCATTTTGTTAGTGCAGTTCGACCAAACACCAACTTATTCACGTGTATCCCACCGGTCATGGATTCCATCCATCCATCCATAAGCTTTTTCATAAACCATTTTAAAACCAAAGTCTAATCCATGAAAAACTTTACTCACTTGCCCATAACCGTGGGCACGGCTATCCAGGATAGATTATACACTCTGCAGAGGTTGTACAGCTTTACCCACAAGACACGACCATCCCACATTGCCACTAGATTAACACACTTCCTTTGGTGTGCGGCGAGGAGATCATGACAAGGCCGTTACAATGATCCATAGCCAAAACAGTCACGCCGCCACTAAGATTTCACCACAACTCGAATCCACGAGTTGGAGCCCTCTTGTGCCATGTGAGACTTCCCACACCACGCCGCGCTCACATTCAGCCTATAGCGAGACTATACTTGGAACTTCACAAATTACTTAGCCAGGTCCGTCCCATACCGGACTTGTGGTAGTACGATGTGGCTTTGTAACAGTAACTCACAGACCGGTCCTTAATTTGACTTAGGCTCAATCCACATACCCACATGCACGACAATCAACCAGGTGTCACCAAACACGAGGCATGCCGGCACCCTACCACCTAACCAATAGCCTAAATCCAAATCATAAGTTTTCATTTTTATTTTTAAACCATTTTCATAAACCATCCTTGACTCACCGAAGTCAAGAATTCATTTCCAAAGTCTGACATTTCATATGAAAGATTGATCCCACCTAAAATTATACTAAGCCAGCCTAAGCATCTCTATAAAATTTTCTAGTCAATACTATGGTACTAACTAGTTTTCAGCTAGGGTGACAAGGTATATGAATTCGAGATTCAAATGGGCTATAATCAAATGATCATGGGCATAACTAAAGTTTAAACTGAATTTAAATTAAATTTGAATAGAAGTACGCATGCATATACAGTAAAACAATATAATTAAATTTGAAATATTAGGTTCAACATGGTCAAAGGTGTAACTTGCCTTTCTTTGAAGTTTGCCGAGGTTCGCTGAAGTTATACTCTCCGAAATAGTCGTAGTCTACACGCGAAAAGTAAGAACAAACTAAACTCAAATAAAATCCAAATTTTATAAAATAAATGCCGGGAGATAGAATATGAATTTTGGAATTTGAATTGGTCCAAAAGGAGTTAGGGCGAAGGAGGACGACTTCTGGAAGTTTGAATTCCAAAGAAATGAATAAAAGGAATTATTGGAATTCTTTTCTTTATGAAGGAAAAGTGGTTGGAAGCTACAATATTTGTGTGGGGTCGAAGTCATGATCGAAGGTGTAGTCGAAGACATGGTCAAGACCATAGTCGAATTAACGGTTGAAGATGCGGAGGTCCAAGCCAAAGACAAAGACTCTAAGTACGGGTGCAGTCGAATTCAAAGATTAAGATTCGGTCGAAGACTTACTCGAAATTGTATAGTGGTCGAAGAACACTATAACAGTCGAGAACAAATGGTAATCGGAGTCGAGTGGTCGGGACGACAATGAACGCCGGCGGTGGAAAGTGAAGGTACTCAGAGTCGGCTACGACTTCGACTACTGAGTATTCTTCCAATTACTCATTGCTGAAAAAGCGAAGGTACTCGGAGACTTAGAGCGAAGAGTGACAGTGGTCGGAAGCGACTATGGTCGGAGGTAGACGGAGATGACAGTGGTTGGGAGTGACTGTAGTCGGAAAAACAATTGTGGTCGAAAGGATTGGAGTTTATGCAGAGTGATCGAAAGAATCGAATGGGTTGGAGGGTAGGGAGGTTAAAACGGTCAACCAACCATGGTCGGTTTGAAGGCTATTTGGAACTTTTGAAAAAAATTCCAACTCAAATTTTCATATTTTTCTTTATAAAATATTTTTTGTTTAACAAAAAGGCTCTTTTCTTCTCTTTTCTTTTTAGCAGAAAATTAAGCTAACTAAAAATTTTAAAATTTCAAGAAACTAAATAACTTTGATTTTTGCTTTAAACTAACTTATTTAAAACCTTATTTATTTTTTTTGTTTTTATTTTTTTCTTAAATCACCTTTTCATAACCTTTTTTTTGCCGAAAATCAGGCAATTAATTTTTTTAATAACTTAAAGAAACCAATAGTAAATGTTTTATTTTAAATTAAATTAAATATTTTGAAATAAACAGCTAGGCTATTACATATAGCCGGAGGAGCTACCTACACCTACTGACGGAGAGCTTGGACCTCCCTTTGTTGGTCCTGCAACAGGGCGGCTGTCACCACCTGAACTCCAATGATTGGCTGAGCAGCCGAGGCAACCTCCTCACCCATCTCTCCAATGACGTCCTCAGTCAACAAACAATATCAATCATATCATACTCAATTAATCAACATCACAACCATCGTTAACAATTAAACAAATTAACAAAAGCGTAAATGCAATGAATGACCCAATCCTATCCTATTGTGCACCAGTATGTCGAATTTTAGTTTTTAATTTCATTATACTAAGTCAAATTTCAGCATTAAGTTTTTCCTAAGTCATGTTGCTATTATGGTTATTAGTTTCATTATATTACCAATCCTATGTCAAATTTTAGTTAATTAAACAAGTAGGTTATTAATTTATTCACCACAAACCTAATGCCGCCTCTGATACTAACTATAACACCCTGGCTTATTGAAAGCCCAAGATGACACCCACAACTAAATACACTACCAATTTAAACCAATAATGAACCATCAACATTATCTAGCCTATGTCAAGACCCAAATATACAAATCCAGACTCTTTGTGTATACTGCACTAGTCAAGGATCACGCTAGTGCATATAGTGTAAACATAGATCAAATATCAACCATATACATGATTAATAAAGAAAAAGACTCAAATATTAATAATTATCAGAGTACGACCTTATGGCCAAGCTTACAATCAATAGCCTAAAGGGCTTAAAAAACTAGTAGCGAAAAACAGCAATAAGCATGTAGCCATTCAACATACCCATAGGCAGTCGACTGAAAAGCAAAGTCCTAATCTGTGAAGTCATCGAAGTATCCTTCTTCAAGTACCTCCTGTTGATATGGTTCCACCTTTTCAATAGAGCAACAATAGGAATAAAGTCGTTAGTACATTGGTACACAGCAAGTTATTTGTAATAAAAGTGTAATATAATATGCAAGGCTTACCAATGGATGGCAGAAAGTTTATTTTGCAGAAAACAATAATTTAAGGTAAATATAATAAATAGATTGCAAGCGAACTTTAAAGGAATTAAATAGACCATAAGTGAACTAAACACCCACTTTAATAAACCACTAGTGAACTACCTGTCCAGTTTTCAAAGCTATCTAATCCAAGTTTTATGAAATAATTACCCCTCATGTAAAATCACCGAGCATTGTTTATAACCGAATACATGGCTATCCATATAGTTTTACACTCTATAGATATTGCACAACTATACCCACACGACGTGATCATCCTCACGTTAAAGAAAATCACAACAAAGCCTTTACAATGTTCAACCTCAACTTAATTCCATTCGCTAAGGTTTTGCTGTCGAGTAGGTTGACCACATAGTCGATACTTGCCCCCTCTTACGCCTCATGGAAATCAGCAAATATGTTCAACTCAATGGCAAAATTAGAATTAAAATATCATAAATTAATCAGCCAGGTCTATCCTATATTAGACATATGGTTTGCACAGTAAGGCTCAGATCAATAGCGCACAAAGTTAAATACTTAAACATTCCCAAGCGAGACTTCCACACGCCTCAAAGTACTAACCACACTTCCCCCTTTACTACATGATCACTCATCCAAGTAAAAACTAATTTTGTATAACTAACACCAATGACACATCAATATCATGGCACATAAATTTTATAACTGTAGCACCAACTATGATTCAATATCTTATTAAGTCAAATTAAATATTTATTCTTATATGATGATGATCTCAACGAGACTATAAGCATGGCTAAACAAATTAATTGTACAACTCATGTGACAATGAATATGGTATTACTAAATAATTTTTCATCTTATAGTAATAATGGTATCATGACAATGGTACCAGTTAGCACAGTAACTACCAAGTACAAGGGTTTGTAATAAATTAGCAATACATGATAATTTAAAATAAATAAATAAATAATAGATTAAAAACTAGATTCAACATGATCGAATGATATGACTTGCCTTGGTCTTGCTTATTTATGAATTCTTGATCTTCTAGTTGTGCTTTTGTTCCTTCAAAGATACGATCTAATGAGAGAGAAAACAAACAAAGCACAAAAATAAGATCAAATAAAATTCAAATAAACTCCAAAAATTTCAAAACTAGAACCGAAAGATAGAGCTCAATTTTATATGAATTTAAAAAAACAGAGTCAATCAAAGTTAGGATGAAGGAGAACAGGCTCTTGAAAAATCTAATCTTAAGAAAATTCTGAAAATTTAAAAATTCTACTGTGCTATGGACTCGATACACGGGAAGACTGGTCTACGGTGGACTCGACTCACAGAGCAGTGCACAAGTGACTGGGATTGCTAATGTAGGGGCTAGGGTTGATGTGGCAGCTGACTAGACTGACACATGACTAACAGGTGACACTAGGGCTGACGTGGCTGATGATGTAGAAGAGTGACATGGATGGAATGTGGCAACCGACGTGGCATCTGGGATTGTTTTGGTGCTGATGTGGTACTAACGTGGACGCTGACTAGACTTACCTGGCTCATAGGTGCATGTCACAGTGCAGGCTTAGTGTGGGGTCTGGCTGTTAGCTACTCGGTGCACAGCGGACCAAGTCCATGGAGAATGTGAAACATCGTGGGGATGCGGGTGCAGGCTGACGTGACGGCATGTGAACCGAGGTGGCATTGTGTCGCATGAAGCGTCGCCACGACACGACGGGCGAGCGGCGTAGAGCGGCGGGGTTCGGCTAGCCAACGAAGGCGGCGGCTAGCCAGATGGCGAGGTCAGGGCGGCAGTGAGACCGATTAGCGGTGATGCAACAGACTAGCCGGTGAACAGCAGAGATGACCAACACTAGAGAAGATGAAAGTGGCAACGACACGAAAAGCTTCGACAGCGAACTCTACGCGGACGCCGAGACACGACGAGGAAGGGCGGTGGCGTGGCTTTATACCCAGACGCCGAGGGTAGCCGGGTTGGGTATGGCGCGGAGGCGGAGTCGGGGACGGCGTAGACACCAAGACGAACACGGCGGCGGAGTTTGAATCAGAGACGAAAGTGAATAGTGCCTGACCACATGGATGGACGACATGTGTCACTGCGATAGATCGGATAGGTGAGTTTAGATGGCACTGGTGAATAGTGCAATGCCTCTCCGATGGCTGACACGTGGTGAGGCTTGGATCTGGCAGCTCGGGTGGGTAGGGCCTAGATGGCGAACATGTGGCTTAGGCTAGATCAGACGGCTGAGGCTCGATGGGCTGGTGTGAACAGTAATGGGCTCGGCCCAACACTGTTTAAGGATTTTTGGGATCTTTTCCATTTTAGAAATTCAAATAAAATAAAATGAACTCTAGAAAATACCAAATAAATCTAAAACAATTCTAGAAAATTCTTTGAGATACAAGGAACCCAAATAAAATATTTTCAGCACATGTTAATGCTTATTTTATTTATATTAAAATCTTTTTAATTAATAAAAATTCATTTTAAGCTTTTATTAAATCCAGAGAAATTCAAATGGTGAATTTTATTTTAAAAGGCTTCAAATAACACTGAAAAGTAGGATGTTGCAGCCTACAGTAATAAATATTCAACATGTTGATAAGCATAAATTTTAGCAACATGGTAAGCAATAAACTAAACTTAAGATAAACCAGATAATCACTAAAATGATCCAATTGATAAACTAAACCCTGAAACTATTAAATAGCAACATTATGAGCTATAAGGAAATAAGGAAACCATTAAGCATCTAATTATTAAATGGATAAACTAAGTTGTTCATGACTAAAAGTGATGATTTTCTACGTGAAGTGAAGAGCTATAAAGTTCTATTGTTCCATATCTCACTTTCACCCATGCATAACGCCTTCAACGTTCATCTAAAAACAGCAAACAAGTAAGGGTAAACTCACGACTCAGCAAGTACAAACAGTATAATAAATAAGATAAGCATCATTTTAATATTTCATCTTAATTCACCACTATCTTGTTATCACCAACTCGTTTTCATCAAGTTCCATACATATGCTTCTTTTTCCAATTCTCTTTTTCATGAATGCAAAGCACAAAAGTCAACTCATGTCTTGTATATATCGGTATAGCTGAGTGTTCGCCTGTCTATGACACACCCTTACCCTTTCCTTTTTTATACATGATCGCTCTATCCTTTTTCATACAGGATCTCATCTCCACTCCTATGGAGCACCTACTGAAGTAGGTCTTTACAACACGGACCTCGCCCTATCCATTTTCATACAGGGTCTCACCTCCTCTCATGTGGAGTACATAATAAGTAGGTCTTTGCAATTCTGATGCTCATATGCAATGCTATGATTATCACTTTTCGATAGTTATTCAACAACATTAATCAACTGACATAGTTGTTAATGTAACCATAAATATATGATCAATTTAATAACAAGCAACAAGTTCAAATACTTGAATACCATTCTACCATACACTTGCCTTTCTAGTTGTGACAACCAGGATTATTTCAAGGTGATAACACACCCGACACAACTCCTCCTATAATAAATATTTAATCTCACTACCCTCTACAACCATACAAGATAACAAATAATCGACAATGCTTCTACACACTTCCTAAACCTACAAAATTTTCCTCTACCGGACAATCACCCTTGTTGTACCGATACTAAAAATATCATAGTTTTCAATTCCTACAATGCAAAGTTATCGAATATATGCAAAGTTTCCTATGTTTTCTTAGTTGATCAAATGTTCAGATTAAATCATCTAAACCCCTATTTAATCTATAAAATAGGTCTATCATCTTCTGGATAGCAGACTTATTAAATTAATATCTATTAATCTATACATGCAAGCCTACTAACCTATGATATTTTTAGAATCTACAGGAAATTTCCTACCACTTTGTAGTTATTTCTAAAATTTAATTCTGCCATTAAATTAGTCAAATTAATGTTTTCCCATGACTGCGTCCAGTAGCAACTCGGTACTGTATGACAGCCTCTGAAAATTCATAACTTCTATCCAACTTATCTAAAAATTTTGTCATTAGACTTTTTGGAAACCTTAAGAAATTGCCTACAATGTTCATGTTGACTAAATTCCTAAATTAGTTTATTTCCTATTTTTAATCTGCTGATTACTACATGTTGCCAAAACACAGCAAATTTACCGGCTAGCATAATTATAAAATTTATATCTCACAATCTACTCATCCGATCGACATGAATAAAAATTCTATAGAAAACTATCAAGATCCTCTATAATCTTCTAGTAGATGAAAATCTTATATTATGCCCATATACTACTCGTAAAAGCAGTACAAAAATACTGTAGATTAAACTAATCTACTACTCAATTTCCCCCAATGAGCACTTGGTATCTCCCTCTCTAAACTCAATCTTTAAATTCTAATTAAACTAAATAAGCCGAGAGGAAAAGCCAGGCGCGATGGCGTGGCCATGCGTCACTGGTGCGGAACAAGTGGCCCGCGCATGGCAGCGTCCACGCACAGGGCAGATGACTCTCGAGAAAAGAGAAAGAAAAATAGCTAGATTAAAATGCCCCGCTCGTTTTGGTTTAAAGTCAGCTTCTGCTTCTAGCTTGTACTTTTTTGGTTTTTTAGATTTTTTGGGATTTTTTGCCTTTTCTTTTTTTTCTCGTATTCCTTTGCATTGTCCGTGATGGGCTAACATGTTTTTTCTATTTTTAAATTTTTTAAAATTTAATTATGCCAAATAAGCCAACTCAGATACAGTAAAAAAAAAATAAATCAGCTATAGTAAAAAAACCATAAACCATCGCTATTCCGAACGCCTCCTTTGGATTTCTGGCTTTGATTTTTTTTTCGATTTCTAATTTTCCTTGTTCCCACTAACTCTTTTAACATGGCACGAGTATTTATTTGTTTCCAACTCCTCCTCGTGACACGTCTAGAAAACCAATTCCTCCATAAAATCCAAACATCCCTTTTCCAGTATTTCCTTTCCATGAATTACGCACAAATCCTTGTGATGTTGATGGCCTGGCATGAGGATGATAGGGATGGCGGTTCCCCGGGATCTGAGAGGGGAGAGGCGGGGCGGCTTAGCGTTGGTAGCCTATCCAACGAGCTTTGGTGGTGGAAGCAGGTCCCGGGAACACGCCATGGGCACGGCGTTACCGGAGCCTCGCCGTGATGACCAGCTGTCACCCACGCGATCAAGTCCAATCCTACAGCATCAGCCATGTGCTACACCAGCTCAAAATTTTCTGTTAACAAACAGCCCAATGGACCTTCGATGCAAACATGCATAAGTTCAGGAGATGAGAAAGTAAAATATAAGTTCAGAGAGTAAAGTGATATAACCCTACAAGTTCAAGGGGCTAAGAATGTAAAATAAGAGTTCAGGGGGTAAAGTAGCACAGCTCTACAAGTTCAGGGGGCTAAGAAAGTAAAATACAAGTTCAAAGAGTAAAGTAGTATAACTCTATAAGTTCAAGGAGCTGCAGTACAATTTTCTCTTTTAATTACATTGGTGCTTGAGAACAGGCAAGGGGACATATTTTAGAAGGATGAGATAACCCTTACATATCATTCTTCTACAATTATAGTTAATCTTACTCCTTTGTCCAGAACTTCGGTTTGATCATCTCTTCAGTTTATCGTGTATGATGAGAACATGATCATTGATCAACTTCCTGCCTTTCACTGATGTTTGGTATTTGGAGGCATGCCGTATTTGGATGCCAAACTAAAAATTTCTAATTGTTGGGTGTTACGGAGGCTTGAAAGATTTAATACTAATGGAATTTCCTATTTTGCTTATTCTGGTTGTTCATAGCTGTGTGTCTAATTTGCTGAGGCATTAGCTCGAAAGAATGTTCTTTTTCATTAAAGCATCTTTAGATACAGGCTTTACAGTTTTTGCACTCAAATCTCGAGGCCTGGTACATCTAGAGATAGCAGGATTGTTCCATGCTTGGTAGCAAGTAGCAACCTCAGGTTTGGGGAATGATTTTGCCGAAAGAAAATTGAGCCCACTGGCTGCCCTGATAGAAAAAAACAAGTAGGATGGTATTTCGCAAAATCGCTGTTCTACAGATCCGCTGCTGATCCAGCACCAAGAAGAGGGAACACAATAGTGATGAAGAAGCTCTTACATAATATGATGTGTTAAGTAGTGATGCGACGGAATGGACATACTGTGGAGCTGGGATGCAAATGTAATGTAGCATTCGACTGAACCACAAAGAATAGGTGCGCACACTTTTTGTACAAGCAATCAAACAAGTCCTTATATTTTTTAGCTAGACAACTTGTCAATTTAGGGGTGTTTAGAATAGCATTGATTTATGGTTTATTTTTTATTATAACTGATTTATTTTTTATTGTAACTGGGTTGACTTATTTAGCGTAATTAAATTTTAAAAAAACAAAAATAGAAAAAATATGTTAACCCATTATAAATAATGCAAAGAAATATAGGAAAAAAAGACAAAAAAACTCAAAAAATCAAAAAAAAGATGAAATTAATAATATTGAAAAAAAGTAAAAACTAGAAGTTAAAAATTAAATTAAGCAATACCTTAAGCTAGACCAATCGATTTTCAAATTAAACCAGCTGCATGGTAAAAGGAGAACGCGATGTTTGCAACAAGTTTGCATGCCCTACTCATCTAACAGGCTAGTGCTCCAGATTTCCAGAAGGCGACACAACTCTGCAGAAAGCACAATGACAAGAACCCACCGCCACACTTGGCCGCCGCCCTCTTCACGTGCCGGCACATGGACCGAGACGCGTGCAGGCGCAGGCCCAGGCGCCACCGCTGCTGCCTGCCATGCCCGGCCGCGTGAAATGGACGGGGCCCTGGCTCCAGAGCCCAGGGGCCGAATGAGATGAGACCACGTTAGGCCCGTACGGTGGGCGCGTCCCCGTGTCTGGGGAAGGCGACGACCGCTGTCCGATCGCGAGAAGTCAGCAACTTCGGCGCCGAAACGCGCCGGGACGGGCGCGCGCGGTCGGGCGACCTCGGCACGTGGATGACCATTTCCCCATCGCCTGCCTTGTCGGGGATTAGCTTCGCAGGGGGAGTACGGCGCGTATGAGCTCCCGTTGTAACCTTGACAAGTTTATGGAGAGCACTGTTCCGTTTTGGGACCGTGAATCCAGTATTTACTCCTGGTTTAGTATGCATGTCACGTACTTTAATGTTTTTTATTAAATAATCCTTATTATAAATATTTTAATAATTTTTCCTCGCTAACGTTACTTTCAAATTTAATCCTTTTGACTACGTCAAAACCTATGGCATACCAAATACATACTGTCATGCCATATCGACTAGCAAGGGCCAAAGCTACCACGTCAGGCCGATTAGCCAGTGCGGAAGCTCCTATGGTTGCAGGCATGGCTACCGTCACTGATGAGGGGGTGGCCCGATCTTCCGATGAGAAGGATAAATTCGATTTGATATGACGTTGACGAAGAGGCTACTTGACCGAGACGACCAAGTCCGCCCCGCAATCGCTACACCACACCTAGTCGCTATCAACCGTGCAAGAACGCGTTGACTCGAACACGAGGTTCAATTCCCGCAAGCAATCAAGAACAAGCAAGAACAAGATAAAGAGCAATCTGAATATTGCATATATGAATGAAGAACACAAAGGGGTTGAGGCTCGCAATCGCAGCTTGTTGGTCTAGTCGACACAAGAACACACGACGAAGTTTCACGGTGGAAAACTAATCTAAACAAGCCTGAGTTACATGGCCAAATGAGCCTCTATTTATAGGGACACGCAGGTCCTTGCATATGGAAAGTTCTCAACACATGGAAAGTATTCAAATCATAGCCGATTCTATCTCTGCTTTCCAAAACCGAAGATTATTTTGTTGATTGCGTCGCGCACAAAAGGAATTTTTGGATGGGGTCGATCCGTTGTAAGGAGGACGGAATAAGCTTTCCATGCTGTACTCACACATTCCAATTGGACTCTTGATGCGAAATCTATGAGCATTTAAAGTGGGACTGTCAGCCGAGTCGTCGCCTTCCTTTGGTGATTCCAATGCGCACGTAACGAATTTGGAGGTGGGGCCAAATCCATTGGAAAGTGGATGAGCTCTTCTTTCTTTGCTGTACTTGCACACCTCAAACGGAGTTTTTATGCAAAAGTTATACACATTTGAAGTCCGACCTATCAGGCTGACTCCGAATTGATCCACAGGCCGAATTGAATTCTAAAATGCGTCCCATTTGAACTCTTGCTTGAATTGATCTAAAAGTAACGTGGTGACCTTGAGCAAGAGTTGGGGAAGGTGTTGACTTGGTCTTGATATATTGGTCGGCTTTCCTGTTGGTGGACCCCAACCACGAGCGCATAGCGTTGATGCAATCCTCCTTATACAGCTAGACAAAAATACATTTTCATCTTTAGATAGCATCATATTCTCAATTAAAATAAATTGAAACCGAAGAAACGAATTCACCATTTGTTTATTCTTGGGGGACTTTGATCGTATGCGTGGGTGGCGTGGTCACATCATCCTCCCCTTCTTGACAGAAAACCGTCCTCGGTTTTAATAAATGTGTGGTCTCACGTATTGCATGATCTTGATCATAAATCTCAGTACATGACAAAGAACGCAACAAATTTGTATTATGTAATATCATAAGTTCTTTATCAAACAAAGTAAAATCTCTTAGGAACGATTGTACCTGATTGGTAGTATTATCACTGGATGGTTTATATGCTTCATCTTGTTCCCATTCTTTAGAAAATATTGTATTGAACTCTGACTTCATATTGATGATCTTAATGAGAGGCAAATTCTTTTTCGGCGCAAATGGAGAATTGGTTGTGGTGTATGGAAGCAGCCCACAACGCTCCCCTTCTTGAAAGGTTTCCTGTAGCTCACATACAACACTAGATAAACTAGAAATTACAAAGTTAGTGTCATTAGTTATTTCCTCTACGTGACAATGTTTCTTCTCAAAAGTTGAACCGTTCAGTTCAGAGTTTATCCAAATTCTATGAACCATATAATTTCCCTTTTCATCATACTCGCCTTTCAGATAAAATTTATAACAAAACAATGAAAGCAAATTGGGAATCTCAAATAACTTTTTCTTTAAACAACTCAGATCACATGGATGATCAATCTCAATATAACCTAAATTGTTCGAAGAAGAAATTTCATTTGGCTCATCTCTAGCATGTATCAATTGCACATAGATAGAATCAAATGCATTTATTTCAGCACATAGATTTGGAATTAAAACAGAAGAATCAGGTTTAACTTTTGGTTGCATCAAAGATTTATGCAAGGAACAAGCATGCAACTCATTCTCAACACTTAAATCAATGTAGTCCGAATTTCTACTTGAAACATGTGCATATCGAATTACTTTTCATAATGTTTTGCTCTAATGTAGCACTAACAAGTGGACAATAGTTGTTCTTCACAGGCATACTCACCTTCAGTGATGATAGCACCATTATATTTAACTTTCTGACTCTCCTCACATGATGTAAGGACATCCATCACCTCATCTTCTTTCCCAAGTAATGGAGTCGGTAGCTCAAGTAACTCATTCTTCTCTTCAAGATGGTTCTTAATTTGTCGCAAGTTGTTAGTCACGTAAAAGGCACAACCACAAGTTTGCTCTCATGTGCCCTATTATCAAGTATTCTCAATTCTTTCTCAATTTGACTCTCAATATTACAAGCAAGTATAAACAAATGAGAGAGAGAATTATATTCTTTGTGAACAAGAAGGTCCTGAATTTCTTGATTAAGCCCACTTAAGAACCTATTCTCCGTAGCTTCAAGATGTTCCTCTAAACCACAACGCAATAAACGAAGTTTTCAATTCATGATAGTATTCTCTTACAGCTTCTACTACCTTGTCTGAAATATTGCAATCTAGCTAGCAAATAATCAGCATATTTTTAGGAACAAATTCATCTCTCAAAAGTTTCTTTAATGCACTCCAAGTTTGAGGCACTCTACCATGTCTACCAAGATATTTCCACCAAATTATTGCATTATCAATGAAAACACTAGTGGCACTTTAATCTTCTCGCCTATCCAACCAATCATAATATTCAAATTCTTTCTCTAATGCTATCTCCCACCAATATAGGCATCAGGATCAAATTTACCAAAGAAAGAATGGAAAAGCATACCTAACTTTAGTTAATGCACCATCATCCTCATTCGACGAAGGGTTCGGAGGAAACAAAGGCACGCCGAGTGGTCGGGAAGAACGCTTATCAAGGTTCCAACTCGTTGTTGATGGTGGTGAGGGTCTTATTAAGCCGATCCAACACGTTGTTGGTCTCACGAAAATTCATACTATGTGATCTTAAACCTGTCATGGTTAGTAGAAAAACAAGGAAATACACAAGAATTATGTAAGTCCCTATAAACTACTAGGAAGTGGAGCTTGACAAGTCACACATCTCTCAAACTCTTACCAAGCTCTTACAAATTCTTACCAAAGCAAATGTGGTGCAACCGTGGTCGGTTCGTGATAGTCTTGACTTGAGTGATGAGTATAGCGATTACCGGTACGTCAAGGCCTGTAACAGTTAGTAGTAGGTGTAGCTTGGAAGGCTCTAGATATGTAGCAATGGAGAACAATCGGTTAATTTCAGAAATTGCATAGAATTGAATTATAGTTCAGATCTAGCACTTAGCCTTATGTTGCTGATCAAAGAAGGATAGATGAAGGCTAAAACAAGTGGATATCAAAGTATAGGAGTGGTAGACACAAGATAATTCAATTGAATGCAATTGAAGTGGAAAGCACAACTATTGACCCAAAATATTAGAATGTCAGATTTCTGTCCACTGGACCAGTTGTCGGTATTTTGGCCGTAACTTTTGTCAGTTGCCTCTTTTTGATGATTCTTTTTTCCTCGTTTACTGACGGCTTTTTCTAGAACTTTTCTTTTTGGGCCAACTTCTGAAAACCGACAGAAAAATTCGCACAAAAATCACAAGTGCAAACTGTTGCAGATTCGAAACAGAAATTTAGGTCAACTTTCTCCGCATGTATCTTTTACTTGCAGTATTGGAATGAAGCGAAATTTTGCAAGTAGATGGATAATGAAGTTAGGAGTCTAATGGAAGTGGTTGCACTCAAAAAGGATCAACGAATCAAAAGTTATGCTATTTTTGGTGGCGGCTGCACAAGAGGGAGTCTTCTGGCCGAAAATCGGAAATAGAGTTTGAGGTGTTCTTGATGGTGTTGGACGTGGAGATTTTTGTTTTTGGTGTTTTATGGGACCAAGAAAATGATCAGCAACAAGACAAAGCTAAAACGGACACAAATTCAATTTAGCAAACCGAAACTAACAAATTGAAAGGCACAACGGGGTTTGGACAGCGGAAATAACTCTTTTTGTAGGACAATTTTTTGGTTATAGGTATGAAAAATAAATCTAAATGGATAATCTCACCGGGCAATCTGTGCTCTGATACCAACTGATGAGGGGGTGGCCCGATCTTCCGATGAGAAGGATAAATTCGATTTGATATGACGTTGACGAAGAGGCTACTTGACCGAGACGACCAAGTCCGTCCTGCAATCGCTACACCACACCCTAGTCGCTATCAACCGTGCAAGAACGCGTTGACCTGAACACGAGGTTCAATTCCTGCAAGCAATCGAAGAACAAGCAAGAACAAGATAAAGAGCAATCTGAATATTGCATATATGAATGAAGAACACAAAGGGGTTGAGGCCTGCAATCGCAGTTGTTGGTCTAGTCGACACAAGAACACACGACGAAGTTTCACGGTGGAAAACTAATCTAAACAAGCCTGAGTTACATGGCCAAATGAGCCTCTATTTATAGGGACACGCAGGTCCTTGCATATGGAAAGTTCTCAACACATGGAAAGTATTCAAATCATAGCTGATTCTATCTCTGTTTCCAAAACCGAAGATTATTTTGTTGATTGCGTCGCGCACAAAAGGAATTTTTGGATGGGGTCAGATCCGTTGTAAGGAGGACGGAATAAGCTTTCCATGCTGTACTCACACATTCCAATTGGACTCTTGATGCGAAATCTATGAGCATTTAAAGTGGGACTGTCAGTGAGTCACGCGCCTTCCTTTGGTGATTCCAATGCGCACAGAACGAATTTGGAGGTGGGGCCAAATCCATTGGAAAGTGGATGAGCTCTTCTTTCTTTGCTGTACTTGCACACCTCAAACGGAGTTTTTATGCAAAAGTTATACATATTTGAAGTCCGACCTATCAGGCTGACTCCGAATTGATCCACAGGCCGAATTGAATTCTAAAATGCGTCCCATTTGAACTCTTGCTTGAATTGATCTAAAAGTAACGTGGTGACCTTGAGCAAGAGTTGGGGAAGGTGTTGACTTGGTCTTGATATATTGGTCGGCTTTCCTGTTGGTGGACCCCAACCACGAGCGCATAGCGTTGATGCAATCCTCCTTATACAGCTAGACAAAAATACATTTTCATCTTTAGATAGCATCATATTCTCAATTAAAATAAATTGAAACCGAAGAAACGAATTCACCATTTGTTTATTCTTGGGGGACTTTGATCGTATGCGTGGGTGGCGTGGTCACATCAGTCACCATTTGCGACACTGACTATTTTGGCATGGGTGCATGATACAATAACATAGTATGAGGAGTTATCAAGCACGGCTGAACCGGTGCACCTCAGTTCCTTCTTTTTCCCTTCTCCTTCCTCTCTTCCTTCCCGCATTCTAGACGTCCAAATCCCCCACTTTGGCACCAATTTGAAGCACATAAGCTCATGGGGATCATCCCACAAGGTAATCTCACGATTCCTTCTCCTTATTTTGGATGGGTTTGTATATTTTTTGTGGATTTAGGGTTTGGCACAGGTAGGATATTGTCATTGCACTTCAGAGCAAGGTTCTAAAAACAGGTTTACTCGGCTGAGTAATCGCCCGAATACTCGTACTAGGTTGTCTCACCGATTACGAGTAGGCCAAAACGAGTAGTTAACCGGTTTAACCGGTATAACCGGCCGATTAGTCGGTATAATCGGCTACCAGGCCGTATACTCGTCGAGTCACGCAGTGCAATTCACTGGCTACTTGCGGCCCACGAGCAAAATCGTCTCAAGCGGTCAAGCCAGGTCACAGCCCAGCAGCCCCAGCGACCATTCACTTCCGCCCACGCCCGAGTCTCGACTCAAAGATGTCGACACCCAACGACTCGTGAGGCGGAGGCAAAGGCAGAAAACCTAGATCCGGAGGCGGAGGCGGAAGCGTCGGTGGCTGCTGCATCTTCTCTGTGCCGCGTCTCCTCCGGCGTCAACGTCGTGCTGCAGTTCGTCCCTCCAGCGGCGGCGGCCCCTACTGCATCTCCTTCTGGCGGCGGTGTCCCCTCCTGTGTCTCCTCCATCCGACGGCGCCCGCTCCTCCTACGGTTCCTCCCTCCGGCGGTAGCTCCCCTACTGCGTCTCCTCCATCCGACGACAACCTCCCCTGCTGCGACTTGTCCCTCCGGCGGCCATGACCAGCACCAACACACATTAGCAGTTAGCCACCCCTCCCTCCCTCCTTGGCTCCTTCCTTGCCATGATTCTACACCCCTAGCGCTTCTTGCTTCTTCCTGTGCTGGCCTCTTGCCACTGCCGCCGCTAGCTGCCATATGCAAATTTTGCTACAGCTACATGCTATTGAGGTTTCACTGCCACATGCTATTAAGGTTTCTAAGTTTCTAAGTTACATTTAATTACTTAATTTTGCTACTGACTGCTTGTTTCTTTCAAGGTTAAAATCTTTACAAAGTTACAAACTGACTGCTGGTTGTCGTCTTTGTTTGCAGATATGGGGGACTGGGGGAGTTCGAAATACGTGTCTTGCTTGCTATGTACCCCTTGCAACTGCCTAATGCACTATCTTTAGGTTACTACCATTCTACTGCTGTGAACTAGTATGGTAAGTATCGAGTTTCATTAAATTTCTTGGACAATTTGGCTCAGACATCGATTCTCGTTATCGCTAATGGAATGAGTTTAGCTCTCATCGCATCAGTTAATGGAATGAGTTTTGCATTGCTCTCATCGCATCAGTTAATGGAATGACTTGATGAGATATTCACGCTTGTGTGTTATATACACAGATACAGTAGGTTATTTGCAAAAAATATTTATTGCTCAATCGGATTGTTTCAGGCTAGATCTTCAATGCTAATGTTCATCGGTACCCTTCTAACTTTCATGGCAATTGGAGGGTTCCCTTCTTTCGTTGAGGATATGAAGGTATGATCCTTTTACCCTTCTAAATTTACATCATGAATGATGAATCTCCAATTGTCCATTTCTTCATTTGTGATTTCTCCTATTATTCTTCTAGCAGTAGCAGCCAATGTTGGGAACTGTTTTTTTCAAGCACCTATATACATCAAAAGTTCAAAACAATAGCATCAAATGTGGCTTTGATTTTATATGAATACACATATATAAATCCGTTATTAAAAATATAAAACCAGTTACAAGGCCGAGTACTGGGCCGATTCCCGTGTAATCACTACAAGGTGAGGTGACCGAGCGAGTACCGAGTTTTAGAACCTTACTTCAGAGTGAATCGGGTAGTATTAATATGTCATGGAAGTCATACTTGTGGTTGTTTCAATTTTGAACGGCATTTAAAGCAATTTTGTAATGGATGTGGGTGCAATGACAAGGGTTTGTTGGGATGAGGCGAAATTGCACATGAGGATGGAATTGTGATCGTTATGTGAGTAGTACATGATAAATGTTATTTACAGACACTTAATCGAGTTAGTTGCACAAGTTTGGTTGATCACATATGTGGCATGTAGTAGTTGTGCATGACCATTGAACAATGTATTAGTGGTAGGGTTTGAAATAAAGTAAATAGAAACTGGATACCATCATTGCTATATGGCATTTGTAGTACTTGTCTGTGAGGCTTTACTCCTTTTTGCACGATTTTCACAATGGAAATGTACAAGTTGGTCTTAGGTGTTGGGAGGCAGAAGTGGTGACCTATGGAAGTGATGATCTATGGTTTCTGTAGACTTAATGTTGAGCAATATATACACATTACATGGATCTTGCATAAGTATTGTGAAATAACTAATGGTAGGAATGCTTAGTTGTACATAAACATCTTTAAGAGAATGCGTGGTTGTCCAAAACTTAATTTTGTGAGATTGATATGTTTTTTTGCTATATTTGTTGTATGTAGATGGATAGAGTTGTAAGAGTTTTTACCGATGGGATGATTAACCAAATAGAAAGTATTATGGATAGAGTTGTAAGAGTTTTAAGAGCATGAGTGCCTGGTGTTGATGTGGCAATGGAGGGGCAATACGATGCCAATGTAGGTTCAAAGGTGCATGGCAGGATGATGCCAATTGTATGCGACATGGATTGGGACACATACAAGTAGATTGTTCTTGGATCATAGGTGCAGTCACTGGAGGTTTTGTTTAAGAGGAGGGGGACGTTGGTGAACATACATCAAGTAACAGGTGTACCTAGTGGGCCAAATGCAATCAAGCTTGACACGTTGGCTAAAGTTACATGTGATGATAATGTGAATCATCGTAGCTATATGGAGGAAGGTCCAACCATTGTGGTATTGTCGCAAGGGTGCCCATTGGAGGATCAACCACCACAACAGAGATGCCAAGAAAGGCTAGACATTGTGGCCCCTTGTATGTGGAGCACATATCTTGTTGTCCTCCCCTCGTGGAGTCCTCTTCTGCACCTGATGTTGTAGTCCATTCTATTTGTGACCCTATGACTAATAATGATGGTGCCATAATGAACAATGAGCTTGACGAAGATGTGTTTGCCGATGGGAATTATGATGAGGGTGATTTCGATGAGAGTTGAAGCACTAGTAATGATGAAGGCCCCCTCTATGATTCACATTTGAGGAGGGACAAGTTCTCCATGGAGTGCTCAGTCAGGTCCCCTTAGTGCATGCATTCAACGATGTGACGATGGCTGGGGGTGTTATTTGTTTGAATGGGTTGAAGAGTAGGGCTGGGAGTGCCGACCCAGAGAACATCATCATAAGGAAGAATATGCGGTTTGCAAGTATGGATGAGCCGAACTTGTGGTTACAAGACTTCTTAGTGAGGCACCATCGTCCCTACATAGTGGAACACTCCGATGTGAGCAAGAGGTATACCGTGAGGTGTGAAAGGAATTGCCTATGGAAGGTATGGGTGTGTCCCACGAACAAGAAGCAATGAAAAATCATTAATGTGAAGCAGCCTCACACTTGTTAGACATAATGAGTTTCTAGGGAGCACCTTCAAGCGACAACAGCCTTCATTGGTAGGCACATAACGGGTGTCATGGATGTCGACCCCGACATGACAGTTACTATCGATGCACAAGACCTAGGGCCCCACTATCAAACTTATGGGAATAGAGAACACTAATCATCGAAAGACTTTATTGATGTGGATAGAAGATTACAAGAGTGTGTTACAAAGCATGCGAACAATTTCACTATGTTTTTGTTTGTTGCTCAGTGACATCCAGGGCCCCATACATATACTAATATAAGAGGTGGTAGTTAATACTTGAATAGACACCTTCCTTCTTCACGCATGTGTTTTTTCATGTCTTAAATTGTCGTGTCCTTCATTAACCATCATAAGTTGCCAAATGTATTATTAACCATCACAATTTACATTCAAATAATTTATATTTATTTAATTAAATTGATTGCTTGTCATCATAAGATTGTAAACCTAGACTTAGGTTGTTGGTGCACTAAGGTAAATTTTATTGATTTAGGTATTATTTGTGCTAAACCAATTTGAGTTAATCTTCCATATTATATACTTGGTTTTAGCCAAATAGAGAAAATCGTATTTAGCCAAGAGAATTTCCAAACCATCTATTCACCCCCTCTAGTCGACCTTCTCGATCCTATAGGTGTTTATGTAAATTTGTGTGTGATCGTTTGGCAGCCTATGAAGTTCAAAAGGAATAAGAAACCAAGGCAAGCCAAGACCCACAAGACCAAACAACATGTGAACAAGGTAGGTCACCACTTTGATTATTTTGCTCCTACATTTAAAATACAATTTATTTCATTTTTAGTTGTTAAAATGCATGCTTTAATTTTATTATGCAATTTATGTTCGCTATAGCTCCTAGCTAAATCCCTATGAATGTTTGCATTAATATTCCCACTCCTTGATCTTGAACTCGAAACCTTGTCACCCTAAGGGTAATGATTAACATACTAGAACTAAGTGTGTGTGTGTGTATATATATATATATATATATATATATATATATATATATATATATATATATATATATATATATATATATATATATATATATATATATATATATATATATATATATATATATATAACGTCATGCATAAGTCTTGTGTAGATATCCGGGGGCATTAATTTGCCTTTGCATCATTTCAAATATGAAAACTCAATTTTGGTAATCACTAGTGGAAAGTGATTGGTATGTTGTAACTGACTATTTTTACACCCTAAAACCCTCAACTTGACTTGCATAAATGTCTGGGCGGATGGTACGGGGACTGGTGCAATGGATGCACAAGAGTGTTGGATTGTGCTAGAACTGCCTAGATATATATGAAGGACTGAATCTTATAGCGCCTTTCAGTGTAAAATAACGCAACTATAAGTCTATAATGGGTACTGTTGTAGGGGTAGCCCCCACCTAAGCCCAGCCGGCCTGTTAAAGGGTTATAAGGCCCAAGTGGAACATGGGTAATGACGTGAATGCCCATGTAAAGGATATTTGGATGTAAGGCCACATCTGTAAAGACATTCCTCCTGTGTACATAAATGCATGTGACGCGAGCCATGAGGAGGGCAGAAAGCATTGCTCACCTAACTCTCCACTACCACACACTCTCTCTCTATTTGGTCTGTAACCACAACAGTTGACGTCGTCCGTGGAGACGATGAGAGCAAGCCTCAACATATCGAGGAGGATGGCACCGAAGAAAGTTTCATCATCGGCTGTGAGGAAGAAGGAAGGGGATGCGACGAAGTCCCGCGTCAACATTAGGGCTTCAACAACGGTGGTCGCGGGCGCGAACGACGACGCTCACCGCGCAACGGTCAACCCCGACCCCGCCACCGCCGACGCGACGGCCGACCCCGCTGTGCGCGTGGCGCCCGAACCTGGCGCCGGCGGACGGTCAACTCCAACAGTACCGACCAGGTGGCAGGGAGCGGTAACGTCGGCGCCCGTGAAAGCGCGACCGTCGTCCCTACACTCGTCATTGATGCCGGCGTCCACCACATCGACGCGGTGGGAAACCCAAGAGTGCAGGTGTAACATCCTGTTTTCTGAGATTTTTAAACCTGGAATTTAAAAATAAATTTTTTGGAATTTTTTGAATTTAATTTAAGCTTCAAATAAATTTTTAGAATTTTCAAAGATTTAATATGATTAAAATAAACATTAACATAAGCTGAAAATATTTTATTTGGATTCTTCAGGTCTCAAGGAATTTTCTGGTATTTTTTGGTGAATTTTTGGGATTAATTTGCTATTTTCTAGAGCTCTTTGAAGTTTATTTGAATTTCTGGAAAAAAAAAGAAATTGGAAATTTTCCCCCGCCGCCCGATCCTCCTCCCCGCCACGCGTCACCCATTCGCCGCGCACAGAGCCACCGCACCCTTTCCGCGCACCCGCCTCCGCCGCCGCCGATCCGCCGCCGCCACGCTGCCGCAAGATCCACGCCGACACGCGGCGGCACCAGCCGCCCGCGCGCCAAGGCCGCCTTCTTCGCCGCCGTCCGATCTCGCGCCGCGCCTCGACCGCCTCGATCGCAGACGCGCGCTACCCTAACCCTAACCTCGCCGTCCGATCGCTCCACGTGGCCGCATCCTAACCGCTCAACTGCGCTCGCTTCGCACCGAGCCGCTCCGATCGACGCTTTCGTTCGCGAGTTTAAACGCCGCCGCCGCTCGGTTCGTGTGCTAGCCTCGCGCTCGCCGCCGCCCGCCGCCGCCGCCGCCGCGCGCCGGAGCCGCTGACGCCGGAGTCCTCGCGGCGCCGCCCGTCGCCGCCGACTCGCCACCGCCCTTCCGCCGCCGGTGAGCTCCGCACCATCTCTCTCGCCGCTACCCTGGGCCGCTGCCGCCGCTCGCCGCCAGAGCCTCGCGCTCGCCCGCCTCGGCCGCGCGCGCCAGACCTCGCGCACTTCGCGCGCCGCGCGCGCGCCGGCGCAAGGCGACGCTTCCGCGGCGCGCCGCCATGCGCGCCGACCATCCTCATACCGCCGCGGTCGCCATCACCTACGCCCCTGGCCGCGCCCACGCGGCGCGTGACGCGCCGCACCACGCGTTGACGATCCACGCCACCCTGCTTCCGCGCCGCCACATCTCCGCCGCCGCCGATCCGAGCCGAGGGCTCGATCCGCCGGTGCACGCACCGCCGCCGGATACCCGCACCGCCGCCGCGCCGCGCCGCCACCGAGCCACGCCAGCCTAGCTGATGTGGCATGCCACGTGGACATGCCACGCCGCCACGCCACCGAACCCGCCCCGTGCCACGCCGCCACATCGCCACGCCACCTCGCGCCACGTGGCAAGATATGCCGCCGCCACGCCGCCCCTAGCGCGCCGCGCCACCGCGCCCGTGTGCATCAAGCTCGTGGACCGAGTCCACGATGGACCTCGCTTCCGTGGCGCCCGGTCCACAAAGACAAGCACTTTTCCGATTTTCCTGATTTAATTGAGGTTTAATTTTTCGAGAGCCCGTTCTCCTCCGTCCTAGCTCCGATTGACCCCGTTCTTTTTTCTAAATTCATCTAAAATCAAGCTCTAGCTGTTGGTTCTGGTTTTGTGAATTTTGGAGTTCATTTGCTTATCATTTTATGTATTTCTTTGTTTGGCCGCTTTCTCTCGCTAGATTCGATTCCGAGGAGCAGTTTCGCGCTCAAGACCTGTGAGTACTCGCTGAGCATAACCATGGTAAGTCATGTCCTTTGATCATGTTGAGCCCAGTTTGCAATCTATTATTTAATTATTTTGCTTTAAATTACGTCGCATCGCTATTTTTATTCAATCCTTTGCACTGGTAGTTATCATCCCAATTGAGATTATACCTCCTTGATACTTTGGAATGCCATGATACCATTATCACCATAGGAGGGGAAACTTACTAGTGATGTATGATTATTGTCACATGGGTTGTACGAGTAGATGCTTAGTGTTGCTTATAATTGCGAATGGTCTTATCATCACATGTTAACCTTTAATTTGATTTAATGATATATGGAATTGTGGTTGGTGCCACGTTTAATAAAATTTGTGCCACGTCATTGGTGTGACGTTGGCTTGGTTATACAGATATAGTTTTTGCACTCAAGCAGTGATCGGCAAGAAAGGGGGAAGTACGCTTGTACTTTGGGGATGTGGTAGTCTCGCCGGGTAATGCTAAGGACTTAACTTTGTGCACCATTGATCTGAGCTTAATCGTGCAAACCACATGTCTATTATGGGATGGACCTGGCTAATTAATTTGTAATATCCCAATTCAATTCTGCCATTGTGATGGACATGGTTGCTGATTTCCATGTGACGCAAGGGGGGGTGTGATGCGAAACCCTAGCGAGGTGATTGGGTTGAGGTAGAGCATTGTAAAGGCCTTGTTGTGATTTCCGAGATCGAGGCTAATCACATCGTGTGGGTACAGCTTGTGCAACCTCGCAGAGTGTAAAACTATTTGAATAGCGCGCCCTCGCCATGGACATTGCTCGGGGATTTCACACGAGGGTTAGTGTTTTCACTTATAATTTGGTGGTTTATGTTGGAGGTGGACAGGTAGTTTACTGTTGGTCTAGCTTGTGAATTGGTGTTCACAAATGGTTCATGTTTAATCCTTTGATTATTCATTATTACTGCTTTCAGTTAACTTTCGCTTTAAAATTATTTATTATATTTCATTGTGAAATGCTTTATGCAATTAACCTTTCACCTTCCTTTGGTAAGCCTTGCATATTATATTGCATTCATTTGTTACAAACGACTTGTCGAGTACCAATGTACTCACGACTTTACGCCTATGTTGCTCGGGCTTGAGGGAGAGGAGTACTATCGCCAGGAGGTTCCGTATGAGAGTACTACGACGACTTCACGGATTAGGCTTCGTTCTCCACTCGATAGTCTGTGGCTTGTCGATTGGCTGCTACGCTTTAATTTGGATTTCCGCTGCTATTTTTGTTAAGCCCTTCCGGCTAAAGATATTGTAAGCTTGGCCATAAGGTCGTACCTTTGATATTTTATCGATATTCAAGTTTTTCTTTATTATTATCGTGTATGATCGTGATGACATCTATGTTTGATCGTGGTACTAGCGTGATCTCGACTAGTGCAGTTTACGCAGAGACCGAATTTGCATATTCGGTCTCGGCAAAGAAGCCGGGTCATCGTTGTCCCTGGCAAGCAACTAGGTGCGCCGGTCGCCGCGGCCACGTCGGTAGTGGAGGATGCCATGCTGACGGCCCTCAACACGCTTCAGTGGGAGTTACCGGATCTCCGCGGAGCTGTGCAGAGTATGCAAGAAGCTCCTCGAAAGGTAGGAGCCAGCCAGAATCCGTGAGGGACGCCCTTACGCACAACAACGCCGACCTCAGCGAGGCTTTGTCAAGTGGTAGGTACAAGCCCCGACGCAACCAGCGTGGGCCCCAAAAGGCCTGCCACGCCCTCGGCAAAGAGGGCGCTCCCCGGAAACCTGCCCCCGCCTTACCTGGGAAGGGCGGGGGAGACCGAGGATGGGGATGCGGGAGGGGCCGCGACGAGAGACTGCGCGAAGGGCAAGAAATTGCGGACCACAGCAGATGGTACGAGGCGCACGACCATGGTGACCAGGGTGACCACGCCACGTGGATAGATATCGCCGTCATGGCGCTGCGGCGGGCCACCATTGGAGCTCAGGCCTTGGAGGGGCCGCCCCCCGCAGTGGCCCACGTGCAGCAGCCACAAGCAAGCCCTCCACGAGCTGGGGTCCTAGAGCGGGCCCAGCATCACATCATTAGCGTCATCTTCGGAGGCTCCTCGCTGGGGACCTCGACGCAACCGCTTCCGAGAGGGGCGCACGGTAAAGTCACCTTCACGCCAGCCGACGCCCGAGGCGTGGAGTTTCCCCACCAGGACCCTTTGGTCATCTGCCGACATCGCAGTCGCGGCGTCAAGCGCCCTCGCCGATGTGGGCAGCTCCGCGAATGTTCTATTTGCGGAGGCCTCCGACCACATGGGGATCCCTCGATGTCGCTTGAAGCCATCGAGGACCCCGCTCCAAGGTTTAAGGGGCCAACCGCTGAGGGCATTGGGCCAGGTCTGTCTCCACGTCTCCTTTCGTTAGGGCGATAACGCCAGGAGCGAGGACGTCGTCTTCGATGTCGTGGACATTCCGAACCCGTACAACAACATACTGGGCCACCCTATCCTCAATTCGTTCAGGGCGGTCCCGCATCATGGCTTCTTGTGTATGAAGCTCCCGGGCCCACGAGGTGTCATCACCATCTTCGGTGACCAGGATCTCGCCCGACGCGTGGAGGCTTGTGCCAGAGGCTCGCACCGCAAGGTGCACGTTCTCACCGACAAGCTCAAGGCGGACGCGCCGGCCGCTCTGGGGTGGACACCCAAGCCTCGACCGTAGGGTGGGGTCAAGAGGATACCTCTCCAGGCCGAAGGTCAATTCATGTCCATCGGTGAAGGCTTTCCCCCGGAGGTGGAGCAGGGCTTGCTCCGGGTTCTCCGGAGCAAAGCGGATGTCTTCGCATGGTCCCCGGAGGATATCAAAGGTGTGGACCGCTCCCTCATCAAGCACAACTTAGCGGTCCGCCTTGACGCCAAGCCGGTCAGGCAAAGGCTCCGGCGTATGTCCACTGATCGGCAGCAAGCGACCAAGGTGGAAGTAGCGAAGCTTCTCTAGGCCGGAGTCATTCGCGAGGTCCAACATCCGGATTGGCTAACCAACCTGGTGTTGGTGAAAAAAGCCAACGGCGCCTGATGTATGTGCATCGACTTTACTGACTTCAACAAGGCATGCCCGAAGGATGACTACCCCTTGCCCCGCGTATATCAACTGGTTGACACCACCGCCGGCTGTGAACTCATGAGATTCTTGGACGCCTACTCCGGCTACCACCAGATCTATATGGCCAAGGACGACGAGGACAAGACCAGCTTCATCACGCTGATAGGGACATACTGCTTCATCAGGATTCCCTTTGGCTTGAACAATGCGGGGGCAAAATTCACCTGCCTCATCGCGCTAGCGCTGGCTTCTCAACTCGGGAGGAACGTGGAGGCTTACGTCGATGATGTCGTCGTCAAAACCAAGCAGCTTGCCTCACACGGCCAAGATCTCTAGGAGACCTTCGACAACCTCAGGAAGACGGACATTAAGCTCAACCCAGACAAGTGTGTATTCGGTGTGTAGGCAGGCAAGCTCCTAAGCTTTCTGGTGTCGGGACGTGGCATACAGGCCAACCCCAACAAGGTCGACGAGATCCTCGCCATGGAGCTACCCAAGACGACATGGGAGGTCCAACGACTTGCTGGCCACATGGCTGTATTGAGCTGTTTCCTGTCTAGGGCAGCGGAGCAGGGCTTGCTATTTTTCAAGATCCTTCACGGCTATGACGGGTTCCATTGGGATGACGGCTGCGCACAGGCCTTTGACGACATCAAGAGACACCTCGCAAGCCTCCCCATTTTGGTCGCCCTGGCGCCAGAGGCTCCTCCCGCTCTACTCGCCGCTCAACGATGCCGTGTCGCGCCGCCCTTATCCTTGAGGAGGGCGATCTTCAGCGCCCCGTGTACTTCATCTCCGAAGCCCTTCAGGGCGCCAAGACGCGGTATACAGAGCTCAAGAAGTTGGCTTACACGCTGGTCATGGCCTCGAGAAAGCTCCGGCATTATTTTCTGGCTCACTAAATCATCGTGCCATCCTCGTTCCCCCTAGCGGAGATGCTGCACAATAAGGAGTCCACAGGATGCATTGGCAAGTGGGAAACCGAGCTCGCGTCGTTCTCCTTGATGTATGCTTCACGAGCAGCGATCAAGTCCCAAGTTCTCACGGACTTTCTCGCGGAGTGGACCCCCTCGACCCAACCCGCCCAGCAGCCAGACGACCCGGTGTGGATGCTTGACACTGATGGAGCCTACGGCATTTCCGACGCAGGCGTGGGCGCAGTGGTCACTACGCCAGAGGGACACCGCCTGTTGTACTTGGCGCACCTTGCATTTCCTGCCACCAAAAATACGACCGAATACGAGGTACTACACTTCGGCCTCGCAAAGCTCAAAGCTCTTGGCACGCAACGAGTTCTCGTCCGCACTGACTCACGGTTGGTGGCGGGCCACGTAGACAAGACATACCAAGCCAAGGGCCCCGACTTGGCCAAGTGCCTGGCAGCCGTACGAGCAAAGGAGCGGTACTTCTTGGGTGTCACAGTCAAGGCTATCCCTCGAGCAGAAAATGAGCAAGCCGACATCCTCGCAAAAGCCACCAACCAACAGCTCCCCACTCCTGATGGAGCGTTCTATGAGGTCCTGCCGACGGCGGCCATTGCGTAGGACAACCGTGATGCGGCACTCGTCCACCAGATTACCCAACAGGGCGACTGACGAGAGCCCATCTATGGTTTTTTGCAAGGCATCACAGAGCTTGACGACCCCGTCGAGCTCCGGTGCTTGCAATGTTGCGCTAGGTCCTTCCAGGTGCTTGACGAAGTACTCTACAAAAAAGGAGTCTGCGCACCGCTTCTACGGTGCCTCTCACGTAAGGAAGGAAAGCAACTCCTCACATAAATTCACGCGGGACTATGCGGCTCGCATTTGGCGCCGAGGTCACTCGTCAGCAAGGCGTTCAGGCAAGGCTTCTACTGGTCGACCGCCGTTGCTGATGCCCAAGGCCTTGTGCGCCGGTGTTAAGGCTACCAATGGATGGGGCGGGTCATTCACAGACTCCCGACCAGCCTCAACCCCATTCCCCTAGTATGGCCGCTGGTACGGTGGGGCATCGACGTTGTGGGACCACTTCCTCGGGCCCCAGAAGACCTGCAGTTCATAGTGATCGCCTTGGAATATTTCTCCAGGTGGCCAAAGGTTGTGGCTCTAGCAAAGATAACCTCGGCAGCCATGCAGCGCTTCGTCTAGCAGAACATCATATACCGCTTCGGAGTGCCCAAGGAGATCACCGCCGACAACGGCCTGTAGTTCGACTCCGCCCCATTCAAGGAGTTCTGCGACAACATGGGCATCACACTCCAATTCGCTTCGGTGCGGCACCCGTAGTCTAACGGATCAGTCGAGCAGACGAACAGCGCCATCTCCACCGGAGTCAAGAAGCGTCTTGTCGGGTTGCCTAAGGGCAAATGTCCAAGCGAGCTCCACAGCGTCCTCTGGTCCCTCCGCACAACGGTGACACGCCCGACAGGATTTATACCATTCAAGCTACTCTTCAGCGATGAGGCAATGACGCCCGAGGAAATCAAGGCCAGCTTGAGAAGGGTCCTCGCCCAGGCGCCAGAGGAAGAGCGTCAGTTGTCCCTGGACCTCCTTGATGGCAAACAAGTAAACGCAACCCAGCACGTCGCAAAATACGCGCGGCAGATGGTGCGCATGCGAGATCGCTCCATGTACCAGTGAGGATTCCAGCCGGTCGACCTCGTCCTCAAAATGGCACTCCACGTGGAAATGGTCGGCAAGCTAGAGTCCAAGTGGGAAGACCCGTACATCGTCGCGGCAGCTCTGCAGTGGGGGACCTATCGCCTCACCGCGCTGGAAGGGCAAACACTCCACCACACATGGAACGCCGACAAGTTGTGGCGGTATTATGTTTAGGACAGTGGGAGGCAGGTAACAGCATCGGCACCCGGCCTATTGTAAGACGCTTGCTCGCGCAAACGGGAGATTAATAAAGCCGATCGTTCGCCAACCTTTTGTCGTGGTCGGCCTCCGCACGCACTCTATGGAGTATAAATAAGACGCGGATGTTGTCCCTGCGCACTCTACTGAGTATAAACAAGACGCGGATGTCCCGTGCACGTGTCGGTGTTACCACTACGCGTACTCTTCGGAGTATAACTAAGACGTGGTTGATGTTCCCACGCACTCTGCGGAGTATAAATAAGACGTAGTGTCGAGGTCTGCCTCTGCACGCACTCTACGGAGTATAAATAAGACGTAGCGTCGAGGTCTGCTTCCGCACGCACTCTACGGAGTGTAAATAAGATGTAGCGTCGAGGTCCACCTCCGCGCGTACTCTACGGAGTATAAATAAGACGCAGTGAGGGGACGCCTTCGCGCGCACTCTACGGAGTATAAATAAGACGTAGCGTCGAGATCCGCCTCCGCATGCACTCTACGGAGTATAAATAAGATGCGGATATTGTCCCTACCCACTCTACTGAGTATAAATAAGACGCAGATGTCCCTACGCACGTATGGGCACTGCCCCTACACGTACTCTCTGGAGTATAAATAAGACATGGTTGATGTTCCCACGTACTCTACGGAGTATAAATAAGACGTGGATGTTATCCCTACGCACTCTACTGAGTATAAACAAGACGCGGATGTCCCTGCGCACGTGTGGGCACTGCCCCTACACGTATTCTCTGGGGTATAAATAAGACGTGGTTGATATTCCCACGTACTCTCTAGAGTATAAATAAGACGTGGTTCATATTCCCACGCACTCTCCGGAGTATAAATAAGACGTGGCTGATATTCCCACGTACCCCAACTCAATAAGATGCAGTACATGCTTGCCTCCACACCGCGTGTTAATGAGTGGAAAAGGGACGGAGTGCTCACGCTGCCTATTTCGACAGGCGCCCGGCCGCTGCCACCACTCAAGGGTAGGGACAGAGAGCTCGCGCTCATTGGCAGGCGCGGCCCGCCGCCACCACTTTGAAAGGTAGGGGACGGAGCGCCGCGCGACCACGCCGCGCCAGCGCCGGCTTCACCGCCACCACTGGCAAGGGTAGGGGACGGAGCGCCGCGCCTACTTCGCCGTGCACCAGCCCGCCGCCACCACGCCGAAGGGTAGGGGACGGAGCGCCAGGCGCCTACTTCGGCGAGACGCCACCCGCCGCCACCACTTCAAGGGTAGGGGACGGAGCGCGCGGCGACTACTTCGCCAGCGCCAACTCACGCGACCACTTCAAGGGTAGGGGACAGAGCGCCGTGTGTTCATTTCACCAGCGCCGCCTTCCGCCACGCTGACTAAGCGCCAGCCCACGCCATCGCTTCAAGGGTAGGGGACGGAGCACTCGCGCGTCTGCTTCGACTAGGCACCAGCTCTGTTGCCACCGCTTCGAAGGGTAGGGGATGGAGCGCTCGCGCGTCTACTTCGACTAGGAGCCAGCTCCGCTGCCACCGCTTCGAAGGGTAGGGGACGGAGCGCTCGCACATCTACTTTGACTAGGCGCCAGCTCCGCTACCACCACTTCGAAGGGTAGGGGACGGAGCGCTCGCGCATCTACGTCGAAGGGTAGACGCCAGAGCGCTCGCGCGTCCACTTCGCCTAGGCGCCAATCCGCTGCCACTACTTCAAAGGGTAGGGGATAGAGCGCTCATGTGCCAACCTCGCTTACAAAGCGCTACGACCGTCAAGAGAAGCGGAGTTGAGTGCAAGAAGCCAGCCTTCGTTGCGCCAGGCAACGACTACACGACAAATAGTACGCAAGGACAAAGCACCCTGGGCAACTATTATTTCATTCATGCAAAAAGGAAGCCACAGGGCATTGATACATCAAGGCACATAGCATAGCACACCGGGTCCCGGCATCACACCTACGGGTCCGCGTCATCTTCGTTGCGCCGACGGACGTCCTTGAGCCACTGGAGGAAATTTCCTTCCCGATGTAGTGTCCGCCGCAGCACGATCTTCGCCGCATCCTCTCCAATGTAGCCCCAGATCCGATCGTAGAAAGTCTTGAGGGCGGGCAGAATGGTGCGGGTAGCACCGGACAATGCCCCGGCTTCGGCTGGCAAATCCAGCTGGGGATCGACTAGCTCATCGGCATGCTCACACCCCCGGGTGCGGAGCATGGCAAAGGTGAGGCAAGCACCAGCGAAGCCGCAATGATCACTGAAGGCTCTACGCCACATCCGCGGGGCTGTGCGTAGGGTCCGGCACGTCAACGGAAAGGCCCTGCAGGGCTCCCTCTAATGACTCCATGGCCCTCCACGCCGCCACCGACGCGTCGCCCAGGGTCCCGTTCCTCTCCTCCAAGGCCGTAGCAAGCCGGGCCTTCTCTTCCTCCAGTGCGGTGATTTGCTCAAGGAAGCCGGTGCGCTCTTCCGATGCGGCGCGTTGGGCCTCCTCCGTGGCGCATTGCGCCGCCGCCACCGCGCTCTTCACATTCGCAACAAGTCTCTTCACGTCGGCAGTCGCCCTGGTGATTTGCACCTCCAACACCCGAATACGCTCATCCTTGACGGCGTGAACCTCGTTAGCAGCGCGAAGCTCGCCCTTAGCACCCTCCGCTCATGGGTGCGAGCCTCCTCCAGGGCCCGACTGATGACAAGTGTCTAAAAAAGGGGGAGGGGGCGAATATTAGCTATGTGGTCGACAAGCGACGTAGACCACGAACTCAGGTACTTACCCTCATCTCTGAAGCGCCCAACGCGAGTGCTAGAAGATCCTCCCACACGACGACAATGCTCGCCGATCCAGGCTGCCGTCGGTGCCCTCCACGATCCTATTAAAGACGTGAAGTGCCTCCGGTCGAGCGATAAAATCAGACATGACGAGCCTTTGGGCCTCCGAGCCAGCCCCAGCTGCCCACGATGCGTCCTGCGTAGCCAGGCCCGCAACTTCGCGGACACCTCCGCTGCTCGATCCTTGGCCACGTCCGAGAGACCTCATCTCTCCTGAGGTCAACGACGGAATGAGCGAGCAAATCGAAGAGAGTTTCGCGAAGTCGCGGAGGGGAAAATGAAGTACGCCTACCTTCGGCACCCTCCACTTGGGTGCAGGGAGATGTCTATATAGTCTCCGCTTGGGTCACCGGGGCCTCATCAGCCGGGGGAGCGATGACTCCCTCGGTCAAAGCAGTTTCCCCGTCGAACCCTAGGTCCCCGGTGACCGTGCCCGCCACATTGAACCGACTCCTCGCGGGCGAGGGCGATCGTATCTGGGGGCGCTTCGCCCTCGGAGACTTAGGCGATGTGCCCTCGGCCGCTCTAGTGGCCGTAAGGACTGGTGCAGGCGGCAAGTCCTTAGTGGCCGCTACGGGTGACGAGGCCGGAGGCAGCAGGTCCTCGTTGGCCGGTATAGGCGACGAGGCCTCGTCCTCGAAAATGCCGCTACCAACGTCCGACTCACCACCGCCCAAGCCCTCCTCGCTGGGGGCACTGTGCTCCCCCGAACCAGCATGCCCGGACCTAGTGCCCGACATCCCCTCCGACCCGACGGTGTTTGCTAGAGATGAGGCCGGCGGGCTGCATATAGCAGCGCTGGACCGGGCTCTTCGCCGGCTGGGAGACGCCCCCACCTCGCCATCCCCATCGCGGCAACGAGTCGGAGTTCGTACTGGCACCGCGCGTGCTGGTACGGGGAGGCCTAGGGCCTCGCACACCCGATTTACCCGCCCCAGCATCGCGAGGCTGGTCGCACCTTCGCGCAGCGTGTGCTCCTTCGCCGTGTACGGCCCAAGGAATGCGATTACTACACGCTCTGTGTCCTCCAATGAGAGCACTGCATGTGAAATGGTGCTTCGTTCACAAAATAGTTGCATATATATAGGCAAGATACGATCAAGTACTTACGGGGCATGAGGGTTTCGCACGAAGACATCAGAGGGCTTAACGCCATCTCGCCGGTGTGATCTCGCCAGATTTCCACCGGCGAGAGAGGAGACACCCCGCACATTGTAAACTCCTCGGCGAGATCGCGCATGTTAAACCGCAGCGCAACACCGGCAAGCCACCGCGCTTCTTGTTCGTCGAGGCCCTACGGCCTCACTCCCGGACAGCTGTTGAAACATATTGGCTGACCGCGGCACCGAAGACCGCTGCTACTTGTCACGTGGTAGTAAAACCACCGCCGCATCCAGCCAGACTTCCACTTCCCTCGCGTCGCCAGCGCGGGGAAAAGCTTCGCGTAGCTCGCCCTCAGAATGAAATTGACGCTGCAAAAGTTGGACACCGCCCTCCTTCGACCTTCTTCGGCTGGCAGCGTGCGTCGTGAAGAAGGGCGAACAGGTTCGCGCTGGGTCGAACACCTTCTGTCTGCATCGCCCAGGAAAACACAGCCAACTGAACTATCGTGTTTGGGGTCAGCTGCGCCAGCTCCAGCTCGTAAGTCCGCAAGACCTCACCGACGAAAAGGGTCGAGGGCATCTGGAGCCCAGCCTCGAAGAATGTGACAAAGACAATTGCCTCCAACTCCTGAGGGTGAGGCTCCACCTCGTCGCGGGCAGGCAGGCGAGCGCCTGCGTACTCCTCTATCTTCTTCTCCCGGACAAGAGTCTGGGTCATTTTCTTTGTAACCTGACTCCGCCCTAGGACGTAGGAGCAGTGGCCTCTCGGGTTTTCCATGGCGTCCCACCGCTTGTCGGCCTGCGACGGCTGACGAGCCACCAGGGGGAATTCCGCCGGTGGCGGCGTCAAGCCGCGCTGGCTTGATGAGGCGCTGCGGCTAAGCCGGTGAGCGGGATCTTCACGGCACGTCATCCTCCTCTGTAGTCGAAAGTTGAAGGAACAAGAGAGCAAAGCAACGGCAAATGAGCACGTGAAGCATCCACATGCCAGCGGCGACGCTTTATAAAGACCCCTCGAAACGTAACTGGTGGGAACCCAGCGCTGCGGCTCCCCATGCTTGGGAAGCGTAACCGTCGACAACCCGGAGCAGGCGGCTAGGCAACGCATGATGCGTCGGTACAATCCCGCCACACGTCACGCCCCTATCGGGAAGGGCCACGCGGTTGTGGTCGTGAGACCGCTGACAGCCCACGACGCGCCAATCTTTTCACACCACATGTACCTCCCTATCGAGACAGCGCCTACGGCCGTAGCGGCATGCCCCAGGCTTTTTAAGGGGCGGACACGATTCGTGCCGCCATTAAGACTCCACCTCCGGCCCTAGAGTTGTCGGTACATGACGACTTCAGACCGGCCGAAGACCCCCCTACTCAACTCCCCAGCGGAGTCCCGGCGTCACGCCCAAAGTGTATAATACCTTTGGCTCCGCAAGATGACTCCGTCTGTAACTGCCGCCGCAAGGGATGGCTCCAAGACCGGAGGCCGCCTACGCAACCAGCCCGTCCCGGGCGTCAAGCGGGGACGACTTCGGCAGCTTACCTGACTCCGCGTCTTCAGCACAAAAGCGGGGTTGCACTAGAAACTGCACTCATCTAAATATGTCACAGGCCGTCGGGACGGCGAGGGCTAAAGGAATCGGTAACATGGCTTCGGCCTGTGAAGCCCTTCACCATGAGAGGCTCCTGTTGTAGGAGTGGCCCCCACCTAAGCCCAACCAGCCTGTTAGAGGGTTATAAGGCCCAAGTGGGACGTGGGTAATGATGTGAATGCCCATGTAAAGGATATTTGGATGTAAGGGCACAACTGTAAAGATAGTCCTCCTGTGTACATAAATGCATGTGACGCGAGCCATGAGGGGGGCAGAGAGTATTGCTCACCTAACTCTCCACTGCCACACACACTCTCTCTGTTTGGTTTGTAACCACAACAGGTACAACCTGGTTAATTAATTTATATCATTCTAGTGTGGGTTACGCCATTGGTGTGAACATATGCAAAGGGAAAGGCCTTTGGCGTGATGGCACAAGAGGGGAACTTTTGGAGGGATGATCGAATCCCATAACGGTGAAAATCTTAGCTGATGTGACCTCACTAGGAAGATGTGCATTGTAAAGGATTTGTGGTGACCTACTTGATCTGCATATCTAGGGAAACATGTGGAATATAATAAGTTAGTTATGTCTTATGGTTAAAGTGTGCATCCTCTTTAAAGTGAAAACTATTTGAATAGTCATGCCCATAGTCACGCGCCGACATGGGAACCTACTGAAGTTAGACCTATTTACAAAACAATCTTTGTGGTTGGGATGAAAACTAGTTTATGTTGCTCTAGATGGTCTGTCTCAGTGATGATAATAGGCGGATATAACACTAAGGAACTAGCATTGGATGCAGGAAGCCATGTAATGTTTGATGGATTTTATATTATTATTAAAATTACAGTCTTTCATGCATTCTAGAAAAATTAATTTTAGTTAAAACTGCTAAGTCACAAGAATTTCTATTATTGTAATTGTCAACTAAGGCATATATCAAAAGAACCATAGCCAACCTTGTTTAGCCTTGCATTTATAATAATGCATTATGTGTGTTGGCTTGCGAAGCACAGTTGATTGTACTCACACTCGTTTACTCAATTAATTCAAAAGTAGTGGAGCAAGACCCTATGCTCATCATGATGCACCAGGTCTGGATAGTGAAAAAGACAGAGGGAACTAAGGAAATCAGTAGCACGATAGTTTTTACCCCCCCCCCCAGTCGCTTGCCTATAGGAGGTTACGGCCTCGCTTTTGTTAATCAATTTTGTTTTGGTTTTTGCATTGTAAATATTTGGCCTGAGTGGCCCTTTATGTAAAAATATCCCAATGTGGTATATGTAAACTCTATTATGTGATATTATGGAATGATACGGTCTAAGCGATGTATGAAATGTTTTAGCAATATATTTGTGAGTACTATCTACTGATTTAGAGAATAGTGTAGTGGAATTACAGAGAATTTTGGATTATCAAATCCAGGACCAACAGAGCTGGCATCAAAGCATATGATTATAGGGTAAAACCATGCAATGGCCATTAGTTAAGAACAGGAGACTTATTTTTAGAACTAAGAAAAGGAATTACCAAAGCATAGCGTATTATTGCTTCTTCTTATCACTCTTTTTTTGGACTTGTCTTCCTCCTTTTATATTTTAAAATGATGACTTGTACCGTGGTGCTTCAACCTACAGATGGCCGGTGCAGCAGCTCATGGTTCGTGGGACTACTTTCCCATAGCCATGATGAAGGTGATTTTGTGAATATCCTACGTAAGCTAATGCAATAATTGGGCTACAATCACCAGCCTATATTTTGAGGACGTAGGACTTCGGAAGGAGTTAGAGATTCATGGGTCATGGAGGTCTTTATTTATGCCATGGATGGTGACCACTAGCCCCACACCTTTAGGAGCCTACACAGGAGGAGTACTACCGCCAATGCCCTCCAGGATGCCACACGTCTAGCCTCTGCTAATTTATGTGAGATCCATAGGGTTACCCTGCTGTCGTCCCTATTTTGCTTCTACCCAACTCGCCGAGAGGAGGCACACCACAACAAGACATATGTTCCAGTGGCAAAGGATGATCCAATGCTGACTCATCAGGTCTAGCTCACACGAGCTATGGGGGTCACATACACCGAGGCATTAGATGAGATCATTGACCTCCGTGCAGCTCTTGATAGCTAGCAACAGCTAGGTGGTGACCCTTCATGAGCAGCTCATCAAGATTGAAAAGGCGCTCGCAAAGGTAGAAAGAGAGAAGGCCGCTACCCTCGCCGAACTTCAGTGGACCATGGTGGTAGCCGTGATTCACTCTCCAGCACTTGCCGAACTTGCCATCGTCCCCGCTAATCCTGCTCCATCCCGACCCTAGGCTAATGACTTTGCTTGAGGGTTATCGCCCGTAAGAGTGTATGGCACCCTAGCCTGCCTATGACCGTCACCCTTGGAGGGACTCGCCAAGGGCGCAGCCACTCTCGTTTTCTACTCTAGCTCACCTAACTACAGTGGTAGTAATCTCTCTCCTACTCACCAGGCTATAGTCCTACTTATGCAGGGGCTGTTTTGTGGAGGAATAGGTGGATTGGGCTAGTAAAGTGCTTCTAAGAGCAATCTTTTAGTAGTAAGCGCTAAACCCTGTAGTAGTGGTAGACGTTGTGAAATATGGTATTGTATTGTAACATCATGGCTCAGCTGGTCTAGGTACTGTATGCTTGAGTCATGCAACCACTTATTATAAATGGCATATGGCCACAATAGGCCTTGTGTTGTATTTTGCTTTCTCGTTTATCTTATTTGAATGGATTCTGTGTGTTTACAAGGGTTGATTAACCCACCTATCTAGATCTTAATTGACCCACCTGTCTAGATCTTAGTGCTGAATAAGAATATTATCAGTAGATGGCCACCAAGAGAGTCACTAGGGCCCAGGCTAACGCCAACCCAGATGTGCAAGCCAACATCAATGCCAATTAGGAAGCGCCACCTATGGTCACAAGAGAGGCTGTGGGCAAGGATTCAACCTTCCTCCTTCACTAGTCAATCCCACCATGGCACAAGTCATGGCACAATAGACGCACACCCTATAAGCCATCTACATTGGTTATATCAGACGAACCTATATAGTACTTATATACCGATGCATTTGCCTTATGATACTAGATTGAACTCAAAACGAGAAGTGTGCCATCATATGATAGTTTGATTCTTCACTCGAACTTATAATGAATTACTTAGTTGTATTTGACTCCTCGACCATATTCGGTATAACCATGTACTTTCTTAATCCAACCGCATCGAGAGGTCTATAGATATTTCTCCCGTTATATATAGAAGAGGCAAATTTGATTTTGATCACTTACATTCCTTCATATATTTTATAATAAACCTGAAAGCTACCTTTATGACCATCCAGCTATGGAGTAGTGTTTAGCAACCCCTAAGTAAACTGTTGCACATATAGAAAACTGTGATGATCTCAGATCTAAGGGTTATACATATACTATGTAGAAGATCAACTAATCATACTTAAGAATATAACAATTTTTACAGTGCCTCAGGGTAGGTCAATCAATACCATGTTATTTAACATATATCCATATTATTAATTTAATATTTTTATATCCATGATCCGTAACACATGATCATCAATAAATATATGTGTTGATCTAAAAATCATAATTGCTCCATATAATGATATAAGATTAAAGATAATTTAGAATTACATCAAAACGTGATTAGAGAGTTCACGAACAAGTTAGATACTTATTAATCAATATAAATACCATTTATTTAAAAGATAAAATAATATATTATTTTAAAAATTATAAATATAAAAGTAACGTAATCATCCCTATGGTCAATCCCATATCACTGACCTGATGCGTGGACGTGAATTTTAAATCGTGTATACTACATGGTCTATTATTTAACCAACCATGATGCCTTATTTTAGACTCAACCACAGCCACAGGGTAGGGCGTAAACTGCCGCAGAAGAGGAGGTCAGACGGACGGCGAAAATAAAGACCGAACGGAACAGCACAATCCCATTCCCATCCCTTGCCTGCGCCCGAGGGCCGCGGGGAGCTGCGGCGCCCAGTCCCACGAGATCATCATCCCATCCGCCGGCGAAACGGCGAGAGGAGGCGCAGATGCTCTCACCGGCACGCACGAGGCGTAAGCGTACGACGCTCGGACAAGGCGACCCCATCCAGGTCTCGCCCCTTCGCGCAAGTGGGGGCCGGGGCGCGTGGGAGCACGCGTACTCGTCGAGGCCACTCTGGGGAGAGCACACCGAGGCAGTGAGTCGCGGGCCCCGAATCACGTGGACACCACGCCGTCAGTGACTTACGGAACCGGTCCAGGCAGGTGGCGCCTTGGCCCCAGAGTTGGAGGGAGCGGACGGCGACATTCGCCGCGCGGAAGGGAAGGGAACTGGTGGATGGGTGGATGTTGGTGCGCAGGGACGAGTCCATCGCCGGAGGGGCACAGGTTGCGGTGCGCTTCTGCTGATGGGGACACTCCCTTGTCCGGCCGTGCGCCATCCCGATAGCCTTTTGCGCAGCTGCGTGGGCCCACCGGCTGATGGGTGCCGCGACGCCCTGGCCGTGGCCGGCCTAGCCCACAGGATCACAAGCATGCAAGTGTGCAAGTTGCAGTGTGAACTCGCCCACCGGTGGTTGCCTTGAGCTCGGCACCTCTGCTCACCTAATAAAAAGAGAGTAAAGAGTAAAACAGCGTGTATGCATGCTTAGGGCAGTCCCAATGCAGTGATTAGGATGATTTCTTAGCAATTAATAGATCTGCCATATCAGCAATTTGGTGAGGTGGCATGTTAATTAAAGAAGAAAAAGAAGGAAATCGTTTCCTCCTAAAGAAACGAAGTCTACTCGTGGTCCAATACCGAAGAAACGATCTGTTTTAGCGCTGGATGCATTCCATCGTTTCCATCTTCCACCTCCCGGATCGCCTGCGCCCTCTCCCGCGCGCGCTTGCCCGCTCCCTCTCCCGCGCGCGCCTTGTCCGCTCCCGCTCCCGCGCGCGGTGCTCGCTCCCTCTCCCACGCGCTTCCCGCTCCCGCGCGCCTTGCTCGCCCCTCTCGCGCGCCCCACTCCCACGCCCCTTGCCCGCCTCCTCTCGCGCGCCGCTAACCTCCTCGCCCGCGCAGGCGACCGCCCGCCGGCGAGCCCGGCGCCGCCCGAGCTCCTTGCCGGCCGGACCCACCCACCCCGAGGTGGAGCACTACATGTCGCCATCGTCGCCGCCGCCGCCGATCCCGGGATGGTGAAGACGACAGGCCTCGCCGCCGTGGACGCATGGCGCGCCGAGCCGTGGGTTGAGTCTCGATGACGCCCACCGGCCGGCGCCGCGCGCGCGAAATCGCTCGCCGCGACGCGCTCGTGTCGGAAGCCGAGGCCGCCGCGCGCGCCGAAGCCGAAGTGGAAGTGCGCCGGCAGCGGCAACGAGAGCGGCGTGGTGCGGCATGGCCCGTAGCAACGAGGTCGCCGCCGCGCCTTCGCCACCTCGACCACCTCCGCGCGCGCCGCGCCTCCCCGCCGAGGGCTTCGGCGACGGACTCCACCTCCCGCCGCACCGACGACGCCGAGTCCGCTTCTTCGCGCGGCGAGGCGGCGAGGAGGATGACGCCGCTAGCTCGCGAGGCGGCAAGTGGGCGTGCAAGTCGCGGCGAGCGCGAGGCGCCGGCGCCTGCGTGCGCCGTCGCAGCATCGTGCCTCGCAAGGCTTGCGAGCCTCGACTCTCGCCCGTCGCCTCGCCGCCAAGAGCGCCCATCCACGCCGCCATGAATCGATCTCTCCGCCGCCATGGCGTTTCTTTGATTCGCCCGCCTATCTCGCTAACCCCAGTTGAGTAATTAGCCAATTAGATTAGTTTAATCAACCCCGTTCTGCTCTTTTGGGGAGACTGGGTAGTAATTCCATTGGCGTCTCCGCCGTAAGAACCCCTCCGCGCTCATTGTCACAGATGATCATTCTATGATTATTGCTATATGCAAATGGTCATTAATTTTATTCTCTATAGAAATCACTATAGAAACTACAGCATTGGGGTGGTTAAGTCTAGATGGATAGTTATTGCTCTCTCTCTCCTCTAGAAATCACACATAGAAACTATGCATTGGGACTGCCCTTAGAAAACTATTTAAGAGATTAAATGCGAGAGTAAATGTTAATCATCATTAGGGACAACGCAATTAACGCACGTACAAGATTATGCTTTGGCGCGAAGGTAGTGTTTCCCTTCGCTATACTGCTCTCTTTTTTCTTGAACAAAACAAATTGCTCTTTTGCGGTATATGGGAGTTCTCCGATCCAATGTGCTAAATACAAGGGATTATCGTAGCATCACGACAAACGGAGCAAAACTGCAATCATCAATAGCAGAATCTATCTTTGCCACCATGAATAGCAAAAACTATCACATAAGCTATATCCTCCTAATAATCGCTCATTTCGGCTTTTTTCAGCTTCAGCTTCTAGCTTCAGCTTTTTTTTTCACTATTCACTACACTATCCACTAACTCATTCTGATGTTTTTTCAGCCATTCTGATGTTTTTCACCAAAAGCCAAAAGCCATCGCTATTCCGATCACCCCCTATCTGTTTAGCAGTTTCAATAAATAAAGCCAGGGTTTCCCAATTCTTCACAAATAAAAATAAAAAACCTATATCCTCCTAGCGGTTCTATTAGGTTGTATTTGATTCACGTTAAAATGTGGTAAGAAGGAACCCTATGTTGATGGGGTGATAGAATTATGGATATATGATTATACCTATGAGGGTTCAAATACTGATACCCACCTATTATGCATATATAAATGCATTTTAGTAGACATTTTATAATATCATTGATTTATACCGGTCTCCGTCTGTTTAGACTGCGCTAAAGAGATGCATTTGTGTGTGTAATATACGTGCATGGTGGTGTGTGTATCTTCCTTATAATTGAAAAATATAGTTATAGAGATTAATCAACCAAACACCTATCGATTAGAGGGTTAACAAAGTCAACAGCCTTTAACCCCTCCTCCTAAATAACCTAGGTTAAGTTAACCCGTTGAAAGAGTCGATAACCTAATGCAGCACAACTTCCTTCTGAGTTCTAATTTTCTACTGCTAGCATAGCTAGCTGCCTAACCAACATGATTTTGCCAAAACAACATTAGTAACTAGGCTATGATCCCTAAATAAACACATTACATTGCACCAAATATTTTTCTTATCTAGTACAACATACTTTTACTATAAATGCTTATGTTAGAATCAAAAGCATCCGCAGCAGCATAACCCAATAACCTTTCAAAAGTAGTGGTTGTGACTATAACAACGTGATCACTTCTCTATAGCATAATACCATAGCTTTTCAAAAGTATAAACTGCGATAGTGCCTCGTTCGGGGGAAAAAAAACTGCGATAGGGCCGAGCTATAGCATTCGCTCATTGCATGCGCCAATCTTTGCACACTTCAAATACACAGTGGAATAAATTGGTTTGCACACCCACGGTGCGTTCGTTGGTTTAGCTTGACGTACCCACTGTGACCACCAATTAGTGAGTCAATCACAATAGTAAACTGCACGCCTGCAGCTTCAGTACTGATCACACTCAGATCAAGACAGTAAGACGGATCGAGCTTAATTCAGTTTTATTTATAGCAATTCAAAGGAACAAAAGAAAAAGAAAAAAGGTTACTGGAGGTGGACACCGGCGCTCTCATCTCGCCCACGCAAACGGGCGTCCAGGCCGGCCGGTAATTTCTTTTCTACGTACACAACAAAATTAAGCGGGGGCTAGCAAAAAAGCAAGAAAACTAGGCTCGCCGGCGAGAAAAATTACTAGTACTTCGCCGCCGGGATCCAGTACGCGCGCGGTGGTCAAGACTGGGCCCACGCATGGATTAGGATTGGCTAGCCGGCGGCCGGCCTCAGGCAAAAAGGTTGAGCAGCACCGGCTCCCTCTCGCCGCCGGTGGTGGTCACGGACTCGTCCGAGCTCATGGACGGCGTCCCCGACCGCAGCGCCGCCCTCCTCTCCCCCGCCGCCGGCGGCGATCCGGGGCTCAGGCACAGCCCAAGATCGCACGACGGGACTGGCGCGTCCGCCTTCCGCACCCGCTTCGCCGTGGAGAAGGTGGACCACCCGCCGGTGCGCTTGGCGGCGCCGTAGAGGTCCCCGTCGGCGCCGCATCCCTCGCCGAGCACCGGCAGCGGGCCGATGGAGCCTCCGCGCAGCACAGTCTCCACGGCGGCCTGGCAGAGGTGCCAGTTCCCCGTCCAGAGCAGCCCCACCGCGCCGTGCACAGGGTTGATGGTGCGCCCCGCCGCCTCGTACAGCAGCGACTGGAACAACGCTGCACGCGCATCCCAATCCACACACACATAATTAGCTAAAGATTGCATCTGAGTAGTACGTAGAAGTAGAACTAGAGCTAAATCAGATGATCGATTATACACACCAGGTCGCTGGGCGTCGGGGACGGCGGAGATGAAGGAGAGGAGTCCGGCGCGGCCGAAGAACTTGGCGACGAAGACGGTGGCGTGGCCCTGCGCGTCGGCGGCGTCGATCCACTGCAGGCACGGCCGCAGCACGCAGCCCTCGCTGCACCCCTTCCGCAGCACCCGGCACCCGTTGCAGCTCATCCCCACCCTACCTCTACCACCACATACAACAACGGTCCACTCACTCACCTACGCTACACCACCTCTCCCTCTCTCTCTCTCCCCCTCCACCACCGCAAAAAACCTGGAGCGGAGAGAACGGCAGGCGAGCAGCCGGGGAGGGAGCTATATAGGCGCAGCGGCAGCCGGCAGAGCCCTGAGGCCCCGAGGCCGAAACCAACTAACCATGGTTAATTAGGCCATGACCATGGTTAAGAGGAGGCCTGGTGCGGTGACCGGGCGGTGAGGGGGTGTTGCGTGAGCAGGTTCCAAGGTCCTGGGGTGCGCGGGGGCGGCTCCGTGTCTCCGCGGCCGGTCGGGCTCTCGCGTGCCGTCGGATCGCGGAGCGGACGGCCAGGGGCTGGGAATTTCTGGGTGGGCGCGCCGCGCGTTCGCCCCGTCCGCACGTCGCGTGGTGGTGTGGTGCGTTGCCGCTTCAATTCTGCCCCTGCTTTTCCGTGCGCGGGTGGGGGATGGCGACGGGTGCGTGGATTCGCGCGTCGGCAGCAACCGCCGCGCCCCAGTGGGGTGGGTCTGACTCAGCGTGTCTTGGAGCCTTGTGGTGGCGCGTGCCTGCCCCTGCTGCTACTTGGAGGTGTGTAGTAGGAAGTTTCGGATCATCTTTAGGACCCCCGTTTTGCTACATGGCTCATCTTAGTACTCCACGTCAAAGAGAAATGGGTGCCTCTCTTATCTTATACGCCCTGTTCATTTAGCTTTTTTGTTAATAATTTATGGTTTATTTTTTTACTGTTTATTACTGTAATTGACTTATTTTGTATTATAGTTGTGGTGTTTTTTATAAATAAATTTAAAAATTTTAAAAATAAAAATAGATATAAATAAATATGAAAAAAAGAAATGGCAAAAAGTTATTTCTCGCTAAGGAAAAATACGCCCAAGCTGTTTGTGTACCTTTCATTTTCTCGCTTAGCTATTTCTGCGGCGTTTTAGCGCAGTGTTTCTTCTCCTGCTTTCGCCTTTATATGGTAAAAGTTCGAAGATTTCATAAGATAGTGCACTACCTAGGATGATGCTTGGCCGATATGTAATGTCTTGCAAACAACGTGTGTAATGTCTTGCAAACAACGACGCTTAAAGGTCTTATTTGGAACGTGTGAAACTTATGGCACTTCTGTAGAAATTATATCGTTTCTTGCAAAAAAAAAACACTGCAAAATTCTTATATTCAAACATGGTGTAAGAATCTGTTTGGATACGATGGTTTTGGCTCAATCCTTTTGGAAAACTGATCGACAACTAGAATCCAAACCCATTCCTTTTGCTTAGAGCTGAATTGAAATCCAAATATCTGCATACCACTCTAACCCATAGACATGAAAAATAATATTCTCTCCGTTTCTAAATAGATGACTTTTTAGAATGCATGTAACTAAACAATTTGAAACTTTGACAGCCAAAATACATAAAGTATTTTGATTGGTGAAATGGAAATAGTATTAATAGATTTATCATCGAAGTACTTCCATAGTCATGATCAATTGAATAGAATAAAAGAGCTAGTTTGGTGAACTTGGTTTATAAACCTATGCAACATCCTGTATTATGGGGCACTCCAACGGGTTTCTAGCTAAAATTATACTGTGACGGCTATTAGTTTTTTCTCAGTCATTCAATAAAAAAATAAAAAAATAAGAAAAATAAAAATAAAAAACACCGTTACATCCTACGGACAATATAAAGGAATAATAAGAAAAAAAGAAAAATCAAAATTAAGAAACCGACGTGTTTTAAGTGGTTTCTCACTTTTGAAAGCTGGAAGCCTGAAACAAAGGCTTTTAAATCCTTTGGAGTAAGACCTACATACGCACTTTTATATAAGACATTGATGGAGCTGTGACGTGGCGGATAGTGTGCACTTGCACTACCAAATTTCTAGAATATATGTATGGGTCCATGTCACCTAAAAAATCTTGGTAAGATTTTAAACTATTATTTGTAATTTTGAGGGGAAAATGGATATGTAAAAAATAGCAAAAAGTTATATGTAGGTTATTGTAGCAAATTTGCACCCCTCTGGAACTTAATTTCTGAATCTTCTACTGATAGGAGGAGTCAAGAACTTGGTACCAACTTAAAAAGTTTTTAAACCCAAAAACTTAAATGGACCAAGCAAATCAAGTTCTAAATATATTTCTCTCAACAAGCGATATCTCTAACTTAATAAACTACTTACCAGCTCCCAGATACATTACATGTAGTCAGGGTAGGAAAGCCCCCTGCAACTTTTGTGGCTTTCTTTTACATGTTGCCACATATCTATGCCCTCTTGCTCCGGTGGTTGTTTCTTGCGAAACCCCTCGATAGGATTTCCAACGTTTTCAAGGCTTCCCTCCAGCTTTCGCCCTTTCCGGAATATTTTGAGCCCAGCCACAACTTGCAAGGGCATCTCGGCCTTTCACCGCATATTGCCTCTATTCTGTACTTCGGTTGATAACTTTTTTTTGCTATAGTTGATAAATTCGATGAATAGTAGGGTCAGATCATCATTAGCTGTCACGTGAGATGTGATTGGTGTACGCGGACGTTTAGCGATGTCTGGGAGGAAGATTTTATCTTTTGGCCAGGAATTTAAATTTTAGCCAAAAATTCACAATTTTCACCGAAATTTGGTTTTCTTGTGGGGTCCAAAAATTGGTCAAAGTGGTGGATTTTCGTTCGAATTTTGGGTTTAAATAGTTTTTATAACTAACACTTGTAAAGAAACACTTGGCTAGCCTAGTGGTGAAGGATGTGATGGGTGAGTATGAGGATGTGAGTGAAACCTCAAATTGGCATTATTTTTTGTTTTTCTATTTTCCCTCAAAAATTCAGATTTGGAATTAAAAAATTTGTACGAAATTTTTCAAAAAATTCTAAAAATTTTGAAATTGAAATTTAGCGGTGGGGCCCATTTTTTTCTCGAGAATGTTTTCCTTGCTTTGGGCTACGGGATTCTAGCAAGGGTAGTTCGATTTGCCCTCACAAATTGGCTGGTTGGGCTTTAAACTTGCGTAAATTCGATTGCCAGGATCCATCAGGTTTTGAAGCAGCATGACCGGAGGCACGACGAGATCCGGTCGGTGTGGCTATGAGATTTTTGTGCAAGTTGGCGAGTCCTCTGTTTCTTTTCTTGGTTTCACTTATGAGTCTACCGCCTATGATTTTCTTCGTGGAGAATTCCGAGAATACGCCTCACCTATCACAGCTAAAACTAGGGATTTGGGGCCTTCCTCCTCTCTTCAAGAAAGAAGGCAAATCTAGGGAAAATCCTTGGTAAATGATTTTTTCTATGGCAGCATTATGTGCTATCTTTAGTCCACTCTGACGCTGTCTAGTTATGTAGTTCCTACAATTATATAAACTATAGTACCATGTGGGCCACATACTCCCACTCGTTCCAAATCAGGTCATATCAGAATATGGCATGTTCTTTTTTAGTTTATCGCTTTTATCGAATAAACAAGTGGGACGGTTTCTTCGTCACTATTTTGAGGCGGTTTATCGGTTTACAGTTCATTTGCACGAGCGCTCGTATTAATACCAAAAGTCATAAACTACAGTCCAAAAAAATAGAACAACGTGTGCTCAAATATTTCAAGTTTTTGTCTATCAATATGAGAAACGTATTCAGATTTGCTACTTTACTTTCATATTATATAATCGGGAAGTGTTTCTATGCTCTTGCACTAAAAATTTGGAAGCTAGGGGCGACGCGGGCCGGGTCTGCATGCATGCCACCACACGAGAGGAGCACCGGCAAGCAAGGGCGGACCTATCGGGGGTTAGGTGGGGCTGGATCCCCTCTACCCCCGGCGGCCACCCCCTGAGGCCGAGGAGCTCTGCAAGATCTGCACCATAGAATTGCTCAACTCCAAGCGCGTTCTCTCCTTCCGCCCCATCTGCGAGGAGGAGGTGGCGAGTTTGGTCCAGTCCATCGCCTCTCATAACCGCACAATCATTTAACTGACCGGATGGGCATAGGAGTTGGACAGCAATTGCAGCTTTGTGTTGCACGTACACGGAACAACATCGATCTAAGCATAAGGCTTGCAAGGAAGAACTATGCCTTGCAATTTTTGTGTGTATCTGCTGACAATCTACTTTTCTATCTTTGTAGATCTTATCTGGATTAGCAATTTTGTATCACAAGGATGGAGAGGACCGATGTGAGTAGCTCCTTTTTCATACCCTTTTTTACTCTATAATGCTTTCTTTGGTGCTTAGCATTAAGGCATAATTATATGGGGTTTGTCAACATATTTTGTTATTCCGTTTGCAGTAGATTAAGTCTTTTTGGTAGCAGTAAATTATCCATTATTTTAGTTTCTCTCTCAATCTCTCTGTCAAGTACATGTGGATGATTTGATGTAGCTTTTAGGTTGTGCTAAACACCAAAATAACGAGGTGGCCTCTTCGCCACCATTGAATCAATGCTGTGAGATGAGATAATAGAGGTATTCTGTCAATCATTCCTCGTATAGAGTATGCGGGAAATTACTAACTTATAATGATGTGTCATTTCCCTATTTTATTTGTTGCACAAGTCACTTGTATCATTATGATTCAAAGAAATATGTACAATTAGATTGATAGTGAGAATTGCACCGGTTCCAAATTGATAAAAATGTTGTTATCTACCTTGCACTGCTCTGAAAAGATGCTATACTTAGAAGAGGTGCATTGTCTTGGTGGCACAAAACATGAATCTCACACACTCGCCTGGAATTTCCCCAGCCTATTGTTGGTATTATCCATCTGCTTTTGGTTCTTCATCAAAATTACTGTGCTATGTAGCTTATGTTTGTCAGTTTAGCAGTGGTCCAATATCAATGAACAATCTATGTACCTTTCATCGTGTATAGCATATGACATGTTAGCTTATGTTTGTCGGTTTAGTACTATTCCAATATCTACAAACAATTTATGTATCTTTCATTGTGTATAGAATATGACAGGTTATGACTTTTATTCTTTCTCAATGTTTTTGGAACATTCTTAGTCGTCCCCAATAAACGTCACCATGCCCATTGCATTGGCACAACCCTTCGGATAGCCTTTGATACCTGGTGTCCTGCACATCTTGAGGTCTAACAAGTTTGCCCTATTTGTTTTCGTCGTTGTATGATTAGCACCGTAGAACTTTATACCAATGGCTGTAATATCGCAATTTGATTCTTTATGTACTACTTCAGTGAGATCGACGGTTATATTTTTTTTTCAGGATTTTTACAGGTAACCTATGCTGTGAAATGTCTAGTTTCTTCACCCGTTTGCCTGTGATATTACAGCGGCGTCGTGGGGCTTTGCGACTACGGCCCCTATGGCGTTGACGTCAAGGCCAACATCTTCGCCTAGTGGTGCCAGGTGCGAACGCCTTCTCAGTGCTCTGTTTCCCCCTAATTTCCTTCTTGTCCGTTGGGATCGACACATGATACAAGTTCTGGACCTTTTGGTAGCCTTTTTTTGCTGGTCCAAATACCCTTCTGCTTGAACCAAAAGCAACTTTAGCTGAATAATGGAATCGACATCCTTGATCTGTTTTTTTCAGATGTCATTTTGTAATATCCAGAAAGATAAAAGGCTGAAAACTACTATTTTCATTTTTTGGTATTTGAAAGACTGGTTGATTGGTTGTGGCACTGGAGTAGCATGTTAGTATTTTTGTGTGTACTTTTGTGTCTTTATGCAAGACAAGTGGTGCTGCATGTGCTGATAGCCTGTTTGGTAAGCTAATTAAGACCTCCATTTTGTACGACTTTCTTTCCTTTCGAGATGTATGATGTATCAAAGAAAATACCGATCAAATAAATGGCTTCTCAGTAGCGTAAATTCCCCAGGTCCACTTAGATGTGAAATGCAAGTTCTAGCTATTGTAAGCATTCCTTGAATCTAACATGAATTAGGGAGATATTTTAATTAAACATTCGGCCGCAACACTTCTACTCCTTACTACGATCCTTGCATATATTAATACATGTGTCTGGCAATGTGCTGATGTTGCTAAAGTAAAGAAGTTGGCTCAGTAATTTATGACAGAACCATATTGCAGAGTTCCTCAAATAGTGTCACAGCTATACTAGTAATTTTTAGTAAGGAGCTGTTAGTGGACAGAATATGTAATACATAATAGGTTTAGCTACACTTAACTCTGACTACTTGTTGTATTACTCCTCTATGTTTCCTTAGCTTACACTACTACAAAAAAGTTTATAGATGTCTCATCACAGACAATTCATAAAAACCGTTTGTATTAAATACAATCACAGACGATTCTTGATAAGAACCGTCCGTGATATTGGTAATATCACAGAACTGTCTGTGATATGTTTCCCGCCTCACACACCTCAAAAATTTCATAATTTCCCACCTGAGTTCGAGCAGGATTCCATTTTGACACACCTTCAGTAAAACGGGTATAACTTTTGCATACGGTGTCCGTTTTCAACGTTCTTGTACTCGTTGGAAAGTTAACGACGAGCTCGATTCAAAAAAATGACCTGTTTGCACTAGTCACTCTTGAAGACCCCAAAATCGGCCATTTGTAGCCTCAAATTCAAATTGCAAGTTTTTGATTTCTGTTTTTGCCAAAAATTTTGATATTCCCTTCGAAATTTAAGGTTCATCTCAACTGCAAAGTTGTAGATCTCGTCGAAACCTTTCAAATGAGTATATATAAGCCATACATAACTTTGTTATTTCATATTTTGGGACTGGTTGTTTATATTATATCGGTATATATATAACCAATATCACAGATAGTTTGTGGTTCAAATCATCTGTGATACTATTACAGACGGTTCTTACAAAGAACTATCTGTGATAATTTGTTCCCTGACCACTGGGCCCATCAATCCTCCTCAACCAAATTCCAGCCAATAGAAACCGATCAACCCACACATCATAGATCGTAGATCTCCCTCCTCTATAAATACTCACCTGAACCCATCTGCCCCCTCCCTTCAAATGCGTCTTAAGCTTTCTTTCTCCATTGTTTCTTATAATATTTGATTCTGTGAGATTTAGGTCTCCATCATAGCCTCTATTGTTGCTACTTTGTTGGGTTTTGGGCTGCTCGGGAGCTTACAGTGAGGTGGCCGCTAAGAAGGCCTACTCGAGCTACATAAGGGACGAGCTTCCATTAGGATATCTGATTCTTCTATTTTCTTTCTTCTCTGTTGCTCGATTTGTAATAGAAATGAAATGTTCTCTGCTATTATAATGGTGGATTGTAGTCTTGTGATGTTGTAATGGTGGATTGTAATATAAATAGAATGTTCTTGCTATGTTTGTTATCGTATTTGCTTATTTTTAAACGGCATAGCTAATATTTCCTAAGACCAATTCAAAAATAGAAAAAATTTTAGGTGTAGAATGAACTGTCATAGACGGTTTTGTAGTATAAACTGTTTGTGAAGAATATCACAGACGGTTTTTGGTTAGAACCGTCTGTGATAGTGTTTTTCATAGACGGTTCTAGTTACAAACCGTCTGTATTGTATTCATCACATACGGCTTACAAATCGTCTGTGCTAACCTTCGATTATCACTGACCTATAAATTCAGACGGTTTAGAAAACCGTCTGTGATGATGATTTCTGTAGTAGTGTTATCTCTTAGAGCTGATAAATAGATGTAATTATCCAATCTAAATTTGTGTCTTCTGTGGCTCAGTTGATTGCGACAATGAGCGAGGAGACGGCGACAGGAGGGGGATATTCTGATAACGGGAGGGGGATATTCCGATGTTGGGCAGAGGAGGAAGTGGCAATGGGAGGCGGAGCGCTGGACGTGGATGGCGGCTCTAGTGCGGGCGATGTGAGGCGACGTGACGGCGTTGGGAGGGGGATATTACAGTGACGGGAGGCAAAAGGTCGGGCATCGGAGGAAGCGGCAATGCGAGGCAGAGCGCTGGACGTGGATGGCGGCTCTAGTGCGGGCGATGTGAGGTGATACGGTGGTGACGGGAGGGGGAGGCGATCGCAGTGCCACTCGGCAGGTGGGTTACACGATGTCAAACAAGGATCAGTTGTGGAGTTGTGGCTGTGGGAACGAGAGGAGTTGCAGGTCTGGACATGGGCTCAAAGGCTTTTGATCCACACAGTATTAATTGCCAGCGATATGAAGTTACTAATTTACCCCTAGTAATACGGGGTCGTCCGATCTTCTCGACGTAGAATGGATACTCACGGGAGTCTTGATGAATCGTAGTGATCCTCCAATGCCAGGTAAGAGATGAACACTCTTTAATCCGTCAAAATACACTCGCGTCGATTTCGCCGACCACCAAGTGAAGATATATAGTACACTCAATTCCTAGTGGAAAGGTTGAACTCCTAATTCCCTATGGAATTTCGGCAGCAATGATAAACTCGAATAAACTTTAGTAGATTGATTTTTCTCAAAGGTGGTCTGAGCCCAAAAGGCTGCTAATATATGGCTTATATAGACACTTGAGACGTCCATAGGGTCTCCAAACCGAATACAACTCATCTCTATATTGTTTTAGACTCGAAATCCCACAAAAAAACTAGATTCTACAGCCGTCACATTGTTTTGGTCATAACTTTTGATTCGTGATAAATTTGAAGATGAGTCCAGATCCATTTACGTAGCCCTTGAAATAAGCTTTCCAATGAGTCCAAGAACACTCGAATCGGACTCCGTTTGTGAAAGTTACGGTCTTTTTAGTAACTGTCTGTCAGGTTGTCCCGAACTGAATCCAAATTGAATTCTGAGTTGAATCCGAGTTTGAATCCAGTTAGGCTTATAGGAGGCACGAATTGGGCTTGAAAATCTTATTAAAAACTTGTAGTTTAAGTTTGTGGGCTCCTCCCTTTTACTCTCCCACTGCATGAGCTTTCTTCCTTCATGTCTTTGGCACCTAATATGGTTATCCTCTTCCTTTTGTCTCTCCATTGCTTTGCCACTGACAAACCTAAGAATGCACCAGGTGATAACATGAGGTAGTATTCTATCCTTATGAATAACAACATTATGTTTAGTTTGGAATGAATTCATCTGACCATATTTCATACGGCTTAATAATTCTTTCCAATTAAATAATATATTTAACTGAAAAGTGCAAGACACATGCGTATCCGAATCACCTAGGCTTTACTTGCTTAAGATGTTTTGAGATGTGTGCAAATTTTTAGAGGAAGAGCACCGAAGCACTCCTCTGTATAATTTAGTAATATATAACGATATATTATTAGAGAAATCAGTAGTAAAAGTAGTGTCTTCGAGCGTGTGCACTGAGAGAATTCCAAAAAATGTTCGCAAAGCTGGTTTGTAATTTTTGTACGAAACAGTAAACTCAGTTTGAATCATGATTCCCTTTCTCAAAAAGAAAGCTTTGGTCACGATGTTCAGCTGATACCCAAACATAAAGTAATTAATGTCGCATTCCGGGCATTCTATGCGAAGATGCGAAAACACATATCCTGCACCGTACGACACCAAACCGAGCCTATCGTACAAAAGCTCCTCCATCTCCCAATGCAACAGTAGCAGAAAGAAGGATGGCGTGACACGAGGCATTATTACTAGTACAGCAGCTCGCTAGCTCGCGGACGCCGGCCGGCACCATCACGATCGACCGATCCATCTCCATCTCCATCTCGATCGAATGCCCCCAAAAGAGGAGAGGAAACAGAGGAGAAAGCAACACCTTTAAAATGTCCCCAGCCTAAGAGGGCACATCAGGAGGCCACTTTTCTCGCGAGAGGAGGAGAATGGGCACCGCGCGAGCATGGATCGCTGGGGACAGCCATATATTCCTCGAGGGGCCCGGGGGTCGCAAGTTGAGGCTGGAGGAATCATGCAGCTGAGGGTTCAATCAATAATCGCGCCCCAAGGACCAAGCCGTAGCTCGGTTGGTTCGGTGCGAGGTTGTTCGTTCAGCCCATCCGAGTTTGTTCTCCTCGGATTGTACCTGCACATCTTACCCAAATAATTAGATTAGGGTATATATATACACACACACGTGTTCAATGAGAAAACGTATGTCCCTACTTCGTAAGATCTTGGTGTCTACAAAAATTTCCAACTGTGTTAAGAGATACACACATGTATATGTGCATATAATAATGAGTAGGTTATGAGTTCTGTGTGCATCTGCCTTATGCCCTAAAAAATAATTGCGCCCCAACACCTCCTTTTCGGCTTTGGAGGACAGGGAGAGTCTCTCTGTGTGACGGTGTCCGTGGAGATACGGCTGGGTAATTCTTTGCACGAGAAGGGACCAGCCAGTCCGGAGCGTACAAACGAATTGTTATGTAGGCCGCGCGGATGGGTGCAATTCATCCAGCTATATGCTTGTATCTCGCACTGATTGATCTTAATACGAGATCGACCAGTTTCACATGGAGCTAGCCCAGTTTTTATTGCCTTCTAAAAACCATTTTCTACAATAAATAACTTTTTTTATAGTACCTAATTTTTAAACGGAATACCTTTTCAAGATGAAGTCTATTAGTCGATAGTAGTAGACAATGTAGTGATTTCATTTATATCGACTAAAATCGTATACGAGTATCTCTTCGTACAGCTTTTCTAAAGCTGTTATTATTTATATACCAAAACCAAAAATTATCAGCAAAAGCCAATATAAACATATCCTTAAAAATGCTTTCATAAAATTGTACACATGGTATCCGGCTCAGATCTCTCTGTGCCGTTGCTGCAATGGAAAACTTGTATGGGGACCGCCCTTGAAAAGAGACGGGGCCTCTTGACTTTCCAACTTGGACTGCCCTATACAGTAGCACTTTACTCCTTTATTAAACATATTACTATATGTCAAGCATATTAAGGGTCAGTAAAAAGAGTTGTTTCTTATCAGTCCAGCCTTGGGGTCTAGGCATAGAAAGTATAAATGAGCTGAATTTGTGCAGTTCCTCCAAGGCGAGCCGGGTCAAGAGAGCCAGCTCACTTGAGTTCATGTCAGCTAGGTTTGTTAGTGGTGAAAATGGAAACAAGCAAAGATTGATCAAGTACGTCCTATGAGCTGGCTTATGAACTTAATTTGCAATGACTTATGGCTTCATTATTTGCGCGAAATCATGTTGATTTTTGAACTAGTTTTGTTAGGAAACATCAATATGTGGTACTCACGTGCTTGATGGGTCACTTACTAGCAAGCAGCACGGGCGAACCTAGGAGCTAGCCAAGTTGTCTCATGGTTCTGACAGCTAATTAGCTAGCTCCGTCCATTGTAATTTCTTCTAGGCTTCTAGCTAAATGGAGATCTGAGTCAGCTCGCTAAAGCTCAGTCTAGTAAAGTCCTTTGTGTTTTACCTCTAAATAGATGCTGTAACCTTGCTAGTATACCCAATAGTAATGTGGCTAGATTGCTTTAACAAGATCGACTTTGTAACGTATAATGGCCGGCGATTTTGTAGTGCACACAAGTTAATGGAATTTACTGTTCCGTGCAAAAAAGAACTCCCTGTCGGGGTTGTGGTTGCATTGCCGACAAACAATCACACAAAAAGTAGAAGACACAAGCAATAGTTCCGACAGCCTCTCTCTGTCTCTTTATTAATGGGTGCATACAAGATTTGTAGGTATTTGTACAACCCTTATATAGATGGAGGGGGTCTCCCCGTATGAATCAATAAGCAATATAGGACTAAACTAGACAACCATGCCTCCTAAGTCTTAATAGGTCTCGTTTAGGTAAAATGTCCTTATGGTCGGACCTAACGGGCCAATATAACAACACTTCCCTTGGACACTTTGCTAACGTCATGTTGATCCTCGTCAAAAGCTCCTGAAAAACCAGGGGAAAGAAAAAGAAGGAAAGAGTATGTAGCTCACGTTCTTGCTATTCTTCACTTGTGCTGCAAGCATTATTATCCTCATAGAGAACTGTGGGGGATTTATTCACCTCTACACCATATGATGAATCAACCTTCTAAGCTATCTACACTCACAAGTGGTTTCAAATAGTGCAATTATCTCTAAATGATTACTTGAAGTAGCAACTATTGACTGTTTAATAGATTCCAAGAGAGTCATATTTTCGCTTAAAAAGACTGTTGTGGTTACGTGCTAAACAGTAGATAAGAGAGCTACGGGGAGGCCACAAATGGGCTACCCGGAGCTAGAGTAGTGTAGAGAATAAGTACCACACCACTATTATTACTAGACTTGTTTTTACAAAAAATGAACTCTCTCCCTTATGGTGCCCTAATGGCCATATTTATAGCCATAAGGAAATTGTTTATACAAATACCCATGTTAGGATTGTTGATAGTAAGGGCAAAAACGTCCTTTCCTTGGGCCATGTAAATTATGTGTTAATGGGCCTTTGGCGTGATGGGCAGATTGGGCCAAGGTGGGGGCCACTCCCCCGAACAGTAGTCTCTCATGGTGAAGGCCTACATGACTGGTGGGCTGAGGCCATGCTGCTAGCTTTTGGCCTCCTCCATCCCATCGGCCTTCCAGTCGGTTGGCTGGTTTTTGAAAGTTGCATGTTGGTGGTTGCCCGCCATTTCCCACACCGTACATGTGGCGGCAATCCGCGTGTGAGGCATGTGGCGTGGTCTGTTGCATTGGTTATGAGGGTGTGCATGTCTCTTGAAAAGGCGCGCTCATTCTGTCGCCACTAATGTTGTGTCCCATCCTTACTTAAGCGCTTGCGATGATTGAGTTGAACTCATCTCCTTCTTCCCTCTCATTCTCACCTGCTGCCATTAGCATTTGCATTGCACTACTTGTGACCTTGCTTCATGCTTGTCCCACTCTCAGTGGTCATTTCCCTAGCATGGAATTAGGTTCTAATAGCATAGACCACCATGGTGCCGTGCTTTGGCCAACGTGGCTACTTGGGTTCATCGTCGACCACCACATAAGCTGAATTGTGTTGTGAGACTTAGCCTAGAGGTGTATGCTAAGGCTAGGATTCCATTTATAGCATTCCCTCCCATCGCCGTGCCTTTCCTCACCGGCAATGAGCACCACTCTCTTCAACGGGAGGAAGAAGATGCTATAGAGCGTCATTAAGTTTAAACCGGGGTTAGTTAAATCTAATGGCCATGATTAGCCATTCGTTAATATTGCTGACATGTGGGTTCTCTCTATTTAATTAGTCACTGAGTCTATGACATGTGGGCCCAACCATTTGAAAACTCTTTTAAAACCGATTAAATGACTATGAGCAAATTATGTATGGGTCTGGTTCACTGTACTGAATATAGTGTGGCCTCACCTATCAGACATAGTAACCTTTTCAAATTAAGAAATAATTTCAAAAAAAATCCATGGACCCCACTTGTCATACACTGTGGCCTTTTTCAATAGAAAAATAAACATAAAACAAAATAAAAGCCCCGAGTTCCACCTATTAGTGAGAGAAATTCTCTCACCTTTGTTATTTTCTAGAATTAAATTCAAACTAAAACTTTGAACGGTCCATTCTCATTCATCTTACGTACAAATCAAGTGAACTTAATTTCTAAATTCATCTCAAATCAAGATCTTTCTAATGGAACCAAAATCATGAATTTTGGAGCTCATTTGAGTTTTCATTTGAATTTATTTCTATTTGAGCCCACACCTTGTTGGTGGCTTCGCGCAAGCTACATTTTTATTTCCTATCTTATAGGATCACAGTGTCATCATTTTTCCCTTTGGGGAAAATGTTGTAGAACAAGCAATCAACGGGTTGCATCGCCAAGTGGGTGGCTGAATTGGCCCCTTTCTCCATCAGCTATGTCGCCCACACCAGAATAAAATTGCAGATACTAGTAGACTTCATCATGGAGTGGACCCCATGAGTCAACTGAGCCACCAGCCGCCCTCAAAGCTGGTGTGGACACTGCACACCAACGGGGCATACGGAGCCATGGGCGCAGACGTAGGGGTGGTCGTTAAAACTCCTGAGGGTCGGAGTCCATTGTACACAGTGCACCTCAAGTTCCAAGTGACCAACAACACTGTGGAGTACGATGCCCTGCTATTCAACCTCCACAAGGTGAAAGGCACTCAGAGCTAGAAGGGTGCTCATGCACAGCGGCTCTCGCTTACTCATGGGCATATTAACAAATCATAGTAGATCAAGGATCCCGACCTCGTCAAGTACCTTGCTGCCATCAAGGCAATGGAGTGACACATTTTAGGTGTCATTGTCAAAGTGATTCCAAGAGCCAATAATGCAAAAGTGGATGCCTTGGCAAAAGCGGCTAGCCAAGGATGCAAGTCCTCCTCCGACGTATTCTTCGAGGTCCTCACAGCTATGGCAGTACAATAGGACCATGCGGAGACCCCAACATACTACATATCGGTTAGCAATACGATTAGAGATAGTAGATTGTTGCTTTCCTATAGGGGTTTGAGGAGTTGGATGATCCACAGGAGTTTTGGAGGCTGGTGCACTATGCGAGAACCTTTGGCATGGCAGACAGGGTACTATACAAACTGGGCTTGTGCGCCTCACTTCTATGATGCCTCTCTCGATAGCAAGGCCGAGAGCTCTTGGCAAAAATTCATGGCGGCCTTTGCGACTCACACTTAGCCCCACGTACTCTCGTGGGGAAGGCCTTCTTCCATGGCTTTTATTGGCCAATTACAACATCGAACGCATGAGAGTTGGTCAACCACTGCCAAGATGTCAATGGACGGGGAGATTCGTGCACGCGCTGCACAACCCTATTCAACCAATCCCATCGGTATGGCTACTAGCGCGCTAGGGGATCGACATCATAGGCCTCCTCCCTCATGCTCCAGGCGATCTTCGCTTTATTATCATGGTGTATGACTATTTCTCCAAATGGGTCGAAGCGGCGCCCCTCACCAAGATAACCTCCATGGTGGCTCAAAAGTTCCTCTGGCAGAACATCATATGCTGCTTTAGAGTGCCTTGAGAAATCATAGTTAGCAATGGCCTGCACTTCGATGCAGTAGCCTTCCAAGCATTATGTGAACATATAGGCATTAAAATATGCTACAGCTTTGTAAGCCACCAGCAGTCCAATGGGGGCAGTTGAGCGCACCAGTGGCACCATCCCCCACAGCATAAAAAAGCACTTCGTCAGTCTTCCCAAGGGAAACTGGTCAGATGAACTATCAAAGTTGCTTTGGTCCATGCACACCATGACCGTGCGTCCTAATAGCTTCACTCCATACAAGATGCTCTTTAGTAACGAAGCCATGATAGCCAAAGAGCTCAAGGTATAGTCCCATCGCGTGTTGGACTAGGAGCCGCCAGGAGAGCGTATTGTTTTTGCTTGAACTGATAAAGGAGGCTTGGGTCCAGGCAACTCACAACATCACTAAATACCTCTGCATGACTGTAGCTTCCTACAACAAGAAAGTTAAGCCACGACAGTTGGTGGTGGGGGACCTCGTCCTCAAAAAGGCCATGCACGCTGCCACGGCAGGGAAGCTAGAGTATAAGTGGGAGGGGCCCTACATAGTCACAGCTTCCCTCCGACCGGGCTCCTACCATGTCATACCTTGATTTTACCAATCCAAAATCTTATATGATTCCACTGTACTATTCCCTAAACTAGTAGATAGTGCTCATAGATACATTATCGAATCATCTCATACATCATATGAACGATACCATACATTAATATCACATATCAAAGTTTACATATTCCACATTAGGTATAGTTACAAAAGAGCCACTAAGCCAAATATTTACATTACATAAGCAGTAGCAGAAGCAGTGAACAAAAGATTAGGCCATAAACTGTCATAAGCAAGCGACATGGTGTAAAATATACAACAGAAATTATCCAAGCTAAGACAATATATGTGCACACAATCTCCTTTCTAGCCTGCTAGATGGGACTAGGGTTACTAAGGATCATTCTAATTTTCTCCATCTTCATCCCCATCATTTCCAGGAGCATCATTATAAGCGTAGTGATTTGGCTCTCGTGTTCTAAGTTAATTGAGTGAGTGAGTGTGAGCATAAACCACCGTGCTTCGTGGGCCAACATATAAAATGCAATTATATAAATGCATGACTAATCAAAGGATGTTTAGGGCTATTTTATTTGCCAAGACTATAGTTGAAAGTTACAGTAAATAAAAACTCCTAAGACTTAGCATTTTCAATTGATCCATGTTTGTTTAAGATTGTAAGAGTATACAATAGCAGTAGTGCAATTTCCATTCACCTGTTTCATGGTTTCTTTTACCATATGCTAGTTTCTGTTACTAGAGTTACAACCACCCATTATAATCACTGGGTTATATCCACCTAGGATAATTCAAATTCAGGGTTACATCCACCCTATAAGTTTTTATTCCATTGATAAAGTTTTTTAGAAATAGATACTATCTCGAGTAAGTTCCTATACCCACCAATGACTATGGGCATGACTATTTGAATAGTTTACACTCTGTAGAAAGTATACACTTTACCTATAAGAGACAATCATCTCGTCATTTTTCACATGTTTCCTTAGATATGCAAATCGAGGACATCGTCACAAGGCCTTTACAATACCTCACCTCTTCGTCATCTCGACCCATGGAATTAGCCCTTTCAAAGAAGGACCCATAGTGGTGCAGGAAGTTTTACCCCCAACGACAAGCACAGTGGGATTACGACAATTCCCCAATGATTAGTGCAGCGGGCAAACATCACCCTCCAATCGTGTCCCATTCAAACCAGATCATAATTCGCATGCACCAACTCCACTCCACCAAACGAGATGACTTCAAGGTCTGGTAAATTACCTAGCCAAGTCGTACTCATTATAGACTTGTGGTAGTATTGTTTTTCATTGGGAGTTTATCACAAGAATTAGTCCTTAGGGTTATATGAGCGGTTCTACCACAAACCAAACTCTCATGCTCAATCCACACTACCCACTCTTACCATCTACCCAGATATATAAAGCAAGTTTTAGCATTTAAAGAAGCATAAATTAAATTATCTCAACATACCACCATTTCCCTCCAATGAGGGCCCAAAATCAGTATCATGTTTTTAAATTGATGTCATAGCAATTTAATTCCCCAAGTATCTAAGCAAGGCTAAGCATGGCACTTAGATATAACTATAATTAGTGTAATTACCACTAAATTTCTAGGGTGTCAAGGATTAAGTGTTTACGTGTTCCAAGGGATGCACACAAGAGTAATACAATGATTAATATGCATGTAACTACAATCTTAAGATGAACACAATTTGCATAATAAATAACAACAAGCAATTTTATAATTTAAACAAAAGTAACTTGTATAAAATGTAGATTCAATATGATCAAAGTATTAACTCGCCTTCCTCACTAGTTGCTTTGTTTTGAGGGTCTTGGCTTATCTCGAACTCTTGTTCTTCTTGAGATTCGTAGGCTATTAAAGATTGCGCATAAAATTGAATAAATGCCAGCAAAATAGAAATAAATTCAAATGAAAACTCAAATAAACTCCAAAATTCCTTATTTTAGTTTCATTAGAAAAATCTTGATTTTAGATGAATTTAGAAACAAATTTCACTTGATTTGGACTTAAGATGAATGAAAACAGGGACTTCAAAGTTTTAGTTTGAATTTAATTCTAGAAAATAATAAAGGGGAGAATTTCTCTTACTGACAGGTGGGACCCAAGGATTTTATTTTGTTTGTTGTTTATTTTTCTATTGTAAAAGGCCACAATGTATGACAGGTAGGGTCCATGGGTTTTAATTTCTTTTCAGGATTATTTCCTAATTTGAAATAGTTACTGTGACTGATAGGTGGGACCATGCTACATTTAGTACTACGAACTAGACCAGCACGTTAGTGGCTCATAGTCATTTAACAGGTTTTTAAAGAGTTTTTAAATGGTTAGGGCCCACATGTCATAGACTCAATGACTTTAATTAAATTGAGAAGCCCCACATGTCAGCAAGATTAACAAACAACTAATCTTAGCCATTATATTTAACTAACCCAGTTTAAACTTAATAATACTCTACATTATTATCACAACCTGGCTATTTATTTAAAAAAAATATAAGAAAGATTAATTTAATTTAAAATAAAAACTAATGTTATTTGGTTGCCTAAATTTTGGAGATTTTATTTGCCTAATTTGGACCTATCTTTTAAAAGTAAATTATGTAAAATTATAAAAATATTATTAAATAAAGGGTATTTCAAATTTTTATAAAACATTATATTTCAAATTAAATATTTGAAAGCATTTGGCTTTTATCGGGATTTTTTGTGAATTTTTTAGAATTTAAAAATCAATTTCAAAGGTAAAAAGTATTTTTGTAAAAATTTGAAGACTAACTGTAAGTTAGAATTTTTTTTCCTAAGTCCAAACTATATTCAGTAATTTCTATGAAAGTTTTGGAATTTTATTGACTTTATTTGCTATTTTCTAAGTGTTTTTAAAGTTTTCTAGATTTTCTAAAAATTAAAAAGTCAATGTAAAATTCAACATTTTACGAGGTCGACTCATTCCGGCCCAGATTATCTTCCTATCCGCGTGGGCGAATCCCGACCGTTCACTCTCACTTAACTCTCTCTCACACTCTTCCCGCACCAACAATTGGATCTTGCCCGATTGCCCCTTGTTGCCCATCCACTTAGCCCCTCTCTTTCTCTCCTCTCTCAGCAATTGGTAGGGCCTGTCTGTCATCACCTTCCTCCCCTTTCTTTTTCCTCCACTGACCGCCATTGCCGCCCCTTCCCCGAGCTTATTTAAGTCAATCATTACTTCCTATTAGCCAAAGTGAATAATGCCATTAAAAGCCCTAATCATTCCCCAATTCCTTTGTCGGTTTTTCCCGCTTTAAACCCCACCATTAACCGTAGTAGTGCGGCACTACCATGCCATTAACTTCGGTGAGCTGCCGATACCCCTCCCCAAGCTTCCTCTCCGCACACCGCACCTCATCTCCCTCTCAATTTCTCTCCCTAGCGCCTGAGACTTTCCGCATTGAGTTTCTCCTCCACCGGCCTTAAGTCGAGCTCCAGTGAGCATTTCTGGTGAGCCCAGGACTCTTCGCACTTCACCACCACTATCTCCGTCTTCACCGAGCCCACATGACCATCCACCGTACCTTCACCGAGCTTTCCTACCACCGGAGCACCGCTACCGACGACGACCGAGCCATGCTACTACTCTCCCTCATCGCTGACCGCTTTCTACTCCTCGTTGGTAAAGACTCATCGTAACATTACAATCCTCGTGACATCCTCTATCTCGTGAGCCCTCACCGGCTGCTGTTGACCACTGTAAGCCATTGACCACTCCAAACTTTCGACTAATCACTGTTGTAGCTTCGACCTCATAAAAATTTTGATCGAACCTTGTAGTTTCGACCGAGCTATGTAGCTTTCAACCACCTGTAGTTTTGACCGATCATTGTAGTTTCGACCACCTATAGTTTCAACCGAACGCTGTAGCTTCCGACTACCTATAGTTTCAACCGATCACTGTAGTTTCGACCACCTATAGTTTCGATCAAACCCTGTAGCTTTCGCTCACCTATAGTTTCGAATGATCACTATAGTTTAGACCACCTACAGTTTTGACCGAACCTTGTAGCTTTTGACCACCTATAGTTTCGATTGATCACTATAGTTTTGACCACCTATAGTTTCTACCGAACCCTATAGCTTTCAACCTCCTATAGTTTCAACCGACCACTATAGCTCCGACGTCGATCGACCACTGGAGCTCTGACTTCTGACTAACCACTGTAGCTCTGACTTTTGATCGATCACTATAGCTCTAACCACATACGGAACACTGTAGGTACAACCACACACAGCTTTCGATCGAACACTGTAAGCTATGACCACATACAGTTTTTGATCGAACACTATAGCACCGACCACAGTAGTTTATGACCACGACAGAATTCCCTATTTTATTTTCCTTTTCTTTAGTTTCAAACTTCCAGAAGCCCATATTTCTTCGTCCTAACTCCGGTTGAACCTGTTCAATTTTCTAAATTCATCTCAAATCAAGATCTATCCAAATATTCCATGTTTTCAAAATCATGGAGTTTATTTGAATTTTATTTGAGTTTGGTGGGTTATTTTTATATGTAGACTGCGACAATTTCGAGGATTTCTTCGATGATAATTCTCACCAATCTGCGGAGTAAGGCATGTTACACACCTTGACCATATTGATCTCGGTTTACAAATAAAATTATATTATTTTAAATTATTCTGTATGCATATTTTTATTCAATGTATTTCAATTCAATTTTAAACTTAGTTATTGCCTACTTGTTGATACCTCCTTTAATATTGATTCCCAGATACTTTGTCACCCTAGAATAAAACTCTGGTTAGTACACTTGTATTGGCTAGAGAATCTTGTAGCAAATGCTTAGAACTGCTTATTAATAACTTTTGGTTTGGGGATAACCTTTTCATATAGGAGGATGAGTTTTAAAATATATTCTTGACTTTGGTGAGTCAAGAAAGATTATGAAATTTTTTTAACAAAATAAAATATAAAACTTAGGCAAATGGTATACTGGTGGGTGCTTGCAAGCACATGTTGTTGTTCGGTAACACAACGATGATGCCAGGCATAAGGGGTATGTGAAATGTGCCTAAATCAATTAAGGATCGGTATGTAAGCTACTGCTACAAAGCCTAAAGTACTACCACAAGGCTGATATAGGATAGTTCTAACTGACTAATTTGTGGGTCTCAACCCGAATCTCGGTAGAGGTTGAATGTGAGCATGATGTAGGCCGCGAGAAGTCTCACACGACATAAGAGGGGACTCCAACTTATGGATTCATGTTGTGGTAAAGCCTTAGTGGAGGCATGGCCAGGTTGATAGCTTTTGCATTTAAAGGTCTTGTTATGATTTTTTTAGTCACATGCCCATAGAAGCGTGTAATGACCAACATTATGAGATAATCATATCTTATGGGTAAAGTTGTACCATCTCTGTAAAGTGTATAAACTATCCTGGATAGCTGTGCCCACAGTTATGGGCAAGCTTAGTAAAGTTTTTCACAGATTAGATTTTGTTTTTCAAAATGGTTTATAAAATGCCTATGGATGGATGGAATCCGTATAAGATATTTTGGAAAACATGGTCCGGATCAGATACCCGTGATGCTAGGTTGGTGCCTGTGCCAATGGTATTATTTTGTTTAAATTACTATTTTTTGTTGTATTAAATTCAATAAATTTTAATCTACTTAATGTATTTCTTTAAAAGCTATTTTATGCTCAATTAACCCTATATGCTTTCACTTGTCAACCTTGCATTAATATTGTATTTGCTCGTGTAAGTTGCAGAGTACATTTATGTGCTTACCCTTGCTAATTTTGTTGTTCAGAGGAGGACTGCTTCGACTTCGATGAGGATCAGGGTGTGTAGGCTGCATTTGAGTGTCACTTGGCTGTGGGCAGGCTTGTTGGGCTTCTTTCGCTTTGGTTTTATCTTTCACTGCTTACATTTAATTTTGGTCTATGGGCTATAGCTGTAAACTTTGGCCATAAGACCATAGTCATTTAATTAACAAAGTTTATCATTATGCTTGATATGTATCCCTATTACCATTGTGTTGTAAAGTTTAATTAATAAAGTTTATCATTGTGCACTAGCTGATCTTGGACTAGTGCGATTTACAAAGAGGGTGCTAGAGTTGTTGCTCTCGATGGTGAAGATGTTATTGATTGTGAACCCATATTAGGCTATTTACACAGAGGAATGGAAAAAATCGCGGAAAACCGAACTATTATACAACGCAAGGAGGGAGATAGAAAGAGAGAGATGGTAGAAAAGGGAGAGAGATGGTAGAAGGAGATAGGAAGGGGAATAAGGGGGCTCTTTAGACAGGAGACGGGGGAATTCCTTAAGTTAAGAAAGAAAAAAGAATAAGAACACGGATACATAACATAAAAAAAAGAATAAATAAGACGATATTCGCCCTCCCCCTACATATTTAATTTCTTCTCCTATACAAAAACCAGCAAGACCTACCCCATTGGTAATTCCATCAATGACACCCTTATCGAAAAACTGCGTTAGTTCGGTTAATCCTCTTATACCCAGGGTAAAAACCCTAGTATAGAAAATATCTATATAACCACGATTATATGACCAACTGTATATCTTTTTTTTTACTTGATCCAAAAAAGACTTTTTCGGACTCTCTTTTACAAGGGAATTTATTAAATAGAAATTCTGAAAAAAGGAATAAGCAGATCCATAGAAGATATATGCTATGAATAGACCAAACATAGCTAGACTTACAGAAGAAATTGCATTAGTGATAAATTCATATGAATTTATGGAAGAATTAGAACTTTCCTGGAAAAAGCTTATTGAGGGAGTTAACCACTTTGATAATATGGTTAACTCCGCTATTCCATTATCCATTACTCCATTATCAAAATGGATTCCTATGGATCCAATGAACAAAGTAAAAAGCAGTAATATAAAAAGAGGGAATAGCATAGTATTTCCCGTTTCATGAGGATAGACAAAAGTGTTTTTAACCCCAAAGGAAGTACTAAAGGACCCTATCCTATTTCTTGTATTACCATGAATTTTGGATATATTTTGTGAAAAAAAAGAAACTCCACTCTTCGTTGTTGATAAAATGAAATCTCTATTCACTCCTTTGGGTATCCTTTTTCCCCATAAGGATATTGAATACAACGAACCCTCTTTAGTGCTACTGTAATTTTGAAAATGAACACGCAGGTACCCATCAAAAGTAAGTAAATATATCCGAAACATATAAAACGCAGTTAATCTTTGGACCAGAAGCAAGCAAGAGGTGGAATACCACAAAGAGAAAGCGTACCCCATAAAAAAGTAGTTCTTGTAATTGGAACGTATTTTCTTAAACCACCCATAAGAACCATATTCTGACTTTTATCTGGTGAATATCCAACAAGAGGTTCCATTGAATGAATAACGGATCCGGATCCCAAGAACAATAAAGCTTTCGAATAAGCATGAGTGATCAAATGGAATAAAGCAGCTTGATAAGAACCTATACCTAGAGCTAACATCATATAACCCAATTGAGACATTGTAGAATAGGCTAAGCTTCTTTTAATATCTCTCTGAGCAAGAGCTAAAGTAGCTCCTAAGAAGAGTGTTATTGTACCTACTAAAGAAATGAAACTCATTATTAAAGGTAGGGATATGAAAAGAGGAAGAAGTCGAGCTAGAAGAAAAATCCCCGCAGCAACCATAGTTGCTGCGTGTATAAGAGCCGAAATGGGAGTGGGAATTTCAATTGTGCTTATATCCATCACTGTAGGACTTGGGTTCAAGCTTTCCCCTAGCCCCTTTTCATCAATGGACTCCTGACGTCTACAAAGGAGTGTGGTTCGTTCGACAAATTCCTACCTCTATATCTATCTCTGAGGTGTTTGGGTTTTGCAAAACTCCATAGACATGCAGAAGAGAAATGCTATCCCCACTCAGACCAAGATAGAACTTTTACCAAAAGTTTATTGTGATCTTTTTGTTCTAATAGCAATTAAGGTGAAGCAGGTTCAGGAACAACAAATCTCTTTATGATAAACAGATCCATTTTGCAAACTCATTATTACAGGTAGTTCCTACAAAGAATTGAACTAATGACATATACAATGCTTGAATTATCGATGTAGATGCTGCATAGTGGGTTCTCATCCTTTAGAGACTACGAGTGTAATAGGAGCATTCGTTGACAAAAAGGATCACCCTTAGATAATCACCTCATGGCTATTGGGAACAAATCAAATAAGATGGTTCTATTTCTCAACCTTTCTGACTTGCTCCTACGGAACCAAGGTCGAAAGGATTGAAAAAGTCAGTCATTCACAACCACTGATGAAGGGCAAGTATTTTGTTTCGGTTCGACCTGTAGTCGCATATGAAATGGACGAAGGGAGAAATTTAGCAACACTTTTCCCGCAGGATCTCTTGGCTCAGGATGAACGCTGGCAGCATGCTTAACACATGCAAGTTGAACGGGAAGTGGTGTTTCTAGTGGCGAACGGGTGAGTAACGTGTAAAAAAAACAAAAATCTCATCAACAATACTTCGTTTACCCACTTCTCTTTCAGGAGTATATTTATGCATTTGCCCATGATTATGGATTACATGATTCCAAACCTGTGGAAATTTTTAGTTGTAATAATAAGAAATTTAGTTCACCAGTTATCCTTGGAAGGAAAGACAATTCCGAATCCGCTTTGTCTATGAATAAGGAAGCTATAAGTAATGCAACTATGAATCTCATGGAGAGTTCTGGCATTAACAGAAATTTGGGACTACTAATTAGTCTTTTTGTTTCTCTTAATTCATCAATGTTAACGATCACAATGTATCAAATCTCATGGAGAGTTCGATCCTGGCTCAGGATGAACGCTGGTGGCATGCTTAACACATGTAAGTTGAACGGGAAGTGGTGTTTCCAGTGGCGACCCTACTTTTTCAGGGTAAGAAGGGGTAGAGAAAATGCGGAAATCCTTTTGAAGGAAGCTATTCACGAAGGAAACTCGCAAGGAAAGTTCCAACCGATCGTCTACTTAAGTTCGAACGGGTTTTCAAAGCACAAAACGCATCCCCCAGCGAAAAGGCAGAATAAATTGGGTTGGTAAGTAATACTACTCCTATGCCTCCTAGTAGAAGAACAAATTCCCCAAATAGCACAAACCCCTTCTTACCCTGAAAAAGCAGGGTCACCTTGTGTCCTTAAACCTATAACCATCTTTCGGCTAAAACAGAATTCCATACTCGATCTCTTATATCCCTATAGAATTATGTGGAAAGCCATATTCGATGAAAGTCGTATGTACGGCTTGTGAAGGGATCCTTTTCCTCATTCGAGAGTCTTCGCCCTTCTTCCACTCCGTCTCGAAGACTAACTAAGACCAATGGAGTCACGTTTTCATTACAGACGTATGATCATTACCCTTCAACCAGGTTATTCTATTCCACTTCTAGATAGAGAAAAAAAAACAAAAGGAGAATACTTAATAATACGGCGAAACATTTATATAAAACACCTATCCCGAGCACACGCAAGGGAACCGTAGACAGGCAAGTGAAATCCAATCCACGAAATAATTCGATCCTTCCAAATGGGATAAAATAATTCTTACTACTCTCTTTCTTTCTCTCAATTGAAGAAGTAATTGGAAAATAAAATAGCAAGTACAAAAATGAGTAATAAACCCTAGTATAGACTGGTACGATTCAATTCAACATTTTGTTCATTCGGGTTTGATTATGTCATAGTTCTATAGTTGGAATTTGGAAATCTGTTTCATGTAGCTTGGCATGGAAATTTTGAATTATGGATACAGGATCCTTTACACGTAAGACCTATTGCTCATGCGATTTGGGAGCCTCATTTTGGTCAACGCACTGTGGAAGTCTTTACTCGAGGAGGTGCTACCGGTCCAGTGAATATCACCTATTCTGGGGTTTATCAGTGGTGGTATACTATTGGATTATGCACCAATCAAGATCTTTATACTGGAGCTCTGTTTCTATTATTTCTTTCTACGCTATCCTTAATAGCAGGTTGGTTACATCTACAACCCAAAAGGAAACCAAGCCTTTCGTGGTTCAAAAGGCGAAATGTATATGAAAAAAAGGTTGATTGAACTTTCCAACGGACTCATTCCATGAGTAAACGATTGAATGGGATTCGCTTGGGCAACGAAATCAAGTCCTGGTCCCCTTTTCTCTCTTATTGAATTAACTAATTCATTTCCTTTTGACTTTTGGATTTTTTTTTGGATTTGATTTGGCATTATTCAACAAGAAAAAAAGAAAAATTTCGACAAATTCCTTTTTTTTTTTGAAAATTATGTGATAATTATGAGAACCAATCCTACTACTTCTCGTCCCGGGGTTTCCACAATTGAAGAAAAAGCATAGGGTGTATTGTAACATCCCAAAAATTTTATTCAATTATTAAAGTATTTTCTAGAATTTATTGGATTTTCCTAGATTTTATTCCAAGCCCTGAATTGAGAAAATTAAAAACTTTAATTTATAAAGGCCAAATTGAATTTATTGCATTTCATGAAGGTCAAAATAAATGTATTTCATTTTCCTAGAGTCAAATCTATAATTACTTTAATATTCAGGAAATTATAAAGATTTAAAACCCTCCCTTTAAGGAATTTTGTGTTGGTGTAAAAATCAATTATCAAAATGGGTTGAAAATATTTTTATTAAGTCTAAAATAGTCCCAGAAGGTTGTCTGAATTTTTCTGGATTTTTTAAAATTTATTTTGTATTTTTTCGAGCTTTCTATAACTTATTTTTATTTCTGCAAAATTAAAAAAAATTTAAAACCCAAAAACCCTCCCAGCTTGACACTTGTCATCCATTGGATCAATCCTGCTCGCCGGATTTAACCTCAACCGTCCAATCCCACTTACCCCTTTAGCCCGCCTTCCCCTCCCCTCGCGCCGACACCTGTCGCTCATCGAACCGGCCACCCCTTCCGCCCGATTCAATCTCGGCCGCCCGCGCCAACTTACCGCTTCGCCCGCTTTTCCTCTCTTCCTGGCCGACACGTGGAGTGATCCGTGCTGTCCGCTGTTGCGGATTCGATCCCACGCGTCCATAGCCACTTAACCCTTCGCCCGAGACCCCAACGGCCCAGATTAAGTCTTATTTGCCGGATGAAATCTTGGCCGCACCTCTTCACTTACCCCTCTGCTTAGCATCCAACGGCTCTATTCTCGCTAGTGCGCCACGCGTCGCAAATCTCACCGCTACCCTCGCCCCTTCCGTTTTCTTTCTCTCGCTGACTGGTGGAGCCCACCTATCGGATCCGTCTCCTCCGTGGCTTTCCTTTCTTCCTCGCGCGATCGCCGCCGCTGCCATCGCCATTAAACAGAAAACCGAAGCTTTAAAAGCTTCGGTTTCTTGGCCAATTACTCTCTCGCACCACTGCAAATTCAAATTGCCACCTCCCCGCATCCGTTTCTGGCATTATTTCCCCCAATTACGCCCTGTGCGCCGTCGCATTGATCCTCCCCGCCCGTTCCAAAACCAGTGAGTTGTGCGCGGCCGTTACCACCTCTCCCCACCTATAAAAAGGGCACCCAAGTTCCCCCTCAACACACCGTCTCCCCCTCTCTACTCAATTCAAGTGATCAAGCCCTAGGGACCTCCCTGCGCTTATTTCCCTCTCCGCGGCTTCGATGACTCCGGCGAGCAATCGCCACCGCCTCAAGCCTCCCCGAGCCTCACCGACACCACCCCGACATTGCTCGTGCCCGTTGACCCCCGACGACCTCTGCCCCGAGCCTTCACGCCGCTGGAACCCCTTCGCCGCTGTGAACCCCTCCTCCGACCGCCGCCCCTTTCCGCCGTTTCTCCTCTCTGGCCACCCTCGGGATCCGCGACAGGTACCGATGCATTCCCCGTGCTCTCCTCTACCTTTTGCACCCCTCGGCCGGCACCGCCGCCCGCCGAAGCGCCGGCGGTCATCGGGCTCCGAGCACCACCGCCGGTCGCCCTGCCCCGTCAGCCGTCGGGCTGAGGTGGCAGCAGACGTGGCCGCCAGTTGGGTGCCACACCAGCGCCACCTCGCGCCCCATCACCCACGTGCCACTCACCCTCCCTCGGGTCCGTGGACTTAGTCCACCATAGACCGGCCCCACCTGTTAGTCCCTCGTCCGATTATTTAATTCCTAGGGCTGACGTCAGCTGACGTCATAAACCCAATTTTCCCGTTTAAAAATAATTCGACCGAAAATTAATTACCTTGCTGACGTCATAATCATTTGTTTTCCTTTAGAAAGATAATTCATGCTGACGTCATAATCCTTTTTTTTGATTTAAAAATAATTCCAGAAATTGGGTATTTTCTTTTTAATTGTATTAAAACTTTGGAGGGCTATCACTTTTTCATTTTAACTCCAAATTGGCCCGTTCAAATTTCTAAATTTTTCTAAAATCATGATCTATCCATTTCTGCCATCATTTTGAAATTTTGAATTTATTTGAATTTTGTTTTTGAATTTCTTTTAAATTGGCTCTTTACGTTAGATTTTGACGATTCCGGAGAGTTCGAGTTCGACGATTCTCTGCAGGACTTCGAGCAAGGCAAGTTTATATATGTTGTTTTGTTGTATATATATGCGTACTTTTATTCAAATTTAATTTAAATTTAGTTTAAACTTTAGTTATGCCCATGATCCTTTATTTATAGCTCATTTGAATCCCGATTTCATCCACCTTGTCACCTTAGCTGAAAACTAGTTAGTACTATAGTATTGACTAGAAATTTTATATAAATGCTTAGCCTGACTTAGTATAATTTTAGGTGGGATCACTTCTTTCACATGAAATGACAAGCTTGAAAGTTGATATCTTGACTTCGGTGAGTCAAGGATGGTTTACGAAAATTATTTAAAAATGAAAATAGAAACTTATGTTTTGGACTTAGGCTAATGGTTAGGAGGTGGGTGCCGGCATGCCTCGTGTTTGGTGACACCTGGTTGATTGTCGTGCATGTGGATATGTGGTTGAGCCTAAATCAACTTAAGAACCGTTTCTGTGAATCATTTTACGAAGTCACTTCGTACTACCATAAGTTCGGTATGGGACGGACCTGACTAAGTAATTTGTGAAGTTCCAAATATAGTTTCGCTATAGGCTGAATGTGAGTGTGGCGTAGGCCGCGAGAAGTCTCACATGGCACCAGAGGGGGCTCCAACTCATGGATTCGAGTTGTGGTGAAACCTTAGTGGCGGCGTGATTATTTTGGCTATGGAACATCGGAACAGCCTCGTCATGAACTCTCCGCCGCACACCTAAGGCAGTGTGTTTATCGCGTGGCTCAAGTGAGAGCGAATGTCTTGTGGGTAAAGTTGTACACCTCTGCAGAGTAAAACCTATCCTGGATAGCCGTGTTCACGATCATGAACATGCTGAGTAGAGTCTTCACAGATTAGACTTGGTTTTTATAAAACTTGGTTTTCGGACAAATAACAGTGGTTTTGGTAATGATCCGGGTGGATTCCCGTGGTTAGGTTAGTGTAGGTCGAAGCCTACACTAACAATATTACTTGTTTCAAGTATTATTTCGTATATGGTATTAAATTCAGCTTTCATACTTACATGCTTATATTTAAAATTCAATTATTGCTTTTCGCATAAATAACTTGTTAAGCCTTCTTTTGTTATCCCTATGCATGCATCTACTCTGTTAAACTTCCTAATGTAACTTGCGTAAGTGCTTTATGTGCTTAACTTGGGAGTACTTTATGTGCTCACCTTGCTAAAATCTGTTGCCAGACTTCGACGGCGACTATGACGGTGAGGACTACTTCAGCGAGTAGGATGCGTCTTATAGTCATTCGCCTGTGGGAGGCTGGATGGACTGATCTGCCACCTTTACTGTTTTCTGCTGCTTTTATTTTCTGTTGGCCTTGTGCCATTTTATTGTAAGACTTGGCCGTAAGGCCATACTTTCGATTAATAATATTTTGTGGTGATTTTGCATGATATACATTACTGTGACCCTGTGTGCACTAGCTTTTCCTGGGATAGTGCGATTACACAGAGGGACTTGGAGTTGTTGTTCTGGGTCCCGACAGAAATGGTATCAGAGCAATAATGACCCTAAGACGTGACCTTAGCTAGATACCAACCTTAAGGATATATCTTGATAAGAAATACCTCTTTTTTTAAAAAAAATCATTTCTTCCTTTGCTCAATCTCTTACCAAAATTGTTACTAACTCCCTCTCCTCTTCAAAATTTTAGATGATGCAACCTACCTGTGTCTCCCGCGGAACCCTTGCCGGACTCTTCGCTGACGACTCTACCAAGGATACTTAGGCCTGTACGGAGACGAGGAGCGTTGGAGGGTCGAAGTGAAGATCTTCGATCGTTTTGCAGTTGAAGCGGCCATCCACATCTTAGACGCCCCCATAACACGAGCGACCTTCTTCGACGGTGTACAAGATGCAGCCCGGGAAGCCATTCGCCAATTAAGGAACATCTACGCCCGGGACCTGCAGCGCACGGACTTCCGCTACTACACCATGAAGACTCCTCTTGGTGCTGCCAGTGACTTCTCATCCACGGAATACGAGAGCAACCCCTGTCTCGTACGACAGGTGGAATTCACTAAGTCTATGGATCACATGTACTAGACCACTTTGGACGAGCTACACATAGCGACTCAGAAGCTCCGTGCAGTAGAAGAGGAACTAGCCGACTTTCGCGCCGAGGACGAAGACTCCAGTACCTCCAGGCCACCTCCGAAGAAGTTCAAGCGTAGCGCCAGTGTTTAGGAAACCCTGAGAATTGGTTTTAAAAACGTTATCCACGAGCTGTAGTCCTTTGTTAACAGCCGTGAGACTATTATAATTAAAATAAAGAAAGTTTTATTTGACTCTTATTGTGGTTTTTCTTGCTTTTTGTGTGTTCGGTTTGTGGGATTGTTACAAGAAAACCTCTCCTTTAGTTCTCTCTCTCCTCTAAATCTGGAAGCTTCGGCAGATGGTGAACACGAGGAGGAACCCCAGCGACAATGCCAACCCCAGAGCTCAGGGAAGCCAGTCTGCTCCCATTCCTCCGCCTTTGACAGCAGCAGGGCCAGATTGGATGCAATTGATGGCTAATCAGAACCAGTTGATCCAGTTGTTAGCTCAGACCATCAACAACCCCGCTCCTCAAGCTCATCATCAACCTGCCCAACCACCTCCCAATAGGCTTTCAGAGTTCCTGAGGATCAAGCCACCGACTTTTGCTGGCAGTGTCGAACCAATGGACGCCGACGACTGGTTGAGGTCAATCGGCAAGAAGCTAGACATTTTGCAGTGCACTGATCGAGAGCGAGTCCTATTCACCTCTCATCAGCTGAATGGACCTGCGTCTCAATGGTGGGACACTTTCATCGCCTCACATGCCAACCTGTAGGCTGTGACGTGGAACGAGTTCGAGCAGAGTTTCCACAAGGCTCACATCCCCACTGGTACCATGGCCTTGAAGAAGAAGGAGTTTAGAGCCCTACATCAAGGAAGCCGTACCGTCAATTTGTACGTGCAGAAGTTTAACCAGCTGGCCCGCTATGCGCCAGAAGATGTGGCCTCCGACGAAGCCAAGTAGGAAAGGTTCATGGAGGGCTTGAATGACAACATATCAATGCAGCTGATATCAGGTGACTACGCTGACTTCTACCAGCTAGTCAGCAAGGCCATCCGCCAGGAGGGCAAACATATGGAGATGGAAACCCGGAAGAGAAGGATGGCAGATCAGAGAAATAACTCTGGAGGTTCTCACAAGGTTCGCAACACTCCTCCGCACGTGAACAAGTTTAGACCTCAAGGCAGCAACTTCAAGACTCAGTCGGGCAAGTTCAAGTCATCTGCCAGCTCCCGCTGGAGCGCATGGAGGGCGGTCGGCAAGGATCTTTGTACTGCGGGCGTAGTCAAAACGGGCGACGCACCTGGACGCGCTGGCTTGGCAGCCGCGACTAGCGCCCGCGCCGCTGGATTGTTCACCCCGTCTGTGTGGTGGATTCCCGCGTTACTGGCCCGAGTCGCAGTATTACCGGGGCCGTTGGACATTTCTGTGTCTCCTTGGGTGCCGACGTCAGTGCCGTGTACCGCCTCGCCGGTGCTGTGGTAGCTGGCGGGGTTGGAGTCGATGGCTACGTCGGCGGAGGCGGGGTTGGAGTCGACGGCTGCGTCGGCGGAGGCGGGGTTGGAGTCGACGGCTGCGTCGGCGAAGGCGGGGTTGGAGTCGACAACTGTGTCGTGAGCGTTATCGTTCACTCCTACAGCCGCCAATGCCGACACCGCGGCGCCGACGCTGACGCGAGGTGCCACCTCCGCGACCCCTTTTCTCCTTGCCGCCGACGATGTTGGTGCCATCCTTCTTGAGGTCTTCTTGCTTCCGTCGTTCCCACGGACGGCGCCAACTGTTGTGGCTACAGACCAAACACAGAGAGAGAGTATGGTAGTGGAGAGTTAGGTGAACAAATGACCTCTCGTCCCCCGAGGCTTCGTCATGTACATACATATATCCCGAGGGAGTGTCTTTACAATAGTGCCCTTACACTCGAGTATTCTTCCCGAGACCATCTTGTCGTCATACACGGGTTGATAACTCGCTAACAGGCTAGTTGGGCTTATGTGGGGGCCACCCCTACAACAGCCATACAATTGCGATCCATAATGGAAAGGAATATATACTTATTTACATAACAAATCCTATGGTAGGTCACAAATTGGGGGAATTCGTGCTAGCTTCATCGATGTTACCCACCAAATAAAAAGCATGTTCGGGTAGGCCGTGTAATTCTCTGGAAAGGATTAGTTGAAATCCCCTAATTGACATGAGGAGGAACATATTTAGTAGTTATATCATCCGCAATTGCCTGAATCTCAAGATGTTCCTCGACCAGCTACTGATCATCGCCTTGGTAAGCTATTGCCTCACCAACTAGCTAATCAGACGCGAGCCCCTCCTTGGGCGGATTTCTCCTTTTGCTCCTCAGCCTACGGGGTATTAGCAACCGTTTCCAGTTATTGTTCCCCTCCCAAGGGCAGGTTCTTATGCGTTACTCACCCGTTCGCCACTGGAAACACCACTTCCCATATTATTAAGTATTCTCCTTTAGTTTTTTCTCTATCTAGAAGTGGAATAGAATAACCCGGTTGAAGGGTAATGATCATACATCTGTAATGCATTGTATCTAAGAATCGAAATAGTCTTTTATTTTCTTTTTTCAAAAGAAAATCAATTTCATTGAAGTAATAAGACTATTCCAATTCAAATAGTAGTTGAGGAAGAATCGCAATACATGCAAAGATGGAACATCTTGGATCCGGTATGGAACATATTGAACCAAAATTTCCAAATGGACAGGATAGGGTATTTCTAAATGTGATAGATAAATTTGTGTTCTAAAAGGGGAAATATTGAATGAATAGATTGTAAATTCTAAAACTTTGGTGTTTCTTTTTCTTTCGGACAAGATAATTCTCGTAGCGAGAATGGGATTTCTACAATGATCGCAAACCCCTCAGATAGATTCTGAGAATAAAACTCAGAATAAAAAAAATTGTTGTAATCCAACAATTGATCTTGGTTAGGATGATTAACCGAGTTAATCCAAAAATTCTGCTAATACATTCGAATAATTAAACAACCGGAAATGTTTCAAAAAAAGTAGGCATACGGCGTACAAAAAGCTCGCGCCCTTCTTTATCTCTAAAGACGGGATGTCCTAACCATCCAACAGCTATTCCATCCCCATTGTCCATTGAGCCTGCTCTGAATAATCCCCCTTTTGCCGGATTATTACCAATATAATCATAAAAGGCTAATTTTTCGGGAATTTTAGACCAAGCTTCTGATAAACTAAGATTTTCGGCTAACCCATCGCTAACTCTTCGATATATATCCACGCCGGTACAGTAGTAGGTAAGTTAGAAGGGGAACGCGAAATGACTTTAGGCTTTGTTGATTTATTGCGCGATGATTTTATTGAAAAAGATCGTGCTCGCGGTATCTTTTTCACTCAGGACTGGGTATCCATGCCAGGTGTTATACCGGTGGCTTCAGGGGGTATTCATGTTTGGCATATGCCAGCTCTGACCGAAATCTTTGGAGATGATTCTGTATTACAATTTGGTGGACAAGTGTCTTCTTCCTCCCACCAAACAGAGTGGTGCTCATCGCTGGTGAGGAAAGGGACGGTGGCCAGAGGGAATGCTAAAATGGAATCCTAGCCTTGGCGAAGTCTCTCTGCACAATTTGGCTTACACGGTGATCAACGATGAACTCAAGTGGCAACAGTGCCTTGAGCATGGCACCACGGTGACCTATGCTATTAGAACCTAATTTCATGCTAGGGAAGCATCTAGGGGCTACAAGAGGGCTACTTGAGGGGTCGGTGCGGCTATAGGAATTCTGAGGAAGCACGACACCGAGGGTTTAGGGGTGTCAACGATCAAATTCAATGGCGTGGTTACATTGGAGGTGTCGTGGTGATGCTGCAACCAGGGGGAATTGACTGGAGATACCTCAAATCGGTTGATCCTAAAGATGGACAGAGTTGGGGATGAAGTGTCTCCGGTGAGCTACAAGTGATGAGATGGCAATTTCGAGAAGGGGAAAGGAGAGTGAGGTGTGGCGAGGCAACAGGAGGCTTGGCAGGGTATTTATAGATGGCCAAGAAACTAAGCGATGTGGGCCATCATGGCGGTGGCAGGAGAGGTGGCATGGCGATGTTGCTGGCCTTTGTTAGCTTAGGCATGGCCATAGGAGCATGGAGGGGATGGCACGTGGGCATTGAGGCAGCCGGACAAGGCCTGGCTACAAGATTGGCAGAGTTGCTCTCTCGGGCGGTCTTCAGCATGGCGGTCATTTGAAACAATGGCGAGCCAAGGGGAAAGAAGTGCAGTGGCCAATGTCTGGTGTGAGTAAATGCAAGGGATGACACAATGTACAAAGGTATGAATGTAGGCAAGGTGAAGTGATGCTATGGTCAAAAGTTGTAGCGGCGCTGTTCTTGGCACGATATGGCCAACGCAGGCGTGCATAGTGCGACGCACGGTGGGAGCAGAACTGGCACGGGCCTGCAGAGCAAACAGTCAGTGATGGTGAGGCAATGCTCGTGTGTGCATTAGCTTGGCTCGGGTGCAAACTGGAGTGAGGCGATGCTGTGGACACATCGCGGTGGTGGCGTAGCTAGTGCATGAACTGAGCGCGCTGTGCACGCACTAGGGCGTTGGGGCTGGGCGAGGGCCCAATGGCCAAGCCCAAAACTATTCTTTCACCTTTTTCTGAATTTTCCTCAAACTCCAACCTTGAAATTCAAACTTAAATATCTAATTAAAACCATAGCCAATTTGACTTAGGGTCAATTTACCCATGAATTTGCTTCACCTTAATCTTTAGATTTTTTAAAAATACCCATTTAAGCCTTTGGATGACATAGATAGACCTAGTGGACGTCTTAGCTCATTGTGTATCATTATGTAGGAGCCTATACCATGTATCCTCAGAGTCCGGCTTGTTGGTTCCATTCCCATTGACGCTAGGTGGGGGATGGCATATCCATACCTACCAGGGATGCTGGTGCACAGTTCCCAGCTAGGGACTGATTTCGTGAAGGTCTAGGTGGACATGGTTAATGACATTTTTAGGGCCATCCCTCTTGAGAAACCCTCAAACAAAGAGATTATGACAGCAGGGGATATTGTCTACACATTCATTCAGTGGCCCAAGAGGAATATCTCCTTGGACCCTTCCGTGCCACGATCTCCGTATGACTCCACCTTAAGCTTTGCTTTAGAAGCCCATTACATCGGCTCCTGTGGCTCCACCTCAAGCTCCGCTTTAGAAGCCCATCGCATCGACTCTTGTAGAGATGATGACAAAGATATATCACAAGAGAGAAGCTAAGGCCCATCTGAAGAAAATTAAGATGCCTTCTTGGACCTAGAAGTTCAAGCTTGGAGTGTCGTTGGTCCCGGAGTCACAATTATCTAGCCTTGGATTGGTTTGCAGGGCTTTGCATTCTTAGTACAAGCAGAGGACCAACAAAAATCCAAACCGCCAAAGTGGATTCACTGTGAAATACATGAAGGCGCATTTCCTCCACGACTCGAGCTACTTCGTCGTGACCTTTGATGACTTATTTTTACTATTCAACCTTGATGAACTCGATGCTTCACTTCTATGATGTTGGACACAGTAAGTGTATAGTACAATCAAATTCTACATTCACATAATACAGATAAATGTCATAACTTATTACTTTTGTATAGATCCATTATCCAACAGGTCCGACGACGGTGAAAACTCGTGGGTTTCCTCGACCCACACTTGGTCTCTGAGCAATGCATCTAGGATAACGCATCCTTCATCAAAATTACATAAAGAAGGGATTGCTTGCTCAGAATGACAAGAATTACATCATGATACCCTTCAACCAGGGGTAAGTGCTTCACTAGTTGCCATACAAGTTTTATTTGTACTTTATTTGCAACATAAACTTAGGATTAATCACTATAGTGACAACATGACTAGGGGTTACTGGATTCTGATCGTGATTGTACCAAAGTGGTGCAAGGTAATATAACTTGATTCCTTACTTAGTGGCAACCATGACATCACCCTTGTGCAACAAACAATTGACAGGTAAACTCATTTCCTCCATACATAACTCTATTGTACTCTTTTCTTCATTTGTAATGGCCGAGGCTAACTTTTTAGAATCACGTAAGTCATTCAGTGCTTACGTTGCGCAGGGAGGGAGAAATAGGGAATTCTGTGCCACACTGCGATATAGGATGTGATTTTTGATACCCGCTATAACAAACAATTCTATATAACACCTCATAATAATGCCTCTAGAACTGACCATACCTATATATGTAATTCTATTTTTGCAGTGCCACTATCATCTACAGGGCAACATATGCGGATTTTACGTTTGTAGGCATATGTTGGAAATCATGGGCACTAAGATGAAAGATCCAGAGGTTTGTCAACCTGCCAATATTTACTTTATAATTATCCATTTTATATATATATATATATATATATATATATATATATATATATATATATATATGCTAATGACTTTAACACTCCTAGCGATAGGGCATAGAATTCGACTCAAGTGCATACGATCTTGACAGTCTCGCTGAAGTTCAAGGACAGCTCTCTGAATTCTTGATGGTGGAGGTCATTTACCAAAATGGAGAGTTCAACCCCAACAGAGATGATAATTAGTTATTCAAACATTTGATTCTATTATAATTGAATCAGTTGTGCTTAATCAAATAATTAATTCAATTGTATTTTATTCAGTTGTTTAATTCATTTGTGAGGTCTGTGTAACTATTATCATGTGCTATATATGTGATATGCTTGTGTTGTTTAATTCATTTGTGAGATCTGTGTAATGATTGTCCTATGCTATATATATATGTGATTTGCTTGCTTATTTCCTGAGGCTAACTGAAAAATAGAAAATAATGTAGCCTTTTCAAATAGCTATCATAGACGGTTTGTAACACTAAACAATCTGTGATATGTAGTGTGAGACCATGTGGAGGTAACCCCGGTTGTGTAATGAGTAATTGACACGTGTTCTAAAAAGTCTGAGTTTGTTCCAGGCATATTTGTGCTAATTACTGATGCGAATATTTAATTATAATATCTTGTGCGGTGCTATGTAATGTGTTTTCTTGTCGGTGATGACTGCAGGACTTTGAGACGGAGTCGTGGCGAGGCACGGGTGATCGGACTAGGCACAGGCGGTGCTGAGGTCAGAGTGGTCAAGATGTGTCGAAGACGGCGAGGACTCAAAGTGGTTGCGAGGCGTACGCGGCAAGAAATGAGGAAGCTTCCAGGAAGGTGCAGGAGTGGCATTTTGGTAAATGCGCAAGACTGCATAAAAGGAAGCGGATTGGATTAAGAAAGAATGGGCAAAGTGGACTTTGTTAGGAGATGATCCATTAGTGGAGAGGTGTTGTGACCTAATGGGTAAAATGGTGTGTAAATCCATTAGTGGAGAGTTGGTGTGACCTAATAGGTAAAGTGTTTGTAAACCCATTAGTGGTGGCTATAAATAGAGGTGCTCTCTAGTGGGAGATGAGCACTTGAGCAATTGTGAGAGAAAGAGAGATGGGTGTGAGTGTTAGGGTTTCCTAATGCTTGTGCTTTTTGAGATAGTGGTGTTAGGGTTTATTTATTGTCTCTCCATTTGTGTGTGTTGGTTCTTTGAGGGAGACATGGAAGAGTTGATGTAAACATTCATCTATTAATCATTCATCTCTCTTCATCTCAATATGAATCCTTTTGTTTGAGATGTTTTAGTCCCTCTTGTGTTGTTTGCTCTTGAGTTGTGTCTCTAGAAAGTAATCTTTGTGAGTGCTCGTGATGGGAAGATGTCTCAAGATCAGTTGATCGATTAACTCCCATGAGCAAATTTGATTGATCTTTGTGTTCTTCTCCTTGTTGAGTTAGGGTTGGTAAAATATTTGCAAATCTTTTGTTGCTCAGATCATGGGATTTGGCACCAAAGCCATTTGGCTAAGAACATCCCTAAGAGCAAATCTTTTTCACCTGATCTGTTCTTAGTTTTCTTGAAGTGCACCTGCTGTTTTTGGTTCCTACCTGCTGCTAGTTTCAATCAGGAGAAGAGCTTCCATCTCTGTTCATTCTTTTTGTGTTTTTCGGTTCGGTTTCCAAAAGGTGTCCAGTGCTGGTCGGCTGCTGTTTAGTTTTCTGGAGAACTGCAGTTTATCCTTCAACTCTCGGCTGACTGTAGTCCTGCAAAGTTTCAGCTAGACTGCTGGTTTCTGCATTTTTCTTTCCTGTTGTGTTCGGTCCAGCAGGTTACCTACAGCAACTGTAGTTCACTGTCTTTTTGCTGTTTGGCTAGAGCAGATATTGCTGTCTCGGTTCAATTACAGCCGCAGCAATTTGGGTTTGGTTTGGTGGTCTGCAGTCCTTGTTTCCCGTGTGGTATTGGTTTGGTTGAGGTACAGTTTTGGTGCAGCATGGATATTTGTTTCAGCGGATAATGACGAAACAGCACATGTATGTTTGTTCTTTGCGGACAACAACCGAAACAGATCTTTTGATTTTGTTACTTGCAGTTTCTTTTCTATTAAAGTGCTTTTGGTTCTGCAGTCTACTCTTTGTCAGCAGTTTCTAGAAACCAACAAGAATTTGGTTAGGACTGCTATGTGTGCTATAGATTGAAGTTTGTGTAGCTATTGTTTGAAGATCGGTTTTGGTCAGCTGCTGCAGGTGTATAATCGGAAGTTTGCACCTTCGGTTAGCTGCAGTTCCTTGTTCTTTTGTTGGTTCTTCTCAGCCTTCTGGGCTGCTTCTTTTCAATTCTACAATAATCTCTCTTCGACAAGCAAAGAATAGCTTCTTTACTCGGTCTTTGTCCGCCTTTCCCTACTATCCACGTGCACTTTTGAGTTGGTTTCTTTGTTTTGGACTGCAAAATTTGTTCCCTTCTTTTCGTGTTTTGGTAGTTCCTTTCCACTTCTATTCCTCTCGGTTTTGGTGGTTGTTGTCTTTGCCTTGTTGTTTGTTGTGCTTTGCCTTGCTGTTTGTTGGACAGCATGTTGCTCTCTTCGATTGTCGACCGTAAAGTCGTTGTTTGTTTGGTGTTTGCTGCACGTCTACCAAGCAAAATTTTAGTTCATTATTTTTACTGTTTGGCTAGGTGCTGTGCATTTTGGCCAAGTTTTTTTTATCAGTCTTTTGTGATGTTTTTCTTGTTAGAGTTTGTCTTATTTCTTTGCTGTTTTATCCTAGTCTGAGTGTTAAGTTTCCTGTGAGCTCTCTTTATTTCTTTTCATAGCTTTTTAGTTTTTTAAGGAGAAATCATGTGAAGTCGTCGGGGCGTTTTTTTAAAAGCACCATTCACCCCGCTCTGTTGCCATTTCCGATCCTTCAATTGGTATCAGAGCCGGTTAGTTCTCGTCTATAGATCTTAACCGGTCTGCGAGCCATAGCAACAGACAAGTATTCCACCAAGCCTCCTATCTTCGATGGGGTCGACTATCCCTTTTGAAGAGTAGGATGGAGTCTTATATACAGGCTCAGGGCTATGCGATTTGGCAAAAAGTAAAGACTCGTTTTGTTGTTCCTGGTGATGAGAACATCACTGTTAATAACATGCCTGATGTTGAGGCGAATGCTAAGGCAAGGAACATCATAATCCAGGGTCTGAGCCGGAACGAGTTCAATCGCATTTCTCATCACTCGTCGGCCTACGACATCTGGGTGACTCTCGATGCATACCATGAGGGCACCACCCAGATTAAGACCGTACGATAGGACCAGTTCAAGCGAGATTACAACAAATTTGAAATGTTCACTGGTGAGTCCTTGGATGAGTGTTTTGCGAGATTTCATAAGATTCTGAGCAACCTCCGAGCCGTCGGTCTCACATACTCCGACTCAGACAACGCCCGTGAGATGCTTTCGGCCTTGGATTTGCGAGTTTGAGAGATGAAGGTGACCACCATCAAGGACACCACTGACCTTTCGACATTGACTCTTGATGCGTTATACTCACGCCTCAAGACTCACGAGATTGACATTGTCTCTCGCAAGTCGAAGTCTCAGTCGATGGCTTTGGTTACCGATCCCAGTCCTGCTTCTGGTATTTTCTTGGATAGTGCTACTGGTTTTTCCCTAGCTGCTCTCTGTGAAGTAACCGATGATCAATTAGAGCAGCTACCAGAGGACCAGCTAGCCCTTTTAGCCAGAAAGTTTTCGCATGCCTACAAGAGAGTGAGGGACAGAAAGAGGAGTGGGCCGATAATTTATTTCGAGTGTGGTGGCCCAACCACATTCGGGCAAATTGCCCCAAGCTGGAGAAGGGCAAGAACGACTACGGCGGTGTGAGCAAGAACGACTACATCGACAAGAACCGCAACAACAAGCCCCCAGCTCACGCTCAAGGCAAGAAGAACTTTCGCAACTTTGGCAAAGCCAAGAAGCTCTTCCACCGTGTCCTCACCGCCTTTAACGACATCGACTTCAGCGACGTGGAGGGGTGGAGCGCGACGACGGCAAGGATAATCAAGATCCCAAGGACGACGACGACTCATCGGCATGTGCTTCATGGCCAACGGGACCGACATTAGCGACAGCGAGCTCTACAGTGACTCTGATGAGGTAGGTCCCTCCTACGACCAGCTCAATGATGCATTTCTTAAGCTAGGAAAGTTTTATACTAGATCTAGAACTAGGGTTGTTGATCTTGAGAAGGAAGTAGAGAAGTTATCACGAGAGCTTACATCACTTACATCTGCTCCCTCTCGTGACGAATGTGATGTATGTTCTTCACTGCTTGGAGATATGGAGAAGTTAAGGACCTCTCATGATAGTTTGACTTCTGAGCTTGATTTGCTTAAGGTGAAGAAGGTTAGTCTGCTTGCTGAACTAGAGATGAGTAGGGTTGCTTCTCTTTCCTCTACTGTTCAGACTACTTTTTGCATTTCATGTGAGGATAAGGACAATGCTTTTAGAGGTCTTTATACTATGCTTCTTGATCTGCCTGAAACATGTAAAAACTGCAATAATCTGAAAATGAACTTAAAGAAGGCAGATCATATAATTGCTAAATTGCATGCCTCTTTGTTTGAGCCTATTGCCTCTTGTTTGAACTGTCCCAAATTAACTGCTGAACTTGAATCTATCTCAAAACAGTTTAAAGAAATGGTTGATCATAACAAGAAAATAGCTAAGTATGCTTCTAAGAACCCTGTTAGCTCACCTTACAAAAATTGTGATAAACTAAAATCTGACTTAATTGTTTTAGAAGAAAAATGTGTGAAGCTAACTAAGGATTTACTAGAGAAGCCACAATCTTGTTGTGATGTGTGTGCCAGTGTGGGGGAGAAGCCCAAGGGTAAGGTAGAGACGCCTAGTAATGTGAACCAAATGGCTAGCAGTAGGACTGTCCCTTCTGAGGCGGCTGTGCGTGCACATGCCATTCGTTCCTCTGCTGTTGGTTCTTCTTCTACTTCCTTACCTTCTGCTGTCTCTTCTTCCCCCTGTTCTTCTTGCACCTCTCTCTTTCGGGAGTGTCAGTATCTTATGAACACTCTTGAGAGATTTGTAGGAGGCAAGAAGAAGTTAAATCTTATTCTAGACCAATCCAAGATTTGCAAATTCAATCAAGGTCTAGGATATGATTTTCTTGAGGATGTTAGGAAGCATCGACCTGCTGTTCTTAGACCCATAGCAGCAGGTGTGATTGAGGTCAAGCCCAGAACTGAAAAAGTTCAATTCAAATCAGCGAGCTTTGTCCAAGGGATTTCTGACAGTAAAGTGGTAACACCTGGTGCTTCGACCTCTCAGAAGGCGAAGTTTCATTGCACTTTCTGTTAGAAGGATGGACACTCGGTCGAGAGATGTTTCAGGTGTGCCAAGATCGCGCGTAGAGACCGTGTTGATGCTCTTAGGCGTATTCAGGGTCAGCCCCAGATCTTGAGTGCACCTAAGACCAACACGAGGTCTAGGACTGTTCAGCTTGATGGGTTTGAGTGTCATCGAGGACTTGGATTTTCTGAGTTTTCTGGTTTTTGTCCTCGACATGTATCTGGTTGTGACTTCCGTCATTCTGAGGGTAGATCTCGTTTTCCCTATCGAGATGGCTACCCGCGACGTGATCAGCGTGTTGTTGGTACTCCGACTCGCTCTCCAGAGAGCGTAGGGTAGTTAGAGGTTAGTCGTGTGTGGCTACTTCTTCTGCTCGACGTGTGACTCAGTATTGGGTGCCGAAATCACTTTTGATTTATCCCAGTACTGAGCCTTCACTCTCTAATTGACTCAGGTTCGCCGGGCAAGGAAGGGAGAGGTTTGGCTTGTTGAGTCCGGCTGTTCTCGACACATGACCGGAGACTTCTGTTGGTTCTCTTCCTTAGCCCAAGCTCCAGGTGATAAGACGATCACCTTCGGAGATGCCTCATCTGGACGCGTCATCGCTAAAGGTACTGTGCGCGTTAATGACTCTTTTGTTTTCAAAAATGTTACCTTAGTGAGTAAGCTGCAGTACAATTTGCTTTCAGTTTCCCAGCTTACCGATGACGGTTTCGAGGTGAGCTTTAAGAAAAACAATTGCAAAATTCTTGATTCTTCGGGGAGTTTGGTTTGCGGGATTTCTAGATATGGGAGGATCTTTCGTGCTGATTTTGTTGAGTCTTCTGGTGATCCTCTCAGGTGTTTAGTTGCTTCTGAGTTCCATGACATCACGTTCTAGCATAGGAGACTTGGTCATATCGGATTTGACCATTTGACCCGAGTTAGCGGGCACAATCTCATTCGTGGTCGCCTAAACTCAAGATGGTCAAAAATCTAGTTTGCACTCCTTGTCGGCACGACAAGATGGTTGCTGCTTCTCATCCTCTGGTCACAGTGACTATGACCGATGCACCGGGACAGCTGCTCCATATGGACACAGTTGGACCAGCTAGAGTGCAGTCAGCAGGAGGGAAGTGGTATGTTGTTGTCATGGTCGATGACTTCTCGAGGTAATCTTGGGTGTTTTTCTTAGCCTCGAAGGATGAGACATTTACCCATTTTTGGGGTCTTTTTAGTAGGCTTTCTATTGAGCTCCCGGGTGCCTTACGAGCAATCCACAGTGACAATGGCACGGAGTTTAAGAATTCCTACTTTGAGAGATTTTGCGATGAGACAGGTGTAGAGCACCAGTTCTCTTCTCCGTACGTCCCTCAACAAAATGGCGTTGTGGAGAGGAAGAACCGTACCTTGGTCGAGATGGCCAGGACGATGCTTAATGAGTATTCTACACCTAGGAAATTTTGGGCTGAGGCGATAGCCACCGCGTGCTATGTTTCAAACAGAGTTTTTCTAAGGGCACACTTGCATCGCACCTCTTATGAGTTGAGATACGGACGAAAGCCCAGTGTCTCTCATTTTCGTGTGTTTGGTTGCAAGTGTTTTCTTCTGAAGTCTCGGAACCTAGATAAGTTCGAGTCACGCTCTTGTGACGGGATTTTTGTGGGTTACTCGACTTCTTCACGGGCGTATAGGGTCTGGAATTGCGAGTCAAGCAAAATGGTAGAGACCTGCGAGGTGACCTTCGATGAGGTCAGTCCGGGGACTAGACCCGATATCTCAGGTTCAGTAGAGCAGTCCAAGCTCATCTTTGTGGATGATGAGGAGGACGAAGATGAGGGTTGTCTACCCGATCCAGTTTCTCCTCCCCTTGAGGTGCCTGCTTCTTCCATCGCACCTCAAGAAGATCAGCCCATTCCTTCCTCATCCTCAGGAGCTAGTGGCTTTGTTCCTACCTCATCAGCTGATGAGGTAGAGGCCACTACTTCTTCTCATCCAGGACCTTCCCGTCATATCCAGAAAGATCATCCTTCAGAGCAGATCATTGGAGATCATTTTGAGCGTGTCACACGCTCAAAATCTGGCATGTCTCACTTCTGTCTCCACTCAGCCTTCGTTGCTTCTTTCGAGCCCAAGGATGTTAGTCATGCTCTTTCTGATGAGTCTTGGGTCAATACCATGCATGAGGAGTTGGAAAATTTTGAGAGGAATAAAGTCTGGTCGCTTGTCGAGCCCCCTAGAGGTCATAATGTCATAGGTACCAAGTGGGTGTTCAAAAACAAGCAGAGTGAGGATGGGGTAGTCATTCGAAACAAAGCTAGATTGGTAGCTCAGGGTTTCTCCCAGGTTAAGAGTTTAGATTTTGAGGAGACATTTGCCCCTGTAACTAGGCTAGAAGCCATTAGAATCTTGCTTGCTTTCGCGGCGTCTAAGGGCTTCAAGCTTTACCAGATAGATGTCAAGAGTGCCTTCTCAATGGGTACATTGACGAAGAGGTCTATGTTAGGCAGCTTCTAGGTTTCGAGAACCCCAAATACCCAGACCATATCTACAAGCTTTCCAAAGCCCTGTATGGACTTAAGCAAGCCCCTAGAGCTTGGTATGAAAGGTTTAAGTCCTATCTGTTAAGTCATAGGTTTGAGATGGGTAAGGTAGGTAAGACCTTGTTCATTCACAGGCATGGCAATGACCTTCTACTCGTCCAGATTTATGTGGATGACATCATCTTTGGTGGCTCCTCTTATGCTCTTGTTTCCCAGTTCTCGGATGTCATGAGCACCGAGTTTGAGATGAGCATGATGGGCGAGTTGAGTTTCTTCCTTGGATTCCAGATCAAGTAGTCTCGGGAGGGTACCTTCTTGCATCAGGGCAAGTACACTCGAGACCTCCTGAAGCGCTTTGACATGAGTGATGGCAAGCCGGTGTCAACTCCGATGGCATCATCAGCTTCACTCGATCCAGATGAGAATGGCGAGCCAGTTGATCAAAAAGAGTTCAGAAGCATGATTGGCACTCTCTTGTACCTCACTACCTCGAGACCGGACATACACTTCTCTGTGTGTCTGTGTGCTCGATTTTAGGCTTCTCCTTACGTATCTCACCGCTAGGCAATGAAACGCATCTTTCGGTACATTCGAGCTACCATAGACTATGGTATCTGGTACTCTTCCTCTTCTTGTTTTTCCCTTAGAGTCTACTCCGATGCAGACTTTGCTGGCTGTAGGATAGATAGGAAGAGCACTTCAGGCACCTGCCAATTCATTGGCACTTCTCTTGTTTCTTGGTCCTCTGGGAAGCAGTTCGGTGTTGCACAATCCACCGCAGAGGCCGAGTACGTTGCTGCCGCCAGTTGCTGCAGCCAGGTACTTTGGATGGCTTCGACCCTACGGGATTTTGGGTTAGTTATAGACAGTGTTCCACTCTTTTATGATAACACTTCTGCTATTAACATTGCCAAGAATCCAGTGCAGCATTCCCGAACCAAGCACATTGACATCAGGTTTCACTTCCTTAGAGACCATGTGGAGAAGGGTGATATAGTGCTCCAGTTTGTGGAGAGTGACCACTAGTTGCCGATATTTTCACCAAGCCTCTGGATAGCTCTAGGTTTTCAACCTTGCAGGGGGAGCTTGGGGTGGTTTGTCCTTATGGACTATTGTGAGAGGGAGCTTTGGATTTTGGGTTAGTCCTTCCTGCATAGATTAGAGTGTTGTTCTCGCCTAGTTGCTTAGACTTCTTCCTCTCATCTTGTGATTCTTGGATGCTGATTATTAGCTGTCTCTCCTCTCACTAGGTTGAGCTCACTCACTTCCTATAGGTTCTAGCAAGGGTTGGGCCACTCTTGGGTAGATAGGGAACGTGTTTGCTCTCTAGTGTGTTAGAAGACCAGCTGATAGTCCTAGAGTCATATGGGGTAGATGAGAGTCAGTCTGAGCCATAATTTACTATATATCTTATCTATGCTTTAAGGACTGCCTTTTCTGATTCGCTTTGCCAGCTTCTCGTGTTTCTTGCTTTGGTTCAAGGGGAGTTCATTTGGGTATGCTAGAATTTAATTTTGTCATAACTCCACTTGAACTAAAAAGTGCATCTCATGTTGAGGGGGAGTTGGATTTTCTTGCATTTCTTCATGCTGCATTGTAATATAACTACATGGAGCCTTGATTATTATCCTTGTATGATCTATTTATACTGAATTACATCTTGTTATGATCTATGCTAAAATTGCTCGATTTATCATGACTTTATATGTGTAGTCTAGTCTTTACCATGATAAGTTAATTAAAAATGCTTAACTTGAATTAATTCATGTCATGGTAGCTCTTGATACTAGTCTGTCTGTAGTTATCCTATTATGATTCATGCCATGTCAAATAGGCTGAGTTGAGTCTTGAATCTTTGTTTAGCTTTAGATTGAGCTATGTTAGTTTATTTGTGAAACATGAGTTATTCCTAATCTCTTGTACTTGAACTAAATGTAGCAAAAGTAAAATGATCTCTTTTGTGCGAAAAAAAACTAATCTCACCAACTCTTTCTCATAAGACTGCTTGCCATTGCACTAGGCATGAACTCAAGGGGAGTCTTGGTTGATCAAGATCATCTTCTTAAGCTTCTCGCTTGGAGTGATCGCATAAGGCTTGAGATCTAGCACATGGTTAAGAAATTAAAATTTGTGAAAATGGTTGAAGCTTAGGAGGCAGTTGTGGATGGCTCCTAGTCCAGGACTTGCTTTGCTAAGATAAAATCAAATATGATTTTCAGAAAAAGTCATTTGTACTAAATTTGCTTATTTACAAAAAGATCAAGTACTTGAACAATTGAATCATTCTTGAACTTGTAGCACTCTAAACCGGCTCAATATTAGCTTCTTGATTTCACTTAGATTATTTGACATGACTTGCATCATCCTTGGATACCTCTAACTAGACTAAAATCATGTTTAACTTGACATGCTCAACAATTGAACTAATTCACAGATTATGACTTATGTGGTTTAGCTTTTCTATACATAAATCATCATGATCTTGATAGCATTCTTATGAATTATGGCTTGGGGTAATACTCAAAAAATCATTATGAATAATCTTCATGGCTCCGATTGTTTAAAATAAATAAAATACATTCATTTCATTCTCTCTTGAGCAACTTGATGATTTTATTGCCAAAAGGGGGAGAATTTTGGAGAAAAAGAAGCCTTCTGGAGTCTTCTGGACTTTTGCAGAAAGCTTTGCTCTTTCAGTTTCTGCTCCAGTTTTCTCTTTTGTCGACATGGTCGTGCGTTTTCTTGTTTCTTTCTAGACCATGTTTGGTTAGGACTGCTATGTGTGCTATAGATTGAAGTTTGTGTAGCTACTGTTTGAACATCGGTTTTGGTCAGCTGCTGCAGGTGTTTAATTGAAAGTTTGCACCTTCGGTTAGCTGCAGTTCCTTGTTCTTTTGTTGGTTCTTCTCCGCCTTCTGGGCTACTTCTTTTCAATTCTACAGTAATCTCTCTTCGGCAGCAGCAATAGCTTCTTTACTCAGTCTTTGTCTGCCTTTCCCTGCTGTCCCTGGTCGGCTTTTCAGGTTGGTTTGCTGTTTTGGACTGCAAAATTTGTTCCCTTCTTTTTCAGGTTTTGGTAGTTCCTTTCCAGCTTCTATTCCTCTCGGTTTTGGCTGGTTGTTGTGCTGTCTTGCTGTTTGTTGGACAGCAGCTGCTCTCTTCAGTTGGCATCCAGAAAGTCAGTGCTTGTTTGGTGTTTGCTGCACATCTACCAAGCAAAATTTCAGTTCATTGTTTTTACTGTTTGGCTAGGTGCTGTGCAGATTTTGGCCAAGTTTTTTTATCAGTCTTTTGTGATGTTTTTCTTGTTAGAGTTTGTCTTATTTCTTTGCTGTTTTATCCTAGTCTAAGTGTTAAGTTTCCTGTGAGCTCTCTTTATTTCTTTTCATAGCTTTTTAGTTTTTTAAGGAGAAATCGTGTGGAGTCGTCGGGGCATTTTTTTAAAGGCACCATTCACCCCCCTCTATTGCCATTTCCGATCCTTCATGTAGATATGACAGACGTGTTTTAAAAACAACTGTCTACGATATGTAGATATCATAGAGGGTTTTCAAAACCAACTGTCTGTGATATTATGTTATCATAGGTAGTTTTTGAAAACAATCATCTGTGATATTCTGCTATCACAGACGATTTTTGGTATTACGCATCTGTGATATCTTACATGTTATAGACGATTATTAGTATTAGCCATTTGTGATATGTAAGATACCACGACAGCTAATACTAATAACCGTCTGTGGTATATAAGATATCACAAACGAGTAATATCGAAAACCGTCTATGATAGTGGACATATCACAAACGGTTGTTTTAAAAAATTATCTGTGTTGTAACTTATCACAGACAGTTTGAGAGTCATATGTGATAACCACCTGTTATCATTAACACATAAATTCAGACGATTCAGAAACCATGCGTGACGACGGTTTTGAACCGTCTGTGATGACCCTTTCTGTAGTAGTGGTCGAACCCCTATTTGAGTTTTTGTTTGGCTTGGATTTGGAAATGGCTCCCAATGTAGGATCTAAATTATTGAATTGTAAGTCATAACTTCCCCTCTCTTTTCCTTTAATTTGCTTTAAGATTTAGCTCATGATTTATTTTTATTAAATTGCATCTTGCATTTAAATTTTAGTTTCAATCCTAGCTTTTGCTTAGAAAGATTTTTACTGCAAGTTCTCTTGCCTTATTTCTGGATCATCCTTTCATATTCAAATTCTAATTTGGTTTAATTTCATCACTTGCACCTTTTTATCTAAATTTTACTTTTGTGCATTTTATTTTCTTTGGAACCTCAATCAAAGGCCAGCAATCGATCTCTGATTAAATGCACCTTCTCTTTAGCTTGCTTCAAGGTATCTAGCCCAAAGACATAACCTTCCCCTACTTCGGTCCAATGCAATGGGATTCAACATTTCCTACCATTAAAGGCTTCAAATGGAGACATCTTCAGGCTAGATTGATAATTGTTATTGTATGAGAATTCAACATATGGCAGGCATTTCTCCTAGTGTTTGGTGAACTCTATAGCACAGGCTCGAAGCATATCTTCAAGGATCTAGTTTACTCTTTCCATTTGTCCATCTGTTTGAGAGTGATAAGCCATACTAAAATTCAGATAGGTTCCAAGGGCTTCATGAAGACTAGCCCAAAAAATGTGAGGTAAATTAAGAACCTCAATCCGAGACTATTCTTTTGGGTACTCCATGTAGGCATAGATACAGGACAGATATAATTATGTCAGGTGATCTCCTTTGAAGGTAGCCTTGATAGGAATTAAATAGATGACTTTTCTTAGTTAGTCTACTATAACCCATATGGAGTCATATCCCGTCTTGGTTCATGGCAAGCCGGTGATAAAGTCCATTCCCACTTCTTCTCATTTCCATTGAGAGATTTGGAGTGGTTGCAGCAATCATGTTGGCTTCTGGTGTTCAGCTTTGACCCTTTGACATACATCGTAGCATGCTACATGTTCAGCGATGTCCCTACTCATGTGAGGCCACCAGTACCATTACATCATGCCTTGATATATTTTGGTACTTCTCGGATCCAAAGAATAGGCTAAGCTGTGGGCCTCCTTAAGTATCAATTCCTTAAGCTCCTTCTGGTGGGGAACAAAAATACACTTCCCATACATATGACTCCTTGCTTATCTTTATTCATCTTTGAGGCTTTTCCTTTCGTATGAAGTGCTTGAATCGCTGGACGCCGGAATTTCTTTTGTGAGTGGCTTTGATTTGACCTTTTAGGACTAGTTGTGTTTCCATCGTGGCTATGGTGCCTTGGTCTATTATCTCTAAGTTGAGTGCTACAAGATCTTTATAGAGTTTGGGTTGCTATTCTTGGACCATAACATTGCTACAATATGCCTTGGGGCTCAAAGTATCACCCACTACATTAGCCTTTTTAGGGTAATTGATGCCTAAATCACAATCTTTGATTAGTTCCAGTCATCTTCTCTGCCTCAGGTTGAGATCAAATTACGTGAAGATGTACTTGAAGCTCTTATATCTGTGTATATATCACAATGGTTACCGGAATGATGTCAGATTTTCAGGGCATGCACCATTGAAACTAATTCTAAGTCGTGGGTTGGATAATTCTCCTCATGTGGGCGGAGATGTCTTGATGCATAAGCCATGGCTTTTCCTCCTTGCATGAGTACACACCCCATGTCTTGAAGTGAAGCATCATAGTAGACTTCAAAATTCTTGCATATATCTGGTAGAACTAACACTAGAGTAGATGTTAGTCTTTTCTTCAATTCCTGAAAACTTTCTTCACAAGCTTCCATCCACTCATACTTTTTCTCCTTCTCAACTAAATGGGTTAAAGGTTTGGCAATCTTGGAGAATCCCTTGATAATAATATCCTGGCTAATCCAAGGAAACTCCTCACTTTAGTAACTGAAGAAGGCTACTTCCATTCCAAAACAGCATCCACTTTAGCTGGGTTGTCGGGACCCGGAGCAACAACTCCAAGTCCCTCTGTGTAAATCGCACTATCCCAGGAAAAACTAGTGCACACAGGGTTAACAGGGATACATATCATGCAAAACAATCCCACTTTATTAAACGGGCCTTATGGCCAAGGTTTACAAATAAAGGGCTCATGGCCAACAAAATAAAGCAGCGAAAGAATAAAGCGTAGAGGTACAGCCCATCCTGCCTGCCCACAGGCGAATGACTGTAAGACACGGCCTATTCATCACCATCCTCACCGAAGTTGTTGACATCATCCTCTGGCAACAGATTTTAGCAAGATGAGCACATAAAGTACTCCCAAGGTAAGCACATAAAGTACTTACGCAAGTTACACCAGGAGTTTTAACAGAGTGAATGCATGCATAGGGATAACAAATGAAGGCTTAATAAGGTTATTTGTGCAAAAAATAGTACTGAATTTAAATACAATAGCATAAGTGCAAAATCTAAATTTTTAATACATCATATGAAACAATATTTTAACCAAAGTATTATCGTTAGTGTAGGCTCCGACCTACACTAACCTAACCACGGGCATCCCACCCGGACCATTGTCAAAACCACTATTGTTTGTCCGAAAAATTAAGTTTTATAAAAACCAAGTCTAATCTGTGAAAACTCTACTCAGCATGTCTATGACCGTGGACACGGCTATCCAGGATAGATTAAAACTCTGTAGAGGTGTACAGCTTTACCCACAATACATGATCATCCCATATTGCCACTAGATTAACACACTTTCTTTGGTGTGCGGCGAGGAGATCATGACAAGGCTGTTACAATGATCCATAGCCAAAATAGTCACGCCGCCACTAAGGTTTCACCACAACTCGAATCCACGAGTTGGAGTCCCTTTTTGTGCCATGTGAGACTTCTCGCGGCCTACTTAGCCAGGTCCGTCCCATACCGGACTTGTGGTAGTACGAAGTGACTTCGTAAAATGAATCACAGAAACGGTCCTTAATCTGACTTAGGCTCAACCACATACCCACATGCACGACAATCAACCAGGTGTCACCAAACACGAGGCATACCGACACCCCACCACCTAACCAATAGCCTAAGTCCAAATCATAAGTTTCCATTTTTATTTTTAAACCATTTTCATAAACCATCCTTGACTCACCGAAGTTAAGATTTCATTTTCAAATCGTCATTTCATGTGAAAGATTTGATCCCATCTAAAATTTCACTAAGCCAGACTAAGCATTTATATAAAATTTATAGTCAATACTATGGTACTTACTAGTTTTCAGCTAGGGTGACAAGGCATATGAATTCGGGATTCAAATGGGCTATAATCACAGGGTTATGGGCATAACTAAAGTTTAAACTAATTTTAAACTATATTTGAATAAAAGTACGCATGCATATACAGTAAAACAATATAACTAAACTTGAAATATTAGGTTCAACATGGTCAAAGGTGTAACTTGCCTTACTTCAAAGTTTGCTGAGGTTCGTTGAAGTTATACTCTCCAAAATAGTCGTAGTCTACACGTGAAAAACCAGAACAAACTAAACTTAAATAAAATCCAAATAAAATTCAAAAAATTATAAAATATTATCTAGGAGATAGAAAATGAATTTTGGAATTTGAATTGGTCCAAAAGGAGTTAGGATCAAGGAGAACAACTTTTGAATTCCAGAGAAATGAATAAAAGAAATTATTGGAATTCTTTTCTTTGTGAAGAAAAAGTGGTCGAAAGCTACAATATTTGTGTATGGTTGAAACCATGATCGAATGCGTAGTCGAAGACATGGTCAAAACCATAGTCGAATCAACGGTTGAAGATGCGGAGGTCTAACTTGAAGGCAAAGACTCCAAGTACGGGTGCAGTCGAAGTCGAAGATTCGGTCGAAGACCTGGTCGGAATTGTACAGGGGTCGAAGAACACTATAACAGTTGAGAACCAAGTGTAGTCGGAGTCGAGCGGTCGGAGAGATCGGAAGGTTCAGAGAGGTTGAAGGGTGCGGAGGTTAAAACGGTTAAACAACCATGGTCGGTTCAAAGACGGAGATCAAAGTTGAAGGCTCCGAGATCGAAGGTCGAAGTCGAAGTCTTCGAGGTCGAAGGCCAAAGGCTGGAGTCAAAGTCTCCGAAGGTCAAAGTCAAAATCGGAGTCTCCGAAGGTCAAAGTCTCTGGGGATGAAGATTGAAGTCGAAGTCGAAGACTCTGAGCAGTCGGAGTCCAAGAAACCTCCGAACAGCGGAGTTTAAAGATCCTCCGGATGGTGGAGTCTAAAGAGCCTCCAGACATCGGAGTCTTATGAGCCTCCGAATGTCGGAGTCTAAGAATCGGAGGGCTGGGAGAAGTCGGACGACTTCACGTGATAAGATCCGAGTGATCCAATGGCGGCGAAGACTGGTGAGATGTACAAAAGAAGAAGAGTATGAGTCTGGTTTTACCTAGGCACAAGGTTTGGGTTACACAGAGTTGGCTGGCGGCGAGGGTGTAGCGGAGGCGGGGTATGATTATCGGCGATGGAGATTCTCCGACGACGGCTTGCTCGGAGAAGGGGCGTCGAAGGTTCGCGCGGGCCTGAGAAAGGTTACCGACGGCGGGGTACTCCGGTCATGCTTTGGCTCGGAAAAAGGGTGAAGGAGGTGCGCGCGGTCCTGTTGAAGATTTGGCGGTGGTGGCATCGGCACCGGTGGAAGAGAGAGGGGATTGTGAGAAGTGCATTGGTGCTCTTGTGTATTACCACAAGTGGCTGGAAGGTGGTCAGCGGCGAGGTAAAGCAGTCGCGCAACTTGGACGGCGGTGGCGAAGGCGTTCCGGTGGTGAGGAGACTCAGCCAATGGCTAGTCGAGAAAATCCAAAAATTATGAAATATATACTGAAAAATAGATTATGAATTTAGATGAATTTAGGAACTGGAATCACTTAATTCAGAGTTCGAACGGAGGAGAATGAGCGATTGGAAGATTGTCGGATCAGAAAATGCTGAAAAAGGAAAAATCAGGAATATTCCGAAAGAATATTCCCGCATGAACAGTAATGGACAGCAGCCCTTTTCACTGTTTCTGGCCGTGTCTTCGGCGAGAAAAGGCACGGGAGGTGAAGCCAATGGGTTGCTAAGGACCCGAGGCACATGTAGGAAGTGACGGCACGTCAAACGGAGCATGGTGACGACATGTACGACGACAACGACATAGGGTGTGGAGAGAAGAATAATTTTTGAGCACGAGACATGGAGAAGGAAGGTGAGCACGGCCTAGAACGTGGCGAGGTGAGTCTAGGAAAAATATCGGCTAAGCCGAAAACTCACTAGAGGCGACGCAATCGTTGTTTGAACGACGACAGTACCGCAACACAAAAAATTCAATATCTTCGCGCTCGGTAAGTCGATCTAAAACCGTCCAGAGGGTAACTACCTGGGATGGTTTGGCACGTTTTGACGTGAACGGATTGTTGAAAGCATTCCCGGATAAGCAGGGACGCGAAGTGCCATTTGCGGCCATGGCGAGGTGTCGGACGCAAAAATTTAGAAAAACTTTTTGGACAAACGGAGGGGAGCACGGCGTAGAACGCGTTGAGATGAACTCAACGCCGCCGACGGCTCGGCCAACGGACTAGCGAAACACGGTGGACAAGATTTTATGTAGCCTATAGGCTGACATCGGCGTTCCGGGCAAACGGAGTGGAATTAACATGCGAGACTTGCAGCGAAACGAAGAGTAGAGCGTGAGGATCATGATGCTCACCTTGGTTTTGGTCGAGCATGCACGGTCGGCCGGTGGCGACGCGAGGAACGCGGACCCGATTTGGCCCACGGTGCCGACGATGCTCCAGCGAAGTTCCGGCGAAGGCGAGGTGAGCACCGCGTAGAACGCGACGAGGCGAAGCCAACGGTGTGGTCAAACGCGGCGGGGCTCCACCGGATGAGGCGCAATCGATCGAAGAATGGCGCTTGCACAACGAAACAAAAACTTCGATTGCGGCCAATAGAGAGGGAGTGGGGATTTGACATTTTCGGGGTTGAGTGAGGATGAGGAGAGGCTCACGGGGCTCCCTTTTATAGGGGCTAAGGAGGTCCGAGGAGGGAGATCAACCATCCATGTCTTTGAATGGCATGGTTTAAATCCCGCAAAAATGGTCATTAATGGGAGGGGAAACGGTGGGAAAATGAAGAGGCTTGATGAAAGGAGTTGAATGCAATTTATTTCACTAAAAACCATTGAGGAAATCATGAGTTATAGAGGTTTGAATGGAGCTCTAAAACGTGCTAATGGCGGCCTGTCCTGTACACGCACCAAGGCTCCACGGGAAGAAGAAAGGAATTAGGAGGAGAGAGAAAAAGCGAAAAAAGAAAAAGAAAAAAAAGAAGAAGAAAATTCGAAAAAATTCCAAAAAAATTTTCTAAAGATTCTTGGAACCTAAAAAGATTTTAAAAAATAAGTTCGGAATTTATTGAAGTTTATTTTAATTTTTAAAAATGTTTTGCCTTTTCAAGCTTAAAATAATACAATAAATAACAAATAGAGCTTAAAAATCCTAGAAAAATTTATAGAAGTTTCTAAAGCTATTTGGAACTTACAAAAAAATTCCAACTAAAATTTGCATAATTGTATTTATAAAAATATTTTTTTTGTTTAACAGAAAAGCTCTTTTCTTTAAAGCTGAAAATCAGGTCAACTAGAATTTTAAAAAAAATTCAAGCGACCAAATAACTTTGATTTTTATTTTAAACTAAATTAATTATTATTTTATTTTATTTATTTATTTTTATTAATTTTTGTAAATAAACAGCTGAGCTGTTACATGGGTCTACTACTACTTCTTCAGCTAACACAATGTGCCCAAGGAAATTGATATCATGTAGCCAGAACTCACACTTACTATACTTGGCATATAGCTGGTACTCTTTAAGCTTCTCCAGTACTAATCGCAGGTGCTCGATATGTTCTTCGGTATTCTTGGAATAGATAAGAATGTTATCAATGAATACCACCACAAATTTGTCTAGGTACTCCATGAATACCTTATTTATGAGGTTCATGAAATAGGTTAGAACATTTGTCAATCTGAAGCACATGACTGTAAACTCGTACAGGCCATATCAAGTAGTGAATGTAGTCTTAGGAATATCTTCAACCCTGATATTTAACTAACGATATCTTGACTGCAGATCTACCTTGGAAAACATTGTGGCACCAGAAAGCTGGTCAAATATGTCATCTAATGCGGGGTAGAGGATACTTATTTTTAATAGTTACTTCATTCAAGGCTCTATAGTCCACGCACATTCTAGTTGTGCCATCTTTCTTCTTCACAAACAGGATTGACGAACCCTATGGTGAGGAGTTTGGCCTAATAAAGCTTTTGTCTTGCAATTCATGGATTTGTTTCTTTAATTCTTCAAGTTCATCGACTGCTATTCTGTATGGTTGGTTGGCAATCGGACTATTCTAGGCTTCAAGTCAATGGTAAACTCTATGTCTTGATCAAGTGGCATGCCAGGTAATTCTTCTGGTAAACCTCAGGATAATCTTGTACTACAATCATCCCTTCCAAAGGCACATCCTCCAAATAATGAATTGCATGACCCCATCGATAGGGATAGTCTACATTAATTTCTATGGTTAATCCTGTGCATTTGGCCAGGCTCACTTTCCTAGTGGCGCAATTTATTACCCCTTGGTGCTTTGCCAATTAATCCATTTCCAAAATGATATCCAATGTCTGAGAATTTAATACCATCAAGTCTACTAGGAATCCAAAATCTTCCATGGAAATTTCCACCCTAGGATTTACTAATGTGGGAGTGATAGGTCCCCTGGGTGAACTAAGTATCACATGTTTCTTTAATTTATAGATTGGCAGCTTAAGGTTTTCAACATACTTCCTTGCTATAAAATAATGCAAAGCCCCATAATTAAAGAGAATATGTGCATGTACTGATTGATACAGAATGTACTCATCAGAACTCCTACAACTTCCTAGGATTCTTCAGTGGTGATATGGTTGACACGGCCACGATTTAGGGTCGAGGCTGTCTTGGTTGCCTAAGGGGTCTGACATCCCTTGCCAGGTGTTGAAGCTTGTCCACGGGTTGGAGTTGTTTCCAAGTTAAACATCACAGGTGTAATTTGTTTATGCGGGCAACGGTTGGAGTAGTGCCCTTTTTCCCCGCAATTGAAGTAGTTGAGTTTGGCAATAGGATTTATTCCACTACACTAGCTTGCACGGTGATGAGGGGGTGGCCCGATCTTCCGATGAGAAGGATAAATTCGATTTGATATGATGTTGACGAAGAGGCTACTTGACCGAGACGACCAAGTCCGTCCTGCAATCGCTACACCACACCCTAGTCGCTATCAACCGTGCTAAGAACGCGGTTGACCTGAACACGAGGTTCAATTCCTGCAAGCAATCGAAGAACAAGTAAGAACAAGATAAAGAGCAATCTGAATATTGCATATATGAATGAAGAACACAAAGGGGTTGAGGCCTGCAATCGTAGTTGTTGGTCTAGTCGACACAAGAACACACGACGAAGTTTCACGGTGGAAAACTAATCTAAACAAGCCTGAGTTACATGGCCAAATGAGTCTCTATTTATAGGGACACGCAGGTCCTTGCATATGGAAAGTTCTCAATACATGGAAAGTATTCAAATCATAGCTGATTCTATCTCTGTTTCCAAAACTGAAGATTGTTTTGTTGATTGCGTCGCGCACAAATGGAATTTTTGGATGAGGTCAGATCCATTGGAAAGAGGACGGAATAAGCTTTCCATGCTGTACTCACACATTCCAATTGGACTCTTGATGCGAAATCTATGAGCATTTAAAGTGGGACCTGTCAGGCTGAGTCAGCGTCCCCTTGTTTTGGTAATTCCAATGCGCACAGAACGAATTTGGAGGTGGGGCCAAATCCATTGGAAAGTGGACGAGCTCTTCTTTCTTTGCTGTACTTGCACACCTCAAACGGAGTTTTTATGCAAAAGTTATACACATTTGAAGTCCGACCTATCAGGTTGACTCCGAATTGATCCGCAGGCCGAATTGAATTCTAAAATGCGTCCCATTTGAACTCTTGCTTGAATTGATCTAAAAGTAACGTGGTGACCTTGAGCAAGAGTTGGGGAAGGTGTTGACTTGGTCTTGATATATTGGTCGGCTTTCCTGTTGGTGGACCCCAACCACGAGCGCATAGCGTTGATGCAATCCTCCTTATACAGCTAGACAAAAATACATTTTCATCTTTAGATAGCATCATATTCTCAATTAAAATAAATTGAAACCGAAGAAACGAATTCACCATTTGTTTATTCTTGGGAGCTTTGGTTGTATGAGTATGTGGCGTGGTCACATCACACGGTGTGGAGTTTAGAATGTACTTCCACTTGGATGTGGCGCTGGAGCTGGGATTCTTGGAGCGAACTATAGCTAGCCTCTGAATGGGAGGGTTCTTGAAAAACCTTTGAATAAAACTCTCTTGTGGCCTCTGGACATCTAGCTTGCATTTGTTCCTAGCTTCTAAATTTCTTCTTTCATTATCAAGAATGAGAGTCTTGTTGACAAGGTGATGGAAACTAGAAAAGTCTTGCATAATCGACTGCACACTCAGATCTTCATGCATGCCTTCCAAGAAATGCGTGGTCTTTTCTTCCTCGTCTGCTACATCTCCAAGTGCATAGTGGGTTAGCTAATTAAATTCTGTTAGATACTCACTGATCGACAAGTTCCATTGCTTTAAGGCACATAATTCATTATTCTTCATCCACATAATTCATGCGGGTACAAGTTGATTCTAAAAGCAATCTTGAATTCTCTCCAAGGAATAGCATGATCGGCTTGGTCGGCTACTTCTTCTCCCTTTTCTTCTACCTCTTCTTTAGCTTCTTCTTGCTCTTTGGTCTCCTCTTCCTCTTCCTCAGAGTCTTCCACAGCCATAGGGCTTTCTTCACCTTGGACAGCTAGGTAGTTTTCCTACCAAGTGATTGTCATTCTTTTGAGTTGATGGGTGGCAAAAACCACCTTGTCTTCTTCAGCACATTTGGCAAGTCGTAGCTTCTTCTCGGTGTTGTGAAGTCAATCTTTAGCTTCCAGCAACTCATCGGTAGAAGAAAAGGTTAAGGGCCGAGTCCTTAGGAAATTGCCCAATTTGGAGCTATGGTTGCTGGCACTCACTTGTTGACCAGTGTAAATAGCATGCAGGATTTGGGTTTGCTATGACATAAGTTGTGCCATGTGTTAGTGATATGCCCTAGAGGCAACATGGAGATGTTGTATATATCACATACTATGTTTATGATACATTACTTTGTTCCTTGGAATAGACATCATCATTATTGATCAATGAGTATGTGACTTATTCATGAGACTCTTAAATACTAAGATGCTGCTATTTCTAAATGATCCCTGATCGTATATCATATGAGGAACAAATATGATTCAAAGACAAAGATCAGCATATGTATTGATTGATGATCATGTCTCATGGATCATGGTATGGTGATACCAAATCAATAATATGGACATGTGTTAGTGAACATATGTTGGATAGACCTGCCATGAGACACTGCAGAGATTCCATGTGTCATCGTTGGTCTCAAGTAGTGTTTATGTAGAGTCCTTAGACTTGAGATCATCATGGTTCCCAACATGAGTAGTAGCTTATTTTGGGACTACTAAACACTACTCCGTGAATCTGGGTAGTCATAAAAGTAGTCTTCGGGTTTGCCATGAAACATGTAGTGGGATGTGAATGATCAAGATAGAATTTGCCCTCCTTATGGGAGAGATATCTCTGGCCCTCGATGTAATGGATTATGAAAGTGCATGGCCATGCCAAGGTGATTGAGGAGTCAATCACGAATTTATAATCCATCACGGAATCGAGAGAGTGATTGAGCTATTAAGAGGATGACGCAGTCTCGCCTTGAGCTCAATCTATATCGTGAGGCAAAGGGATTCGTACATGAGAAAACATTACAGTTCAGTTGATATGATCTTTACATATACTTTGGGGTTAATATGTCTTACTAGAGGCCGCTATTAACATGGTAGCTGGAAAGGCGTTTCGGGTCACGACCAAGTATACGTGAACCTCTGTGGTCGCACGCTTAACGAGTTGGAACACTAATTCGAATATGATTCGGATATGAGCTCAATTCGGATAGAGATCCGAATAGACTCCTATTGGGCCTCGGTCCACGAGGCCCACGTGAGGAGGTCTATATATGGAGGCGGGCGGAGGGGATTCGCCCTGTTAACATCTAGCAAAACCCTAGCCGCCACCTCCCGAGCCAAACCCTAGCTGCTCACGAGTGCTAGTACACTCGCGATCGGTGTTCCAGCCCCGGACGTGTGGATACCGGTGGAGGCGCTGCTCGTTGCAGTGCTGATCGGCGTGCGTGGAGGAGACGATCTGTTCGGGACGATCGGCTACTTCCACTACTACCTCGACGCGCGAGATTGGATCAGTTTCCAATTCTTCTTCTGCTGCGCTGCGCGTCTAAGTGGTAACGATCCATGATCCTTCCTTAGCATGATGTTCTTGGGTGCGCGGTAGAAAAGTTTTGTTTTCTGCTTCCGTAGCCTACGCGTATTACAATAGTGGTATCAGGGCCATCTTGCTTAGTTTGCAATCTGGATCAGCGCATATATGTTGATATGCGATAGTAGTAGATTGGATCTATTACAGTCTAAATAAGGTAGCACGGGTTGATGAGATCAATCGGTCATAAGGGGTTGAAATTGGTATGAGTTGATAGCATCACAAGGCCAAAAAGATTAGTTCGTGCTCCTTCTTTGATGTACGCGCGACTTGCCCCTACCGGCTGGAATCACCATCGGGGCTAACTGCGCGCACAATCAGTAGATCGAGCCAACAGATCGAGGTCTTGTGTTGTGGTCTCCTCAAGTATACCGATCGCAATGATCAATATGATTGATCTAATGAAAATTGAGACATTTTGAATGGCTCGGATTTGGGTTGATTTGATCGGCTCGATAAGATTTTCATAGCGATTTTATAGATGCGATCTATGTAATTCTGTGAGATTTGACCGGCCAGCGGGACCGCCGTGTGTATCCCCCCTTGTATAGCGTCTTGGATTCACATCGTTAGGTAGAATGCGATTCTACGTCTAACTTGTTTTTGCAGAGAATGATGTGAATAGTATGACCCTATAGCTTATTTGAATGTATGAGATGTATGTGATGCATGTAACATTCGTTCATGGCCTGCGTGTCATGATTATTTCAGCTATTGTTAGCTGTATATATTGTATTTAACGACCTGCGTGTCGACCTTAATGCTTGAATCTATCTTTGTAATCTTCGATTTCTAGCTATTATAGGTAGTAGCCTAGTTTTGAGGTTACAAGCTTTTAAGCATGGTGGCCTAAAGGAGTGATGTGGAGGATGGAGATCGTCTACACCTACTTGGAGATGGATATCACCATTTTTGGGCCATACTACTTCACAGTTAAATGTGTTTATCTATGATGTTATCTATCTTATTCTTATGCAATGATATATGTGATATGTTGCTTTGGTAGGATAGAATCCTCTTAAAATTAGGTGTTAATGCCCTTCCATATGTTGCACCAAAGATAATGATCACCGCATGGTAGGTCTACCAAAGTAGAGTGCCATCGGTTATCATCATCATTTGGGGTAGATGTCGGACATCTATATGCGGAAGCATTTGGTTTACTTAACAAGGTTATCAAAATAGTTTTGGACCTTGGGGCATAGATTGGGGCCGAGGCATACTAATGTCACCCAAAGTAGAGTCACATAGGGATGTGATTAGCAAAGTGTTGCTTACCCATGTCACTAGTTTTCTAGCCGTGATGCCAAAGCTCACTAGGAATTAGTGAAATGAGGATCTTTACCCACTATGTAACTTAGAGGAGTTTTTGTTGCAAAACTCATAGTGGAGTCTTTTGCTAAATAGTTTAATAAAAGATGAACATAAACATAGTGCTAAACTTTGCATATTCTTGTGTTGTAGATCATGTCAGCTAACGCCGCATCCAGTATTTTTAATTTGCGATCTGTTCTTGAGAAAGAAAAACTCAATGGAACAAACTTTTGGATTGGTATCGCAACTTGAGAATTGTTCTCAAGCAAGAGCGCAAGGAGTATGTCCTTGAGTCTCCTTACCCAAGACTTGCTCGATAATGCTACTGTGGCTGCACGGAGAGCTTATGAGAAGCAAACGAATGATTGCCTTGATGTGAGCTGTCTCATGCTTGCCACAATGTCCTCTCGAGCTTGAAGCAATATGAGAACACAGATGCCTACAATATCATTGTGGGGTTACGTGGTATGTTTGAGAACCAAGCAAGGGTGAGAGGTTCAATACTTCAAAGTCCTTATTTGCGTGCGAGGCTTGCGAAGGAATCCGTCACCCTCATGTGATTAAGATGATTGGCTACATTGAGAGTCCGGAAAAGCTTGGTTTTCCCTTAGCCAAGAGTTGGCTATCGATGTGATTCTCGATCGCTTCCCGAGCTTTGAGCCATTCATAATGAACTTTCACATGAACAACTGGACAAGACCCTAGGTGAGTTGCATGGGATGCTAAAATCTGCCGAGGAAAGCATTAAGAAAAGCAGCAATCATGTGATGATAATGCAGAAAGGCAAGGGCAAGCCCTATGTCAAGAGAATCGCGGTCAAAAGAAAGAAAGCTCCTGATGCGATCGCGAGCAGTTCTAAGGCCAAGAAAGACAAGAAGGGCGATGCTCATCCGATGCGATTGTTACTCTGTAAGCAATCGGGACATTGGAAAAGGCGCCCAAAGTACTTGGAGGATCTTGAGAAGAAGAAGGGAAGTACGACTTCCACTCCAGGTATAAATGTTATAGAGATCAATCTTGCTACGTCATCAATTGATTCTTGGGTATTTGATACCGGATCGGTTGCTCACATTTGGAAATCGTTGCAGGGGCTAATAAGAAGTAGAAGTTTGAGGAGGAGCGAAGTGGATCTTCGCGTTGGCAATGGAGCAAAAGTTGCTGCGGTAGCTGTTGGCACCATGCCATTGTCTTTACCTTCGTGATTAGTTTTGGAATTGAATAATTGTTATTGTGTTCCATCTCTTTCAAAGAACATTATTTCGCTTCATGTTTGCAAGCGAAGGTTATGACTTTAAATCTATGGACAATGGTTGTTCTCTTTATTTCAAAGATATGTTCTATTGTCATACTCCATTGGTGAATGGGTTATACGTTCTTACTCTTGAAGGGTCACGGTCTATAACATTAATGCAAAGAGGCAACGTCCAGAATGATTTGAATCCACGTTTATTTGGCATCGTCGCTAGGTCACATAAATGAGAAACGCATGCGAAGCTCCATAGAGATGGTATTCGCACTCATTTGATTTTGAATCATTAGAGACATACGAATCTTGTTTACTTGGCAAGATGACAAAGGCACCTTTCACGGTCAAGGTGAATGGGCAAATGACTTATTGGCACTTGTACATACCGATGTATGTGGACCAATGAGCTTAATAAACCAGAGGTGGTTTTCGAGACTTCATAACTTTTACTGATGACTTTAGTAGATATGGGTATATCTACCTGATGAAGCATAAGTCCGAATCCTTTGAAAAGTTCAAAGAATTCCAAAATGAAGTGCAAAATCATTTAGGCAAGACAATCAAGTTTCTACGATCTGATCGTGGAGGCGAGTATTTGAGCCATGAGTTTGGCAATCATCTAAAGGATTGTGGAATTGTTCCACAATTGACTCGCCAGGAACACCTCAATGGAATGGGGTATCTGAACGGAGAAATCGCACCTTATTAGATATGGTGCGCTCCATGATGAGCCAAAGTGATCTTCCGTTGTCTTTTTGGGGTGCGCTCTTGAAACACCGCGTTCACACTAAGCAGGTTCCATCAAAATCGATAAAAAGACACCATATGAGATGTGGACGGGACAACGTCCTAGCTTGTCTTTTCTTAAGATTTGGGGATGTGAGGCTTATGTAAAACGTTTACAATCTGATAAGCTCACTCCTAAATCTGATAAATGCTTCTTTATTGGGTATCCTAAGGAAACAAAAGGATATTACTTTTATAATCGAGGAGAAGGCAAAGTGTTTGTCGCTTGGCATGGTGTCTTCTTAGAGAAAGAGTTTCTCTCAAGAAGGGATAGTGGGAGCACAGTGCAACTTGAAGAAATTCAAGAAACACTGATAACGTTTCAGCTCCTCTGAACCACAACAGGATGAACAAACTGTTGAAGAACTCATTGTGGACACACCAGCACCACGTAGGTCGAAGGTCACGTCGTGCACCGAGAGGTACATGTTCTTGACTACTCAACAACGGGACATATTGTTGTTAGACAACGATGAGCCTAAGACCTATGAAGAAGCAATGGTGGGACGGACTCGAGAAATGGCTTGAAGCCATGAGATCCAAATTGAATCCATGCACGATAATCAAGTTTGGAACTTGGTTGATCCACTGATGGTGTTAAAACCATTGAATGCAAATGGGTTTTCAAGAAAAGATAGACATAGATGGAAATGTTCACATCTATAAAGCGCGATTGGTGGCCAAAGGTTTCAAACAAATTCAAGGTATTGATTATGATGAAACTTTTCGCCGTCGCAATGCTAAAGTCTATTCGGATCATTCTAGCGATTGCTGCATATTTCGACTATGAAATATGGCAAATGGATGTCAAAACAGCTTTCCTTAATGGAAATCGAGTGAGGATGTGTACATGACACAGCCCACGAGTTTTGTCGATCCGCAATCGATTGGAAAGATATGCAAGCTCCAAAGATCCATTTATGGATTAAAGCAGCATCTCGGAGTTGGAACATTCGTTTTGATGAAGTAATCAAAGGGTTTGGTTTCATCAAGAACGAAGAAGAGCCTTGTGTTTACAAAAGGCTAGTGGGAGCGCACTCGTATTTACGGTCTTATATGTGGATGACATATTACGATCGGAAATGACATTCCTTTGCTCGAATCTGTTAAGTCTTCATTAAAAATAGTTTCTCTATGAAAGACTTAGCAGAGGCAGCATATATTCAGGCATCAAGATCTATAGAGATAGATTAAAAGGCTAATTGGATTAAGCCAAGATACGTACATTGACAAGGTGTTGAAAAGGTTCAATATGCATGATTCCAAGAAAGGTTTTCTACCTATGTCACATGGTATAAATCTTAGCAAGAATCGGTGTCCTAGTACACCGATGAGCGGGATAAAATGAATGCGATTCCATATGCTTGGCTATTGGGTCCATTATGTATGCCATGTTTTGTACACGCCCGGATGTTTCATATGCTTTAAGTGCTACGAGTAGATACGATCGAGATCCGGTGAAAGTCACTTTGGATTGCCGTAAAGAACATCTTGAAGTACTTGAGAAGAACTAAAGATGTGTTCCTTGTCTATGGAGGTGAGGAAGAGCTCGTTGTAAATGGTTACACCGATGCTAGCTTCCAAACTGACAAAGATGATTTTAGATCGCAACTGGATTTGTGTTCTGCTGAATGGCGGTGCGGTAAGTGGAAGAGTTCCAAGCGCAGACGGTTGCTTGATTCTACAACGAAGCCGAGTACATAGCAGCTACGAAGGCGCCAAAGAGGTCGTTTGGATCAAGAAATTTATTTCTGAGCTTGGTGTGATGGCTAGTGCCTCCAGCCCAATGGACCTCTACTGTGACAATAGTGGGGCCATTGCGCAAGCCAAAGAGCCTAGATCGCACCAGAAGTCCAAGCACATTTTACGGCGATTTCATCTCATCCGCGAGATAGTGGAGAGAGGCGATGTGAAGATATGCAAAGTACAAACGGATTTGAACATTGCAGATCCGTTGACAAAGCCGCTTCCCCAGCCAAAGCATGAGGCTCACACTAGGGCAATGGGTATTAGATACCTACATGGTTGACTCTAGTGCAAGTGGGAGACTGTTAGTGATATGCCCTAAAGGCAACATGGAGATGTTGTATATATCACATACTATGTTTATGATACATTACTTTGTTCCTTGGAATAGACATCATCATTATTGATCAATGAGTATGTGACTTATTCATGAGACTCTTAAATACTAAGATGTTGCTATTTCTAAATGATCCCTGATCGTATATCATATGAGGAACAAATATGATTCAAAGACAAAGATCAGCATATGTATTGATTGATGATCATGTCTCATGGATCATGGTATGGTGATACCAAATCAATAATATGGACATGTGTTAGTGAACATATGTTGGATAGACCTGCCATGAGACACTGCAGAGATTCCATGTGTCATCAGTTGGTCTCAAGTAGTGTTTATGTAGAGTCCTTAGACTTGAGATCATCATGGTTCCCAACATGAGTAGTAGCTTATTTTGGGACTACTAAACACTACTCCGTAACTGGGTAGTCATAAAAGTAGTCTTCGGGTTTGCCATGAAACATGTAGTGGGATGTGAATGATCAAGATACTTTGGGGTTAATATGTCTTACTAGAGGCCGCTATTAACATGGTAACTGGAAAGGCGTTTCCGGGTCACGACCAAGTATACGTGAACCTACAGGGTCGCACGCTTAACGGGTTGGAACACTAATTCGAATATGATTCGGATATGGGCTCAATTCGGATAGAGATCCGAATAGACTCCTATTGGGCCTCGGTCCACGAGGCCCACGTGAGGAGGTCTATATATATGGAGGCGAGAGGCGGAGGGGATTCGTCCCTGTTAACATCTAGCAAAACCCTAGCCGCCACCTCCCGAGCCAAACCCTAGCTGCTCACGAGTGCTAGTACACTCGCGATCGGCGTTCCCCCGGGACGTGTGGATACGGTGGAGGCGCTGCTCGTTGCGATCTTGATCGGCGTGCGTGGAGGAGACGATCTGTTCGGGACGATCGGCTACTTCCACTACTACCTCGACGCGCGAGATTGGATCGGTTTCCAATTCTTCTTCCGCTGCGCTGCGCGTCTAAGTGGCAACGATCCATGATCCTTCCTTAGCATGATGTTCTTGGGTGCGCGGTAGAAAAGTTTTGTTTTCTGCTTCCGTAGCCTACGCGTATTACAATACCATGGTGGGATTGACCGGTAGGGAAGGAAGATTAACTCCTCATCCACGGCCTCTCTCACATCCCGCGGGTGGTGCCTCCTGGTTAGCATCTTGTTTGGTGTTAGCTTGTGCCATGGTAACTCTCTTTGGGGCCATATGACGGAAAAAACCTTACTCAGTACAAAGTTTTTGATGGGTGGGTCAATTTAAACCTTGAAAACACACCAAAACCATTCGCATAAGACAAATGACAAATAAAGTACAATACAAGGCCTATCGTGGCTATATGTCATTTATAATAAGTGATTACATGAGTACTAGTATATAGCACCTAGGCCATGCTAAGCCATGAAGTTACAATACAATACCACATACCACAACATCTACAAACTACTACAAGTAAAATATTGTATATATTACAAACCTACCACTACTATGAGGGTTAGTGCTTATTACCAAAATACTGCTCCTATCAAGCACTCTACTAGCCTAATCACCTACTCTTCCATGAAACTGGCTCCAGGGCAAGAAGGACTTTTGTTGGTGAGCATGAGTGAGAGCGATTGCTGCAGAAGCTGGGTGAGCTAGAGTAGGAATGGGAATGGCTGCAACTACACCCTCAGTGAGAACCTCCAAGGGTGATGACATCGGTGGACTGGGGTGTTGCACACTCTTTGAGTGCAGTGATCCTCAAACAAAGTCTGCTTGTTTGGGGCCAAGTCGGGGTAGGATTGGGGGGACAATAGCAAGTCCGGCAAGTGTTGGAGCTTTAATTGTGACTGCCACCGTAGTCCGCTGATGCTCGGCAAGGGAAGTAGCCTTCTTGCTCTCCACTACAACCAATGCCTTCTTGCATTTGGTGAGCTGCTCATGAAGGGTATCTACCTGGCTATTGTTGGCGATCAGGAACTGGCAAAGGTTTGTGATCTCGTCTGATTCCTCGATGTAGGTGGCTCCCATTACTCACATGAGCTAGACCTAATGAGTCAATAGTGGACCATCCTCAACAACTAGAACAAATGTCTCATAGTGGTGTGCTCCCTCCTAGTGGGATGGATAGAAGTAGAATGGAGATGACAGTAGGGTAGCCTAATGGATCTTGCCTGAGCGAACAGAGGCTAGACAGGTGGTATCCTAGAGAGCACTGGCGGCAGTACTCCCCCTATGAAGGCTCCTAAAAGTGTGAGGCTAGTGCTCACCATCCCTAGCATATATGAAGACTTCCATGATCCATGACTCCCTTATTCCTTCGTAGGGAAGGCCATCTACCAAGGCTTTTATTGGCCAATGGCATCGGATGCATAGGAGTTGGTCAAGCACTACCAAGGATGTCAATGGACAGGAAGATTCATGCATATGCCGCCCAACCCCCTCCAACCAATCCTGCCAGTATGGCCACTGGCGCACTGGGGGCTCGACATCGTAGGCCTCCTCCCTCGTTCTTTAGGTGATTTTTGCTTTTTTTATCGTGGTGTATGACTATTTGTAATATCCTGATCGTCGTTTCAGCGTAGGTTTTAAAAATAATCATGGAGTCGCCCGGAGTTTCGGTAAAGCACAGGAAGAGAAAAAAAAATAAAATTATGGGATAGCATTAAATTAAAAAAATGAATGAAAATGATTTAAAAAAACTTTTAGAGGCTGGTTGGAGGGTGGGCTTGCAACCTTGGGCCAAAGGGCCCAAGGAGGTGGCCGCACCCCCTCCCCATAACCCTAGCTGCCCCCTTTATTTCTTTGTGGCCGCCACCCCCTCCCTCCTTTCCCACCCCAGGTCGCCACTCTCCCCTCCCATTGCACCACCCCACCTTTCCCCTATTGCTATTGTCCCTTGGTGCTAGGAGAAAGCGAGAAAGAAGGAAGAAGAAGAGAGGGAAGAGAAGAAAGGGAAGAAGAAGAAGAAGAAGAGAAAAGAAGAGGAGTGATCCCAAGGGGATCCCTTAGGTAACTCTCCCTCATCCCAAACCCTTCTGGTTTTGCTGTAATTAGGGTTCTTAGCATTGGAATTGATGAGGTTTAGCAATTCGATTCTTCGATTAGGGAATTTTTGCTGTTTGCCTATAGATCAATCCGTGCAGCGCGACTGTTTGCGTAGTTTAGACCTACGAAATGATTTTTTCTACTGGTTTTCCCAAAAGGAAAATTGTAGAGGACGACGAGACCTATCTTCTGTATTTTTTTCAGAATGTTTGGCCACGGGATTTGGGCATAGCAGGGTCGAGAACCTTGCTGTCTGTCAGGGGTGCAGACTGGGACAGTTTGTTGTTCGGGTGTGATTTAGGAGTAGTAAATGATTTTTATGTTTTTGGTCACAATTGTGAAAAATATAGGGAATTCAGTAATCTAATTATTGTATAAAAATCTGCTCTGGGGACGCGTTACAAGTTGTCTGTCCAGACTTTCAGAACATAGGACGTCCTCTGTTTTGTGCATTAGATATCACCTTGTTAATGACACGATAAAAATAAATGATCTACATGAAAAGTGTAGGTATTCAAGTGAGGAATCCTGATATATATCTTTTGCTGTGATTAGTTTAATATTTTTAAAGATAGAAAAATGTTAAGCAGCGCCGCTGCAGTGGGAAGATTGTAGAACCGTTACGCAGGGAAGGTTGTTGTGGGATTTTGGGGCTTAGCGATATCTTTTCTTCGAGAGTCGCGCTTTTATTGTTGTATTGTGTGCTGAGAGGTACCTTTTTAGACATGCAATTTTTGCTTCTGAACGTGCGTGATTTCGTCGCTTCGCCGGTAGAGGCAAGTAAACGTAGCGGATGTGCTACCGTTTAACCCATTATTCTTACTACTTGCAGTATGCATGATTTTCATAATGTTAAATGATATGTCATGGTTACATATTTTCTAAGTAAGAATGTGGTAGCAAGATATTAATCAATTGCCATGTTTGGATGAGTTTTGGTAGTATTGTGGTAATTTGCTTAATGAGCCAATTGTGATATATGAAAGTAAATGCATGGTGGATATGATGATATTTTCTTATTGTTAAATTCATGAGAATCATATTGATGCCCTTGAAGTTGGTATTACTTGTGGTTGTGGTGATAGTAATATTGATGGATATATTATGGTCTATGTGGTAGGATTCACTATAGATCAATTGATTATGATCTTGGTGAATCGAATGTGGGTTACGTGGTTGACCCTCGTGGTTAAATTCTTGTGGTTTATGATTATCATATCATTCATAAATATGTCATGATATTTGCATTATTGATGTGGCCACTTATAGCCGCGACCGTACCGGTACAGCATCGTGCATTGCCGTAGCACGATGCACACTTTTTCCTTGTTGGGTAAAGGTGTAGTGGAGCATAGCATGCATATGCATTGCATTGTGGAAAGATTATTTGCATACTTATGCAATATATTGTGATTGTGGCATGAGATTCTTTTCTCTTGTGGTAATTATTGATAGCAGTTGTGGATGTGAGAAATAATAAAGTTTGTGAGGTAAAACATGTTAATGCTTTATTGTCATTGGTAGTGGGGGATGATATGTTGTAGTTAATCAAGATTTACTTGCTAATATTTTATTATTGTTGGTAGTAAATATACTTAATGCTATAATTGTTGTCGTTATAAGAAATAAATATGAATGCTTAACATCATTATAGTTTAATTAGCTTGATAATGAATGTGGATGCACATTATGGATGTGGACATGTGGTTATTTTAATGATGTTATATATTTGTTTGTAGTCTGAATAGCCTGATAAATAGTTTGTTTGCTGAGATTTTTATCCCACCCTTGTTTTCCCCCCTACAGGTGATTCTTGAGCATTCATAGGATGGGTAGAGCGACACCACAATAATGCACTTGGTTCATCAATTCATGTTGTAATAAAGTCGATGGAATTCTAGCTAAATACTTAGCTATTCGTGGATGGTTATTTTATTTAATAATGATGAACTTGTGTGCTATTCTTTGATTAATCTGCTAGAGGTTGTTTTAATTATTGAACTTGTTACTGTTATCTTTGTTCCCATAGTTGTTTATGCTTCTGCTTAATGCTTCATGTCTAGACATTGTTGTCGAAATAAATTATCTTAAAATTGTTGGCTAGTTGTAGAGTGGTTTAGTGGCATTCCAGGGTAATGTGGATTGTTGGAGTGTTACAGTTGGTATCAGAGCGGGCTTTAGGTCCGTGGTAATTAAAAATATTAAATTGACACACTGGTGCACAGTAGGATGGGATGGGTCAAGCATTGCATTCATGCTTTGACATGTTATATTGATGATTCATGCTATAAGATAATCTTGTATGCTTATGATTAGTTTCTATGACTGCTATGAGTGAGAATAGTCAATGATAAGATGTAGGGTTTGCAGTTGTTGCCTTGGGCATTGCCAGTTTATACCACCGTTCGTGGTATAGGGGTAGTGATGCAGTTATCTCAGGTAACTTAGTTGCGGATGTTGTGGGTAAGTTTCTTAGAAAAGTGTTTCCTCCTTGAGTTGATTTTAGCCGATTCTTGGCCTATTGCGGTTAATGAATTTCTATCGGGTTAGCGGTTTATTGCAGTTGTTGGGTGTCAATAGGCCTCCAATTGTTCTTGAGACCAAATATTGTTTCTTTCTGATTGATGGGTTGTTTTACTGCTCGTGAGCAGTGCTTTAGGAGAGATGACTCTTTTATTCATTTGATATTTTGGAAAAAAAATCAGAGCTTTATGTTGAAAGTTCGTTAACTGGTGGAATCCTTGGCTCTATGCATTTCTTTCAAGTTATTTCGGCTATTGAAGTTTGATTTCTCTCTTTTCTAAAAGGAAGTGTTAAAATCCCTTTGTGATGTTTTGTTGTGTTTAAGTAGGAGGTAGCAATTATATAAATAATTGGTAAGTTGTGAATAATCAAGTTGAGATGTTAGCGTGGTGCATAATTAATTTCTACCAACATCCTTAGAAGTGAAGTTGATTAATATGATGTTGTCCTGTTGTAGTTTCTTGAAGAATTGTGGCTAAGAATTTGTCGATACATGTGTAGAACTCATGCAGTTATTAAGGAATATGAAAAATAAATATTTTGATTATTGTAGTTGTTCAAATTTCCCAACTTGTTGGATAGATTAGATTTCATTGATCTTAAATAATTAATCTGACCATTCGGTATGGTTAAGAATGGAGATGTTGGAATATTGCCTTAATATTATTAACCTTTAATGTGTCCTCTCTTTATATACCTGATGAGCACGTACAACCGCTAAATCCATGTAACTTTTGCCATGCTAAATTGTTGAAACATGTATATAGAATTAGATGAATGTTGATGTATTGAATTGTGGAATCTGAAAGCATCTAGGCCCTTAATTTAGGGTTTTGGTAATTAATGACAAATTAAGAATATGGGACTAACATGTGTGTTGAGATTGTATAGCTGAACTCTCATATGTGCAAAGGTGAAAAACAAGCTACAAATGAAATTTGAAACTCAAGAAGTATCAAGATTGAGGTACATAAAATTTAGGATCTCTTTTCGGTTTACCGGTCTTAGGACAAAAGGTGGAAGACCAGATTATAGGTTAGATGCCGTACTATTAAGAGGGATCATTGAAAGTAGCTTGATAGCACGTTTAGATGCACACTGGATCAATCTAGGATCATACATGCATTTGAAAATGTGTTTGAAAACTCACTGTGCTTTCTCAGGAAAATCGGTAGCTCCGCACCCTCCTGCGGTACTACCGCACGGCGGTAGTACCGGCCTATAAACAGCGGTACTACCGCACGACGGTAGTACCGATTTATTTGCGGTACGTTTTTTCCAGAGAGCACCTCCTTGGGGACTCAGCCTCTAAAAAATCGGTAGTACTAGAATATGAATGGCGGTAGTACCGCACTGCAGTAGTACCGCATGGTACAGCGGTAGTACCGATTGTCGGAATGATTTTTCCAGAGAGCATCCTCTTGGGGACTTCACCTCTAAAAAAACGGTAGTACCGGAATATGAATGGCGGTACTACCGCATGGTACTGCGGTAGTACCGATCGTCGGAACGTTTTTTTCAGAAAGCTCCCCAAGAAGAACTTAGCTGCAAAGAAATCGGTAGCACCGATTTATGCACGGCGGTACATCCGCAGTGCGGTAGTACCGCACCTACCTGCGGTAGTACCGCACTTTCAACGACGGTAGTACCGCACTAAAATCCAACGGCTAGTTCTGACCACCTGACATAGCCGTTACTGTTTGCTACAGTAAAAAATCTGTAGTATCGCACTTTCAACGGCGGTAGTACCGATTTCCCTGATTTTTCAGGATTAATTTTATCCAACGGCTAGTTTTGGTTGGTGAGGCTATAAATACCCCTCCACCTGCACTTGAGCAGGTTGCTGAAGTTTATTGAACTCATTTGAGCCCTAGAGCATTCACTCCACTCTCTTTGCACTCTTGAACATTCATTTTGAGCTAGTGGAGAGATTTTCAAGTGCATTTGCTTTTAGTTGATCCTTTGTGCACTTGAGCGCCGTCAAGTGAAATCGGGGTCTATTCTCTTGGTGCTTGCCGGCACCTAGACGGCAGGAAGATCAATTGCCGGTGATTTCTTCAAGGAAGTTTGTGAAGAAGCTCGGGCAAGTTTGTGAGTGGTGTGGAGCTCGCCATCTTCGGAGCGGAGGAAGAGCTACCAAGAGTGATCGAGGTGCTTCGGCTTAATTCGTGGAGTCGGTTCGATTAGTTCGGGCTAACCTCAACGTGGATTAGTGGAAACCAGCAAGTTTCCGATACCACGGTAAAAACATCAAGTGTCATTGTGATTGTCTCTTGTTCTTTATAGTAATTGATCTTGCTCATTAGTGTTTATTGTCAATTGCCTAGAATCTCTCTTATTGTGTAGAATTGCTCATCACTTAATTGATTGCTTAGTGATCATCTAGACCTTAATTGTTTAATTTTGTTAAGAATTTTAAAACCTCCTATTCACCCCCCTCTAGTCGGTTATTCTTGATCCTACAAGTGGTATCAGAGTTTAGTCTCTCATTCATTAGACTTAACCGTCTAGAGAGAAAAGGATGGCTAACGAGGGGATTGCAATAGGCAAGGCACCACAATTTGATAGCTCAAATTATGCTTATTGGAAGATTAGAATGGACATCCGAAGAGAAACTTGCCCTTATTGTGAGAAGAATGAAGAGATTCATGAAGAGGCATCCACATCGAGGAGGAGGCCAAGGGTCAAGCATGAAGGACCGATCCTTCGACAACAAGAAGTGATATAGCAACATTCGTTGCTATGAGTGCAATGAGAAGGGACACATCGCTTCTCGATGCCCCACAAGGAAGGACGACAAGGGCAAGTCATTCAAGAAGAAGGAGTTCAACCCAAAGAAGAAACTTTTCAAAAGGCTTCACAAGGATGGCAAAAATGAAGCTCATATTGGAGAATGGAACTCCGATGAAGATTATTCGGATTCCGACTCCGATGAAGAAGAGTCTTCCAAAAAGGAGGGACTCGTCAGCATAGCCATCAAGGAAGCACCATCACTATTCTCCACTACCACATGCCTCATGGCCAAGGGAGAAAAGGTAAAACTTTGTGATGATGATGATGAGCCTTCATATGATGAATTGATGGATATGCTAGTTGACTTGAATGAATTTCTTGGAAAAGAGAAGGCTACATTCAAAGAGCTCAAGAAAGAGCATGAATCTCTTAAAGAGTTACATGAGGAGCTAATTGAAACTCATGCCTTGCTTCTTCAAGAAACATCAAGCAAGTCTAATTATAGCATTGGAATCACTTGTGATATTATGAATGATGTGCCTAGCCTAGAAAATGCTAAAATCAATACTTCTACTTTATGTGATGATTTAAATACCATGTCTTGTAGTTCAAGTATTAATAATTTTGTGAATTTTTGTGATGAAGAACTTGTTGTTGAAAATTGCAAATTAAAAGATCAAGTTAATCAATTGAATAAAAATTTGGAAAGATGCTTCAAGGGTAAGGCCACCCTTGACAAATTGTTGAGTGAGCAAAGATGCTCATTCAATAAGGAGGGATTTGGGTATGTGCCCAAGAAAGGTAAGAAACCCTCAAAACCGGTCACAAGGTTTGTGAGGCCAATTGGTAAGCAAAACCAAGAAATAAAAACGGCTTCTACTCATTTATTTGATTCTTACTATTTGCTAAAGAAATCTAATAGTGGGAAGATCATTGCAAAATTTATTGGCACTTCAATTTTAGACGCTAAAAAGAATGCTATTTGGGTGCCTAAAGCCTTGGTTACTAACCTCCAAGGATCCAAACAAATTTGGGTACCTAAAAGAAATTGATTTTATTTTGTAGGTGAACTACAAGACCGGTGGTCGACATTGGGTGCTAGATAGCGGGTGCACTCAACACATGACCGGAGACTGGAAGATATTCACCACATTTGAAAATGGGGGCAATGAGAAAATCACCTTTGGCGATAATAGCAAAGAAAAGGTAATAGGATTGGGTAAAATTGCTATCTCTAATGACCTTTATATTTCTAATGTCTCTTTGGTATAAACATTAAATTTCAACTTGCTTTCTATTGCTCAATTATGTGATCTAGGCTTAATTTGCTCATTCTCAAAAGATGGTGTATCAATTTCAAAAGAAAAGGATAATGAAATTGTTTTCAAAAGCTTTCGTTTTGGAAATCTCTACTTAGTAGATTTTAGCTCAAATAATTCTGGATTGAAAACGTGTTTATTAGCTAAAACCTCTTTGGGTTGGTTATGGCATAGAAGGTTGGGTCATGTGGGCATAGTTCAACTCAAAAAGCTTTTCAAAAATGATTTAGTTGTTGGCTTAAAGGATGTGAAGTTTGAGAAAAATAAGCTTTGTAGCGCTTGTCAAGCCGGAAAGCAAGTGGCTAATTCTCATCCATCTAAAAGTATCATGTCAACATCTTGATCATTAGAGCTCTTACATATGGATTTGTTTGGGCCAACAACCTACAAGAGCTTAGGGGGCAACAACTATTGTTTCGTCATTGTGGATGATTATTCCCGATATACATGGGTCTTCTTCCTAAATGACAAGAGTGATGTCTCCGAGATTTTCAAAAGCTTTGCAAAATGGGCTCAAAATGAATTTGATTTTAAAATAAAGAAAGTTAGAAGTGACAATAGTTCCGAGTTCAAGAATGCAAAGATTGAGAATTTTTGTGATGAACTTGGAATAAAGCACGAATTTTCTTCAACTTACACTCCGGAGCAAAATTGAGTTGTAGAAAGAAAAAATCGTACATTAATTGAAATGGCTAGGACAATACTTGATGAATATAACACTTCCGACATCTTTTGGGCGGAAGCAATTAATACCGCATATCATGCCATAAATCACCTTTATTTACATCGTCTTTTGAAAAAGACTTCTTATGAACACCTCATGGGAAGGAGGCCAAACATCTCTTCTTTTAGAGTATGTGGATGCAAATGCTTTATCCTAAGAAAAGGTGTTCAGCTCTCAAAATTTCAAAGTCGATGTGATAAAAGTTTTCTTTTAGATTATTCATCTAATAGCAAAGCATATAGAGTATTCAATAAAAATACTGGTATAATTGTAGAATCTTATGATGTTCAATTTGATGAGACTAATGGCTCTCAGGAAGAGCAAGAAAATTTAGATGATGTAGGTGATGAGGGACTAAGAAAGGCTATGGAAAACATGCAAATTGGGAGCATCAAGCCAAAAGAGGACACAAATGATTCATCCTTGTCAACTCAAGTTCAACCGCCTACTTCTTCTACTTCAAGTATTATTCAAGTTCAAGATGAAGAAAAAGATGAACAACCTCAACCGTTAAGGATTCACAATGCATTATCAAGGGATCATCCAATAAATCAAATATTGGGTGACGTGGGTAAGGGTGTTCAAACTCGTTCTAGATTGGTTTCATTTTACGAACATTATTCGTTTGTCTCCTCTATTGAACCAAAGGTGGTAGATGATGCTTTAGAAGATCCCGATTGGGTTAATGCCATGCATAAAGAGCTAAACAACTTCACAAGAAATAAAGTATGGAGTTTGGTGGAAAGGCCCGAGGAACAAAATGTAATTGGTACTAAATGGGTCTTCCGCAACAAACAAGATGAAAACAGAATTGTGATAAGAAACAAAGCAAGATTAGTTGCTCAAGGTTATACTCAAGTCGAGGGATTAGATTATGATGAAATTTTTGCTCCCGTAGCTAGACTTGAGTCAATTAGAATCTTGCTTGCTTTTGCATCATGCTTTGATATCAAATTTTATCAAATGGATGTTAAAAGTGTGTTTTTTAATGGAAAAATAACCGAACTTGTGTTTGTTGAGCAACCTCCCGGATTTGAGGATTCTAAGAATCCAAATCATGTTTATAAACTCTCAAAGGCGCTATACGGACTTAAACAAGCCCCTCGGGCATGGTATGAGCGTCTTCGAGATTTTCTAATCCAAAGGGATTCAAAATCGGGAAGGCTGATATAACATTGTTTACTAAAATTATTGATGATGAATTCTTTGTATGTCAAATTTATGTTGATGATATTATATTTGGTTCTAGTAACCAAGACTTTTGCAAAGAATTCGGTGATATGATGTCTAGGGAGTTCGAAATGTCAATATAGGAGAATTGAGTTATTTTCTTGGACTCCAAATCAAACAACTCAAAAATGGGACTTTCATTAGCCAAACCAAGTATGCAAGAGACTTACTCAAGAAGTTTGGCATAGAGCATGCAAAGCCCATCAAGACTCCCATGGCAACCAACGGGCATTTGGACTTAAATGAAGGAGGTAAGTCGGTAGATTTAAAGCTTTATAGATCCATGATTGGTAGTTTGCTTTATCTTACCGTATTTAGACCCGATATTATGTTTAGCATGTGCATATGTGCAAGGTTTCAAGCGTCTCCAAAAGAGTGACATTTAGTGGCCGTAAAGAGAATTCTAAGATATTTAAAACATTCCTCTAGTATAGACTTGTGGTTTCCAAAAGGTGCAAAATTTAATTTAATTGGATATTCGGATTCTGATTATGCAGGTTGCAAAGTGGATAGAAAGAGCACCTCTGGAAGTTGTCAATTGTTAGGAAGATCCGTAGTATCTTGGTACTCAAAGAAACAAAACTCTGTAGCTCTTTCAACCGCCAAAGCCGAATATATCTCCGCCGGAAGTTGTTGTGCACAATTATTATGGATGAGGCAAACATTAATGGATTATGGAATCAAATTCGATAAAACGCCTCTTTTATGTGACAATGAAAGTGCGGTAAAAATAGCCAATAACCCAGTCCAACACTCAAGAACCCAGCATATAGATATTAGACATCATTTCTTGAGAGATCATATTAGTAAAGGGGATATTGACATTAGCCACATAAGAACCGAAGATCAATTGGCAGATATTTTCACCAAACCATTAGATGAAAGCCACTTTTGCAAGTTGAGAAATGAATTAAATATATTAGACTTCTCAAATGTTTCTTGAACCCTTGTTGCATGTATTTAAGTGCTACTTTGGTCACTTGTATTTTTTTTGTGTGTTGATTTAATCAAATTTTTTGCCAAAATCTTGTACAATTATAAAAATTATTTTATTAGCCTTCAAATAGGTTCTTAAATGCAAAATGAGTCTGAATGACTCTTCTTTGTGTGCAAAACTAGGGATCATTTGCATAAAATTCTTCTTTCAACCACAAAATCAGGAAATCCCAGAAAAATCGGTACTACCGCAGTTCACTACATGGTACTACCGCGGAGCGGTACTACCGCAGTGCGGTACTACCACGGGTAAGTGCGGTACTACCGGTTTTTCTTAAAGAGGTCGGTTACTTCCGGATTTTCCTCCCATTCATTCCAAAAACCGCTCCCTCTCTCCTCTTTACTTCAAACGCCTGAACTTTCTCTCCTTCTCTCTCCTCTCTCTCATCCCTAAGAACCCTCTCAAACCATCCACTCCGATCTCCAAATCTGGTGGGATTTTCGTGGTTCTTGGACATGCTCCTGCATCTCTAGTGTCCTCCTTCTCCATTCCTTGAGGTATTTCGACTCAATCCCGGAGTTTCATCTCTTTTTGGACTCTCATGAATCTAGATTAAAATTTGAAATGTGGATGTTTTGATGCTACATTCTTGGGTAAATTGCTAGGATTAGTGATGTTTGATGTTTTTACATCTTTCTATTGGATCATATCCATCAAAAACATCACTTGGAATCATAGATAAATCTGCCCTAGAAAATTTCAGGAAAATCGGTAATACCGCTCGAGAGCGCAGTACTACCGCAGGGCGGTACTACCGCTCCTGATCCCGGTACTACCGCTGTGCGGTACTACCGCAAGGGTCAGCGGTACTACCGCCTTATGTACTGCGGTACTATCGATTTCCCTGAAAAATTTCAGCACAATGCCTTCATTCAGTTTCAACCTAATTTTCATATTCTCCAGCACTCCTTGACTTCCTCTTTCCCTTTGTCTATCTCTAGATGGCTCCCAAGACGCGAAATGCAGTTCGGAAAGTGGCAGCAAAGAAGTTGTATGCTAGTGGGGGAAGCTCAGGTCAAGGATCATCCCGTCAAGCTCCCGCCCATGTTCCTCCTTCTGCTGAGCCAGAGCATGAGGAGCAGCTAGAGCAGATGCAAGAGGATAGTGATGAAGGAACCCCCAACGGTTCCGATACTGAGTCTGACCGCTATAAAAACTCCTCTGATAGCGAACTACCTGATGTAGCTGAAGAAGGGGATGAAGATGAAGGAGATGGTGATGATGAGGATCAGGGTCCTGTTATCAGTGACCGAAGGGACGACATTCGCTCCATGCATAGTGATGATTATGCCATCCTCAGATCTCGAAGGCAGTCTCTCCTCCCCAAGAATACTTCAAATCCAAGATTTCATACACAGTTTCAGGAACAAGTGTATGAAGAATTTTTCCTCCACACTAAGTTTGCCAATCACAAATATGTTGACTGGGAACACATAGATGGCATTCCTGCGTATGCTGGCATTTGGCGCATGTTCCAAGAATCAGGAATACATCATCTTGTAACTCTCAAGTCAGACTTCAACGAGGAGTTGATACGGCAATTTTATGCTACCTTATGGATTTCCCCCAACTTCGAGCACATGGAATGGATGACTGGAGAACAGTACATGAGCTCCAACAAGGCAGAATTTGAGGCAGCACTAACCACTTTCTCAAGCTTCTATGTAAAGGTGTTTGCCAGCCCGGCGATTGCCCTTCACCAATGCTCACACTTCTATGATCAAAGCCAGAGGTTTGTGCATGGCAAGGCTAACCATCTTCTGCCCGTTTTCAGCTTAATCAACAAGATCATCAATCAAACCATCTTGCCAAAAAGTGAAAATTATGATGCTGTTAGAGGCCATGTTTGGAACTTGATACACTATATTACCTCAGGGACACGGTTTGATGTGGTTGATTTGATGATTCGTGGGATGGACGAATCTAAGAATGATAAGTCTCGTAGGATCAATTATGCACCCTAGATCATGAAGCTTATCATTCACAAGATCGGTCCCTTCAGAGATGGCAAAGGAGGAGTGCATAAGGCTTATAGGCCAAGAGAGATTCAGTTGCCTCCTCGCCCAAGTGCGCATCCTGGAGCTTCCTCCTCTTCTCAGCCTCAGGGGGAGCAAGGGTCGCAAGGCGATGATGTATCTATGGCCCAGCTTTATTCTGCACTCATGGGGCTAAGTGGCAGCATGATCTCCATGACTGACAATATGACCACAATGAGCGGCAACATAACTTCTCTCACCGAGCAGTTTTCTTCTCTCTCAGGTGATATCTCATCTCTTTTCGGGCATGTTACCACTCTGGGCGACCGGATGACTACTCTTGAGAACGCCGTAGCGCCTCGTCACTATGTTTGTAACCCCCGTCGTCGCCGTGGTGCTTCTCCTCAAGCACAAGACCCCGCCTCTCAAGAATGATCTTTTTGGTACTTGATGCCAAAGGGGGAGAAGTAAGTGGAAGTGGAGGGTAGAAGAGAAGAAAAATCAAGAATCAAGTTTTATCTCTTGCTATTTATGTAATAGGTTATGTGGTGTAATAACACTTTGATTGTTTATTTTCTATCTATGTGTGATGAACTCTATGAGTTGTAATGAACTAAATGCTTCCGTTGTTTATGTTATCTAAATTTCAGCTCATTGATCTTCATTGTTGAATGTGTACGCTAAGTGAATTTTAAAAATGTTTTATCGCACTCTCTTTCTTCACTCTTACAAATCCTTGCATACTTGTAGGGGGAGTATTTCATTTTTGACTCTACAATGAAATTGAATCACTTGTATTCATCAATTTAAAATGATAAATTCAATTCTACCTTCATGAGTCAACAAAATTATGTTCAAATCTTTCCTCTCTTATAAATTGTAAAGGTGTTGTTATCAATTACCAAAAAGGGGAAGATTGAAAGCATCTAGGCCCCTAATTTAGAGTTTTGGTAATTAATGACAAATTAAGAATATGGGACTAACATGTGTGTTGAGATTGTATAACTGAAGTCTCATATGTGCAAAGGTGAAGAACAAGCTACAAGTGAAATTTGAAGCTCAAGAAGTATCAAGATTGAGGTACATAAAATTTAAGATCTCTTTTCAGTTTACCGGTCTTAGGAGAAAAGGTGGAAGACCGGATTATAGATTAGATGCCGTACTATTAAGAGGGATCATTGAAAGTAGCTTGATAGCATGTTTGGGTGCACACTGGATCAATCTAGGATCATACATGCATTTGAAAATGTGTTTGAAAACTCACTGTGCTTTCTCAGGAAAATCGGTAGCACCGCACCCTCCTGCGGTACTACCGCACTGCGGTAGTACCGGCATATAAACAGCGGTACTACCGCACGACGGTAGTACCGATTTATTTGCGGTACGTTTTTTCCAGAGAGCACCTCCTTGGGGACTCAGCCTCTAAAAATCGGTAGTACCAGAATATGAATGGCGGTAGTACCGCACTGCGGTAGTACCGCATGCTACAGCGGTAGTACCGATTGTCGGAATGATTTTTCCAGAGAGCATCCTCTTGGGGACTTCACCTCTAAAAAATCGGTAGTACCGGAATATGAATGGCGGTAGTACCGCACTGCGGTAGTACCGCATGGTACTACGGTAGTACCAATGTCGGAACATTTTTTTTCAGAAAGCTCCCCAAGAAGAACTTAGCCGCAAAGAAATCGGTAGCACCGATTTATGCACGGCGGTACATCCGCAGTGCAGTAGTACCGCACCTACCTGCGGTAGTACCGCACTTTCAACGGCGGTAGTACCGCACTAAAATCCAACGGCTAGTTCTGACCAGCTGACATAGCCGTTACTGTTTGCTACAGTAAAAAATCGGTAGTACCGCACTTTCAACGACGGTAGTACTGATTTTCCTGATTTTTCAGAATTAATTTTATCCAACGGCTAGTTTTGGTTGGTGAGGCTATAAATACCCCTCCACCTGCACTTGGGCAGGTTGCTGAAGTTTATTGAACTCATTTGAGCCCTAGAGTATTCACTCCACTCTCTTTGCACTCTTGAGCATTCATTTTGAGCTAGTGGTGAGATTTTCAAGTGCATTTGCTTTTAGTTGATCCTTTGTGCACTTGAGCGCCGTCAAGTGAAATCGGGGTCTATTCTCTTGGTGCTTGCCGGCATCTAGACGGCGGGAAGATCAATTGCCGATGATTTCTTCAAGAAAGTTTGTGAAGAAGGCCGGGCAGGTTTGTGAGTGGTGTGGAGCTCGCCATCTCCGGAGCGGAGGAAGAGCTACCAAGAGTGATCGAGGTGCTTCGGCTTAATTTGTGGAGCCGGTCCGATTAGTTCAGGCTAACCTCAACGTGGATTAGTGGAAACCGGCAAGTTTCGGATACCACGGTAAAAATATCAAGTGTCATTGTGATTGTCTCTTGTTCTTTATAGTAATTGATCTTGCTCGTTAGTGCTTATTGTCAATTGCCTAGAATCTCTCTTATTGTGTAGAATTGCTCATCACTTAATTGATTGCTTAGTGATCATCTAGACCTTAATTGTTTAATTTAGTTAAGAATTTTAAAACCTCCTATTCACCTCCCTCTAGTCGGTTATCCTTGATTCTACATAATCTTGGCTTATAAAGCTGGTATTATTGAGGTTTAAATTTATTTTGTTTTAATTTCTGAACATTAGGTGGAATATTGAATCTGTACTCATAATTGTTTTACGATTACAAAACAGAGATAGGATCATTAATGATACGATGATGAAGAATAATAATCAATTATTGACAGTAATAGCTAGAGTGCACCTAAATTTTGCTAAATTATAGTTGAGCATCAGAAACAAGTTAAATGTATAAAATCTAATGAGATTTATACTAGCATGTTTGCGAGGATGTCATGTTCTAATATCATCTTGTTAAAGAGTTTTGTTTTAATATGGTGGCTTATGCACTAGGTTTTTCCTAGATTAAGTAGTTGGAACTTTATTTAGATAATAAGAACACGATGAAGTGATATATGGTGTTCCTTTTGGAGGATATGAAGTAGTAAGAGGATATGATGATTCTTGCAAAGAATGTTTTATCTTGTTGTTAATACAATTGATAGTGCATAGTTGTGATTATGGTGTTGAATGTTCTAAATAAAAGAATTTGTTAGTTTCATGATACTATTTAGATTAAATGATTTGAGATTTACGGTTGGGATCTTTTTGGACTTTATGACTTATTTGGTAGCCGAAATAATTTGAGCAAAGTGGCGTGATGAATGCTTTTATTGGTTTTAGCTAAACCTGGTGTTGTGGACTTCAAGCCTCTTTTGTTGGATTTGGCGGGATGCTATAATCAAAGAAAATTATTTCTTGTTAAAAGAAAGAGTTGTACTAGAAGTATTTGAGATACAGATGATATTATCTTGTGTCTTCCAACTTCATCGCTTTTTTTCTCTTGGCCTTTTGGTTACTGTGAATGATAGCAATTTTCTGTGTGCTGGAATTTATTTCTTCTTACATCTTTTTCTGAGAAACAGTAATAGATTTGTGTTGCGAAGTCTTTCGTTGCATGATGGCAACTAGATAGTGGTGATTTGGTAGATGTTTTATTGGAAGCCTTAAATATCACGATGATTGTGGTGCATTGGATATATATTGTTTCTGTAGGATAATCCTTGGGAAGAATTTGATTTAAATGGAATGTTGACTTGGAGTCAAATAATTTATTGATGTTGAGAATTGTGCGTATGTTAATTATGGAGTGGTAGGGGTTTCCACCTAAGGTGTTCCTTATCTTATACGGGAAGTTGTTGTAGGAGTCTGAGATTTACTTTTTGTTATGCTAGAACCTTAGAGGCTGGGTGTCTCTGTGTGGGAATAGTGGATAAGAGTGGTATTCCATTAGTGTGAGGATCGTGGATAGTATCTTTGAGGTGCACTAAGAATTATCTATCAAAATAATTCCGTTGGTCGAGGGCTGGGCTAGAGTATGATTTACGGGGGCAATAGAGTCTATCTACAATGGCATAGATGATGTACTCAGCTTGAGCTCATTGTTGGGGTTGCCAACTAAAGATAAATGCGTTGGTGTGTTGGGCAATGATTTGGAAATTCTTGGTTGAAGGAAGCTAAATTATTGAAAGAAATAGATTGGGAAATATTTGTGTTCTCAAGTAGTGAAATGCTCTCTTGATTCTTGTCTATGTTATGTGTTTTTGGCAGAGGTCATCTGCAAATTTGAGTTGTTTTATGTTGAGACGTAGTCTTTTCCAGTTAGGAAAAGAAAATGATCGTTTTGGTCTGTCGAGTGATTTTCACTCTTGGTTTATGTGGTGTTGTTTCTCCAATTGTCTACTTGGGGAGTGAAAAAGGTTTTGTTGTGAATCCTTCGATTTGGATCATGGTCCTTGAAAGGATAGATGGTTGCTAGTGTGTTATTTGAGAATCCTTTACTCTTTTTTTGTTGGGTTCTATTGGTAAAAGATATTGTTTGTGCTTCAGGCAGAATGATGTGGGTGAAAATTTGTGATGAATTCTCTAAAAGAGGTATAATGTATTATTTCGATTATAATAAATAGAGGGAAATGTTTTAAGAAGGAGGATGGTATTAGATAGTGGTTTAATAGTTATTGCGGGGAATGTTGCCAAAATGGCAGGACCGGTTGGCCGCTCAAAGCTAGCCGAAGAGTTATGCGGACATTCGGCTTAGACCAACGTGAATCGTGGACTCGCCGGAATTGGTCGTGAGGGAGAGGGCCATCAAGTATATGAAGGCCCTCTGGTCGAATCAGTCCGAGCGGGAGACGACGGGGAACCATGAAGACCGGATCCATAAGAAGAGCCCGAGCTCTTCGAGGCGAAAGAGTACCGGTAGTTGTGGTTCCCTTGGGATGCTCTATCCTTTGGTTGTTCTTTTCTTGATTGTTCTTTTGTCTCGTGGGTTGAGAAGTTAGATTTGAGGATGAATCCTTTTTAGGTGGGGAGAATGTAATATTCTGAATGTCGTTTCGGCGTTGTTTTTTAAATTAATCGCGGAGTCACCCAGATTTTCGGTAAATCGCGGGAGGTGAAAATAACTTCTTTGAAATAGTTTAAAATAATAAAAAAAGAATTAAAATAATTAATTTATAGATTTGGGCTGTCCGGAGGGGTGGGTCAGCCACTTTGGGCCAGCCAGCCCAAACGGGGGCCCGTACCCCCTCCCAAACCCTAGCATCCCCTTGATAAACCCCTTGGGGAGCCCTCCCTCCCCCTTTTTCCACCCCAAGCCGCCACCTTCCCACCCTCCTTGCACCCTCCCCCTCCCCTTTGGTGCTACCCTAGTGCAAGGAGAAGAGGGAGAAGAGGAAGGAGAAGAAGGAGAGGAAGAGAAGGAGGAGAAGAAGGGAAATAGAAGAAGTGTAAGAGAGGGGTGATCCCAAATCCCTAGGTAATTCTCCCTCATCCCAATCCCTCTGATTTCTGCTATTTTAGGGTTCTTAGCCCAAGATTTTGGTGGGGATTAGGATTTAGAACCCTCGATTAGAGAATCACTGTTGTCTACCTGTAGATTGATTCGCACAGCGTTGCTATTCGTGCTGTTTAGACCCCGAAAATGATTTTTCCTGCAGGTCTTCCCAAAAGGAAAATTGTAGAGAATGACGAGGCGCAACTACTTTAATTGTTTTAGAATTTTTGGAAGCGGGATCTGGCCGTAACAGGGTCGGGAACCCCGCTGTCTGTCAGGGGTGCAGACTGGGGCTGTTTGCTGTTCAGAGGGGAATTAGGGGTAGAAGACGATTTTTAAATTTTTGGTCATAATTTAAAAAAAGGTATGGAATTCAGTAATATAGCTACTGTAAAAGAACCAGAATTTTTAGAGCATTGATCTGTTCTAGGGACGCGTTACAATTCATCTGTCCAGACTTTCAGAACAGAGGACGTCCTCTGTTTTGTACATTAGATATCACCTTGTTAATGACAAGATAAAAATAAATGATCTACAAGAAAAGTATAGGTATTCAAGTGAAGAATCCAGATATATATCTTTTGCTGTGATTAGTTTAATATTTTTAAAGATAGAAAAATGTTAAGCAGCACCGCTGTAGTGGGAAGATTGTAGAACCGTTACGCAGGGAAGGTTGTTGTGGGATTTTGGGGCTTAGCGATATCTTTTCTTCGAGAGTCGCATTTTTATTGTTGTATTATGTGCTGAGAGGTATCTTTTTGGATAGGCGGTTTTTGCTTCTGAACGTGCGTGATTTCATCGCTTCACCGGTAGAGGCAAATAAACGTAGCGGATGTGCTACCGTTTAACCCGTTATTCTTACTACTTGCAATATGCATGATTTTTGTAATATTAAATGATATGCCATGGTTACATATTTTTTAAGTAAGAATGTGGTAGTAAGATATTAATCAATTGCCATGTTTGGATGAGTTTTGGTAGTATTGTGGTAATTTGCTTAATGAGCCAATTGTGATATATGAAAGTAAATGCATGGTGGATACGATGATATTTTGTTATTATTAAATTTATGAGAATCATATTGATGCCCTTAAAGTTGGTATTACTTGTGGTTGTGGTGATAGCAATCTTGATGGATATATTATGGTCTATGTGGTAGGATTCACTATAGATCGATTGATTATGATCTTGGTGAATCGAATATGGGTTACATGGTTGACCCTCATGGTTAAATTCTTGTGGTTTATGATTATCATATCATTCATAAACATGTCATGACATTTGCATTGTTGATGTCGCCGCTTATAGCCGCGACCGTACCGGTATAGCATCGTGCATTGCCGTAGCACGATGCACACTTTTATCTTGTTGGGTAAAGGTGCAGTGGAGCATAGCATGCATATGCATTGCATTGTGGAAAGATCATTTGCATACTTATGCAATATATTGTGGTGAAGTTATTTTACAAGCAACTGCAACTTCATAGTTGTAATGTGGAATTGGCTCATGAGAGTCACTTATGGTATGAGGAAAGTGGCTGTGGTCGTGGATCGGGGTTCATCCCTAGAGGTTGTGATTGTGGCATGAGATTCTTTTCTCTTGTGGTAATTATTGATAACAATTGTGGATGTGAGAAATAATAAAGTTAGTGAGGTAAAACATGTTAATGCTTTATTGTCATTGGTAGTGGTAGTGGTGGATGATATGATGTAGTTAATCAAGATTTACTTGCTAATATTTTATTATTGTTGGTAGTAAATATGCTTAAGGCTATAATTGTTGTCATTATAGGAAATAAATATGGATGCTTAACATCATTATAGTTTAATTAGCTTGATAATGAATATGGATGCGCATTATGGATATGGACATGTGGTTACTTTAATAATGTTGTATATTTGTTTGTAGTCTGAATAGTCTGATAAACAGTTTGCTTGCTAAGATTTTTATCTCACCCTTGTTTTCCCCCCTACAGGTGATTCTTGAGCATTCATAGGATGGGTAGAGCGGCACCACAATAATGCACTTGGTTCATCAATTCATGTTGTGATAAAGTCGATGGAATTCTAGCCAAATACTTAGCTATTCGTGGATGGTTATTTTATTTAATAATGATGAACTTGTGAACTATTCTTTGATTAAACTGCTAGAGGTTGTTTTAATTATTGAACTTGCTACCGTTATCTTTATTTCCATAGTTGTTTATGCTTCCGCTTAATGCTTCATGTCTAGACATTGTTGCCGAAATAAATTATCTTAAAATTTTTGGCTAGTTGTAGAGTGGTTTAGTGGCATTCCAGGGTAATGTGGATTGTTGGGGTGTTACAATACTAGTATCAATGACTAGTGGGTCCTATAGAGGGAAGTCCACTTTCGAGTCATCTTTTATCGTGAAGGTGATGTCAGCTTAGGCTCACTCTGGGAGCACTTGTGCTGGGTACGAGGCGACATGGTGTATTCGACGCGTGTAGGCCCTCTATTGTCGTTCGGAGGGAACTCAAGGGACGATCCACCTATGATGGCATTGATCACTCGATGGGGCCCGATGTCGAGGGCTTGTATCTGTAGAACGTTCGGAGAGGGTTGGACAAGCTATGCCTCCAGGGGCTACTACATGTGCGCCACCACCGACATCCTCACATCTTGGGTGCGCTCCCTGGCCATACTTTCATGGAGCACCGCGATGGTGGGGCAATGGTGTGTGATGTGCTCCCCTCGCGGATGCACTTTGTACCTAGGCCCTTGCTAGTGCCCATCTTCATGACCTCGACCCCTTCTATAGCCATGTCCGTTTTCTTTATTACAACGACCTCTGGGGGCACAGGTTTCGTTGCCACCCCATTCGATGCCGAGTATGTACCTACCTCGAGGTCCTTTTCGTTGCTTGTGGTTTGAACCCTCCATCAGGGTAGTGGGGGTGGACTTTGCTTTAGGGATAGGCCCCGCAGCATCAGCCTTATGCCGCACCATATCCTCTTCCACCCTAGCGTACTCCTGTATTTTATCAAAGAGCCTGGCTACCTTTCTTATGGGCTTCTGGGCGTTATATTCCACGAGCGGTCCCTTTCAAAGGCCACAGATGGTGGTGTTGATGATGGTCATCTCATTTATGTCCTTGACCTGGTAGCAAACCTTGGTAAATTGCCTGAAGTATTCCTATAGCTTCTCCCCTAGAGCCTATCTTATTGCAAAGAGCTTTTCGGTGTTAACCCGTTCTGTGTAGTTTCCTTGGAAATTGTTGTGCATGAGGTCTTGAACCTGCTCCCATGCGTAAATAGAGCCAGGCAAAATTGTGAAGAACCAAGATAGCATGACCCCCTGCAGGGCAAGTGGTAATCCCTTCACCTTCCTCGAATCATTGCCCAACGCCTACTAAATGGCCATCTCATATATATGCAAGAATTCATGGGGATCCATGTCACCCTTGTAGGGTTCCATGATGGGCATCTTAAAGTCCTCTGGCCAGGCGCTCCATTGCAAACTTGCGCTGAGGGAGACTCAGAGTCCACCCTTCAGGTAAGGGGGCTGTAGGCATTGGTAGTGGCTTCGTGACTATCCATTCTCTCCACGGCCGCATCCATTACTGCTGCGATGGGTCCTGGTGTCTCTGGACCTCCTGTATCTCGCGCATGGCCCTTTGTAGGTCTGTCAGTTCCCACTACAGTGTTTCACAAATTGTCTCTAGGGCGTTTCCACCCTGACTCAATGTAGGGATGAGAGTGCCCTCCGTTCTCTACGTGGTGATGGCGAAGGCACTAGGGTCAATGGAGGCCACCGTGTTGGCGGTGGGGCCAACGACATGGCCTGAGGCCACCAAAGCAAGGTCCTCCATTGCCTATTGTAGCTCCCGATGCGGTTGCACTAGTCCGCCACTGCCATAGGGGTAGGGGCCTTTGACCACCAGCTCCCTTGCTCTCACCATGGCGGTTTCAATCGTGGTACTCCTTTTTTGCTTGAGGGCCAGCGTCACCTTTCTTAGCACCATGATGCCCCTATATCCTTACCTTAGTAGTTTCTATGCTGCTCCCCATGGATGACATCAATTGTTGTGGTTACGTGCTAAACAGTGAATAAGAGGGGTTGCGGGGAGGCCACGGAGGGGCTACCCAGAGCTAGATACACAGTAGGGAGTAATGTAGAGAATAAGTACAACACAACTATTATTTCTAGACTTGTTCTTACAAAAAATGTGCTCTCCCCTTCATGGTGATCTAAGGGCCACATTTTATAGCCATGAGAAGGTTGTTTACACAAATGACCCTGTTGGGGTTATTGACAGTAAGAGCAAAAACATCCTTTCCTTGGGCCATGTAAATTATATGTTAATGGGCCTTTGTTATGATGGACCGATTAGGCCAAGATGGGAGCCACTCCCCCAACAAAGACATATTCAGTCTATAATATGACATTATGGGGATTAGAAAGATAACCAACATCACCTCAGGGCGCTCGTCTATCATGCTAAATAGAGTACATGGGAAGTAGTTTCAATGTAAAAGAGGATTTAACTCTCCTTTGTTATTTGTTCTAGCAGCTAATCTGACACAGGATATTATCAATGAGGCTACAAGAAGAGGTGTGTTATAGAACCCCATACATATGGAGCATACTTCTGATTACCCTATAATCCAATATGTAGATGACACATTAATGATCATGCCGACTAGTGCCCAACAGTTGCTTTGCCTAAAAGGTCTTGATACATTTGCTCAGTCAACGGTGCTTAAAGTAAACTATCAAAAGACTTCCATGATAACCATTAATGTTGATGGTGAGAAGTTAACTCATTTGGCTCACACATTTGGATGTTCAAAAGGGAACAAGCCATCTACTTACCTTGGATTTCCCCTAGGAACAATGAAGCCTACAATCTAGGTTTCTCCCCACTTGTGGATTGCGATGAACATCACTTGTCAAGTAGTGCAACACTTTTATCTTATGGTGGGGCCATGTCATGGTTAATTCAATTTTCACACAATTGCCTATACATTATATACCAAACACAATGATAAAGCATATACACCAAGCAAGGAAGCATTGTTTGTGGAGAGGCTCAAATGAACATCAAGCGCGATGCAAATCTCTGGCAGCTTGGGAAATGGTCTATCACCTAAAAACAAAAGGTGGCATGGGAATTCTTAATTTGGAAACTCAAAACAAAGCTCATCTACTCAAGCATCTTTATAAATTTTATAACAAAAGGACTTGCTTGGGTAAATTTGATTTGGACTAAGTACTATTAGTCTAGTGTGCTCCATGCGGAGAGTGATTGTGAATCTTTTTGGTGGAAGGACATCATGAGTTTTGTCATAGAATTCAGAGGCGTTGCATCGAGCAATGTAGGTTCAAGTCTGTTAGTGTTGTTTTGGAAAGATCTATGGAATGGTCATGTTCTTTGTCATGGTTTCCCATGCTTATTCTCAACAACAACAACAATAACAATAAATCCTTTTGTCCCAAACAAGTTGGGGTAGAGACTAGCTTCCCTAGAGCAACACCTCCAGCTCCACTACCCTACTAGACTTACCCATCTCCACCACCACCACCCTCTGCCTATGACCTGTTTGAGAGTGCCGACTACATCCCAGTATCACCGCTAGACTATGCTCCTACTCCACTTTATGATGACTATGCTCCTACTCCACTTTATGATTACTACCCTGCCATCCCTACTCCACTGTATGACCCTTATCCTACCATTCCTACTCCACCACAGGGAGACCTAGGAGACATCCTCTCCTAGATACCATCCCATCCACTTCCCCATCGCAAGAGGCCAGCGTTTCGTGGGCATCGCATGACCATCCACCTAGACCCAGTTAGAGACTCGATCATCATAGACAAGCTCTACCGAGCCTGTTTTGGGGACCCTAGTAGTAGCCAGGCAGCTAGGTTGGGAGTTGTAGCAACGTGGGCTTGAGGGAGGAGATGGTGATTGTGTGGATGGGGGAGAGGACGATGGAGATGGTGAGGAGAGTGATCTAGAGGAGAGGGAGGCCGCGAGCCCATAGCCCAGTGTGATCCTCTTAGGGTAGGCAGAGTCCCGTTGATGTTTGTTATTTGCACTTCTTTATTGCATTTTGATGCATGGAACATGTAATTTAAATTATTGTACCTGTTATTTATTTCTATCATTCGGTTCATTACTGCAAACATAGTTAAAATGTTGCTTCTAAATTAATCATAGATACCTCATTTAATTAACATGTCATGCGTTCAACTCAACCTAGGGTAGTTTCTTGAGAATCTAGGGGTAGGGGTATTGTTGTAGTTAGTTGGCTGTGGTGTTTAGACTAGAGCCTAAAGCTAAAATTCTGGCATGGACCTCTTTTCTGCACTCGGATAGGTGTGAACCATGCCCGTAGGCTTCTCACATTTTCATCTATATCACTAAATAATTTATAAACCTTTAAAAGAGAACAAAAATAATTAAATGAAGTAAAATTAATGAAGGCTGATGACTTAAAAGCAACTTACCTCACTTTCTACATATCATATTCCTGAAAGAGTGGTTCGTGGCACTCCCAGGTGCGTACTCAGGAATTAAACCTGAGCGCTTTCCAAACACGTAGTTTGAGCAAACTTGAGTCGGATCTTAGGTGTTCCTGAATACATGTGATCCAAGGTAGTGTAGATTCACACTTAGATGGCGGGTGGGACCAAGTTGTCAAGAGATAGGGTATAACTATCCATATCTCCTTTGTATCTAAATAATTTGTAATTAAGACTATAACCCTACGTGGCTAACTGTTACATGAAAGCACTATATTATTGATCTGCTGCGTAACTCAGTAAAATTTATTATTCGTTGGAGCGGTCTTTTACCAAGCAAACAAATAATAATCTATTGCTTAAGTGTTATTACCCCTTAGGTAATTACATAGGGTGTCACATTTTATAACTATCTAGTTACAGAGCATTTGGTATCATCTAAATGCACTATTACACATGTAGAAAACTATGTTAATCTCAGATATAAGAATTATATATTATCATTGCTTGAGACCAACTGATGACACATAAAAACATAACAATCTTAATAGTATTTCATGGTTGGCCAATTGAATCTTGTAGAAAATTACTTGAGTTTCACTCAATTATGAAATAGCCACCTCAGATGACAAAGTAAACAGGTCTAAAAAAACATGACAAGCAAAAAACATGTCGTTTCTGATTGACAAAAAACTAATCAAATTCAGCTAATCAACGGTTACCCAGTACTCGGGTCTGTAACAACTTTTCGTAGGTCTAAAAAAACAACTTTTGGTCGAATTAGCACTAAGTGACAAACAAGTGCGACGGGATTACCCTTTTCTTCAGATAATGCTCAAGTAAGCTCCCAATTTGAAAATAGAAAACAAATGGGCTTAACATCATTGTTATCGACATATACAATCAACTGGAATATGACGGCACCTAGCAGATTTTTCAAGAGATTACAAGAGAAAAACACCATAGAAGAGAGGTCAGATATGGATACTGACATGTCAGTTCAACATAAACAAGGGATTCCGTCAACTAATGTAACTGGCATTAACTCAAGAGATATAGAGAACGAAAAGTTCCACTTAAATACTTTCTTCATAATACTTTCTCCCAGGAAACACATCTAACCATATGACTATCCTGTAGAGATTATTACAGCACTACTGGGGAGCGGCCAATGCCTTAGGCTTCGGCTTTACCTCTACTTCATTCACCACCCGGATAAATATTGCATCAGGCTCACGGCTGAAAGTACAAAAGAACAGGTACGTCAACATTTTGTTCTTGTTCTTGTGATGACAAATATAGTTCTAGGTAAAGTTCACTCTTACGGTTTGTCTCCCTCCTCGTAAGTGTAGCTTGATGCCACGGCAAGCAGATGCCCATCCTTACTGAATGACAGAGCAGCGATGCTTGATGCGTACTTTGAGTACTGCAATCAAAGTAGAAAATCATGAACAATAGAATCATTTCAGATATTCACATTCCTATGAAACAAAACTATCACTTGGTTACCTGATATAGTCTTTTCTTGTTAATGCCATCCCATAAATTGACAAATCCATCACAGCCTCCAGTGGCAAATGTGCCATATCTGCAGAAGATAGATAACAAAAATGAGAACTAATAATCCTGTGAGAAATAGAACAGCCAAGAAATTTAAACACCAAGACATTACATTGGATGGAATGCAATTGCATTGACAGGATAAACGGTGTCTCTGCCAGCCTCGGATTTCCGATGACACTTGAAAGCATACCTGAATGGGAAATTGACCAATGAGTAAACAAGTATTTTAATCTGGACTGTCACCGGCACCATGGTTCAGCGTAGATTACATGGGACCATAAGTACATAACTATATGGTATATCATCGAGTGTAGCAGCTTTTCAGGAAACGGTCATGCATAACATAGAGTGATTTGACAATGCACGACTACCAGTCAGGCTATGGTGTTGCCAGTAGTGCCTTAGTAAGGTAAGACATGAGTTTCTCACTCGCATAATGCTGTGTAGAATAAAGAAAGCCAATTTTACTATACCACCAGTACCAAAATAAAGCTGGATTTCAAAAAACTCTCAAGCAAACATTTCAATGTTTTGACTTTTCAGTGTTGAACATTTAATTTGCATATAAAAGGGGAGATATATCTAGTGGTCACCCTACGTTTGGTCACCCTCAGTCTTAAAGCAACCTAAATACTCCCAAAATGCTACTTTACATAGAGATACTTTAGGTAGAGATAGAAAGTGCTCTACCCAGCAAAAAAGTTTTACAGGCTCGGTAGATCACTCCATGTATTACTACCTCAATTTGTTGGGAATGTTTTTATCATTTTGAAATTTGTTACCGAACTGGATGGGTTAGAACATTTGCCTAATTGGTGGTTTGCACCAAATATTTTTTAAAAGTATGAAGCACTTGTGTAAAATTTGAACTATACATCTGTTTTGAACATTCATGGCAACAATCTACACTGATTAAGATCATATGGCAACAATAGTGTCGCCAACCCTTGACATAAGCTTTATACGGCTAAACACAACATTATATCCCAGGACCTACATGGCTACATCAGTCAAGTCGATAGCCACAGTGGTAATTAGTCCAGTTTTGGACATCAAACCATGTATATAACAAGTAATAACAATTGTAGTACCTAGGCCCGCTCAAGCATACTTTGTTTTAGGAAATCAGGATGTAATCAACACAAAAAAATATATGGAAAATTAATGTGCTTCTCAATTTATTATACCTCTCTATAAAATGTTTATTTCAAATTGAGTAAATTTCACAAAACTACACATATTATTACAAAACTATCAGAAAACTTCACTTTTTAGAATTAGTTTCATAAAACAACACTTATTCTTACCAATTGTTTCAAAGAACCACAACATGCAACCGTTTTGGTAGGGTAGACCCACATGTCATTGAGACTCCAGCACATAACCCCGTTATGCTGACATAGAGGGCACTAGTGCGTGGCCAACCGATGTGGCATGTGGCCAACTTCACTGTACCTCAACATCCTTCTCCTACAACAAGTTGTTCTTCTCTTGCACCATCAAATTCTTCAGAGCAAACAATACCATCTATGTCAATTGTCTACACAGTAGCGCCCTCCGCATCAGCATAACAAGGTTATGTACTGGAGTCTCAATGACATACGGGGCCACCCTATCAAAATGATTGTAGTTGACAGAAGTGTGTTTTTTTGAAACTATTAGTAAGAGTAAGTATGGTTTTGTAAAACTAGTTCTAAAAGGTATAGTTTTCTGATAATTTTGTAAGAATAGATGTGGTTTTGTGAAATTTACTCTTTCAAATTCGATATATACAGCGAGGTATGAAAAATATAAGTTTCTAACAAATCATAATTCTAAAAATTACTATTCATGGTAAAGTTTTTTTTTTTGCTTCTTGTAACACCATTTAGTTTGAATTTGAAATTTTGAAAGGTAGTACAATAGATTAGGTCCCCATTTTTTATATTTTTGGAGTTGAATTTGTGCCAAACCAAAGTGGCTTGCACGGGTACACCTAGCTATAGTTTTAACTAGATATGTCCTCCTAGCATGTCAAATATTAAGGTATAAGATCCTATACATTATCAAGCAATGAAAGATAATGTATAAAAACAGTGGAAACATGTTTAGATACAAAGTTTTTTCATCCATTATTTGAACTACAATATGCTAAGGGAAACAACTATTTGAAAACTTTCAAGCAAGTATCATATATAAAATCACTACAAATACATGAGAAGATCCCTCGAACCTAAGATGCAGAAAACATACTTTTTAGATTGAGCAGACTCAGATAGATCGAAGAATTCCATAGAAACTCGTCCTTCGACAGAACTCAGAGCATATCCTGAAGCAAGTAGGAACACAGAAGATTAACTAATTAAGATTGACAAACAAAATGTATATAATAGTAAAAAGCAAAAACCAAAAAATATAGGGCAAGCATTGGTCTAAATCAAGGCTGCTTGAGACACATAATCGTTAGCAGTTGGACCACAACTCCGTTATGCAACTCAGCTGCTTATGTCAGCAGCCACTTGTGTTTGTAATGTTCAAAATATGGCGGTTAGATTTTCCTGAATGACACTAATTGCATGCTGCATAGTTCATTCTGTTATTTGCTGAATGTATAGCTAAATTTTAATTAACTTAGAACCTTCTTTGTCATTTTTAATTCATGTATCAGCTATATCTAGAATTAATCATATACCATTATAAAAATAAATGCTTTTTATAATAGTTAAACCGCATATAAGGTCGCACACCACATCAGTGCTTACAGGGTGAGGTGCCTCTCGATTACCAATTACCTACCTACAGACTACCTAGAGGGAGAAGCAAATCCATGTCCACATGTTACAACAATCTACACAATGTTCCTTTATGGTTGAAACAGGGGTGACAACAGGAAATGTACTGTCATGCAGTATACCAAATCAAGAATGAGAGCAAGTTACCTGTTCCGTTGGGGAAACATCGAACACAACGTGTTTGATATTTCAAAGACGAGTCCCTTTTTTGTTCAGGTTGAGACATATTGCGCAAATCATAAATATTGACATGCCTTCCTGCTGTTGCAACAACCAACCTATTTCCTACTAATGACAGAGAATATACACGCTCGGGTTGAGTATATGTCCCAACAAGTGTGCGCTCTGGTCCACTCACGCCTCTTGGATCCCAACATTTAATGGTCTTATCCCAGCTGCCAGTGATGACTTGACCTAAATAGATAAATATACACAATGAACAGTCAAGTTCCATCTTATTCCGTGAAAGTAACAAATTATCTCACACTGCCAAGATAGTGTATTTTTGAAAATTCTTTCAAACAATACCAGCAATAAGTTAGGCACAACTTTCAGATATTTAGGCATTTTAAGCACGATCTAGCAATTAGAAATCAATAAAGTCCAGTCAGTATTGAAGTTAGGATAAGTGACTTGTACAATAAGACTAGAGGAACCAAAGGTTTTTACTTTTCAGGGGTTTTGCAAACACCCAGCCACAATTCAGGGAGTTTGTGAAAAGCCCACTAGCATCCCAAATTTCGTCGGTCACACACCTACAAGTTTTATGTGGTTGCAAATGTCTGACGTAATGCTTGCATGGCATTCCAGCGTGGACCCTTTTATAACACACCCTAATAGGTCATTGCAACCACCCATACTCGAAGTGTCATTTCCTGCTCGACTCAACAACTCATGGGTGACGCAGCTAGGGTTTGAGGTGATGGTCACCACATGCTTCAGGTCTAGGTGGGGGAGATGATCCATTAGGATGAGCTATTATTATAAAGGGGTCGATACTGGAATATCACACAAGCACCACATGGACAATCAGCTGGTCAACTAGCCCTAAGTGGGATTTGAAACCACATAAAACTTGTGGGTGTGTGACCGACGAAATTCGAGATGCGGATGGGTTTTTAACAAACTCCCCGACTTGTGGGTGGGTTTTTGCGAAAACTCCTACTTTTTCTTTACTACTTTAAAAGAAGGAGTTGGTGGTTGATGAGTCCTCCCTCACTTCCTCTTAACCATTTGATCTAATTATAAGATACAATCCGAACCGTCCCCACCCCCAACGCCCCACCGCCCGACCCGCCTCCTCGCACTCCCGCCGCCCGATCCGCTTCCTCGCACTCCCCGCCGCCCCGCCGCCTCGCTCTCCCGCCGCCTCCCCCCTGCGTCGCCGCCGCCGCCTCCTCCTCCTCCCACCTCCCAAGCGCCGCCTCGCTCTCCCCGCCGCCCGATCCGCCTCCCCTCGCTCTCCCGCCGCCTCCCCCCCGCCGCCGCCTCCTCCCCACCCCGCCGCCTCTCCTCTCCCCCCCCCGCGCGCCGCCTCCTCCCTCCTCCCCACCCAGCGCCGCCTCCTCCTCCTCCCAACCTCCGCTCCGCGCCTTTGTCCTCGCCGCCTTCTCGCCCGGAGACGGTGGGTGCTGGCCATCGCGGATCTGGTACAACCTCCGAAACCCTAATCGTGTCCTCGTCCGCCTCTTCCCCTCCGAGAGAGAGAGTAAAACCCTAGATCTGCTGCTTTGCTAGGCTTAGTTCGGGGCGATGAAGATCCAGCAACGCGTGTGGCGCGACAGAGGCATGGGTTTGTGCTACACCGATGAGGTCGTGCTCTTCACCGCCTATGACGAGGAGGTGCACGCCGCGAACAAGCTCATTGGGAAGCACCCGGCAGCGCGCTCCTCTCGACGGCGCCTCCTCCGCTCTCCCGCCGCGCCTACCATGCCCAAGTGCAACATCTCGCCGGTGAGGCCACCCGCCCGCCCCTCCCTCCCTTTCGTCTCTTGATTGGGGTGGCTACGAGGAACTCAAGAAATTTTGGCCGCAGAGCGTTGTCTTATTTTAATTCTACTTAATACATTTGACTTTCAGAATCGTGAGTACATGTATACCCTATAATGTGATGATTGATTGGAGGTTGATGTGCTGCAGGGTGATGTATGTTGCGTCCGTTTTGTGGAAGATGTGCACTACATTCAGTTGATTGAGCATGCGCATAGCTTGGTTGCGAGCTCGGCTGAGCAACCTACCTGGCCAGTATGTCTTGGTATGTGGAGGTGGTTTGATTTACTCTTAACATTTATCAAAATTTCAGAATATCTTATTCCATTTGTTAATTAGAAGAGAGTGAACTAGAGAGTGCTCCAGTTTTTTGCAGTTCCAAGCCACTTTTACAGTTATAGAGCTGCCACTGTTCGACCTAAATGGTTGACAGTGTTGTCTAATGTTAGAACTCTGTGTTTGGTGATGTTACACCGATTATTTTTGCAATGTATCATGGAAAATTGTGATGCTGTTGCTAAAGACAACCGGCAGAAACTCCACGGCAGAAAATTCGTAGCTTATGTGAAACGGCGGACCAACGCCCACGATGACAAGTTCCACAAAGAACGCCGTATGCCGAGGGCATCTCTGCTTTCCTTTATCGAATGGAAGCAAATAGATTCGGTCTTAAAACTTCTAAACTGTTTTCTCTTAATAAAAATCAAGGCGTAAAACTGTCTTGCAATATAATACTTCTTTGCGATGGCACACATCAGTCCAGGCAACACAATTAGCAACGTCGTGAGCACGTACGGTCCAATGTGGGGCGATAATTTTTTTGGTCAACTAGGTAGGCACGAATGCAACTCCACGAGGCTTGATTCTCAAACCGACAATATAATTTCATTATCATTGTGTTGAAGACTTACAATCCTAGATTCAGAACCACACTTACACACGCATGAAGATGCGGACCTACGACGACATAGATAGATGTTCTGCTGAAGATAAATTGCAAATGTAGCGGTCGCTTAAGCGCCATTGCCATCGTAACGACGGCTCATACATAGTAGATAAACATTAGGATAGGGACGTACACACGATTATAGATCACTCCTAGGATATATATATTGATATATATATAATTACATGGTATATTAGAATAAGATACATAATGACGTAAGAAAAAGTTGATATTTATTATTCAATTTGAGATAATATTTGATAGTATGCACCACTTTTATTTGGTTTTCCGTTGCAACGCACGGGCACATAACTAGTAACTATCATATACTTATCATAGGTAGAATATCCAAGGCAGAAGGCACGTCTCTTGATTTTAATCATCTTCCACCATTTACATGTTAAGCCACAGAAGGTTTGTTTTATATATACATATATATATATATATATATATATAGTAAATTTCACAAAACTATAGGTTATTTGTCAAAACTATCAAGGAACTATGGGTTTAAGAATCAGGTTCATAAAACTACATATACTTCGGCAAATTTTATCGCTGATCTGCACCCCCGATGCTTTGGACAGTGCGTGACACCTCAGGCCCACCAGGCAGCCTCACATAACCATGGAACGGTTCGAGCAAGTGCATGTCGTTGGCCGGTGTACCCGAGCTGTAAGGCGCCATGCAATGCAACGGTTTGTTGCTTACCAATACAAATTGCAAAAGTACTTAGTTTTGTGAAACTGCTTTTCAAAACTGTCGTTTTTTGATAGTTTTGTCAAAAAAATTGTACTTTTATGAAATTTACTCCCTGTTTTTTTTAGTAAGGCAGCATCTCCTCAGTTTAGGATCCTTATTTAATTTAATAAAAGTCCTTATGAACAGATTTCTTTATCAACCATGAACACATATAGATAATAAAAACTCTGATGTGAGTCATCCTGATGGAATAATGGTACATCAAAATTTGACTCGCATTGTCCTTAAATTAAGGGCAATGGATGCTATACTAACTAATAGATATGGATGTAATGTAAAATGAACAAATACCTATAAATATTTCAACACACAACAGGAAAATAAATTCAGTACTAAGTTAGGTAGAATAGAAACACATCTAACAGAATCAAATTGCTAGGTATCATCATAATCAAGACTATGGCATGGACATGCACCCCATTCTCTACCCAAATGGATAAAGCAATGTTAATAAGCCAGCCAACAGGTCTATTGCATTGGATCATTGTAAAAAGGAACCCTTGTATCAGTACAATCAAAATGAAAATGACAAACTAAGATCACTTCTATTCAAGATAAGACTTACAAGGTTGTAAAGCATTGAATTGTACACTGTATCATTAATGATTCAAACATCAATTCAGTTAGCAATGTGCATTATGTACTGACAAGTGGCATCTAAACAACTCACTTGCACCCATAATAATGATTGCACCAGTAAATTACCTATGGTTTGACTGCATCAAACTGCAGCAATGTATGCCATGAAAACGTAAAGCCAAAAACATAAATCCAAAAGCAATTCAACAAGAATGTAAGTACAAGTACCTGCAGCATAAGAGTACTCCACACAGCGAACTGGAGCATCATGCTGCCCTAGAACATCCTCTTTTACCGAACTAAATACTAGCCTGAAATAGTCATTTGGGCATATTCTCATCAGCCACATAAATGATAATAACAAAAAGATAAATAAATGATGATATCAAAAAGACAACAAGCAACAAAACATCGAATTTACAGAATTCAATTTACAATGTAAGATTCAATGTACTAATGTGGGCATATTGTTTGACAGTCTTACCTGCAGACTGCAACATTCAATTTACAACAAAATGTAAATTCAAATATGGGCATATTACTTGTCAGTCTTACCTGAAGCATTCAAATTTAGTTTCACGGACCATTAACAATCTTTAGAAGAACCGGACAATTTCCCAACTTGAATATTTTTTTATGTTTAAAACATCATATATTCATCATTCTACAATAGGGTCTTGTAAGCATAAAATCAACTCTACCTAGGATCCTGAATCAACCACCCTGCAACTAGTAACAAAATATATTTTATTTTTTCTACTTTCATAAATTATATGTCTCCACAAATAGGACTTATCTACTGTCCAATTTTGCAACTCGAGTATGATTGCTAAGTGCTAACTAGCACAAAGGGATCCAAATTTTCAAATAAGCAATTTGGTGTACGACTACTACATGTCTGTTACAGAAATTGTTTCTTTACATAAACTTCCACCTTATGGCGCAGGGAACTAGGCAACTGAGGCTCTAAATCTCTAGCTTCTCCTTATTATGTGTTGAACTATTGCTGTGTAGTGTATACCATCCTCTGTGCCAACATACATCAACGTTTTTACACGAGCAACTAATTCTCTTTTCTAACCAGTTCTAACACCACAAATCTTGTACAGAACGTTCACCAAATGTAAAACAGAAAGTTCATATCGCCTCACAGCCTACGCCACACGCAACTATTGCAACGGCATCGATTGTACACACACCTCCTACCGATTCGACAAATCCAATGCAAACCAGGTGTCCAGGTGTGGAATAAGGCAGGAAAGGAGAACACACAAAAAAAAAAAATCCTCACCTCCGCACGGTGTGGTCGGCGCCGGCGCTAAACCCCGAGGAGTCGTCGTGGAAGCAGCAGTCGAGTACGGCCCCGGGGTGCACGAACTCCCCCTTGAGCACGTTCGCGTCGGCGTCGTAGAGCCGCACCGTCTGGAACAGAGCTCAAGCACCCAAGCCAGGTCAGATCGGCCGGATCAAGGGTTTATTACAGCTCACTAAACGGAGGGGAAACGGAGAGAAGAGAAGCACATCGTCGCTGACCTTGTCCCAGGAGGAGACGAGGAGGTGGTCGCTGTGGTTGGAGAAGCGGAGGTTGGAGATTCCGTCGGACGGCGGGTGGGCGAGCTCCTTGCCGCTGCCCACGGCGGCGGCGGCGGAGCTCATGGTGGGATGCGGGGAGGAAATGGGTTAGGGTTTTTGGTGCGAGAGGAGGAGGAGGGCGTGGGGAGGAGGAAGGGGGTGAGGGATTCGAAATTTGAATCCGCAACGGGCGGAGCGAGGAGGAGGCGATGGAGGTGGCAGAGGCGACGGGGAAGGAAGGCTTAAAAAAAAGTTCGGAAATTTGGGCTAGACGGACGGGAAGACTCCATGGCGTGGATTTCCGTGTGCCTTGGGCGTGGGCTGAGGGCAGGCGTCGTTCTGCTCTCCGTGGGCTGGGCTGGCTTGGGCTGGAATTGATGGACATTTTTATTCTTCCACTTTCTTTTGTCCATATGTTACGCTAAATTGCATTTTTGTAATTGGTTTTTGCTAAAGTAGTTGCCTGGATCTCAGATCCTGTTTGTAGGTTTTGCTAAATTGATTTTTTATATTTTAGTAGTACGAATTTGTAGTTGTTTTTAAGTTAGCATAACATTTAGTGGAAACGTTGTTTGGCTAAAGCTAGCTTTTAGTTATTCTGCTATTTATTTTTGACTTTTGTGAAAAACAGGTGAAGTGGTTTTCATAGACGGAACTGCTAGAAATCTCTCAAATGAATATTTTTTTTATGAAACTAGCCAAGTGCCCATGCGTTGCAATGGCAAAGTGTATTTAGTTGCGGCGAAGTCTTTCTTTTTGTGCGGTGGTTGCGGTGAAGTTACATATCAGATAAATCAATTAAGTGCTCATTCATAGCGGTCAGCAACAGTATGTGAGGAGGAACACCTAATTTTAAGATACATAGCTAGAAAAACATTGAGAATATTTTATGAAACGACAAATTCATGGACTTAATTCTCCTTCCTTAAAAAGCAAATATGAATCTGATAATTAAAAATGGCTAATTACATTGACAGACTTAACTTAGTTGCATTTAGGACATCATCATCCTCCAGTTTCTGTTTGTGCTCACCTATCAAGTACCCATGGATTACTGTTACCCCTTTGTCCTTCCTTCCAATATTGAATCAAGGAAAAGAACAAATAAAAGGATTTTATGTTGAAATTAGGCCCAAGGCTCATTTTCTGTAATTCCAAAGCACGTAAGGTTTAGTACCATATTGTTTAGGCAAAGTGAGGGAGACCAATTTATAAGGTGGAGTCCATGCCACTCCTTGAATTATGGAAGTGGATGGTAGATTTGGCTAAACACACACGCGCGCACGCACGCGCGCGCGCGTATTCACGTATTTTCGCGTGAAAATCGCGTGACTTGTGACTTGCGACGCGCGACCGCGCCGTGACGTGGTGCGCCACTTGGCAGACCATGTCCACCTTATTTTTGCTAAACCTTGTACCGTCTCTCTCTTTTTGATTGGTCATGAGACTGTTTATTTTCGGTTTGAATACGAGTAGTTACCAGTGAATAATGGAGTCAGTTACCAGCGAATAATGGAGTCAGTTACCGGTGAATAATAGCGCCAGTTACTGGTGAATAATAGCGTCAGTTACTAGAGAGTAATTGAGACGTCTATAAGAGGCCTGGAGACGTCCAGGTTTAAACGGATCTCCTTCATTCCTTTCTCCCATTGTCTTCTTCTGTCAATTGTACGAAGTGTTGAGCTATCGAATCTCGTCGACCTTTCTTCTCGGCGTGCACCGGGAAGAGAGGAGAGCGGGATCTCCGAACCATTGTCGCAGAGAACCGCACGGGCGGCAATAAGGTTTCGGGCGCATCGTGCGACCGCTCCTACTACATCCTGCACTGCGTCGAGTCTTCACTGCATCACACCTGCGCTGCTTCCTGTTCTTCATCAAGCCCAACAGTAAGTCATTCGTGTAATCGTACGACTTTGATACTATATTATTCTTGTGTTTATTCCGAAGTATGATGAGTAGCCTACTGTTAGTAGTTAGTTGTGCATCACTAGTATATTATTTTTGTCTCCTATTAAAACTTGGAATTAAAATATTGCCTACATTTACAACATTTTATTCCCAGCTTTAAGAAAGCTCATTTTCATAATACAAGAGAGAGGTAGATAGAGGAGTACTATTGAGGATTTTAGCTTACAAAATATACCAAGCCACTAACAGAGAAACAACACCTCCATTTATAGAACGTTGATAGAATTAAACAACTAAGAAACCCATAATCCGACCAAAAAAGAAAATAGTGTCTTCAAATGTTTACTTGCAGTTCCATTTGTTTTACCAAATCAATTTGCTGCTTGAGCATGGACACCACTTGATCCTCTCACAGTGGCTTCTCGTCCTTCAGAAGAATTTCCATTACTGCTGAAAGGAAGTTATCTTATACAAAGCTTCAGTTGGATGTGATAATAATTTGTTTTCGATAGCCACATTTTGTTCCTGTTTAACCAAATATATCAGCAAAAGGCAGCAAAGCAGAACCATTTCACCCCCTTACCCCTTGAACCACCTTGTTCGAGGCACACTGGCCCAAATAAAATCAGAAATAGAGCTTGGAGCTACTGTCTCATTTTAGGCTTTTCCTTTGCACATTCTTGTTCCGCTAACTGAAAAATTGGAGTGATGACAACGTAGTTTCAGACCTTACACTGAAATGCTTCATTTTTCTCCAGCAAATAATGCACACAAAAGAATAGAGGAGTAGAAAACAAGACAAGGACAGACCTCGATGAGATTTTTCATTTGTGTATCCTTCTTAGATACTGGACGGACCGAAGCTTGGATTTACTCTACCAGAATACTAGACATAGCAAAGATCTGAAACTATGACTACTATAGATAGCATAATGTAAGCTTTACCTTTGAAAGGGTGAATCCATGGAACTGATCTATCAATATGGGCAGTAGCTGCAATTTTAGACAGTCTGAGGGCAATTAGATGCCTATCGAAGAAGATCTTTTCCTCCACCCGATAGAGGTGTGTACTGAAATAGATCTTTCTCTCCATTCTGTAGAGGTGCCTACCGAAGTAGATCTTTCCTCCACCCGTGGAGGTGCCTATCTCTATATGTCTTACTCAAGAGTACATCAGAATAGTCAAATAGCTTTACTCATAGCTATTTGACATACTCGCCGCCCTAACTCGTATGTATATGTCATGTCATAAGTGCAATCTTCTATTATTTTACCTCATGTCACATTTATCAACGAATTATATCATAATGAACAAAAAGGGTAATCAAATATTGCATGATATAAATAAATCAACAACAATAAACAATTATCAACCATTATCTACTATTTTACTATGCATTTGCCTTTTCTAGTTATGACAACCTAGTTGATTAGGAAATGATACCAACCTTGATCTACTTCTCCTAAGTAGATACCCAATCTCAATACAAACTATAGCAATTCATGATAACAATTAAATGACAACGCTCCTACACGCTTGTCAAATTCACAATATTCCCATTTTATCGAACAGTCACCCCTATAGCCCCAATACAAAAAATAATATAACTTTCAACTCCTAAATCATAATATAGCAAGCCATACCAGTTCTGGAATCTACACGATATTTTCTACAACTTTTTAGTTGACCACATGTTCATATTAAATCATTTGAAACCCTCATTTTTAACCCAGAAGACAGATATGTCATCCTCTGAATAGCAGGCTTAATATGTTCTTATCTATTAATCTACTCATGCAAATATAATAAACCGTGATATTTTCAGAAACTATAGAAAGTTATCTATCACTTTCTAGTTATACCAAAAATCCAATTCTACCATCAAATCAGTCAAACTAATAATTTCTCACAACAACATCCAGCAGCAACTGGTTTTGGATAATAGTCTTCTAAAATTCACAACTTCTGTTCTACTTATCCAAAATTCATGTTCTTGAATTTTCTAGAATACTTAAGAAATTACCTACACTTTTCATGTAGACCAAATACCCTAATTACGCCATTTACTATTTTTAATCTAATGTTCATTCCAGTGTTGCCAATTGACTACAATTCTCTAGATAGTAAGCTTACAAAATTCATAACTTAAAATTTAACAATCCAATCGACATGATTGAATACTCTACGGAAAGCTACAAAATTACCTACAATTATCTAGTAGATGACATTATCAAATTATACCCACACAGTACCTGGAACTACAATGGAAAATTAACACAGATAAATCGACCTACTAATTCAACCCTTGACAAAAAAAAAACTTGCTACTCCACTCTCCAATCTAGACCCTAATCTCTAATAAAATTGACAAACCAGAAAGGAAAGGTCCAGGTCGTTATCCTAGTGAAGAACACTAAAAGCATGACCTCTGTTGTAATTTATGCGGTATAAGCATATATGTAGATATAATTCCAGCATAATTAGACAAAGCCAAAGTATATATCAAGAGGTATACAAATGATATAAATTGCATATGTCTATGTAATTCTATCATATCATTTGTAATAAAGCACATATTCGACAAAAGGAGCAAAGATACTCCTAATCTAAACATATATGTCAATGTAGAGAGTATGGAATCAATTAAGACTAGCATAAAGCACAGGTTTTAATTGATTAATATTTAGTGCTATTAGAAATAGAGTTACACAAGATTAAATCTTGGTCGCCCCGCTACTATGGTCTTACACTCTTCATCACTCAAATATGTCAAAGAAGATTTTAAACTTTGAGCCCTAAACCAAAGTCTAACAACTTAAAAGTTCAAAATATACCTAGAACATATGATTTCGGCCAGCAGAGCATGTAATCAAAGTGATCAGTTAATTGAAATAAGAATTTAGCCAAATATAACTTGATCTTCTCACAGATTGCAGAATTCAAAATTATCAAGTCATGCAAAACCGAATTGACTAACAGACATGCAATCAACATATGAATTGAAGTGATCCAGTGATATGCAAATACCGAAACTACATGACTAAGATATCAATGTCCGAAGAACAATATGTATAGCTCAGATTTAATCATTCAGACAAAGCAATAACAGAAGTATCAAGGATTTAGAGCTCAAAGCTGTAATCATCCAATTTCAGTATATGACCAATTTCATCGTCGAGCAACTTAGCCAACTGTTTCTTTGCAATCATTGATATATGAACAAGCCACAAACTGCAAAGAATTAAACTGAATACTCACAAAGTCGGTGATACTCGAAATCATCGAGAAGATCTTAGAGCCAGGCACGCCACAGAGGGCTGTCCCAGAAAACCTAGCACCCCTCTATAGCGCGGCAAGAGAAAGGAGCAAGGTAATCGAAGATACAAAGCCCACCTTCGCCGTTGAATACTCACCAGCCAGCAAAGTCGAGGTGAAGGGGACGCCGCACAAGCACATGGGAAGCACCAGCCAAGTGCCTCATCGCCAAGCACCAGGGACAAGTCACACAGCCGAGACCGGTGTTTAGGTGCCAGAGAAGAAGCACCATAAACCACGACCCAGAGGCAAATCGAGAAGAAAAGAGTGAGTTAAAGGGAGAGAGCTCACTCGTTTTCCCGATACCAGTCACGGGAGGAGGCAACCTCGTTTTATAGCTGAGAGGAGGAGGGGTAGAGACCATCGGCACGGTGGCCACCAACGGCTGGAGCTGAGGCTCTTGGGCCGCCACCGCCCCTCACCTCTCCGTCGAAACCGCTCACCTCAGATCGGATCTGGGAAATGAGCCGTTGCCGCTCCCACAGAAACCAGATCGGGAGATATGCCCGCACGAAGGACCGCATGCGCCGCCACATGGGTGGACTAGGCCAACTGAATGCACCGTCACCGCGGGCAACGCTCGTCTCCCCGAGCGCATCACCCAGGAGCACCGCCAAGCCATACGGGAGTGAGCTAGGGAGGAGACACTTATCCTTTCAGTCTGGCCCACCGACAAGTGGGCCCCACTCTCTTTTTTCTTTTTCAATTATGAAATTACTAAAATGCCCCTCTATTCACAACAGTCCCCACCAATTTATCAATTGATAAAAGATGTTCAAAGTCTTGTTGAATATACAACTATTTGACGATGGGTACCTTAACCCAAAGCTTAGTAACAAGAACTACGATTCTGCATAGACAAAGGAGGATTTCGCCTTGATCTAATGCCTTGGTATGAGAATTTTCACCCAAGTCACAATCTATACAGGGTGGCTTACCCTTTTCTCTCTCGGGTTGGGACGTTACGGTCATGTCCCTCTATCTTGTTCATGAGTACTTTTAAGAAAGTATACCTCTAACTTTCTTTGATCGTGACCTCACGATCGTACTCACGTAGGTGAATTCTCTAGGGAATCCTGTAGGACAATTCCCAAGGTCATATAGACATCGAATTCATTATGAGCTATTGCTCAATATTCTATACAGACAAAGCATTGTAGCTAATGGGACCCTTCAGAAGTCCTCTTTAATCCCACAGAGTTTGTTGTCCTAGAGTCTAGTTCACGGGATCTTTGATCTTCTAGGATAGGTTACCACCAATGTGAACCTTTACACGAGAATAAGCCCGATTCCCTTTGACGCTGTAAGGATGGCCTTCCGCACCAATCATTTAGTGAAAAGATATGGCTCTCTGGCATATTTGACCGGCTTAAGTCATCACTTTATATGCTTTGAGGACTTCATATTATCCTTCCTACTCTTTGCCTTAACCAGAACGGTTTGGTTATCGCAGTAGGTCAATATGGCTGAAATTGGCTTTTTGAGAACAGGTAGGTCAAAAAGGAGTTCTCTTATCCCTTTTGCCTCTACAGATGCTGAATCAAGTGCTATCAACTCAGCCTCTATGGTGGACTGTGTAAGGATAGTCTGTTTTGAAGACTTCCACAAAATTGCCCCACCTGCTAGAGTGAACATGTAGGCACTCGTAGCCTTCATATCATCTAAGTCACTGATCCAGTCAGAATCACTGAATCCCTTTAAGACCGCCGGATGACCACAATAGTGTATTCCTAAATTTGTGGTTCCTTTTAGGTATTTAAGTACTCTCTCTAGTGCTATCCAATGATCACATCTTGGATTGGACATATAACGACACAATTTGTTTACAGCATACGAGATGTCTAGCCTCGTTGCACTAGTTAGATACATAAAGGATCCAATAATTTGTGAATACTTAAGCTGATCTTTTTCATGTCCAGTGTTTTTATAAAGCTTAGCATTTGGATCATAGGGTGTGGTTACTGGCTTATAATCCATGAATCCAAATCTGGTTAGGACCTTATCCACATAATAGGATTGTGAAAGAGTAATCTCATTCTCACCCTTTTATAAGCTTAATGTTTAAAATAATATCTGCTTCACCCAGATCTTTCATATCAAAGTTCTGAGAGAGAGAAAAGACTTTGTTTTATTGATTACATTTATGTTAGTCCCAAAAAGCAATATGTCATCTACGTATAAACATAGAATAACACCCTCACTCCCATTAAACTGATAGTAGACACATTTATTGGCTTCGTTCACATAAAAGCCGACCAATGTCATTGTACTATCGAACTTCTCATGCCACTGCTTGGGAGCTTGCTTTAGGGTATATAAGGATTTAATTAATCGACATACTTTCTTCTCTTATCCTTCAACCACAAAACTATTAGGCTGTTGTATATAAAGTACATATTCAGCAAATGGAGCAAAGATACTCCTAATCTAAATATATATGCCAATGTAGAGAGTATGGAATCAATTAAGACTAGCATAAAAGCACAGGTTTTAAATTGATTAATATTTAGTGCTCTCAGAAATAGAGTTACACAAGATTAAATCTTGGTTGCCCCACTACTATAATCTTATATTCTTTATCAATCGAATATGTCAAAGAAGATGTGTCAAACTTTGAGCTCTAAACCAAAGTCTAACAAGCTCAAAGTTCGAAATATACCCAGAACATATGATTTCGGCCAGCAGAGAATGTATTCAAAGTGATCACTTAATTACAACAAGAATTTAGCCAAATATAACTTGATCTTCTCACAGATTGTAGAATTCAAAATTATCAAGTCATGCAAAACTAAATTGACTAACAGACATGCAATCAGCATATGAATTGAAGTGATCCAGTGACATGCAAATATCGAAACTATGTGACTGAGATATCAATATCGAAGAACAATATGTATAGCTTAGATTTAATAAGTCAGACAAAGCAGTAACAGAAGTATCAAGGATTTAGAGCCCAAAGCTGTAATCATCCAATTTCATCATCGAGCAACTTAGCCCACTGTTTCTTTGCAATCATTCATATATGAACAAGACACAAACTGCAAAGAATTAAACTGAATACTCATAAAATCGGTGATATTCGAAATCACCAAGAAGATATCAGAGCCAGGCATGCCACAGAGGGCTGTCCCAGAAAACCTAGCACCCCTCTATAGCGCGGAAAGAGAGAGGAGCAAGGTAATCGAAGATACAAAGCCCACCTTCGCCGTTGAATACTCACCAGCCGGCAAAGTTGAGATGAAGGGGACGTCGCACAAGTACATGGGAAGCACCGATCAAGTGCCTCACCGCCAAGCACCAGGGACAAGTCACACAGCCGAGACCGGCGTTTAGGTGCTGGAGAAGAAGCACCACAGACCATGACCCAGAGGCAAATCGAGAAGAAAAGAGAGGGTTAAAGGGAGAGAGCTCACTCATTTTCTTGATACCAGTCACGGGAGGAGGCGACCTCGTTTTATAGCCGAGAGGAGGGGTAGAGACCATCGGCGCGGTGGCCACCAACGGCCGGAGCCAAGGCTCCCGAGCTGCCACCGCCCCTCACCTCTCCGCCGAAACCGCTCACCTCAGATCGGATCTGGGAAATGAGCCATTGTCGCTCCCACGGTAATCGGATCAGGAGATACGTCCGTATGAAGGACCGCATGCACCGTCGCACGGGTGGACTAGGCCAACCGAATGCGTCGCCACCGGGGGTGAGCCTGCCTCTCCGAGCACATTGCCCAGGAGCGCCGCCGAGCCGCACGGGAGTGAGCCAAGGAGGAGACCTAGGTTTCCTCCTTATCCTTTCGGTCCGGCCCACTGACAGGTGGGCCCCACTCTCTCTATTTTTTTCTTTTTTCAATTATGAAATTACTGAATTGCGTCTCTATTCACAACAACCTCTTCCTCACTTTCTCTTCCCTTCTCTCTTCTGATCTTCGTCCAGCCGCTGCCCTAATTTTTCCTCCTGATTTTCCCTCTTGCTAACTCACTTTGATTTTCCTCTGTGTTTTGTACATGCATATGTATAAGCATGTAGAGCACGCACGCAACAGCTAGCAGCCATGCACTTGTGTACGCGTGCGCTGGCGGGCAGCCGCGTTGGCACACTGCGCTGGCTTGCAATGGCAATCGCTTGGCGTAGCGCTGGCTCAGGTGTCACGCGTAGGATGGAGCAGGCGAACGCAGGCAGCACCGGCGCGTGGCAGCGTGTGGCATGCAGTGGGCGACGTTGCGTAAAAATTTCTGGTTGGGGATGGATGGCGGGCGAGCGCATGCGTGATGCGCTGGGATTATGATCTTTCTCTTTCCCATGTTGTATTTTATCGTGGCACTAGCTCTAATCTGATCCTAACTTCTCCCGTACAACTCATTCTAGGAATCGACTTCTCATCTAAAAATCCAAGCATCTTATTTTCTCATATCCCTTTTCTCTAATTACACACATTCTTAAGAGGGCTAATTCCAGAATATTACAAAAGAATACATGAAAATGGGATGCTTGTATTTTTAGATGAGAAATTGATACAGGGAAACTAGACTTCGAGTTGAACTCGGGCCATGTTAAAAGGGAACGTGGTAGAGAGGACCTATCACCAAAACCCTAGCCACTTCGTTTTCTTTCTCTGGTGCCACCATCGCTAGTCTACATACACTACAGTGATTTTTCCTTGTTGTCATCACCATCATGTCACTGTGCTTGCGTGCCTCGCTTGCCAAGCCATCGCCTTTTCTCGCCACATGCCACCACTCCATGCGTCGGCGTCCCATCGCCACACACATGCAAAACCCTAGTGCCCGCCATCCCATTCTCGCGCACCAGTGCCATGTTCCATTGTAGCCCACAAGCTAATTCCGCTCACCACGTGCCTTTGGCTCCCGCCAGCGCACGCTTGCTGGTAGTGCAGGCGCGTCACCCATCGCCACGTGCCTGGTTTGTTGTCGTGTCACCAGTGCATGCACATGCTAATGCGTAGGGATGGCAACTGGGCGGGGGATCGTGGGGAAGCCTCGCGCCCCGCCCGCCTGATAGGTGCCCCCCCCGCCTAAGCTTCCCCGGGGAGATGGCCCCGTCCTCGATCCCATGGGACTCGACTTCACTGGGGATAAAAAGACTAAATTTATTTTTTTTAAAATAATAATTTAACTTTATTTATTAATTTATAATACATAAGCATATTTTTTTAAAAAATATAGCTTCAAAATATATATTCTAACATATAAATTCAAGTTTTAGTCTAAATATACAAGAAAAGAATACAATTTCTTATATTAAAAAACTATAATATATTATTAAAATATTTATTTTTTATTTTTACCGGGTCCATGTGGGGCCCCGTGGGGCGAGAATGACCCCGTCACTACCCTGCTAGCATAGCGGGGCCCTGCCCCATTCCCCTCACTGGGGGAGATCATCCCCCGCCCCCCATGGGGACATTCCCCCGCAGGGCCCCGCCCCCACGGGGGGAATTGCCATCCCTACTAATGTGTCATTGGCACTGGTCATAAAGCTGCAGTACACCAGCTAAGGTGGAAAAAATAATAGTAGTAGTAACAAAAAGATCAGGAGGGAGAAAAGAAAAATAAGGTGAGGAAGAGGTTGTGTTCTTGGCATTCTTTACTGGGGTAATGATCTATATATTTCTCCTCTATTTTACTAATTTTATTAGAGATTATAGTCAAGATTAGAGAGAGAAGCAGCAAGTATTCATTAGGGCATTCGACTAGTTGATCGGTTTATCCGCTATGATTTTTACTAAGATTTCGGATACTGTATGGTCATAATCTGGGAATGTCAACTACTAGAAAGTTATAGAGAATTTTGCTAACGTTCTGTAGAATATTTAATCATGTGTATTTGATGTCTAGGGAATTGTAGTCAATTGGTTTCACTGGAATGAACAAAACATTAAAAATAGTAAATGGGTAATTAGGTTATTTGGTCTACATGAAAAAGTATAGGTAATTTCTTAAGGATTCCAGAGAATCCAAGAATATGAATTTTGGATGGGTAAAACCAAAGTTATGAATTTTGGAAAACTACTATTCAAAACAATTTGACTAATTATTAGTTTGACTAGTTATGTAGTCATGGAAAATTATTAGTTTGACTAATTGGTGGTAGAATTAATTTTTTTGCGCAACTAGAAAGAGGTAGAAAACTTTATGTAATTTTTGAAAAGTCGTAGGTTACTATAGTTGCATGAATAGATTAATAGATATGAAAATATTAAATCTACTTTCTGGAAGATGACAGATCTGTCTTCTGGGTTAAAAGCGAAAGGTTAGATGATTTAATCTAGACATATGGCCAATTAAGAAGTTATATATAATTTTGTGTAGATTCCATAACTGATATGTTTGCTATGATAGAACTTGGAAGTTAGAAGTTATGTCATTTTTGGTACCGAGAGAGCAGAGGGTGACTGTTCAGCAACGAGGGAGTATTGTAAATTTGAAGAGCATATATGAGCATTGTTGATTAATTATTATCTTATATTATTGTAGCTTATATTGAGTTTGGGTATTTACTATAGGAATAGTAGCTTCGGAGTTGGTGTCATCCTCTAATTAACCTAGTCATCGCAATTACAAAAGGCAAATGCATAGTAGAATGGTAGATGTTTATTAGTAATTGCTCATTATTATTAAATTCTTCTTGTCATAAAATATTTGATTATCTTTCGTTCAGTATGAGATAAATTGGTGACGAGAATGTGAAATGTGATAAAATGATGAATTGATGCACTTATGACATGATGAAAGCATACAAGTCAGGATGGTGAGAAAGTAAAATAGCTATTTGGAGTGCATGAACTAGTTCGGTGAAAAAGCCATTTGACTATTTTAGAGATGTAAGATCGAAGAGGCCAACTAGAGGGGGGGTGAATAGGTGGTCTTAAAAATTCTCTTTCAATTAATATCAATTTCTATTTGGCTAAACTAAGTATATATTGCAAAAGCTTAGCTCAAATTGGTTTAGTAGAAATAACGCCTAAATCAACAATGTTCACCTAAGAGTACCAACAACCTAAGTATAGGTTTCCAATCCTAGGATAACAAGTATTCAATTTAATTCTATGAATGTAAATTGCTCGAATGTAAGTTGAGCATAAGAAAACAAACCACAAATGATACGGTTGTTTTTTACCGTAGTGTTCAGAGACTTACCAGTCTCCCCTAGTTCACATTGAGGTAAGCCCAAATAAATTGAACAAGCTTCACGAATTAAGTCTTACACCTCAAATCCACTAGGGGTAGCTATTTCCCGCATCGGGTAGATGAGCTTCAACCTTCATACTTCGTTGGATCTTCTTAAAACCTTTTTTGAGAAGATCACTGCGCATGACGCCTCCAACGCCTTCTAGGAGTCAGTAAACTCTAAGAGTAATACGTCAAACCCCTCTCTTGATTCTCACCACGTGTTACGAATGCACAACATCAAGTGGATACTCAATCCACCTCTAGATGCAACACATACAATCTAGAGTCTTCCTTCTTGCTCATAAGGTGTAACACAAGCGCAATTGAGAGAAGAACCTTACACTAACTCAAAGAAATGTCAATAGGTGCAACAACTCTTGCTCCAATTGGCCACAAGGGGGTATATATACCCACACTACAAAAACTAACCATTGAAAGTAAAACCCCTAAATAATCAGGATTTTCGATAGTTCCGCCATTATAAAACCATAACTACAGCTCCCCTCACAATGGTTAGAAAACTAGCCATTATCAGCGAAATCCGTAGTTTCACCATTCATTTTTCAATACTTTCGATCATCGAAAGTACCACGCTACACATGCGGAACTATCGTTCTCGCAGGGAGGAGAAGACCACCACACAGGTGTCTCTTTGAAAAAAATATACCGTAGAATTTTCAGAACTTCCGAAGCCTGGTAGTTCCGCGCAACACATGTCGGTACTACCAAAAGTTGTTAGCATTGCTCACATAGAGCCGGTACTTCCGCTCACCGGTAGTACCACTCACCCAGAGCCAGCACTTCTTCACGCCGCTCGGACCACTCACACAGAGGTGGAACTTCTGACAATCGGTAGTACTGCACAACATATATCGGTAGTTCCAATTTTTGGTAGTACCATGAAATACACAGCGGTAGTTCCGATTATCCTGTAAGATGCAGATACTTCAACAGATTTTGCAAAACACATTTACAAATAACAGTATCATGCACACAAGAATCATACAATATTTTCAACAAGTTGCAAAACACATTTGTACACCTTTGGAATCATGAAACGATGAATTGGTACATGGACTTTAACGCATTTGCAAATCACATTCGCAAACCTATGTCACATGCTACAAGGATTATATATGAGTTTCAACTATTTGCAAATATAAATCTCATACCACAAGGAATAGAAAACATAGACTTTAAATACTTGCAAAACACATTCACAATGTATAGTCCCATGTTACAAGAATTTAACATATAAGTTTTAACTATTTGCAAAACACAATCACAAATAAAAGCATCATACTAAGGAGAGCTAAAGTAAGTGAGGTTGAGCTATCAACACATGATGAGACCCAAGCTACTAGACATGACCCCTCTTAATAGGATGACAACTTATACTAGCAATATGGTCTTCCAACCAAATACTAAGATCGGTAAAAGACTAGAAACATATCCTTAGTCCTACCTAGTCATACCCTTGCCTTAAGTATCCTCTCGAAGCTTGATGGCACACATCATTACTTCAAATCTAAGTCATTGTCTTGGTATGCATTAACTTATGATGTATTCTTCACTTGACCTCCATCAACACATGATGGGTCTTCACTTGACTTCGATTATAAACTTATGATCACATTCTCTTAGATATGTATCAACTCATGGTGCATCTTCTTGAGCTCCATCAACACAGGATGGGACTTGACTTTACTCGATGATCAACTTATGAAGTCATCTTCCATCATCTTGACTTGATGATCTTCAACACATGAAGTCATTCCAAGTCTTCCTCATTTGTGGTTTCTAACATATTCATCCAACTCAAGGAAATTGTTAGTCCAAAAACCAAAAGGTATCAAAAAGTAGAAAATAGAGTTAGGCCAACGTGGAGCTTGATATCAATTAATTCATCTTAATGTGGTCATAAGAAGAACAAACATATATACATATGACCGAGAGGGAATTAAAGGAAAGATACTTGAAACACATCCAAATAATCTTACTTATTAGAGCTCCTTGAAGGCTTGTCGTTCCAATTGAAGTTTTAGTTTGGAGTTTTCTCCTTTTGCATTTGAAACACACTCAAAAGTTACCTGAAAAATTGACATATAAAAATCCAATAAATCTGAGAAAATTTGGCAATATAGATCAACAACTAAAGATTAAAAGTCATAATTGTAACTTCCTCATATTATGAGCACAATAAAAGATATGAAAATCACAAATCTACTCAAAACTATGCAAAACTCTGAATTTTTAGCATTTTGTCAAAATGAGAGAAGTACACATCTTTCTCAAATCAATTTTACATGCTTTTAGATTTTGCATAAATGAACTTTGCACTCCTAGGAACCTTTTCAAGCAAGAATTTTTTTGAAGAAATATCTATTTAAAAGATATGCTAAAATGCATTTTGAAAGCATGAGGATAGAATGATTTTGATCAAAAGCTCAAAATGCAAATCAATTTGAATTTCATGGAGTTTTACACTTTCATGGTTTTGTATGAGTTTGAAATATTATTTTAACCCAAGATACACAAAGAATTCTTGCTCAAATAGCAAAACTCACTATATGCAGGAGTAGACCATTTTAGGTCAACACTAGTTGTTGGATGAGATTTAGGCCCCGTTCGTTTCAGCTTCAGCTTTTTTTTCACTATTCAGTAATTTGTCTTTTTCTGAATTTTTTTAGATTTTTTGCTTTTTTTTCCCGTGTTCCTTTGCATTGTCCGTGATGGGCTAACATATTTTTTCTATTTTTACATTTTTTTTAAATTTAATTATGCCCAAAAAGCTAACTCAGCTACAGTAAAAAAAAAAGTCAGCTACAGCGAAATTTCAGCCAAAAGCCAGAAGCCATCGCTAAAACGATCACCCCCTTAAATGAGTATAACCATTTTATGATTGGTCTTTTGTAAAAACTTTAAATTAGAGAAATATTTGAAATGACCAACCCTTTGAAATGACCGCCGTTATAAAACTTTGATTTTATGACCACTTTTTCAAATACTCAATAGATTTTGATATGAAAAATAAGTCATTTAATCCAAAATCAAGATCATATAAGATCATTTTAGGGCCAAATTATTCTTTTGTTTTCTAATATAGAAATTTTTACTCAAAAGATTTTGAGAACACTTGAAATACCTATTTGAGTATATTTATCTAATTTTTCACAAACTTTAGCCTTTTAAGCAAGATATTTGATTTTTGCCCAAAAGGGCTCTTTTGAAAAGCTAAAGTTGCATATCATTGATAATTTTCACTCCATGAATACCAATTGGAGCAAATGAGAATGAAACACATTCACTCTTAAGATCCATAAAATATTTTAAGTAAATTAGGTAAAATAGTTTTTCCAATAGTAATATTTCACCCTTTTCGTTTAAGTAAGCCCAAAAGTACTAAATATGTTTTTCACAAAGAAAAGCTCCCTCTTACACAAAGGGTCCATTTGGCACTTCTTCCTTTTTTTCTTTGATACACAAAGGATTATCATCTATCTTATCTTTCTTTTATTTGCACATCTCTCCCTTTTTCATTCAAACTTTCTCTCCTTATGTCATCTAGCACTAAGAATCAATGATACCACTTCATTTTTTCATAATAGGTGCTTTTACCATTTTTATGGTTATCTTGTGTTTTCCATGAAAGACATATACCACTTTGACTTTTATACCACTTATAATGATATTAGATACCATTTATGAAAATATCATTTGTCTGAGAATGGCCGAGAGAAATGAAATCAACAAGTTTTGAATCAAATCAGCCATTTTTAGATAAGTGAGAAGTATCGTAGTTTGACTGCCCGTAGTTCTGGAAAGTGTAAGTACCGCAGAATGACTATTGGTAGTTCCAATTTTTCTAGGAGTATACCAAGAGTTGGATTTCATGGGAGAGGATAGATACAAAGTTGTAACTTGCTCCAAAGTTTTTCACAAAGAAACATAAACCACTTGTGGAGTATTTTTAACTATATGCCAAGATTAAAATTCTTTTCAATATAGTTTTAAATTAAGTTTTCATTTTTCAAAAACAAACTCATTTTCAAAGGAAACTTCAAGATTACAAAAATGAGCATATGAGGGTATCTTAAGTGTCCAATTTCATGTATGAGTTGCAAATACCTTTGTGAGCCAATATACATCAATAGTTTTAGCTCAAATGGCAAAACTCACTTAAGTGCTAAATTGTGACCACTTGGATTAACTAAAGATTTTGGATGAATTTCAAATTCAAATAACTTTTGATTAGTTGGCCTTATGGAAAACTTTTGAATACCAATAATATTTGAAATAGTCAACTCTAGGTTTTTGGTATTGAACACTTTTTTAAATTTCTTTTAGAATTGATTTTGGCCAATTTTTTGAGTTTAAAGTCAAAACAAGATATTAGATAGGTAGTTTTGGGTTAGAAACTCAATTTTGCTTAAAATAAGTTTTTATAATGCCAAAATCTTTGGAAAACATTTGAAATGCATTTCTATATATTTTCAACTAATTTTTCAAAGATATAGTAATAATTTCAATATTTCGACCTTTGGGCTAAATGTCTCAATTTTGAAAATCAACACTAGCACTTAATCAATTTAGGCACACTTAGGGATGTGATATACATAGATATAATTTAACACTCACCTGATATACATGGTTATAATTTAGCACTCACTCTTAATAAATCACATACATCTTGCTCATGATTACAATAATGAACTTTTAGAACAAGAGTAAGAACACCCTTTTAAAATATTTTCAAGTAAAGCAACCTACACAAAGTTAGGGGCTAACTATATCAAATGTAAATACTCATTACTGAGGTGGCACTGATTTTTGATGTGGCAAGATCATTCTCAAACTTGGCTTCCATTTTGCACATGGTGGAATTCATCTTTTTGTGAATAAGGTAAGCCTCCAATGCCTCTCCAAGTACCTATTAAGCTTTTAAGCATATTTTGGTACCCAAATCTTGGTTGGGTCTATTAAAGTTATTCACAATAGATTTGGGCATCCAAATGACCCTAATATTAAAATTTTATGAACTAATATTTATAGTAAACATATTACCATATCTATCCTTTCTAAACAAATAATATTCATTATAAGAGATGACTTAGGAATGATATCTTTGGGATGATCCTTACTAAAATGTCCTTTCTCCTGGTAATTATAGCAAGTTTGGCAATTGCTACCTCTTCTTATCTTCATGTCTTGCTTATTGGCAGTTTGCCTCTTCATTGATGACTTTTACTTGTCATCTATCTTGTTGGGGCACACTGAGGCGAAGTGGCTCTTTTTGTTGCATCGAAAGCATTTGAGTTTATTGAATTTTTTTTAATTTGCTTTGGGATGCTCTTCACCTTTTTCTTAGAGATGAAACTAATACCTCTCTTGTCACTTAACTTTCTTTGACTTTCTAATATTTTAGCAAGAGAGGCCTTTCCTTTATAGTACTTCTCAAAGTCACTGCTCAACTTGATGACTTGGTCCTTGAGCTCATTATTCTCCTCTATAATGTTAGTATTACAATTCATAAAGGAAGCCAAAGCATTTTCACTTGAGTAATAAGTCATATCAATTAAATCCCACAAGATGTGGATATGCTAACCTTTAATGAAATGCAAGGATTAGGAGATACACATGGCATATCATCTAGTAAATTACAAGTAATGTCTATATCCACATTAAGTTTAGAGTATTCCTTGAGAAGGAGAATTTCATGTTCTCCCTTTAGCTTATTATAATTATTTTGATGAAATATATGCTCATTCTTCAACATATTATACTTAGCTTTTTCCTTCCAAAGAAATTCATTTAGCTCTTCAGCATATCCATTAATTCATCATAAGAAAGTGAATCATTGTCATCATCATCATTTACCTTCTTATTATCTTTTGCCATGAAGCATTGAGTTGATGTGAAGGAAATTGTGGATTCTTTATCATCAGAGCTAGAGGTTGAGCATTTTTTCCTGACATCCACTCTTATATGCAATCCTCATCGGTTGAGGTGATCATTTCATATTTATCTTAAATTTTTGTCCATATATTATAAGCGCTCTCAAGATTGCATATTGTGTTGAATACCTCTACACTTAAAGTACTAAATAAAGTGTTAGTTGCTTGAGCGTCGAGATGTGAACATTTCTCTTCCTTAATTATTGGAGTAAAAGGATTCAGTAGAGGAGAAAAGCCAACATCTATAATCTGCCATATTTTTGGGCTCATGACCTTCAAATAGCATATCATGTGGATTTTCCAATCATCATAATTTGTGCCATCAAATAGAGGAGATTCATCCAGGTGCACTATATTACTAGTCACCATCCTTTAACTCTCTAGGCGTTGAAACCTAATGAATGAGAGACCAAACTCTGATATCACTTGTAAGATCGAGGAGGCCAATTAGAGGGGGAGTGAATAGACGGTCTTAAAAATTCTCTTCTAATTAATATCAATTTCTATTTGGTTAAACCAAGTATATAACGCGAAAGCTTAACTCAAATTAGTTTAGCACAAATAACATCTAAATCAATAATATTCACCTAAGTGCGCCAATTAATTTATAAATTGGTTTAGCAATCATAGGATGACAAGCAATTAATTTATTTCTATGAATATAAATTGTTTAAATGTAAATTAAGCACAAGAAAACAAACTACAAATGCACGGTGCTTTTTACTCTGGTGTTCAGAGACTTGCCGATCTCCCCTAGTCCACGTTGAGGTAAGTTCAAATGAATTGGAGCGGCTCCACGAATTAAGCTTTCCACCTCAAATCCACTAGTGGTAGCTCTTTCCCGCTTCGGGTAGGCAAGGTTCAACCTTCACACTTCGCCAGGTCTTCTCACAACCTTCTTTGAGAAGATCATCATGCATCACGCCTCCAATGTCGTCTACGAGTCAGCAAACTCCAAGAGTAACAAGTCAAGCCCCTCGCTTGACTCTCACCACGTGCAATGATTACACAACGTCAAGTGGATATTCAATCCACCTCTAGATGCAACACATGCAATCTAGAGTCTTCCTTCTTATTCACAAGATGTACAAGTGAGAGAATAACCTCATACTAACTCAAAGAAGTGTCAATGGGTACAGTAACTCTTGCTCCAATCGGCCACAAGGGGGTATATATACCCACACTACAAAAATTGGCCGTTGGAAGCAAAACCCCTTAAAAATCAGGATTTTCGGTAGTTTCGCCGCTATAAAACCAGAACTACCGCTCCCCTCACAACAGTCAGAAAACTAGCCATTATCAGTGAAATCGGTAATTCCACCGTTAATTTTCTGGTACTTCCTATCCTTGGAAATACCGCGCCACACATGAGAAACTACCTCTCTCACGGGGAGAAGAAGACCACCACCACACAGGTCTCTCTGGAAAAAATGTACCACAGGATTTTCAGAACTTTTGAAGTCCGGTAGTATGCACAACACATGCTAGTACTACCGACTTCCGGTAGGACCACTCACACAGAGCCGGTACTTCCACTCATCGGTAGTACTGCTCACACAGAGCTAGTACTTCTTCACGCCGTTTGGACCGCTCACACAGAGCTGAAACTTTCGACAATAGGTAGTACCGCGCAACACATGCTAGTTTTTCTGATTTTCGGTAGTACCGTAAAATAAACAGCGGTAATTCCGATTATCCTGCAAGATGTAGATACTTCAACAGATTTTATAAAACACATTTGCAAACGATAGTATCATGCACACAAGGATCATACATGATTTCTAACAAGTTGCAAAATACATTTGCATACCTTTGGAATCATGACACGAGGAATTGATACATGGATTTTAACACATTTGCAAATCACATTCGCAAACCTAAGTTGCATGCTACAATGATTATATATAAGCTTCAAACATTTGTAAAATATATTTGCAAATATAAGCCTCATACGACATAGACTTCAAATACTTGCAAAACACATTCGCAATGTATAGTCCCATGTTACACAAATTCAACATATAAGCTTCAACTATTTGCAAAATACATTCGCAAATGTATGCATCATGCTAAGGAGAGCTAGAGTAAGTGAGGTTGAGCTATCAATACATGATAAGATTCAAGCTACTAGACATGACCACTCTTTATAGTACGATAATTTATACTAGTAATCTGATTTTCCAACCAAGCACCAAGACCAGTAAAAAACTAGGAACATATCTTTAGTCTTAGCTAGTCATACCTTTGCCTTAAGCATCCTCTTGAAACTTGATGACACATATCATTGCTTCAAGTCCATGTCATTGTCTTGGTATGCATCAACTTATAATGCATTCTTTACTTGACCTCCATCAACACATGACGAGTCTTTACTTGACTTCGATGATGTGCTCATGATCACCTTCTCTTGGACATGCATCAACTTATGATATATTTTCTTGAGTTCTATCAACACATGATGGGACTTGACTTTACTCGATGATCAACTCATGGTCATCTTCTCTTTTTGATGACCTTCAACACATAATGTCATCTTTCATCATCTTAATTTGATGATCTTCAATACATGAAATCATTCTAAGTCTTCCTCATTTGTGGAACCTAATCTATTCATCCAACTCATGAAAACTGTTAGTCCATAAACTAATTGCCATCAATTACCAAAATTTCACTATTAACACATAGTGGAGGGACTAGATTCTACATTCTTCTCATTTTAGTAATTCATGACAATCTCAATAAATAATGAGATACAAATAGATTTGCGAGTATACATAATGTACACAATAATTGTGTAATCTCGAATAAACTTTCTTAATGAATTAACTCATTTGAATGTGTGTGTTTATTTTTGAGATTAATTGCTAGTAAAGCTTACTCATCCGATTATCATTAATCATCCAACCATTAACACATAATGGGGGGAACTAGATGATAACCTGATTATGAGTATATATGAGCTACATAAGCTATATATACTCAAAGGATACATTTCAAAGTAAAAATGCTTAATATGTGGAAAGAGGAACATGGATCAATACTAATGAAATCACAAAGCATAGATTGAACTTCCCTAAATATGTGCATACAAGAATGTATAGTGAAAAACTTATGCACATATTCATTTTAGACTTTTGGTAGAGTTTAATCTATATTTTAGATTTGAGGAATGCACTAAGATATAAATGAATATGAGTGTCAAATACATACCTCTATGATTTCACCTTTTCATCCAAATAATACTAAGCCATATCATAATTATTCAATTATGTTAGTCTCACAATTGCATTTGGTATTATCACATCCAAAAGAGACTTGGTAATATCATAATTAATAAGTATATTAGTCTCACAATTGTATTTTTCATTATCACCAAAACTAATTTAATAGAGATTGAACTTACAGGAGTGCTCTTGAGTAAGATCTACAGAGCTAGACACCTCGACGGGAAGGAGGAAAAGACCAGCTTTGGTAGGCGCCTCCATGTGATGGAGGTAGAGGGTAAACATCAATGGGTGTTCCCTCAACTATACCGGTATGAGCTCAAAATATACATGTGGACATTGCATTGCATTGCATTATAGTTTCTTGATGATAAGAAAATAGAAAGAGATGGTATTATGGTAAATGTGGTTTATTGATGATAAGAAAGAGATGGTATTGTGGTAAAAACATGGAATACTATGTATGTTGATGTTATTATTTTATTATATACTTGCTAAGTCATGGACTTACCCATACTTTATTGTTGCTTTTAGATGAATGTTGAAGATGACATGTATGGGTGAAAGTAAAACATGAGATCTTGCACACTTGTAGTTCTTAACTTCACCTAGCGATCAATAATTTGTCATCATAATCAATTTAGAGTATCCATGAAATTCTTAGATGATTAATGGTATCTCTTAGCTCTTTATTGTTTATACTTGATGCGTTTGTTGATTTAGCTTAATTACTGAGTCATCTTATTGATAAAATGATTCATCTTAGGTTCAATTTATTGATTCCTATGTTGCTAAAATTTATGTTTATGATTATGTTGTAAGGTTATTCTTGAAGTATAGCTATTGGTAATGTTTATTTAATGGTTAAAATTGGTAGCGATTATATTTGTTAGTAATATTCTGGGTTTTTGTTAAGTTAGGGTGTTACACTTAGCTCACCGGAGGATACTGCTACTTGAACCTAATTTATGGACTTCTTTTGTTATTTTCTGTTTATTAAGGAAGTTCCATTAGTTCAGTGAGACCAATGGAAATATTCGCGGGTCTATACGGTGTACTAGGTAGTATTACCAAATATTATTATTTATAGATTAAGGCGTGGACTCTACACACAATAGGTATAATTTTAACTAACTACATTAATCTTGGATTTTGCATTGCTAAGAGTTCGTGACATATTATTATTTGGCGTTCAAATGCCAATTTAATCGAATGATTAATTTGACAATTAACTAAAATATGGGGTCAACTAATTAATTAATTTCTATTATATTTTAGACAGGAGACGCACTTAAGTGGCTGACAGGTTATACCACTAATGGCTAATTATCAGCTAACTTTAGTTAGGACACTAATTACTTATAAACCATAGTTGTTAATTAATTGATCCTAGGGTGTTAACTTTTGATTAATTTGTGCTCTAAGCAACAATCCTATTACTCCGAGCCTTAATCAATGCACAACCGCTCAATAATTCACTTTAATTAATACCTAATACAAACTAGCTTTGATGTAAAAATTCAATTACATGGATTAGCTTGGACCCCTATTACTCCAAATATTGTGTTGTGAAGGAATTATTTATGGTCCAAGGTTCATTAGTATTTAGACCTTTTGCATAACTATATTGTAACATCATCCTTACTTGAATTAGTATTTTAAAACAAGTCCTAAGGGCATGCTAATGATTTTTATTATCATTCTCATTTACACAACATTATATTTTAGTAGTGTTTTTAATTAGTATTTGAATAAATATTAATGCCAATCTATAACTATATATTCACATAACCTTTAAACAAATGAACTCCGAAATTCATGATTCTTCCTTTGTTAGAAAGATCTTGAATTTAGAAACAAGTTTCACTTGATTTTGGATTTAAAATGGGTAAGAACATGCCTTCCAAAGTTTAAATCAGGAAAAACAATTCCCAAAATAAACAGAGGATAGAGAGAGTGTGTCTCACTGACAACTGGGGCCACACCTTTAATTTTTTATTTATTTTCCTATTACAAAATATGCCAGATGCTGACAGGTAGGGCCACCAGGGTTTTGAATTCCTTTTTGAATTATTTTCCTTAAGAAAATGCTATAAGCGACTAACAGGTGTTGCCCTTAGGGTTTTTATTTTTTAAAATTATTTTCTTTAAAGAAATGACATGAGTAAATGATAGGTGGGCAAAAGCACAGTATAGGTGGTCTACATGTTAGTGACTCAAAAATGTAATCCTAGTTTTAATTATATTTCCTAAGGATCCTAATGATCTAAGCCCACATAATAGTGACCCATTAATTTTAAACTAATCAAAGTCATTAACATAACTTAATTATGACCTAATGATGTAATTAACTTAATGACATTGCTACAGAGATCTCCATTTCTATCTAAACAAGGCAACAACTTTGCCAGCGTTGCTAAGCTCGACACCAGCAAACTAGGCGACGGCGGCCGTCGGTGACCCCAAAATTGGGTTGCTAATTGGTAGAGGAAGCTAGGGGAGTCTGTGTTGTAGGTCGGACGGCACTGAGGTGAGCTGGTGATAGTGCATAGCTACTTGAGTAGGGGAGGAGAAGGGGCGGCTGTGACCGAAAGGGAGAGGGATGGAAAGTGGGGGTGCATGAGTAGGAGAGGGATGTGGGAAGCTTACTAGTCTAGGCTGTGGAGGCTAAGATGCCGCGAGGTAGTCTGGCGATGAAAGCCAGGAACGGCATGGTGAGCACTATGACGTCGATGACTTGGGGCAAGGGGAGATCAAATTAGAGATTAGGGAAGGATGAGGGAGGCGTAGAGATGCTCCAGTGCAAAGAAATTGGAAAGAGGCTCACCGAAAGAGTGGAGGGCGACGATGGCTATGTATTCTGTCAGATTTAGGGACGAAAGCCATGACAGCGAGCTCCTGCGACCAAAATTAGAATTAACTGAGAGGATGTGCTGAGGAGGTTTGGGAACGCAACAGGATGTGAGAAATGAAGGAGATGCTCACTGGAGGAGAAGATGGCACATGGAGAGGGAGATGGGCCGGGCTACAACTGGGCTAGAGAAAGGAGGGTACCAAGAGAGAGGGCGAGAAGGTGGGTCGGACCGGTGGCCCAAAAGGGAAAGAAGGGAAATGGGCCAAGCCCAGTTGTATTTCTAGTTTTTGATTTGGTTTTCATTTTGATTTTAATTTGGATTTTAGTTTTGGATTTGAGTTTGAATTTGAATCCAAATTTCTTTCCTTCTGTTGCTTTCAATTTCACACAAAATTTATCCTAGATTTAAATTTGGTACTCTTTCATCGTTATTATTTATATTTATTGTGTATCTCTCCTTGTATTAATTTGCATAACATGATTCTGGAAAAGCCCAAATAAATTCTAGGAAATTCGAATGACAGCAAAATGCATTAGTATAGCGTATTCAAACACCCAAATTTTTGGATGTTGCACTGTAGTTGGGCAAGGTAGCGTACTCAATCTAGTATTAGTCTGTAGTGCTGCTCTCATGGGTCGAATCGTTTAGAGAGAGAGTTGTACCGATGAAGAAGGATAGTAATTACATGTAAGAATTGAGAATAACTACTGAAACTTAGGTTCTACAGGAATATTTGCTAAGATGAAATGAATGATACTATCAAGTGAATAATATAGGTTCTAGTTGTGACGTCACTGTAGAAAGAAAAGTAATAGATGACCGAATTTGGGTTTTGGTTTTTTATGAAAGTGGTAGGTCTTTGTTTAGCTTTAGGTAGGTCTCTGTTTAGCTTTAGAGTGCTATAACACTAAATTTAGGTGAGCGGTTCGGGAGTTATGGTACTAAGAAGGCTGCTGTCCAGAAAACCATTGTCACTAGTAATAGTTGGTCGAACTAAATTTTGATCATAACTAGGAAAAGTTAAATAATTTTCCTTAGTTTTCAGAAGTGGTATGGGTTGCCACTTTTTGTGTTGTAGAAAAATAGTTCCAAAATTTTAATCTTGTTGTCCAGTAATACAACAGATTGATATTCAGGGTTAAAAACGAGGGCTTAGACGACCTAATCATGAAATGTTCATAAGTAGGTAAATGTGTAAAATTTTGTGCAGATTACAAATCTCATATGGTTTTCTATGTTTCGATTTGTAGACTAAATGTTAAGGCTATTTAATCACTGGGACCGCAGGTGGATTGTCCAATAAAGGAGGGTTAATTAGGTCTGGTTGCGCGTGGGAGTAATATCAATCTATTTTACACTTATGTACTATCATCACGTGTTTTGAGGTTGATATTGGCTTTGTCCAGGAGGTGTTGCTTCGGTTTTGGTGCCATCTTTGCATCGTTCCATTTTCTGTGGTTAAAATACAAGTGCATGATAGAGCGGTAGATATTGGTTTGTGTATTAATTGCTTTTAATAATTGATTTACCATGCCATCTCTATGTTTTATCCATTATCATACAATGTCTATATGTTAATGATAATATGATAATGATGAAATGATGATGATGCAACAAATAATAGAACAATTTGCATTCGTGTCGTGTGCACTTTCATGTCAGGAAAGAGAAAGACCCACCTCGAGTGGGCATGTAAGACCTACTTTGGTAGGCCTCCACAGGAGTGGCGAGATCCCCAGGTCAATGAGGACAGGATTTTGAGAGGGTGAACGCTTGTGGGTGTTCACTTAGCTATATCGGTATAAGTTATGTGATAGGCAAATAAGCATATAGTGTAGAATTTCTTTGCACTAATAAAAAGAAAGGATAATGATGATGGAATACATGAATAAAAATCTTTTTATATGTATATTTATTATTTTATTATGTACTTGCTAAGTCTTAAACTCACTCTTACTTCGTTGTTGTTTAGTTTTTACGTGATCATTGAAGGCAACATGCATTGGATAGGAGTAGCACAGACACATCATGTGCTAGCAACCATTAATACACCACATTTCCTTATTTATATATTAGAGAATTAGCTCATCTATTTGGAACTTTGTTACTGGACATTTGTTACTTTATAATGGTTGCATAAATCATGAGTAGTACTAGTGCATGTGGCAATGATGAGTTATGTATGTGTTTATGGTAATGATTTATTTAAAATATTGTTGCTAGTCAATGCTCTCGGACACATAGTTCCAGGCATTCTTGGGCATGTGGTCCCGAGAATTTTTGGAAGCGAGTTTCTAAGTTATGTGTGAATGTTTATCCTTATTTGTATTATCTTGATATACTTATGGTAACTTGTTGTAGAGTTTTATTTAGGGACATTGTAACATGCCAAAAGTGCGGAATAATTATAATTGCCAAAATCTATAAAAGTCTTTTCTTTATTCTAAGTGTATTTCAAAATTTTGTCTTTAATTGAGTTCCTAATTTAAAAGTTTATGGTGACAAAAACTCGATTAAGAAAAACAAAGGAACCAAGCTCTCAGAATCGAATCTAGATTCTCATTTCCCTTTCAAAATCCTAAACCCAAAATTCTAAAGAAGCTAGAAATTTGAAGATCAGGATTTCGGGTGGAGTCAAGGATCTATTACTAAAAATTTTCTCACCTAATAAGTTTAACCAAGGATTCAAATTAGCAAATTTCTGAAAATCTCAAAAAATTTCTTTGGGCCCCAGCCCCTTTCTCCCCTTCGGCCCGCCTGGCCCATCGGCCTCCCCTTTCTTTTCCCACTGCCTCTTCTTCTCCTCATTCCTCCCTCCCCATCCAGCGTCGCCGCTAGGCCTCTCCCCTTTCCTCTCTTCTTCTCCGCCCACTCCCCTCTGCTCATTCGAACGCCCGGCCTAGCTCCTCCTCATCCTCCTCCCACTATCTCGCCCCCTCTCTCCACTGGCGTCGGGTCAGCTCCAGCTCTCCTCCGGTTTGGCCTGGCCCCTTTCCCCTCGCCCCCAACCCATTCTGGTGTCCTCCACTCCCCTCCCTGGAGCTCGCGGCCGGCCCAACCCACGCGCTGGCTACCTCGCCTACCGGCTGCGCTACTCCGGTTTTGCCTCGACAGTCGTACACCTAGCATGTCGCCTCGCCTAGCTGCCGGTCGCTACTCTACCCCTCGGCCTCCCCTAACTTCAATGCCGCGACCGGCCTAGCGCCACCCCCTGTTGGCGCCACCCCCTACTCCACCCAGTCTCTCCGATAGCCTGGCACCAATGCCCTGACATTACTCTTCCATGTGCGCGTCTTCAATCCCCCAACTACCAGCCACTCCCCCCGCCTATAAGAGCGACCGACGTCGATTCCAACATCGCCATCTTCCCCACGGCCGATTTCCCCTTCGATTCCTCGCTGTGGGAGAAGCCCCTCGACACCCCGAAGCTCTTCCAACCACCGGCCGACGCCCGTCCCCGCTGGCGTGACCTCTCCACACGAGTTTCCTGTTACCACCGAGCTCCCATCGCCAACGCGCCTCGTCGCCTCTTCGGCTGAGCCACCACCACGGTTAAGATTCCCTCGCCCCACTCTCGCTCTTGCTCACTCACTCTTTCTCCCTTCCTTCTCAGATTGGCGTCGCCCCATAGCTCCGCCACGTCGACCGCTCAGTGCCGCCACTGGCTTCTTTAGCTCCACCCCGCGCCGAACCACTACCTCCTATGGTATCACCACTTCGGGGACCTCTCAGTGCGCCGACCAGTGCCACCTCTCCGGCCACCCCGCCCCGACGACATCCCCGGCCGCCAGGCGCTGAGCCCCTTCCCTACCTCAACCAATCGGGCCCGATGGTTCAGCCCCCGCACCTTGCCGATGGCATTACCCCTTCCCCTCTCAGTTTGATCAGCGGGCCTCAGCTTAGATGAAAAGTATACTTGATGATTGCATATCTCTAGTAACCTGTTTGTTTATGCCAAATCTTTGAAAATTATGTGCACAAGAAGTATTCTGATAACCAATAGGGATTATTAAAGTAATTCTCATGGGAAGGGTAATTAAACAAGATCAGGCCCTAAATTGTCTCTCTAATAAAGAAGTACTATTTTAATATTAATTAGCCTAAGTTTAGAAAAAAAATGTTAAGACAAAGTTCAATTGAAAAACTGAATTAAATGCTATACTATTAAGAATACAAGAAATTTAACGTCGATTAAGTCCCGAGGCAGAATAATAGAGATGTCAAATAAAAGACTCTAAATCTTGCATATTATCCTAAAACGCAAGGAATAAAATGACAATCTAATGTTCTCATGTTCTGCTCTATGAACTCGACCATTAATCTTGGAATTCTATCAAAGCACGCCTTGATCCAAATAATAACTATCATATCGTTACCCCTAGATTTAAGTCTGTTAATACAAACTAAAAGTTAATTAATGTGGCAGATCCCTATCACCTAAATTAACATTCCTAAGTTTACTCATCTCTAAAATCATGGGGTTTGTCTCTATTAACCAGTAATTTTATAATCTCCAACAATCTATCTGTAAAATGCCAAGACCTAAATTAAGGGTTTCCAAGTGTATCAATAAGAAAAATTCTTAATCATGATCTAGAAGTCACTAACCTTGAACTCCAATCCAATCTCTAATCAAGTGACTCTCAGAATTGAATTATGAGCCACTAATGTTTATCTCAAAGGTAAAGTCCTGCAAGAAGATACATAAAATAACCCTTCATTGCAAATTATAACCACAACTAAAAGACTCCTACTAAGCACAACTCTTCTTCCAAAGTAAATATCCAACCCTTACCTCACCACTTAGAGATTGACAATAATTAATAACGCAAAGTGTAACTTTATCAAAAGAACCCTGTTAATTCCTCGGTTATCTCTAATAAGCATGCTAATCATCTAATTAATCAACCTTGCACCTAAATCATAATTGGATAAATAACCAAACTATGACTAATGCATAGGTTCAAGTATCTGGCAACTACGTTCTCGGGCAATCCCTTTGTAAGATATTCATAAGTCCTGTTTAACTTATGTAACTTCCTTGATAAATATAAATTAATTTAAAAGAAGTTATAAATAAAAAGATCAAGCCTTCACACTAATCAGCTATGTCTGACCACTCCTGATTGTCACAACAGAAGGACTTCATGAGTATTCCTCTATTCTTTTCTTATAATTTTTGCTCACGGTAAAGCTACCCAGTCACCTTCCTCCTTTGACTCAATTATGTTGATTCAACACCCCCTCCGTCCCAGCTCCAATCATTTTCTTTACTCTCGAAGTATACACGACATTAAATGAGCTCAATTAATTTAAACTAGATTTTCGCCGCTATTGGATTTATTTGGTTTTCCATTCGTTTGCCACATATTAGAATCTGCAGTCTTGGGAGGCAACAAGGTCCAACAAGAATCAGAATTCAATCAGAGAAGGACTTCAGAAGTCCAATACGATCGACTGATTTAGTCGCCTTTGAACTAAATCAAAGCTGCGGTATACAAGCAAGGCAAGTCATCATTTGATCATATTGATCCTACATTTTTCGAAACTTATGTTCTTTTAAATTATCGACATGCATGCTTAATTCACTATGCAACTGTATGTCAAAATATAAGGTAGTCATTGCCCATTTAATACAACCAATATTACTATGACACTCTTCGCCGCTCGATTTAACTGACTCCATGTCACCCTAGATATTAATAATATCATTATTAGCTGAGTTATACGTAATGCCAAGCAAGTCTAAGTCCAGGGCATTAAACCGTTCTACGCATTACTCTTCAAACATGAAAAACTTCTTTCGGGGCAGTCATTGGATGTAGATGACTGATAATTTGGTACAGCTTATCTTATGTTTCTCAAAACCCTAAAACTTGCTTACCTGTCTGGGCGGTTGGTAAGTGTGGTTGGTATGGATGTAACACAAGAACTTGTGGTTGCGGTAGACCCGCCTGGAAGAATTAAGGACTTAATTATGTGTTGACCTCACATATAAAACAGTACAAACCATAAGTTGGCAAAGTGTAGGCATGACTAACTAACTTGCATTGACAGTAAAGGAGAGCATTTCGGAGTGACCCACGGGTCGTGGTGCTGGTTTAAGCCGTCGTGGACATGGGTCGTGTCGCTGGTCTTAAGCCGCCGTGTGGCGCAAGAGGGAGTCTGGGTGAGGCAAAAATAAGCTTTCCCTCAGACGAAATCTTAGCGAGTGTAATCCTTTACTAGGTGCATTGTAAAGGTCATGTGATAATCCTTTTGATCTGCATGTCTAAGGAAACATGTGGAATATAACAAATAGATTATCTCTTATGGGTAAAGATGTACAATCTCTGTAGAGAATAAACTATTCGAATAGCTGTGCCTACAGTCAAGGGCGGATATGGGAACATCCTCGAGTTAGTTCTATTTCAAAAAAACCTTTTCCGGCAGGATAAAAGGCTATCAGAAGGAGGTACTCTAACTTTTAATTTTTCCTAGAGGGATGTACTCCAGTGGTAATAAAAACTAGCATTGGTGGAGGTAACCATGCACTGTAAAAGGTGGATGTAACCTTTGTACTATTACTATTGCATTCTCATAATCAATTTTTATAAAAATCAGATTTGGTTAAAAATTGCTAAGTCTCAGGAGATTTCTTATGTATTGTATTTAAAAGTGGTGCTTTAGAAACTAAAATAACCTCAAACCTTCCTTTCACAGCCTTGCATGTACTATTAATGTTGCATTCTGTGTGATGGCTTGTTGAGTATATTTGTACTTACTCTTGCTTAATTACTACCATCCAGTCAGTTAGGAAAAAAAAGGAGAAGAAGCCCTGAAATGCTCCAAAAAGGGTCGATAGATCTGGTATCCAAGAAGGCCAAGAACTAGGTTGCGAAACCCCAGTTGGCTGCCTGTAGGCAAGTCCTGAGGGTCTCACCTATGTGAAAGTTTCCGCTGCTGCATTCTTTTGCTTTTGGCCCTACCGGCCCATATGTAAGTTTTTGCTGTATAAATTACGCTTCCGCATAATATATTTTTGATATACAGTGATGTATCTGTGAGCACTATCTACTGATTCAGGGAATAATGCAGTGAAATCACAAAGGATTCAGAATAGCTAATTCTGGTTCCGACAGAGCTGGTATCAGAGCATATCGACTGTATGTCGTGAATATAGCTAGCATGGCCGTTAGCTGATAATTAGAATTACTTCTTTAAAAACCTACTTATAAAAATACAAGCACCACTGCTCTATCTCACCCTTCCTAGAAAGTCTCTCTTTATCTAAATCTTGATCTCTCCTTGTCTATATCTTGTTTAGACCAAGATTTGATTCTTAGGAACTCTCTTACCTCAAAATTCAAAATTTTATGATTTCAGGACGTCTCTCGAGAGTTCTTTCTAAAACCCCACCTTAGGCCAAAAATTTGTGCAGTAACATTTAAAAGATTGGTCAAAAAATTTATTTACCCTCCAGAATTTGAGGTATCAAAACTAATTACCACGGTTGTTTCCAAAACCCGTTTTAACAAACCCGACATTTCAAAGAATTTGCAAATTTTGACTTCTTTCCCCGCTAATCTCGAAACTCACTTTTGATTTTTAAATACATATGAAAATTGGTGGATTCATACCAATCATTTGGGAGGAACAGTGGTACAAGTTTTTGGATAAATCTTGGTGGGTTTATATCAATAGCTAGGAAGAAATTTTCGAAAAGAGAAATGGCTGGACCAACATAATGTTTGGATAGGTTAGGAGTTGGATTATTCAAATCATTGAGGGGAAAGAAGTGACGAAAATAACAACCTATGTTGGATCTTAGAAAGGTAATGATATAAATTCTTAGAGGGAAAATGATAACCAATTTAATTATCTGAATTGACTAGATGTTGGATTAGCCAAATCAATGAAAGAAAAGAAATGATAAAAATAATAACAGACCATGGTGGATTCATGTCAGATCCCAGAAAGACCGTGGTATAAATTCTTGGGCGGAAAATGGATAGACCAATTTAAGTGCTTGATTTGGCTAGACATTAGCTAAGTAAATAAGTGGGTCGGATTAAGTCCGTTCCAAAATTCATTTGGGATTTCTCGAATAAAAATATGTAGCAATTTTGGTGGATTTACATCAATTCTTATAAGGTCTAAATGGAAGGAAATGGTCGGATTTAAATAATTGGATTGATTACGGAAGTAGGCCAATTTAAATAGTTGGAATGGATAAATGAATGGATTAACAGATTGGATTAGTTAAAATGACAAGCTGATTGAATCCCCTAGTGAAAGGAAGTGCAATCATGATTAATGGATAATATGAATTTTGGGAGAATAATTACATGTTGGGATAACAGGGTATAGCAGAATATTAAAAGGATTACTAGAACTAGAAGGAGTGGCGATTACCATGGATTATGAAATTGATCGACACCCTTGTTCCAGATGAGAAATGGTCCGATTTAAATATTCGGATTAACTAAGGACGTAGGTCACTCCCTATAATTGGATTGGAGGACTTGCTTGAATAAGAAGGGATTAGTTAAATAGGTAGACTGATTTAATTCCAGAAAGAAGAGAAGTATAATCATGATTATCGACATACGTCTTTAAGCAAGGAGAAATTCGGATGAAGGTATATATGAAGGGATAACAGGAAATGTATAATTACTGAAAGGATTGCTGGATTTTCTAATAACTCAAGAAGAGAAAATGATAACCATTGTATTATAAACTTGAGTGATGGCTTCATTCCCAATGGATAATTATCAACAAACAAGATAATTCGGAAGAAAATTATGGTTGGTAAGATTTGATTACTTGATGAACATATTGTAATTATACCATACTGGAAAGGGTTGGGTTATTAAGAAACCATGATGCGATTGACGGATCAATATAAAAGAGATATCACTGGGATATAAAGATAGATGGAATGACCCATAAACAAACCAAAGCTGGAATTTTAATGTTTGGTGAGACTTGGATTCCTGGTAGTAGATGATCCAAAGATCGATGGAGCTTGGAATTTTATAAGAGATGAATGATCTCGACCTGATTATTAAAACCTGGATAACACGATGAAAATTTTATGATTGGTGGATCAGATGAATGATAACACCTGTTGATTGAAGATTTTAAACAGCAATGTTACAAATTAAGAGACAGAGAGATAGTCTGGATATAATCAAGGAAAAATGGGATTAATAAGGTCATGAATTATTTGCCTAGGAATGAAAGTTGTGGATACATTGATTCATGGATTGATACTGAAAAATGATAGGGTACCTTTGCAAAGAGACTAGGGTTTAGAGTCTTGCTAAAAAACTTCTATATGTCTCCCTTTACAAAGAAACCCGATTTAAAATTTTCTTTAGAACCCATCCCCAATATTTAAAACCCAAGACATTTAATTCCCAAGGGTTAGTTTGCAAAACCAAAACTTAGGGAATCTACTCGCTTTGCAAAACATAAAGATATCGACCTTTGAAAAATAAACGTTTATGAATATCATACCCTAAAGCTTTCTACTTTCAAAACAGTAAAGGGAAGCAAGAGCTTTGCTGCCCAACAGCACCCCTCTATGCTTTCATTCCTTCACTTCTGCCTACAAAAAGAGATTTTGTTCTCCTCCCCGATCTCGACAAAATCTAGAGTTCAGAACCTTGCACTCTCTTTTGTGTATCGCCCCGTATAGACGTTGCTTCTTTAAAAACTTTTATTTGGCCTCGTGCACTGCCTTCTTGCCCTCGGGCATCATATTTTGCAGCCACGAGAAAGGTTTGTTTATAAACACTTGGTTGTTCTGTATGGCAGGTGTGCTGCCACAGTTTCCTAGGTGCGCTCTCCTTAAATTGGGATTAGAATACCTCATCCCTGCGAATCTCTTCGTACCTCATGCTAATTCCCTCTTATCTTAATTGCTAAACCCTCATCAGGCCTTTGAGCGAGAGATGGCTGATAGCCAGATCAAAACAACCAAAGCTCAAGAATTTGAAGGAAATAGTAACTCGGAGAAAGACAACGGTTCAAAAGATTTGGCCTACAAAAGGATCAAGACTCAGTCCCCACTCATAGTGGGCCTGTCAATCAAATCATTAACAAGCAGGCAATGCCCCAACATAAAGCTAATATCCCTGACTGAAATAAGAGGAAAAGACAAGTAATTGATGCTCGCCAAGGTTACAACCGTCCATACAAGCTGCCATCCAACCCTACATTACAAGAAAGATCAAAGGAAGGCCATCACGATGGAAATCTTAGCAACACCATACTCGACGAATCTCAAAAGGATATCAATTGCTGCGAAAATATCAAACCTTATGCTAATGAATGCCCTAAAGAGAATCAACACCAAGGAGCCATTTGTTTTAAATGCGGCTACCTGGGACATATAGCAAGAGAATGCCCCCAACGGAAGTTGGACAAGCAAAAAAATAGAGAAGGCTGACAATACCAACCCCAACATCAACAAGAAAAAGTACCAGAATCTTAACAAGGGGCAAGACATGCTTTGCCAAACTGCAATATCAGGCCCAGAAGCTCTGCCAACTGCTTCTTGCAGTGAATGTGGTAAGAAAGGACATAACGCCCAATCATGCCCTCCACTACGACAGAATAAAGAAGGAGCATGTTTTACATGTGGACTAAAAGTGCACTGTTACTACAAATGCCCGATCCCCTATTACCCCTACTGCAAGAGACCCCACCTGCCAGGAGAAGGCTACAAAAACTTGGTGGCATGCACTCGGTGCGGAGAAAAAGGACATCAAGATGACCAATGCACCGTCAGTTGCCCCAACTGCGACAAAGATCATCGAATCGGAGAATATCCAATGAGCAAAGTCACGTGCATTCTTTGTGAAGGAAAAGATCACTGCCCCAAAGACTGCTCCCTGAACATACTACTGACCAAAGCTACTGAGATACAATGGATGAGCATGCAAGTTGCCATCAAGCTCGCCATGGCAGGAGCTGATAAGAGAAATCAGTAATGGACACCTGATTTTGAGGAGGGTAGCCAGAATAACATACGAATATCAGAGTGCCACAATAATGGGCCATAACCACCACTCCAGTTTAAAAGGATTTTCGGCCTAGCAATACTAAGCTGCAAAGTACCGGGAAAACCAAATACATTACAGTGAAGAGACAACCGTTACGGAATCTACGCAGAAGAACAAGGTTTCTCCTATGCGTCTCATCTCTCCAAGTGTTAACCCACTTATGTGCAGGTTCTATCTCATTTCCAGCTACTCCAAGGAAAGGATGGCTTCCCAGGCAGACTTTTGTAACCTACTGCTAGCCAGCTTGTTCACCACCTCTATCTTCCTACTCTACCCGAATCTCGGGGATGAGATTCCTTTTTAAGAGGGATAGGATATGTAACATCCCAAAAGTGCGGAATAATTGTAATTGCCAAAATCTATAAAAGTCTTTTCTTTATTCTAAGTGTATTCCAAAAATTTGTCTTTAATTGAGTTCCTGATTTAAAAGTTTATGGTGACAAAAACTCGATTAAGAAAAACAAAGGAAACAAGCTCTCAGAATCGAATCTAGATTCTCATTTCCCTTTCAAAATCCTAAACCCAAAATTCTAAAGAAGCTAGAAATTTGAAGATCAGGATTTCGGGTGGAGTCAAGGATCTATTACTAAAAATTTTCTCACCTAATAAGTTTAACCAAGGATTGAAATTAGCAAAATTTCTGAAAATCTCAAAAAATTTCTCTTGGCCCCAGCCCCTTTTTCCCCTTCGGCCCGCCTGGCCCATCCGGCCTCCCCTTTCTTTTCCCACTGCCTCTTCTTCTCCTCATTCCTTCCTCCCCATCTAGCGCCGCCGCCAGGCCTCTCCCTTTTCCTCTCTTCTTCTCCGCCCACTCCCCTCTGCTCATTCGGACGCCCGGCCTGGCTCCTCCTCGTCCTCCTCTCACTATCTCACCCCTTTCTCTCCACTGGCGTTGGGTCAGCTCTAGCTTTGCTCCGGTTCGTCCTGGCCCCTTTCGCCTCGGCCCCAGCCCATCTTGGCGTCCTCCACTCCCCTCCCTGGCGCTCGTGGCCGGTCCAACCCATGCGCCTACTACCACGCCTACCGGCTGCGCCGCCCCGGCTTTGCCTCGATGGCTGTACGCCTAGCATGTCACCTCACCTAGCTGTCGGCCGCTACTCTACCCCTCGGCCTCCCCCAACTTCAATCCCGCAACTGGCCTAGTGCCACCCTTTGTTGGCGCCGCCCCTACTCCAACCAGTCTCTCCGATAGCCTGGCACCAATGCCCCAACATTACTCTTCCATGTGTGTGTCTTCAGTCCCCCAACTACCAGACACTCCCCCTCGCCTATAAGAGTAGCCGACGCCAATTCCACCATCGCCATCTTACCCACAGCCGATTTTCGCTTTAATTCCTCGCTGTGGGAGAATCCCCTCGACACCACGAAGCTCTTCCAACCACCGGCCGACGCCCTTCCCCATTGATGTGACCTCTCCACGCGAGTTGCTTGTTACCACCCGAGCTCCCGTCGCCAACACGCCTCGTTGCCTCTTCGGCTGAGCCACTACCATGGGTAAGATTCCTTCGCCCCACTTCCGCTCTTTCTCACTTACTCTTTCTCCCTTCCTTCTCATATTGGTGCTGCCCCATAGCTCCGTCGCACCGGCCGCTCAGCGTCGCCGCTGGCTCCTTTAGCTCCATTACTATTGCATTCTCATAATCAATTTTTATAAAAATCAGATTTGGTTAAAAATTACTTAGGAGATTTCTTATGTATTATATTTAAAAGTTGTGCTTTAGCAACTAAAATAACCTCAAGCCTTCTTTTTATAGCCTTGCATATATTATTACTGTTGCATTCTGTGTGATGGTTTGTTGAGTACATTTGTACTCACTCTTGCTTAATTACTGCCATCCAGTCAGTTAGGAAAAAAAAAGGAGAAGAAGCTCTGAAATGCTCAAAAAAGGGTCGATAGATCTGGTATCCAAGAAGGCCAAGAACTAGGTCGCGAAACCCCAGTTGGCTGTCTGTGGGCAAGTCCTAAGGGTCTCACCTATGTGAAAGTTTCCGCTACTGTATTTTTTGCTTTCAGCCCTACCGGCCCATATGTAAGTTTTTGCTGTATAAATTACGCTTCCGCATAATATGTTTTTCGTATACAATGATGTATCTGTGAGCACTATCTACTGATCCAGGGAATAGTGCAATAAAATCACAGAGGATTCGGAATAGCTAATTCCGGTTCCGATTGACATGTTGCTGCAATTGTAAATAATTACGGTTTAAATTTAGAGTGAAAATGTAGTGGTGACAGTTCAGGGTTTTTTTTATTTAGGCAATCAAGGCCAAAACGGTACATTTGAAGTGTTCCTAAAAATGAATCAACTTCAAAAGTTAACGGACTAAAATTTGAGTGCATTTTTAGAAAAATGAATTAATCATAGACAAGATCTTGTGCAACAGTTTCTTGGGAAAATTAAATGAATAAATAACAGTAACGTGTCCCGGCCAATACAAAAATACTACTGCGTACTCCTCATGATTCGTCTCAGGGACATTTGATCCAATTTTTCTCATGGTCTCTCTCGATTTGCTGAACATCACAGCTATCTTTGCAGCCCTTGAGAGGTACATGCGCACCAGTGACAGCTAGCAAGCCTCGCAAGTTGCAACCCTTACAAAAAGGGCAACAAAACAATGGCAAAACTATCATCTTATAAGAAACGCACGTACTGCTCTAGGTTATCATATTTGGGAGAAGACAAACAAATGCGGCAAGGCAGCAACTGATCTTGATCTGTGGAATAATTATAACTAGCTGTGCTCAGATCTCTAGACAAATTAAAACCGCCATAAAACATGTCCAACTGATGTCTGGCTCTTGATAGTTGGCAATGGATTTGACAAGACAGACTTCAATTAATCTATATCCAAGAGTATACATGTGGAAGTTTTACCAAACAAGTCAAAATAATGTGGGGGTTGATAAATATCAGTCGCACATTTTCTATCAAACTATCATTTAAATTTTTAACTGTTAGATTAAAAATCAAACAGCTGCGAATTCTTCCTTAAAAAAAATTCCCTCTCTGAGAAAAGGGCCGTCAGATTTCTAATCTGAAGATCAGAAATCTAGATAATTATTTAGAAAAAAATATTCGGATGATAGCAATACACTCCCAATAATGTAAGGGGAAAAAAACCTGTCCAAATTAATACAAAACTGGCAACCGATCTGTTCTGTGCCTGTGGTTATGGCTACTTATGTATAATTTATACAACACCGGCGAGGGCCGGTTCCTCTATTGCATGCTTGCGTACTTTCGTTGATCTATAGTTGCTTTTTTTTTACACTGTTGATCTATAGTGGGACGGCAGCAGAAGACTGACATGTCAATGAAAGTATAAATTTAATATGCCATGGATGCGTGCAAAACATCCTATTAGCTTAGCTTCAATGCCTTTTTGTAAAATAGCCTAATTCTAATTTTTTAGTTGAACAAAAACTAAACTGTTTGCCAGAAACGTAAATAAGATGATCATACAACCTGCTATAATGAATAGACAAATGCTACAAAACGCTATAGTGTCAGATCCATTTCCAACGGTACATTGATCCCACGCATTCGACATCTCGCAACTCCTTCCCTCACAACTCCGTATGACCTTTCTCCCTTGTGCACCTCGTCCTACTCAACCCAAACCTTCCCTGCCTCTTTTCTCCTACACCGGCGAATCGCCGGTCAATCCGTCGCCGATAGTGATGGATCTCACCATGGGTAACCACAAATTGAACTGTGAGCTCTAGAGTGGTGGATGTGAGCAACAATATGGCCATTGGGTGCGGTGGTGTTGGCGAGTGGGTGCGACGGAGTCAGGCGAGTGAATACGGTGAGCCCTAGAATAGCTACATGGTGCAACACAGCTAGGCAGTGAGGCTGCGTGGAGGCGCAAGGTAGCCGCGTTGGGTTGGTGAGGCCCTGCAGAGGTGATCGTAGCCACGTGTAATGCTCAGAACGTCTTTATAGTGTCCTTGGGTTTAGCGGAATCATCGAGTTTCTCGGTTTTTCGGGGAATCGTGGGAGGCAGGAAAAGAAAATACGGAGTTGTCTAAAGTGAAAAAATAAAATTAATTAATAAAAAAAATCAGGTTTTAGGCTGCTTGGAGGGAGGGGTGGGCTATCCACATTGGGCCAGCCACCCCAATGGGCCAGCCGCACCACCCCTTTTCCACCACCCAAACCCTAGCCGCACCCCTAAATACCCCTTGGCCGCACCCCTTCCCCTCCTTTTCCCTCTTGGCCGCCACCCCCTCTCCTCCTTGCGCCTCTACCTCTCTCCCCAACTTGCTACCTTGCTATTTGTTGCAAAGGAGAGATCAATCAAGAGAAGGGAGAAGAGAAGGAAGAGAAGGAAGAGAAGGGAGAAGGAGGGGAGAAAAGAGGAAGAAGAAGAAAGAAGAGGGGTGATCTTGAGGGATCACCTAGGTAATTTTTTTCACCTCAATTCTCCCTGTTTTAGATATAATTAGGGTTGATGGTACAGGATTAGTAGGGTTCTAGGGGGGTAATTAGCCGATTAGCGTTATTCTGCTGTCTGCGCGTAGGCTGAATTGTGCAGCCCAACTGTTCGTATAGATTAGAGCATCAAGAAGATTTTTACTGCAGGTCTAGCCAACATTAAAGTTGTAGAGGACATCGAAACCTAGCTTCTGTAATTTTTTATTTGTTGGCCGTGGGGTTTGGGCGCAGTTGAGTCGGGAACTTTGCTGTGTAGCAGATGAGTCGTCTGAAACTGGTTGCTGTTTAGGTGTAGTTTCAGAGGGGTAGATGAATTTTATGATGTTGCTCACAATAACAAAAGTTGTAGAAAATCATGTAAACCAGTTTCTGTAAAAAAATCATGAATTTTAGAGCATTATACAGAAGGTGAGATTCGTTAGAAGATTGCTGGCTAGATCGCCGAAGCAGAGTCTGTTCTCTGTTTTGCACGATATTTTACACCCTTTTAGTAGCAAATTAAAAATAAGATGTCTAAAGAAAAATTGTAGGTTTTTCTCTATTGTTTCCAGAAATATCTCATTTGCTGTGCTTGGCCTAGTAGTTTTAAAGATACAAAAAAAAAAAAACAAGTAGCGCTGCAGTAGTAGGCTGGGCGTAGGATCGTCGAGTAGATAGGGTATTGTCGGGTTTGGGGCTTAGCGGCAGTTTATTTTCTTAAGTTGTGGATGTCTTGTTATAGTCCTGTGCTGAGAGATGATTTTTGGACAGATAGCTTCGCTCCTAACCGGGTTTGAGCGCTTCTCTTCTTCGGTAGAGGCAAGTAAACGTAGCGGATATGCTACCGTTTAACTTGTTAATTATACTACATTCACATTAGATATTTCTCTTAATCTAAGATGCTATGCCATTGTTACATATTTTCTTCATTGTGGCCTGTGTGGTAGCATTTTAACAATAAGTTGTTTATGCTCTTGATGGATTAATTGTGGTTATGTGGTGTAGTTCTTAATGAAACAAATGTGGTTGTGGGGGTAGTATTCCTTACGAGGATATTGTGGTCTAGGTGGCAGTACTTTTAATGAATATATATTGTGGTCTAGGTGGTAGTACTCTTAATGAACATATTGTGGGCTAGGTGGTAGTATTTTTAATGAATATATTGTGATATATGTGGTAGTATTCCCTTTGAATCGATTGATTTTGATCTTGGTGAACCGAATGTGGATTATGTGAACAATGTCATTATTGAATCGTAGGTAGATTATGAGATAGTATTCATGATAAATATGTTACTGATCTTTGTGGTTAAATTCTTATGAATCATATTTACCATATTATTTATATCATGACATGTCATTTGCAGCATGGATGTCGCTGCACATAGCCGTGACCGTACCGGTACAGCATCGTACATTGCCATAGTACGATGCACACTCTTACCTTATCCGGTAAAGGTGCAGTAGATCATATGCATTTACATTGTAGATGGATCATTTGTATGCTTATATAATGTGTTGTGGATAAATTATTTGTATGCAATACAATTTCTTAGTTTTTTATGTGGAATTGGCCCTTGAGGGTCACTTGTGGTATGAGGAATGTGGTTGTGGTCATGGAGTGGGGTTCACCCCCTTGTGGTATGGTAGGGATTGTATTTGTGGTATGAGATTTTTCTCTTGTGGTAACTGTTGTTAGCGGATGTGGTGGTAGGAAATAATAAAGTTAGTAAGAAAAATATGTTAGTGCTATATTGATATTGGTGGTAGTAGTGGTTGAGGTTTTGAAGTAGGCAAACGAGATTTATTTGCTAATATTTTACTGTTGTTAGTAGTGATTTGGGTTGAGGATATAAATGTGGTCATTGTGGGAAATACTTATTGATGCTTAAACCATTGTAGTTTAATTAGCTTGTTAAATAGTTTGCTTGCTAAAATTTTTATCTCACTCTTGTTTTTCCCCCTTTCAGGTGACCCTTAAGTATGCATGGGAAGGGTAGAACGGTATAACACTATTACATACTATATCATGATTCATGCTGTAATAAATATGTGGAGTCTCTAGTTATTCATCTTTTTCTCCCATTGTTGATCATTTATTTAATTAATAATGCTAAATTGTGGTTCACCTTAATTGATTAAAACTATTAGCGGTTGTTCCTTAATTTATAGTGTTCCATTACCTTTGTTGTTATGCTTCCACTTAGTTTATCATGTTTTAGAAGTTGTTGCCAGTTTATTTTATCTTGTTAATTGGTTAGTTGTGGTGTGGTTTAGTGGCATCCTAGGGTAATGTAGGTCGTATGGTGTTACAGTTGGTATTAGAGCGGATGTTAGGTCCGTGGTAATTAAATTATTAAATTGACACACTGGTGCACAGCAGGATGGGATGGGTCAAGCATTGCATTCATTCTTTTAACATGTTGTATTGATAATTTATGTTATGATATGATCTTGTATGATTATGATTTGCTTCTATAACAGTTATGAGTGAGGATAGTCAATGATAAGATGTAAATATTGTAGTTGCTGTCTTGGGCATTGCCAGTTTATACCACTATTCGCGTTATGGGGATAGCGATGTAGTTAACTTGGGTAACTTAGTTGTAGATGTTGTGGGAGAGTTTTTTGAAAACCTATTCTCTTCCTTGAATTGAATTTGGTCTAATCTTGTCCTGTTGCGGTTGATGAATTTTCTCTTGCGATTAGCGGTTCATTGAGTTGTTGGGTGCCAATAGGCCTCTAATTGTTCTTGAGACAATTATTGTTTATTTCTGATTAATGATTTGCTTTTGCTACTCGTGAGTAGTGTTAATTGGCAAGATGGATATTTCAATGTTTGTTCCATCTTTCTTACTAGAAAACATGATTCCTTTATTCGTTTGATGTTTTGGAAAAAATCAGAGCTTTTTGTTGCAAATTCATTAACTTGCGAAGTCGTGGCTCTATGCATTTCTTTTGGGTTATTTCGAGTGTTGAAGTTTATTCCTCTCTCTTCTGAAAGGAAGTGTTAAACCCCGCTTTTGTGGTGCTTTTTTGTGTTTAAGTAGGAGGTGGCAATCATATGAATAATTGGTAAGTTGTGAATTATCAAGTTGGAATGTTAGTGTAGTGCAAATTAATTTCTATTAACATTCTTGAAAGTGTAGTTGATTAATATGATGTTGACCTGTTGTAGGTTTTTGAAGAATTATGGTTAAGAATTTGTCGATACATGTTTGAAACTCATGCAATTATTAAGGAATATGAAAAAAAGGAGTTGGTTTGATTATTGTGATTGTTTAAATTTTCAACTTGTTGGGTAGATTGGATTATTTTTTTTAAGTAATTGATCTGATCATTCGGTATGGTTGAGTAAGGAGGTGTTGGAATATCACTTTAGTAATATTAACTTTTAATATGTCCTCTCTATCATACTTGATGAGTATGTAGAACTACTAGATTCATTTAACTTCTGCCATGCTAAATTGCTGAAATATATATAAGAAATAGACGAAGATTGATGTATTGACTAGTAGAATCTTATCTTATAAAGCTTATATTGTTGAAGTTTAAAGTTATTTCATTCTAATTTCTGAATGTAAGGCGGAATGTTGTATCTTTGTTCATAATTGTTTTTGTGATTGCAAAACAGAGATATGATCATGAAGGTTACTATGACAAAAATAATAATCAATTATTGACAGTAATGACTAGAGTACAATCAATTTGTGCTAAATCAGAGTTGAGCGTCAATAAGAATTGAATGTATGAAATATAATAAGAGATTTATACTAGCATATTTTGTGAGGTTGTTATGTTCTAGTATCATCTTGCTAAAGAGTTTTGTTTCAATATTGTGGCTTATGCACTAGGTTTTTCCTAGATTAAGTAGTTGGAATCTTATTTAGATAATAATAACATGATGAAGTGATTTATGGTGTTCTTTTTGGAAAAATATAAAGGGGTAAGAAGATGTGATGAGTCTTGCAAAGAATATTTTATCTTATTGTTAATACAATTGATAGTACGTGGTTGTGATTATTGTATTGAATGTTCTATAAATAAAGGAATTTGTTAGTTCCATGATACTAATTGAATTAAAGGATTTGAGATTTGTGGTTGGGATCTTTTTGGACCATATGGCTTATGTAATAACCGAGGTTGTTTTGAGTAAGGCGGCGTGTTGAATGATTTTATTGGTTTTTTAACTAAATCATGTATTGTGGTCTTCAAACCTCTCTTCTTGTTGGAATTAGTGGGATGCAGTAATGAAAGAAAATTATTTCTTATTAAAATAAAGAGTGTATTAGAAATATTTGAGGTGTAGGGGTCTCATATTTTGTTTTCCAACCTCATTGCTATTTATTTTTTCCTTGGTCTTGTGACTACTGTGAATGATAGCGGTTTTCTGTGTGCTGGAATTTATTTTTTCTTACCTCTTATTCTAAGAGCAGGGTAACTGATGTGGGTTGCAAAGCCTTTAGGTTGTGTGATGGCAACTGGATAGTGGTGGTCTAGTAGATATTTTTATGGAAGCCTTAAATATCACAATGTTTGAGATATATTGGATGATATATTATTTTCGTAGAATGATCCTTAGGAAGAATTTGATTTAAATAGAATATTTGTCTTGGATTCAAATGAGTTGTTGATGTTAAGGTTTGAATATGTTTGAATTGTGGGAATTTTAGGGTTTTCATCTGAGGATTTCCTTATCTCTATACGAGAAGTTTGTTGTAGGAGACTTGAAGGTTGAATATGAGCTTTGCATTTGTTATGCTAGAACTTTGGAGGCCTAGTGTATCCATGTAGGGATAGTGGATTAGAGTGGTTTTCAAATAGTGTGAGGATCGTGGATAGCATCCTTGAGGTGTAGTAAATGAGTATGTGTAGATGTGATAAGAATTTCGAGTTGTTATCCTTAGGGGATTGATGTTCGTTAGGAATTATCTGACAAAATAATTTCATTGGTCGAGGTCTTGGCTAGAGTATGTTTTGTGAACGCAATGAGTCTCTCTACAAGGGTGTAGATGATGTACTCAATTTGAGCTCATTGTTGGGGTTGCCAACTTAAGATAAATGAGTTGGGGTATTAGGCAATAGTTTGGAAATTCTTGGTTCAAGGAAGTTAAAATCTGAAAGGGAATGGATTGAGAAATTATTGTCTTCTCGAGTAGTGAAATGCTCTCCTGATTCTTGTTTAAGTTGTGTGTTTATGGCAGAGGTCATCTGCAAATTGAGTTGTTTTATGTTGAGGTGTAGTCTTTTCCAGTTGGGAAAAGAAAATGATTGTTTTGGGCTTTCGAGTGATTTTCACTCTTGGTTTATGTGGTTTTTTTTCTCCAATTGCCTACTTGGAGAGTGGAAAAGGCTTTGTGTTGAATTCTTTGACTTTGAATCGTGGTCCTTTGAAGGAAAGTTGGTTGCGAGTGGGTTGCTTGAAGAATCCTTTATTTTCAGTTGGATTCTGTTTGTAAAAGAATTTTTATTTGTTCTTCGAGTTGAACGGTGTGAGTGAAATTTGTGGTCAAATTCTTTTAAAGCAGTATAATGTATTACCCTGAGTATATTTAATAAGAGGAAAGTATTTTAAGAAGGAGGATGGATTTAAAAAGTGGTTTTAATAGTTGTTGCGGGGGGGGGGGATTTTGCAGAAATGTCAGAACCTGTTGGCTGCTTAGAGCCGGCAGAAGGGTTATACGGACGTTCGGCGTCGACTAGTGCGTATCATGGACTCGTTGGAGCAAGTTTTGATGAGGAAGACCATCAAGTATGTGAAGATCCTCTGGACGAATCAGTCTGAGAGGGAGGCAACGTGGGAGCTTAAGGATCAAATATGGATGAAGAACCTGCGCTCTTCGAGGTAGGAGAGTACTCATAATTGTTGTTTCGTTTTGGTTGTTCTCTTCTTGTTGTTCTTTTGTCTCATGGGTTGAGGAGTTAGATTCGAGGACGAATCCTTTTTAAGAGGGGAGAATGTAATGCCCTGAACGTCTTTACGACATCCTTGGAAATGTTTAGCGGAATCGCCGAGTTTCTCAGTTTTTCGGGGAATTGTGGGAGGTGGGAAAATAAAATGCGAAATTGTTTAAAGTGAAAAAAATAAAATTAATTAAAAAAATTAGGTTTTGGGCCAGCCAGCCCAATGAGCCAGCCGCACTACCCCCTTCCCACCACCCAAACCCTAGCCGCCCCCCTAAATACCCCTTGGCCGCACCCCTTCCCCTCCTTTTCCCTCTTGGCCGCCACCCCCTCTGCTCCTTGTGCCTCCACCTCTCTCCCCAACTTGCTGCCCTGCTATTTGCTGTAAAGGAGAGATCAATCAAGAGAAGGGAGAAGAGAAGAAAGAGAAGGGAGAAGGAGGGGAGAAAAGAGGAGGAAGAAGAAAAAAGAGGGGTGATCTTGAGGGATCACCTAGGTAGTTTTTCCCACCTTAATTCTTCTTATTTTAGATGTAATTAGGGTTCATGGTACGAGATTAGTAGGGTTCTAATGGAATAATTAGCCGATTAGCGTCATTCTGTTGTCTGCGCATAGGCTGAATCGTGTAGCACGACTGTTCGTATAGATTAGAGCATCAAGACAATTTTTCTTGCAGGTCTAGCCAACTTGAAAGTTGTAGAGGACGTCGAAACCTAGCTTTTGTAATTGTTTTAAATTTGTTGGCCGCAGGGTTTGGGCACAGTAAAGTCAGGAACTTTGCTGTGTAGCAGAGGAGTAGTCCGAAACTGGTTGCTGTTCAGGTGTAGTTTCAGAGGGGTAGATGAATTTTATGATTTTGCTCACAATAACAAAAGTTGTAGGAAATCATATAAACTAGCTTCTGTAAATAAATCATGAGTTTTAGAGCATTATATAGAAGGTGGGATTCGTTAGAAGATTGCTGGCTAGATCGCCGAAGTAGAGTCCGTTCTCTGTTTTGCATGATATTTTACACCCTTTTAGCAGCAAATTATTTGTGTGGATGGATCATTTGCATGCTTATGCAATGTGTTGTGGATAAATTATTTATATACATATACAATTTCTTAGTTTTTATGTGGAATTGGCCCTTGAGGGTCACTTCTGGTATGAGAAATATGGTTATGGTCGTAGAGTGGGGTTCACCCCCTTGTGGTATGGTAGGGGTTGTATTTGTGGCATGAGGTTTTTCTCTTGTGGTAACTGTTGTTAGCGGATGTGGTTGTGGAAAATAATAAAGTTAGTAAGGAAAAATATGTTAATGCTATACTGATATTGGTTGTGGTAAACGAGATTTATTTGCTAATATTTTACTGTTATTGGTAGTGATTTGGGTTAGGGATATAAATATGGTCATTGTGAGAAATAATTGTTGATGGTTAAACCATTGTAGTTTAATTAGTTTATTAAACAGTTTGCTTACTGAGATTTTTATCTCACTCTTGTTTTCCCCCTTCCAGGTGACCTTTGAGTATGCATAGAAAGGGTAGAGTGGCACAATACTATTACATATCATATCATGATTCATGCTGTAATAAATATGTGGAGTCTCTAGTTATTCATATTTTTCTTCTATTGTTGATCACTTATTTAATTAATAATGCTAGACTGTGGTTCACCTTAATTGGTTAAAACTATTAGCGGTTGTTATTTTATTAATAGTGTTCCATTACCTTTATTGTTATGCTTCCACTTAGCTTATCATGTTTTAGAAGTTATTGCCAGTTTATTTTATCTTGTAAATTGGCTAGTTGTGGAGTGGTTTAGTAGCATCATAGGGTAATGTGGGTTCTGGGTTGTTACACCACGTAGAACGGCATGGTGGTAGGGTGAACAACATGGCAACGCAATGCTAGCGTACAACGTTGTGGTGCGGTGCCCAGCAGCGACGATGATGACAAGCATGCATGAACAGGTTCTTGACACTTCTGCTATCTGGGTTTCTTAACCTTTGTTTCAAACTTCTCTCATTTTTGTGAAATCTACATGAAACTTTGTTGAAACTCGCACCGAGTTTTGATGTTTTTTTGTCTGAAACTTGCATCGAATCTTCAGGTTATGAAGAAAATCCTTGAAACTTATGAAATTTTGGCTGAAACTTGTTTGAAACTAGATGAAACTTTGCTAAAACTCTTTGAAACTTCACTGAAACCACTTGAAACTTATGAAGCTTGGTGGAAACATTAACCTAAAACTTTTGATGAAACATGAAATTAGTTGAAACTTTGACAAAATATGAAAGTTGCTGAAACTTTGCTATATCATTGGGGAGCATTTCTAATAGTATAGCATTGGATAGCAGCTTCCTTTGAATAATGGTTTTTCTTTTTGTATTTTCTAATGCTTAGGAAACAATTCTTATTTATTTATCATGGTTTTTTGTCCTTCAATTAAGTTCTTGTGGTCCTCATCTTCTTCTCATGATCTCATATATAAATTCACTCACCTCTAACCCTAACCCATAAGTCCCTTGCCCCAGCCCCTACCCCTCCTTTGCACCGCCTCACCGTGGTTGCCAGTGCAAAGCTTCACCTCTTCGGCCACCCCCTTTCCCCACCACCACACTTCCTTCTTTCCCTTCTCTAGCACGGGTGGTTCACCACCGCCGGATCCAAAGCCATCCTCCACCTATCCTATCTCCTCACGCTACCCAGACATCATGTCGGAGCCGTCGTTGTCTTGCCGACCAACCACCCACCCCTTCTTCAATCCCGCAACCTGTGGCGCCACCACCACCACCCATCACCGCGCCTCCACTGCCCCTCCCTCCATCTAATGCTAGTCTCGGTGAACCCAAACCCTAGCCCTACCAATGCCTGGTGAAGCTACCAGCTGGCAAATCCCCGCATCAATCTAGAGGTTAGCAAAATAGACTGAGATCGAGGAAATCCTTTTTCTTTTCTTCTAACAAGATGATCATATAACTATAACGAGTTGCGCACGTATGCGCTCCATGCTTGTTCTTATTCCAATTATTACTAATAGAAGAAATTGTGCGTGCCTTGCGTATATATGTAGGGACATTCCAATTTTCCGCGTAGTGGCTAATATAAATGCAAGTTTCTTATGTGGATCTTCTACTGTTGAAAGCGAATCATTTACTAGATTAGAAACAAGAAAGAGCTACATCATAATCGCATATCAAGGTCTGACAATGACATTACTATTTGAGTGATCATGTCAAATTAATTAACACAACACATGATCATGAGCTATCTCTGATAGTGTTTCTTATTCAGAAAGAGAATGGAGCTTTGTATCTAGTACCATAATGTTAGTGATATGATCTAGAGATAAACATAGAGATCATTATATCACTTCTATGTTTATGATTTTTTAAATAATATGTTATTTTGTCCCTTGAATAAATGTCTTTCATATTGATCAACAAATATATAACTTTTTGTGAAACTCTTTATTTATGTTTTGATGTTATTCTAAATTATCCCTGATCTTATATCATTATGTGGGACAATTATGATCTACATATCAGTACATGTATCACCTCAGGACTTCCCCGAGTGTCGCGCTGAGGTGAGATGGCCTCCCTGTCGCCTACTCTTGCCATTTCCAAACTGGCCGGCCGCTGCCGAGCACCGAAGCTCCAACGACCATCGGTCCCCGAGCATTACCGCCGGCCATGCCACGTTAGCGGTTGAGATAACGTGGCAGCCGACGTGGACGCCAGGTGGGCGCCACACTAGCCCTAGCTGCCCACGCCAGCCCGCATGCCACCTCAGCCATTTCCCCGGTCCATGGACCCGGTCCATAAAAGCTGAGCCCACATGTTAGTCTCAGCCTGAATATTAAAAACTCACAGCTGACGTCATCATGGCGTTATAAGTCCATTTTCCTTTAGAAAAATAATTTGACCGAAAATCAAATATCATGTTGACGTCATAATCCTGATTTCATGTTACAAAAATAATTCCGTTAGTTCCCCACTGATATCATAATTCTATTTTTCAGTTCAAAAATTATTCCAGCAATCAGCCTTTTTCTTTTTCTTTGGTTTTAAACTTCTAGAAGCCCGTATTTCCTCATTTTAACTCCGATTGGACCCGTTCAAATTTCTAAGTTCTTATAAAATCCTAATCTACCCATTTCTAGTCTCTTTTTGAATTTTTGACTTTTGTTTGAATTAATTTTTTTGGTTCTTTACGTATAGATTACGACAACTTCGGAGAGATGGATTTCGACGAGTCGTAGAACCAAGACTTTGAGTAAGGCAAGTTACACCTTTGATCATGTTGCTCCCAGTATTTTAAATTATTTATGTTATTTTTAATTATTATGCATGCGTATTTTTATTCAAATCTAGTTATACCAAATTCTTTCGTGTATAGTCAAATTTGACGCTGAATAATTATGCCTGGTCACCTTAGATGAAAAAGTTAGTTAGTACATTAGTATTAACTAAAAATTTTATAGAATTGTTAGTCATGCTTAGAATAATTTAGGTGGGAATATTTGTTTCGTATGAAATGTTGATTTCTAAAATTTGTTCTTAACTTCGGTGAGTGTCGAGACCCGAATATGCAAATTCGGTCTCTCTGTGTAAACTGCACTAGTCCAGGATCACGCTAGTGCACACAGTCAAACATAGATGTCATCATAGTCATACACACGATAATAATAAAGGTAAACTCGAATATCGATAAAATATCAAAGGTACGACCTTATGGCCAAGCTTACAATATCTCTAGCGGAAGGGCTTAACAAAATAGCGTGAAATCCAAAATAAAGCGTAGCGACCAATCGACAAGCCACAGGCTATCGAGTGGAGAACGAAGCCTAATCCGTGAAGTCGTCGTAGAACTCTCCTTCTGGCACCTCCTGCTGATAGTACTCCTCTCCCTCAACTGAGCAACATAGGCGTAAAGCCGTGAGTACATTGGTACTCAGCAAGTCGTTTGTAACAATAAATGCAATATAATATGCAAGGCTTACCAAAGGAAGGCTGAAAGGTTAATTTGCATAAAGGCATTTATTGATGAAATATATTAAATAACTTGAAAGCGAAAGTTAGCGAAAGCGATATCGATAGATAATCAAAGGAATAAACATGAACCACTTGTGAACACCAATTCACAAGTTAAACCAACGATGAACTACTGTCCACTCCCAACATAAACCACCAAGTTATAAATGAAACACTAACCTCGTGTGAAATCCCGAGCACCGCCCATGACCGAGGACGCGGCTATTCGAATAGTTTTACACTCTGCAGAGGTTGCTGGCTGTACCCACACGATGTGATTAGCCTAGGCCTAAGGAAATCACAACAAGGCCTTTACAATGCTCTACCTCAACACAATCCCGCCCGCTAGGTTTCATCACACCCCCTTGCGCCACATGGAAATCGGCAACCATGTCATCACAATGGCGAATTGAATTGAAATATTACAAATTAATCAGCCAGTCCATCCCATAATAGACATGTGGTTTGCGATTAAGCTCGGATCAATGGCGCACAAAGTTAAGTCCTTAACATTACAGGCGAGACTACCATATCCCCAAAGTACAACCTGTACTTCCCCTTTCTTGCACGATCACTGCCCGAGTGCAAAACCAATTTGTATAACCAAGCCAACGTCACACCAATGACGTGGCACAAATTTTAATACACGTGGCACCAACCACAGTTCCATATGTCTTTAAGTCAAGTTAATAATTTAACAGGTGTGAGGAGATCAATCGTAAATATAAACAGGCTAAGCAATCTAATCGCACCAACCCATGTGATAAATTAACTAGCATCACTAATAAATTTCCCAACCTATGGTGACAAAGGCATCATGGTATTTCAAAGTGTCAAGGAGGTATAATTGCAATTGGGACAATAACTACCTGTGCAACGGTTTGAATAAAAATAGCAATGCAATGTAATTTAAAGCAAAATAATTAAATAATAGTTTGCAAAATTGGGTTCAACATGATCAAGGGACACGACTTGCCTTCGTTATGCTCGTGAGGTACTCTGGTCTTACAGCGCGAAACACGCTCCTCGGAATCCGAATCTAACGAGAGAGAAAACGACCAGAAACAAAGAAATACATAAAATGACAAGAAAAAGAACTCCAAAATTCACAAAAGCAGAACCAACAGCTAGAGCTCGATTTTAGATGAATTTAGAAAAAAGAACGGGGTCAATCGGAGCTAGGACGGAGGAGAACGGGCTTCGGAAAATTAATTCAAAATTAATTCGGGAAAATCAGAAAAGTTCTTGTCTTTGTGGACCCGGTCCATGAAATTCCGAGTCCACCGTGGGCGCGTCCACGTAACGATGCACGGGCGGCCGACGCGGCGGGGCGTCTTGGCGTGGCGGCGGCATATATGCCGCCACGTGGCACGGTGACGTGGCGCCGGCGTGGCGGCCGCGTGGTCGCCACGTGACACCGAGGCGGGTTACGGTGGCGTGGCATGCCACGTGGATGCCACGTCGGCTAGGGCTGGCGTGGCTCGGCCGGCGCGCACGACGCGGCGCGGCGGCGAGATCCGACGGCGGAGGGCGGACGACGCGGCATGATCGGACCCGCCCAGATCCGAGCGACGGCGCGGATTGCGCGGCGCGGCGCGGCGGCGGCGGATCGGCGGCGTGGCGGCTCGCCGCGCGTGGCGTCGCGCGGACGCAGCGCGGCGCGCGGGAGGCGGGAGATGGCGGCAGCGTGGGCGCGCGCGCGCGGCGTCGCGCGCGCGCGGGTGCGTGGCGCGGCGGTGCAGGCTCGAGGACCGAGGCGGAGCGGGTGCGGGTTCGGCGGCGGGCGGCGACGCGGCGACGGCGAGAGAGGCGGCGAGCTCACCGGCGAGGTCTCGGCGGCAGCGACGGGGCGAGCGCGCGGGGCGCGACGGCGGCGGCAGCGGCGGCGGAGCGGCTCGGCGGCGCGCGCGCGAGGACGAAGGCGAGGCGGCGGCGGCGAGTTCGTCGCGATGGGCACGCGAACCGAGGGACGAACGCGATACTTATCACGCGAACGAGACAATCCCGATCGGTTACGGCGCGAGCAACGCGGGTTTGGTTTGGGCGGCGGGATTCAACGCGGAGAGATCGGACGGCTCGGACGCACGCGAGGGTTAGGGTTAGGGTTTGCGGCGCGGTGCGAGGATGGACGGCGGAGATCGCGCGGCGCGCGATCGAGCCGAGGGCGCGCGGGCGCGGCGGCGGGCGGTGGGCCCAGTGCCGCCGCGTGTCAGCGCGGATCGCGCGACGCGGGCACGGCGAGATCGGGCGGCGAAGCGGCGAGCGCGCGCGAAAAAGCATCTGTGGCGCGCGGCGCGGGATGGGCGACAGCGTGAAGAGAGGGAGATCGGGTGGGTGAGGTTAATTTCTTTCTTTTCTTTTTCCAGAAATTCAAATAAACTTCTAAAAGCTCTAGAAAATAGCAAATAAATCCCAAAAATTCACCAAAAATACCAGAAAATTCCTTGTGACCTGAGGAACACAAATAAAATATTTTTCACTTATGTTAATGTTTATTTTAATCACATTAAATTATTTAAAACTTTAAAAATTCATTTGAAGCTTCAATTAATTTCAGAAAATTTCAGAAAATTCATTTTTGAAATCCAGGCTTTAAAAATCTCAGAAAAACAGAATGTTACAAATCTTACCCCCTTAAACGAGATCTCGGCCGAGATCGGGCCAACTAAGAGAATAGGTTGGGAACTCCGTTCGAGATCCACCTCGCGCTCCCGGTGGCTTCCTCATCGGAATGGTTGCTCCACTGAACTTTGCAAAAACGGACCGCTTTATTCCGGGTGACTCGCTCTGACACTTCCAAGATTTTGACTGGGTGCTCTTTGTAAGACAGATCCTCCTGAAGATCCACGGCCTCAACTGGCACAACCTCCTGCAGTGCACGCGCGAGCACTTCTTGGTGGGACACATGAAAGGCGTCATGTACCCCGAAGGGCGCAGTAGCTCAAGCGATAAGCAACCTCTCCCTGCGTTTGAGAATCTGAGCGGACCAACATATCTCGGTGCAAGCTTCCTTTTAGCTGAAATCTCTTCACACCTTTGAATGGTGTGATCCTCGATACACAAAGTCATCGGCTCAAAACTCGGCTCTCGGCGTCGGTATCTGCATAGCTTTTACATGCGGCACAGGCGGCTTTCAACCTTTCTGTATCAAGCGGACCTTATCCTCGGCTTCTTTCAAGCGATGCGGGCCAAAAAACGACCTTCCCCGTCTCTTTCCAATTGAGAGGGTCTGCATTTCTGCCATACAATGCCTCAAGCGGTGACATCTCGCAAGCGGCACGATAAGCTGTTGTTGTATGAGAACTCGCAAAAGGTAAACAAGCTGTCCCACTTAGACCCATGATCAAGCACTGCGGCTCTCAACATGTCCTCCAGAATCTGATTAACTCGCTCTGTCTGACCATCTGTCTGGGGGTGATATGCTGTACTGAAATTTAGGTGGGTTCCCATAGCCTTATGGAAACTACCCCAAAACCGAGAGGTGAACTGCGATCCACGATCTGACACAATCTTCTTGGGCACACCATGCAAACTGACAATCCTGGACATATATAGCTCGCCTGTCACCACTTGTAAGTCGTTTTAAGCTGGAATGAAATGAGCAACCTTGGTCAAACGGTCCACAATGACCCAAATTGAATCATGACCCTCTTTGGTTTTAGGCAAACCGACTATAAAGTCCATACCAATTTCTTCCCACTTCCACTCAGGGACCTTTAATGGCTGTAGCAAACCTGCAGGTCTCTGGTGCTCTGCCTTTACTCTCTGACAAACATCACAAAGGGCTACATACTCAGCGATTTCACGCTTCATGCTTGGTCACCAATATTTATCCTTAATGTCCTGGTACATCTTGGTACTGCCCGGATGAATCGAATATAGTGACTCATGAGCCTCTTTTAACAACACATCCTTTAGTTCTTGCTTGTTTGGCACACACAAATTTGCTTGAACCACAAGGTTCCCTGATCATCCACTTGAAAATCGACTCTTTACCTTCACTTAAATTCTTTCGGATCCATTGAAATGCCTCATCATCGGTGAGCACGCGAATCGACCATCAAAGTAGGTTGCATCTCCATAGCTGCCAAAATCACAGCTCAACCAACTCAAGGTTAAGCTTCAAATTCCTCATGCAAAGTGGTGACTCTCTCGAACCATCACCGAATTGCGGTATACCTTTACGCTCAAGGCATCTGCAACAACATTAGCTTTCCGGGATGATAATGTATGCCCACATTATAATCCTTTATCAGCTCTAACCACCTCCTCTGCTGAGGTTAAGCTCGACTGGGTAAAGATATATTTGGACTCTTATGATCCGTGTAAACCTCACATCATTACCCATCGGATAATGACGCCAAATCTTTAAAGCATGCACTACGGTGCCAACTCTAAATCATGGGTAGGGTAGTTCTCCTCATGCGGTCTCAAGCGGCGTGAGGCATAGGCTACCACTCTCTTGTCTTGCATCAAGACACAACCCAAACCTTTGCGCGAAGCATCGCAAAATATCTCAAAATCCTTGTTAATATCAGGCAACACAAGCACCGGGCTGTGGTCAAACTCTCCTTAAGTTTAGAAAACTCTTCTCGCACTCTGGCGTCCAAGTGAATTTCTTTTCCTTTTGAGCAAGCTGCGTGAGTGTCAGCCACTTTGGAAAATCCTCAATAAAGCGACGGTAGTATCTGCCATACCAGAAAACTCGACTGGGTAAGCGAAGTGGGTATTGCCAATCCAAAACATTACTTACTTTCACTGGGTCAGCTGCGACTCATACTGCTGTCAACACATGCCCTAGAAAGCGACTTTCTTCATCCAAAACTCACATTTGCTGAACTTTGCATACAAGCGATTATCTCTCAATTTCTCGCAATGCTAACCTCAAGTGCTCTGATGTTCCTCCTCATTCTTGGAATATATCAAAATGTCGTCAATGAACACAACGACGAACTTGTCCAAATATTCCATAAACACCTTATTCATCAAATACATGAAATATCTTTGGAGCATTAGTCAAACCAAATGACATCACGTGAACTCGTATAGACCATAACGAGTCGAGAAGGTGTCTTGGGTATGTCCTCCTTACGTATCCTTATCGATGATATCACGATCTCAAATCAATCTTGGAGAACACTCCTGCTCCTTAAGCTGGTCAAGCGGTCATCAATCACGGGCGGAGGGTACTTATTTTTGATGGTGACCTCATTAAGTGCTCGGTAGTCCACACACATGCGGCGACTACCATCCTTCTTCTTGACGAACAACACTGGCGCTCCCACGGGATGAACTCGGTCTGATGTAACCCTTATCCAAAAGCTCCTGAATTTGCTTCTTCAACTCTGCTAAGTCATTGGCTGGCATCCGGTAGGGTCTCTTGGAAATCGGAGCGGTACCTGGCACAAGCTCAATCAGAAACTCAACCTCCCTCTCTGGTGGCATACCTGGAAGATCATCTGGAAACACGTCGGAGTATTCTCTGACAACTGGTACACCCTCCAACTGAATTACCTTGCTCTGGCAAATCATGACTGGCTCTGGCTGACACTCACTGGCTGCGAATCGCACCTTAACTCCATCTGAATTGGTTAAAGTCACTGCTCTGCTCCCACAGTCTAACACTGCCTGCTGCTTCTGAAGCCAATCCATTCCCAAGATTACATCTAGGGACTGCATATCCAACAAAATCAGGTCGGCCCTGAACTCAACTCCCTGAATGGTTATCCTAACTCCTGGACAACCTAGGTTGGATCTCAACTCGGATCCGGGGGATTGGATTAAAAGAACAGATCCAAGAGCAACAGTTTTCAATTGTTGCTTTAAAGCAAAACTCCAGAAACAAGCGAATGCGGGCTCGAATCAAATAAAGCGGTGGCGAGGAGATATGCGAAGCGTCATCGATCACAACGTCTGGTGCTGCCTGGGCATCCTCTGCGGTGACGTGGTTCACCTGACCTCTCACCACCGGCGTCCTGCTGGCTGTCCTGGCCGGGGGTGCTCCTCGTCCTGCTCCCGGGGTAGGGGTACGACCGGGTGTGGCTCCCAAGTCAAAGCAGGCGGCGTCGGGCACGCCTCGAGGGCACTTGCTAGCATAGTGTCCCACCTCATGACACTTGAAGCAAGTGATGGATCTTTGCTTGAATTATTGCTTTTCTGCTGCTGCTCCCACTTGGAACCACTAGGGCCGCCTTTGGTGGCCGCGCGGTGTCCGAGTGGGTCCGAAATCAAGATCGCTGCTGCTGCTGCTGCTTTCTTTCTTTGTGGCGCTCGTGCAGGTGGTAGGAACCAAAGCGAGGCCTCGAGGCGGTGTGTTGTGACCCCTCTTGGATCAACCTCCTCTTGCGAGACTCCTCGAGCTCGCGGCGACTCTCCTCGATGAGAATGGCCTTATCCACCAATCGCTTTGGCGGCATAGTCGTTGCCTACGACTTGCACCTTCAAAGCTGGGTTCAAACCTTTCTTGAACCTCTTACGCGAGCTGCATGCATCGCTACATCCTGCGCGTAGCGAGCCAAGCTGAGTGAATTTATTGAGATATTCACTCACCGCGAGTTCCTCTCTTTGGAACTCCGAAACTCATCCTTCTTCATCTCAACCACTCCCTCCATGACATGAGCGGTGTGGAAAGCCTTTGCGAATTCCTTCCGGTGATGTGGTGCTTTGGTTCTCATGGGCGGCTGATGGTTCTCCCACCACTCTGCTGCTGGTCCCTCAAGGCGATGTCTTGCATACAAAACCTTCTCCTGTCGGTGCAGGCCAAGTTCGTTTCTTCTCGATTGAACGGACCCGATCGTCGGCCTCCAAAGGCTCGATGGCTGGAGAAAGCAGCGGTCTCGTCCTCATAAACTCTGCATAGCTGGTCTGCTGACGAGTGCGGCGGTGGTGCGGCTCTGGTCTTGTCGCTGCATCATAGTCTGCATACCCCGCATCATAGTGCGCATCATCGAGTGCAGGCCATCAAGAAGCGGCGAGGCGGGATCAAGGTAGGTGGCAGCTGCCGCGCAAACCTCTGTTCTCTGAGTCTGGTTCCCCGATTCTGGTGGAGGAGTTCTGGTATCAACCATCTTGCTCAAAAGAAAACAAGCTGTTGGTGACCAAAGGTAAAAGACGAGAGGAGAAGCATAGATAAGGGGGTAATTGCGTCTAAGGGGTTTTGCTTAATGGAGACCTAACTAAACAAACACTTAGCCAAAAGGCTAAGCGAGAAGCGAACAAAAATAAACTCAATTAAAAGATTGACATGATCGCAATATAATGCTTTTAAGGCAATATTTGCAGCTCACATCACACTCAGCGCAAATAAAATCCAACGTGTCGCTCGCACTATCTACTCTGAAGGCTCCCACTCGGGTCACGACAAATAGGGTACTCGCTATCGTCCTCGAATCGCTGTAGACAACCCACGAGTTGCGGATCGCGCATCGCTCTCGATCGGGGTGGAGTGAACCGACTGAGGTAGGCGCGACGATCTCCGGTGATACGACGTCTCTCCTCTGGGCTCGGCGGTGTAGGCGACGGTAGAGATACTGGCGACTGCGGTCGGGGCTCCTCCCAGACTGGCTCTGGGAGTCTCGGGGTGGCTCCGTACTGCTCCTTGAACTTCCGGACGAGTCTGGCCATGTTGATCTTGTATAGCTTGCAAAGTCGACGGATGGCTTTGTGCGCAACTCCTTGTGCTGACATCTCCCCACTGGCACCGGTGTTCTTGAAACTGTGGTGTAGCACCTGTTTGCCGACTCGGGTGGTGAAGTACAGCCTGGAGATGCTCCCGATGCGTTGACCTTTTTTCTTCTCATCCTTGGTGAGGTAGACGGGCAATCTCTTAAATCCGAGGCACCGCAACAAAACGCGTAGAAGTGACCTCCATCCTCCTGTCGGGCTGTAGGAAGTTTGGGACATCTAATGCATTTATAAAGGAAAGATCAGTTTATAACTTTAGGAAAACAAATTTTGCAAGAGTTGGGGCGAGAGACAAGAATCCTTAAGAATGAGGTAAGAGGATAGAGATATTACTAAATATCAAGTTTAGTTGGTTTGATTTAGAAAATAAATTTTTGGGCTATCGACCAATTTAACTAGGGCTTCGTCCTACAGTCGATATGGCTCTGATACCATCTTTGTCGAGACCCGAATATGCAAATTCGGTCTCTCTGTGTAAACTGCACTAGTCCAGGATCACGCTAGTGCACACAGTCAAACATAGATGTCATCATAGTCATACACACGATAATAATAAAGGTAAACTCGAATATCGATAAAATATCAAAGGTACGACCTTATGGCCAAGCTTACAATATCTCTAGCCGGAAGGGCTTAACAAAATAGCAGCGGAAATCCAAAATAAAGCGTAGCGACCAATCGACAAGCCACAGGCTATCGAGTGGAGAACGAAGCCTAATCCGTGAAGTCGTCGTAGAACTCTCCTTCTGGCACCTCCTGCTGATAGTACTCCTCTCCCTCAACTGAGCAACATAGGCGTAAAGCCGTGAGTACATTGGTACTCAGCAAGTCGTTTGTAACAATAAATGCAATATAATATGCAAGGCTTACCAAAGGAAGGCTGAAAGGTTAATTTGCATAAAGGCATTTATTGATGAAATATATTAAATAACTTGAAAGCGAAAGTTAACTGAAAACAGTATCGATAGATAATCAAAGGAATAAACATGAACCACTTGTGAACACCAATTCACAAGTTAAACCAACAGTGAACTACCTGTCCACTCCCAACATAAACCACCAAGTTATAAATGAAACACTAACCCTCGTGTGAAATCCCGAGCACCATCCATGGCCGAGGCGCGGCTATTCGAATAGTTTTACACTCTGCAGAGGTTGCACAACTGTACCCACACGATGTGATTAGCCTAGGCCTAAGGAAATCACAACAAGGCCTTTACAATGCTCTACCTCAACACAATCCTGCCCGCTAGGGTTTCGCATCACACCCCCCCTTGCGCCACATGGAAATCAGCAACCATGTCATCACAATGGCAGAATTGAATTGAAATATTACAAATTAATCAGCCAGTCCATCCCATAATAGACATGTGGTTTGCGATTAAGCTCGGATCAATGGCGCACAAAGTTAAGTCCTTAACATTACCCAGGCGAGACTACCACATCCCCAAAGTACAACTGTACTTCCCCCTTTCTTGCACGATCACTGCGCGAGTGCAAAACCAATTTGTATAACCAAGCCAGCGTCACACCAATGGCGTGGCACAAATTTTAATACACGTGGCACCAACCACGTTCCATATGTCTTTAAGTCAAGTTAATAATTTAACGGTGTGAGGAGATCAATCGTAAATATAAGCAGGCTAAGCAATCTAATCGCACCAACCCATGTGATAAATTAACTAGCATCACTAATAAATTTCCCAACCTATGGTGACAAAGGCATCATGGTATTTCAAAGTGTCAAGGAGGTATAATTGCAATTGGGACAATAACTACGTACAGCGGTTTGAATAAAAATAGCAATGCAATGTAATTTAAAGCAAAATAATTAAATAATAGTTTGCAAAATTGGGTTCAACATGATCAAGGGACACGACTTGCCTTCGTTATGCTCGTGAGGTACTCTGGTCTTACAGCGCGAAACACGCTCCTCGGAATCGAATCTAACGAGAGAAAGCGACCGAAAACAAAGAAACACATAAAATGACAAGAAAAAGAACTCCAAAATTCACAAAAGCAGAACCAACAGCTAGAGCTCGATTTTAGATGAATTTAGAAAAAGAACGGGTCAATCGGAGCTAGGACGGAGGAGAGCGGGCTTCGGAAAATTAATTCAAAATTAATTCGGAAAAATCGGAAAAATTCTTGTCTTTGTGGACCCGGTCCATGAAATTCCGAGTCCACCATGGGCGCGTCCACGTAACGATGCACGGGCGGCGGCGGCGGCGGCGTCTTGGCGTGGCGGCGGCATATCTTTGCCACGTGGCGCGGGTGGCGTGGCGGCCGGCGTGGCGGCGGCGTGGCGCCACGTGACACACGAGGCGGGTTCACGGCCGGCGTGGCATGCCACGTAGGATACCACGTCGGCTAGGGCTGGCGTGGCCCGGCCGACGCGCAGCACGCGGCGCGCGGCAGCGAGATCCCGGCGGCGGAGGGCGACGACGCGGCATGATAATCGGACGCCGGTCGAATCCGGAAGCGGCGGCGAGGATGCGCGGCGCGGGCGCGGCGGCAGGCGGATCGGCGGCAGCGTGGCGGCTCGCCTCGCGCTGGCATGGCGCGCGGACGCCGCGCGCGGCGCGCGGAGGCGAGAGATGGCGGCAGCGTGGGCGCGCGAGGCGGATCGGCGGCAGCGTGGCGCGCGCCTGCGCGGCGTCATGCGCTTGGCGAGTGCGCGGCGCGCGCGAGTCAGGCTCGAGGACCGAGGCGGAGCGGGTGCGGGTTCGGCGGCCGGCGGGCGGCGGCGGCAGCGAGAGAGAGCGGCGAGCTCACCGGCGAGGTCTCGGCGGCGGCGACGGGACGAGCGCGCGAGGGGCGCCGCGGCGGCGGCAGCGGCGGCGGAGCGGCTCCGGCGGCAGCGCGAGCGCGAGGACGAGCGCGAGCGGCGGCGGCGAGTTCGTGCGGCGACGCACGCGAACCGAGGGACGAACGCGATACTTATCACGCGACCGAGACAATCCCGATCGGTTACGGCGCGAGCAAGCGCGGGTTTGGTTTGGGCGGCGGGATTCAATGCGGAGAGATCGGACGGCTCGGACGCACGCGAGGTTAGGGTTAGGGTTTGCGGCGCGCGCGAGGATGGGCAGCGGAGATCGCGCGGCGCGCGATCGGGCGGCCGTGGCCTTGCGGGCGTGGCGGCGCTGCGGTGGCTGGTGCCGCCGCGTGTCAGGCGGATGATGCGCGACACGTGGCGCGAAGCGGATCGGCGGCGAAGCGAGCGCGTAGCGGGAAAGGGTCTGATGTGGCGCGCGGGCGCGGATAGGCGGCAGCGTGGCGAGAGAGGAGATCGGGTGGGTGAGGTTAATTTCTTTCTTTTCTTTTCCGAAATTCAAATAAACTTCTAAAAGCTCTAGAAAATAGCAAATAAATCCCAAAAATTCACCAAAAATACCAGAAAATTCCTTGTGACCTGAGGAACACAAATAAAATATTTTCCACTTATGTTAATGTTTATTTTAATCACATTAAATCATTTAAAACTTTAAAAATTCATTTGAAGCTTCAATTAATTTCAGAAAATTCCAGAAAATTCATTTTTGAAATCCAGGCTTTAAAAATCTCAGAAAAACAGAATGTTACAGTGAGTCAAGAAGGTCTATAAAAATTTGATAAAATAAAGTTATAAAATCTGATTTAGACTTAGGCATTGGTATGGTGGTGGGTGTTTGCTAGCATGCATTGTTTTTTAGTGACACAATGTCGACTACTAGGCACAGGGGTATGCGATTTGAGCCAAAGTCAAGTTAAGGACCGTCTGTGAGCTACTATTACAAAGTCACGCTGTACTATCATAAGTCTAGTATAGGACAGACTTGACTAAGTAATTTGTGAAGTTTAGGTTGAATGTGAGCATAGCGTAAGCCGCGAGAAGTCTCACATGGCACAAGAGGGGGGAATCCAACTTGTGAATTCAAGTTGCGGTGACACCTTAGTGGTGGCATAACTAATTTGGTAACAGAATATTGTAACAATTTTGTTATGAACTCTCAGCCGCACACCTAAGGCAGTGTGTTAATCGTGTTGTACGATGAGAGGACATGTCTTGTAGGTAAAGTTGTACACCTCTGCAGAGTAAAAAACTATTCTGGATAGCTATGTCCATGGCCAAGGACATGTTAAATATGGTTTTTCATATATTAGACTTTGGTTTTAGAAAATATGGTTGTGGACAAATGAAAAATCTTTTAGGAAGATGGTCTGGGTGGAATACCCATGGTTAGGTTAGTGTGAGGTTGGTGTTTACACTAACGATATTATTTTATTTAAAATATTGATTTGACATATTACATTAAATTTAGCTTTTGCATGTTTTTTGGGTATTTACATGATTATTGCTTTTCACACAAATAACCATATTATGTCTGTCATTGTCAATCCTTATGCATGCATCTACTCTGTTAAATCTCTTAGTGTAACTTGTGGAGTACTTTATGTGCTCACCTTACTTAATTTTGTTGCCAGAGGATGACTTCATCGTCTTCGGTGAGGATTGCGACGAATAGGCCGCGTCTTGCAGTTATTCGCCTGTGGGCAGGCAGGATGGGTTGTGCTTTTATGATTCATCTTCCGCTGATTTACTTTTATGTTTGGCCATGAGCCTTTTATTGTAAACTTAGCCATAAAGTCTGTACATTTGCTTTACAATAAAGTGTGATTGGTATGCATGATATGTATTCCTGTTAACCCTGTATGCACTAGTTTTTCCTGGGATAGTACGATTTGCACAGAGGATCCTGGAGTCGTTGCTCTAGGGTCCGAAAGAATATTGCAGCTTCCAAAGCTACAAAGGAGGCTGTTTAAATAAAGAAATTCATCTCTAAGCTGGGTGTAGTCTTTAGTGCTTCTAGTATAATGAAACTCTATTGTAATAATAGTGGAGCCATTACGCAAGCTAAGGAACCTAGATCACATAAAAAATCCAAGCACATATTTCGACATTTTCACCTCATTCAAGAGATTGTAGATAGAGGTGATATTAAGTATGCAAAGTGCATACAGATTTAAATATTACTGATACATTGACAAAGTCTCTTCCACAGCCAAAGCATGAGACGCACATAAGAGCTATCGGTATTAGATAATTGCATAATTGACTCTAGTGTAAGTAGAAGATTGTTAGTGATATGCCCTAGAGGCAATCATAGAGATGATTTTATCACTTCTATGTTTATGATCTTTTGAATAATATGTTATTTTGTTTCTTGAATAAATATCTTTCATATTGATCAACAAGTATACGATTTGTTCATAGAACTTTTTATTTATGTTTTGATGTTATTCTAAATTATCCCTGATCTTATATCATTATGCCCATAATTATGATTTACAGATCAGCACATGTATTGAGTGATGATCATATTTTACGGATCATAGATATATGATATCAAATTAATAATGTTGATATATGTTAGAGAACATGATATTGAATTAACCCACCATGAGATACCGCGAGAATTGTTATATTCTTAACTATCATCAGTTGATCTCATATATAGTATATGTAGGATTCTTAGAACTGAGATTGTCATTGTTTCCTACATGTGTTATAGTTTACTTAGGGGTTACCAAACACCACTTCTTAACTGGGCGGTCATAAAGGTAGCTTTCGAGTTTACTATGAAACATACGGAGGAGTATGGGCCATCAAGATGGAATTTGCCCCTCCTATATAACAGATAAAATATTTCCGGACGCCTTGATATGGTTGGCTTAAGAAAGTGCATGATTATATCAAATATGATTAAGGAGTCAATTACAATTAATTAATCCACTACACGTATCCCAATAGATAACTATCTCTTTTTTTTACAAAAAAAACCGTATAACTATCGTTCTCTACCACTGAACTACGCCGGCAGCCACCACATGCATACAGCTTTGAATTGAATAAACAACACCTTCACCCATATATATAGTCCTCCATTAATTAGAGACATTATTTTAAGAACTATTGCGTCTTCGAGGATTGTTGATTCTCAAAGCAGAGTGAGAGAGAGGTGAGACAGGAAAGACAACTGTGGGAAGAACCAAGGATTGGTCGGTGTTAAAATGAAAAAACTATTGCGCACAACAGCTGGAGGACTCAGTCACAGTCAAGTAGTTTGTTCCAGGCATATATCCCAAATATTGAATTATTTACCAGCTCAATTTTGCTATTATTTAAGGAAAACCGAAACATGTCGCCTGTCACAGTGCTCAGATCTGCTGCTGGTGTCGTTTGGGTAACATGTACGGCACAGTACAGAACACTGTGTTTCTCATTGCTGCATGTGGTTTGATGTTGCCTGAGAAAAAATTATTAGTATGCTATCATATATCAAGATGTCCTGCCATAGAAAAAAAGCAAAGCATAGTACCGTTTTTCGGCACATGCATGCATGGACATGTATGCAGTTAGATCTGATTTGGAACATTAACAAAAGGAGAAGAGACTATCTACACAGTAAGTTGATTTTAAGATCAAAGGTTAGATCTGATTTGGAACATCAACAAAAGGAAAAGAGATAACTGCTCTTTTGAGCAATAGCTTATGGTTTTTGGTCTTAGTACGAGTGTTCGTGCAAACGAACTGAAAGTCGATAAGCTGCTTCTAAAAGGCCATTCCGATAAACTGCTTCGAAACAACGGCGGAGAATCCATCCTGTTTGTTTGTTTGTTTGAGGGAAGTTATAAGTCATAAGCTAAAAAACAGAACTAGTACAGTGAGCTGATTTTAAGGCGGTGCCACTGCCGATCACTTCGCACCACAAAACCTATAGCTCGAGTCCACACATGGTATATAGGGTTGGTTCTTTTCAGCTGTAGCTGAGAGATTACGACTGCGGTCTTTTGACCCTAGCGCGAGCATTTCTGCGAATAAACCGAAAGTCGATAAACCACTTCAAAAAGATTGTCTAGATAAACTACTTCAAAAAAACAACAAAAAATTGTCCCATCTATTTTTTTGAAAAAAAACATAAGCTGAAAAGAAGGATGCCATAGTATAGACAACCTGCCACAGGTCGACACAAACTACACGCTAACAGTTTTATGATTGGCCACGCTCCCTACTACCTTGCCACACCACCTCTAGTCGCCGCCACCATGAAATCTAAGGTTTGACACTTGGTGAAACCTAAAACCTCATCAGAGCTTAATCTCATTGGTCTGCCACTAGAGATGGAGCCAAAGTAGAAATTAATATCAGCATAGATCGGAAGGTGAAAAAAATTAACCTTTTTGACGAGTTAATTTAGTTGTCTTCAAGTCTAGTTGAGACCATGACCATGAGTAGTTCAAGTTTGGTTGAGTCCACAACCAGAATCTCCTATGAGTACGTCATGTAGTCAGTCGAACCAAGTTTACGACCACAATAGCTTACGTGACCATTGCAACTTATGACCAGTGTGTATGTTCAAGTGCTGTAGTAGCCGTAAGTCGAGTAGCAGTTGGAGATGAGTACTATAGCAGTCGAAGTCAAAAAGGAAAGTACTGTAGCAGTTGTGAAAGGTCAAGATTCAGAGTTCGCATGTAACTAGGTTTTAGAGCAGTCATAAAGGAAAGTCAAGATGTGTTTGTGCAGGACTCTTAACATGGGATATCACATTGGATACAGAGTCTTGTATTTTGCTTCCCTATATAAGAAAAATGAAAAAGATGCAGGCATACTGTGTCGCCAAAGATCAATCTATGTTTCCTGTTATGTTCACGTGCGTGATCTCAAGGCTCGAGTTCACCAGTCGCTAAGGCCCTGGGCTATTTCTCCAATAATTGGTATCAGAGACTAAGGGGGCAAAGCGATGGCCAGCAATGCGGGTAATCCATCGAAGTCAAGCACGCTCGTCAAGACCATGAGCAACAAGCATGATCCATAGAAGTTAGGCGTAGTCGTCAAGCCAACGGTAAGAAGTGCCTCGATCCTGATCCAATACCCAATATTGAGCAAAATGAATTACAACATATGGGTGGTCAAGATGAAGTTAATCTTGTGTTCACTAGGGGTATAGTTGGCGGTCAAAGATGGAGATGATGACGGCGACAAGGATAAAGGTGCGATGGTGGTCATCTCGCAAGTGGTGTCAAACGACATGATGATGTCAATCACAGAGAAGGAGGTAGCGAAAGAAGCCTGGAACACACTTAGAGAGATGTGAGTAGGCGAAGATTGTGTCAAGAAGGCACATGCTCATGTGTTGAAATGACAACTGAGCAAGTTGCAGATAGGGGACTCAGAGACGATCACCGGGTACTCCATAAAACTCACCATGCTGGTGGGTGAGATCCATTTGCTTGGCACGAAGCTAGAAGAGAGTGATGTTGTCAAAAAACTGTTCTGTTTGGTTCCAGATCGCTTCCTCCAGATTATCAGAATGATTGAATAGTTCAACGATGTCGTAGTGATGTCACTCTCGAAGGCAATCGGTTGCCTCAAAAACCTTTGAGGAAGGACTCAAGGGTTGACAGTACTCGAAGGATAGGGGAGATAAACTTCTCTTTACCCAAAACAAGTGGAAAGAGAGGAGCTCGAAGATAAAAAAGCATGAGGGCTCTAGTAGCACCAAGAGAGCAGGTCGTAATGAGAGAGGTCAGGGATGCGGCCATAGACAAGGCAAAGCCCGAGGCGATGGTGATTGCGTCATCAATGAACAAATGTCGTGTAACTTCAACACATCCAAGGTTAAGTGTTTCAATTGTAACGAATATGGGCACTTTGCTAAAAAGTGTTCAAAACCAAACCGAAGAGAAAGGGCCAATCTTGTAGCAAAGCAGAATGATGAAGATATCCAATTGTTGATGGTTGAAGTATGTGAACTCATCCATATAGTTCTAATGCCTGAAGAGAAGGTATTCTTGCACGACGACAAGGTGGTGCCGAATCTTAGCGGCACCCAAAACAAGGCATGGTACCTTGATACCAGTGCAAGTAAACACATGACTGGCTATATGGAGAAGTTTGCTAAGATTGACACGATTGTAAAAGGTTTGATCAAATTTGGAGATGGTTTGGCTATGGAGATACAAGGAAGGGGCTCAGTGCTGTTAGAGTGTTCCACGGGTGAACACCATATTCTCACGAATGTTTACTGTAAGTTCAAGCTCCATTAGATGGTTTTGATGATAATGACAAATACTATTGTGAGACTAATATGCTTATTAATAATGATATTATCTAGTCTTATTTAGATGAAAAGGTGAAATCAAAGAGGTATGCATTCGACACTTACATTCATTTATATCTTAGCGCATTCCTTGGATCTAAAATATAGATTAAACTCCACCAAAAGTCTAAGATGAATATGTGCATATGCTTTTATCATATATTCTTATATGCACACATTTAGAGAGAGTTCACTCTATATTTTATGGTTTCATTAGTATTGGTCTATGTTTCTTTTTTCACATACATTGAGATCTCTACTTTGAAATATATCATTTGAGTATATAAAACTTGTGTAAAGTTAAATGTGCTCTTTCAGGAAAATCGAAAGTACCACAGTGTTAAAGGTGGAACTACCATCGTGCGGTAGTACCGCAATGTAAATAGCGGAACTACCGAACCACGGTAGTACCGGATTTTCAGCGGTACGTTTTTTTTCCAGAAAGCACTCTTGCTGGGGACTTTGGCTCACCGAAATCGGTAGTACCGGATTCACTACTACAAAATAGGCTATACTGGACGGGTATATCACAGACGGTTCATATGGAACCGTCTGTGCTTAAACTATCATAGACGGTTCATACTACCAACCGGCTGTAATATTTTCACAGACGGTTATTAACACGAACTGTCTGTGATAATTGAGACAACATAGATGGTTCATGTTCATAACCGTCTGTGAACTTTCACAGACGGTTCTTAATACGAACCGTCTGTGATAATCTAGACATCACAGACGGTTCGTATAACAAACCATCTCTGATATTTGGTTTCACAGACTGTTTGTGGTTGAAACCGTCTGTGATAATTAATTATTGGGTGTACTTGCTCGATGTCGACACAGATCTGTCTTCATTGCCCTGCATCGGTGGAGCAAGGCAGCCGACTTTAGGGAGTTTGGGGTGAAAACATATCGCTGTCTTCTTAGTGATCTGATCAGAGGTTAGTGCTCAATTACTTTTAATAACTTATATATAAGCATGTCATGTACGTATAAGTATATATAGCTAGTCTGATTTGCTATGTAGTAGTGGTAATAATCATTTTTTGACACCCATTTGATACTTGTGTAGTGTAGATGGACCGAAGCTGGATGTACATTGAGAACTATGTGAGTGAAGAGTACATTAATGATGTGTCTACTTTTAGAAGAGCGGCCGAGCTGGATATGTTGAAGAAGGGGATGAAATATATGTACTGTCCATGCATTGATTGTGATAATCTCAAGATATTTAACAACTCAGCACAGATCGAAGCTCACTTGATTCGAAGGGGTTTCAGAAAATAGTACAAATATTGGACCAGTCACGGTGAAGAGAAGAGTACACAAGAAGGTAGTTATGACATAGTCGACAGAGATAACGATATGCCAGTTGTGGACTGTGCTTTTGATCATGTGGATAGGTCGCAGGATAACAATCTGGATCAGATGTTACGTGATGCAGAAGAGAACTATAATGAGAGAGAGTTTAGTAAATTCGAGGGCTTGATGGAGGACTCAGAGAAACCTTTGTTCTCGGGCTGCAAGCCGCAATACACAAGGTTGTCATCAGTTCTAGAACTGCTGAAATTGAAAGCAAGTAATGGTTGGTTCGACAAGAGTTTCACGGCATTGTTAGGTCTCCTTGCGGACATGCTTCCAACAAGAAATGTGTTTCTGATAACCACCTACCAAACCAAGAAGATTCTTTGTCCATTAGGAATGGAAGTAAAAAGAATACATGCATGTTCGAATGATTGTATCCTGTGCCCTAAAAAGTATGCTAGCTTACATATTTGTCCGGTGTTCAAAGCATCCCGATACAAGCATAAAAATGATTCTGATGATGGGAAGGGTATCGATGTGTGGTAAGGATCTCCTACTAAGGTGTTGTGGTATCTTCCTGTAATCCCCTGTTTGAAGCGTTTATTTGCAAACCGCAAGGATGCAAGATTCATGCGTTGGCACTAGCAGCAGCGTAAGAAAGATGGAATGATAAGATATATTGCTGATTCTGCCTAGTGGAGGAACATCAATAGGATGTTTGTAGATTTCGGTGTGGAACCGAGAAATATAAGGTTTGGATTGAGTACAGATGGAATGAATTCTTTTGGTAACATAAGCAGCCGATATAACACCTGACCCATGACTCTGTGTATGTACAACTTTCCTCCTTGGCTGTGTATGAAGCGGAAGTATATTTTGATGTCACTACTTATCCAAGGGCCGAAGCAACCTGGCAACGATATTGATGTGTTCCTAGCATCATTGGTAGAAGATCTTGCAATACTGTGGAACAAAGGGGTACATGTGTGGGATACAGACAAACGAGAGAACTTTACTCTACGCGCCATGTTGTTCTGCACCATTAATGATTTTCCTGCCCTTGGTAACCTTTCAGGGTTGAGTACAAAAGGAGCCAAAGCATGTCCGCACTGCTTAGATTATACCGAGAGTGTGTGGTTGAATAACTCGCGCAAAACTATGTACATGTGTCACCGTAGGTTCCTTCTAAAGTATTACCCATACCGCAAGATGAAGAAACAATTTGACGGAAAAAAGAGGATGACTCAGTACCAAGACCTTTTAGCGGGAAAGAGGTGTATGATATGGTCAAGGATATAAACATTGTGTTTGGAAAGGGACATAAATTGATAAAGAACATGTGGAGAAAGAGGTCAATATTTTTGGACATGCCTTATTGGGAGCACTTAGAAGTTCGCAGTTGCATCGATATCATGCACGTAAAGAAAAATATATGTGACAGTTTGATTGGTCTCTTACTAAATATTCCTGATAAAACAAAGGATGATGTTAACGCAAGGCGTGACTTGGTTGCTATGAACATCAGGATTGAGTTAGCACCGATAGAGACTGATAAAGGCCGGACGTACCTTCCCCCTGCTTGCTACACTCTATCTAAGTCCGAGAGAACTGAACTGTGTCAGTCCTTACATGGTGTGAAAATTCCATCCGGTCACTCCACCAGCATGAAGAAACTTGTTTTCATGGAACATTTGAAATTAATTGGCATGAAGTCTCACGACTGTCATGTGCTAATGACACAAATGCTACCTATTGCAATTAGAAGTATTTTGTCAAATAAGTTTTGAGTGACAATCATAAGGCTATGTTATTTCTTTAATCATAAGGCAATTGCTCAGAAGGTCATTAATCCCGATGGACTAGATGCTCTGCAAACCGAGATGGTGATAACTTTATGTTATCTAGAGATGTATATCTCACCATCATTTTTTGATATCATGGTCCATCTCATTGTCCACCTTATGAAAGAGATAAAAATATACGGTCCCGTATTTCTACCGCATATATACCCTTTCGAGAGGTACATGAGAATTCTCAAGTTCTATATACGCAATCGATCTCGACCGGAAGGTAGTATCATCGAAGGTTATACAACAGAAGAGGTCATTGAATTCTGCATTGGTTATATGGCTCAAGTCGAGCCGATAGGTGTAACTCTATCTCATCACGAGGGGAGGCTAGAGGGTATCAGGACTATCGGAATGAAAGCAATAATTCCGGATCAAAATACGTATGCTCAAGCTCATTTCACGGTTTTACAACACATGACTGAAGTGACCCCATATATTGAAGAGCACAAGGACATATTACGTCAAGAGAATGCAGGCCAGTCAGAAGTTTGAATCACAAAACAACACAACCATCAGTTCAACAAATGGTCGAAGGCGCAATTCACTAGGAGGTCGTCAAGTGAAACACTACAATGGTTGGCAAAAGGGCCAAAATTTACAATTTTAACATGGCAAGGATACGACATTAATGGTTACACATTTTATACAACAGATCAAGATAGAAAGAGCACAGTGCAAAACTCAGGTGTCCGCATAGGCGCCTATGATGCGCATGTCAGTACCGTTAGCCTAAGCTCGTACTACGGGCTTGTAGAGGAGATTTGGGAGTTTGACTATCTAATTTTCAAGATTCCTCTATTTCGGTGCCGTTAGGTCCAACTCCCACGAGGTGTAAAGGTCGATAAATATGGTGTCCCTACTGTGGACCTCGAATGTGTAGGATACAAAGACGAACCATTCGTACTCACGAGGGAAGTTGTTCAAGTATTTTATGTAACCGACCCGAGAAATAAGAAGCACCATGTAGTTCTTCAGGGAAAAATAAGGATTGTCGGAGTTGAGAATGTTGTGGATGAGGAAGAGTATAATCAATTTGATGATTTACCTCTATTCGGAGACGGCATCAAGCTCGAGGAAGAACAAGGTGATGAAGTAAGCTATATGCGTGTCGATCATCGTAAAGGGCTTTATTTAAAATATTGAAATAGCCAAGTATAATAAATGTAACTATATATGTTCCATTGTAATTGTAAAATGACTCAAAAACTAAGAAATAGTTATATTTATGATTATATTTATGAGGCATACATATGTATCTCTATGTTTATTGGGCTGTTGTAAAGAAATACACTCTGTGAGATCTTATTACAGTGCCTGCTGGTTGGTGTAGATAATAACTCAAGTGCGTGGGAAGGAAAGGCTTATTATAGACGGTTCTATTTTAGAACCGTATGTGATATTTTATCACAGACGGTTCTTAACTAAGAACGTCTGTTCTCAACTAAGAACCGTATGTGATAATAAATATCACAGACGGTTCTTTACTAAAAACCGTCTGTGATATGTATTATTACAGACGGTTCTTAACTAAGAACCGTCTGTGATATTTATTATCACAGACGGTTCTATTATAGAACTGTCTATGATATAACTATCACAGGCGGTTTCTTTATGGAACAGTCTATGATAGTTTCCCTATAAATACCCGCTGCTAGGTCGCACAGTCCGCACTTACGCACTCTCCAGCGCCCTTGCTAGGTTTTGCTCTCTCCTGCCGCCGTTCCCTCCCGACGCCGCCGCCGGTCCCTCCCGACGCAGCTCCCTCCCGTCGTCGCTCCCTCCCGACGCCGCTCCTTCCCGCCGCCGGTCCCTCCCGATGCCGCTCTGACGCCGCTCCCTCCCCTGAGCCTGGCGCCCTCCTCCCCCGACTCTAGCTCCCTCCTCCCCTGTGAGCCCGGCGCCCTCCTCCTCCGAGCCCTCCTTTCTAAAATGTCATCTTTATAAAATAAAGTAGATCTTTCTCTTAAAAATGATGGAGGGAAATACATCTTAAGATTGAGGATGTGAAGGTTTTTTTAGATTTGTTTCATGTAGTTGTTTCATGTTTTATATAGAATAATTAAGATATGTTATTCATGTTTCATATATTGATATATATGCTACATTTGCTTCTTAATCATGTACTTTCATGTTGATATATTGATACATATCAATATATATATATATATATATATATATTGATATATGTGTGATTGTCCTTTCATTGATATATATTGATATGTATATATGTGTATATGTGTGTGATATGTTATTAGATTACCCATGTATAGTTTGTCTCTCAACTACCCATGTATATATATTGATATGTATATATGTGTGTGATATGTTATCAGATTACAGATAATGACAAATAGCAGCTATAGCTAGAGATGGCCACTCCTAATAATACCACTAAATTTAAAAGGATAAGTGTATATTCATAAGTGTATAACGTGCAATAAGACTAGCGAAGTGACCAATGATAGTACTTATCAGGGAGTACTAGCATTGCATAGACCTTCATACTGATATACGTATGCAATGCTAGTACTCCCTGATAAGTAGTATCATTGGTCACTTCCCTAGTCTCTTTGTACATTATATACATATGAATATATGTACTTTTCATACTGATATATATGCCACATAGACCGTCAAAGAGCATGAAGCAAGTGACACACTCCAGTGTATCCGGTTCAATGAACTTGATACACTGTTTTGTGTCATTTGCTTCATAGAACTTTGTTTAGGCTGACACCTCACTGCGTACACACAGTTGTCCAAAAATTTTTAATATATGCCACATAAACCTTCAAAGGGCATGAATCAAGAGACACTTCAGTGTATCCGGTTCAATTAACTTGATACACTGGTTTGTGTCATTTGCTTCATAGAACTTTGTTTAGGCCCACACCTTACTGCGTCGACACAGTCATCCAAAAATTTTTCATATATGCCACATAGACCTTCAAAGGGCATGAAGCAAGTGACACACTCCAGTGTATCCGGTTCAATGAACTTCATACACTGGTTTGTGTCATTTTCTTCATACAACTTTGTTTAGGCCCACACCTCAGTGCGTCCACACAGTCGTCCAAAATTTTTTAATATATGCTACATAGACCTTCAAAGGGCATGAAGCAAGTGACACACTCTAGTGTATCCAGTTCAATGAACTTGATACACTGGTTTGTATCATTTGCTTCATAGAACTTTATTTAACTCACTACAGTAACTTCAATGAACTGGATATGCTGCACTTGTTAGCTACAAGTTCTATTTGGAAGGCCCATAGCTCACCGTAGTTAGTTTTTCTTAGAAGAGAGATGGCGACCACACAGTCATCGTCATCGTCATCTGGGTCTCACACTCTCAAGATTGGGAAAACTAAGCGTGGCCGAGTAGTATCGAAAAGGCCAGATGGCTGAATGACCACCACGGTGGTCTCTCCGGATGGGATCCCTCTGCAACCGAAGAAAGCAGTGGCATCATTTCGGACTACCTGCGGGATAATTGGAAGGCAACGGGTCCCCATCACCATAGCAAGCTAGAATGATTTGGCAAAGGATCACAAAAATCAGCTATGGGAGGAAATTACAAATTCGTTCGAGATCTCAGCAGAAGTACAGGGACTCATGCAACGACACGCGCTCCTCGCAATGGGAAAAGCATGGAAGAATTTTAAGAGCACTCTTGTGACACAGTACATGGCCAAGGATCTCACGCCCTTCACATGTATCCTTTCGTGTTGCCGGAAACATGAGAGACCTTTGTGCAGATAAAGACAATGACCGAATTTGAACAACAAAGTACGGCGCACAAGGCTATCTAGTCACAAAACACTCACCCTTACAGACTCGGCACCGCTGGGTATGCGGGTAAAATCCTGTAGTGGAGGATGGAGGATGAGGTCGCAATCCGATCGGAGGCCTCTCCGCGTCGAGCTCTATCTGTTGGTTCTAGTTTCAAGGTTTTTAGAGTTCATTTGAATTTTATTTGATTTATTTTATTGTTTCGATCGCTTTCTCTCTTGTTAGATCCCGATTTCAAAGGAGCAGGAGTGACGCCAGAAGACCCCGAGTACCTCGCTGAGCATAACCAAGGCAAGTCATAACCTTTGATCATGTTGAACCCAGATTTTAATCTATTATTTATCTACTTTGTTTTAAATTATTCTACATCGCTATTTTTAATACAACCATTGTACTGGGTAGTTATTACCCCATTTGATTAAATTCCTCCTTGATAATTTTGTACACCATGATGCCATTATCACCATAGGTTGGAAAATTACATAGTGATGTTATGCTAGATGTTACGTGGGTTGTACAACTATACTACTTAGCCTTGCTTATTTACGAAAGGGGTTATCATCGCATGTGAATAATTAATCTCACTTAATGATGTATGGAACCGTGGTTGGTGCTACAATTATAAAATTTATGCCATGACATTGGTGTGTCATTGGTGTGGTTATACAAACTTAGTTTTCACTTGGGTGAGTGATCGTGCAGTAAAGGGGGATGTGTGGATTCACTTCGTGGGATGTGGAAGCCTCGCCCGAGTAACATTAAGGACTTAAGGACTTATACAAACCACATGTCTAGTATGGGATAGATCTGGCTGATTAATTTGGGATATTTCAATTTCAATCTCGCCATTGTGATGAACATGGTTGCTGATTTCCATGTGACACAAGGGGGGTGTGATGCGAAACCCTAGCAAGCGGGATTGTGTTGGAATTGAATTTTGTAAAGGACTTGTTGTGATTTCCTTATATCGAGATTAATCACATCATGTGGGTACAGTTGTGTAATCTCTGTAGAGTGTAAAACTATTCAAATAGTCGTGTCCCCGGTTATGGACAATGCTCGGTGATTTCACACAAGGGGTAGTGTTTTCATTGAAACTTGTGGTTATAGTTGGAAAGTGAACGGGTAGTTCACTGTTGGCTTAGCTTATGATGGGAGGTTCACAAGTGGATTAATTTCAATTCCGTTGATTATTTATTTATTACCGTTTTCATTAAAATTGGATTTCAATCTGTTTATTGTATTTATGTTAAAATATCATTTTATACAAATTAACCTTTCAGCCATTCATTGGTAAGCCTTGCATATTATATTGCATTTATTTGTTACAAACGACTTGCTGAATACAAATATACTCACGACTTTACGCCCATATTTCTCAGTTGAGGAGGAGTATTACCAGCAGGAGGTACCAGAGGGAGGATACTTTAGTGACTTCGCGGATTAGGATTTCGCTTCCCAATCGATTGCCTGTGGGCATGTCAAATGGCTACTACGCTGATTTTGTTTCGTTCCACTGCTAGACTTTAAGCCATTCGGGCTAGTGATATTATAAGATTGGCCATAAGGTCGTACCTTTGAGATTTATTATTATTTGAGTTTCCCTTTTATTTAGCGTGTATATGGTTGTTATGTCATCTCTGTTTAACTGTGTGCACTAGTGTGATCCTGGACTAGTGCAGTATACACAGAGAGTCTGAATTTGTATATTCGGGTTTTGACATGTGGTCGATCATCTTCTTGATACCAAGCAAAAAATCTTTGCTCATTGAGTGCTGACCTTTGCAGGGCAGCCTTCCACTACTCACTTCACTATATAATTAGCTGGGTTGGACCGGTGCACTTGCTACACATGACTGATAGACATGGTGTACCATACAATAGTATGTTACACAACTGCCTTGCTAGGGAAACGATATCCAACTAGGAGAGTGTCAGCTTGAAAGCTCCATAGGGACCCTTCTTCTTGTGACAGTACGAGGGAACGTACCACAACATCATCAAGTCTGGAAGACATATAGGGCACCTCCAATGACACATTTTCACTGGGTGGACCAGCCATCTGTTGTTCGTCATCATCAGTGTCTTCGAAGCCTAGGTCGGTATCCTCGTCAGACTCCAACTCAAGCACCTGGTCCGGTATAAACTTATGGCAGTTATGTGAGCTGACCAGCACATGCCCGCCCCATCATTCCACACGAAATTAGGGGTGAGTCTTCCCTTTGATACAGCACATTCAGTAGTATCATCTTGAAGCTCCGCCTATGGCTCCCCGGGTGTCGAGGGGCCGAGCTCATCACCATTTTTCGACGCTCAGTGCATGAAACTGAGGTACACCATTCATCTTTATGAGCTCCCACATACCATTCATGTATGTGATCCTCTCGATCGCAAGTTTCATCGCTATTGTCTTCGTGACAAATCTCTCCAAATGCAGCTTCATAGCTCGTGAATACTCATGACGTCGAGCCCTTCAGCCCGGAGTATCTTGTATTAGCATGTCGATAGACCCAACCCATCGGGTCTAGCCTATACAAGACCATCGCCATAGAACATTATCAAGTGTTCCATGTTTACAACTACCTGAAGCCACAACAATCAGATCCGCAGCAAGCGTTACAACAAAAAAATCATGATAAGCAACATGCAAGTTAGTGATTACGTGTGTGTAACTATATACAAATAATTCATTAATTACCGATAATTTGATTACCCATCCAAAAAAATTATGAGTAATTCATTACCATCATTCTTAGCATTTAATTACTTAGCACTAACTCATTACTTAACCCTAATTAATTGTCACTACAGTAATTATGATTTCTTAATTACACACTACCATACAATAACAAATTATGGGTATCATATGTACACAAAAATAGTAAAAACTATGTCTAAATTAGTACGACCTACTTAATAATACAAACTATATTAATTATGATCAACTAAATAACATTAGTTAACTAGGACTATGGAAATGACGTCGGAAGCATGTACTCATAATTTTGAGCGATGACTGCGATAATGAGCTTCTGCAATGAGTGACCGAGATGACCAATGACATCTACGAGAGGTTCATATTTTTGGCCGAGCGAAAAAGAAACTTGATGCGCTCACCCTGCAAATTAAGGACTCCTTGTGGACACACAACACTTTAGGCCAGGGGGACGACATGGTAACACTGACAAATATGGAGACGAGGGTGTGGACGAGGAGAAACGACATGGACATAATGGCATCAGTGCGGACGAGGGAGCGCACGAGGGGGAACGTTACGGACAGAGTGACAATTGTGCGAAGGACGCAGCGGGAAAGAAAAGGTAGCAGCAACGGGCAGACATATGTGCAAAGGACAGAGGTCACACACTGCAAAAAATGTATCGCATATCGCTAATTATTATTAAATTAACAAGGCAAATTTGGTTCTCGTAAAATTCCCCAAAAATTACACAATTAGGTCGACTATGTTGGAAGGCTTTACATAAAATTTTGTAATTTTTTGATCTCGTTTGCTATATGTAACAATTCCTACAAATATCTCAATTGTACGAATTTTTGAGTAACATTCAGAGCTGATAAAATTATCAAAAAATAACACAATGAAGTACGTTTAAATAATTTTTTGAGCTCATCTTCTATATTTAAAAATCTAAATAAATATCATATATAAAATACCAATTTAGACAAGTAATTAAGCTTGCTTAATTAGCTACCGTTTTGTGGTGGGACGGTAGGGTACATGACGCCTTGTGGTTGGGCTCCAATGGGCGACGTGTCTATTAAAGGACGCTGTCGCTTGGTGACCAAACAATAAAAGTGTTATTTTTGTTATTTTTGTATATATATGGTTATTTCTGTAAATACAAATGTAAAATATGTAATACATGTCAAAAATTCGTCCCAGCCCAAGGATGTATATTTACGATCGAATACGTACGTACCATCTGATCCACGTCGGTGGGCCGGCAGATCTGCCGCTGCGCAGCGGCCGGCCGGTCGGCATGTATGGCCTTAATTCTGGCCATGTGTCTCCTGATCGATCGAGATCGAGCTGCAAGCCTGGACCGTACGAACGTGCATGCATGCATATATGTCGACGGTCGAATCGTATGAAAGAGGGTACGATCGTAGGACACCTGTGGACTCCTGTTTCCGCGTGCATGTATGCAAGCGTGCTTGCGTGTACGCACGAGGCCGGCCCGCTTAGCTTGCTCTGCGTGCACTGGTCCATGCATATGGACGGTCTGCGATGGAAGGAATGGTTGGAAATCTGGTGCTGGGTCATAAGTCTGGTCTATTAGTAGATATATTTTATTTAATTTTTAAATAGGAGTTCTAATCATTATAAAGTGTATTTATGAAGAAGAAAGTAATAAAGAAAGACAGGAGTTCTCCCCCTATATCTCTCTGTACATTTTATTATTCTGCATTACTTGTGTTTGATTCATCTCTGTTGCATAGGAGGAACCGATCAGACTGGACTCTCCAGCGATAGTTCCTCAACACGTTATCAGCATGAATCGCTATGGTGAATCGAAACTAATCAACGAAGTATTTGTTGATTGAATTACCTATCCGGATCACTTTAAATTCCGTAAATTTCGTTTTCGAGATTATTTTCTACGGTACAAATCCATTCTAATCTACCGCGAGCATACTAGAAATCGCTGGCACAATGCTGATCGGTAGATTGTATGAAAGAGTAGATGTTGATTGCACTGTAAATCTAAAAAGAAAAAAATAATAAATGACAACACTGTTAGGCCATCGGCTATGTGCGCACCACCCACATGCGACCATGCCCTGGTCACCAGTACGTGGCTATTGCTGGCCATCGCGCCACTGGACCCACACGGCCGAGCCGCCACAGCGTTGCATCACTACCGGCCGCAGCTTCCGCATGAGCCGTTGGCCGAGCTGTACACCATTGCATCGCGCACCAACGTTGGCTGAACTCCGCGATAGTCGCACCGGTGCTGCCCCGCACGGACTTCTTCGCTGTCTCGGCTGCCTCACCTAGGATGGCGCACTGGCGCTGCCCCGCACGGCCTCCAGTCGCCCCATCGTTCTCCCGTACGAGCTTTGGCCGCCATGCCATCACCGCGCAAGCCCCGACCGTTGCGTCACGCTCCCGCACGAGCTTCGGTTGCCACGTCACTCCCGCATGAGCTCTGGCCGCCGTACCGCCCCTACACAAACTCGATCGACCGCCCGCCGTGCCACAGCCACCAGCCTTCTCCCACGTGAGCCGCGTCCCCTACCCCTCCCTCTTGAATTGGCCATGAGAAATCTAGACCGTCTGATCTGCTAGGGGATATTCGGATCAGTCCGATCGGCCATAAGAAATTTGGACCGTTCGATCGGCCATAGGATATTCGGACCAGTTCGATCGACTATAGGAAATTTGGACCGTCTGATCGGCCATGAACCAGCCAATCGGCTATGGGAAGTTTGGACTAGTCCGACCGACCATAGGAAGTATGGACCTTCGATAGTCTATGGACCGTTCAATCAGCCATGGGACATTCGGACCAGTCCGATAAGCCGTGGGAAGTTCGGACCGTCTAATCAACCGAGGGAAGTTTGTTCCATCCAATTGGCCGGGGGGGCAGGAGGCGCTCGAATTTTGCAAAGGGGCCTTTGAAAAATAAAAAATTATGCAAACAATTTTCTCTGAATTGAAAATTAGCAAAGAAGCCCTAAAAAATTACAGAATTCACTAAAAACACATATTCTATCTTAAAAGTGCTTTAGGAATTCAAATTTTGAGTTATTTTTCAATATGAAGCTTGTTTAGCACTATTGTTATTATTTTCTATGCTTTCTGTATTTACTTACTATTTTTTATTAGTCATAATTATTTAAATTACCTTTAATCACTGAAATTAATAATAAAATTATAGAAAATATGCGAAAAATTATGAAATATCACAAGAAACTTTTTGTATCATTATCCAATTTTATTACATGTATATTTATCTACAGTAAATTTATATATTTTATTCATGCATATATAGATAACAAGTATCACGAACCGGAAGTTTGAGGAGCTAGACCAGCATGACTAAAACTACTTGACTTGGGCTTTCGATGTCAAGATCGTACTTGGAGCCAAGAAGTTCTGCGCTGGCATTGGGATTGGTACACCATAGGATGCTAAACCCACACTGGAGAAAAATAATCAGGCACTTCACTTTCTTAGACACCACCATTGTCTCACTCTCAAGAATGAGTACATGGTAGAAAAGAGCGCACTAGTATTATGGGCTACACTCAACAAGTGATTCGAGAAGTTAAAGTACACCATTCTTTCTCAGGCAAAGTAGAAATAGATTCGACTCAGATTTGCTGATTTCAAGATGGTTGGGGGTACAATTCTGCTCTGCACAGAATTTGTACCAATATTCAGCTTGTGGCAAGCAGATTACAGATGAGCAAAAGATTGAGAAGACTATATCTACCTTTCACTCTAGTGTAGTGCAGTCTACGTGCAACTATCATCAAGACAGCTACAAAGAGTATGCTGAATTGATCGATATCATACAGATTGTAGAGGCTCAAGATGAAGTTCTCCGCAAGAACTTTGTCGCATAGCCACCTGGGAGCTCTGTTGGTCATGAGGCCAACGCTGGAAGCTGTAAGGTGTGGAAGCATGAAATGATAAAAAGGGGAAGGAAGGGCAAAGTCGTAGCCTAGAAAGGCAAGTCAAATGTTCTACCTAAGAACAAGGCTGGCAAATCAAGGCGGGACGATAAGCCCTATGGTCAATAAAATCAAACCTACTACAAGTGTGGCAAGTGGAGGCACTGATCGCGGATCAATAAAGAGCCGCAACACGTCGTCGATGCTTTCCTAGCCAAAAAGAAGAAGGGTGGAAATAGGCACTGTGAAACCCACTTTGCCTTTGTTGAGGGGCAGAATTCTGAGTAGCTACCTGCACCAATGGAGGTGGACTCCACTCTTGCAGCCACACGCCCTCTTGATATTGTAGCCGCCGCCATAATTTCTCAGGAAGAGTATCTCATCCCTAAGAAGATAGCAGCCGAAGTCTCTGATTTCTTGGTAGATTCAGTCTAATGTACATAATGCATTTAGACTTTAAATATCATTCATTTCATGTGTAAAAGGAACAAGTTAGACTTGCAATAATGATACTCAAACAACACATTTCGTGATAGTTAGATGATATTAATTCGTTCATTTATTCAGTCAATAATAGCATGTATGTTCTGATATTTGAAGTATTTTATTTTATGTGTTCATTGTCTCCTAATACATATTAATAAAGTACTTTATATTAGAACTCGTGTAGCACCCATGGAGGAAGTGTGCTTAGCTGACAACGGCACAACGAATACATCTTGAGAGAGACAAAATTTTTTCAGTCAAATAGCAAAAATGCTGGCAGCCTTACAACAATCGTCAGTAGTGATGCTTGTATAATAGATTTCAAGAAAAAAGCCATAATTATACTCCCGATGGGTATAACTTTGGTAATTAAAGAAGCCTTACTGTACTTAGAATCGATTAAAATTCTCCTAAGTTTTAAAGACATTCGTACTAATGGTTTCCACGTTGAGACTGAAGAAGAGTATGGCAAGGAATACCTGCTCATTATAATGCTTGAAGCAAGTGAAAACAAAGGGTATTAAAAAGACTTCCTTCATTTGAATCTGGGCTATACTACACTAATAAGGCACCCACAGCCTATACTGCCTTGAAAACTATATTTAGAATATTTGAACTTTTCTGTCTCTGACATGATAAATTAGGTCACCCAAGTCTTACAATGATGAGAAATATAATTAATAATTCACAGAGACATAATATCGATGTAAACAATTTCCCAAATCAGAAAGATTTTATACAATGAGATATTTGTGGTCCTATACAACCTCTGTCAGGGCCATTTAAATATTTTATGGTGCTCATTGATGCTTCTTCGAAATGGTCACACGTATGTTTATTATCTATGAGAAACCATACTTTTGCAAAAATAATCTTGCAGATAATTCAAATTAGAAATAATTTTTCTGATCATCACATAAAGTCCATCATAATGGACAATGTTGGAGAATTTACTTCAAAGGTATTTGATGATTATTGCATGGCAATGAAAATTAAAGTTGAGCACTTCGTCCCGCATGTCCACACCCAGAATGGACTAGCAGAGGCATTAATGAAGAGGATTAAATTTATTGCCTGACCGATTTTGTAGAATTGTGATTTACCAACTAAATGTTGAGGACATACAATCCTACATGCAACAACTCTCATCAAGTTTAGACCATTGGGATATAACATTCATTTTTCTATATAACTAGCGCAAGGGTTAGCACCGAAAATTTCTCACCTCTGAAGGTTTAATTGCAAAGTTTATGTGCCTATACCCCTACCACAGCGTACTATAATGGGCCCTCTCCGAAAGTGTAGGATATACGTTGGTTATAAGACAACATCTATAATTAGGTATTTAGACCTCATGACATGAGTTTTGCATACCATCCGTTTCATTGATAGTATATTTGATGAGGATAGTTTTTCAACATTACGAGGATAGTTTTTCAACATTACGAGGATGAAATCAACCCCCTTGATGGAAAAATATTAGAAAATTATGTGGCAAGCCATGGGAATACATGCACATGACCCGCGCACTAGTGAAGCAAATAGAAAAGTTCAAAAGATCATTGATTTGTAGACAATAGCAAATCAACTACTCAATCACTTTATTGATTTAAAGAACGTGACCAAGTCGCATATACCTACATGCAATGCACTAGAGAGGGTTGAAATACCGAAGAAAATTGAAGGTATCCCTAATCCTGTCTAGAGGCTTCAGAATAAAAGGACGGGAACTCCAGCCCTTGAATCTCAAGTAGCCAGAGATGCCTGGTGAAAAAGGATAAGAAGGACTTGACCTAGCCAATCATCGAAGTTCCCTAGAACCAGCAGGGGAGACAGTTGAGACCTCCCAATCTTCAGAAAAGGGCATACCGGATCTGAATATTCCCATAGAGAGAGAAATCAGCATAGATGTGTGTGCACACATCAAACTGAAAAACTAAAGAGACTTGCCCTGTAATTAGAAGGAGCGATGAGCAAGTAGAGGAACTACAAGAATCATTCCTTGTTGAAATATCTATAAACTTTGTGCACATGGAAGAATACACGAATAGAACAACAGCCAATGTTGATATCTATTTTACAAAGAAAATTGCCACCATCATTGATCTTGATCTAGAGCCTGCATCACTCACTGAATGTAAGAAAAACCAGATTGGAGGATTGGAAAAACGCACTAGATACTAAATTATTTTCTCTAAATAAAATAGAGGTGTTCTAGCCTGTAAGCAGCACGCCTCCCCATGTGCTCTCTGTAGAGCATAAGTGGGTATTTGTTCGAAAGAGAAATAAGAAAAATGAAGTTGTATGATATAAAAGCAAGGCTTGTTACACAAGATTTCACTCAACGTCCAGGAGTTGATTATGAGAAAACCTATTCCTCGGTCATGGGTGGTATTACCTTTAGATATTTAATCTCGATAGTAGTAAATCTAAATTAAGAAATAAAATTGACGGATGTGGTAATGGCATACCTTTGTAAAAACTTGGATTCAGACATTTATATGAAGGTAACTGAAAGTATCTTTATCCTGAACAAAGACAGAGCAAATAGAAACTTGTATAGTATAAAACTTAGGAAATCACTGTATGGACTTAAGCAATCAGGTAGGATGTGGTATATTCATTTCAGTGACTTTCTATGTAAGAAAGACTACACGAATAATGAGAATTGTCTGTAGCACCCCAGTCAAGCCATGACCCGGAATGCCACTCGACTTGAAGTAAAACAATAGAAATTTAACTATGCTAGGCACCAAAAAATTTCGACAGAACCTCCCCTGTATAGTGGTTCCAGACAGCAGTTGCAACAAGTAAGGATAGTAGGAATAAATGACATCAAGAGTATGATAGAGACAGTATGGTAAAAGTTTTTCAAGTCGCCCACAAGTATAACCGTTAAGTAACAAAGGGAAACATCATAAGGGAGTTCTAATCTTTTATTGCAATTCAAACTAACAACCCAAAAATTCTTTAAAACTTAAGTAACTCGGCGATTAACTTTTAGCTTCTTTACTCTCCTATGGTGGGTAGTCCGTGTAAGGTGCAACAAAGCTATGCGGTTCCTTCCCCCATGCATGCCGTTTTCAAGATGGTACCTAAAGGAAAACACAATAACAGCAAGAATGAGTTCATTGACTCAGCAAGTATAATCGATAACACAGTTATAAACAACAATTCAAAAAAATCCAACCATCAACCATATGAACAGTTTATGCTATGCAAGATGGTCAAAACCTCTTTATCCCTTTCTCTTTTGCATTTTACCGGTAATGCAAAGTGTGCATCCGTCGATGCACTCCCATGCTTGTACCACATGGTACAGGGACCAATTGCCCATACTCCACGAGTATGGGGACCTTTAGCCCGTCATGTCGAGGACATGACGGAGACCTCGGCGCTTAGTCACTTTATGACCAAGACTTCAATAAGTCAACATGATGCATATGCGTGAATGTCTCAACCAGTAAATCTTGCATTCACATAATTTATGCATCCAATATTCTCATGACAAGGTAAGTTGCAAACATCCATAAACAGCAACAAATCATCTATATTATAACCATGAGCACGCATGTATTCAAGTTATATCTTTATACTTGCCTTAACCGCGAGAAAACGGAGCGCGTGCAGAAGGGGCCGCCTCTGGGGTCCGTCCTCCACCTGAATCATCATTGATATATCCGCTAAGATACTAGTAGAGGACATTTGCCCCAAATAAAAATGAACACAACCTATTAAATTTGTCTATCTCGGTTCCAACTCCTAAATCCTACTGGTCCCTCCGCCTACCTCTGCGGACAGTCAACTTCAAAAATTCGTATCTATTGGCACAGGGGTTCGAATGGGATGTTCTTTAGCTTTCTGGAAAGATAATTAAATTCTGTAACTAAACCTACTTGGGGAGCCTCCCTGATTCGGCCATCTTCTACCCGCATCACCCAGTTTTCTAAAACATCAATGTTCACGTCGGGTTCTCTGGACAGCACACTAAAAAGGCCATAACTTCCAGCCCGAGTGTCCAAAAAGTAATTTCTTGACCTCCCTGGAAAGCTGAAACAATTATCTACAACTTTCATAATATGGAGAACCTTTGATTCTGCCGCTTTCTTTTCGCTAAAACCAATCTACCGAAAACTGAGAGAAAACTGTCGATCTGCAGAACAGTCCTACAAGAAAAATCATAACTTTTGCTACACAGGTCGGATCGACGCGTTCTAGTACTTCATGGAAAGATAACGACAACCACTACAACTCTCTAGGAGAGGCCTAGACCTGAATCCCCAAGAGACTAACCCAAAACAGTGGTTCAACGAAATCTGTTCTAACCGTTCAGAATATCGACATTGCTACCACAACGAAAATATATATCTAATTGGGGAAAACAGGGATTACCCTTAACGACGAAGAACACTGCAAATCCCCCACGAGTTCCTTCCCTATTCCTCTTCCCTTCCTCTTCCTTTTTCTCCTTTCCTCTTCCCTTTCCCTTTCTTCCTCTCCTTTCCTCTTGATGACCACGGCAGGGAGGAGCTTCAGGGGAGAGGGCAGCAAGGGAGGGAAGGCGCAGGGGAGGGAGCAGCAAGGGCGCGCAGGGGAGAGGACAGCACAGGGGGCGGCGCCAGGCAGGGACAGGGGGGAGAGGTGGCTAGGGCAGGGAGGAGGGGCGGCTAGGGCAGGGGCAGGGGTGGGTGCCTCCCCCCTCTTGGCCGGGCCCCCTCATGGGCCTTAGCCCAGGCCCAGGTTGCAAAAATATGCAGAAAACCCCGCCTCGAAGGAAAATTAAATTCGGAATATTACATTCCACCCCCCTTAAACAGAATTTGACTCCGAATTCTTTCCGTGCTAACGCCAAGGTTTAACCACAACTAAACTTAATCTTAAAATACGCACCTGTTGTGAAAAGCTCCGGGTAATGCTCACACATACGAGACTCCAATTCCCAAGTAGCTTCCCTTTCGGTCTGCTGTGACCAGAGCACCTTGACAAACTTTACAGTTGTATACCTCAGTGCCTTCTCTGATCTTTCCAGAATTCGAACCGGCTTGGACTCGAAGGACAGATCTTGCTCAAGTATTAATGGTTCCAGTGTAATATGAAGCTCCGGATCTCGTAGGTACTTCCTCAACATTGACACATGAAACACGTTATGCACCTCGCGCATAGACTCTGGAAGGTCCAAGCGGTACGCCAACCTCCCAATCCGATCTAGGATCGTGAAAGGCCCGACGTACCTCGGACTAAGCTTCCCTTTGGTACCGAACCTCACCACACATTTGGTGGAAGATACTCTCAACAGCACTTGATCTCCCACTTCAAATTTCAGATCTCTTCTTCTCACATCAGCATAGCTTTTCTGCCTACTCTGGGCGGCTAACAGATTCTGCCTCACCAAGGCCACTCGCTCAACTGTTTTCTGAACCCAATCCGGACCTAAGACAGCCTTCTCGCCCACTGCTTCCCAGCAGAGGGGCGACCTGCATTTACGGCCATACAACACTTCGAATGGTGCAGCTTTGATACTTGAATGATAGCTGTTATTATAAGTGAACTCCGCTAAAGGCAGCTGGTCTTCCCAACTACCCTTCCAGGACAACACGCAGGACCTCAACATATCCTCCAGAGTCTGAATGGTGCGCTCCGACTGTCCATCTGTCTGTGGATGAAATGCCGTACTCAGGCGGAGCTGGGCGCCCATTGCATTCTGCAAACTCTCCCAGAAATTGGAGACAAACTTGGCGTCTCTGTCAGAAATTATGGTCTTTGGCACACCATGGAGTCGCACAATCTCTCGCACATAAATAGGAGCCAAATCGCTCGCCGAGCTGGTCGTGCGGATAGGAATGAAGTGCGCTGACTTGCTGAATCGATCCACTATCACCCAAACCGCATCCTTGCCTCGGGGTGACCGAGGTAACGCAACAACGAAATTCATAGAAATATCATCCCAAGGCCATTGAGGGATCTCTAATGGTTGCAACAACCCCGCTGGTCTTTTATGTTCTGCCTTTACTTGTTGACAGATACCACAAGAGGCCACATAATTAGCTATATCCATTTTCATTCTCTTCCACTAGAAATTTTGCTTCAAATCACGATACATCTTTGTCTCCCCTGGATGGACAGTATATGGGGTGCGGTGTGCTTCTCTCAGTATATCAACTTTAACTTCCGCTTTTTGTGGTACACAGAGGCGTCCTTTGAAACGCACTGCACCCGATTCATCCAACTGAAATCCCCTTCTTTGCCCATCTCTATTCGCTTCTTGACCCTCTGTAGTAACTGATCATGCTGTTGTGCTTCCTGCACACGCTCTGGAATGGCTGACTCTAAGATCAACTGAGTCTCCGCATGTGTCGTGCCCGCATAGCAATAAGATATCCCCATACGGTCGAAATCAGCGATAAGGCAATCTAGAGTAGGAGGCGTCGCCTTGCGACTAAGAGCATCGGCCACTACATTAGCCTTGCCGGGATGGTACTGAATGGTAAGATCATAATCCTTAATCAATTCCAGCCATTTGTGGTGCCTCAAATTCAGATCCTTCTGGGTAAAAATATACTTAAGGCTCTTGTGATCGGTGAACACATCACAAGACTCACCATAAAGATAGTGCCTCCAAAGTTTCAATGCAAACACAACGGCGGCCAACTCTAGATCATGGGTGGGATAATTCTGCTCATGCTTCTTTAGTTGCCTTGATGCATAAGCTATAACTTTAGCCTCCTGCATGAGAACACATCCCAGTCCAACTCGTGAAGCATCGGAGAAGACCGTAAAACGCTTCCCTGGTTCCGGAACAGTGAGAACATGAGCGGTCACCAACCTTTCCTTCAAAATCTGAAAGCTACGCTCACAATCATCATCCCACTGAAACCTCACATCCTTCTGTGTGAGCCTTGATAAAGGCTTGGCAATGAGGGAGAAATCTTGTACAAATCGCCGATAATAACCTGCCATCCCAAGGAAGCTTCTCACCTCTTTAACATTGGTCGGCCTTTCCCATTCTACCACTGTGGAAACCTTACTCGGATCAACTGATACCCCCTTATCACGGACGATATGCCCCAAGAATCCCACCTGAGACACCCAGAACTCGCATTTTTTTAACTTAGCGAAGAACTTATGCTCCCTCAATGTTCCCAATACCAGCCTCAGATGTCGTCCATGATCTGCTTCCATCTTGGAGTAAATCAGAATATCATCAATAAAGATGACTACAAAGTCATCCAGATACTCATGCAATATCCTGTTCATGGTCTCCATGAAAACGACAGGGGCATTCGTTAGTCCAAAAGACATAACTTTAAATTCAAAATGCCCATATCTTGTGGAGAATGCTGTCTTTTCAATATCCTCCTCTCGGACCGGAATTTGATTGTATCCCGACTGGAGATCAATCTTTGAGAATACCTTAGCCCCTCTCAACTGATCAAACAGATCTTCAATGCAGGGTAATGGATACTTATTCTTGATGGTCAGCTGGTTGAGGGTACGGTAATCAATGCACATACGCCAACTTCCATCCTTCTTCTTAGTAAATAGCAAAGGAGCTCCCCACGGGGATACACTGGGTCGAATAAGGTCCCTCGCTCTCAGATCGTCCAACTGCTTCTTTAATTCTTCCTGAAATGGACGGGCCAAACGGTACGAGGTCATAGAAACTGGTCGTGCACCTGGCACTAGGTCAATCTTGAACTCCACTGGGCGCGGTGGAGGCATCCCTGGCAACTCTGCTAGGAATACATCCAAGAATTCCCGAACCACTGGAATACTCTGCAACCAAGGAGAAATTCGACTTTTCTACTAGAGACAAGAGAAATCCACTCTTTGCTGCCCTACTACCAGGGTACAAACTAGCCAGCACACAAGGTGAAAAGGAGGGGGCACTACCCTGGAAAACTATTTCTTGGCCCGTCGGTGCTTGCAGAGTTTCGGTTTTCCAAAAGCAGGATATGACCGCACGGTAACTATGCAACCAATCCATTCCCAAAATAACATCAAATGGCTCCATCCTCAAAACCATCAGGTTAGCAATAAAACTCTCCCCATCTATAGAGAGCACACAACCGGACAGGTGTGGGCTGGAAAGAACTCCCAGTGCGAATTAACTAGAACAGTTGAGCTATTTGTTGCATACCCAGTTGCCCAACTAGCAAATTCTAAAGATGCAAAGGAAAAAGTAGCCCAGTGTCAAACAAAACAAAAGCCTCATTGAATCCACCAAAGCGTACTGTCACCACATCGGGACGACCCACCAGACTCAGCGATCGGCATGGCGTAGGGGCCGGGGTGAGGTGGTGGTGCTAAACACAGGTATGGCGGTGCTGCCGCTGCAGGAGGTGCCGAGGGGGCCACAGCTGGAAACAATGCCGTGGGGAGGCGGCCAAGAGTACCCTGGTGGCATCCCTCCAGGAAAAGGGTAGTGAGGCGGAGGCGGCACCCAAGGGCGGCAGGAGCGGCGCTAGCATCTCCGTGACCCTCGAGGCGATGCGGCGCATGAAGATCTTTGCTTGGACCGGTTCCCACTTAATGATGCTGGCAGGGTTCCACTTACAAACCAAAACCTTGTGGCCCTCCTGACCACAATGGTGACATGCTCCAGTCCACGAGCACTCTGCAGCACGATGACCCTCTCCACACTTGAAGCATTTCATTCCCTGCCCCGGAACCGGACGCATCATAGGAGTATTTGCTGAAGATCGAAAGGTAAAGGATGCCTGGGGCTTGGTGAACTTGGACTTGAATGATTTTTGTGGGCCTTTGAACCTCTTGGAAACTGGCTTCAACGATGACCCACTACCTCCTCCAAAACTCTTCTTTTGACTGCCCTCCGCGCTCTCAGAAGCCACCATACCTCCTGTACCTTGCAGTCCTTCCCCAAGCTGCATCTCTAGCTCCATGCCCCTAGCTTGCTCCACCAAGGAACCAAAATCACGGAGCTCCAAGGCCCCCAACACTTGGCGAAACTCCTGCCTGAGCCCCCTTCGAAACCTCTTAGCTTTCTCCACCTCATTGGTAGCCACAAATGGAACAAAGCGGATTAAATTATTGAAACCCACCGTACTCGACGCGACATCTTGCCCGCCGTAATCGCTCGAGTCACTTCCATTCTTTCCACAAATGAAGCGGTAAAACCTCCTCTGAATTGCTTCACAAATTCTTCCCAAGTTGCGGTCCTTGGCGCGGTCTGGTGACAAGATTCCTTCCCACGGATATCCGCTTGCCTTGGTGAAAGGTCACATACTGAACCCTCTGCACTCGAGTCAAACCCAACACTCCCAAGTGCCTCTCTATGTGCCGCAGCCAGTTAGCAGCATCAACTGGCGTGCCCAAACCATCGAAGGTGTCCAACCTCAGGGCATTCCACTGGTGCAGTCCCATAACACCCATCGTCGGTACTGCCGCCGGTATCATCAGGGGTGCGACAACAGGTGCAGCTGGTGGAGTCGGGTTTCCCTGGACCGCTGAAGCAACTTCTTCCTCGACCTGAGGCGGCCTCCCGGCTCTGAGTTACGGACTTGAGCGATGGCACGGCCGGCCTCGTCCGGCTCCTTGCCGACCACGACCACGACCACGACCTCTATCCCTTGCCATCTCTATACCACAATCAAATGCAAAATCAACGTTAAGTAGACAATCAATTATGACAATCGACAGAAACATAGATGCAATGCAAACCCCATTCCCACCTACAGTGCTTAGTGTGTCAAGTTTAATACTTCATTAACCACGGACCTACAGCCCACTCTGATACCAACTGTAGCACCCCATTTCGACAGAACCTCCCCTGTATAGTGGTTCCAGACAGCGGTTGCAAAAAGTAAGGATAGTAGGAATAAATGACATCAAGAGTATGATAAAGACAGTATGGTAAAAGTTTTTCAAGTCGCCCACAAGTATAACCGTTAAGTAACAAAGGGAAACATCATAAGGGAGTTCTAATCTTTTATTACAATTCAAACTAACAACCCAAAAATTCTTTAAAACTTAAGTAACTCGGCGATTAACTTTTAGTTTCTTTACTCTCCTATGGTGGGTAGTCCATGTAAGGTGCAACAAACCTATGCGGTTCCTTTCCCCATGCATGCCGTTTTCAAGATGGTACTTAAAGGAAAACACAATAATAGCAAGAATGAGTCCATTGACTCAGCAAGTATAATCGATAACACAGTTATAAACAACACTTCAAAAAAATCCAACCATCAACCATATGAACAGTTTATGCTATGCAAGATGGTCAAAATCTCTTTACCCCCTTCTCTTTTGCATTTTACCGATAATGCAAAGTGTGCATCCGTTGATGCACACCCATGCCTGTACCACATGGTACAGGGACCAATTGCCCATACTCCACGAGTATGGGGACCTTTAGCCCGTCATGTCCTCAACATGACGGGGACCTCGGCGCTTGGTCACTTTATGACCAAGACTTCAATAAGTCAACATGATGCATATGCGTGAATGTCTCAACCAGTAAATCTTGCATTCACATAATTTATGCATCCAATATTCTCATGACAAGGTAAGTTGCAAACATCCATAAACAGCAACAAATCATCTATATTATAACCATGAGCACGCATGTATTCAAGTTATATCTTTATACTTGCCTTAACCGCGAGAAAACGGAGCGCGTGCAGAAGGTGCCGCCTCTGGGGTCCGTCCTCCACCTGAATCATCATTGATATATCCGCTAAGATACTAGTAGAGGACATTAGCCCCAAATAAAAACGAACACAACCTAGTAAATTTGTCTATCTCGGTTCCAACTCCTAAATCCTCCTGGTCCCTCCGCCTACCTCTGCGGACAGTAAACTTCAAAAATTCGTATCTATTGGCACAGGGGTCCGAATGGGATGTTCTTTAGTTTTCTGGAAAGATAATTAAATTATGTAACTAAACCTACTTGGGGAGCCTCCCTGATTCGGCCATCTTCTACCCGCATCACCCAGTTTTCTAAAACATCAATGTTCACGTCGGGTTCTCTGGACAGCACACTAAAAAGGCCATAACTTCCAGCCCGAGTGTCCAAAAAATAATTTCTTGACCTCCCTGGAAAGCTGAAACAATTATCTACAACTTTCATAATATGGAGAACCTCTGATTCTGCCGCTTTCTATTCACTAAAACCAATCTACCGAAAACTGAGAGAAAACTGTCAATCTGCAGAACAGTCCTACAAGAAAAATCATAACTTTTGCTACACAAGTCGGATCGACGCGTTCTAGTACTTCATGGAAAGATAATGACGACCACTACAACTCTCTAGGAGAGGCCCAGACCTAAATCCCCAAGAGACTAACCCAAAACAGTGGTTCAACGAAATCTGTTCTAACCATTCAGAATATCGACATTGCTACCACAACGAAAATATATATCTAATTGGGGAAAACAGGGATTACCCTTAACGACGAAGAACACTACAAATCCCCCACGAGTTCCTTCCCTCTTCCTCTTCCCTTCCTCTTCCTTTCTCTCCTTTCCTCTTCCCTTTCCCTTTCTTCCTCTCCTTTCCTCTTGATGACCACGGCAGGGAGGAGGTTCAGGGGAGAGGGCGCAGGGGAGAGGGCAGCAAGGGAGGGAGGGCGCAGGGGAGGGAGCAGCAAGGGCGCGTAGGGGAGAGGACAGCACAGGGGGGCGGCGCCAGGCAGGGACAGGGGGGAGAGGCGGCTAGGGCAGGGGGGAGGGGCGGCTAGGGCAGGGGCAGGGGTGGGTGCCTCCCCCCTCTTGGCCGGCCCCCTCATGGGCCTCAGCCTAGGCCCAGGTTTCCAAAAATATGTAGAAAAACCTCGCCTCGAAGGAAAATTAAATTCGGAATATCACATTGTCCCTGTGTATTTATATAACGATCCCATAATGGGTTTTGTATAATCTCAATATATGTAGATGATCTGAATATCATCATAATCATAGAAGATATAAAGGAAGCAAGCACTTACCTAGAATCAGAGTTTGAAATAAAATATTTGGGAAAAACCAAATATTGATTAGGCTTGCAACTAGAGCATGTCTCGGAAGGAATATTAGTACATCAGTCGACTTACACTCAGAGGGTGTTAGAAAGTTTGGCTTTGAAAAGGCATACCTTTCAAAAGTATCAATAGTCGGGAGATCTTTGCAGCAAGACAAAAATCTGTACAGACCTAGAGAAGAGAGGGAGGAAGTCCTGGGACTAGAATTCCCATACTTAAGTGCAATAGGAGCACTTACATATTTACTAAACTGTACTAGATCGGATATTACATTTGCCGTAAACATATTAGTAAAATATAGTGTAGAACCTACCAAAAAGTATTAATAGGGAATAAATGATATCTTCCGATACCTTCAAGGAAGAAAATACCTTGGACTATTCTACAGAAAGAACCAAGATCTGAATATTATTGGCTATGCAGAAGCCGGGTATTTGTCAGACCCGTATACCACTAGATCACAAATAGACAATATATTAATATATGGTGGAACTGCTATTTTGTGAAAATCATCTAAGCAAAGTCTTTGTATCGATTTCGATGAATCACTCAAAAATCGTAGCACTGTACGAAGACACACGAGAATATGCTTGGCTTCAACGGATGATTCACCACATCCAGCAGTCATGTGGACTGAATATCGTGCAAGCTCTCATAATTATCTATGAAGATAATGTAGCTTATGTTCACAACTACAAACGAGTATGTGAAGAGTCATCTTACAAAGTATAGGAATCTCAAGTTCATCTATACTCATGAATTACAAAAGATAAACGAAATTAAGATACTGCATACTAAGTCATATGAAAATCTTGTATATTTAATCAGTAAGTCACTTCCAGTATCTAATTTTGAAAGATGTGTACGTGAAATTGGAATGATGAGACTTAGAGAAGTGCATAACTTAGGGGGATATTCTTCTCGAGCTCACTATTAAACTTGATTACGAAGATCAGTACCCAGAGAATAAATCTTGTATATTAAATGAAATTGGGTGGATTGTACTCTTTTTCTCTTGACGAGTTTTTCTAAATTTTCTCGGTCAAGGTTTTTAATGAGGCAATTCGTGCAACACATCATAACATATATCATGTACTCTTTCTCTAAAAATTTTTTCACTGAGTTTTTATGGAGTTTTGATGAGGCATGAATGTGTCGATGAGTACCCAAAGGGGAGTGTTGGGAAACCTGGGCCTAGGCCTGCAAGCCTAGCCCATTGATGGGCACCATCTATTTAGTCTATAAATAGAGGGTCTCAATCATTGTAAAGTATATTTATGAAGAAGAAAGTAATAAAGAAAGACAGGAGTTCTCTCCCCTCTATCTCTCTGTGTTTAATCTATTATTCTGTAGTTCCTCAATAGGAATTACCAGCATGGGCAAACAAACTGATCGTGTAGGCCTATTGGCGGACGTACGGCTCACGGTATCCTCACGAACGGTCCACACATGACAGAGGCTAGGGGAGGTCACCTCGCCAGCTGACAGAAGGTTAATTAGTCGACCAGCTGATCGCGCGAGGAGAAATGCCATCAGCTCCCACCATTCCGATGGCCGTTGTTGATAGTTCCTATTGGTATCTATTTGGGACGTTCTTTTGGTTTGCGGTTTTAAAATTTTAGATATACCTTACTAGTTTAATGAATAGTTATTGCTGAAAGAAGTTGAAAGTTAAAAGTCAGTTAAAAAGCCAAAAATAACGACATATTATCCATATCCAAAGCCCAATATCGCTATCTTTGCGGGCTACTCTGGTGGTCATTGTCGCCAACTCCTACATATCGGTTGAGTAGTTCTCTTCTCTCTCCTTTTCTCTCTTTTGTTCTCTGTACATTCTATAGCTCAGTTCTTTTGGACTTATACATAGGCTTTAGTTTCTATTCCAATACATAGGCTTTAGTTTCTATTTCTATAGTAACTCAATGTAAAATGGTGCGTTTATTCAAGGCAGGGTTTACAGGTAAATTGTAATATAAAATGTACCGAGTTCAGCTATACTAGCCAAAATCGTATGCAACTATTTCTCTCTGTGTACTACCTCTCACAAATAGATTAGAATTTAAAAATCATAGTCATAAGCCAAAAGGCATAGTCTAAAAGAATTTATCCATATATTTATTCTTAATTTATTGCACTAGTTCTTGTCGACAGACGGTAAGAGAGATTCGGAGAGCTAGCCCACGGAGAGGAGGGGCGATGGTAACGTGTGTACATTGCACAACACTAGCTAGCTAGCGGGCTGAGACAGCCCATTTATTTCTTTTTTCTGTTTGTATAATTATTCAATGGATCATCACGGCTGTCGATCCATCCTCTCACACACACCCAGCACTAGCAAGACAACTCTACCTTGGTTGATTTGTCGCATCCTCATACAGTCACACTACCGGAAATCACTACTATGCATCCGTATAGGCCCGGCAGGCATCCAGCTTTCCCTAGGTGAGCCTTAGTGATAAACTACAACAAATCTGACGATGACCAATTTATCTACTAACGAAGCATCTATTTGGTTTCCCAGTTACTCGACCAATGTTCTGAGATCAATTAATGATTTAACATGCTCATACTTACCTGTCATGTTTCTTCTTTTGTCCTTCCTTTCCCAGTGCGTGTTGTTGGGGCCTTACATTTCTTTGAATCGATTGCGACTCTCGTTTCTTTAATAGCTTTACAAAAAAAAAACGTTATTTCATTTAGAAGATATATTAGTTAGTATTGGGTGTTCTGAATTAAGACATAGAGTTAGTATTGATTGCCGACATTAGTTCTACAAGTAGTAACAGAGTTTGATTAAGTTCTTCCTCATAGATCTTAACTGATCTTAAGAACCATGGCATTGTATTCCACTAAGTTACCCATCTTCCATAGGGTTGAATTCCCATCTTGGAAGGCAAGTATGGCTACATACATTCAAGCTCAATGCTATACAATCTTGGAAAAGGTCAAGAGATCCTATGTTGCTTCTGACGATAATCAGATCACTCTAGCAAATCTTTTGCCGGTGGAGACAAACAACAAGGCTACGAACCTCCTGATTCAGTGACTCGGCAGAAACGAGTTTGACCGTATGTCTTATCTTGCATCGGGTCACGATATCTAATAGACTCTCACTGATTACCATGACGGCTCGACACCTATCAAGGAGGGGCTTCAGAACCAACTAAATAAAAAATACCAGAAATTTGAGATGAGACCTGGAGACTCTTTGGATGAGTTCTTTACTCGTTTACGCAAGATCCTCAATCACTTGCGTGTTGTCAGTGTGGTCTATTCCGACTCTAAAAATGAATGTCATGTCCTTGGAGCCTTAGACATGTTGGTTTGGGAGATGAAAGTCACTTTTATCAATGACATTGCTATCATGAGCAAGCTCACCTTGGATAAGATTTACTCAAGGTTGAAGACTCATGAGATTGACTTGCTCTCTCACAAGAACAAGACTGAGTCGATGACGCTTGTGACTGATCCCGCTAGGAGCTCTTCTTTTGGGCCAGTTGAATCTAATTTTTCTAAATTCTCTTTGTTTGCCTTGTATGTTATGAGTGGTAATAAGCTTGAGCAGATTTCTAAGGAGGACCTAGCCCTCCTATCCACCAAGTTCGTTAGAGTATTAAAACACTATAAGGATGAGAAAGAGAGTAGGAAGAGTCCTATCTGATGCTTCAAGTGTGGTGATCTCAACCACATTAGAGCCTACTTCCCTAAGCTCAAGGGTAAAGAGGAGAAAGAATACCGCAAGCGTCCACCACCTTGAGATGCCAAGCTGAAGAAGTGCAACTGTCACATAGTAGTTCACCGAGTGCTGTCCGCTCTCAAGTAACTTAACTTGAGCAATGTGCACTCGGAGACTGAGGAGGAGGAGGAGGATGAGCCACGAGGCAAGAAGTAGGTGAATGACTTCACCGGTATGTGCTTCATGGTGAGCACCGACGACATCTCCGGTAAGGATTATCACTACAATGACCCTACTAAGGTAAAATCCATACATGATGAGTATCTCGTGTTGTAGTTTGCCTAGATCGTGAGCTCAGAAATTTCCAAAAGAAAAATTAAGAATCATGATTTCTTGATTGAGGGCTTGAATGCTGAAATTGCTAATCTTAGAAAGAATTCTAGATGATGATAATTGTCTTATCTTGCTCTAAGGATGTTTTAAAATAATATATTTTTTTATTAATATTGCAGGAATATATTGTCGATTAAAAATACATAAATAATCCTATATCATTATTTCAAATGGTGACAAAGATCCTATCGCCACTCGAAATAGGGAGAACAACTCTATTGCTAAATGGTGACAGATGTTCTGTCATCTAACGAATGGACGACAGAGAGCTATGTCAATGCCATGAGTTCTGTCGCCATTTCAATTGATGACAGAGTGATCAATCATTTATTTAAATGGCGACAGAAACCCCCATAGCTTCCATCGTCATTTCAAATGGCAACAAAGCCCCCCGCACCCTTAGTGGCCATTTGAAATGGTGACAGAAGCCAGGCTATTTAAGAGCAAAAAAATGACCAAAATTCATTTTAATCCATTTAAAAAAGAAAAAACTAGAGGAGAGAAGTCCAAAACTGATAGGAGAGGTGAGGAGTGGAGGAGTTGATCTGCGCATCGTAGTGGTGAGTTTTCTGTTTCTTTGTAGATTTCATTTCGAAACCATGGTAGGTTAACAAATAAAATTATTAGATATGTAGTACATTTTTGTATTATGATGCCATGTGTTACCCAAATGTTACCATATTGGCATTGCTATGATAGTTTTCTTCCTAGCCTCTATGTAAAGTTACTGCACTACATGATTTCCCCAAGGAATGCAAGATAGACCCCTCCTCAGTAGCGCAATGAATGGGTAATGCTAAGAATAAGTATCATGACATGCGAGTCCAAGCAAGTCCGCCTTTACAACACAAAGACCATGGTGGCAGTGATGAAGGCTATGTTGCTAGTGACATAGCTCCTGTCACCAATCGAATTAGCAACAGGTCTCTGTCACCAGCCCAATTAGTGACATAGCTCCTGTCACCAATCGAATTAGCGACAACAACTGGACTGGCGACAGAAATCTGCTTGCCACCATGGAGAACTTCACGTTGGAAAGTCGCTATTTATAATGGTGACTGGTCTCTGTCACCATTTGAAATGGCAACAGGGGATTATTTTTGTAAATTTTTAATTGATGGTATATTTCTGTAATATGAATAAAAATAGGTTATGTTTTAAAAAATTTTTTGCTCTAAGTGTGTTTTGCTATATTTGAAAATTAATAGTGCCATGGATAAAATTGCTAAATTAACTAATGAAAGGCTTCACTCTAGACTCTATCATGCTCAAATTGTTCTAAGTTAACTTAAAATTAACGCATTAACTAGAACTCTAAATGTCTTCATTGCTAAAGAAAAACTTGCTACATCTTCTGCCTCTAAGAAGTTTGATCCTATTACATCCATTGCATGTGCATTCTACACTGAGATAGGTTAGGATTTAGATAAGATGCATAAGAAATTTAGCGTCAAGTTTCATTAGTAGCTTAGGAGAGTTAGACAAGCCACTTGTGTGTCGTGTGAGTCTCTTATGGTTGAGACAACCATGCATAAGGAGATATATGCTATAAGAGTGAGTGTAGCTCTTGTGCCACCCTAGCTAAGGAAAATGACTACATAAGAAAAACCTTAAAGCAATTCTCAGGTGGCAAGAAGAATCTCAACCTAATCCTAGACCAGTCTAAAGTAAGTATCAAGAATAAAGGTCTAAGTTTCAATGCCTTAGAGTATGCTAAGGAAAATCCTCCCAAGGTAGTGAGTGTTCTAGAGAGTGTCTTGTTTAAGTTAGAGATTAAATCATGCAAGACTATCTTCTAGTTTGTTGATGTTACACAATCTCTCTCATGTGCAGTGGGTGCTTCTTCTTTATTAGGATAGACTCCTCATCGACTCAAGTACCATTGCACTACTGTGAGTGTGAGAGGGATGGCCAATTGGTTTAGTTCTACTTTAGGTGAGCCAAAAAGAAGAAGAGCTAGGCATATTCCTGTTGCTCAAAGTATCTCTAGATCTAGTGTTAGATCCAGGTTTGTTCAGGATTTCTTTGATAGCTTCTAGTCAGCCTCTCGTCTAGGCATAGGTTACCATGAGAGTAAGATAGGTCCACGAGTGCCTACTAGACAAGGTGAGCGCTAGGCTTTTGTTAGACCTAGGCAAGAGTTCTAGGGGAGTCTGGGTAGAGCTCTTATGGGGGGTGCGTTCTCCTGGTATCCATGTTTTATCACATTCTACATTATCTTTAGTTCATACTTATACTAGTTCAACTTGTACTATTCATGTGTCTCAATACTGGATTCCTAAGTCTTTTATTACCAACTCCAGTACTAAGATCTTGATACTTTCTATTTCTGCAATGTAGGTCCGGCAAGGGAGGAAGTAGAACCTGTGGGTAGTGGACTCTAGATGTTCTCGAGAATGACCAGAAACTCAAGATTGTTTTCCTCCCTCACCTGAGCATTTGGCGATAAGTTGGTCACATTTGAGGATGCTTCTATGGGACTGTGATGGCCAAGGGCACAGTCCGTGTCAATGATAATTTCATACTCAAGGATGTGGCCCTGGTAAGCAAACTCAAGTACAATTTTCTCTCTACCTCGCAATTAATTGATGATGGTCTCGAGGTGAGCTTTAAGAGGAGTGCTTATAGAGCTCTAGATTAGTCTAGAGATCTAGTCTTTGGGATTTCTTATCTTGGGAGAGTTTTTATTGCTGATCTTGCTAAGTCTTCCTCTTAAGGGCCTAGATGTCTTGTTGTTTCAGATTATATAGATTTGGTTTTTCTGGTATCATAGACTTGGACACATTGGATTTGATCACCTGATATGAGTTCACTACTACAAAAGAGGCTATACTAGACGCTTACATCACAAATGATTCTCATGAACTATCTGTGATACAGTTACCATAAACGATTCATACGAATAATTGTCTGTGATATTTTTATAGACAGTTATTTATATGAACCATCTGTGATAATACAAAACATCACAGACGGTTATTTCTAATAACTGTTTGTGATGTATCATAGACGGTTATTGATATAAACCATCTGTGATAATGGCAGACATCACAAACAGTTTATACTAATAACCATCTGTGATACTTCATAGATGGTTGGTATTACAAACCATCTATGATAATAAAGTTATCATAGACGGTTTGTATTAAAAACTATCTATGATATGTTTCTCAAAAACTAGTTTGAACTTGTCCGAGAGTGAGTTCAGACTGGTCCAATCCTACTTGCACAGTCACAAATGAAATCCATGATATTGGAGCCGGTGGAGTGAAATCGCTGAAATGTTGTCTTCTTTGCTAGTTTCATTGGCTTCACAAACTTCATAAAACAGCAAAACTCCAATACTTTATAATGGCCTAACAATACCCCATCCTTAATAGAATCTTGTCCTTAAGGTTTAAAATCTAGAAAAGTCCTTTGAATAAAAGAAGCATCTTCCCAACTTATCACAGATGGTTTGCATTAAAAACCATCTGTAATATGTTTCCCACTTCGTAATCCCCTAAAATTTCATAATCTCCTACCTAAGTTCGAGTAGCATTCTGTTCCAAGACATAAGCGCATAACTTTTGCATACAATGTCCATTTTTGATATTTTTGTACTTGTTGAAAAGCAAACAATGACCCCGATCCAAAAATATGACCCGCCTGCACTAGTCGCACTCTAAGACCCCTAAAATCGGCCATCTTTTAGTTTCTATTTTTGCCAAAAAAATTTATCTTCTCTTCAGAATTTAGGGTTTGCCTCAACTACAAAGTTGTAGATCTTGTTGAAACCTTTCAAATAAGTATATATAAGCCATATAAAACTTTTCTAACCAAAAAATAGAAAAAATTTTAGGTATAGAATATAATAAACCGTTTATGAAGGACTATCACAAATGGCTCGAACCAAAAATTATCTGTGCTACTCACATCACAAATGGTTCTATCTACCAACCATCTGTGATACTCACATATTACAGACGGTTCTAGTTACAAACCATCTATGTTGTATTTATCACAGACGGCTCACTAATCGTCTTTGATAACCTTCGATTATCACTGACCCATAAATTCAGATGGTTTAGAAAACTGTTTATGATGATAGCTCTAAACCGTCTGTGATGACTCTTTTTGTAGTAGTGGTTAGTGGTATGAATCTTATTGGGGAATTACCTCAAGGGTGGAAAGGATTTAGTTTGATCTCCTTGTAGGCATAGTAAGATGGTTGCTTCTTCACACCAACCTCTTACCATGGTCATGACAAATGACCCTAGACAACTCTTGCACATGCACACTATAGGTCCTTCTAAAGTTTAGTCAGTAGAAGAGAACTCATATGTACTAGTCATTGTTAATGATTGATCTATATACTCTTGAGTTTACTTCATGGTATCTAAGGTTGAGGCATTTGGTCATTTTAGAGATTTAACCCTTAGATTATCAACTGATCTTCAAGGAGCCCATAGGGTCATCAAGAGTGACAATGGGACTGAATTTGAGAACTCATCATTCTCTTCCTTTTGTTCTAAGCATGGTCTAGAGCATCAGTTCTCCTTTCCTAGAGTCTCTCAACAAAATGGTGTAGTTGAGAGGAAGAATAGAACTTTGGTTAAGATAACTAGGACTATGTTATATGAGCATGATACTCCCAGAAGGTATTGGCCTCAGGCCATTTCATTGCCTGTTATGTGTCTAATAAGGTATTCATGAGATTCTCATTGCACAAGACTTCCTATCAAGTGAGATTTGATCGTAAGCCTAGTGTGTCTCATTTTAGAGTCTTCGATTGCAAGTGCTTCATTCTTAAACATGGAAATCTTCATAAGTTTGAGTCTAAGTCTTCAAATGATATCTTTCTAGGCTATCTCGCTTATTCTCGATGCTACCTTGTACTTAATCTTGAGATGAAAAAAATTGTGGAAATCTGCGAGGTTACTTTTGATGAGGCTATTCTAAGGACTAGAGCAGACATTATAGGTGCACATATTTAGGGTGATTTTGAGGGCATCTTCCTTAAGGAGTGCAGTGAAAAAGATGAGGCTATTGAACTTCCTCTTCAGCCAGCTGAAGCACCTGCTTTAACTAATTCACCTTCAGCTGCTCTCACTTCTTCCTCATCATTATGTGGCTCTACTCCTACTTCCACAGCTTACAAGGTAGAGTCCACCATGATTTCAGGAATACCTCAACATCTCCAATGCCATCATACTCCATATCAGATCATTGTATGTTGTCATGAGTTGGGGGTTATTCATCCTATGGGGATTGATTTGATGGGGGAGCTCGCTTCATCTGTATGCATGTGTAATATATTGCATATTCATATTCTATTCTTGCATTTTTATATAATCTGAAGCTTTGTATATTATCCATGCTTTTTCTGTATCTATTTATAACTATTTTTTTAATGAGCTTTCTATGTCACATGCTTACATAAATGCTTATTTTCGTGCACACACAAATAGGAAAAAATCATTGGAAAGTAGATTGATTTGTAGATCGGCGGTGGGAGCATCCATGCACTATGTAGTCTGCAGAAATGAGGCTGACCCGCTAGCTTGCTCTGCATGCACTGGTCCATGCATATGGACAGTATGCGATGGAAGGAATTATCCAGCATGGGCAAACAAATTGACCATGTAGGCCTATTGGCAAATGTCCGGCTCGCGGTATCCTCGCAAATGGTCTGCGGATGGCAGAGGCTATTCTTTGCAGCTTTTGCTACAGTAACTAGCTTTCAAACGGAGTGTTTTTTCAAGATAGAGTCCACAAGTTGATTGTAGTATACACTGTTGTGACTTCATTTATATCGACCAAAACCGCACGCAAGTTTTTGTTGCTTCATATTCTCTCTCACAAATAGCCCAAAAGTGATAAGTTGCAGCCACAAAGAACAGGCTAGGGGGGGTAACCTCATCGGCCGGTAGAAGGTTAATTAGTCAACTGGCCGATCGCATGTGGAGAAATGCCATCAGCTCCCTCCATTCCGGTGGCTATTGTCACCACCTCCTATCGGTAGCTATTGCCCATATCCAGAGCCCAATATGGCTATCTTTGCCAGCCACTCCGGTGGTCGCTGTCGGCAACACCTACATATCAGCTGAGTAGTTCTCTTCCCTCTCCTTTCCTCTCTTTCATTCTTTCTACCTTCTATGTTTGTTTTCTATTTGTTGCACTAGTTCTTTTTGAGGGAGATTGGGGGAGAGATTGAGAGCCTAGAGGGAGAGAGGGGCAATGGCAAGGGGTGTACGTCATACAATACTAGCTTGCTAGTTGGCTGAGCAAGCCCATTTATATTTTTTCTAATTTTTCTAATTATTTAATGGATCTTCATGGCTATCCATTGATCGAGACACACATCTAGCACTTGCAAGACAACTCCACCCTGTTTGATTTGTCCCATCCTTAGATAGTCACACTACCGAAAATCACTATTATGCATCCATATTGGTACTACATGCATCCAGCTTTCCCTATTTTTTTTAAATTATCTACTTTTTATTCTGAATTGCAGTAATATACTTATATTTCTTTATTTTAAGTAATAGCCATCAGTTGCTCCACCGTTGAGCGACTTGGGCTAGACGCCCAATGATCAAGCAACACGTGGCCAAGTTAGACGTGACCTACTTGTCCTGGTCCTCACCGTAGTCAAAGCAGTCCTCTTAGATGAGATAGCAAGGGCGAGTACAAATTTGTACTTCGTAAGTCACACGGGAAAATGCAATATAATGATGAAGGCAACAAAAGAAGGCATACAGGGTTATTTGAGCACAAAGTAGCATTTAAAGAAATACAGTAAACATGTATGAAATTGCTGAATTTAATACTGTAAGTAAAAACAACATTATAAATGAAACTAATATTGTTAGTGCAGATTCACCCCCCACGCTAACGTGACCATGGGTCCCCCCTTGGACTATCTTTTCCAAAAGATCTCTTATAGATTACATCCATCCATAAGCCGATTAAAACTATTTTGAAAAATAAAGTCTAATCCCTGAAAAACTTTACTTAGGTTGCCCATAATCATGCACGGCTATCCAGGATAGTTTATAGGTGGTACAATTTTACTTACAAGACATGATAATCTCATAGTGCCACGCGATTAACAAACTTCCTTATGTGTGCGGTGGAGAGATCATTACAAGAACTTTACAACGCAAAGTCGTCAACCTGGCCATGTCTCCATGAGGTTTCACCCTAATAAGGAATCTACCAAATTAGGACCCTCTCTTGTGCCGTGTAAGACTTCTCATAGCCTACGCCACGCTCACATTCAACCTATAGCGAGACTCAGATTAGGACCAAAAAATTAGCCAATCAGGACTGTCCCATACCAACATTATGGTAGTATGATCAGGCTTTATAGTAGTAGCTCATAAACTAGTCCTTAATTGATTTAGGCACTTCCCACATACCCCTTGTGCCTGGCATCACCATTGCGTCACCGAACAATAACATGTGCTAGCAAACACCCACCACCTAACTATTTGCCTAAGTCTAAACTAAGTTTTATATTTGATTTTGAAATATCATATAGACTTTCTTAACTCACCGAAGTCAATAATACATTTTAAAAGCTTATCATTTTATGTGAAAAAGTTATCCTAGGCCTAAAGTTATTTCTAGGTAAGACTAAGCATTTACTATGAAAGTTCTCTAGCCATACTAGTGTACTCACTAGAGTTTATTCTAGGGTGACAAAGTATCTAAGGATCAATATCAAAGGAGTTATTAACAAGTAGGCAATAACTAAGTTCAAAACTGAATTGAAATACATTGAATAAAAATATGCATACAGAATAATTTAAAATAACATAATTTTATTTCATAATATGGGATCAACATAATCAAGGTGTGTAACTTGTCTTGCTCTGATGACTGGTGATTGTTGTTGAAGTATAGTTCTTCGGAATCGTTGCAGTCTACACATAACAATAGCCAAGCAAACACAAATAAAATCCAAATAAATTCAAATAAACTCCAAATATTATAAAAGAGGGAAGAAATGGATAGATTGTAATTTTTGATGAATTTAAAATTTTGAATGGGTCCAATCGGAGCTAGGATGAAGAAATACAGGCTTTTGAAAGTTTGAAAACAAAGAAAGAGGAGAGAAAGAATAAATCAGATTTTCTAGAATTATTTTTGTGAAGGAAAGGTGGTCGAAAGCTACAGTTTTTGTTTGTGGTCAGAGCTACACTTTTTTTGTGTGTGGTTGAGGCTACAATTATTGTTCGATGGTCGAAGCTACAGTAATTAGTCGGTGGTCAAAGCTACAGTGACTGGTGGTCAGTAGTCAAAGCTACAATAGCTGGTCAATGGTTGAAACTACAACAGCTGGTCAATGGTCGAAGCTATAGTGACTGGTTGGTGGTTGAAGTTGAAGTTATAGTAACTATTTGGTGGTTGAAGCTACAGTAACTCTGCGGTGGTCAAAGCTACAATAGCTGGTCAGTGGTTGAAGCTACAAAAACTGGTCGATGGTCGAAATTACAAAAACCGGTCGATGGTCGAAGCTACAAAAACTGATCGATGGTCGAAGCTACAGTAACTGGTGGTCAGGAGAGACGATAGCAGTCGAAGAAGCTATGGCAGTCAAAATGTATAAACAAAGAGAAGAGTTAAGCACCTCAGCGTGGACTGCAAGGGGGTCGGAGGGCGGCTTTGGTGCGTCGACGATGGCTCGTTGGAGTTGCGCCGAGCTTCGTGGGCTAGGTTGCGCAACACTGAGGACTCTCGGGGCTCAGGAGAGACAACTAGAGATGAGGAGAGCTGGGGTGTGGCTCGAGGTTGCTCCAGGGGCTGAGGGGGAAGCACATAGCGAGGATTGCTCGCCGGATTTAGTGGTGACACGATTCGTTCAGAGGGAGAAAGGAAAGGAGCGGGGCACAAAAGGAAGGCGAGCACAGGATTTTGGGGGTCTATTTCCCATGTGGTGCAAGACTTCCAAATCTAGAGAAAGGTGAGGAAGGAAAGGCAAGATTTGGTTTGGAGTCCGTTTCAAAGATTTGGTTTGAACCAATTGCGGAGAGGCCAGAAGGGATGGATTCATTGTGTGATTTGGCACAACTTTCCTTTTGGGATGATATTGAGATAAGGTCTGGATTAGGAGTTGCCATGGAAAAGAGGAGAGAGAAGAGTTCGCGAGCTCCTCTGCACAGATCGATGGTTTTAGGCAAGATGAACATTGTCTTAGACTATAAAGGAATAAAAGGGAGGAGGAGGGGATACATCAATAATGGGCAAAAGCCCACCTGGTGTCCCATGGTTGGAATCTTTGGAGTTAAGTGATGATGGACTTAGGGTAGATCTAGGAGGGGTGACCAAATGGAAAGCTAATTTTTTTCTTTTTTCAAAAATAGAATTGGGCTTCTAAAAACAAATAAAGTTCAAAAATTTTAGAAAAATTCATAGAACTTTTTTATGCTATTTTGCATTTATGAAAATTATTTTCAACTTAAAGTTGGTCTTTAATTTCATATATAATATACTTTTTAATTTTGAAATTAAAATTTAAATTCAAGAAATTCATAGAAAACCAAATAAAAGCCAAATGCTTCCAAATAATTGATTTGAATTAGGATTTTTAGAAAAAATCAAATTATCCACGGTTGGAATCTTTGGAGTTAAGTGAGGATGAGCTTAGGGTAGATCTGGGAGGGGTGACCAAATGGGAAGAAAATTTTTTTTCTTTTTTCAAAAATAGAATTGGGCTCTTAAAAACAAATAAAGTCCAAAATGTTCAAAAAAAATCATAAAACTTTTTATGCTATTTTGGATTTATGAAAATTATTTTCAACTTTAAGTTGGTCTTTAATTATATATATAATACTTTTTAATTTTTAAATTTAAATTTAAATTCAAGAAATTCATAGAAAACCAAATAAAAGCCAAATGCTTCCAAATAATTAATTTGAATAGGATTTTTAGAAAAAAAATGAAATTATCCTATATTTAATATATTTTACCTAAATTATTTTTCAAAAGAAATGCCTTTTTAAAAGTAGAAATTCAGGGTTGATAAAATTCAAAATTCACGAAACCAATTAACACTATTTTTAATTTAAATTAAATTAATTTTTTACTTAAAATTTTGAAATAAACTACTGGGCTATTACACTCTCACCATTTCTCTCGGAAGATAATGAGAGAGCTTGAGAGAGGAGAAAAAAAGAGGGAGGGATGGAGAGGGGAAGTAAAGAGGGGGAGGTCACAAGAGAAGGAGTAGAGAGGTTTAGGAGAGAGAGAGAAGAAGATGGGGAGAAAGAGGAGGGGAAAGGCCACAAGAGGGGGAGAAGCAAAGGAGTTTAGGAGAGGGAGTGAAGGAGAGGAGAGGAGCTTGGGAGAGGGAGAGAAGGAGAGGAGTGGAGCTCGGGAGAGGGAGAGGAGAGGAGCTCGGGAGAGGGAGAGAAGAAGAGGAGCTCGTGAGGTAAGAGAAAAAGATGACAGAAGCTTATTGAGAAGGAGAGAAGGTCTTCGCATGAAGGTAATAGTCCTATCCGTTCTTGTTCTCATCCGAATGTATGCAACGTGTCGCTACTTATCGATTTAGCACATATTTAGTGAATGTATGTAGACAAATATTAATATTTATAGTAAGAAATTAGTCATGTCTAAGCTCACAAGATTGAAAGTACATTACGATGTTGGTACGGTGTTGACCTGAGTGGCTTCTCGCAAGTCAGTTTGGTACACCTGGACGTGGAGAATGCTCTAATCCGAGATATCCTAAATTGGCTCACACATAGCTTCTCTTTGGACCCCGAGGTGTGCAGTGTCGTCCTACATGGGCTTTGGAGTTGGTCTGCCATGCACATTTAGTGGGAATTGAGGAGGCTGATGCACATAGTTGTCTAGAAGGGCTTTGTGGAAGGTTGTTGGCGAAGTGGATACGAGTCGTGCTACTCATGCAACCATATCCGAAGGGAGTCATAGGAGGCCCTACCGATGGCTATTGTCCTGTTGGTGGGAGCAGATCAGGCATGTAGCACGTGGTTCATCAAGAGAACGCATTGTGTGATGTTGTGGAGGCAAAATCAGAATATCGCACAACACACACTGAGCCCACCCGATAGGTGAATGCAAATGTTGCTGATGTTGATTAGAAAGATCGCACTATGCAAGTTGAACCCAATAGACAAGTAGACGTAGGGGAGCATGTCGACAACATAGTGCATCAGATAGATATTGATGACCGGATGACTTAGGCCGAGGAGAAAGCTTTAGAAGAGGATGGCGATGACTCTTTCGGTAAAGACAAAAGTCTCATTCCACAGGCATGGAATAGGGTGAATGTTGAGGGTCTTTCTGTGCACAACAAGCGTGAATCACCGTGGAAGTACCATAGTACGGAGGTTCGGCTTCATAGAATGTTTGCTGATAAGGGATCATTGTAGGATGCCATTAATCTATGGGTCTTATCCATGTAGCGGATGTTTTGGGTCCTAAAATCTAGCCAGGAGTAGTACACCATGGTATGCAAGCATGTTGGTTGTCCTTGGCATGTGCATCCATGAAGATCCAAGTACAAGACTCATTGGATTGTCTCAAAGGTGGAGCCGCTCTCCTACGTACTTAGTAATATTTTGCCGAAGCATCGCAACCTGATGTCCACCTTCATAGCCAATCTCATGTACAGAGAGATAGTGAAGAAGAAGAAGGACCTTGAAGCCAAGCACATCATGGTGGCTATTGAGCAAAAATTCAAGTATAAGATTAACTTCACCAAGGCAGGGAATACAAAGCAGAAAGCTTTGGAAAGGAGGTTTAGTTCTTTTGAGGTGGCCTACGACAACCTTCCTCATATGCTCAAGGTGTTGTAGGGCAAGAACCAGGGTACATATATTGCTGTAAAGGATAAGCCATCCAGAAGACTACCTAGTTACCTGGTTTGCAGAGGGCCTTCTTAGCCATCGGTGCCTGCATTGACGCTTTTGGGCACATGCGTGATCTCAATCAATGGGACATTTCTAACAGGGAAATACAAAGGGGCAGATCCTAACAGTAATTGGTGTTGATGGCAATAATTAGATTCTACCTGTGGCCATCACATTCATTGAAAGTAAGAATTTCAATAGCTAGTTGTGGTTCCTTCGACATCTGAAGGAGGTAGTAGTTGGTGCATATCCTGATGTCTGTATAATCTATGATCGCCACCCCGGAATGATGAAGCCCATAAGAAAACTTCAACAAGACCCGGAGGAGCCGTTCCCTTGGCTAGACATGAGGAACAGATGATGCATTCACCGATTGGGCGCCAACTTCTTTAAGCAGTTCCCACAACAACCATTAATGAAGTTGTTCAAAAGGCTAGCTATATAGAACCAGCAGCGTAAATTTGATGCACTGTGAGGCATGTTGGAGGAGCACACCAGGAAGCATGTCATCAAGAGGAACAAGCGTCAACCATTCTTGGGGCGGCGCAACCCAAATGCCTCGCACCATTACCAGAGCTTGACCTTCCCGGTGTGACGTGGAGGACCTCGAGGAGTATCAAATGCTTCTTCCATTGGATTGAGGCCGAGCCATTGGAGAAGTGATCCTTGTTGCATGACACAGACAGTGTGAGGTATGGCATAATGACCACTAAGCTTATGGAGGTGTACAACTGTGTCCTTAGGGGCATCCATTCTCTACCCCTCGTCGCCATCGTCGAAGGTAATCCGCAAGGTGCAATCGGATATTTCAGTGAAAGGCATGCCAATGCGGCACTTCATGCAGCCAACCCATATAAACCGTACTGCTTGAAGATTACTGCGTACATGTAGGCCAAGACAAAGAAGGGTCAATCGCACACGGTCTTTGTGGTGGGCAATACAGAACATTGTTTTGACGTGCTCCTTTGAGACAAAGCCGTATTTGAGACTGCTCGCTCACTTGTTACCCATTAAGTGTGCCTTGGACATCATGTGAATGAATATAGCTGTACATGCAACAAGCCAAAGCTCCTTCACAAGCCATGCTCTCATGTCCTCACTGCATATGGGACTATCAACATGGATCCATCAAACTTCATGTCAGAGTAGTTCACGAAGGAGAGGGTGTTGCAGGCGTGGTGCAGCGAGCTAAGAGGCTTTAGGGTTATGGGTAACTTTGCCATGTTGGATATTGCACGAAGGGTTTGGATTCTGAATCTTAACCTTTTGAAATGTGGGAAGGGCCGTAGTAGAGTCATTGCAATAAGAACGATATGGATGAAGGGGAAGCTGGAGCGGTAGGTAGACATTGTGGCCACTATGGCCAGGAAGGCCACACTGCGAGAAGATGCAAGGCGCCTACCGATGAGTAGGAACACCAACGTGATGTGCCAATCATCAACCGCTAATCACCGACCATCATGCACCAGCTAGTCATACCGCTAGCCTAACATGAGTACTCGAAGTACTTGAAAATCACAAGAAATAAGACACCTGTACCGACCATGAAATCTACGAGTACTAACTGTAAAGCCTTCAACTACCGAAGATAACGACAGTAGACTATAAAGTCTACAACTATGAAAATAAGACTATGAAGTCTACAATAGTCTGCAATGTCTACAACCATCAACCAGGAAATCTTCGAATATCGAGTACCAACCAGTAAAGCCTACGACCATTGAAAAGTACTATAGCCGAACGTGGTAGAAGGCTGCTGTGGGTGAAGTCATTAGATTCTCGGATGCCACTCGAAAGTCGTCTGATGCATTGATGTTACTTAAAAGCCGTCTGATGTCACTTAGCCGATCGAATTGGTTCGAACATCCTTGAAACAGAGTGTCGTCTGATCTCTGTCTCTACTCGACAGTTGTCTGATGTCACTTCACCGATTGAACTGGTTTGAACATCATTGAAGCAGAGTGTCATCAGATATTCGTAGCTACACGACAGCCATCCAATGAACATGATTGAAGTAGAGTATCATCCAATGTTCGTCGCTACTCGATAGCCGTCCAATGCCACTTAACCACTCAGACCCAAAACCACTTGCAGTAGAACAAAAACCACTCAGAGAAGACAAAAAAACCACTCAATTTTGAAACTTTCGACTACAATCGATCAAACCTTTCACAAATACAAAATCCAAAGTAATCCAACTGTCAATTATTCATCATCACTTTATTCATGACCATCCACATGGTCTAACACTTAGCCTATAAATACTACACCTTCCACAGCATGCTACACCTTCCATAGCATGTTTTCCTACACCACGACTGTAACACTACATCGGTAGTATGGAGTAACAAAGCGAGGAGATCACCTGACTTGCAAGGGCTAATGTAGCCTAAGACGAACAAGTGGAGCGTGCCATGAGGCCACCTCCCCAAAGTGAAGCCCCCCATACCTCCAACTCCAACCCATACCTCGACATTCCCATGGAGCATTCACCGCAAGACCTACCCATAGGGGAGACGCTCTCCTCTGCTGGTGCAAGGACATATGCAAGTTCTTCAAGTTCAAGAAGTGGTTAGGCTTGGGCATGCGTTACTGGGGTTGAGGTAACTACGCTAGGAACTATCTCGACCAGTGTTAGGATATGGCCCACTACCGTAGTTGGTAAGAATGGATTACAGTACATTCCCCTACCAGTTCTCTTGTATGGCAGGCACTAACATGTTCTCCCTCTTTCCGTAGTCTCCAGATTCACTATGCGCCTACCGCAAATGGATCGACCGGGAGATTAACTAGCACACCAGTGGACTCTGGACTACAAAGAGTGGGACATCTAGACTGCACGTGAGAGGATGGAGGAGCAGCGATGCAAAGAAGATCAAAGCGAGCGTAAATGGCGAGAGACGTAAGCTCATCTGGAGGCGTGTAGGTGTAGGGAACCAGAAGGTCTTGAGGAGGAGCGTGAACTGGCAGCCAAGGACAAGGTAGTTGGCAATGACTACAACGCTGAACTCGGGTGGAAGGGCAAATGGCCACATTCCATGCAGTAGTTCGACCCACTTCATCCATATGTCCCATGTATTTTTAATTGTCTAAAGGCATACATGTACCATTGTTTGTTCGTTAGCCTATGTAATATCCTATTCTTCAGAGTTATTTGAAGCCTTTAAAAAATTAAAATTCACCATTTGGATTTTTCTGAAAATAATTCAAGCTTAAATTGAATTTATTTTAATTAAAATAATTTAATATGACTAAAATAAATATTAACATTTGTTGAAAGTATTTTATTTGGATTCCTTGTGTTTTAAGAAATTTCTGTGAATTTTTTAGATTTATTTGCTATTTTCTTGAGCTTAAACGAATTTATTGAATTTCTAAAATAGAAAAACCCTTTAAAATTTTCCTAAAAGGCCTTGGGCTGAAACCCTAGCTGGCCCACCTCCTTTTCGGCCCATTCATCCCATGCCGTTGCCCCTTGCCACGTGTCGGCAATCGGCTGCTCGTCGCCGCAGCCGAGCCACCGGCTCCACGTGCCTCTGTGTCATCCGATCCAAGCCAAGCCATGCGTAAGCCATCCGTGCGCCGAAGCATTGTTCACCCGTGCCGTCTATCCTCAATGGCCGAATCTTCCATCGTAACATGTGTCGTCCATCTGTCGATCGAACGCACTATTCATCGTCTCCTACCAGGAGACCTCGTCGTCCTCATGTGTCCAAGCCAGACATGGCATCGCCGCCGCGGCCACAACAGACTCAGAATCCATTCATACCTGCCCTTGTCTCCTCGGTGTTCAAGCTATAAAGGGCATGCCCTACCTTGACCTCCACATCTCCCAAAGCTGCCACCTCTCCCTGAGTAATATCTAAGGCTTATCTTTATGCACCATTGATCTGAGCCTTACCATGCAACCACCATTCTAGTGTGGGATAGACCTGACTGATTAATTTGTGATATTTTAATTTCAATTTTATCATTGTGATGAACATGGATTCTAATTTCCATGAGGTGAAAGAGGGAACAAATATCGACTAGGTGGGGTGGTTAACATACTCAAAGACGAAACCTTAGCGGGTAAAATTCGGTTGAGGTTGAGCATTGTAAATGCATTGTTGTCATTTTCTTGAACATGGAAATGATCGCATCGTGTGATTAAAGTTGTGCAACCTCTACAGAGTGTAAAAGTATTCGAATAGTCGTGTCCCTAGTTATGGACAATACTCGATAATTTCACATGAAGTGTAGATATTTCAAACAACTTGGTTGGGATAACTTTGGCAAGTGAATTGTTAATTCACTAGTGATTTATTTAATTTCTTTGGTTATTTATTGATTATCATTTTCCTTAAAGTTCGCCTTCAATCTATTTATTGTATTTACTTTAAAATATTGCTTTATGCAAAGTAACCTTTTAGCTATTATTTGGTAAGTCTTGCAAATTATATTGCATCATTGTTACAAATGACTTGCTGAGTATCAATGTACCCATGGTTTTATTCCTATTGTTGCTTAGTTGAGGAAGTGGAACCATATCATTTGGAGGTACCAAAAGGAGGATACTTCAACAACTTCACGGATTAGGACTTCGCTCCCCAGTCGATTGCCTGTAGGCATGTCGAGTTGCTACCATACTTAATTTTGTTTTTCGTTGATAGTTTTCTTAAGCCCTTTAGGCTATTATTTGTAAGCTTGATCATAATATCGTACTCCAATAATTATTAATATTTGAGTCTTTTATTTTATTAATCATGTATATGATCAATATTTCATCTATATTTATACTGTGTGCACTAGCATGATTCTAGACTAGTGCAGTATACACAGAAAGTACGGATTTACATATTCGGGTCTCGACAGCTTGCGTGTCATGTAACGCCCTTATCAGATCAACTATCGTGTTGTTATCATAATTCTCTATTGCATCGCAATATCCCTTATCTTTCTACTTACAAATCATTGCTAGCTCAAACGTTCTCATAAAATTCTTGAAATATTTGTCGCACTATAACAATATACGACGATCATAAAATGTTATTGCGAGTCCAACAGATTTTGTACCATTTAGAATATAAAAAAATCACAAACGAATCAACTGACATTGTCTGCCTTTTATTTCAAAAAAATAACCTACAAATAAGATTTGCTAAATGTATTATCTACAGAAATTGCCATTTACTTCCCCACAATTATTTCCATTGGCTTAATAAAATAAAAATATTATTATTTTAAATCACCTAACCATTGAGTGACTAGGGTTAAGTTTCCAACCAAATTAAGCGACTAGGTACTAGTCGGCTCACGGTTGAGAGATATGAGCTAGTCACCCAACTGTTGGGCGACTTGGTCACATGTCGCCCAACAGTTGGGCAACTAGCCTATGTCACCCAACCGTGGAGTGACAGATGGCTATTATTGTAAAATAAAAAATATAGGTATATTACTGTAATTTGGAATAAAAATAGATTATTTAAAAAATTCCAACAACATGTCTATTTTGGGAAGCCATCAACTTGCTTTCTTGCACTGAAGATGCAAGAGCTCACTGTTCACGAGTGAGAGACCGCAGATTTAGGCCCCGCTTTAAGTGGCTTCGGTTTCTGGTTTTTGGTTTTCAGATGTCAGAAGCTAGAATGAACATGTTGGCTTCTTAATTTTGGCGTTTTTGCGTTTTCTTTTTTTTCTTATTTCTTTGCATTGTCTATAAAGACATTGTTAGTGATATGCTATAGAGACAATAACAGAGATAATTATATCGCTCCTATATTTATGGCCTTTTGAATAATATGCTATTTTGTCTTTTGAATAAATGTCTTTCATATTAATTGACAAGTATGTAATTTATTCGTGGAACTTTTTATTCATGTTTTTGATATAATTCTAAATCATCCCTAATCTGATGTCATTATGTGGGACAAGTGTGATTTACAGATCAACACATGTATTGATTGATGATTATGTTTCACGGATCATACATATGGAGATATCAAATTGATAATGTGGACACATGTTAGAAAACATAGTATTGGATTGGCTTACCATGAGACACCATGAGGATTGTTATATTATTAAGTATTATCAGTTGGTCTCATACATAGTGTATATAGGATTCTTAAACATAAGACTGTCATGGTTTCCTATATGTAAAATAGTTTACTTAGAGGTTGCCAAACACTACTCCGTAACTAGGTGATCATAAAGATAACTTTCAGCTTTACTATGAAACATACAGAACAATATGAGTAATTAAGATAAAATTTGCCTCTTCAATATTATGGAAGAGATATCTTTGGACCCCTTGATGTAGTTGGATTAAGGAATTGCATCGCCATGCCGAATGTAATTGAGGAGTCCATCACAACTTACTAATCCACTATAGATTCAAGTGAAGGATCGAACTATCATAGGATGGCATGTTCCTTACCTTGAGTTTGATCTGGTATCATAAGACAAAGGGATCGATATATAAGCACTATATATGTTCGTCCGATATAATCTTTATGTATATTTAGGAGTCGTTATGTCCTGCTAGAGACCGCTACCGACTTATGGACCGAAAAGGAGTTTTCGACCCATGGTCAAATACAAATGAACCTACAAAGTCACATACTTAACGGGTCAGAACAATAAGAGTCTGGATGATAGGCTCTCTGAGTGGAATACAATCTGTATTGGATAAAGATCCAGCCTGAGACTTTTTGAGTTGGATACGGTATCTGATCGTACCGGATAAGGATCCGATTAGAAATTATATAAAGGAAGGTATAGGGGTTAAGGGGGATCTCAAGACACACGAATCGAAACCCTAACTGCTACCTTTCATAACACATGACGTACGTGCTGGTGCTCGCATACCGACGCATGATGTTCTATCCCTAGACATGTAGACCGTGGTAGAGGCGCTACTGCGACTGCAATGCTAATCGGGACGATCACGAGGAGAAGATGGTTGGTCAGAGAATGATTGATTACTTCTACTACACCAACACACTCTTCGTTGAACCAGCCGCTTTAACACTATTCTCGTTGCACTACACGTCTAGTGGTAACAATCTATGATCTCTTACTTGTATGACTTTTTGGTTTACGTAGTAGAAAATTTTAATCTGTACAAGTGTAGTATACCTGCATACCAACAGATATACGGTGTTTTTTTCTTTAATTGAATGACTCAAAAAATCTAACAGCCACTTCAAAAAATCTAACAGCCACTACAGTATAATTTTAGTTAGAGCCGACAGTCGGTTGGAGCAGGGTCTTACCCGGGCATGCCCTGCATCCAAAGCACTGGTGGCAGGCGAGTTTTATCCAGCCTCATTCGAAATTAAAATTTTTTATTCAGTATCATCTTATTTGTTGTTCAGATGTATTTTTGTTATCTGAGATAACGAGTCAAACCGAACAAGCATAATCATGTTTCATTTGAAACCGACTCATTTAAATTTTAAGAAAAAAACGAGCGTAGTCGGAGCAGTTTTGAAAAGAGGTCACCAGTCCACTGAGCCCCGAAGGGGGGGTCTGCTTGTGAAACGGAGTTAAAAAGCTACCAGATAAAAGGCTACCAGGGAAGCAACAACGCTCAAGCGACACAATGGGAACTTGTGGAACTTCTCGTATCCAGCATTAAAGCAGTGGTGAGACAAACACACAGTCACACTCGCATACGAGGTCAACAGATTGACCACCGATAAAGTAAGGATCGACTTCTCCAGAAAGGCAAAAAAACAAACTAGGCTACAAGAAGAAGCAAAGGAGCTGCAAAAAGCCCCCGAAAAGAAAACAGAAAAGGTCCTCCCATCTCGCTCAAGAAATGTACACTTGTTCGGCTCACGCACGCAGCACGTAGCAGATATTTACATACACCGGACGCGGCCGCGTACGTCGGTCACTCCGCGGCGGCGATCATTGCCGCCGGCCGCGCCCGCAGGCTCCCGCTCCGAGGCTGCCGCAGCAACTCGATCAACACCTCCGCCTATCAAATCCCAAACAAAAAACGATAAGAACATACTAACCAGCAATTAATGTTGCGACTTGTGACGGCGTGCGTGTAGCACGTGCGTGCACTCTGTAGTTTTACAGTAGGAGGATGGATACCTTTGCTCTGAGCTTCGGGCGCGCGGAGGACGACTGGGAGAGGGCGACGAGCGGCGGGATGGCGCCCTCGCGTGCGACCATGGTGCGGTAGGCGGCGCTATCCTCGCACACGTGGAGGAGGCACAGCATCGCGATCTCCTTCTGCCGGGGCGTCCCGGCCTCCACCATCTCCACCAGCACCGGCACGCCGCCCTCCACTACCGCCGCCGCGCGCCCGTCCGCGGTGCCCACCAGCACGTGCAGCACGTACGCCGCCTTGTCCACCATCCCGGACTCCGGGTCCGCCATCAGGTCCAGCAGCGCGCGCACAGCGCCGGCCTCCACCGCGCGGGACCGATTCTCGCGGGCCCCGCTGCAGAGCGCGTACAGCGCCGTCGCCGCGTCCTTCTTGCCCCGCGAGCCGCCCGACTCCAGAAGGGAGACCAGCACCGGCACGGCGCCCGCGCGCCCGATGGCCGCCGCCGCCCCGCCGTCGAGCTGGGCGAGGCGGAGCAACGCGCACGCGGCGTTCTCCCGCGCCGCTGGGGACGCGGCCGACTTGAGCGCGCTCACCAGCGGGCCGAGCGCGCCGGCGCCCACGATGGCCACCTTGTTCTCCTCGCAGAGCGACAGGTTGAGAAGCGCGGTGACGCCGTGCTCCTGGAGAAGCGGGTCCGTATGCGACAGCAGCGCCACGAGCGGCGGCAGGGCGCCCGCGGCCACGATTCGGAGGCGGTTGTCCGGGTTGTGCTTGGCCAGCAGCCGGAGCTCCATGGCGGCGCCGCGGAGGTCGTCCAGGGAAGACGCGGGGGACTCCAGCTCGGCCACGAGCGCCGCGATGGAGCCGTCGGAGGCGCCGGCCGCGCAGGACAGCAGTAGGCGGTGGATCCCCGCGGCCGCTGCGGGGGATGACGGGAGGTCGTCGCTGCCGCAGTCGCTGAACGCGCCGTCGGAGCAGGTGGAGTCGCCGCTGTCGCTAAGGCAGCTGTTGCTGCGCCGGCGAGGGGAGGTGGGCGCGTCAGACTCCATCGCCGCCGTCCAATCCGAGATCGACGGGTCAGTGAGTGGCCGCGTGGTGGTGTTGCGTCTTGGGGAATCGGCTATGCGCTATGCAGGAGTCGGGTGTGCCTTGCTGCTGTGTCGGCAGGTGGGGAGTGCGAGATATATGTACGGGTTGCGTTGCCTTGCTCACCGTCCGATCTGGTCGGACGGCTGGCGAAATGCCTGTGTACGCATGCGCACAAGCGGCGCGGTCATGGCCTCATGATCCTGATCCGACGGGTGGTGAGTGCCTGGCGAGGAGTTCGAGAGTGACATGCAGTGGGGCCCACCCAGTGCGTACAGGACACAAGAGAGGTGATGCGTGTTGAGAAACATGTAGAATGGATAAACGATAACGTGTTCACGAACACAATCTTTAAGAGCAAATCAACAATTACGTAATACATCAATAAGAGAGAACACCAAAGTAACCTTTATTGATCTCTTTCTTTTTGTCCATATTACATGACACAAAACCTCCTTTTATATAGAAGAAAAGACTAAGAGTAGTTTAGGTATTTGCTCATAACTAAAAATCCTGAGGTTTCGTAACAATGCGCATGTGAGGGCGACTAGTTACGTGCGTGGGCAGGCGCCACGTGCGTCGGCTCGTGATCTAGCGCCTTGCTGGAGGCCGTGGGGCCTACACTGCAAAGGTGTTATAAATATAGATGGTTCTGGTGTGAGTAAATATCAGAATTATTTTTTGGTGAGTTTAAACTATAAATAGAGAGACATTGTACCATGTAAAATACATATAAGAATCAATAAAGATTACGTTCTAGTGTTCTATCTCAATTGTGTCTCCTGTAATTGATCTATTGCGTATTGGAGATTGATTGTGTGGATTGTGTTGTCGTTTATCTATTCTCTATCTAATTCTTAATACGTTATCAACACGAAACTCTACAAGGTGCACGGTATGCAAATCGCAAATCAATCTATTATGCATTGCTATTTATATTTCAATCTAGATTGATTTTATATCATCTAGCAATGCCATATTTAGATCAATCATGTGTTAATTGTTTCTCGCAATAGATTGATCTAAAATCTTGCAGATTAGATCTAGATCCCATTAGATTGAACATCTAATTTCTAGATCGTTCTCTAGATGGATTAAAAAATCGAGATCTATAATAGATTTAGATCTGTAATCACGGCAAAGAAAAAAAATCATCGTTGAAGATCTACCGCAGCCACCACCTAACATGGCCCTATCGGCTTGCTGTCGCACAGTCGCAACCCAACCTTGGCGCCCTGGATACCGTCGGTCACCGTCGCCAGACGATGAGCCTGACGCCGTTGTGCTGCGCCCGAAGCCGCTGAGAAGTCACCGATGCACTCCTGGAAGCTGGCGTCGCTCCCGCCGCCGTGCGCTTGAAGACACACGTAAGCACCTCGGTTGTCGACTTTTTGGCTTCTCCCACACCGACCACCCGTCGCTGCTTGAAGCTACCTGACCCGCTGGCAACGCACACAAAGTCCAGCAGCCATGCACTCGGATGTTGCCACACGGCTCCTCCCCAACGCCGACCAAAGTTTCCGCAGCCGTGCGCCAGAATTTACCGCTGCCTAGCACTGCTGGCCACACTGCTCAGCCTTAGCCCGCCTCCGACCGCCACTCCCACGTCTTTGCTTGAAGACAACACTCAACCCTGCTTCTTGGACGCCGGCCCAAACTGTCGACGTCACATTGGCTACGCAAAACCCTTGCCAGCACCCAACACCACCCGAAGCTCGGCTTGGCTGCCGCCACTCATCACCAAAATTTGGCACCGCCGCTCAATGCTCAAAGCATGCTTGGAGGCCCCACAGCCGTGCGATGACCTGCAATGGCCGCCAACTCGGACTCATCCGCTCACCGTGCTTGATGAAGCTGACCACAGCAGCTCCGACCGACCACACTTGAAGTCGCCATTGCCTATGCCCGCATCCACCTGCCTCCGGCTAGAAGCCATCGGCGCCGCCTCAGAAGCCGCTGCCGACCTCCCTCCCGTGCACTCTCCTGAAGCAACGCGCCAGACTTCACGCGTCTGATGGCCGCCGCCGAGTTGGCCCTAACGGTTGGCGTCACCCAAACTTGGCTCCGATGGCCGACGCTACCCTCAGAGCTCCGGCGCACTAACCGAATCCCACAGCCTCCGACCGCAGCTACTTGCTGGTCGCCACTGTAATGCCCTGAACGTGTTTACGTCGTTCTTGGGAATATTTAGTGGACTCACAGAGTTTCTCGGTTTTTTAATGAATCGTGGGAGGAGGGAATAGAATTACAGAATTATCCAAAACAAAAAAAATTAAATAAATAAAAATAGAGGGACTGGGCTGCCTAGAGGGCTGGGCTAGCCACTTTGGGCCAGCCAGCTCAAAGGGCCCAGCCTCACCCTCTTCCACCACCCAAAACCCTAGCCGCCCCCTTATAAGTCCTTTTGGCCACACCCCTCCCCCTTTCCTCCCCTTGGTCGTCACCCCCTGGCCCCTTGCGCCTCCACACCTCCTCCAAGCTGCTGCCCCACTGTTTGCTGCAAAGGAGGGATCAAAGAAGAGAAGGAAGAAGAGAAGGAAGAGAAGGGAGAAGGATGGGAGAAAAGAAGAAGAAGGGTGATCTTGAGGGATCTTCTAGGTAATTTTTTCCACCTCAATTCTCCCTATTTTAGATGTAATTAGGGTTCTTGGCTCGAGTTTAGTGGTGACTTAGAGGGGTAATTAACCAATTAGCGTTAATTTGCTGTCTGCGCGTAGAGTGATTCGAGCAACGCGTCTGTTCATGTAGATTAAAGCATCAAGACGATTTTTCCTGCAGATCTGTTCAAGATGAAAGTTGTAGAGGACATCGAAACCTAGCTTCTGTAATTTTCTTAGATTTTTCTGGCCATGGGGTTTGGTCTCAGCAGAGGTGGAAACTTCGCTGTATAACAGAGAAGTAATCAGAAACAGATTGCTGTTAAGGTGTAGGTTTAGAGGGGTAAATGAATTTTATAATTTTGGACACAATAACAAAAGTTGTAGGAAATCTTGTAAACAAGCTTCTATAAGAAAATCATGATTTTTAGATCATTATACAAAAGGTGGGATTGTTAGAAGTTTGCTAACCAAATCACCGAAGCAGAGTATGTCCTCTATTTTACGCGGTATTTTGCACCCTTTTAGTAGCAGACTAAAAATAGGGTGTCTACATGAAATTGTAGGTTTGAGTCTGTAGTTTCCAGAAATATCATCATTTGCTATACTTGACCTATTAGATTAAAAGATACGAAAAAAACAAGCAGCGCTGCTATAGTAGGCTGGGTGTAGGATCGACGAGCTGAGAGGGTATTGTCGGGTTTTGGGCTTAGTGGTATTTTATTTTCTTAAGATGTGGATGCCTTGCTGTAGTCCTGTACTGAGAGATGATTTTTGGACAGGTGGCTTTGCTCCTGAATGTGTTTGAAGTGCTTCACTTCTTCGGTAGAGGCAAGTAAACATAGCGGATGATGCTACCGTTTAACTCGTTAATTCTACTACTTTCACATTAGATAATTCTTTAAATCTGGGATGCTTTGTTGATGCTACATGCTTTCTTAAATGTGGTCTATATGGTAGTATTTTAAGAATCAATTGTTTATGTTTTTTATAGATTAATTGTGGTTATGTGGTATTGTTCTTAATGAAACAAATATGGTTGTGGGGTAGTATTCTTTACGAGGATATTGTGATCTAAGAGGCAGTGTTCTTAGTGAGTACATTGTGGTCTTAATGGTAGTGTTCTTAACGAATATATTGTGGTCTATGTGGTACTATTCCCTATGAATTAATTGATTATGATCATGGTGAATCGAATATGGATTATGTGGTATTATCCTTATTGAATCATATGTGGATTATGAGGTAGTATTCTTGATGAATATATGCTGATCTTTGTGGTTAAATTCTTATGAATCATTGGTATCATATCATGCATATCATAACAAGTCATTTGCATTGTGAATGTCGCCGCACATAGCCGTGATCGTACCAGTACAGCATCGTACATTGCAGTAGTACGATGCATACTCTTACCTTGTTGGGTAAGAGTGCAGTGGACCATATGAATGATTCATATGTATTTTCATTGTGGATGGATCATTTGCATACTTATGCAATGCGTGGTGGATGAATGATTTACAAACAAATGCAACTTCTTAGTTTTATGTGGAATTGGTCATGAGATTCCCTTGTGGTATGAGGAATGTAGTTGTGGTCATAGAGTGGGGTTCACCCCCTTATGGTATGGTAGGGGATGTGGTTGTAGCATGAGGTATTTCTCTTGTGATAATTATTGTTAGCGGTTGTGGTTGCGGGAAGGAATAAGATTAGTGAGGAAAATATGTTAACACTTTATTGATATTGGTAGTGGTGGTGGTTGTGGTTATGAAGTAGGTCATCGAGACCTAATTGCTAATGTTTTGTGATTGTTAGTAATAATAGTGGTTAAGGCTATAATCGTGGTCAATGTAAAAAATAAATATTGATGCTTAAACTGTTGTAGTTTAATTAGCTTGTTAAACAGTTTGCTTGCTGAGATTTTTATCTCACTCTTTTTCCCCCTTCTAGGTGAACCTTGAGCATGCATGGGAAGGGTAAAACGGCATAACACTATCACACACCATTTCATAACTTATGTTGTAATGAATATATGGAGTCTCTAGCTATTCATCTTTTTCTCCCATTGTTGATCATTTTTAATTAATAATAATGCTAGACTGTAGTCCACTTTATTTGGTGAAAACTATTAGTGGTCGTTCTTTAACTAATAGTGTTCCATTACCTTTGTTGTTATGCTTTCGCTTAGTTTTTATGATGTTTTAGAAGATGTTGCCAGTTTATGTTTTCTTGTAATCTAGCTAGTTGTGGAGTGGTATAGTGGCATCCCAAGGTAATATGGATCCTAGGGTGTTACAGCCGCCCACTGGTCTGTAGCTCATCTCTAGCCTGAAGCCTGGTCACCCGCATCGCTGGTCTCCTTGAGGCTACAGCCCACTACCACTGCCGTCACCGCAAGCGGCCATGCATAATGACATTTATTAAATATGAGCCTGATGGCCAAAATTTACATCAATGATTCATAGACTAAAATTAAATATAAGCAGAGGAGAAACAATAAAGTAGTAGCCCATCCTGCCTGCCCACAAGCGAATAACTGTAAGACTAGCCTACTCATTGTTATCTACACCGAAGTTGATGAAGTTCTTCTTCAAAAATAGTGAATAAAGCAACATGATTATATAAAAGTACTCTCCGAGTGACGCTAGGAGGTTTAACAGAGTTCATGTATGCATAAGGATTGACAATAGAAGACATAAAAGGTTTGTTTGGGTGTAAAGCAAAATTTAAGTAAATACTGTAAATAGATTCAAAAGCTGAATTTGATACAATAGATAGAAATAATAATTTAACAAAATAATATTGTTAGTGAAGATTCCGACCAAATACTAACCTATCCACAGGTATCTCACCTGGTCCATCTTTCCCCCAAAAAATTCCAACAATTTTCACTGAAATTAGTTTTTGATAACAAAAAATCTAATCCATAAAAAACTTTACTTAGCTTACCTATGACCGTGGGCACGACTATCTATGATAGTTTTACACTCTGCAAAGGTTGTATAATTTTACCCACAAGACATGATCATCTTGTATTGCCACGCGATTAACACACTTCTTTATGTGTGCGACGGAGAGATCATGACAAGACTTTTACAATACAAAACTTTCAACCTGGCTAAGCCAACACTAAGGTTTACCCTAGTAAGGAATCCACTAGATCGGGACCCCCTCTTGAATCGAGTGAGACTTCACATGGCCTACGCCATACTTACTTTCAAGCTACAGCGAGACTCAGGTTAGGATCTATAAATTAGCCAGTCAAGACTATCCCATACAATCCTTGTGGTAGTTCGATAGGGTTTTATAGCATTAGCTCACAGAACGGTCCTAATTGACTTAAGCTCAAATTACATACCTCTTGTGCTTAACAATCAATGTTGTATCACCGAACAATAATATATGTCAGCACCCACCACCTAATCATTAGCCTAGGTCCAAACTAAGTTTTATATTTCATTTTGAAACATTGATGTACCGTCTTAACTCATCGAAGTCAAGGATAGATTTTAGAAACCATCATTTTATGTGAGACAAATTCCTACCAAAATTATTTTAAGCATGGCTAAGAAATTCTGTAAAATTTCTAGTTAATACTATTATACTAAGTAGATTTTCATCTAAGGTGACAAGGTATGGTTGTTCAAGGTCAAATTTGGCTGTACGGAAAGGAATTAGGTGTAACTAGGATTTAAATTAACTTTAAACTAAGTTTGAATGAAATATGCATGCATAACAATTTAAAAATAATATAAGTAATTTAAATTATGAGAGCAATATGATCAAAGATGTATCAGCAGTGTTCTCGCTCTTCAATCTGGTCAGTTCCTTTTATTATGAAGGAATGGAGTTGATAAATAAAAGAGAAAGATGCTCATCAGCAGATAAGTGTAACAACATGGATGATGGATTAGACTTTCCAAGCGCATAACATGAGGCAGGAAAAATGAATTTCTGGATTGTATGTTGGACTTTCTATTTCTACTGTAAAAAGTTATTTGACTTATTTGGTGGTGTTCTGACAAATGCTAATGACAGGGTCTTGCAAATGGTGGTCCATTTCCATGTGAACGCCGTTGATGATGCCGTTTGCCTCCTTGTCAACTCTCGTAGACACTCCCAAATTAGAATAGTTTCGCTGCACATATTTTGGAACATCACTTATTTTAGACCGGAAGAAGTAACAGCCCGAGGCAAAAACAGGGTTAATGGCCGTCACTTGTTAGCCCCAGGATTGGATGGGAGGGGCAATTTAGTCATTTCATGTTGCTGAATCAGCGAGAGGAAAGGCTTACATGTGAGAAAAATATCTCCCTTCGCCCCAAAATTCTGAAACTTCGGTGGAACTTGAGGGACGAAGTACTGCACCCGCCTCTTTGCTTTGGCCAGGGCATGTGTAGATGGAATCCTTCTCCTAGTCCTTTGAGACTCTTGAGACAGAAGCAAAATCGATCGGAGTAGGCAATGGCAATGCGAGCACCGCCATGCCCTGCTCCTCCAAGTCCAAGCCCAAGACTCCAACTCCCGCTCCCACCACCGCCACTCTTTCCGCGCTCCTCGCCCGCTGCGCCTCCCTCGCCGCTGCCGCGGCCCTCCACGCCCACCTTCTGAGGACCTCCCGCCTCTTCCGCCCGCCATTCCTCGCCAACTGCCTGGCCGCCGCCTACTCCCGCGTCGACGCCGCCTCGTCCGCCGTCGCGCTGCTCCGCCACGCGCCCACCGCCAATCGCTTCTCCCACAACATCCTCCTCGCCGCGCTGCTCAAGACCCGTGATCTCCCAGCCGCGCGCAGGCTGTTCGACGGAATGCCTGACAGGGACACCGTCGCTTACAATTCCATGATCGCTGGCTATATTGGCTGTGGACATGCCGACGAGGCGTTCCGGCTCGTGCGCACGATGAGGGAGCTTGGCGTTAAGCCTAGCGGCTTCACCTTCTCCATTGTTTCGTCGGCTGTCTGCTCTGCTCGCCTCGGGGTGCAGGTTCATGCGGCTGCCGTCCGCCACGGTTACACGTTTCAGAATGTTGTAGTCGGCAATACGCTCGTTGATATGTATCGGCGTGTCGGCCTCATCGAATATGCAGTGCGCATGTTTTGGAGTATGAATGAACAGGACATCGTTTCTTGGAATTCTGTCATGTCAGTGTACAAGGATGATAACCAGAGCACTCGAGTGTTTGAGTGTTTCCGGTCGATTAGGAGCCACGGTTTATTGGTTGACGAGTGCAGTGTGTCGACGGTGCTCAGCGTGTGTGTGGATGTCAAGGATTTGGCTAAGGGTGACCAGCTCTTGGGCCTTTCCGTCAAAATGGGGCTTCTATCAAATTCTGTCCTTCGTAGTGCTGTTATCAGACTGTTGTGTGTGTCTGACAGACTGGCTGATGCTGTTCGGCTCTACGAAGGAATGGCAACATGGGATTCAGAAACTTGTAATGCAATGATATCAGGCTATGCCAGGAGTGGGATAATGGAACAAGCTTTGGGCCTCTTTGCAATGGCACTGCGAAATGGTGTTCTTCCAACTGAGTTCACTTTTGCAAGTGTGCTTAGATGGAGTTCGTGTTTTGGTTTGATGGAGCAGGGCACTCAAATTCATGCGCTGGTTTTTAAACTTGGGTTCGAGGATGATGTAATTGTTACCACTGCTCTCATTGACATGTATTGTAAATTAGGTTCCTTGAAGCATGCCAGGAAACTCTTCAAAAAGGTTTGTGTCAAGGATTTGGTATTATGGAATACAGTGGTCATTGGTCTATCGGATAATGGGAGAGGTAAAGAAGCTCTCCGAGTTTTTCAGCGGATGCTGAAGTGTGGTATACAACCAGATAGAATTACTCTTTTTGGTGCTTTATCTGCCTGTAGTTTGGTAGGTCTGGTTAGTGAAGGAATGAACATAATTTCCCTTTTTAAAGACAATTACCATGTCGTTCCTGGCCTGGAGCACTATACATGTGTGGTTGACATGTTAAGCCGTGCAGGAATGTTTAGAGAGGCAGTAAATTTTGTAGAGAACAATTTGCAGAAATATAGTACTGCTGCTTTCTCCAATATTCTTGAGGCCTGCATGATTCAAGGGGACTTTGGCATGGCAGAGTCAGTCGCAGAAAAGATGATGAAACTGAAGCCTCGGTCCTTACTGCCATACATTGTTTTGGCCCGAACATATGGTGCAAGATGTAAGTGGGAAAGCATGGCCAGAATGTGGAGGTCAATGGAAGATCAAGGAGCAAAGAAGGTTCAGGGATGTAGCTGGCTCTGTATCAACAATGAAATCCATGTATTTACATCAGAACAATTATTGCATCACGGAAGAGAAGCTACATATACAGTGTTAGATCTGTTGTTTTGGGACATGATGGATCACAGATATGGTCCTGGTTGTGTTGAGTCTAATCTATAGACAAGAAGAGCCTAAGAATAGTGAGGGATTTGCTTGCCTTCAGCTGTTCTTTGATTACACTCCATGAGATGTGCAACAAGTTACCTTGACTTACAATATGGAAGCTACCAACAAGTTTTGGGGTGTCAAGCAGGCATGCACTATGGACACCAAGAAAAAGGCATTGCCCTGAAGAGCGTCCTACCTGTGTTCTTCCTCAACTAAAGGGGTACAGAAATCAGATAATCCGATATGGTGGCCAAAAAGCAGCAATCAGGTTTAAGTTCGTCATTTATATTTTAATATGTATATTATGTTACCTTTTAAATTGATTAATTTACTTGAGGTCTTTTGTGCTACAGATATGGTATGGTCTCACACTAAGCTGCCAGAATACAAGGGACATTATACATTCTGTAGGTTACCATGGCATAGCTGTTACTAGAAACCGTTTCTGGTACAATAGCATAAATTTTGTGCTGCTGTTGTGTGGTTATAAGTGTTGTTTGGCAGGTGGGTGGTAAGCTCTTGCTAGAATTGGATTGTCTGTTGCGGCCTGACGGTTAATTTGTGTGGTCTGCTACCCCTGTATACCACTTGCATACCCTGCTGCTGCAGGCCTGAAACGCCACAAGGACGTCCAATTACGAGCCGCACGAGCAGGCCGTCACTGCCGAGCAATCCGCATCCCCTTGGTTAAGATTCTGTGCTCTGGATTCTATTTCTGTTTTTTCTGCTTACTGAGCATTTACCTCCAAGTACAGGCAGGCTTACAAGGTAAATGTTTATGACCAGATTTCCTGACAGAGCAAAGGTGGAAAGAAGCTCCAGACCTGTCTGTGGTTTCAGAAAGAAGTGACGCTGGAGGAACAGCCAATTTGCTCTTTTCTCATCGTCAGCTGTACTTGCTGTAGTCCTTCACTAATTGGTCGGTTTTTTGTTTACTATTTCATTCCTTCGTTCTGCTTCTTCCAGGCTCATTGTTTAGGGGTAGTATCTCTGGCTCTGTTCGTGTCTGTAGAAGTTCAGTTTGCTCAAAGTTTTTTTATCTAAAAAAAGTGTTTCTTTTTTCGGTGAGGAGTTTCCTCAAAAGTTTTTTTTGTAATAGTCAAGAGGACCATTCATTTTTTCAGCTCACACAGATAATTGTTGACAAACATTAGTCTGCAGGGATTAAGATACGGAGATCGATCTGATTCTTTTTGGGAACTGATTCATGGATCGTATGCTTGCTTTATCGAACAATACGCGAATAAAAAAATGTCAGCTGTGGTTGTTGCCATGTCTTGTACATTGACCAGCAATGCGGATGCAGCCTCGCACGAACACCAAATAAGCCCTGTTAAACTCACACCCCAATTCCCGAATAAAACTCTATTGTCTCTCCATGATTAAATAGCAAAAAAGAGAAAAGAATACTCCTAAAAAAACGTAGCTGTATCAATAAAATGATCACTGCCGTCGTATAGAAGGATGAGTTCAGCCAAAAACGTGGATGCAGCCGTTCTATAGTTGTGTACAGCGCAGGCAGGTATATACATCTGAAGCAAATACGTAGATGAAGGCAGAATAAACGGCAGTGCAAGTTTATGACTAACAACGGAGCACAGTATTTTAGACAGTGATAATTCTGGATAGTAGGAACAGGATTACGACAACTGTCCTGCCTAGTTCAGTTGGCAAGGAGCATAATAAACCAAGCTATTTATGTGAAATCCTAGAGCACAATAAAAACCGGCAACTGGAAGATGTCTGTTTTCACACTGAGGGTTCCATATTGTACGGGCAGCGTGCAAAATACGGCGGCTATACGCTGTTTGTTTGAGTAGAGGAACGCTGCGTCTGTTGCTGTTCTGAGGTGTTGTTTGCCTCCCAGCTGAAGAAGCTCTTTGGTGTGGAATGCTAGCATCACTTAGTCGTAATGGACAGGCAGGTGCAGCAGGGAAGGGAGTTGGTGGCACAGGCGCGAGCAGGCAGACCGCGGAGGCACGGGCGCAGCGGCCGCACAGTAGCCACTCAGACGATTCTAATACACCAATGTCTGTGATACACCTCTATCACAGACAGAGATAGTTGATAGTTAGAATCGTCTATGATGTATGAATATCACAGATATTTTTGGTTTGAGTCGTCTATGATAGTGTTTTTCACAGACGGTTTTAGTTACAAACCGTCTATATTGTATTTATCATACCTTCGATTATCACTAACCCACAAATTCAAACGGTTCAGAAAACCGTCTGTGATGATAGTTACAAACCGTCTGTGATAACCTTTTTGTAGTAGTGATCAATGATCGCCTAAAAACAACAAAAGTAACGATGAGTTCACTACTTAAGAAGTACACAATAGAATAATAAATGATACAAAATATGGTACCAAATATTCATGCCAATCCACAACCATCTTAATTTCACACATTTCTTCTCATTAATACCATACACATATTTCAACATCTCATTTTATCTTTTTATGAATACAATGTGCATGTCTCAACTTTTCTTTTGCTTATAACGTTATTGCGGAGTGTTCATCTATTGATGCACCACTCTTGCCCTACCCTTTTTTATACAGGGTCTCAACTCCACTCCCGTGGAGTGCCTACCACTCCCGTGAGTTGCTTTAGAGGGTCACACGGGTCACCTTTTTTCATCATGAATGCTCATGCAAATGCAATGATTCTTTTATTCAATATTCACTTCACAACGTTAACCATTTGACATCATCATTGTTTAAATTATAATCATGTGAGCATTATAAGAAGCAAGTGTAAACATGTAAATTAGCATCTCAATTATTTGCTTAACATAAACAACAATAGCAAAGCACTCGTGTTACTATTCTATTATACACTTGCCTTTCAACCTCATGAAGCGGAACAATCGGTAGAAGACACTAACCCTGTGGCAACCTCACCTACAGCAAACAACTCATCCCAACATATGCCATAATAGTGTAAACAACAAATAAAATAGCAATGATACAATCCGCTCCCCTATCCAACTATTTCCCCCTCCATGGAATATTCGCCTCTGCTATCCGGGTGTTTGAAACATCATTACTATAAACTCAATGAACCAATACGGTAAACCATATATTTTTCTAGAAACTATATGAAATTTCCTATAACTTCTTATTTGGCCAGAAACTCTAATTATTTTATCTAAGCTCCTGTTTTCCACCCCGAAGATAGTTCTGTAAATTTCTGTATAGCAGACTTAGCAATTTAATATCTTTTATTCTACAATAGAGACTACAGTGAATGATACCACTTTTGAAAAGTACAAAAAATTTATTACCTTTCTCTAGTTATGCCCAAAAATTACTTCGGCCATCTTCTAGCTTTAGTGGTGATTTGGGTTTAGGATATTGGGGAACTTCTCGTTAATGAAACTCTGGTAGTTAATCACTTTCGTGAATTATCAAACAAACATTAGATGCAAATGTAAACTCTGGTGATGCACTTGAAAAGCAGGGCAACAATCTTGTGATTATACAGAGACGAACTTGCTCCCTGTAACCTTGTAATTTTCTTGACTCATGACTAGCTTTAGCAAATAACACCATAACCATGTTAATTTCCTTGCTCCAGTTAGCTTTGTTTTTGGCTTTTGCTGAGAGTAGAGCGTATGTCAACCACTAGCTGTCAGTACGCCTAGGCACACCGAGACAAGGGCGGAGCTGCACCGGACAATGTAGTGAAAATGGATAAGACAAGATCTTGAAGCTTCATGGGATGGCAATGCCTGTTACCATACTGCAACGAAGCTGGAGGTCATCTTTAAACAGTTTGTCAAAGTTGAAGTCGTCGTAATGATGACAAGGAAATCAAGGGGTAGGGGTTCAGCAATTTTCTTCATGGTCTACAAAGAAGATGCTTAATCTCTTTTCAGCTTACTTCTGGCCCTGAAGATTTTTTTTAAAGTTTGAAATGACCTGAATAATGGAAGCCTGCAAATTGAGTATGGAGCTATTCAGCTTTGGATATGGACATTATCATCTGTTAGTCATCAAAAAATTGTATTCCAAATCATGGCCTAATTTGTCATGCCAGAGACAGAGAAGTTCAGAGCTTCTAAATATAGTTTTAGGGCAGTATATACTGCGGGTGCCTTAATATTAGTGTAGTGTAGTCCATATTCGAAAGAAGAAAATCTTTCTAGTACTCCTTTTCACTTACTTTATGCTTTGTAATGAGTAGGTATTCTTTACTATACTCTTTTTCTGTCTCAATGTGGAAACCGTTAGTGTGGATATCTTTGAAACTTAAAAGAGTTCTAGTTGATTCTAAGTATAACAAGGCTTCTTTAATGACCAGAGTTATGCCCATCGAAAGTATAATTGTGGCTCTTCCTAAGCCTATTGTAAAAGCATCGCTACTGTTGATTATTGTAAGGCAGAAGCATTTTTGCTAATCAACTAAAATAATTTTGTCTCTCTCAAGATGGTATTCATTGTGCCGCTGTTAGCTAAGCACATCTCCTCCATGGGGCGCCACACGTGTTCTAATATAAAGTACTTTATTAAATGTAGTAGGAGATAATCAACACCTAAATAAAATACTTCAAATATCAGAACATATCATGCTATTATTGAATAAATGAATGAATGAATTAATATCATCCAACTGTCATGAAAAATAAATTGTTTGAGTATCATTATTGCAAGTCTAACTTATTCTTTTCATACATGAAATAAATGACATTTAAAGTATATATGTATTCTATGCATTATACTAAATCTACTATGAAATTAGAGACTTTGGCTACTATCTTCTCAGGGGTGAGATACTCTTAATGAGAAATCATGGCGGCGGTAGCTACAATATCAAGAGGGGGTGCAGCTGCAGGATTATAGTCCACCTCCATTGATGCAGGGAGCTGCTTAGAATTATCCCCCTCGACAAAGGCAAAGTGGGTTTCATGCTACCCTTTGTCACCCTTATTCTTTCTGGCTTGTAAGGTGTCGACGACATGTTGTGGCTCTTTATAGATCTGCGATCAGTGCTCCCACTTGCCACACTTGTAACATATTTGGTCTTATTGACTATAGGGCTTGTCGTCCTGCTTTAGTTTGCTGGCCTTATTCTCCTGTGGAGTATCCAACTTGCCTTTCTGTGCTGCGGCTTTGCCATTCCTTCTCCTTTTCTTTATTATATGCTTCCACACCTTGTAGCTCCCAACGTTAGCCTCATGGCCAGTGGAGCTCCCAGGTGGCTGTGCACAAAGTTATTATAGAGAACTTCATCTTGAGCCTCTACAACCTGTATGATATCAATCAATTCAGCATACTCCTTATAGCCGTCTTGATGATAGTTGCACGTAGATTGCACTACACTAGGGTGGAAGGTGGAGAGTCTTCTCAATCTTCTGCGCATCTATAATCTATCTACCATAAAGTTGAAGATTGGTATAAATTCTCTGTAGAGTAGAGTTGTACTTCCTAACCATTTTGAAATCAGTAAATCTCAGTCAGATCCATTCCTACTCTAAGGAAGAATGGTGTACTTCAGCTTCTCAAAACGCTTCTTCAATGCAGTTCACAAGGCTAGCACACTCTTTTCTACCATATACTCGTTATTGAGCGTGAGATAGATGTGGTGCTTGAGGAAGTGAAGTCACTGATCATTTTTCTCAGATGTAGACTTGGCATCCTATAGTCCACCAATCCCAATGGTAGTGCGGAGTTTCTTGGATCCAAGTACGATCTCGACATCAGAAGCCCAAATCAAGTAGTTTTGGCCATGCTGGGCCAGCTCCTCGAACTCCTGGTTCGTGATGTTTGTCATCTACATGTGCATAAATGGAATATATAAATTTACTATAGGTAAAAATGCAAGAAATAAATTGAACAATGATACAAAGGTTCTCATGATATTCCAGAATTTTCTGTGCATTTTCTATAATTTTATTGTTAATTCCAATGATTAAGGAAATTTTAAATAATTATGATTAATCAAAATAGTAAGTAAATATAGAAAAACATAGAAACTAGTAATAATAGTGCTAAACCTGCTTCAAATGTGAAAAATAACTCAAAATTTGAATTCCTGAGACCCTTTTATGCTAGAATATGTATTTTCAGTGAATTCTGCAATTTTTGAGGGCTTATTTGCTAATTTTTAGTTTTGAGAAAATTTTCCTCACAATTTGCCAAATTTTCAGGGCCCTTTGCAAGAATTCGGGTGCCAACCCATTTTTTTTGTCGGTCCCCCTCTTCGTTTTTCTTTTCTTCCCCCGGCCCACCCTAGCCCATACCGCCTTGGTCCATTTCCAATCGGCTCAAAGAGGGGGAAGGTGTAGGGAAACCCTACCCTTGTTCATGAATGGAGGTGGCGGTCAAGTCATGCAGCGTGGCTCGCGGCCAGGAGCCAGTTAGCGGAGGTGCGGGCAGCCGTGAGCCGGTGGCTGCGACGTAGTGCGATCGAGAGCCAACAGCGGTGGTGCGGTGCGACCGGGGGCCGACAATGACGGCGCAGGATCAGGAGCCGGTGGCACCGCCGGGGGCCGTGTAGGGCTGGGCGTTCGAGGTGGAGGCGGTGATTCACGTGGAGGTGAGCAGCCATGCGATGGCGGCTCGCGTGGAGGTAGGCGGTGACGCATCATCGTAAGTTCAAACTCCATTAAGTTAGTTTAATGATTGTAGAATCTAGTCCCTCCATTATGTGTTAATAGTGAAGTTTTGGTAATTAATGGTAATTGGTTTGTGAACTAATATTTTTCATGAGTTGGATGAATAGGTTAGGTTTCACAAGTGAAGATGACTTGGGATGACTTCATATGTTGAAGATCATCAAGTTAAGATGCGAGATGGAATATGGCTTTATAAGTTGAAGGCCATTAAGTGAAGGATACATCATGAGTTGATGCATATCTAAGAGGAGATAATCATGAGTTGATCATTAAGTCAAGTGAAGACCCATCATATGTTCATAGAGTTCAATTAAAGAATACATCATGAGTTGATGCATTTTAAGACAATGACCTAGACTTGAAGTGAGAATGTGTGACATCAAGTTTCAAGAGAATGATCAAGGTATGACTAGTTAGGGCTAAGAATGTCTTCCTAATCTTTTACTAATCTTGATGTATGGTTGGAAGACTGGAGTGCTAGTATAGGTTACCATATTATTAAGAGGGGTTATGTCTAATAGCTTGAGTCTCATTATATATTGAGAACTTATTTTCACTTACTCTAACTCTCTATGGCATGCTGCTTATATTTGCTAATGTGTTTTGTAAATAGTTAAAACTCATGTGTTGGATCCTTAACATAGGATTATACATTGCGAATGTGTTTTGCAAGTATTTGAAGTCTATGTTTCCTACTCTTTGTGGTATGAGACTTATATTTGCAAATGTGTTTTGCAAATGATTGAAACTCATATATAATCCTTGTAACATGGGACTATACATTGCGAATATGTTTTGTAATTGTTTGAAGTCCATGTTTCCTATTCTTTGTGATATGAGGCTTATATTTGCTAATATATTTTGCATATGGTTGAAGCCATAATCTTTGTAGCATGTGACTTATATTTGTAAATGTGTAAAGTCCACGTACCAATTCTTTGTGTCATGATTTCAAATATGTGTAAATGTATTTTACAACTTGTTGAGAATCATGTATGATCCTTGTGTGTATGATACTATAGTTTGCAAATGTGTTTTGTAAAATCTATAGAAGTATCTATATTTTTCAGGATAATCAGAACTACCGCTGTGTATTTTGCGGTACTATAAAAAATTAGAACAATCGGCATATATTGCATGGTACTCCGATTATCGAAAGTACCATCTCTGTGTGAGCGGTCCGAGCGGCGTGCGGAAGTACCGGCTCTGTGTGAGCGATACTATCGGAAGTCGATAGTATCGACATGTACTGCGTGGTACTACCGTACCCTGGAAGTTCCAAATTTATCCACGATACGTTTTTTCTAGAGAGACATTTATGTGGTGGTCTTCTCCTCCCTGAAAAATGATAGTTCCGCATGTGTGGAGCGGTACTATCAGATTATGGTAGTATCGGACTTATGTGTGGCAGAACTACCGATTTTGCCTGATAATGGATAGTTTTTTGACCATTGTGAGGGCAGCAGAAGTACCGGACTTCTGCCTGTGGTACTTTTGATTTTCCTAATTTTTTAGGGGTTTGGCTTCAACGGTTAGTTTTCGTGTGTGGGGTATAAATACCCCCATATGACTGGTTAGAGAACAACCTTTAGCGCTCCATTTCACTCCCATAAGCTAATGTGAGGTTCTCATCTCAATTGTGTATATGTTGCACTTTGTGAGTAAGAAGGAAGGATCTAGATTGCATGTGTTACATCTAGTGTTGGATTTTGTATCCACTTGAGCTTGTGCATTTGTTGCACGTGGTGAGGATCAAGCAAGAGGCTTGACTTGGTACTATTGGAGTTTGCCAACTCCTAGACGGCGTTGGAGGTATTGTGCACGGTGATCTTCTCTAAGAAGCTTGTGAGAAGGCCCGACGTATTGTGAAGATTGAAGCTCACCTATCCGGAATGGGAAAGAGCCACCACTAGTGGATTTGAGGTGTAAGACTTAATTTGTAGAGTTGGTCTAATTCATTTAGAATTATCTCAATATGGACTAGGGGAGACCGACAAGTATCCGAACACCACAGTAAAAGCAACTGTGTCATTGTGGTTTATTTTCTGGTGCTCAATTTACACTCAAAAAATTTATATTCATAGAATTAAATTGATTGCTTGTCATTCTAGAATTGTAAATCTTGACATAGACTTAGATTGTTGGTATACTTAGATGAACCTAGTGATTTAGGCCTTTTGTGCTAAACCAAAATTGATTCACGCTTCCACATTATAAACTTAGTTTACCCATAATATCAAATTAATGGGAAGAAGAATTATTTCAAAGACCAATTCTTCAAAGACCGCCTATTCGCCCCCTCTAGTCGGCCTCATCGATCCTACACCATGCGGTAGCGCATTTGGCCTGTGCGAGGAGAGGTGGCGCTAGTGCGGTCGGCAGGGGCATAGCTGTGGGCCCATGTGGGGAGCAACGCGTTGACAGCGACCATGTGGGGAGGCAGTGGCTCGTCGAGTAGCAGCGCTGCCTCGGAGCCATGCGGTGGCGGTTCAGTCAGCGTGGCTGCAGGCCGGCCCGGTGGCAGGCTAGCTACTCATGTGGCACGGGCGGTTGTCTCTCATGCGGGGAGCGGCGTCACAGTGGCCGACAAATCGGGTCGACGCTTGTGAGGGAGTGGCGTCGCGGCGGACGCCGGATCGGGCCAACGCTCGTGGAGTTGTGGCGTCACGACGGCAGGCGGATCAGGCGTCAACGCCTGCGGCCGACTACTCGTGCGACTGTGTGGTGCCAGACCGACGGCGGCTGAACGACGACATTTGCTCCAGGCCGGCGACGGCGAGGATCTAGCCAGCGGTTTTGTGATATTTTTTAATCAATCTATTGTAGAATCAATATTTGCTCCTTTTTTCATGTAATCTACCAATTGGCCTTGTGCCGACGATTTTTTGTCTGCTCGTGGTATATTAGAGCGGATTTGCACCGTGGAAAGCATCTAGAAAGCGAAATTTATGGAATTTAAAATGATCTAGATAGGCAATTCAATCTACGAGTGCTTCGATGATTACCTTCGATTCACTAGAGTGATTTGTGCTGATAACGTGTTGAGGAACTGTCGTTGGCGAGTCCAGTCCGATCGATTCTTCTTAACCAAAAGAGATAGATCAAACACAGAATAATACAAATAATAGATTGAACACAGAGAGATGAGAGATGAACTCCTTTCTTTATTACTTTTTTTTCAAATATCTGTTACAATGATTAAGATCCATATTTATAGATTATATAATAAAATATTCACTGTAGACCAAGACCTTAGGCCTAGTTACAGGTTTTCTAACACATTTTTCCTGCTCTCTCCTACCACAATAAAACTGTCGATATACGGGCCTTTCGTCCATATTTGTCCCTTGGCCTCTCTTCCTCTTCTGATCACGCCGTGAGAAAACAACCCAAGGAAACAAGAGAAGTGGCGGTGTGGGCCGAGGGAAGTTTGACTGGGCTATGCGGAGGACACGAGCTGAGGCTAGGCCGAGCTTGGCCCTGATGATAACAGGGTAGTATGGTTTTTTTTTATCCATAACAGCGTGCGGCTATTTAACTAGTAAAAAAATAAACTATGAGAGAGCGCTTTCAACCTCTCCACTAGAGGTTCTTCTCCAGATTTTACCACAATACACAACACAAATCTTGAAAGCTCATCAACTATTTTTTCTCCCTACCCACTTCCTGTTCTCCCTCCACACCAAACTAGCAACCGGGAAAAAAAAATCTATAACACCTCCTGCCACCTGGCTTATGCAGCACCCCTCGTGAAATTTCAACGCGTGGTAAATCCTCGATCTCAAAGCATCCCAGCTTCTTTCTCCCCACGAAACAAAGTCTTTATGTGCAGAAGCCAACCGAAGTCCTGAGATGGCAGCAACGGCCAAGCACCTGGGCGCCGTCGCCCCGCTGAATTCCACTCTTTCCTCGCACAAACAACCAAGAAGGACTCAAAGCAAGAACATAATTAAGATAAAACTTTGATCTATTTCAAAGTAAGATGAAATTCATATATTCATAGTCAATACAAGATGCAACCAAATCACTACCTTTTTCTCTCTTAACTTCTCTCTCACAACCATGAAAGGATAAAAGGTAATAGGAAAAACTAAAATCCTAGTACCCTTTTCGTCTTCATCTTCACTTTAAAATATTTCTACATATTTTGACATAACCCGTAGTGCTCAATGGCTTTGGCACACCACATGTACCAACTCACCTCTACACGATTTTTATCTTTTTTGTGCTCTCACTTGAGCCACATAGCATCACCCGAACTTAAATAACCGACCGGACCTCAGCACTCTCACCTAATCTTGGTCTATTGTCGTTAACCACTACGTCCTTCAAACCACATGTATATCCAAACATCAAGCTACCATATGGAGCACAATTCTTATATACTTGACTCACGTTAGTCAAAATAATACCTTATATAATGCAACGTAACCAGGCACTAACACTTATGTTGTGCACACTCTCAATCCACAACAGACCTAATTAGTCTTCACACCCACTAGTCTCTCACGACCAGTCGGGCAGCTGGTCTCTCGACCAGCTTACACTCCACTCGACCGGCTGATCTGTCCATAACCAACTCAACCAGCTCACCACCAACGACCAGAGCCAGCTGACCACCTACACGGCCTTATCATAAATAAATTCTACACCTCCTCACGGAGTCCCTTATAAGGCTATGGCCCAATATGATCTTAAGGGGGCATTCGGAATAGCGATGGTTTCTTGCTTTTGGCTGAAATTTCACTGTAGCTAGTTCTTTACTGTAGGTGAGTTGGCTTATTGGGTATAATTAAATTTAAAAAAAATGTAAAAATAAAAAAACATGTTAGCCCATCATGGACAATGCAAAGGAATACGAAAAAAAAGAAAATACAAAAAAGCCCAAAATATCTAAAAAATCAGAAAAAAACGAATTACTGAATAGTAAAAAAAGTTAAAACTGAAAAAAAAGCTTTTTTGAGCAGGAAGTGGTCCGAAATAGGGGTGGATATCGAGCCGACTCGGCTCGGCTCGTTACACTAACGAGCTAAAAACTAGGCTCGACTCGGCTCGGTAAAAAGCCCGGGCTTAGCTCGTTAGGCTCGTGATCAATTTACACGCTCATGTGCTACTCCAGAAGACATTCGATGGAAATTAAGCATTAAAGATTCAACATTCCAATATTCAAAGAAGAAGATAGAGTAATAATGCAGCAGCAGAGTAATGCAGTGATAGCGATAGCAGTGATATAGCAGAGTAACAAAGCAGTAGATTGAGTAACATCGCAGCAGTAATGTAACGGCAGCAGAAGCAGCGAGTAACAACATACACACAGAGTAAGTAAAGCAGAGCAACAAAAAGAGTAAACAGCAGCAGCAGCAGAATAGCAGATAGTAATAGCAAAGATTCGAGTAACAAAGAAGAAGATAGCGAGAATAAAGAAAGCAGCAGTAACAACATACAGCAGCAGTAGTAACAGCAGAGCAACAAACAGCAGCAGCAGTTAGGCCCTAGCAGCAGTAACATACAACACCGATATGGCGAAGAATGATTAGGCCCTAGCAGCAGTAACATACAACACCAGTAGTAGGGATAGCAGCAGCAGTAGCAACATACAGATGAGCAGAAGTGCCAGAATACAATTATGTATTACAATATTACACAACACTGAACCACCCAAAATAACTGAACCAGCAGCAGCAGTACATTGCCAAAATGTTGCATTCAACCAGCAGAAGTACATTGCCATTTGCCAAAATCACTGAACCACCCGAAATTAGTACATCTCATATATGTTGGACTGCAGACAGTGCACCAGCAGCACAAGTCCTAGCTGCTAGCCACCACACCCTCAGGAAATGGTATAGATTCGACATCATCCTCATCATCTTCTTCCTGCAATAGAAAATCGAGTTAGACTCAATAGTAACAAAGATGATAGTTAAATGAGTTAGTGTGAAACAACATACCACAAACATTGGAGGTGTCATGTCATTGTGCGAACCTCGTATCCAGCTAGAAGCACATATTAGTGCCTCAACCATAGCTGGGCGCAATGTACTACGATAATCATCAAGTGCTCTACCCGCCAGCACTAAAGGTTGATTCCGAAGATACGGTGCTAGCAGGTACAGTTAAGAATTTCTTTGCCATATTGGACACTACCGGGAACTTATGAGCATTCAACCTCCACCAATCTAGCAATTTGAAACTTGTGTCTGCTAAAGGATGATTTGGTTCATCCAGATAGATGAGTAATTCTGATTTAGATGGTTCCGTAGAAGTAGATCGCAGAAATGTCTGAAACTCACTTGAAACTGAGGCCAATGAGCTACTAGTTTCTATGGTTGAAGAGGACTCTGCCCTGCTATTGGCAGCTTTCTTGTGCCGATGCTGCATCTCATATGTGGCATACAGATCAAACAACTTAGCACGAATTTCAATCTCCTCAGTAATTGCTTTGGAGGAGTCAAATATCTGCGTGAAACACCAACTAACAAACCTCATCTTAAACCTAGGATCTAGAATAGTAGCAATAACCATAACATTATTTTTTTCAGCCCAATACTTGTCAAACTTGTCTATCATTGCTGAACCCATACGCATGACATGTTCATCAGTAGAAATGCTTGCAGCCCTCAATGCAATCTTAACATTCACTATGTAAGGATAGAAAACATTAGCTGTTGGGTATAAAGAACCTGAAAATGCAGTAGTTACCTCAGCCAATGCTTTCAATATTGGTTGAATTTTGTTGTATAATGCCCATTCTTCATTTGAAGGCTGCCACTTGTAATTAGCATCGGAATCAGCATAGCAGATTAATGCATCCTTGTAGGCAATGCAAGCGGACAACATTCTATATGTTGAACTCCTCCTTGTTGACACGTCCAACTTTAAGCCCTCTCCAACTTCCAAAGCAATGGATTTACAAATTTCTAAGAATTTGTACATACGGGATGGAGACTTCTTCATATACTTGATGATTCCTAAGTTTGCTAATCAAAGTTTCCAATGGTGCCATGCCATCATTCACTACCAAATTCACTATATGAGAACAACAACGAACATGAAAATATTTAGGAACAAAGTTTTCTGATCCCCTAGCAATGAACTTGGCTATCAAACTCCTAGTAGCAACATCATTTGAGGCAGCATTGTCAAGAGTAATCGTCATAATCTTGTCTTCTATTTTCCATGCAGTTATACACTCAAAGATTGCCTGAGCTATCACAATACCGGTGTGTGGAGGATCCAACTCAACAAAGTTTAGCACACGGCATTGCATAGCCCAATTAGAATCAATGTAATGCGCCACCAAACTTATATAACAAAGGTTTTGATTGGAAGTCCACAAATCACAGGTTAAACTTATGCTATCCACATCTTTAATACTCTTCCTAAGGTTTTCTTTTTCTGTTTGGTACACCTTTATGCATTCAGCCCTTATAGTCTTTCTACCAATAAACTGGTATGATGCATTCATATACCTCATCAACACATTAAACCAAATGTGCTCTACCATCTTAAATGGCTACTCATGGACAATGATCATCTTTGCAATTAATCTACGAGTTTCCTCATTGTCATATTCACTAGGATTAACAAAAGGTAAACTTGATCCCTCGGGATCATAGTTGAATGTACCTTGAGCCTTTTTCCTTCCCATTTTGTTCAGATAGGGTGCACACTTGGGAATGTGCCTTTTTAGATGTGAAGTGGCTCCCCCGTGCTTGTAAGAGAATAATCCATAACAAAACCGACACTTGGCCTTCGTCTCAGTCACCCCTTTCTCCTTCTTGGATGGGAGATTGACCACCTTGAATAGCTTCCAACACTCTGAACGCTTTCCTCTACCCTTCTTCCTTTTCACTCTTCTGTTGGTATCGTCATCTTCCACCACGACCGCTCCCGCATGCGCATCATCGCTTGCAGAATCCAGGGAAACATGCGAACCTTCACTGTCATTTGACAAATCAAGTGTGTCCGACGAGACAGGCTGCTCGCACTGCTCATACAGTATGCACACACATGCTAAATAATCAGCACACACACATGCTAAATAAAGCAGCACACAAATGCTAAATATTCATACAGTATGCACACACATATCAGCAAAATCAAACTGCATCATTGGCACTGTCAAAATATTCAGGCATCACAAGATTTAAAAGATAGATTTTTTAAATCTATCTTTTAAATCTTGTGATGCCTGAATATTTTGACAGTGCCAAGGATGCAGTTTGATTGTATAAGATAGATTTTGACAGTGCCTGAATATTTTCACAGTCATGTGATATACTGCTATACACAGGCAACAAACAAAATCCAAAATACAATCTCAAATCTACATTAAACTTTCAAGAACATGGGTTGAGGAGCTACTTTACCGAGGTTGCCGGGGTCGGAGCTGCTTTGCCACTGCAAGGTGGCCGTGGGCAGGGGTTGGGGACGCGGTTCACCACTAGGGTCGATGCCGAGGCGGAGCCGGAGCCAGACCCGGAGGACCTCCTCTCTCCGCGGTTCTTCGACTCCATGCTGGCCTGCGCATGCCGCTCCATGCGCCAGACGTCGACGAGAGGCCCACGGTGAGGGGAGGTGCGGCACCGTGGCGACGGCTGGATCTAGGGTTTTAGGGAAGATGGGAAGGGCGGTGAAGGGCTGAAGGTTGAGGCCAGGAGGAGGGGAGGGGCCGGCGTCGGCGGACGGTGAGGGTGCGGTGCGGTAACGTGGTGGCGGCGCTGGATCTAGGGTTTTAGGGAAGATGGGAAGGGCGGTGAAGGGCTGAAGGCTGAGGCGAGGAGGAGGAGAGGGGCCCGCGCCGGCGGACGGCGAGGGTGCGGTGCAGTACCGTCGTGGTGGCGCCGGATCTAGGGTTGAGAGGGGATCGGGAGTGCGTCGCCTGATCGCAAGAAAGGGGATCGGGATCGGTTCGGAGCGTCTGTGTGTGTCAGTGGCTCGGTGCCTCTTCAGCGAGAGCGTTTGTGTCGGTGCGATACTGCGATGGGCTGAGCGCCGAGCTGAGCGAGACAAGGCGCCGAGCACAGATGGGCCGGCTCGAGCCAGAGGAAACCGAGCCAAACGAGCCAAATGAGCGGCTCGCGAGCCAGCTCGGGCTCGGCTCGTGAAGAGCCACGAGCTCAACCTCTGGCTCGTTAATACCGCGAGCCGAGCCGAGCCTGTATCAAGCCGAGCCGAGCCGAGCCGCGAGCCGCGAGCCACGAGCCATATTTCCACCCCTAGTCCGAAAGGCGTCGTGTTCTTACATATCCTTTGGAACTTGGGAGAAAACTATTCTCTATTATTTACGGATTGTGGACGCCCTTACGCATGCTGATAATTAGGAATTCTATTCACGAAAGGTTTGCTAAACCAACTCATGACATTGGTTGATAAAGAACATCTCGACGGCTCGAGACGTCCAATCGCACGGAGAGGCAGAAGCCTGGTTGTCTGATGGAGTACTCCACCGTTTGGGTTTCCAATGTCTGGCTTTATTCGGGCATTGGGCCTAGGGAGTAGAGCATCAAGGTGCAGTATTGTTCGGACCTTGGCACTCCGTGTTTGCTACTGGGCTGAAATGTGTGAGCTGTTGCTAGACGCTTGAGGGAACTCACGACTAAGATGTGTGTTTGGTTTGAGCAAGGAGTCAGCCTTACACATGTACTCCGATGATTATTAGCTTCCATGCATTACAGGCCATGTATCTTGAATCAAGTCCCAGCTTCAGACTTCGACGATGAACAAATGCGTCAAACATTTCTCCCAGATGAGTACTATTTATTACTCCTCTGACCCAAATACAGTTTGTTTTCATAATCAGGCAGGAACTGATTCTAGACCACAAGGGTGCCAACCATGATAGTGACAGCTTCTCCGCGAATTCGAACCCTCTGAACTGCCTCATCCCATTGCAGATAGAGTGTTCCACTCCTTGGAGAGGCCTGACAAAAAACATAAACAAGAAGAAATCTATGTAACAAACAACAGTAAGTCACAGTTTCTAATCAGAATAATGACTGACAAAAATTTCACAAGGAATTGGGTACTTTCAAAAAGCTTATACTCGTAGAAACAGTACCATGAAGGCAGTCAAAAGTTGTTTCCCCAACTTCTTGCCCCAGTAAGGAGCCAAGGCACAATGTACGCTACCACATACAGGGTCCTGATAAAAGGAAGAAAACGAGAGGGCATTCATGTTTGACCAAGCTTTCCGTATGTTCAGTTCTCCTAACTAATAAAATTTAAAATTGCATTGCCTAATTGTGGGATTACAGAAAGATTTCATGGTGCCTTCATTATTATAATGAATCAGTGAGAGACCATATGCTATGTCTAAAATATTATTATTAGTAACATGCTCTAGAGGCGATCATAGAGATGATTATATCATTTCTATATGTATGATCTTTTCAATAATGTGTTATTTTGCTCCTTAAATAAATATCTTTTGTATTGATCAACAAATATGTGACTTGCTCGTGAAAATTTTTATTTTTATTTTGATGTTATTTTAAATTATCTTTGAATTTATATCATTATGTAGGATAATTATGATTTATAGATCGACACATGTATTGATTGATAATCATGTTTCACGGGTCATGGATATGTGGATATCAAACCAATAATATAGATACATATTAGAGAACATGATAATAGATTGACACACTTTAAGACATTGTTGAGATCGTTTTGTTTTATGTATCATCAGTTGATCTTACGCAATGATGATGTATAATCCTTGTACCTGATATCAACATATTTTCCTACATGTGTAATAGTGGACTTAGGGACTACTAAATGCTACTCTGTAACTAGGTAGTTATAAAGGTAGTTTTCAGATATGTTATGAAATATGCAAATAAATGTGACTAATCGAATATAAGATTTACCCCTTCTACATAACAAGACATATATCTTTGAGCCCCTCGATGTGGTCGAATAAAAGAATTACATAGCCATACCATGAGTGGTCGAAGAGTTGACCACATGATGCTATCCATCACTAGATCGGGGAAAGATTAAACAATCTATGGATGACACGTTTGTCACCTGAAGTTCGACCAGGTATCGTGAGGCAAAAGGAGAATGCATAAATAGGTTGTTAAGTCCGATCAAATCCAAACTGATTGTATAGGTATACTGACTGGTTGTGAGCTGGTCGGATATATCACAAACTGGTATATGAACTGGTTATATGGAGATACAGATTAGTCGTAACCAGATAAAACTAGTCATAAGGAGTTACAAACTGATCGTGAATTACTAAGACCTGGTTGCAGATCATATTGCATAAGATTCGTCTAGATCGATCTTTGTGTATATTTAGGGGTCGATATATTCTATTAGGTACCGCTATTGACCAGTGATTAGAAAGGTGTTTGCATGTTACAACCAAGTATACATGAATCTACAGATCATACACTTAATGGGTTGAAACAGTAAGAGTCTGGATTATAGACTTTGAGTTGAATACAATCTCTACTTGTATTGGATAAGGATTCAGTCGGACGCTCTCCACATGGGATAAGATCTCTACTCGTATTGGATAAGAATCCGATCGAAGGCTCTATTAAAGGAGTGCATAAGGTTATGGAAAAACTGAGGGAGATTGCGCCACCTATCAAAACCCTAGCTGCTCCTTCTGAAGGCTCTACTGTATGCACTGGTGCTAGCATACTGATGCACGATGTTCCATTCCTAGACTTGTTAACTTCGGTAGAGATACTACTACGATTGCGGAGCTGATCAGGAAGATACGAGGAGAAGACAGTCAGCTCATGGAGATCAACTACCGCTAGAGAATGATCGACTTCCGAGGATCACTTTCGAGAGATATTGGATGGTCGACTACTTCCACTAAATTGACACGCACTACATTGAACCAGATTGCTTCAATTCTTCTCTTTTGCTGCACTACGTGTTTAGCTATAACGATTCATGATCTCTTACTTGTATGGCTTCCTAGTTTACGTAGTACAAATTTTAATTAGAGCTACTGTGGCCTATCCTGTATCACAACAATGTTTGTGATGAACAATTGACACTTTTGTTGAGTTGAATTTGAATTTTGAAATGGTTTCGAAAAATTTAGATTTGCTGCTAAGTGCTGGCGGTTGGACCGGTTGGATCGCTAGGAGGAAGTGGTCAAATCGGCCTAGAATGGTGGTTAGACTAGTGGTCCGGTGTGACAAGAGTTTGGGGCGGTTAGACCACAGGGGTGGTATGATCAATTTCTAGTTGGTAGTTGTTTTATTTCAGAGAGCATGTTTTGGAGTCAGGTTTGTGCGGTCGGACCGGCCATGGTTGGCGGTCGGACTAGGGTGAGTTGGCTGGTGTGACCGGTATTGGAAATGCAGTCACACCGGGTGGCCAGTTAGACCAGCCAGTGGTTGGCGGTTTGATCGGGGAGGTCAGACTAGCGTGATAAGGGTGGTAAGCCGGTGGCTGTGGCCAGAGTCCAGGTGAGTTGAGTTGAGTTGGGATTGAGGTTGGTTCATGGCTTCGGAGCCATGAGGGTTTGTGTTGTATGGCATGGTGCATGTGTTTGACTAACGTGAGTCAAATGTATGAAACTTATGCTTAATATGGTTGCATGGTCTTTGGATGTGTAAGTGGCTTCTAGGATGTGGCGGTTGACGACAGTAGGCCAGAACTAGGCGAGGGAGCTGAGGTCCAAGCGGTCGTATAAGCCCGGGTGAGGTTAAGTGGCTCAAGCCGGAGTACAAAGAAGACAAGGATTGTGGAGGGATGAGTTGGTGCATATGGTGCGCCAAGTAACAAAGCTGATGCGCATAGAGATGGTTCGGGGGAGTTTGAATGTGTGAAGACGTGATGGCTAGTCATTAGATACTACGGGCCACATATCAAAAGCATGTGAAAATGCTTTGAAGTGAAGATGAAAACGGAGTCAAGGGAAGGTGCTTGGATGCTTCGTCATGGGTGTTTTGGGAAAGTGCCTAGTGGAGAGGTGCAAAGGAGGTGATTTAGAGTTAGGATAGAGATGGTTGTGTGGAGTAGATCAAACACTAGTGTATTAGTAGGTTGATCCTTATAAGCGCTTTGATTGTGTAATATCCGTGTTAGTAGGGTTTACGGGTTTCGCCGGTAAGCTTAATGGGTTAGACCTGTTAAGGGGTATTGCTGGTTATTTAGAGGGGAGGAGAAAATGTGCTAGCTTCAAGGATTCTAGGGTCTAGTTTTCCTCTACTACCTTGTCTCCTTACAAAGTTGTGATTGAGAAATCTTGAAAGAAGAAAAGGTGGTGCTTTTGGCTGCACCTTATAATCATCCATAAACATGTAAACTTCATTTTCTTCTGAAATAGATTAAAGTTTTGTCTCAATGATATTCTTGCTTGGCTTCTCTTATTCTTGAGCTAGATTTGTGATTTCAGTTTCGTAGAAGTTCTAGCCCAATCTCTTAATTAGTTTATCTTGCTAAGACATGCGAGAATAGATCTTGAAGACCTCATGTATTAGATCTTCATAAACAAGAAGTAATTTGAGAATTTTGGTTTTTGATGTTAGCTAGATTCGATTCTCCTCAATTTGGTGATTTGAGCTCAAGAAACTTGTGATTCTTTATTGGTTTAGGTTCTTTTTGTCTTGAACAAGTCTTATGCAAAACTTGAAAGTATTTGGATAAGGTTTGAGCAACTTCTTGAGATTTGAGTTTCAGGTCTGGGAATAGGGGACTGGTTGGACCAGCCTTAGACTTACGGTCGATCCAACCGGCCAGTCAGTGTGACCGGTCACATGTCGGCGGTCGGGCCGACCCATCAGTAGTGGTCTAATTGTGCTTGTGAAATAAGCTATTTTTGGCAGCTCTTATTTCTATGTCTGATTTGCATAGTCGTGTTAGTGTAATCTAAACTTGATGACTATCATTGTCATTCAAGTAAAGATTTTGAATATCTTAAGGAAAAAGTTTTGGGAATCATTCATCCCCCTCTGATTGTCGGCATTGGTCCCACTCAGGCTAAAAACTAAGTTCCTCTAGAGCTCCCCAAATAACTATCATAAATGCATGTTTGCATTACCTCAATCAATCCATATTTTGGGCTGAAGAAACGAGTGAAAAAATCATAACCAGATCCTGGAGGAGCCGGTCCCGTAATAGTGACTCCTCTTCCAGCACACTGGACTAATTCAGCAATGTTAGGATGAACATTAATTACTTCTTCACTTGAATTAAGCTCCACCTGAAAAATTATGAGTAGTTAATCTCAAAAATTGTACCATGGTTGACAGAATGCTTAAGAAAGGAAACAGAGATAAAAAAGAAACAAAGAAAAAAAAATCCTTGCTTAGTGTTGATACAATCGAAATCAAGACATTTCATTATGAAATAAATTGGAAAGTTCAAACTCCAAAACTAATGAATTCTCTTGGGAAAAATATCTGTATCACAGTCCTGTCATATTTTAAACTTGGTCATTTAGCCTATTACGAATCTCACACAGCTAAATATTGAAATTATTATGTTACATTACTATAAGAAGGATGAGAGGAATTACAATGAGGTCAGCAGCAGAAGCAGAGATAGTTTTAAGCACATTTTTTATGGATGCACCATTTAAAGTCTCAGGAATTGATGGTATCTCTGAAGAATTGCATTTTACTACTGGAATGAGGGGGAAATCCAACTCAATTGAGAATTCTTGCTTCAGTCCGACAACTTTCTTAGCTGTTAAAGGTCCAGATTTTGCCAAGAACTCTATAGCATTGCACTCCACAAGGCCAGATGCTACCAGGTAATGTGCAGCAGCTAGTGTTCCATGGCCGCAAAGTTCACTCTGCACAACTTAAAACGTTCAATGAGATTTCTTCAGTTGTACATGTTAAGAGTTAATATATGCTAAGAGATCTTTCTGTATGTAAATTGAAGGCTAATCCTGTTTTAGAAATAGAACTTCAGAATACTTGATTAGAATAAGACATTTGATACAAGTTAGTTACAAGGGCATAAGAGATTGCTGGATCATTACAGATAGGGGTCGTAAATCATCTTGGTTCATGTACACTGGCTTGCAGCTGAACAACCTACTGAACAGGATGAACATAAAAAATTCTATAAAGGAAACTGTAATAACAAACATGCTATTGGCTAAAGGGGACAATGAGTATAGACAGAAGAAACCTACCTTCCAGGAAAAAAACATAAGGATACAGAAATATGCAACACGGTAGAGAGTGGAGCGAGAAAAAACAGGCAAGAACACTATTTAACACTTAAAACTCTGCAGCATGTCTCAGCAAGTAACCAACTTTTTGGAGAGAGAATAAGCAAGCAACCAAATGTACAGCTGTAACATCTTATATAAGGAGCTTCCCTTAGCCAGAAAAAAAGCTTTTACATCCTAATGACATTGGAATTCGATCCATATGAAGCTTAAAGGAGCTAACAGTTTCTGCACATTGGGACTTTCCTGCCGGAGGACTTGGGAATATCCGAATTCAGAGCGCTAAGAAACATCCGCGCCATCGAGAGATACTGAAAACTTCATGTTTCACTGAAGTGCGCAAGATCATCATACTCACCCTATACTGATCGTGAAAAGCTGAAAACCAAAAATATTTTGCCAGAAGTCATTCAAATTCACAAACTCCTAGTACCTGGGGCCATAAAACTGTGCATGTATGAGAACACCTACAATATGGGGCAACGAAACTGGTAGCCTCGAGATATTCATCCATCAACATCATGCATATGGTTAGATCCTGAATTCTAACAAGAGTCGTAATAAGTATAACAATGTTTATGATGTCAGTAAAAGCAATCACTAAAAACAAAATCATCGATCCTCTATATTCTGGACAACCAATGCTGTCACTCCAAACTAGCAGTCTCCAAAACAAGAACATGGAAGATTTGTTTCCAAAACATTTACCTCACGAACTGGAGTGAACCAGCGGATACTAAACCGGGGATTCGAAACCTTAGCATCAGCCCCTGCACCGCTCGCATCAGCACCAGAGAACCCAGCACGGACCAAGAACGCGGTGATGGGGGTGTTGAACTCCGCGGCGACCGACTGCATCCACTGCCCTTCCAAAGGATGATCGTCTCCATCCTCAACGAGGCAGACGGCAGCCGTGTTCCCCTTGAACGGCTCGTCCGTGAACGCGTCGACCTGAACAACTCAAAAGATCACAGATGGAAACTGGCGATAAACATCTTCGCTATCAGCCTAGCTAGCACTGGTCACTGACCACAGCGTATCTGACGGGCCTCTTCAGCATTTCGTCGAACAGGTAGGAGGCACAAGCAATAGATAGGAGTTGAAGCACTGGCTGGAGGCTAGTAGTAGCCAAACCATGCTGCGAGCTGCTGGATAACCTTAAAGAAACCAAGCTTGGAGGCAGCCTTTGACTACGCTTGTTTTGAAGCTTTGTTTGACTGGCCAAGTGAGACTTTGAGCAACATGCGAATTGCTTGGAGGCCAAGCTCTCCAATTGTTGGGGTAGGTACGGGCGAGACATAAGAACATATTCTTTTGGGACTCGAGTCTTGAGTAGAGAGGCAGTCGCTTTAGATGAACAAAAGAGAAAAGTTAGACATGGATATTCCTTCAATTAGGATTGGGAAATTCGTTGGTGCCCAGAGTTCCCACTTCCCATGTCCCTATTTGTGAAAACTGAACGGTGCATTGTCCCAAAAATACCTAAAAAACCATGGACATGCAATGCTATGCATACCTACAAAATTCAACGTTAAATTTGTCCACGAGATAATTTCAAAAAGGAGAAGGGGTCAATCATGTATTAAAACTCCATCCTGTCTTTTTTTTTGGGTGTTTTTAATATATCTTTTTGGTGTTTTGGGTACTAGGGATAAATTTGATATTGAAAATTTATTTATGTAACTCTATGTACACTGCATCTATGATTTTCTTTAGAATAAGTCTAGTTTACACCTGTAAACTTAAGAAAAAGTACTTAACCTCCTGAACTACAAAATTCCGTATTTAACGATTCAAATTTACAAAACCAGGTCAACACACAACCTAAGGCGGGTTGGTGGTTTTGCTGACGACGATCCAACTTAGGGTGTTTTTTGCCATATTGGCAGCCATGTTTTTGCTGACGGGGATCCAAACCAGAGGAAGTAGGATGACGTGAAGAAGAAAGAGAATAGAGAGAGAGAGAGAGGAGTAATAAAGTAGTCGATGATGTAGATGTCAACATCCTTGAGTTGGATTCTCGTTAGCAAAACCCAATGACATAATTGCCAAAATAACAAAAACCATCTTGAGTAGGATCTTCCACATCGAAACTGTTCTCAAAAACCGTCTTACGGTGTAAATTGACCTAATTTTGTAAGTTTAGGGATTAAAAACCTGGTTTTAGAGTTAGTGTTTAATTTTTTTTGCAAGATTTGGAGATGTAAAATGGACTTATTTCCTTCTTTTTTTTGTATGTTTGGAACAATGTATCGTGCATATTTCACAAATGGCGACCTAGGAACCCTGCGCACTCGTTCGCATTAGCACGTTACACTGATGCATCTTTTTCGTTTTGTTTAGTTGCACATACATTTGCGCTTGCCTTTCCGATCGAGAGCCCGAAAATCTTCCACGTTAGCTCCTTACAAGCACGTCTCTATGCTCAAATGTGAAATTCACTATATATATACATGTTGAGGACCCTGCGATTCTACATGTCATGCAGTACTCCTAAATCATTTTGCAGCCTATCATTTTCTGCGTTTTATTACCTTACGCAACAACTAGAAAACTCTGCTATCCATAATAATTTCACCAAGAGAAGTAAGCAAATCAATCTCTTACTAGTCCTATAACCAGGGAGTCAGCCGGAGCTAGAATCCACTCTACCGCTGACATGAAACATGAATGCTTATGTAACCTCATTGACTCCATATTTGGGACAGAAGAAACGAGTGGAGAAATTAGCAGCTAGCTGCCCTTCCAGCACACTGGGCAAATTCGAAAACAACTTCTTCACTTGAAAAACTAGCTATGCAAGCATAAAAAAGAAAGCATTCTTGCTGAATGATGACACGATCAATATCATGACATCAACGCATTCAATGTATATGAAACAAACAGGTAGTTTTAACCTTGCTTGTTAATTAATCCTCTTGGGGGAAAACTTATGACTGGGCTGTGCCAATAGTCAAATGAAAAACCTTGATGTCCAAACAACAGGTCTGCTCAGGGTTCTGGGGACTGGGATCCGGTGCTGTTGCAAGCATGAAGTCACCTCTGTCCTTGTTCTTTCGTCTTCCTCACCTGAAAGTTTTCTACTATTGAGTTTCATACACCAGCTAGTTCATCTAAAAGTTTAAACTAATGAGAAAAGGTGAGCAATTCACTTATACTTCAGCACTCCCCTCACGTGTAGCCTCTCTCAGGCCGAAGACGTGGAATAGAAGTGGACTGCAATTATTTTTATTTAATTGCGCTAACCGGGTCTTGAACTCAATACATCTTGGTTCTGATACCATATTGAGTTTTATGCACCAGTCAGTTCACCCAAAAGCTTAAACTGATGAGGAAAGGTGGGCAATTCACTTATACTTCAACACCTACTCTAAATGGCTTATTTTGGTCTTACTTTAAACGGCTTCTACATCTGACTTCTAGAATACGTCGGTTTTTTAATTTCATCCTTTTTTGGTTTTTGGTTTTCTGGGCTTTTTCTTTTTTCCCTATATTGCTTTGCATTGTCTTTGATGACATAACATTTTTATTTTTTAAATTTAATTATTCAAAAAAGCTAACAGCCGCTATAGTATATTTTTAGCCGCTACAGTGCTTTTTCAACCATAAGCCAGAAACTGGAAGCTACATTGACCACTACCTTTCTCTTACTTCTTCTACATCCATGGCGAGGAGAGGGGCAGCTCACCTATGGGCTATGGCTGAGCGCCCGGTGAGTGACCCAACAAAGCATCAACTCCAGCAGATGACATGTGTTGAATATCTAGATAGCTGGCAACTACTGAAATGATCTCCTAGAGCTTTTGGCAGGAAGCACATTCATTTAGCAATTCAATGCATATGCTAGCACCAACACGCACAGTAAAGCATTCTGAAGAAGGCGGTTAGGGTTTTGGTAGGTGATGCAATGTCATTCTATTTCCCATAACCCTATGCACACCCTTATATAGAGCATTCGGCCGGATTCTTATCTAACACGAGTAGAGATTGTATTCCATTCGGAGGGCTTCCAACCAATCCTTATCTCATACGAGTAGAGATCATATTCAATTCGGAGTCTATTATCTGAACTCTTATTGTTCTAAACCGTTAAGTATGTGACCCTGTAGGCTCATGTATACTTGGTTGTAACTAAAAAACACCTTTTCAATCACTCATCAATATCAGTCCCTAGTAGGATATATCGGCCTTCAAATATACACAAAGATCAAAATAGACTAACCTTTTGTAATATGATCTGTAACCAGATCTTAGTCACTTACGATTAGTTCATAACTTTTTACGATTAGTTCATATCTAGTTACAATCAGTCTGTATCACCATATGATTAGTTCGCATATCAGTTTGTGATATGTCTGACCAGTTCATGATCAGTCAGTATACTCATAAGACTAATTCTTATCTTATCAGACTAAACGACCTTTTTGCCTATTCTCTTTTTGCCACATAATACCTGATCGAACTCCATGTGAGAAACGTGTTATGCATGGATTGTTCAATCTTTTTTCTAATCTAGTGACAGATAACATTATGTGGTCGATTCTTTGACTACTTGTGACATGGCCATGCGCTTCCTTTATCTGACCACATTGAAGGGCATAAATATATCTCTCCTGTTATGTAGGAAGGGCAAGTCCCATATCTGGCCAGTCATATCCCTCCACATGTTTCATAGGATACCTGAAAGTTACTTTTATGCTTAACCAGTTACGAAATAGCGTTTGCCAATCCTTAAGTACATTATTACACATGCAGGAAACTATGTTGACCTCATATACAAGGATTAAATGTCATTATTGCATGAGACCAATAAATGATATATAAAAACATAACAATCTTAACAGTATTTTAAAGTGGGTTAATCAAACATCATATTCTCTACCGTGTGTTCATATTATTAATTTAGTATTCTTATATCCATGATCTGTGAAACATGATCATTAATCAATGCATATGCTGAACTATAAATCATAATTATCACATATAATGATACAAGATCAGTGATAATTTAGAATAACATCAAAACATAAATAAAGAGTTCAATGAATAAGTCACATACTTGTTGATCAATACAAAATATATTTATTCAAGGATAAAATAACATATTATTCAAAAGATCATAAATATAAAAGTGATACAATTATCTCTATGATTATCTTTAGTACATGTCACTAACAATGCCCCGTCGGCCTCGCCCAGGACATACGCCCGCTTGGGCATCCAGTTCAGCTTAGGCTTAAGAGATAAGATTGATATCCTATTAGTTTATCTATTGGTTTAATTCGTGATCAAGTCAGGTGCTTACGTTAGTCGGAGAGTTATATTAGGAAAGGATCTCTAGTAGAGTTGTATTAGGAAGGGATATCTCTAGCGGATTGTATTAATTAGGACCTCTATATAAAGGAGACTTGTTGGCTCCTAGTAATAAAGCAAGAGAATTACCAATTTATCTTCCTGTCTTGTTCTTCTCTCCCACCTCACGTGCATCCCTCTGCGCCTTCTTTTCCCTAACCTACCATCGCCACGGCACCGGTCCGACGAGGTAGATCTGGGGCTGCATCTTAGGGCCTGTTTGGTAGAGCTCTAAATTCTCATTTTTCAGCTTCTGCTCTAGATTCTGAAAGAATCCACTTCTCTGAGAATCTGGAGCTACCTTTGAAAAGCGTTTGGCTAATGGGTTGGCTTCAGATTCACAAAAGAAGAGATTTGAGGGGAAAAGACCATGTTACCCTTAGTTTTAGCACTTGAAGTTTATTTGTTTCTTACTCCTTTCTATGTGTACACAAATTTATGAAATTTATCTACAAATTTCTCAGAGCCGAGTCAATTTAAATGTGATATGAAATGATATTGTCGCTGCAATGACAACAAAACAGAACACTCCATTATTCCAACGTGAGTCAACAAGCAATTCAACAACTGTAATTACTAGATACTCGCGCATTCATCCTTTCATAAAAAGCAATCAATTCGTCCATACTATTACAAGTAATATAGCAAATTTCACCAACTTTTATCAATTGCCTTTGCAAGGTCATCACGAAACTTATCCATAGCTCTATCACTCGATTGTGATGTTGACACATCTGATGCATCTTGAGAAATGACATATTTTGCATATCTTGATGGTATAGTTGGCACATAATTAGGATTCTGCTCGAACCTACAAAAATGCTTGTCTGGCGAATCATGATCACGTATGAAGTTGTGAAGTCCCATAGTAGCTGCAACAATCATCTTTTGCTTGGACAAAGGAAAGCTCGGCATCTTCAAAAGAATTCTCCATTTCATCTTCCACACACCAAGTGTCCTCTCAATGATATTACGACCACTTGAGTGTACTTTGTTAAATTTTTCTTTCTCACCACTTGGGGCATCACCTCTTCGAAATTCAGGAATATGATACCTTTGTCCCTTGTATGGTGCTAGATACCCCGGCCTATTCGGATAACCGGCATCGACAAGATAATATTTTCCTAAAAAATAAGGTGCAAATTATCACTGTTAACACCAAATGCATGAATATTAATATAAATAAATTCACAGATAATTTGAAAAATAAAACTTACCCTGTGGAGGATGCAGAAAGATATCTTTGTCTACATTCAATGCATGATAAAGCACACTAGTATCATGCATTGCTCCTAGCTGACCAATAGATGCGTATGTGAAACGCATATCAAAATCACATATAGCCATCACATTTTGAGTTGTTTTCCCTGATCTACCAATATATCTAATCTGATCTTCTAATGGAACTGTTGCAAGGATATGTGTATCATCGAGAGCTCCAATGCAGTATTTGAAATGTGGCCACATCCTCCTATCATTTGTAATTCTACTATGAACAGTAGAGAAATTAGGATCTTTTGGCTGCATAATATCATGAGACATTTTGACCACACACTCCAAAACCACATCAAACTTTCTGCTAATTGTCTCACCAGAATGCTTGAACCGATTCTGCGCTCTTCGATTTGATTCAGAGCCACCACATGTATACAGAAAAATAGCGAAAGCTTCAATGAAACTCATATGAGTAGTTGAATTCAAGTTGTAAGATGTAACTAAAAGATCATGTAGACTTTGAAAGATTGTAGCATTCATACGAAACATATGGTGGCTTTCAAACATCTTCACCAGTGTTGCGAATATCTTCAAACATCGTTCGCAACAGGTCCTCATTTTGAAGTCTACCCTTTTCAAACTTAACACATCCTTTATATTCCTATCAACAACAATGATACAACTTAATAATAAACATAGACGAGATTGTACATACATACTTAAATGTGTAATGACTTACTTTTTTTTAATTCCTTCCACCGTTGAGCAGTGGTCTTAATTGTTTTCTTCTCAGGATCCCAACCTAAGCCTGTCTCTTTTGTCGTCAATTTCTTCCAAATGTTGTAGTCATTCTTCAGTTCTTCCCATTTGTTTTTAAATTGTCTTTTTGTGTATTTTATCCCAGTCTTCTCCTCAAATTTAGCAATTACTAACGCATAACCAGGAATATTCAGATGTGTACTTGGACGATTACCAGCAGCTACTTGTTCAGCAAATAGTTCACATACTATCCTAGTGTGTTCATCAGTCCACTCGGCATTGTCACCCATCTGCTATAAACTGAAAATTCATCATACATACGTACAAACTCTAGTAACTACAAACTGCAAATTCATCATACATACATACAAGCATTGAAAACTGGTGTTGTTTATTTAACAGATATATACATAGCAGAAGAGTTTGATGTAGCAGACATATGTCCATACTTGGAGGCCTGTGTGGTGGTTCTGGAGCAATACAGCAATTTCTGTTGCTGAGCCTCCTTCAGTATCTGCTCAATATCTGTTCACAGATCATGCAAAAGATTTAAGCAATGCTACATAGTTGCAACCAACAAACATTCAACACAACAAACATTCAACATCACAACAAATGCAACACCTCATTCACCAGACATTAGCCATTAGCCATGCAGCATCACAACAAAAATTCACCAGACAAATTAGCCATCACACCTCATTCACCTAATTCACCGGGATCCGGTGCGGCGAGAGGAGGAAGAGGCTGAGGCGGTGCCGGAGCTCGGGAGGAAGGGGTGGGGTCGGGGGAGGCCGGGGTGGCACCAGGGCAGGGGCGGCGTCAGGGGCGGCCGAGGAGGGAGGGGAAGGGGGAGGCGGCGGCGCGAGAGGGGGAGGCGGAGGCGCGAGAGGGAGGGGAAGGGTGGCGGCGCGCGGAGGGGAGGCGGCGGCGCGGGAGGGGGAGGGGAAGGGGGAGGCGGCCGCGCGATGTGGGGGGAGGGGGGGCGAGGGGCGCTCGGTGGGGAGGACGAGCGCTCGGGCGAGGGGGCGAGGGGCGGTCGGGTGGGGGAGGGCGACGCGCTCGGGGTGGGATTCCATTTTTATACCAGTGGCATTTTGCGGGTAAATATTAGGAACTTCAATGGGTAAGTTGGTTTTAGGGGCCATAGCTCCCCACGAGAATCCACCAAAAGGCTGCTTCTCCTCTCTAGTTCATTTTGGAGAGTGCTTCTCGCGAGAAGCAGAATCTCATTATTTTGAGAATCGGGGTGTTTGGTACAGCTCCCTAAGAATCTATTGAGAAGCTGGGAGCAGGAGCTGTACCAAATAGGCCCTTACTATCACCCACCGCTACGTGTTGCATTCCATTCAGGAACGTGACAATTTGTGCGTATGTTTGTGTGTTCGCTGTCTCTCTCATGCTCTGTCACACACAGTAGCAGCTTAGCAAGACGCAAGGGCTAGGGTTTTTTGCCCACGTCTCCTCTCGCATGGAGACATCAGAACCATTGATCAACAGTTCGCAAGCTTCGAATTTGTAGGCTGTTTGGGCTCTCTTCTCACCTCCTTGTGAAAGGATTTAGCGCAACAATGTGCACAAGTTTTGTACTTTGAATTTTGGAAATCATATCCAGAAATTGCTGGATCTCCTTATCATTTTCTCTTTTCTTAATTGTACTTTTAGCACTCATATAAAATTCGAACCTTCTCTTGTACGGTTGTTCTTATTAGCGTACATACACTATTTGAAGGATCGGAAATGACAACAGAGGGGGGGGATGAATGGTGCCTTCTAAAAACACCCCTAATATTCGCACACAAATTGTACACACGAAATTCCCTCTCTGATAACTATAGAAGCTATGAAGTAGAAAAGATTTTACTTGAGGAAAGTTAATAACAATTTTGCCAATAAACCAAAGGAGCTTACAGAGATGGCAAAAACAAGATCAATAAATGCTTCTCTAGATTTCCTGAAATTTTCAATATATATATTTTAAAGAGATAGCATAACATTGATCTTGTAAAGAGCTATTTATCAAGAACTGATTTTACAAAAAAAACTGAAAATAGAAAAGACTGAAAACAAAAAATAAAACTGCTAGAACACCGAAAGGAGTGGCTTGCTGACTGACTAAAAGCAGAGAGGAGTTACCCTAAGAAGGTAAGATGCTGACCAAGACTGAAATAGCAAATAAATTAAACACTATTGGCTACCAGCAAAAGAAGAAAAGGTTCTAGAAAATATGATGAGTAACCGAACCAGGGGACTGCACCTAATCAAACTGAAAAGAGTACATGCTGTTGGCCGAAAGAAATGAAGATCAGACTGGAAACCAGAAAATAGCAGTAAAAGCAAACAGAGAACTGTAGGCTGCAACCTCCCTGCTGTCCGAACAGAAAAAGTGATTACTGCATGTAACCGAAAGCAGTACTAGATGAACAGGGAACTACAGTTTGGTGCAGCCGAACAGGGAACAGCACCCAAAACATCAATTAAATAGCCTGGCCGAGAGCACTAGTAGCAGGAACCGAGAGGCGCAGCAGCTTATAAACAAAGATCTGCTGTCCAAAAGAAATACTGCTGGTTGTAGATAGCAAAAATCTGCCAATAGACTGCTACCAACATCTGCCCAAAAACTTGCAGCAAGAGAGAACACTTGGATTTAATTTAGACCAGCTGCTGCCGAAACAAAACACACTGCTAAAAATCTGACTGTGCAACAGAAATGAACCGAACCCTTTTATAGCAGAAGATCGGCCGAAACCTGAGAATTGCAGCCGAAGTCAAGGAACTTGATGTCCTTCTCGGGTAAGCTTCTGGCAGCAAGAACACAGGGGATCTGCACCTGACCGAAACTGCAAACTACTACTTCAACCGAAAAACAGCAAGAACTAGTGCATACTACATATTGGTCACATGCTGCAACCGAACCAAAAAGAGAACACCCAAACTAAAAATTTAGTATGCCTACTCTTGGGATGAATTGATCAATTGATCTTGAGGCCACCTCCATCACAGAGTAGCAAGAAAACTAATGAGATGAAGCTAAAAACTTTGCTTTCGGGATGAACTGGCCAAAGCGCTTTGAGATGAATCCCCGTTCAAAGCAAATATATATATAGTAACAATTAGAACAAGAACATTAATTCAAAAGGAAAACAAGCAAATAGCATGAGATATAAAACAAGAACTTTGATATTGAGGCGAAGAGAGATGAATGATTAATAGATGAATGTTTACATCTACTCTTCCATGTCTCATTCAAGAACACACACAAGGAGAGAAACAAATAGAACCCTAAATCCAACTCTCTCCTAGAGCACAAGCATTAGGAAACCCTAACACTCACACCCCTCTCTCTCTTTCTCTTACTTCAAGTGTCTTTCTCCCACTAGAGAGCACCTCTATTTATAGCCTCCACTAATAGGTTTACAAACCCATTAGGTCACCAACTCTCCATTAATGGGTTTACACACCATTTTACCCATTAGGTCACAACACCTCTCCACTAATGGATCATCTCCTAACAAAGTCCACTTTGCCCATTCTTCCTTAATTCAATCCGTTTCCTTTTGTGCAGCCTTGCACATTTACCAAAATACCACTCCTGCACCTTCCTGGAAGCTTCCTCATTTATTGCCGTGTACGCCTCGTAACCACTTCGAGTCCTCGCCGTCTTCGACAAATCTCGACCGCTCTGACCTCAGCACCGCCTGTGCCTAGTCAGGTCACCCGTGCCTCGCCATGACTCCGTCTCAAAGTCCTGCAGTCATCACCAACAAGAAAACACATTACATAACACCGCACAAGATATTATAATTAAATATCCGCATCAGTAATTAGCAGAAAAATGCCCGGAACAAACTTAGACTTTTTAGAACATGTGTCAATTACTCATGATACAACCGGGGTTACCTCCACATGGTTTCACACTATTACAAAAATCATCATCATAGACGATTTAAAAACGTCATCATAGACGGTTTTCTGAACCGTCTAAATTTATGGGTCAGTGATAATATGAGGTCATTATAGACGACTTTCGAACCGTCTGTGGTGTAAATATCACAGATGGTTTTTAACTAAAAGCCGTCTGTGATAGTTGATAATCACAAATGGTTTTTAACTAAAAACCATCTGTGATATTTATATATCACAGATGGTTTTTAATTAAAAATCGTCTGTGATATTCTTTTCTACTCCTAAATCTATTTATGTTTATTGGCTAGTCTCAGAAAATACTAGCCATGCCTTCTGAAACAAGCAGATCAACATATATATGTATACATACAGTTCACATCTTCATTCATTTCACAAACATAAAACATCCAATTCATATCTCAATTCATTTCACAAACATAAAACATTCAATTCACATCTCAATTCATTTCACAAACATAAAATATCCATTTCGCAAATCAATTAATTGAAATGAAATAAAATATCCATTAACAAATACACAATTACAAAAGATCTATATTGCATTTGCACTTAGATGGTAACATTGCATTTTTTTATATCTCTATCACTCCGAAATCGAAGTCTCGCGAAAGGAATAGATCCATAATCAATGAACTTGTTAGGTTGCACAAGCAATACTTGGATGGTGCATGATTGCCATCTAAGTATTGCTTGTGCAGCCTGACAAGTCGTTGATTATGGATTGTTCCTTTCGCGAGACCTTAATTTCGGAGTGATAGAGCAATAAAAAATCATCTTTGTTGTGAAACTATCCATATGAGTTTGACTTGAGCCACCAAAAAGTACGCTCACTCTCCTCGAATTTGTGCAAGGTCGGTTTGTTGCAATGCAATTGTCGGGATGGACGCAGTCTGTCGATAGGAATATCAATGTGCGTATATATATAACCTTATGAGTATGAAATAATTATGGGAAGATTGATAAACCTTTGAATTGATGATCTTCGAGGAATTGAGGAGTAGTCTCATATGGTGGCAAATGTAGAATCCATATATGTTGCCATGCGGCTACTGGTGGCACTACAAAAAATAGAATATGTTAATTCAAGAGGCATTACTACCAACTGTGCATATGATTAATTAATATGTACTAGTGAATACCGAAAATTTTTTAATATGTTTCAGGCCGTTGGTCCGTTGCGTCGAGAGACCTGCCTTTGCAACGTACAAGGTGAACGACCTACGTGATTCAAAAAAGTTAACTTTAGTCATTCGGAAGGAAAGAAAGAGTACAATATAGTTATGTATGGAGAAAATGTACTTACTTATCGATTAATTGACTGATAACTGTGTAGTCGGTTTTATTCTTATTTAGGGAATCAAGGTATATTGCCTTGTTCTATTTTGGTACAATTACTAGTAAAATCCAGTGGAACCCCTCATTGTAGGGCATAAGTACGTATTCCTTATCGCGGTGAGCCAACAGTGCTGCTGTAATGTACCTCTCGATGAAGGATGCATCCTCGGTGATGGTATGCATGGCGACCAAGTGTGGATCCAGGAAATCAACTGATGATTTAGATGATCTAGCTGCAGTCAGCATGTGTCTATATATGTACACACAAAAGCAATAAATTATATATGACATTTACAGTATGACATGAACGGAGACTGTGATTGTACACACTTACAGCGTCCAGCATCGAATGAGTGAGGTGTCGAGAGCGTTGAGCGTGAAAAGTTCAAATAAATCTTTAAAGGTCATCGTGAAGGCACAATCATGAATGTTGTGTTGTAAATGATTCGGCCTGAATTTGACAGTGATACCGGAGCGCCGTTCTTCCTATGGCTTATTGGCCTGTTCCATATACCAAGAATGTAATATCTAACAACTAAGTCCTAGGATTAGGAGATGTTCTTCTAGAACAATCAGCGGCTCGCCTAGCACGAATTTGTGGGCCAATGTCAGGTATGGAATATCATCATCGGATTTCTTTGATTTGCCCCTGCTGCCTCGGCTGTAGGTCGACTATAAAGGTAGCACCAGTGAGAGTTGCTGCACCGAAAATAGCTCCCATGGACATGACACCGGTGCAGGTAGTGGTGGTGGAGATAGACCTTGTGGAGATGGCACTAGTGCATGTAGCTCTTGTTCGGATTGCCCTTGTGGACCTGCCACCGGTGAAGAAGCCTCCAAGCAGATGTCGCTTTTGGGCCATTGGATGAAGGTTCTAATGGCTTGCCCTAGAGTCATGAGCTCGTCGTTGGGGGACTTTAGTAGTGGGACGACCTTGAAATTGGCATGCACACTATTCATATTCACTTTTTCGAAGCCTAGCGCTAAAGGTGCACCATGCACCCTGGTCCCCTGATTGGACAGATATGCCTGACCCCAAGCAGCGCACAAGGCAACGGAGGTATATCTCACTTGGAGCTTCCACTTCGTAGGCTCCTACATAATGATATAAAATTAGATACGCCAATAGGCCTATCAATGGATCAAGTATTCCAAAGATAATAATTATTACCAGGATGTCGTTCACAGGAAATCTGGCCTCGCTTTCCGTCGTAGGATTGGACGCGCAGCTACTCTGACAGTTAGGGGGGCTGGCTAGCACAGGAGCGGCGGCGGCAGCCTGCTGATTTTCTGTAAATCTTCGTATCTCATCTCTGACGTAATCAGCAAGCTCCTCTCTAAGAGATACCTTGATCTCCTCTCGTAGACGTGCCTCACGCTTGGTTTTGTTTCTCTTTCTACTCCGATACAATTTGGAGTTATATGAGAAACCATGTTTCCAAGGAATATAAAGCCCAAGGTCTCTCGTACGACCCGGGTGCTCCTTGTTTTCCAGTGCCGCAGAGAGTATGTCTTTCTCCCTAGTTGACTGGAATGATCTCTGGGAAGATTCTACACTCAGTGCATCCTACAAGAGCCCGACATGTCATTTAACTTAATTCCTACAAAGTTGTGGAGTAATTACAAGCTATGTAGTTTGATATCTTACTAGGTGGTGGGACACTTCTTGGTCTGCAGGGTTTCGAAAGGAGATGTCCCCCGATGACATGGTAGATGATCTCGCTCTAATCCAATTTCGAGCGCGCTCATCCTGGATCGTGGCAAATGGTGGGGCGGTGTCCCGCAGGATTGCCTATTCATCCTCCTTTCTCCACTGTGGGATTTTACTCGCATACCCAGCTGTGCCGAGTCTATGGGGGTGTGTATTTTTTGCCTGAAGGGCCTTGTGCGCCGCACTTGCACTTCTAAAAGCTTCGGTCATCTTTATTGCCTTAAACGCTTCCCATTGTGGTTCCAGGAATGGATACTTATGAAAGGGTGTTAGATCCTTCTCGACGTAGTGCTTGACAAGCATGCTCTTGAAATTCTTCCATGCTTTACACACTACTAGCAAGGCATGTCGTTGTACGGAGTCATGGTGTTCTTCTAGGATCTCGAACAATGCAAAAATCTCTGTCAGCAGCTCACGTTTCTGAGTCTCACTCACGGTTTTCCACGAATCGAATATGATCTCAATTCGTTCTTGTACAACTATTCTGATCATTCTTTGAAATGCACCCGCTGCTCGGCGAGGAAGGAGATGGGTCCCAGATCCATCAACCTTTGTGATGGTAAATCGGCCCTCAGGTTTTTTCGATAGTCCTCTTCGTTGGCGTTTTGATTTTGGAGCGGACGCATCCGACGATGATATTGAAGAATGTGCGGATGACATTGTCGGACCTGGATTTTATCAATCCAAATCCCTATGATTTAACTGCACTATTCCCTGGATCAGTAGATAGTGCTCATAGATACATAACTGGATCATTTCATGCACGGAACAATCTTATTACAAAAGTAGAGTAAAGGGGTTCTTTACTTTAGGCCGTCGGCTTAATAGTATCATTACAATCAAAGGCAGCGAAAAAATTGAAAGATAACAGGCAGGCACATTACCTACAGGCAGCGACTGGGGATAGCCCAAGAGGATCCAACATTTGGTCAGCTTGACTAATGTAAAATTCCCTTGCTATCTAGAATGGTTGACTGAACTGTGAAGGAAAGTACTAACAACTAATCCTAGTTGTCGTCGTTATCTCCTTCATCTTGTCCTTGTTCTTTATAATACTCGTAGTGGCCTTGTTACTCACCTTCTGGGGAAAAGGGGGTGAGAGCGAGCGTGAGAACTTTGTGCTCCGTAAGCCAACACACAAAATGCAATAGTATAGAGTGCATGGCTCTTCAATGGATGGCTTGGGTTTCTTTTAGCTGCAGAAGGCGGCATTTCCAAATATTCTTATGTAATAAATCCTATGACTTAGCAGATTTTGGTAAACATGAGTATCATTTAAATGTGCAATAAGTATATTATAGACAGTTCCATCCACCGATTATATGGCTCCATCCACCAATGCTAGTTTTTGTTTATTGGGTTACATCCACCCTAATTAGACATCGCTATAGTACATCCCTCCAGGTAAAATCAAAAGTGAAGTACTTCCCTCCACTTAATTTTTATTCCCACCCATTAAAAGATTTTAGAAATAGAACTAACTCGAGGAAGTTCACATGTCTGCCCTTAACTGTGGGCACGGCTATTCGAATAGTTTACACTCTATAGAGACTGTACATCTTTACCCACAAGAGATAGTCCAGTTGTTTTATTCCACATGTTTCCTTAGACATGCAGATCAAAAAGGATCATCACATGACTTTTACAATGAACCTAGTAAAGGATCATACTCGCTAAGGTTTCGTCTGTGGGATAGCTTTGTTGCTTCACCTAGACCCCCTCTTGCGCCACACGGCGACTTAAACCCAGCGACACGACCCGTGTCCACGACGACTTAAACCAGCACCACGACTCATGAATCACTCCGAAGTGCTTACCTTTACTGGCAATGCAAATTATTTGGTCATGCCTACACTTTGTCAGCTTGTGATTTGTACTGTTGTACATGGAGAGGTCAACACAAGATTAAGTCCTTAATTTATCCAGGCGGTGGTTACCGCAACCACAAGTTCTTGTGATACATCCACACCATCCTTTCTTACCATCCGCCCAGATAGAGAAGCATATTTTTAGGGTTTTGAGAAGCATAAGATAATCTTGTACCAAATTATCAACCATGTACATCTCATGATTGCCCAAATGTTGATTTTTGTATTTTTGAGAGGAGATGATCAGGACAATCTAGTGCCCTGAGATTTTTAGTTGGACTCGCTTAGCAATTTATATAGCTTATTTTGAGAAGAGTTTAATAATAGCAATAACTAGGGCGACAATGGTAGGGAATAACAATTTCAACAAGGAAGGTGTAGCTATGTACTGCTGTAGTAACAACTTGGGTATTTAACTAATGAAAGGATAGTAAACTAGTGTACATAAAATAACGCATGCAAGTTGATTACTTTTAAACAACATAAGTGATGAAAATTAGGGGTTCAATATGATCAAAGTGTTGACTCACCTGGGTCTGAGGTATGGAAGTCCTGAGGATTTGGTGAGGTGTCGAAATGGTGCTCGGGGGTGTCCTTGTAATCTACCCGGGCGAAAGTAAACAATAGGCAAGAAGGCAATAAATACCAAAATAAAAATTCAAATGAACTCCAAATTGAACAAAACTTGAACCAAAATAAAGATCTTGAATTTAGAAAATTTTAGAAACTAGTTTCACTTCAATCGGAGTTACGGTGAGAAAGTACGAGCTCTCCAAAGTTTATTTTCAAGATAAATCTCAAAAATAAAAAGAGGAGCGAAAGTCCTCTCTCTGACATGTGGGTCCCACTGGCTTTATTAATTTTTTATTTAAAATTTCGGAATTTATTTACTGAGAGTATGACACTGGGGCCCACTGATTTATTTAGATTTCGAAAAAACCTAAAACTATCAGAGACTAACATGTGGGGCCCTGGTGCAGTGCCTGAACAGTGGGGTCCACCTGTCAGTGAGACTATTTTTAAATCCAGTTTTTATTAGTTTAACTAACTGGGGTGAGGCCCGGGTGTCAGTGATAAATAACAGTTAAACCGTTATGGGCCCACCTGTCAGCAAAACATTAATCATTAACTAAAACAATCATTAGCATTTAATGGAAGATTTGCCCCTTTAATGATGTCTGAAGTGGGCAGTTTCGGCCGAGCGGCGGTGCGGCTTGCCGGCGGCCAGGGAGGGCCTGGCCACACGTGAGCATTCCCGAAACGAACTCATAGGGCTCGGGCGCACCTCTGGCTGAAGCGGCGAGGCCTCGATTGGCTTAGACCATCGCCAGGGTGGGGAACGCGATGGTTAATTCGGCAACAAGAGTTCAATTAGATGATAGGGGAGCTTCTAGGGAGTGGTAGGAGGTCACCAGAGAAGGAGGACGAGCGTGGGGTGGCCTAAATCGTACTAGCAGCGGTGATGGCGGACGACGGAAGGAGGCACTTGGTGGTAGGAAAGGTCCTGGTGAGTAGGGGTGCAAACAGGTTGGGTTTTTCCCAACCGATTCAGTACTGAATCCGGCTGGTAGCGAATTCGATAAATTGGTTTGGTATCCGATCGGATTCGATTTCGGATATATGTAGACGGATTCGGTAGAAAATTCAATATAGTTAATATCCGACCGAATAACTTCGGTATTCGGTTAATCGGATAGTATCCGAATAAAAACCGAATAACTATCCGAGGTCAACGTGGCGCATCAACACTCCAAATAACTTCGGTATGCTCGGCCCATCAGCGCTCCGTGGCAGCGTGGCTCCGTGCCCAGCTGCATGATATCGATATCGCCCTGGCCCTCGTTATATGCTTCGCCCTCGCTGCGCAGCTCTCACAAGGAAGCGATGTGGTACTAATCGCCCACTCCTACGCGCTCAGTTGCACGGCCTGTGAGAGCGTTTTTGCATGCCCAAGCGCGTTCCGGCTTTATAGCCCAAGAGCATTTTTGCATGCAACCAGCTGGTACTGGGTGGGCTTCCACAGAAAGAAGTACTCGTATTTTCTGCCAAGCATGCTACGTTGTTTATGTTGAGGAATCGTCGCTGGCGACTAGTCCGATCGATTCCTCTGCTTAGAACAAGAACGAATCAACCATAGAAGACAGAATAATATATTGAACATAGAGAGAGGTAGAGAGAACTCCTGGTATTTCTTTATTGTTTTCAATTCATTGGGGTACAAATTTAGCCATATGGCTCTCTATTTATAGGGGGTGGTGAGGTGCCCACTAGAGATGAGGACTTTTAAACCAAGAGTCCTGGTTTCTTAACACTCCCCCTTGGGCACTCATCCGTCATGTTTATGCCTCGTTAAAACTCCATAAAAACCCAGTAGAAAAAATTTGAAAAAAGAGTACATGATACATGTTATGCTGCGATGCACGAATTGCCTCATTAAAAACCTTGGTCGAGAAACTTCAGGAAAACTCATCAAGGGAAAAAGAGTACAATTCACCCAACTTAATTCAGTCTTCAGGACTTTTATTCTTTTGGATACTTGATCTTCAGGATCAAGATTTACTAGCGGGCTTGAGAGAATTCTCCCCCTGAATTCTGCACTTCTTTAAGTCTGATCATACCAATCCCTCGCACACACCTTTCAAAGCTAGATGCGGGGAGTGACTTTGTGAATAAATCTGCTAGATTTTCACAAGACTTAGTATGCATTACTTTAATCTTGTCCATCTTTTGCAATTCATGAGCATAGAAGAACTTGGGGTTGATATGCTTTGTGAGATGACTCTTCACATAGCCCGTTTGTACTTGTGCAACGTAAGCGGCATTATCTTCATAGATAATTGTGGGGTTTTGCACAATGTTCATCCCACATGACTGCTAGATGTGGTGAACCATTCGGCGTAGCCAAGCGCATTCACGTGCGGCTTCATACAACGCTATTATTTCTGAGTAGTTCATCGAGATAGCTACGAGGTTTTGCTTAGACGATTTCCAGGAAATTGCAGTTCCACCACATAAAAATACATAGCCTGTTTGTGACTTTGCGGTATGCGGGTCAGACAGGTACTCAGCATCTGTATAGCCAATCAAGTTCAGATCTTGATTTTTTCTGTAAACCCGTCCAAGGTCATTGCTTCCTTAGAGATATCGGAAGATGTCCTTTATGCCCTGCCAATACCTTTTGATGGGCTCTGCATTGTACCTTGCTAACAGGTTCACGGTAAAAGCAATATCCGGTCTAGTGCAGTTTGCTAAGTACATGAGTACTCCAACTACACTCAAGTATGGGAATTCCGGTTCCAGGACTTCCTCCCCCTCTTCCCTAGGTCGAAAAGGATTTTTTTCTTGCTGTAAAGGTCTCTCGATCACCGGTACTTTTGATGGAAATGCTTTCTCAAAACCAAATCTTTCTAGCACCTTCTGGGTGTAGGTCGACTGGTGTACCAAGACTCCTTCAGGGATATACTCAAGCTGCAGGCCTAGGCAAAACTTGGTCTTGCCTAAATCTTTCATTTCAAATTCTGACTCCAAGTAGGAGCTTGCTTCTTTTATATCTTCCACTGTCCCAATGATATTCAGATCATCTACGTACACTGAGATTATACAGAATCCATCCTGGGATCGCTGTATAAACACACAAGGACAGTCTTCATTATTCGTGTAGCCTTTCTTGTAGAGAAAGTCGCTTAAGCTATTATACCACATTCTGCCAGATTGTTTCAGTCCATACAGGGACTTTCTAAGCTTCATATTGTATAGATTTCTATTTGCTCTGTCTTAGTTCGGGAGAGGTATTCCTTCAGAGACTTTCATATAAATCTCCGAATCCAAGTTACCATAAAGGTATGCAGTCACAACATCCATCAATTTTATTTCTAAATTTAAGTTCACGGCCATTGAGATCAAGTATCTAAAGGTAATTGCACTAATGACTGGGGAGTAGGTTTCTTCATAATCAACTCCAAGACGTTGAGTGAAACCTTGTGCTACCAGCCTTGCTTTGTATCTCACTACTTCGTTTCTTTCATTCCTCTTTCGAACAAATACCCACTTGTGCCCTACAGGGTGCATATGGGGAGGTGTGCGGCATACGGGCCTAAATACCTCTCTTTTGTTCAGAGATAGCAATTCGGCTGCTATTGCCTTCTTCCAATCTTTCCAATCTGATCTTTTCTTACATTCAGCGAGCGATGCGGGCTCGGGATCAAGATTAATGATTGTGGTAATTTTCTTTGCAAAGTAGATATCAACACTGGCTGTTATCCTATTCAGGGACTCTCCCATGCGCACATAATTTACAGCTATTTCTTCACGAGTTGCTTCTTTTGAAGTTTCACCTTGCTCATCGCTTCTTTGAATTGCGGTGGTAAGTCCCTTTAGTTTTTTAGCTCCGATGTGTGTGCACACATCCATACTGATAGGGATATTCAGATCCGGTATGTCCTTTTCTGAAGGTGTCATACTTGTGCCAGGTCACAACTGGCTCCCATTTTCATTCTGGGGGACTTCAGTGATCGGCTGTGATAAGTCCTTCTTATCCTTTTTTGCCGAGCATCCCCGGTTATTTGGGATTCGAGGAGCCGGAGTTCTCGTCTTTTTATTCTGAGGCCTTTGAACGGGATTAGGGATACCTTCAGTTTTCTTTGGTATTTCAACCCTCTCCGGTGCGTTGCGTGCAGGCAAATGCGACTTAGTCACGCTCTTCAAATCACTAAAGTGATCAGGTAGTTGATTTGCTAATGCTTGCAAATCGATGATCTTCTGGACCTCCTTTTCAGTTTCACTAGTGCGCGGGTCATGTGTAGGAATTCCCGTGGCTTCCCACGTAATTTCCCGATATTTTTCATCAAAGGGTTGATTTTCTCCCCCTAATGTCGGGAAATTATCCTCATCAAAAATGCAGTCAGCAAAACGGGTGGTATGTAAATCTCCCGACAAGGGTTCCAAATATCTGATTATGGATGCAGTCTCATAACCAACGTATATCACAGTCTTACGGAGAGGGCCCATTGCAGTGCACTGTGGAGGGGGTATAGGGATATAAACCTTGCATCCAAACCTCCTGAGATGAGAAATTTTCGGTGGTAACCCATGTGCTAGTTGCATAGGTGAATGGATATTGTAGGCCGAAGGTCTAAAGTTGATGAGATTCGCTGCATGTAGGACTGCGTGTCCCCAACATGTAGCTGGCAAATTATAATTCTGCAAAAGGGGTCGGGCAATAAATTTAATTTTCTTGATTAAATCCTCTGCCAAACCATTCTGGGTATGGACATGCGGTATCGAATGCTCAACTGCAATCCCCATCGTCATGCAATAATCATCAAATGCCTTTGAAGTAAATTCTCCGGCATTATCCATTCTGATGGACTTGATGTGATGATTAGGGAACACATTTCTGATGCGAATGATCTACGAGATCAATTTGGCGAAAGTATGGTTTCTTGTGGATAATAAACCCACATATGACCACTTCTAGGAAGCATCAATGAGCATCATGAAATACCTAAATAGCCCTGAGATGGGCTGAATGAGACCGCAAATGTCTTCGTGAATGCGTTCCAGGAATGCAGAGACTTTATCCTTCACTTTCAGAGTGGAGAGTCTAATAATTAATTTCCCGGTGGCACATGTAGGGCACACAAAATCTTCATGATTCAGAAAATTCTTCACATTAATATTATACCCGTGAGAATTGTTAATTATATTTCTCATCATCCTAAGACCTGAGTGGCCTAATCTGTCATGCCAGAGACAGAATAGTTCAGAGATTCTAAATACTGTCGTTAGAACAGTGTAGGCTGCAGGTGCCTTAATGTTGGTATAATATAGCCCAGTTTCTAGCGAAGGAAGTTTTTCTAATACCCTTTTGTCATTCTTTTTGCACTTCATGATGAGCAGGTATTCCTTACCGTAATCTTCTTTAGTTTCAACGTGGAAACCATTTGCACCGTAGAAAATCAATCTAGAATGCGAAGAAAATTGCAAATTCAAAGCGATCTAGAAAAGCAATCTATTAAGTGCTTCGATGATTACCTTCGTTCACCGGAGCGTAGTCGTGCTGATAACGTGTTGAGGAACCGTCGCTGGCGATCAGTCCGATCGATTCCTCTGCTTAGAACAAGAATGAATCAACCACAGAAGACAGAATAATAGATTGAACACAGAGAGAGGTAGAGAGAACTCCTGGTCTTTCTTTATTGCTTTCAATTCATTGGGGGTACTAATTTAGCCATATGGTTATCTATTTATAGGAGGTGGTGAGGTTCCCACTAGAGATAAGGACTTTTAAACCAAGAGTCCTGGTTTCTTAACAGTTTAGGTGGCCACTCGCATCGCCTGGCCCGGATGGGCTCTGGATTTTTCTTTCCGTTTTGTGGCTTGGTTTGGGCTGGTACACGTGGCCAATATACCGACCCAGAAAAATTACTATTTCTTAAATCCTCTTTTTTTAGATCAACACTCTTGCTTGGCAGAAGCCAACATCAGTCACCTTTGCCTTGGTCGCTAAGTGTTTGGTAGTGCTAATTAGAATTACCGAATTTAGGTTGCTAAACTTTAGGTAGCGTTGATTATAAGAATTTGGTTTGTTTGGTAAATTACCAAGATTATGTTCAAATGAATATCTTGGTTCATTTTATCACCAACTCTCGGTCAAACTCTAGATGAACTATTTTATAAAAAGTTTGAATATTGGGTGGGTTTTTTGGCTGTGGCTTATGATTAAACTTTTTTAATTCTATATAGTTCACGAGATGTAATATATAAAGGGAAATAATCGCATATGATTTTGGTCAGTACAGCTAAATTCGGTACAGTTTATACTACAATTTACCTGTAAACCCCACCTTAAAAGGAGTTTGTATGATATACCATGAGCTGTGGTATCTTCTCCCTATTATCCGCCTATATTATCCATTTTCGAGCCGAATGCATTATATATCCATCCTGACGGTACCATAGTCGAAACTCTGAATATTCTGAATTCGTATTCGTATCCGGTCTTACCGTATTTGACTCTGAATCCAGGAAAAAAAATATGGGTTAGGATATGGTTTAAGCAATATCCATCCGAATCTGATCCATTTGCACCCCTACTGGCGAGTGCAATTGTCCCGAGGTGGTCTGGCTTGTCGGTGAGGCGAGATGGCCGGAGTTCGGAAAGGAAGGTAGGCCAGCGAGCTGCAAGAGGAGAGAGTTCAATTAATTGATACCAGAGCATCAGGGAGGTCCAATGATCAGGAAAAAGATGTTGAGGTGGGTTGCAGAAGTCCAGAGATGGCTGGTGACGGGCGGTGTCAGCGGCGACCGTGAAAACGCAGAGCGACGGTGAGCTCGCACGGTGGAGGGGTTGAGTGTGCGCGAAATGAGCTAAAATGGGAGGTTCACTATGAATTTATAGCGAAATTCTAGAAGTGGGGAGCGTTGGTAGCATTAAGGCGATTGATGCCGGGGCGACGCGCTTGATGGCTCCCTATGGCCGCTAGCCGAGGAGGGAGGCACAGTCGCGACGTCATGGAGGTTCAATGCTCCACAGTGGCGCACAGGAGGAATACTGGTGCTTGAGGCAACGAGCAATTGTACGACGTTAGGCTTCAGCAGAGAGGGGAGGGGAGGCCGGCGTAGGTGGAGCAAATACGAGCAAGGCTCGAGGCGCGACCCCAAGCGTGACGGCACGGATGCGATGGCGATGACCCGGGAGCTGACTAGCGACGGCGATGGGGTATGACAGGGTGCTCTGGGCGGCGAGGCTCGAGGGAAGGGGTAGCATCTAGCTCGGTGAGCTGGTACAGAGCAGCTGCTGCGATTCTGCAGGGAAACCCCGCACAGGAGTAGGGGCGGGAAGGTGCCGAGGGGTGACGAAGGCGGCGTCAGTGGCGGGCACGTGTGGAGGAGAAACTGGGGGCATGGTGTGGGTGACTGTTTCGATCGAGGGGAGGAAGAAGAAGGGGGGAAGGGGGAAAGGAGCGGGCCGGCCGGCTGGGCCGCTGGGCCTGGCTGGGCCGTCCGGGGGGGATTTTCTCTTTTTCTAATTCTTTCTTTTCGAAAATCTTTTCTTTTCCTATCAAATTTTTGCAAAGAGGAGAAAAGAGATTTTTAGATAGCACAAAAATCCCAAAAATCCAAAATAAGATTCTAGAATTATCAAAATTTTCTCATTACCAAACTTTAAATTGACCACAATAAGAAATTTGAAAACAAATCAAATTTGGGATGTTACAGACATGTTGGCCTTCTTATATATGAAAAGTAAGATTTAACATATATTCATAAGTATATATATTCGTAAGTAACATATATAGAAACATATATTCATACAATGCATACTTGAAGCCATCATATACTTGAACATGTATTCATACAAGTGTTCTAATAAGCCATCATATACTTGAACATATATTCATACAAGTGTTCTAATAAGCCATCATATACATATACTTGAACATATATTCATACAAGTGTTCTAATAAGCCATCATATACATATACTTGAACATATATTCATACAAGTGTTCTAATAAGCCATCATATACATATACTTGAACATATATTCATACAAGTGTTCTAATAAGCCATCATATACATATACATGAACATATACTTGAACATATATTCATGCAAGTGTTCTAATAAGCCATCATATACATATACTTGAACATATATTCTAATAAGCCATCATATACAAGTGTTCTAATAAGCCATCCTATACTTGAACATATATTCTAATAAGCCATCATATACAAGTGTTCTAATAAGCCAAGTATCAAGTGTTCTAGTAGAAAAGACACAAATGCAAGAAGTGTTGATAACTCAGCCATAAATCAGAAGACTTGCAAGGAGAATGTACCTATAGAGGAATGTAGTTAAGGGAGGAGGGCGCTGGGCTCGCGGGGGAGGAGGGCGCCGGAGTCCAGGGAGGCGGCGCCGGGCTCGGGGAGGTCGGCGATGGGCCCGGGGGAGGAGGAGAGCGGCGGTGTTAGGCTGTCTTGAGTGCTCTCGATCAGCTGGTTGATGTATCTAATAACTCAGTACGCACAAAACCCTAGCTGGCGACTTATATAAAATGCTTATTACAGACGGTTCTTAACTAGAACCGTCTGTGATATAACTATCACAGATGGTTCTTAACTAAAAACTGTCTGTTATATTTATTATCACAGACGGTTCTTAATATCACAGACGGTTATTAACTAAGAACCGTCTATGATAATAAATATCACAGACGATTTTAGTTAAGAACCGTCTGTTATAGTTATATCACAGACGATTCTAGTTAGGAACCGTTTGTAATAAGCCTTTCCATCCCACGCACAAGAGTTATTAATTACCTACACCTACCAGTAGACACTGTAATAAGATCTCACATAGTGTATTTCTTTACAACAGCCCAATGTATTTCTTTATAACAGCCCAATAAACATAGAGATACATTTGTATGACTCATTCTCAAAATTCACTGATATATATCACACATTCATTGTTATATAAATAAATGCAAATTCATATATACATCACATACATGCATTGTTATATACATGAATGCAAATGCCCAATATATACCGCATATTTTCATTCCACTTGCTTATTTCATTTGAAAATTAGCCCTTCATGATGATCAATGCGTATGTAACTAATTTCAACATGTTATTCGTCATCGACCCTTATACCATTTCCAAAAGGTGATAACTTGTCAAATTGATTGTATTCGTCCTCGTCCACTATATTCTCTACTTCGACAATTTTCCTTTTTCCATAAAGAACTACATGACGCTTCTTATTTGCCGGGTCAGTTACATAGAAAATTTGAACAATTTGGTTAGCGAGTATGAATGATTCGTCTTTGTATCTGACACATTGAAGGTCCACGGTAGTGACACCATACTTGTCAACCTTCACCTGTGGGAGATGCACCTAATGGCAGCGAAATAAGGGGATCTTGAATACCATGTAGTCGACCTCTTAAATCTCTTCTATGAATCTATAGTACGAGTTTCTCAACTCATTGGTACTGAACGTATCTATGCGGAAACTGCTGTTCTGGTTAATGCTCTTTACATCCTAAGCCTGTGTATACAATATGTACCCATTTATGTCATATCCTTCCTTGTCACAACTATAAATGTTGGCCCTTTTGCCAACCATGTCAGCATCTCACTTAACGAGCTTCTAGCGATTTGCTCCTTCAACCATTGGTTGAACCGGTTGTTGTGTTGTCTCATGATCCAAACATTCGGCCGCTCCAAATTCTGTTGCCGAAGCACATCTTTGTGCTGGTCGACATAAGGGGCCACTTTAGTCATGTGTTGTAAGACCGTGAAATGGGCTTGAGCATTCATGTCCATATCTGGAGTGATTGCTTTCCTTTCGATAGTTCTGATACCCTTGAGCCTCCCCTCATGACGAGATTAAGGTATACCTATCGGTTCAATCTGAGCCATATAATCGACACAAAACTCAATAACCTCTTCACTTGCATAACCTTCGATGATGCTGCCCTCCGGCCAAGATCGATTCTGTACATAGGACTTGAGAATTCCTATAAACCTCTCAAACGGGTACATGCTACGTAGGAATATGGGCCCACACATTTTTATCTCCCACACAACGTGAACAATGAGATGGACCATGATATCGAAAAACGAAGGAGGAAAATACATCTCATGATGACATAGAGTGATCACTACCTCGTCCTGCAGAGCATCTAGTTCTTCAAGATCGATGACCTTCTGAGCAATTGTGTTAAAGAAATAACATAACCTCATGATTGTCTCTCGGACTTTCATCGGCAAAATATTTCTAATTGCAATAGGGAGTATCTGTGTCATCAGCACATGACAATCATGAGACTTCATGCCATTTAACTTTAAATTTTACATCGAAATAAGTTTCTTCATGTTGCCGGAGTAACCAGACGGAACTTTGATACCATGCAAGCACTAGCACAGTTCTGTTTTCTCGGCCTTGGATAGAGTGTAACACGTAGGGAGAAGGTACGTTCGTCCAATATCAGTTTCTATTGGTGCTAACTCGGGCCTGATGTCCATATCAGCCAAGTCAAGTCGTGCTTTGACGCCGTCCTTTGTTTTATCACGAATGTTCAGCAAGAGACCAATCAAGCTGTCACATACATTCTTTTCTACGTGCATGACGTCGATGCAGTGCCGAACATCTAGGTACTCCCAATAAGGTAAGTCTCAAAATATTGATCTCTTCTTCTAGATGTTCTTCTCATGAGCCATCAATTTACATCCCTTTCTGAGGACAACATCTAAATTCTTAACCATATTATAAACCTATTTTCCACTTAAATACCTTGGAGCTGAACCATCCTCCTCCTCTCTGTCAAATTGTTTCTTCATCTTGTGGTATGGGTGACCCCTCCGAAGGAACCGACGGTGACGCATATATACAGTTTTGCGTGAGTGTTTCAGTCACACACTCTCGGAACCATCTAAGTAGAGAGTACAATCTTTGACACCTTTTGTTCTCTAGCCCGACAGGTTAGTAAGGGCATGATAATCATTTATAGTGCAGAACAATAAGGAGCGTAAAGTGAAGTTCTCTCGTTTGTATGCATCCCATACATGTACCCCTTCGTTCTATAGTACATTTAGATCTTCCACTAACGGTGCTAGGTACACATCAATATCATTTCCAGGTTGCTTTGGGCCTTGAATAAGTATCGACAGCAAAATATACTTTCGCTTCATACACAACAAAGGAGGAAGGTTATAGATAAAGAGAGTCACAGGCCAAGTGCTATATCGGCTGCTCATGTTACTGAAGGAATTCATTCCATCTGTACTCAATCCAAATGTTATATTCCTCGGTTCTGCACCGAAATCTGCAAAATTCCTATCGATGTTTCTCCACTGGGCAGAATCAGCAAAGTGTCTCAACATTCTATTCTTCTTGCGCTCCTCTAAGTGCCAACGTAGTAGTTTAGTCTCCTTTGGATTCGCAAAAAACCGCTTCAAACGTAGAATTATAGGAAGATACCATACCACCTTTGCAGGAGGTCCTTTCTTCACCTCTATTCCCTCGCCATCATCATCTGATTGATTGTTACATTTGTATCGGGATACGTTGCACACCAGACAGACATGCATGTTTGCATACTCTTTACGGTAGAGGATACAGTCGTTCAGACATGCATGTATTCTTTTTACTTTCATTCTCAATAGACAAAGAACCTTTTTAGTTTTATACATAGTTTTAGGCAACTCATTTTCCTCCAGAAGCATGCCCGCTAAAAGACCTAGCAGTGCCGTGAAACTCTTGTCGGACCAACCGTTGCTTGCCTTCAATTTCAACAGTTCAAGCACAGCTGACAACTTTGTGTACTTTGACATATAGCACGTGAACAAAAGTTTCTCCGAGTCCTCCATCAAGCCTCAGAATTTAACATACTCTCTTTCATCATAGTTCTCTTCTACATCATGAAGTATCTGATCCAGATTGTCATCGTGCAGCCTATCCAAATCCGAACCACAATCGACATCATCCGGCAACATATCATTGACTTCATCGGTGATGTCATCCGGTGGATATCATTGACTTCGCCATGACTGGTCCAACACGTATACCCCTTTTTGAAACTCCTTCGAATCAAGTGTGCTTCAATCTGCTCTCGATTATCAAACATCTTTAAATTCTCGCAGTCAGTGCATGGACAATACATATATTCCACCCCCCTTATTCGACATATCCTCCTCAGCAGCTCTTGTAAAAGCTCACACGCCATTAATGTACTCTTCACTCACACGACTTGCAGTATACATCCAGCTTCGGTCCTATATTATGAACATATATAATAACTTAGTATTAAAAATTAAATTAATTAATTATTACTACATATATACCACATGCATTGAGGCTAGCTAAATCTAAATTAGCTAGATCTTCAAAGTATATATATAACAGTCACCGAAAATTAGCTAGATCTAAATTTTGATGCAATGAAAAATAAATTTCATTACTAACATTATCTAGAGCAACCAAGAACTTGATGGATCTTCAAAGCTCTCCTGCCAAATAAGCCTCCTTCCACCAAATTAAATGGCCTGAAAGCCTTGCCGCCTTCAACTGCAGCACCGGCTAGATCTAGATCGAAATGAAGACAGATGCGGTTCTGAGCGGCACAATAAATACCTAGACGGATTATCACAGACGGTTTTTAACAAAAAACTGTCTGTGGTACTAGAATATCACAGATGGTTTTTAATAAAAAAACCATCTGTGATAACTCCAGATTATCATAGACGGTTTTTAATAAAAACCGTCTGTGATACTAAAATATCAAAGACGGATTTTTATTAAAAATCGTCTGTAATATTCCAGTATCATAGACGGTTCATCGGTAAGAACCATCTGTGATACTCTTTTTTCCTGCCACAAACACCACAGATGGTCTCCAAATTAAAACCGTCTGTGATAGTATACATCACAGACGGTCTCACAAAACTATCTGTAATTTGGCGTCTAGTTTTAGGCTTTCTGTAGTAGTGATAGTTAGCAAGCTCATGCATGATGAATTTGACATAACAACTGAAACTATAATAGCACTCTTGAACATTCATGCTTAATTACCTCATTAAATTTACTTGTATACTTCAATTTTAAGCTGCTGTGCTCTAGCATAGCTGAATACCTGCATAATGAATTGGTTCCATACTTCCATTATTCTCGAAAGCATGCAGTTGTTATAAGTAATTTGAACAAGTTGAAATGTTGCCTTCATCAATGTTTTGCTTCTTGTACATGGTAGATGGCAACATGGTGCCAGGATAAAAACTTTGACCAACACAGAGTTCATCTCCAGCATGGGATATGCCTATTATGAGGTCGACACTTCAGCCTCTATGAACTCTACAAGACTGCAACTAGTGTCATGTTTGGGGATCAATAAGTGGCATTGTGTAACATCCTGATTTTCAGTGTTATTTGAAGGTTTTTAAAATAAAATTCACCATTTAAAATTTTCTAGAATTAATACAAACTTAAAATACATTTTTATTAATTTCAAGGATTTAATATAAATAAAATAAATATTAATGTTTGCTGAAAATATTTTATTTGCGTTCCTTGTGTTTCAAGAAATTTTCTATGTTTTTTGAATTTATTTGCTATTTTCTAGAGCTTATTTTATTTTCTTCCAAATTCTGAAATTAAAAAAAAATCCCCAAAAATCCCCACATCAATTGGACTAGTCCAATCGGCCACCGCCACGCATCAGCCATCCGTCGTACACCCGAGCCATAAGATCGGCCATCTCGTTCGGCCGGTCCGAACTTGCGCGCGCACTATTGATCTGTGTCATCCTAGACAGCCGTATGATCCTAGGCGTGCCACGTGTCATTCATCCGGTGGTTTGGCTACTGTTCATCGTCCTTGAGACGGACTCTGACACTGATGAGGACATGGCTCCGGTGGATACAACCATATTAGCACTGCTTGTTGTTTTAATTACAAGAGTTCCTACGTATCACTTAAATTATTAGGTGAGCTTATGTTTAGAAGTGCCTTTATATCATATAAACTATATGATGCTAACTAATGATGAAAATGCATATTTATGCAGCTATACAAGAAGGATTGCATCAACACTACGAGCTCGTAGTTGGGGTCTACCAAAAGGGAAGCCAACCAACATATCAAGATCATGTCGACGCCTCCCCGAACTCTTCCTTATGGTCACCACGTCACTTTTGGACCAATTCAAGCAAGAGTTCAAGTGGGACAAGTTTTGGAATCCAATTCGGCCTCCAGATCAGTTCGAATTCAGCTTGACAGGGCCAACTTCAAACAAACATAACTGTCACATACGGAATCCGTTTGAGGTCCATGAGTACTTGATGGAAAACTTTTCCCGTCCTCTTTTCAACGGATCTAGCCTTGCCTCCAAACTCCTTTTGTACGCTCCTCAATGATCAAATGAATTTGCTACACCACCTGTTTGGGCCAAATCGGGCCTTGTAATGCATGGGCCTAAGAGGAAGGTGCTATCCCCACTATTCATGGCTGAAATACTATTCACATAAACAGTAAAATAGTACCACCCCCTTGTTTCTTAGTTTTGTGTGGCTTCCACTCCCATATTTAAAGAGGCCGCACCCATCTAGTTTTCTCGGATTTCGTTTATGTTTAGTTTGCCTGTGTTGCAACTTGTATCTTCTGCGTGTGTCGACTAGACCACCCAGTTAAGATCCTTATTCGGAATAGACCTTCGTGGTCAGGTCAACCACGTTCTTGGCACGGTTGATAACGACTCAGAGTGTGGTTTAGCGATTGCTTAGCGTTCTTGTCGTGACCGGATAGTAGCCACATCGTCAAAGTCGTTCTCCTCTAAATCGAAGTTATCATCCTATCGAAAGATCGGGACCCCACCCCCTCATCAGACATTGTGTCCCTTGTGGCTCTTACCACCGCTGTCTGCATTTGTCCCACCTCGGCGTCCGTACCCGACCTAGTCTCTTGGCTATCTTCGTCTGGGACACCTCGGTGTCTGCGCCATAAAAGCTGCACTGCACCTCACCCTCCGCATCCTGCAGCCGGTTCACCCTCACCGAATAGTCCTGTGCGCCGCCTCCTTCGCAACCACCGCCGTCGTCTTTGTCTCCAGCCAGTAGCCGCCATCGACATCTTCGCTGAGTGCCACTGCTCGACCAGTCCAACCTCATCGATGACCATTGTCTACTGGTAAGCCTCGTTGTTGACCTCGCGGAGCCACTGTCACCTCCCCACCACTCAAACTCGCCAGCCCACCTCAGTTCATACGCCACCATCCGCACGACCGTTCGGTCGACAGAAGCGTCGCCTCAGTTTGTGTGTCAGCCACATCAACCTGTACCCGCGCCTGTGTGCACCTTTGCCTCCCTCAACCAGCCATCGAGCGACACATGTCATCAACCTTCGGTCAATCCGAACATCTTCGGTCAGTCTAATCATCTCCAACCATCCGATTGTCATTAGACTGTCTAATCAACATCATCATTTGGATAGTCCGAACATTCTCAACCCTCCTCAGCTGTCCGATCGTCGGACCATCCAAACAATTGTCACTCCTTGGCCACCAGATCACCTTAATCGTTCGGACCGTCCGATCGTCGCCAACCCAGTCGAGTCAACCGTCCACGCCAGCTTCCACCTCAGCCCTAATCCTACATGGTCACCACATGTCAGCCACGTCAGTTCCACGTCAGCCGCCATGTTAGCACTAGTATACACATGTCTTGCCACATCATCGGCACGCTAGACCTAGATGCTTAGTTAGCAATCACGTCAGCTAGCCCAGTCGTGTGCACATTGTTCCATGAGCTGAGTCTATCGTAGACCAGTCTTTTCGTGTACCGAGTCCACAACATAGTAACCTTTTCTAATTTCCAGTATTTTTTTAGATTAGATTTTCCAAGAACCTTTTCTATCCTCCGCTTGACCCCCTTTTCCCCCTAAATTTATCTAAAATTGAGCTCTATCTGTTGGTTCTAGTTTTGAAGTTTTTGGAGTTCATTTGATTTTATTTTTGTGCCTTATTCATTTTCTCTCTTGTTAGATCCCATCTTCAAAGGAGCGGAAGCAAGTCGTGTTCTTTAATTATATTGAACTTACTTTTTAATCTATTATTTATTTATTTTATTTTAAATTATCATGCATTACTAATTTACTACAAACCCTTGTACTTGGTTGTTACTGTCCCAATTAATTAATCACTTCTTTGATAATTTGAATATCATGATACCATAGTCACCTTAGGATGGAAGTTATTTAGTGATACCATGCTTGTTGTCATATGGGTTGTATGATTAATTTGCTTAGCCATACTTATAGTCTCATTGGGTTCATAATCACATGTGGTTAATTAAGTAATTTGACTTAATGAGATATCGAATCGTAGTTGGTGCCACAGTTATAAAATTTATGTGCCATGACATTAGTGTGTCATTGCTGTTAGTTATACAAAATTGGTTTTGATTTGAGCGAGTGATCGTGCAGTAAAGGGAGAAGTGTGGTTAGCACTTCGAGGGATTTGGAAGTTTCGCGTGGATAATGTCTAAGGACTTAACTTTGTGCACTATTGATCTGAGCCTTACCGTGCAAACCATATGTCTAGTATGGGGTAGACTTGACTGATTAATTTTTCATATTTCAATTCTAGTTTTGCCATTGAGGTGAACATGGTGCTGATTTCCATGAGGCACAAGCGGGGGCAATTATCGACTAGGTGGTTAACCTACTTTACGGCGATACCTTAGCAGATAGAATTGGGTTGAGGTTGAACATTGTAAAGGCTTTATTATGATTTTCTTTAACGTGGGGATGATCACATCATGTGGGTACAGTTGTGCAATCTCTATAGAGTGTAAAACTATTCAAATAGACGTGTCCTTGGTTATGGACAATGCTCGGTGATTTCACACGAGGGGTAGTTATTTCATAAAATTTGTGTTGTATGACTTTGGAAAGTGGACAGATAGTTCACTGGTGGTTTATTAAGTAGATGGTAGTTCACTTATGGTCTATTTAATTCAATCTATTTACCGTATTTACTTTAAATTATTACTTTCTGTAAAATAACCTTTCAACCATCCATTGGTAAGCCTTGTATATTATATTTTATTTTGTTACAAATGACTTGTTGAGTACCAATATATTTACGGCTTTATGCATACTGTTCCTCAGTTGAAGAGAAGGAACCATATTAGCATATGGTACCTGAAGGAGGACACTCCAATGACTGCATGCATTGGGATTTCGCTTCCCAATCGATTGCCTGTGGACATCTCGAATAGCTACCATGCTTATTGTTGTTTTTCACTGCTAGTTTCTTGAGCCCTTCAGGCTATTAATTGTAAGACATAAGGTCATACTCTGATAATTAATAATATTTGAGTCTTTATTTTTATTAATCATGTATATAGTCGATATTTCATCTATGTTTACACTATGTGCACTAGCGTGATCCTAGACTAGTGCGGTATACACAGAGAGTTCGGATTTGCATATTCGGCTCTCGACAGAGGTGGTATAAGATCCATATCGACCGTAGAACGAAGCCCTAGTTAGAGTAATCACCTTAGCCAAATTTTAAAATCTATTCTCTAAATCAAACCAACTAAATTGTATATTTAGTAATCTCTCTATTCTCTTAACTCTTTCTTAAGATTCTTGCTCCTCGTCTTATTCTAAAATTTGTTTTTTCCAATCTCTTAAATTGACCTCTTATCCCCATAATATCGATAGAAGTCTCAAGTGTTTCATAATCAAAGAGAAGGTTGCCATGAAATTCTTCAAGCTTTGATGTGAAGTTGGATCAAGGAAGCACCCATTATATTCCAAGATAAGATTAAAGACTGCTATAAAGATTGGGAAGAAAATGTGTTTACGTGTCAATTAATCATCGGACAATTGCGAAGTTGGTTTTGTTTTTCTTTAGGGTTATATTTTCAAACTATCTGTAATAATAGAACATCACAGATGGTTTTACTTTATAACTGTTTGTGATAATACTTCTCAGGGAACCATATATATCACACATTCTCATATACATAAATGCATATATATATATATATATATATATATATATATATATATATATATATATGTGTGTGTGTGTGTGTGTGTGTGTGTGTGTGTGTGTGTGTGTGTGTGTGTGTGTGTGTGTGTGTGTATCACATATTCTCATATACATAAATACAAATTCACATATACAACACACATTCATATATACATATAAATGCAAATTCACATATATATCACACATTCTCATATACATAAATAAAAATTCACATATATATCACATATTTTCATATACATATATAAATGCAAATACGTAACATATTACACATAAAATTTTCATTTATCATTCCGCTTGTTTATTTCCTTTACAAATTAGCCCTTCATAATGATCGACACGTATGTAGCTAGTTTCATCATGTTATTCTTCCTCGACCCTTATAAAGAATCTTCTCTCCACATCAAACTAGCTGGATCTAAACCATCTTTAATTCTTCTATCACCAAAATTAGATCTAAATTATAATGCAAGTAGGAACAAATTACTAACCACAGGTTGTCAAGAACTTGATGGATCTTCAATCACTCTTGTCAAACAGTTTCCTTTCACCAAATAGCCTCAAAGCCTCGCATCCAGCTCAAAACAGCAGCCTATATCTGGAATTTAAGATAGAGGGTTGATAGGTCTGTGTGCAATCAATATAGTGGAATTATCATAGACGGTTTTTAATACAAATCATCTATGATATTATATCTTCACATATGATTTTTAGCGCTGGTAGCACACTACTACAAAAAAAGGTTATTATAGACCGTTTCATGAACCATCTAAATTTATAGGTCAGTAATAACATAAGGTTATCAAAAACCACTTTTGAACTGTCTGTGGTGTAACTATCACAGACAGTTTCAACTACAAACCGTCGGTGATATTGAACTATCATAGACGGTTTTCAGTAGAAACCGTCTGTGTTATATATATATATATATATATATATATATATATATATATATAGGATTAATATGTACTAGTGAATACCAGAAAATCAATATTGTGTTGAAGGATGTTGATCCCTCCCTTGGATTTCGGAACATCAGCAACGTACGTGGCGAATAACTTACGTGATTCAAAAAAGTTAGCCTTAGTCATTGGGTAGGACAGAAAGACTACAATAGAGTTATCTATGGAGGAAATGTGTTTACCTGTCGATTAATCATCAAACAAATATGATGTTGGTTTTGTTCTTCTTTAGGAAATTAAGTTATATTACCCTGTTCTATTTTGGTATAATTACAATTAGAATTCAGTGGAACCTACACAAGTATGTCGTCATGGTCATTAAACCTAATTTTGTGTTATTTATAAAGTACAAATCAACAAGTATAGCCACTAGTGTAGTACTTACCCCTGGTTGTAAGGCATAAGTATAAATTCCTTATTACGGTGAGCCACCAATGCCGTCGTAATGTAATTCTCGACTAAGGATTCATCCTCATCGATGGTATCTACGGCGACCAACCATGGGTCAAAGAAACAAATCGGTGATTTTGATAATCTGGCTTTAGACACCATGTATATATATACACACACAAAAAAGCAACAAGTTATATTTGATAATTATCGGTATTACATGAACGTAGACCATGATTGCACATACTTACAGTGTCCAGCATCGAACGAGTGAGGTGTCTAAGGCGTTAAGTGTGAAGAGATCGAATAAGTCCTTGAAGGTCACTATGAAGACACAGTCATGAACATCGTGCTAAAAATGATGCGGCTTGAACTTGACAGTGAAACCCAAGCATCGTTGTCCCTTCAGTTTGTTGGTCTGTTCCATATACTATATATGCAATCTCTAGCAACCTAGTCCTAGGATTAGGAGGCGCTCTTTTGGGACGACTGTAAGCTCACCTAGCATGAATTTCTATGCCAACAGCAAGTAGAGGATATCATCATTAGTCTTCTTTGATTTGCCCTTGCCGCCTCGGCTGTAGGTTGACTTCATGGTAGTCGATTGTAAAGGTAGCTCCGATGCATGTAGCTTAGGGGAATAACATCTGTTGTCTTGGCACCAGTTCAGGTTGCTCTGGTGCGGATAGCCCCTGTGGACTTGGCACCAATGTGGATAGCTTTGGTGTGGATAGCCCCTATGGACTTGGCATCGGTGCAGGAGCCTCAACGAAGGTATCCCTTTTGGGCCACTTCATGAATGTTCTAATGGCTTGCCCTAGAGTTATGACTTCATCGTTCGGGAGCTTCTACAGCGGAACAACCTCAAAATTGGCATAAACACCATCCACATTCACTTTTTCAAAACCTGGTGCTAGAGTTACACCGCACTAAGGCCCTAGGACCGAACGGATATGCCTGGCCCCAAGCAATTCACAGAGCAACAGAGGTATATCTCACTTGGAGCTTGCATTTCATAGCCACCTACATAATGATACAAAATTAGCTACTCCAACATACCTATCAATGGATTAAGCATTTCAGAGATAATAATTATTACCAAGATGTCATCGATAAAAATCTATGGTCATTTTTTAAGGTAGGGTTGGATGCACAGCTACACCAACGGTTGAGGGGCTATCTAGCACAGGAGCGGTGGGGGCTTCCTATAGATTTTTTCTATACTTTTATATCTCATCTTTGACATAATCAGTGAGCTCCACTCTAAGAGATGTCTTAATCTCCTCTCGTAGCTATGCGTCACACTCGGCTTTGGCTCTCTTCCTACTCTAGTATGATTCATAGTCTTCTGAGAAACAAAGTTTCTAAGGAACATAAAGACCAAGGGCTCTCAAGCGACCTGGGTGCTCCTTGTTTTCCAGGGCCGCGGAGTGTATATATATCTCTCTCTGACTGCCTGGATTGATCCTTGAGAAGATTCTACACTCAGCGCTTTCTACAAGTACCCGACATGTCATTTCATTTCCTATGAAGTTTTGGAGTAATTACAAGCTACGTAGTTCGATCGATATCTTACCAAGCGGTGGGACACTTCCTCATCTACGGGGTTTCAAAAGAAGATGTCCCCCAACAACATGGTAGATGACCTCGCTCTAATCCAGTTTCGGGTGCGCTCTTCAGCGGTCGTGGCAAAGGGCGGGGAGGTGTCCCGCAGGATTATCTGCTCATCCTCCTTCCTCCATTGTAGGATTTTACCTACATACCCAGCTGTGCCGAGTCTTCAGGGTGCGTGTTTTTTACCAGGAGGGCCCTATGCGCCGCACTTGCACTCCTAAAATTTTCTGTCATCTTCATCGCCACAAACTCTTCCATTGTGGTTTCAAGAATGGATAATTGTGGAAGGGCATTAGATCCTTCTCCACATATTGCTTGACAAGCAGGCTTTTGAAGTTCTTCTACTTTGCACACCGCTAGCAACGCATGTCGTTGTGCGGAGTCCATGTGTTCTTTCGGGATGTCGAATGATACAAAAACATCTGTCAACAGCTCACTTTTTCGAGCTTCGATCATGGTCTTCCACGAATTGAACGTTATCTCAATCCATTCTCATGCAACTATTTCAACCATTATCCAGAATGCGAACACTACTCGGCGAGGATTGAGAGGGGTTCCAAATACATCGACATGCATGGTGGTAAATTGGTCCTCGAGTTTTTTCGATAATCCACTTCCATGGTGCTTGGATTTTGTAGAGGACGGTGCATCACACACAACCAGCGGCGATGATGAAGAATAAGTGGATGACATATTAGCCTTCTCATATTAATTCCAAATTTGAACGGTTTTAGCAATAGTTCTATTTTAATTTCAATTATAATTAAAAACATTAATATATTACAATATATTCAATAGAAAAAGCATGTGAGCATATAAATCTAGCATAATGCATAGATTAATGAAACTTGGTATACTGCACAAATATAATGTTAAATGTATTGCTCTTAGGGAGGAGTTGCATAAGTTAAAAGAAACTTGGCCTTCTTCGACTCTTGTCAAGTTTTCAATTATCACAGTGATACAACCTTTAAAGATATTGCTAGTTTAAGCTAATGCAACATTACCTCAGTGTAGCATAAATGTCAATAGAAAGTATAAATAACTGATCTCAGTTGAAATAAGACAATAGAGACCGAAACAAGCTACTACAGGGATTAACTTATATTCAGCAATTATAGGATAAACATAAGAATATAATTTCAGCAAGATCTAACCACAACAGTAGGCAATACTAAGCAGGAACGATAGCAAATGCAATTGATAGGACCACAAACTATACTCAACAGAGATAATCAATTAACATGTAATAGATTAAACTAGCAGAATCAATCTAGAGTATCACTATGGTTTCAATTTGACATATATCCTTATTGAGCAATTCACAAGCCCACGATCTATCATGCAAAAAGCCCCTAGTGCTAGCAACAATCATAAGTTTCAAAGATAATGAATCAGAAACACTAGCACGGCTGACCAGAGCACAATAGATATGAAAGAGTAGAGATCATGCTCACAAAGTGGTGGCACTCCAAGCCACTGTGATGGCAAAAGGGGCTAGGGGAAGGCGGCGTGAGGCTAAGGTACTAGGGCTTGGGGAAGATGACAAAATCAATACTCACAAGGCTCGAGGAAGGCAGCATTCCCGGGGGAGGAGGAGGGCCCTAGGCGTGAGTGATGAGGGCATCCGAAGTCAGGGGAGGTGGCAATGAGCTCAGGGGAGGTGGTGACAGGCTCGGGGGACGAGGGTAGCTAGAGTTGAGGAAGGCGGTGGTGGGCTAGGCAGAGGTGGTGATGGGCTCGAGGGACGAGGGCAGCCGGAGTCGGGGAAGGCAGCGATAGGCTCAGGGGAGGAGGGCGCTGGGCACGGGGGGCGAGGGCCGCTGGAGTTAGGAAAGGCAACGATGGGCTCGGGGGACGTCAGTATTAAGTGGGGGCTTGGGTGTAGCGTTAGTACAGTGCAAACCCTAGCGCAATATATATAGGGGATAAATCATAAATGGTTCTATTTATGAACCGTCTGTGATGTTTAATTATATTTTTGAATCATCTATAAAAATTAATCACAGACGGTTTTGTTTTACAACCGTCTATGATAATACTTCTCAGGAAACCATTTATATCACATATTCTCATACACCTAAATGCAAAATCACACATATATACAACTCATTCTCATATATATAAATGCAAATTTGCATATACATCATGCATTCTTATATACATATAAATGCAAATTCATATATATATATATATATATATATATATATATCACACATTCTCATATACTTATATAAATGCAAATACGTAACATATTACACATAAATTTTTCATTTATCATTCCGCTTGCTTATTTTCTTTAAAAATTAGCCCTTCATGATGATCGACGTGTATGTAGCTAGTTTTGTCATGTTGTTCTTTCTCAACCCTTATGTCGTTTTCCTCATCCACTATATTCTCTACTCTGACAATTCTTCTTTTTCTGTGAAGAGCTACATGGTGCTTCTTACTTGTCTGTCAGTTACATAAAAAACTTAAAAAACTTGATTAGCAAGTACAAATGGTTCATCTTTGTATCTGACACATTTGAGGTCCATGGTAGTGACACCAAAATAAGGGGATCTTGAAAAATATGTAGTTGAGCTCCTAAATCTCCTTTATGAACCCATAGTACGAGTTCCTTAACCCATCGGTACTGAACGCATCTATGCGGACACCGCTATTCCGGTTAGTGCTCTTTACATCCTGAGCCTATTTATAGAATGTGTAACCATTTATGTCATATTTTTGCCATATCACAACTGTAAATGTTGGCCCTTTTGCCAACCATACCAGCATCTCTATTGATAAGCTCCTAGTGACTCGCTCCTTCAACCATTGGTTGAAACGATTGTTGTGTTGTCTTGTGATTCAAACATCCAGCCACTTCGGATTCTATTGCCAAAGCACGTCCTTATGCTAGTCAATACATGGGGACATTTCAGTCATATGTTACAAGACCGTGTAATGGGCTTGAGCATACACATCCATATCTGGAGTGATTGCTTTCCTTCTGATGGTCCTAGTACCCTTGAGCCTCCCCTCATGGCAAGATTGAGGCACACCTATCGGTTCAACCTGAGCCATGTAATCAACACAGAACTCAATGACCTCTTCGATTGCATAAACTTCGACGATGCTGCCCTCCAGCCGAGATTGATTCCGTACATAGGATTTGAGAATTCCCATGAACCTCTCGAACTGGTACATATTACATAGGAATACAGGCCCACATATTTTTCTCTCCCATACAATGTGAACAATGAGGCGAACCATAATTTCAAAAAATGATGGAGGAAAATACATGTCAAGATAACACAAAATTGTCACCACCTTGTCCTACAAAGCATCTAGTCTTTTGGGATCGATAGGCTTCTGAGCAATTGTGTTAAAGAAATAACATAGACTCATGATTGTTTCTCGGACCTTGACCAGCAAAATATCTTTAATTGCAATATGGAGTATCTGTGTCATCAGCACATGACAATCATGATACTTCATGCCAATTAATTTCAAATCTTCCATCAAATAAGTTTCTTCATATTACCACACTAACAAGATGGAATTTTAACACCTTACAAGTAATGACACTGTTCAGTTCTCTCAACCTTGGACAGAGTGTAGCAAGTAGGGAGAAGGTGTAATATCCTGAACATCGTTTCGGCGTCAGTTTTTAAATTAATCGCGGAGTCGCTCGGATTTTAGGTAAATCGCGGGAGGTGAAAATAAATTCTTTGAAATAGTCTAAAATAATAAAAAGAGAATTAAAATAATTAATTAAGAGATTTTGGGCTATCCGGAGGGGTGGGCCAGCCAGCCCAAATGGGGCCCCGTACCCCCTCCCAAACCCTAGCACCCCTTTATAAACCCCTCCCTTGGCCCCTCCCCCTTTTTCCCACCCCCAAGCCTCCACCCACCTCCTTCCCTGCGCCTCCCCTCTGGCCAAGTGCTGCTGTAAGGAGAAGAAGGAGAAGAAGGAAGAAGGGAAGAGGAAGGAGAGGAAGAGAGGGAAGGAGAAGGAGAGGAAGAAGAGGGTGATCCCAATCCCCTAGGTAACTCTCCTCACCCGAATCCCTCTGTTTTCTGCTGAATTTAGGGTTCTTAGTCCAAGTTTTGTGGGGATTAGCATTTTAGAAACCCTCGATTAGAGAATCCCGGATGACTGTCTGTAGATCCAATCGCGCAGTGTTACTGTTCGTGCGGTTTAGACCCCTAAGACGATTTTTCCCGAGGGTCTCCCCAAAAAGAAAAATGTAGAGGACGACGATGCGCATCTACTATATTTGTTTCAGATATTTTGGCCTTGTAATTTAGACGTACTAGGGTATGGAATCTCGCTGTCCGTCAGGGTTACAGACAGGGACAGACCGCTGTTCAGATGGGAATTAGGGATAGTAGATGAATTTTATATTTTTGGCCACCATTGAGAAAGTTGTAGGTAATTTAGTAATCTAGCTTCTTTATAAAAATCAAAATTTTTAGAGCCCTACGCTGTTGTTGGAAAGCATTTCAACCTGACTGTCCGGACAGACAGAACAGAGGATGTTCTCTGTTTTGAGCATTTAGTTACACCAAGCTAAGAACAAAATTAAAATATGTGATCTACATGAAAAGTGAAGGAAAATGAGTAAGGAAACCAGAAATATATTACCCTCTACAAAAGGTTTAGTAATCTTAAAGATATAAAAATATTAAGTAGCAGTGCTGCAGCGGGCAGAGTAGAGAACCGTTAAGTGGAGAGGATTGTTGTGGGGTTTTGGGGATTAGCATCGCCTTTACTTCTTAAGACGTGATTTCCTTGCTATAGCATTGTGCTAAGAGGTACTTTTGGATAGGTGGTTTTGCTCCTGAATGCACGTGATTGCTTCGCTTCAACGGTAGAGGCAATTAAACGTAGCGGTTGTGCTACATGTTTAACTTGTTAATTATTGTACCTTCACAATTATTTATTCTCTTAATTTGAGATGCTATGACATTGTTACATGTTTCCTCAATATGGTCGATGTGGTAGTATTTTAAGCACTCAACTGTTTATGATCTTGATGGTTTATTTGTGGGTATGTGAAATTGTTCTTGATAAAACAAATATAGTTGTTGAGTAGTATTCTTTAAGAACATATTGTGGTATAGGTGGTAATATTCTTAGTGAATATTTGTGGTTGTGGTGGTTGAATTCTTGATGAATATATTGTAGTCTATGTGGTAGAATTTCCTATAGATCAATTGTTTATGATCTTGGTGAACCGAATGTGGGTTATGTGGTAATGATCTCATGAAACACTTGCATTGTGCTTATTGAGACACATGTGGATTATGAGGAAGTATTCATGATCATTATGTTGTTGATTTTCGTGGTTAAATTCTTGTGGTTTATGATTATCATAACATTCATATCATGTCATGACATTTGCATTGTGGATGTCGCTGCTTATAGCCGTGACCGTACCGGTACATCATCGTACATTGCCGTAGTACGATGCACACTCTTACCTTGTTGGGTAAGGGTGCAGTGGAGCATACGCATTCATATGCATTGCATTGTGGAAAGATCATTTGTATACTTATGAAATGTAGTGTGGTGAAGTTATTTTGCAAACAAATGCAACTCTATAGTTGTAATGTGGAATTGGCTCATGTGAGTCATTTGTGGTATGAGGAATGTGGCTGTGATCGTGGAAGGGAGTTCATCCCTTGTGGTATGATAGGGGTTGAGATTGTGGTATGAGATTCTTTTCTCTTGTGGTAACTGTTGATATCAGTTGTGGATGTGAGAAATAATAAAAATAGTGAGGTAAAACCTGTTAATATTTTCTGTCATTGGTAGTGGTAGTGGTTGAGGATATGAAGTAGTCAATCAATATTCATTTACTAATGTTTTATTATTGTTGGTAGAACATGTGGTTAAGGTTGTAATTGTGGTCATTGTGGAAAATAAATATTGATGCTTAACAACATTGTAGATTAATTAGCTCTTACTTTTCCCCCTCCAGGTGATTCTCGAGCATGCATGGGAAGGGTAGAGCGGCGCATCACTGTCACACATCATATCATGATTAATGTTGTAATAATTGTGTAGTCTTAATCATGAATTTATTTCCCTTATTGATGTTTGTTTCAAGGTAATAATGCTAGACAGTAGTTCATTTTAATTGGTTAAACCTTTTAGCAGTTGTTCTCTAATTAATAGTATTCCAATACCTTGCTTTAGTGTGCTTCCGCTTAGCTTATCATGATTTAGAAATTGTTGCCAGTTTATGTTATCTTGTAAATTGGCTAGCGGTAGAGTGGTTTAGTGGCATCTCAGGGTAATGTGGGTCCTAGGGTGTAACAGAAGGTACGTTTGTCCTTTATTGATCTTTGTCGGTGCTAAATTAGGCATGTTGTCCATATCAACCAAGTCAAACTATGCGTTGATATCATCCTTTATTTTATCACGAATATTCAGTAAGAGACTAGTCAAACTGTCACATATATTGTTCTCTACATGCATAATGTCAATGTAGTGCTGAACTTCTAGGTGCTCCAATAAGGTAAGTCCCAAAATATTGATCTCTTCTTTCAGATGTTCTTCTGATGGGTTCTCGATTTACATTCCTTTCCGAGGAAAATATCTAAATTATTAACCATATTATAGACCTCTTTTCCATTTAAATGTCTTGGAGTTGAATTGTCCTCCTTCTCTCCATTAAATTTGTTTCTTCATCTTGCAGTATGGGTGAGCCCTTGGAAGGAACCTACGGTGACGCATGTACACGATTTTACGTGAGTGTTTTAGCCATATATTCTTGGCACCATCTAAGTAGTGGGTATAGGCTTTGGCCCATTTTGTACTCTAGCCCGTCAGGTTAGTAATGACAGGATAATCATTTATGGTGTAGAACAATAGGGGTGTAAAGTGAAGTTCTTGCATTTGTACGCATTTCATACCTGTACTCCTTCGGTGCACAATACTTTTAGATCTTCCACCGACGGTGCTAGGTACACATCAATATCATTCCCAGGTTGCGTCGGCCCTTAGTTAAGTATTGATAGCAAAATATACTTTCACTTCATACACAATCAAGGAGGAAGGTTGTAGATGTAGAGAGTCACGGGCTAATTGCTATATCGGCTGCTCATGTTACCGAAAGGATTCATTCCATATGTACTCAATCCAAACCTTATATTCCTTCCTATCGATGTTTCTCCACTAGGTGAAATCAGTAAGGTGTCTTAGCATTCTATCCTTCTTCCGCTCCTCCGAGTACCAATGCAGCAGTTTTGTCTCCTTTAAATTTGCAAAAGACCACTTCAAATGGAGAATTATAGGAAGATACCATGCCACCCTTCTGCATTGCGAAGCATCTGATCCATATGCTCATCGTGAAGTCTATCCAAATTGTAACCACAATTGACATCATCTGGTGGCATATCATTGACTTCACTAGCGATGTTATTATTACTTCCTTCCTGTGTAATATGCTCTTCACCATGATTGGTCCAATACACATTCCCCTTTTTGTACATATTCGAATCAAGTGTGCTTCAATCTGCGCTCGGTTCTTAAATATATTTAGATTCTCACAGTCAATGTATGGACAATACATATATTCTATCCTCTTATTCAACATATCCTTCCCGGCAGCTCTTGTAAAAGCAGACATGCAATTAATGTACTTTTCACTCACATAGCTCCTAGTGTACATCCAGCTTTGGTCCTACATTACACATATATATAATAATTTAGTATTAAATATTAAATTAATTAATTAGTATACTAGATATATATCACATGCATTGAGACTTTGCTTCACACAAAAGCCATTTTCCCTAGAACCAATTATAGTCAACTATTTTGACCAATCTGGCCCACATGACAGGCACTTACATGTATAGCCAAGTAGAAATCGACTATAACTTGACAAAATTCTAAACCCTAGACCATGCTAGATGTAAATAATCTTCTCTCCACATAAAGCTAGCTAGATCTAAACCATCTTCAATTCTTCTGTCATCGAAAGTTAGATCTAAATTAAAATACAACTAGAAAAATATTATTAACCATAGGTAGTCAAGAACTTGATGGATCTTCAATTACTCTTGCCAAATAGTCTCCTTTCACCACATGCCCTCGAAGCCTCGTCTCCAGCTCAAAGTAGTAGCCTAGATCTAGAATTTAAGACAGAGGGTCGATTGGTCTACGCGCAATTAATATAGTAGAATTATCATAGACAGTTTTTAATATAAACTATCTGTGATGTCTTAATTATCACAAATGGTTCAAAGAAAAAATCATCTATGATATTTGGTAATATCACAGATGGTTCATGGTAAAAACCATCTATCATATTTTACGGATGGTTTTTACCATGAACTGTCTGTGATATTACACCTTCACAAATAGTTTTTAGCGCTGGTAGTAACATAGATGGTTTCTAAATTAAAACCATCTGTGATAATATTTAATACTTACAATTTTGGAAAACCGTCTATGATGTGGTGTCTAGTATTTGACTTTTTGTAGTAGTGGCAACACAGACGGTCTCTAAACTGAAATCGTATGTGATAATATTTAATACTAATGATTTTAGAAAACCGTCTATGATGTGGTGTCTAGTATTAGGCTTTTTGTAGTAGTGTCATGCCAAAAGCGTGCATTCCAAATGGGGACTAACATTGCTATCACAATATGCAAGGTGATGCTATGCTTGTCTGTATGATGAGGACATCCCCATTACTAATTCATCTTCCAACTTCCCAAGTGTGCATGAGAACAATGCTCATGTTGTGCCTAAAGGTCCAATGACTAGAACAAGAGCCAAACTTCTTAACCAGTAGGTGATTTTGTTTCTTAATGTGTTTTCTTATGTTTTTGATGAGAATTGAATACTACCTCATGCCAATACTTTATGCATTCTCAAGTTTGACAAATGTGAACACTTTGAAACCGAGAAGGAGGAGAGGGAGGCCGGGGCCAAAGCAATGGAGAAGTACAATAGAGAGGGCAGCCACACTTGCTGCCAAAGCCATGAGAGAGCAAGGGAAGAGAGTTCAAGCGGCCAGCAAGGGCACTAAGGCCCATGCGACCAAGGAGGAAGAGCTGATGTGGCTGGTCCAAGAGAGGGAAGGCCCATGCGGCTTGAGGGGCAAGAGGCAGCCCATGCAGTTCGAGAAGCAAAGGGAAAGCCCATGCAGCTAGAGAGTCCCAAGCACATGGAAGAAAGCCCAACTGCATGGAGGGAGTTCACGCACTAGCAAAGCTAATACGTGACTTGTCTAGCAAGAAAGAGCTTCAGGTTTTAGAGAGTTCTGTCAAGAACCAGCCAGTTTTCCAAAAGATCTCCCAAAAACTGGGCGCATCCAATTGAAGCTTCTCCATGGCCTATGTGCCAATTTGTTTTTACCAAAATTAGATTTTTTCAGTGTTGTATCCTTGTTTTAAATAAACAAGTCATACTGAATTATGTAGGATAGAGTCCAAATTAAACACAAGTTAGGTTAGGGTCTTGATTCGATCACAAGGCCAAAATAGAGTTCCAACTCGGCGTGTGTGCGTGAGTTCGGGGGAGGCAGGCTTAAATACCCCCGCACCTCCCCATTGTATCCCTTAGACCACTTTGATATTAAATAACAGATTGCTTTTGCATCTAGACAACGTTCTTCGTAGGTTCTTCCTTGTGTGTCAGAACCGGAAGTTACTATTCTAAATCCTCTGTGATTTTACTGCACTATTCCCTAGATCAGTAGATAATGCTCACAGATACATCACTGTATATCAAAAATATATTATGCGAAGCGTAGATTATACAGTAATAACTTACACATGGGCCGATTAGGCCAGAAACAAAGAGTGCAACAGCGGAAACTTCAAATAAGTGGAACCCTTAGGACTTGCCCACAGGCAGCCAACTGGGGTTTCGTGTCCTAGTTCTTGGCCTCCTTGGATACTAGATCCGTTGACCCTTATTAAGCATTGCAGGGCCTTTTCTCCTTTTTCCTGACTGACTGGATGAGAGTAATTAAGAAAGAATGAGTACAATCGTACTCAACAAGCCATCACACAGAATGCAATAATAATACATGCATCGCTGTGAAAAGAAAGCTTGAGGTTCTTTTAGTTGCTAAAGCATTGTTTGGCAAATACAGTAAATAAGAAATCCCTGAGACTTAGCTGTTTTACCCAAAGCAGATTTTATAAAGTTGATTATGAGGATGCAATATAAATAGTAGCACAGGTTACATCCACCTTTTACAGTGCATGGTTACCTCCACCAATGCTAGATTTTATCACCGTTAGAATACGTTCCTCTAGGAAAAGTTAAAGTCAGAGTACCTCCCTCTGATAGATTTTTATCCCACTCGAAAACATTTTTAAAATAGAACTAATTCGAGGAAGTTTCCATGTCCGCCCTTGACCGTGGGCACTGTAATTCGAATAGTTTAGACTCTACAGAGTTTATACATCTTTACCCACAAGAGACAATCAGCCCGACAGGTCTATGTGATTCCTTGGTCACATAGGTCGAGAGATTGTCACGAGGCCTTTACAATACCTTTCTCCCCTTAGCATCTCACCCCTATGGGGTTGCTTCCATAGGTTATGTGGGATGTCCCTTCATAACAGCTGGCACAGTTGAGACTCCACTCTCCGCAACGCCACCCTATCTAGCAAACTTCACCTTCCACTCGGTGTCCATTTTAGGCCAGACCTTGCTGTCCTCCTGCATGTCCCCTTCATTCCCCTAGCTGACCTGTGAGATGACTTTGGGGGTCTAGTAAATTAATCGGCCAAGCCTACACTTTGCCAGCTTATGGTTTGTACTATTTTACATAGAGAGGTCAACACAGGATTAAGTCCTTAATTCGTCCAAGCGGTGCATACCACAGACCACAAGTTCTTGTGCTACATCCACACCAACCATTCTTATCAACCGCCAAGACAGGTAAGCAAGTTTTAGGGTTTTAAGAAGCATAAGATAAGCTGTACAAAATTATCAGTCATCTACGTCCAATGACTACCCAAAATAATTTTCAATGTTTGAAGAGTAATGAGCAGGACAGTTTAATGCCCTGTACTTAGACTCGCGAGGCATTATGTATGACTCAGCTAGTGACAATATTATTAATACCTAGGGCGACAAGGGATTAGTTTAATCAAGCGATAAAGAGTGTTGTAATAATAATAGTTGCAATATCATGTAGGCATGTATCTACCTTAAGTTTGACATACCTTTGCATAATAAATTAAGCATGCGTGTTGATAATTTAAAAGAACATAGTTTTTTGTAAAATGTAGGATCAACATGATCAAAGTGATGACTTACCTTACTTGTTTACCACGGCCTTAATGTAGCTCAAAGCCGATCTACTCAATTAATAGTATTGGATCTTCGGGCTTTTCCTCCACTTGCACTTTTGATACTGTTGGAGCTTGTCGCCTTCCGAGACTGTAGCCTCTAATATGCGGCAAATGGACGAAAAACCAAATAAATCCAAATAGCAGCAAAAAGCCCAGCTTAATTTAATTGAGCTTATTTATATTTGTTATAATTCGAGAGTGGAGAGTGGATCGGAGTTAGTGTGAAGTAGGCATTGAATCCATGAAATTGAACAAAGGAAGGAGGTGATTGGATAGCTCTACCGTGAGGGAAAATTTCAAGCTAAGAGGGAGAAGGGTAAAGAAACATTTATAAGATGCTTTCTGAGGTGACTGAGAAGATTGGCCGGCATCGCTAAAGTGTTAAGGCTCGATCTTTTAATTTATAACCTCCTTTATGTTATTTTATATTTATCAAGAAAGTTCCATGTGCTAAACAGGACTTGTGAATTTGTTAGAAAGTTTGCCCAAGAACGTGACTTGCTAGATACTTGAGTCCATGTATTTTATACTTTAGTTATAATATGGAGTTGACTTAACCATCTTATGACTTGGAATGCATTAATTTATTTTTGAGGTTTAATAAACTTATGAGATATGATTGACGACGGCGATTTGCGGAAATTGTGAATCTTATGAACTAATAGAGGTTTGTTTGATAAAATTGTACTTCGTGTTATCAATTATTAAATGATGAGGTAATGGTTGGATGATTACCCTAGGTGCAAGGTTGTGCTTTAGCAGGATTCTTCTGGGTTAAGAGTATTACTTACATCAGATTTATCATTTTATGCTTCTTTCCGTAGGATTTGGGAAATTTAGAATGAATACCAGAGATTCAAGATTATCTCGAAACCAATTACATGGGATTGAGAGTAATAGTTCCTTATTTAGTTTTAAGAATTTATTAAAAAGAGGTTCAAATCCTAGTATGTTATGAGTAAACACCAAAGATTTGACTCAAAAATTTTGATCCCCAATTAAAAGGAGTTTTCTTGATTTTGTCGGTGAATAACTTTTTACGGATATTGTATGTGTCAAAAGGTAGTTAAATAAATTTTGCATTAGTGGACATGGATCCAAGTTAATGACATGATAGATATTACGTAGACCACTCGGTTTTCGGGTGGGTTTTAGTAGTATTATTTGGGAGTCTTGAGCGTATCTAGCTTTCAAGTCTGATTGTGATGCCACAAAATTTTAGCTCTTTGAGTTACTGAGTTCTAGAGCAATTATTTTGTAACTTCCCGCTTGGTAAATATTTAGAACTAAATTCTTAATTTGCTTTGGTCTAAAACATCCTTTGATTAGAGCCACATAATAATTTTTAACATACACTTTTATTAGATTCAGACTAATTTCTTTGTTATTGGAGGGTAGATCATACATGACCTGGCTTTGGTAAATTTTTACATGAGGATTAATTTTATAATATTGAATGGTTATCAAATAATCCATATACTTTAAGGATTGAATCATAGGAACAATGGATACCAGCAGTAGTTCAAGCAATAGCTGACCCTTTCAACCCAGTTGGGCCTACCTGTCGTAGACGAAAGGGCCGTAGCATGGGGAAAACTCAGCGCATGGCCGGTGGTAGTGTCGCCAGTGAGGATCGACCGGGGAGGCGGCAGTGGCAGGCAAGATGGGGACCCTGAGATATTGAGGGAGCCAGGCACGGCGGCAGCTCTGCTTCCTTCAGAACAGGAACAACGCGAGGCGGCTTGAAGCGACCGGAGCGAGGAGGTTCTAGGGCGGCGGTGACCGGAGAAGGGGAAGAGGAAATTAGTGTGGGCATAAGTAGGAGTGTGGCAAGGGAAGCTTACCTATGGTGGCGGCTTCGCCAGAGAGACAGCGAGGCGGGCTGGCAATGAGAGCTTGGGACGGCGACGGGTGGCTCTCGTGGAGGGATCATACTGATGGGGGAGGGCGTCGGTCGTCAGTTGGGAAAGCTTCAGGATGCCGAAAAGCTGCTCCCACCATGAGCAATCGGAAGGGGGTCGCTTGAGTGGAAGATGGTGGCAGGAATGGCGATGTCGGCCGAACTTGAGGGGGATGGCGGTGGCGGCGGATTTTTTTGGCGACGAGACTCCAATCAAATAAAAGAGGAGGTAGGAGAGACTAGGAGGTGCGCTTTGACATGGCCACTCATAGGAAACTTCATCGGAGCGGCCGAAAAGCAGTGGGTGGCCGGCACGGGCGTAAATGCAAGGGTAGCTCGGCCAAGCTGTGTTTGAGGGAGGAGGGCCAGCGGAATGCTAGGCTTTTTATAGCTCCAAAAGGAGTAGTTGGCCGCTAGTTCATTGAAGGCAAGTCCAGCAGAGAGGAGTAACGTCGAGCGGTCAGCAGCGGGGGTGGCACTTGCAGGCGGGCGGGCAGGCGCAGGCAAGGCCGGCAGGAGGGAAGGGGCGCCAACAGCAGGGCTAAACCGATAGGGGGGATGAGGAGGGAGGCGCTAGCTTAGGAAGTGTGGAGTCAGGCCAGTGCCAGACTAGTACTAAGGGCGAAGCGATGTGCAGAAGTAATGTCTGGTTTAGGCCGGTGGTGGTGGACGGCGACTAGCTTGGCGATGCGACATGAGGTAATGAAGCCAGGGCAAGGCCAACAGAGGGCGGCGCTAGGTGTACTGGCAGGGCACTGGTGCGTGAGCTGGGCCGAGGTGGCACCAGAAGCAGAGCAGGGAAGGGGAAGGGGAGGGGGAGGCGCTGGGCCGAAAGAAGGGAAGGGAGGAGCGCAGAGGGAGGCGGACGAATGGGCTGGCGGTCGGCGTCCACCGGAATGGAGAGAAAAGAAGAAAGAATCGGGAGAGGGGAGGAGTTGTCGGAAATGAGGGGAAAGAAGGAGGAGGGCCACATGAGCCAGGGCGGAAAGGAGCTGGGCCCAAGGAAAGGATTTTTGATAATTTTGCCAATTGATCACTTTTGCTCAATTAACTTAAATGCATAAGATTTATAGTATTTAATTTCAACTTCAACTTGAATCTTGACTTTGAGTTTCCTGTTCCCAAAAATTGAATTTAGGGTTTGCAAGGAATTTTGGGAACTCGGATTTCGATTTTGTCGATAGAAACTTTAGATTAAGAACTCAATTAAAGAAGAAATTTTGAAATAGGCCACAATAAAGAAAAGATTTTCATTATTTTCGTAATTACAATATCCCCGTACTTTTGGGATGTTACATTGTGCTAGCTGAGCCACACTTGAGGGGTTATTGGGCATTTCTTGTTCCATAGATCATTCTATCTTTTCGCTAAGAATTAGAAGATAGATAGGCCATCACTTGGTGGTATGCGAAGATCAACAACGTGTGATTTGGTAATTTATATTGTGCTAGTCGTTGCATTGGCAGTGGAGGATCACTACAATTCAGGAAGCCACCTGTGACTATCCTTGATCCTACATCAAGAAGATTGAACACCCCGTATTATCTTGGTATCAGAGTGTGGTTAACACGGTAGGATTACTTATCCATAGTATAGATTAAAATATTCTTTGTTGTTCTTATTAGCTAGAGTCTAACCAAAAATTGAATTACAAAAAAGTTCCAAAATCTAGTTTTAATTGGTAATTTATTATGAGTTTTTTAGGTTTTAGTCCATTAGAATTTTGTTTATGCGATGATCTTAGTGTTCTTTGGTGTTGCTTAATCTTTGTGTTTAGTCAAAAAAAAAACCTTAAAATTTGTCAGTTGATTCCCTCAATTCAACACAAAAAATAGATTGTTGCTTGGCTCTGTTTCAAAACCTAGCCACATGTCCTTTGTGCCTTGCACCAAAAACAGAAGGTAGTTGTGTTAAGGCTGGCCAAATTCTAGATAAAAAACTGAGTGGGTTGTTGTGCTAGCAGAGTTGAACACAATTTCCCCAGTAAACTGAGTGGATTGCTGAATCCTATCTGAATCCACTTGGGAGGAATTTGTGTCTGAATCCAGCACCCAAATCCACTTGGGAAGAGTTCGTAGCTGAGTATAATTGTCCAATCCAAAATCTTGCATGCTGCAGTTTGGCTTGTAGTTCAGGTCCTTGAGCCAAATTTTCTCTTCTGGACTTGCACTAGTAGCCAAGCACCTTGATTAGTTATTGAGCTTTACTTAAATTCTTTTCATCTTTTGAGACTAGCTGTTGAACATTGTCGCTAGGGCAACTCTTGAATTAGCTTACACTTGCTGATATTTTCACTTGTGGAAAAACAAGGAGAAAGCAAACCCTAATGTGGTCGAAACAAAAAGGAAGAAGAAAGAGGCAGTCACATAAATAAAGAGCCACAACAAGAAAGATTAAAAAACAAAAGGAGATAAAACTAGAACATTGCATAAGGGAGCCATCGCAAATCCCTCTCGGCCGCTCTAATGCAAAAGAGGGAAAACCTTTTCATGTGGGTATAAAAGAAGAAAGAAAGAAACAGAGAAGAGCTGGCTGCATACTCTTGTGAGACATCCCTGGTCATTAATTTTAGATTGTATAACTAATCTCTTAGAGCAGTCTTGTGCCCTAATATTTACTTTTGCAATTGTCTATCATCTCTCCCAGTACTTGATGCAAAACGAGCTAATTTAATCTCAATTTCAGGTTACTTCTTACTGGCTCATTTCTTTGTTTGCATTGAGTCATGTTTATCTTTGCGTATGCATTTATATACTTTATGTAAACCTATTGGATCCGCACTTAGGCAATATATTCTAGTTTGGATAATAACTAGAACTTCAGATTGTATAGGATATACACTTTTTCACACCAAGCTCCACTAAATAACCATTCTTGTGCAATTGAGCTACACTCTTAAATTTGCTTTATTATCACTATTGCTGGTTGTAACTACTACCAAGTGTAAGTTTTGTCCTTAATTCACTTCAGAAAGGTAAGAACTTTACATTGGTAAGAAAAGAGTGAGATTGAGTGAATTCCACAAAATATCCATATACATATTTGATGTATTTTTTTCATCTTGTATACATAACCATGTTAGGAGGAGAAGAACAATTTGATGTGGATCAAGTGGCAAATAATCCAGAGGCTCCTGTCAAGTAATATCAACATGTGGTACTATGCGAGCATTTTCGTCGTGAGTTGAATAATGGGCTGAACCAACTCCATGATAAGCATGACAATTTCATAGATCAAATTGCAAAAGATGTGCAACAATCAGAGTTCCAAGTTGAACAAAATACATAACAATTCCGGGATAATATTGCTGCACTCACTAGGCTTATTCAATCTGCAATGGAGGAGATGAAGCAAATGTTCAGCAACCAATTCTTGGTGTGGTGGATGTTGAAGCCGCTACTAGTGCACAACATGAGCAGTGCAACCATGTTGTTGTAAATGCAATTCATCCACCGCTTCTCGAAGGATGTGGTGGTGCTGTTGGAGGCAATGGCGGTCAAGGCAAGGGGCATGGTCACGATGCTGCCTTTGGACAAGATTTGGGTGTTGATTTTGCCTTGCATCAGAATGATAACTATCGTCGTCAACACTATGAAGATGAAGAGTTGGGCAAGCTCAATTTTTTCATGCCCAAATTTATTGGTGGTACTAATCCCGAGTATCTCACTTGGGAGTAGAAGGTTCATAAGATATTCCGTATACACAACTATTTTGAAGAAAGGAAGTTACAAATGGTGTCGGTCGAGTTTGATGATTGTGCTTTGTAATGGTGGGAGCAAGTAATCAACCAAAGAGTTGAGAATGGTAAAGCCCCTGTTGATTCGTGGCATGAGATGAAGTGTGAGATGAGAGCACATTTTGCTCATGATTTTTTGATAAATTGTAGAACATGAAATAGGGAGCACAATTTGTGGAAGAGTACTACAAGGAAATGAAACAAGCCATGATTCGAGCCCATGTTCATGAACACAATGAGCAAACCATGGCACGATTCCTCTCAGGTTTGAATTACAATGTGAAGTAGATCATCAATTTTTAGCCTTATAACAACATTTATGAATTAGTGCATCAAGATATGAAAGCAGAATGACAATTATAGGACGATGCAAAGTTTGCAAGATCATCTTCCTTTGTTGCTCGTACACCATCTAGTGAAGGTAAATTTGTGTCCAAATTACAAGTTAGCAAGAGAGCAACTTTTGGTGATGGTTCTAGTTTCTATAATTCCATTAACAAGAAAGAGGATACTACTCCAATTGCAAAGAAGAGTGCATATCCAGCCGCTTGTGGTACTTCTTCGTTGGGTTCCATAGCAAAGAGTAGTACCATACAATACTTCAAGTGTCTTGGATGTGGTCACATATAAAAGGATTGTCCAAATAAGAAAGTAATTCTGATGACGGAGAATAGTGAGTATGATTCTATAAGTGAAGAAGAAGATGAGTGTTTTGCTAGTTTGAAGAAGTATAGAAATGCACATGATGAGGAAAAAGAAGAGGAGGTGCCAGAAATAATCATTTGTGATCCTGAATTTGGTCTAATTCTTGTGTGCATGCCAAAGGTGTTGTGTGTGCAACTAAAGACCACTCATGAACTGTGCTACAATCTGTCGGACCCGGATTTTGAAATCCGAAATCCGCTGTGATATACCTGCATTATTCCCTGGATCAGTAGATAATGCTTCACAGTTACATTACTGGATCATCTCATACACGAGTCATTTAATATTACAATAACTGGAGTGGGGTATCTCCAGACAGTAGGCCGTCAGGCCAAATAGTTCAATACATTCAAAGAGTTCATTTCAACCCAAAATACAGCGGAAGAACAACAAAAGCGGAAGGCACACTTTCCGACAGGCAGCGACTGGGGATTTTCCCAGGTGAATACAACTCTTAGCCGAGGCTACTAAGTGGAATTCACCAGGTATCTAGAATGGTCAGCTGGCCCAAGGGAAAAGAGACTACGAAGACTAAGTCTACTCGTCGCCATGGTCCTCTTCTTCACCTCCTTGGTCCTGATCTTCATAATACTCATAGTGTCCATGCTGCTCCAACTCTGAAGGGGGGTGAGAGCGAGAGTGAGCACTTGCAACTGTGCCCCGCAAGCCAACACACAGAATGCAACAATATAACATGCATGGCTTGACAACGGATGGCTGGGGTTTATTTTAGTTGCGTAAGGCAAGCTCTTCAAATACATAGTTAAAATCCTATGACCTAGCAGATTTGTGATAATGCAAGAACTTGTTAAAATTGTGCAATAATATAGTGTAGATGGTCCCATCCACCAGTTACATGGCTCCATCTGCCGATGCTAAGTTTCAAATTTCTGCGTTACGTCCACCCTAATTATTTACTGGAGTACCTCTCTCCAGGAAAATCTAACCAAGTAGAGTACATCTCCCTACTTAGTTTTTATCCCGCCCGAAAAATGGTTTTTGAAATAGAACTAACTCGAGGAAGTTCCCATGTATGCCCTTGACCATGAGCACGGCTATTCGAATAGCTATTTTGACTCTGCAAAGTTTGTACATCTTTACCCACAAGAGATAGCCCAATTGTTATATTCCGCGCATTTCCTTGGATGTGCAGATCAACCGGGTTATCACATGACCTTTATAATGTATCTAGTAAAAGAATACACTCGCTAAGGTTTTCGTCTACAGGAAGGCCATTTAGGCGCCAGCTAGACCCCCTCTTGCGCCCACCTCTATCCGGTGACACGACATCTTCAGAACGCGTTGCGTCCAGCGAGAAAATCGTGCTTTCCCCCGAAATGCATTCAGTTACTGGCGAGTACAAATTATTTGGTCATGCCTACACTTTGCCAGCTTGTGGTTGTACTGTTTTACATGGAGAGGTCAACACAGGATTAAGTTCTTAATGTGTCCAGACGGTGCTTTCCACAACCCTATACTTTGTGCTACATCTGCACCAGCCACTCTTACAAACCGCCCAGACAGGTATGAAATTTTTGTAGGATTTTGGAGAAGCATAAAATATCCTTTAATCAATCTACCAATCAGGTACCTCCCATGATTGCCCCAAAATGACTTAGTTGTTTTGAGAATGTATGTCAGGACATTCTAATGTCCTAAGATTGTACCGGACGAGCTTCGCAATTATTAATTATAGCTAAATCTTGAAATTATTTTTGTACTATTTACTAGTGCGACAATGGTAAGGATAACAAGTTTCAAGGAAGGGTCTTAGCTATATAGTGCCAATAAACAAGTTGGGGGTAAATAGCTAATAAAAACGGTAAACTATTGTACATAAAATATTGCATGCAATTTAGATAATTTTAAACAATATAACTGATTTAAACATGGGAATTCAACATGGTCAAAGTGTTGACTCGCCTGGATTTTGTGCTGGAAAATCGGGTTGATCTTGTGAGGCGTCGACGGCTTGATCGGGATTTTCCTCGAAATCTACTCGCGGACAAAACCGGAAAAAGCAAATAGGCAAAAGACAATAAATGCCAAAAATATAGATCAATTGAACTTCAAATTGAACCAAACTTAGATTGACAGCAAGGTCATGAATTTAGAAAATTTTAGAAACTAGTTTCACCCAAATCGGAGCTACGGTTAAAAAGTTATAGTCCTTCAAAGTTAGATTTTTGAGAAAAACCGAAAATTAAAAAGAGAGAGATTTACTCTCACTGACGTGTGGGTCCCATGGTTTTAATATTTTAAAAATTAGATTTTCTGATTTTTAATTGGATGAGTGTATGACATATAGGGCCCACGGGTTAATGAATTTCGAAAAAATCCAAAAACCTGCAGTGACCGACAAGTGGGGCCCGCGGCTCGGGTACTATTCAGTGGGGCCCGCGCGTCAGTGACTGGAGGCTTTAGAAATCGGTTAACTGTTTAATTAAAACCGGTGGGGTCCACATGTCATCCTCTCAGTTCTTTTTAATTAACCGAGGGGCCCACGGGTCAGTTAATGATTAGCCATTTTAAAATATCATTACGGGAAATCTTTAGCAATTAATGACCCGGGTTAGTATTTAAACGGTCGGAACGGGGCGGCGGCTTCTTCAGCCGAGGGGCGGTCGGCGCGGCGACTTCGCCGGCGGCGAAGGGAGACCGGAGCGACGGTTGCCAACAGCAAAAAGGGGTCCGCAGCGGCTCGGCGAGGCACTGGCCGGGGCGGCGAGGACTCGGATGGCGTTGACCCGCGCCGGTGGCGAGCTTGGCGGCGGCGAAGCAGGGAAAAAGGGGCGGCGGCTAAAACGTTGACGGAAACCCAATTGGAAGCGGTGAGAGCATCTAGGGAGCACCAGGAGCTCACCGAGACGCTTGGATGGTCTCAGGATGGCGCGGTGAGACCTGGCGACGGCGACGTGCGGCGGCGGAAAGAGGTGATCGACGCGGAGGAAGATGAGCGGGGGAATCCTTGAATCGGCGTCGGGGATGGGCTCAGCAGGTCCGAGTGAAGCTCGGGTGAGGTGGAATTGAGCCCGGTTGGCGGGAGGCGACGACGGCATCGTGCAGCGGGAGTTGAAGAAGACGGGTCCGCCGGCGAGCTGCGAAGCACCAGAGAACAATTAGCCACTAGGGAAGCACCAGATGAAGTCAAGGAACAAGGGTAGAGGGTCGCGAGGGCTTGCGGAGGTCCGAGGGGGTCTGGCGACGGCGGCGGCGGTTCACCACGTGAAAAATGGCTCGGGACAGTGGGGAAAATGATGGAGGAGTGTGCTGCGAACTGCACAGAGGTGGAAGAGCGGCAATTTATGGCGCGCAAGGGAGTGGGGAGCGCTGCGAAGCATTCAATTGCCAATTGAAGTCGGGCGCGAGTGCGGGCTCTCGAGTGCACTACCGCGCATAGGTGAGGAGGGGCGGGAGAAGTGACGCAGCGCATCTCCTCGGCCTTCATTGGGCGGCGAGCGACCTGGTAAGGAATAATGGGCGACGTCCACGCGAGTGCGCGTACGGGAAGGGCCTGAGCGCTGCCACGGAGGAAGAGCTACGGTGGGAGGGAAAGGAGGTAGCTCGGCGCAGCGCTTCAATGCCGGAAGGAGCTCGAGTGCGGGGCAGCGATTGGCGACAGTGACCGGGGTACGGCGAAGCACTCCGGCCGGCGAAGCTAGGCAGGGGAGGAGCGGGTAGCTCAGCGCGAGGGCGCACGGAGCCGCGGAGGAGGCACCACAGAGGAAGGCTAGAGCCCGAGGTATGGGAGGGGAGGAAGTTGATGGCGTTGGCGCCTCTCAAGGCTGGATGGGGAAACCAGGCGCCCGGAGGTTTTTCGGCGCCACACAGAGAGAGAGAGAGCTGAGGGAAGAGAGGAAGAAGGAGGTGGGAGGGGGCGCTCGGGTGGGCCGGTTGGGCCGATGGGCCTGGCTGGCCTGCCCGGAAGAGGGTTTTTGTTTTTAAAATTTTTCCTATTTGGGAAATCCCTTTGGAGATTTTTATAAGGATAAGGAAATTAATAATTTTTATAACTTCCAAAACCATAAATCTTTAAATAAAACCAGGAGAGAGCACAAAAATTTTCGGGGCTAAATTCCAAATGAAGATAAAGTACTTAAATAATTGGAATAATGAAAATGGGATGTTACAAATCCCTACCCTCTTAAATGAAATCTCGACCCCGAGATTTGCCTAGGCTGGAAAAAGGTGAGGAAACTCGGCCTTGAACTGGTCTTCACGTTCCCATGTGGCTTCTTTTTCGGTGTGGTTGCTCCATTGTACCTTGCAAAGACGAAAAATCCTGCTCCTTGTTTGCTTTTCCATGGTGTCTAAAATTTTGATCGGATACTCGGGGTAAGTGAGGTCCTTTTGAATTTCTAAAGCTTCCAAAGGTGCTTGCTCTTCCGGAACTCGGAGGCATTTCTTGAGTTGCGAAACATGAAAGACATCATGTACTTCTGCCAGGCTTGCAGGCAAGTCTAGTTTATAAGCGACTTCTCCGCATCTAGCAAGGATGGGAAAAGGGCCTATAAATCGAGGTGCTAGTTTCCCTTTTATTTTAAACCTTCGCACTCCTCGAAGGGGAGAAACCTTAAGGTAAACGTGATCTCCGACTTGAAAGATGAGTTCACGTCGGCGATTATCGGCGTAGCTCTTTTGTCTAGACTGGGCAACTTGTAGGCGGTTTCTAATCACCTTAACCCTTTCTTCTGCTTGCTTTAAGGTATCTGGCCCGAAGATATGACCTTCTCCAGGTTCTGACCAGTGCAATGGGGTTCTACACTTTCGTCCATACAGGGCCTCAAAAGGTGACATTTTAAGGCTTGACTGGTAACTGTTATTATATGAAAACTCTACATATGGCAAGCTCTTTTCCCAATCTGAAGTTGATTCCAGGGCACAGGCTCGAAGCATATCCTCTAGAACTTGATTTATCCTTTCCGTCTGTCCATCCGTTTGAGGGTGGTAAGCAGTACTAAAACTTAGGTGGGTTCCAAGGGCACTGTGCAGGCTGTTCCAAAAATGTGAGGTGAATTGAGAACCACGATCGGAAACTATTTTTCTAGGTACCCCATGCGCACATACAATGCGGGCCATGTATAGCTCTGCTAACTTATCTCCTTTATACGTGGTTTTTACCGGAATAAAATGAGCTACTTTTGTCAATCTGTCTGTTATAACCCATATCGAATCGTATCCTATCTTAGTGCGAGGAAGGCCGATTATGAAATCCATTCCTATCTCTTCCCATTTCCACTGGGGTATCTTCAAAGGTTGAAGTAGACCTGCCAGTTTCTGGTGTTCCGCCTTAATACGTTGGCAAGTATCACAACAAGCTACATACTCAGCAAGGTCTTGCTTCATACGCGGCCACCAATATAATGTTTTCAAGTCTTGATACATCTTGGTGCTACTAGGATGTAAAGCATAGGATGAGTTATGTGCTTCCTTCAATATCAGCTCCTTCAGTTCTTTTTGGTGAGGAACAAAAAGTAGTTTTTCAAACCATAGAGTTCCTTGTGAATCTCTCACCATCTTTGGTGCTTTCCCTCTCTTCATCATGTGCTCGAGCTTCTGAGTTCCAGGGTGTCCTTTCTGTGCTGCTTTGATTTGCTCTTCTAATGTAGGTTGCACCTCTAGGGTGGCTAATATGCCTTGCTCTATAAACTCTAGATTAAGGGAAGCAATCTCTTTACACAGCTCCGATGGGATCTCTTGTGCCTGGGTGTGGTTACATTTGGGCCTTCTACTTAACGCATCAGCTACTTCATTAGCTTTGCCAGGATGATAATGAACTTCCAGGTTGTAATCCTTAATTAACTCCAACCATCTCCTCTGTCTAAGGTTAAGGTCATTTTGAGTGAATATATACTTAAGACTCTTGCGATCCGTATAATGTTGCAATGGTTTCCAATCAAATAGTGTCGCCATAACTTCAAGGCGTGCACCACCGCTGCTAATTCCAAGTTATGGGTGGGATAATTATTTTCGTGAGGTCGAAGTTGTCTGGATGCATAAACTACGACCTTCCCATCCTGCATGAGTACACACCCTAGACCTTGGCGGGATGCATCACAGTATACTTCAAACTCCTTATGAATATCTGGTAGGACTAATACTGGGGCGGTGGTAAGTTTTGTTTTTAATTCTTGAAAACTCCTTTCACAGTCAGCCGTCCATTCAAACTTCTTTTCTTTCTTCAGAAGATGGGTCATGGGCTTGGATATCTTGGAGAAATCCGATATGAAGCGCTGGTAGTATCCTGCTAACCCGAGGAAACTATGAACCTCAGTAACCGAAGCCGGTTGCTTCCATTCTAGAATAGTGTCTACCTTGGAAGGGTCAACTGCTACTCCTCCTGAGGATATAACATGTCCTAGGAAATTAATTTCTTGCAACCAAAAGGCACACTTGCTATACTTTGCATAAAGCCTATGTTCCCGGAGAGTCTCTAGGACTGCTCGAAGGTGGTTGGCATGGTCCTCTGGTGTCTTGGAATAGATCAAGATGTCATCAATAAATACTACCACAAATTTGTCCAGATATTTCATGAATACCTTATTCATGAGGTTCATGAAATATGCAGGGGCATTGGTCAATCCGAAGGACATTACTGTATATTCAAATAGTCCATATCGAGTGGTGAAAGCTGTCTTTGGAATATCTTCTATTCTGATTTTGAGCTGGTGGTACCCGGACTTTAGGTCTATTTTGGAAAATATAGTAGCTCCGGTGAGTTGATCAAATAAATCATCTATCCTTGGCAGGAGATATTTATTTTTGATAGTCACCTCGTTAAGAGCACGATAATCCACACATAATCTAGCTATACCATCCTTTTTCTTAACGAAGAGTACAGGTGAACCCCAAGGTGATGAACTGGGTCGTATATACCCCTTCTCTTGCAACTCCCCAAGCTGAACTTTTAATTCTTCTAGTTCATCTACTGGCATGCAGTAAGGCCTTTTGGCAATTGGGGCTGTCCCCGGTTTTCGGTTAATTATAAACTCGATATCCCTGTTTGGGGGCATTCCTAGTAATTCTCTTAGAAAAACATCAGGATACTCTTGTACTACTTCCATGTTTTCCATAGGTACTGTGTCGATGTGATGGAGCCAAGGCCTAGAATGGATAGGGTTGACTTGAATCTGGATTCCCTGCCCTGGTCCTTTGATTAGCACTACCCTTCTATTCACACAATCTATCATTCCTTGATGCTTGGCTAATCAATCCATTCCAAGGATAATATCTAGGGTCTGTGATGACAAAACTAAAAGGTTTGCGAAGAAACCAAAGTCTCCTAGGGTGATTTCCACTTTGGGACACACTAAGGTAGTGAGTAGGGATCCCCCTGGGGAGCTAAGTAGTACTGACTTTATTAGCCTAAAAGTCGGCAGCTTTGCCTTAGCCACAAAATTCCCTGAGATAAAAGAATGCGAAGCCCCCGAGTCAAACAAAACTTGAGCGGGTAACGATTTGACTGAAAACATACCCATCAGGACTCCGGATGCATCTTGGGCTCCTTCAGCTGTCACATGGTTGACGCGACCTTGATGATGAGACGAAGCGGTCCTGGAAACTTGAGACACTTGACCTCCCCTAGGAGGTGTCGTGGACGATCCTTTGACCGGAATAGTCTTGGCGGTAGTCCTGGCTGGGGCAGATTGGCGGTCGGGACATTTATTGGCAAAATGTCCTTTTGCCCCACAGTTAAAGCAATGCAAATTGGCGGCTGGATTTGTCGCAGTAGTTTGCCCGACCGGGCGAAACACTCGGGAGGCACTGCTACTCGACTGCTGGGAGGGCGCTGGGGCTTGAAAACCAGAAATGGTTCCTTGCTTGAAAGGTGGCTTGTCCTGATACGAGGTTCGAGGGCGGGAGCTATTCTGAGTCTGGTGTGCAGCCCACTTCCTCTTACGACTGGCTTCCAGTTGCTTCCTCTCATTTTCACAAATGAGAGCCTTGTTGACTAGATGATGGAAGGTGGGGTGGTCATGGAGAATCAGCTGGGATCTCATTTCTTCATTCATGCCCTCCAGAAATCGATCAATCTTCTCTTCTTTGTCTACAATGTCCTTAGGAGCATAACGAGCAAGCTGGTTAAATTTTGTGACATACTCACTTATGGTCATGTTTCCTTGCTTCAAATGGCGGAACTCATTTTTCTTTAGCCTCATAATGCCAGTAGGCACAAAGTTTTGTCGAAATACGGCCTTAAATTCCCTCCAAGAGATACTGGCTCTGGGTCGTCTTGCTATACCATCACTTACGTCTATTTCCTCCTCATCTGTTTCAACCTCATCTTGGTCTTGCCGCCGATTGTCGTGTCTCGCCGCAGGGTCTCGCCACTTCTTCTACTTCCTCTTCTCCTTCTTCTTCTTCTTCTTCTTCTGAGGACTCCACCTGGTTGCGGGTTTCCAGGTAGTTTTCCCACCAAGCGGCGGCAGCGCCTTTAAGTTGATGGGAGGCAAAGTCCACTTTGTCCTCATCAGCACATCTTGCTAAACGAAGCTTCCTCTCGGTGTCCCTTAACCAATCATCTGCCTCTAAGGGTTCATTGGCATAAGCAAAGGTTTGGGGTCGGGTTCGGAGGAAGTCTGCCAACTTTGAACTCCTATTGTCCGATATCGAATGTTGGCTAGTCAGCATAGCATGCAGAATCTGGGTCTGCTGAGCTAAGATCTGAGTTGTTGTTGGAGGTGCGGGTGGTGATGGTGGTAATCCCTGGCCACGGCCTCAGCCTCTGCCACGACCTCTACCACGACCTCAGGCTGTTTTTGCTTCTCTTGAAGGCATCTGCATTTACAGGAAAAATATTATCTAAACCAGAAATAGGGAGGAGAGGATATAAGAGGGTTTACTAGTCCTCTAGTAACACAACAGAACTCCAATAAACTTTTAGACAAGCAATGCAATAAAAAGCATTAAAACTAACAGGTTCATATTACAAAAGGGGTCTTACATTCAGCACACAGGGCTTAGCCCTGGCATCGCAACTACTGCCATAACTGGCTACAAAAGGGATACAAAAGACTGACTAACTAATCACTGACTAACACCTACCCTATCTAAGGGTGGTCGCCTTCACACTCAGAGCATCCCTGCGAGCGACTGCGGCTGTCCTGCTGGGAAGGACTGGTGGTGCGGGAGCGGGAGCTGGTCGGCGAACGGGAGCGGCGTAACCCTCGCGGGTCCTCCGAGTCGAAGAGTGTAGCCCGGGGGCGGACGAACGCTCTTACGAGCGGTCCAACGCAAGCGAAGTCCCCTAGAAGTGGAAGGAGCCAGGGTCCCCGCAATCGCCATAGGAGCAGGAAGGGGAATAATCCTGCCATAGCGTGACTGGAGGGAGGCAGGTGCTGGTACTGCTACTGCTAGATCTGCTGGTGCTGGATCGGCTGGTGGTTGTCACAGTCTGTGCTTTCCGTACCGTGACGAGGCTGGTGTCGGTGCTGGATCGGCTGGTACAGGTGATGACGGCGTGTAAGAGGGAGAGGATGGGGTGT